>JAOPSE010000066.1:6918567-8280299 GCA_029449295.1 Zea luxurians
CTGGGTTGGCCTCAATGCCCCGCTTGGAGACGATGAACCCTAGGAGCATGCCTCGGGGGACTCCGAAGACACACTTCTCGGGATTGAGTTTTACGCCTTTCGCCTTGAGACACTTGAATGTCGTTTCAAGGTTGGAGAGGAGGTCGGAGGCTATCCTTGTCTTGACTACGATGTCATCAACGTAAGCCTCGACCGTTCGACCAATGTGCTCCTTGAACACGTGGTTCATGCACCTTTGGTATGTCGCACCCGCATTCCTCAAACTGAATGGCATAGTAATGTAGCAGTACATGCCAAAAGGTGTGATGAAAGAAGTCGCGAGCTGGTCGGACTCTTTCATCCTGATTTGGTGATACCTTGAGTAGGCATCAAGGAACGACAGGGTTTCGCACTCAGCAGTGGAATCCATGATTTGATCGATGCGAGGCAGGGGGTAGGGAACTTTCGGACATGCTTTGTTTAGACCAGTGTAGTCTACACACATCCGCCATTTCCCTCCTTTCTTTTTCACAAGCACAGGGTTGGCTAGCCATTCGGGATGGAATACCTCTTTGATGAACCCTGCAGCCATCAGCTTGTGGATCTCCTCGCCTATGGCTCTGCACTTTTCTTTATCGAATCGGCGCAGAGGCTGCTTCATGGGTCGGGATCCAGCTCGGATATCCAGTGAGTGCTTGGCGACATCCCTCAGTATGCCAGGCATGTCCGAGGGACTCCACGCAAAAACCTCGGCGTTTGCGCGAAGAAAGTCGACGAGCATTGCTTCCTATTTGGGGTCGAGCTTGGAGCCGATCTGGATCTGCTTGGAGGTGTCGTTGCTGGGGTCGAGAGGGATGGACTTAACCGCCTCAGCTGGCTCGAAGTTGCCGGCGTGGCGCTTCGCATCTGGTGCCTCCTTGGAGAGGTTTTCCAGGTCAGTGATGAGGGCCTCGGATTCGGCGAGGGCCTCGACGTGCTCCACGCACTCCACGTCGCATTCGTACGCGTGTCGGTACGTGGGGCCGACAGTGGTTACCCCGTTGGGGCCCGGCATCTTATCCGCTACTACTGCAAAAATGAAGGACATATTATCCGCGAATGCCCCAAGAAGCGTCTAGACCGAATAAAGAAGAAAGCTGCCAAACATGACCTAAGCAATAGTTCAGAAGACCCACCATTTTATAAGTATGATGATGAAGGACGCTTGATTAGTATACATTGCGGAGCAAAGAAGTAAGGAAGTTCCTTAAGTTTGGAGGAGTTCAATGAGAACTAAGAACCTACAAACAAACCATGTATCTCCTTTGCTTTCGTGCTAGCTTTTCTTAATCTCGAGGACGAGATTCTTTTTAAGAAGGGTAGATTTGTGACACTATGAAAATCATTAAATAAAAATAATACATTTAGTTAATAATGATATTTATGGTAATTAATTTTCTCTTAAAGTGTTCATTATTTATTTGCATTTGGAATAATTTCTGAATGCTCATTTTGAATATTGAATATCATTTCTTCTTAAATGAAAATTCCCATAAATAATATAATAAATATTAATCTAAGAATAAATATTTTATTTATAAATAGTTTTGTTGTGATTACTATGAAATGTAGGGTTACTTAAAAATATAACTCGAAATTACAAAAGAAAAAAAAGAAAAAAACAAAACCCTAACGAATCCGGTCCATTTTGGCCCATGAAGCGTGCCCCTAACCCTAAGTCGTGCCCCCTTGCCTCCTTCTCCCAGCCACCAGCCGCCAGTCCTCCTCCCTGTCTTCTCTCTCCTTCCCTTGCTCTCCCTCACGCGCCGCTAGGAGGACAGGCGCCCCTGCGCGCAGTCAAAGCCGCCAACCGGCCGAGGATCCGAAGCCGAACAGCCTCTGCCCCGACGTCTGTGCCCAGGAACCGATGTCGAGCCGTCTGCGACCATTTGTCTTCGTAGTTATGGAGCTTTACTACGACCGTTTCTCCTCCCCCATCACTCCCTCTCATCAATGGAATTCATGCTCGCCGTTTATCCCTCTCCCCTCGGCGTCTCTCCCTCTTCCCTCCTCGCTCTATAAAAACCGCGCCCATGGAGCATTCCCTTCCATACCCGTGCTCGCTACCCCTGCTTTCTCCCTGGCACACGCTCATCTGCTCTCGCCGTGCCCAGCCGAGCCACACCAAGCTCTCTGTGCCACTGTTCGCCGTTGCTCGCCGTCGTCGGCGTAGTTTACTGGTCTTTCAGAGCCCTGTTCCAGAGCCCTGTTCGCTGTGTCGATACTACTCATAGTTGCTGCGCTCATTCATCGACATCGTCAGACCCCGTGGACTTGCCGGCACCACGCCATCCAAATGTATCACCAGAGTTACACCATCCGTCGTAGACGCGATCGTGCAACACACCAACTGGACCATCTGCGCCTCGCCGCACATCGACGACCGCGCCTATCGGCGTTTCGACCCCGGGGGGTCCCTGGACCGACGAGTAAATTGTCACCGCGTGCCCCAGCCCAGATGGGTCGGCGCGAGACGGAGCGCGAAGGGGGGAAGAAGCTGGAGGGAGACAGGCGTAAAAGGGGAAACCCGCGGCCTTCGTGTTTGTCCCGTGCCCAGGTCGGGTGCGCTTGCAGTAGGGGGTTACAAGCGTCCACGCGGGAGGGAGCGAGAGGCTTACGCGAGCGCCGTCCCGTCCTTCCCCGCGCGGCCAACCCTCTGTAAGAGGGCCCTGGACCTTCCTTTTATAGGCGTAAGGAGAGGATCCAGGTGTACAATGGGGGTGTAGCAGTGTGCTAATGTGTCTAGCGGAGAAGAGCTAGTGCCCTAAGTACATGCCGTCGTGGCAGTCGGAGAGGTTTTGGCACCCGGTTCGTGTGGTGTCGTGGCCGTCGAAGGAGCGCTGGAGCCTGGCGGAAGGACAGCTGTTGGGGCTGTCGAGTCCTTGCTGACGTCTCCTTGCTTCCGTAAGGGGGCTGAGAGCCGCCGTCGTCATGGAGCATGCGGGGCGCCATCATTACTTGTTTATCGGGGCGAGCCAGATGGGACGCCGGTCTTGTTCCCCGTAGCCTGAGTTAGCTTGGGGTAGGGTAATGATGGCGCCTCCTGTGACGTGGTCGGTCCGAGCCCTGGGTTGGGCGAGGCGGAGGCTCCACCGAGGTCGAGGTCGAGTCTGTCTTCCGAGGCTGAGGTCGAGTCCGAGCCTCTGGGTCGGGCGAGGTGGAGACCGTCGGCTGAGGCCAGGGCTGAGTCCGAGCCCTGGGGTCGGGCGAGGCGGAGTTCGTCGTCTTCCAGGGCCGAGTCCGATTTCGAGCCCTGGGTCGGGCGAGGTGGAGTTCGTCGTCTTCTGGGGCCGAGCCCGAGTCCGAGCCCTAGGGTCGGGCGATGCGGAGTTCGTCGTCTTCCAGGGCTGAGCCCGAGTCCGAGCCCTAGGGTCGGGCGAAGCGGAGTTTCCTATGGCGCCTGAGGCCGGACTTGGCTACTGTCAGCCTCACTCTGCCGAGTGGCACAACAGTCGGAGCGGCACAGGCGGCGCTGTCCTCTTGTTAGGCCGGTCAGTGGAGTGGCGAAGTGACTGCGGTCACTTCGGCTCTGTCGACTGAAGGACGCGCGTCAGGATAAGGTGTCAGACCACCTTTGCATTAAATGCTCCTGCGATATGGTCGGTCGACGTGGCGACTTGGCCAAGGTTGCTTCTTGGTGAAGTCTGGGCGTCGGGCGAGCCGAAGGTGTGTCCGTTGCTGGAGGGGGTCCTCGGGCGAGACGTAAATCCTCCGGGGTCGGCTGCCCTTGACCGAGGCTGGGCTCGGGCGAGGCGAGATCGTGTCCCTTGAGTGGACCGATCCTTGACTTAATCGCACCCATCAGGCCTTTGCAGCTTTGTGCTGATGGGGGTTACCAGCTGAGATTAGGAGTCTTGAGGGTACCCCTAATTATGGTCCCCAACAGCGCCCGTTCCTCTGCTCGCTGGAGACGTGCCCGAACCCCCTGTCCCGCTCCCTACTCGACCGGCAACTCCCTGCTCGTCGACGTTCATCCCTGCGCATAAACGAAAACACAAGGTCGAAGACAACCCTGAAATATTTATCATGTTTTGAATTTATTTTGTGAAATATTGATGTGATTTGGCGATTCACGTGTACGATTTTAGAGATTTGCGATGTATGCGTGTAACCAAAATGAACCCGCGACAATACTTTGAAAATGTGTATGATTTTATAATTCTAAAAATGAGTACGGTCACTATTCACTAACTCGGTGATTTTCATACTAGAAAACGTTTACAGATTTGATTTCGCTGTAGTGTGTGGAATAATAATGGTTAGTAGTATTTTAAATGTAAACATATTGACGTGAAGAAATTGAAATAGACACCAAATCATGTATTTTCTAGTCGAATGAAAATATATATAGATTTTACTATTCCTAATAAAAGTATTCATAACTATAGCACTTAAGTACTTAGAATTGGTAAAATATTTATGTGCGTAGTAATAACCATGAATATGTTATTAAAAGACTCATTTAGTAATTTACAATTAATTCTTAGTATATTAATGTTAAAGGAATTAAACAATTTTTAGTATATGTATAAATTATATTTAAGAAAAGAAAGGAGAAAAACCGTTATAGTAGAATTTTATAAAATAATATTAAAATAACTTAATTAGGCGCTTATACTTTTCTAATAAAGAAATTGATAGTTATATTGGTAAATATAGGTTTCTTACTAAGGAATTAGAGAATTTGTTTCTAACTCTAAAACGACCCTTTTTATAACTATTGTCAACTTGTTCATAACTAGTTATATGGGCTTGATTAATTATTTTATCACATTTAGTCCATGTTATACGAATCATTTAGTTTTCCTAAAGGATAAAATAAAGTAATAAGAAAATTTAAGTTCTTTTATAACTAAAATATTACTTCATATATTGACCTTGATTATAACTTTCCTAATAAAGAATATAGGCAATGTACTTTATAATAAAAGATAGTTATTTGTGTATTGCATGAAAACCCACTTAAGGCCCATAACCTGAATCGTCATAAAATAGGTGTTTAATAATAATGATTTTTTCACATAAAACTATTTAGACTTATATCTTAATTTATCATAAGTGATAGGTTTAACAATGAATTATATGCTCCATAATGCTTCTAAAATTAATAACGTGATTAGTAGCCCATTAACCTTAGATATATAATTTATATCTATTCTAAAAGGTTAAAAATGTTTAATATCGTTATAACGTGTTTTATCGTCTTATAAATCCTTTATCTTAGACGTATCGCGTATGACGTTTTATTTTATAAAAGATTAAATTAGTGAACCTAATATTTGTATACTTTAATTAAGACATTTTAAGCTCATGTCTTGTTTTATAAAGTATATATCACACATTTTTTTAAGAATACCCTCTTATTATAACCATGACTTGCGACGTATTTGAAAAGTGAACGCTCTTTTCGTTAGGCTTTCTTTTAGCTTTACGTATGGTGACTGTTGTATGTTATTGAATGGTGTTTGTTCTTCTTGTTTGTTTGTATGATATTCAGTGGTTAATCTAGTAGTTGAGAATCAAGTGTTATTCCGTGGAAGAACCTCAAGTTTTCAATAAGCAAGGCAAGTGGACTTCTCCCTCTGCATACTCTGTTTGATCCCAAACAATACATTTAATAAAGTTTATTCTTTTGGATTTATATGCATAATTTGACGGGTTACCTATTTAGATAACCTTTCTAACCTTATTCCTTGATCAAACCTGGGAATTATACTCTACCTTTGTAGCTCTGCTATTGCTACAACTTAACTTTATGCAGTCACTCCCGCTTATGATATAAATGTTCCAAAATGGTAAGTTTACATTATTGTTGTTAACCCGATGGTTAAACAAGATTATTGCATATTAATTGGAACATGGAGTGACCACCCGGGAAAATAGTGCAACCACGAGTGCTATCATGGCTCTAGCTTTAGTAATTAGCTTTATATGCTTAGTGCTTGGCAACCTTACCTGAAATATGGGCAAGAGGGGGAGCGGTAGGTGGTGGCAACCCACGTTAACATGGGGACGTATTCTTGTCTAAGGTACCTCACCCAGGGGGCCTCCACCATCGTCTTTAGAAACCTTAGCGGGTTGCTTCGTATTAAGTGTATTTTGTGAAAGCCTCATAGTGGATCCCTAGCCACTCACCTCGGAAGTGTTTATGGGTTTTGGCCGACCCAGGCTAGAGGGGATACACGACTTGTGGGTAAAGTTGTACCACCTCTGCAGAGTGTAAAACTGATATATCAGCCGTGCTCACGGTTAAGAGCAGCCTGGACTCCTCACATGATAATTGAACTTGAAGATGGAAATAAATCGAGATTCGATGATCTACCAATGGTTTGCTTAAGTGGTTACACTTAAGTGTTGTTGAAATATTCTTATACCTTTGTTTAATGGGAATACTTGGGATTCACCCTTATTAGTAAGACAGGTGTTGTTAATAAAATGTTGACCAACTAAAATGCATACTGCTCAACCTGAGCCTCACCTTGTTACCTTGCATTAGTTTTTTCCCCACTTGCTGAGCCCCGACCATAAGTGAGCTCACCCTTGCTTAATTTTGATCAGAAGTTGCAGATGAAGATATGATGTTGAACTCCATGGATGCTAGTCTAGTGATACCCCCTGCCATCTTCATGTGGATGGATGTCCTTGTTTCGCTGTACTTTGATGAATAAAGGTTAAGACATTATGTCTGTTCGAAGTGTAATATGTTAATATAATCGTTATTTACGCTTTTATGCATTGTCCTTTTGATATATTACACTTGTGACGTCAACATATGTGTGGAAATAGATCCTGGCACACATATGCGATGCACCCGGCTCTGCCCTTAGAAACGGGTGTGACATACATAGAGGATATCACTAAGACTGTACTATGTTTTTTTACAAGAAGATTCTTTGTAGTGATTATTTTCGCTAACTGAATTAACATGTATGTTTAGATGTCTGTAGTACATGTATTATTTGCACACTAAGAGTGTACTATGCTTTTTTTACAAGAAGATTCTTTGTAGTAATTATTTTCGCTAACTGACTTAACATATATGTTTAGATGTATGTAGTATATATATTATTTGCATACGACTATATTTAGTTCTATTTACATTTCTAAGACATATATGGCATATCCCCGTCGTGTGTTTCCAATTTTTGTTCCACTGTACATGAAACCATTTTGGACACCTAATCAGTAGTTAGCAAAAAAATATCTTTTTCGCCAAATCTGTATACCTAATACCGCTTTTAAAAACTTGTCAAATGAAGTGTTTGCCTTTCATTATATCTGACCTCCTATTTGCTGCATCAAGCAAGTTGTATAGCGTCCGATAGGGCGCTGCCTTATTCTAGTACATTTAAAATACGCCTTCCTACAAGGTGCACTAAAACTAGCCAAAACAACAACAGATCTACTAAGAACATTACAATCTAAAACCACAAGACCGCCATGCATAAGCACTACACGGACCGCAGCACCAACAAAGCACCCGACTCGGCGCAGTGGCAGTCCTAAAATTTTACGGGCCTAGGACAAGGTTTCAAATAGAGACCCTTTAAATTATTTTTAATATATAAATATTACTAATTAAACATTTAAAATACATCTAAAAATATTTATATTAAATAATAAGTAAATAAAAGGATATATATTAAAGTACTGTCGGGGACCATAATTAGGGGTACCCTCAAGACTCCTAATCTCACCTGGTAACCCCCATCAGCACAAAGCTGCAAAGGCCTGATGGGTGCGATTAAGTCAAGGATCGGTCCACTCAAGGGACACGATCTCGCCTCGCCCGAGCCCAGCCTCGGACAAGGGCAGCCGACCCCGAAGGATTTACGTCTAACTTTTCTAATAATGATATAATGGCTTAATTAAGTGCTCACACCGTCATAACTTAAATGATAGTTAATACCAATAAATATAGTATTCATTTTAATTATCTAGATCATTTGTTCCTACAATAGAATTAAAGATAATTAGTAGATTAATTATCCTTTATCATAATTTATTAGTCACACCTATTGTCAACTTGTTCATAACTAGTTATATGGGCTTGATTAATTATTTTATCACATTTAGTCCATGTTATACGAATCATTTAGTTTTCCTAAAGGATAAAATAAAGTAATAAGAATTTAAGTTCTTTTATAACTAAAATATTACTTCATATATTGACCTTGATTATAACTTTCCTAATAAAGAATATAGGCAATGTACTTTATAATAAAAGATAGTTATTTGTGTATTGCATGAAAACCCACTTAAGGCCCATAACCTGAATCGTCATAAAATAGGTGTTTAATAATAATGATTTTTTCACATAAAACTATTTAGACTTATATCTTAATTTATCATAAGTGATAGGTTTAACAATGAATTATATGCTCTATAATGCTTCTAAAATTAATAACGTGATTAGTAGCCCATTAACCTTAGATATATAACTTATATCTATTCTAAAAGGTTAAAAATGTTTAATATCGTTATAACGTATTTTATCGTCTTATAAATCCTTTATCTTAGACGTATCGCGTATGACGTTTTATTTTATAAAAAATTAAATTAGTGAACCTAATATTTGTATACTTTAATTAAGACATTTTAAGCTCATGTCTTGTTTTATAAAGTATATATCACACATTTTTTTTTAAGAATACCCTCTTATTATAACCATGACTTGCGACGTATTTGAAAAGTGAACGCTCTTTTCGTTAGGCTTTCTTTTAGCTTTACGTATGGTGACTGTTGTATGTTATTGAATGGTGTTTGTTCTTCTTGTTTGTTTGTATGATATTCAGTGGTTAATCTAGTAGTTGAGAATCAAGTGTTATTCCGTGGAAGAACCTCAAGTTTTCAATAAGCAAGGCAAGTGGACTTCTCCCTCTGCATACTCTGTTTGATCCCAAACAATACATTTAATAAAGTTTATTCTTTTGGATTTATATGCATAATTTGACGGGTTACCTATTTAGATAACCTTTCTAACCTTATTCCTTGATCAAACCTGGGAATTATACTCTACCTTTGTAGCTCTGCTATTGCTACAACTTAACTTTATGCAGTCACTCCCGCTTATGATATAAATGTTCCAAAATGGTAAGTTTACATTATTGTTGTTAACCCGATGGTTAAACAAGATTATTGCATATTAATTGGAACATGGAGTGACCACCCGGGAAAATAGTGCAACCACGAGTGCTATCATGGCTCTAGCTTTAGTAATTAGCTTTATATGCTTAGTGCTTGGCAACCTTACCTGAAATATGGGCAAGAGGGGGAGCGGTAGGTGGTGGCAACCCACGTTAACATGGGGACGTATTCTTGTCTAAGGTACCTCACCCAGGGGGCCTCCACCATCGTCTTTAGAAACCTTAGCGGGTTGCTTCGTATTAAGTGTATTTTGTGAAAGCCTCATAGTGGATCCCTAGCCACTCACCTCGGAAGTGTTTATGGGTTTTGGCCGACCCAGGCTAGAGGGGATACACGACTTGTGGGTAAAGTTGTACCACCTCTGCAGAGTGTAAAACTGATATATCAGCCGTGCTCACGGTTAAGAGCAGCCTGGACTCCTCACATGATAATTGAACTTGAAGATGGAAATAAATCGAGATTCGATGATCTACCAATGGTTTGCTTAAGTGGTTACACTTAAGTGTTGTTGAAATATTCTTATACCTTTGTTTAATGGGAATACTTGGGATTCACCCTTATTAGTAAGACAGGTGTTGTTAATAAAATGTTGACCAACTAAAATGCATACTGCTCAACCTGAGCCTCACCTTGTTACCTTGCATTAGTTTTTTCCCCACTTGCTGAGCCCCGACCATAAGTGAGCTCACCCTTGCTTAATTTTGATCAGAAGTTGCAGATGAAGATATGATGCTGAACTCCATGGATGCTAGTCTAGTGATACCCCCTGCCATCTTCCTGTGGATGGATGTCCTTGTTTCGCTGTACTTTGATGAATAAAGGTTAAGACATTATGTCTGTTCGAAGTGTAATATGTTAATATAATCATTATTTACGCTTTTATGCATTGTCCTTTTGATATATTACACTTGTGACGTCAACATATGTGTGGAAATAGATCCTGGTACACATATGCGATGCACCCGGCTCTGCCCTTAGAAACGGGTGTGACATACATAGAGGATATCACTAAGACTGTACTATGTTTTTTTACAAGAAGATTCTTTGTAGTGATTATTTTCGCTAACTGAATTAACATGTATGTTTAGATGTTTGTAGTACATGTATTATTTGCACACTAAGAGTGTACTATGCTTTTTTTACAAGAAGATTCTTTGTAGTAATTATTTTCGCTAACTGACTTAACATATATGTTTAGATGTATGTAGTATATATATTATTTGCATACGACTATATTTAGTTCTATTTACATTTCTAAGACATATATGGCATATCCCCGTCGTGTGTTTCCAATTTTTTGTTCCACTGTACATGAAACCATTTTGGACACCTAATCAGTAGTTAGCAAAAAAATATCTTTTTTGCCAAATCTGTATGCCTAATACCGCTTTTAAAAACTTGTCAAATGAAGTGTTTGCCTTTCATTATATCTGACCTCCTATTTGCTGCATCAAGCAAGTTGTATAGCGTCCGATAGGGCGCTGCCTTATTCTAGTACATTTAAAATATGCCTTCCTACAAGGTGCACTAAAACTAGCCAAAACAACAACAGATCTACTAAGAACATTACAATCTAAAACCACAAGACCGCCATGCATAAGCACTACACGGACCGCAGCACCAACAAAGCTCCCGACTCAGCGCAGTGGCAGTCCTAATATTTTACGGGCCTAGGACAAGGTTTCAAATAGAGACCCTTTAAATTATTTTTAATATATAAATATTACTAATTAAACATTTAAAATACATCTAAAAATATTTATATTAAATAATAAGTAAATAAAAGGATATATATTAAAGTACTGTCGGGGACCATAATTAGGGGTACCCTCAAGACTCCTAATCTCAGCTGGTAACCCCCATCAGCACAAAGCTGCAAAGGCCTGATGGGTGCGATTAAGTCAAGGATCGGTCCACTCAAGGGACACGATCTCGCCTCGCCCGAGCTCAGCCTCGGACAAGGGCAGCCGACCCCGAAGGATTTACGTCTCGCCCGAGGACCCCCTCCAGCAACGGACACACCTTCGGCTCGCCCGAGGCCCAGACTTCACCAAGAAGCACCCTTAGCCAAGTCGCCACGCCGACCGACCGTATCGCAGGAGCATTTAATGCAAAGGTGGCCTGACACCTTATCCTGACGCGCGCCCTTCAGTCGACAGAGCCGAAGTGACCGCAGTCACTTTGCCACTCCACTGACCGGCCTGACAAGAGGACAGCGCCGCCTGCGCCGCTCCGACTGTTGTGCCACTCGGCAGAGTGAGGCTAACAGCAGCCAAGTCCGGCCTCAGGCGCCATAGGAAACTCCGCTTCGCCCGACCCCAGGGCTCGGACTCGGGCTCAGCCCCGGAAGACGACGAACTCCGCATCGCCCGACCCCAGGGCTCGGACTCGGACTCGGCCCCGGAAGACGACGAACTCCGCCTCGCCCGACCTAGGGCTCGGACTCGGACTCGGCCCCGGAAGACGACGAACTCCGCCTCGCCCGACCCCAGGGCTCAGACTCAACCCTGGCCTCAGCTGACGGTCTCCGCCTCACCCGACCCAGGGGCTCGGACTCGACCTCGGCCTCGGAAGACAGACTCGACCTCGACCTCGGAGGAGCCTCCGCCTCGCCCAACCCAGGGCTCGGACCGACCACGTCACAGGAGGCGCCATCATTACCCTACCCCAAGCTAACTCAGGCTACGGGGAACAAGACCGGCGTCCCATCTGGCTCGCCCCGTTAAACTAGTAATGATGGCGCCCGCATGCTCCATGACGACAGCGGCTCTCAGCCCCCTTACGGAAGCAAGGAGACGTCATCAAGGACTCGACAGCCCCAACAGCTGTCCTTCCACCAGGCTCCAACGCTCCTCCGACGGCCACGACACCACACGAACCGGCTGCCAAAACCTCTACGGCTGCCACGACGGCATGTACTTAGGGCACTAGCTCTTCTCCGCTAGACATGTTAGCACACTGCTACACCCCCCATTGTACACCTGGATCCTCTCCTTGCGCCTATAAAAGGAAGGTCCAGGGCCCTCTTACAGAGGGTTGGCCGCGCGGGGAAGGACGGGACAGCGCTCGCGTAAGCCTCTCGCTCCCTCCCGCGTGGACGCTTGTAACCCCCTACTGCAAGCGCACCCGACCTGGGCGCGGGACAAACACGAAGGCCGCGGGTTTCCCCTTTTACACATGTCTCCCTCCGGCTTCTTCCCCCCTTTGCGCTCTGTCTCGCGCCGACCCATCTGGGCTGGGGCACGCGGCGACAATTTACACGTCGGTCCAGGGACCCCCCCGGGGTCGAAACGCCGACAGTTGGCGCGCCAGGTAGGGGCCTGCTGCGTGTTGACGAACAGCTCCCCGTCAAGCTCTAGATGGGTAGTCTCCAGCAATCTTTCCAGCCCGGGACGATGCTCCGTTTCGGGAGTCTTGAGTTCATGTCCCTCGACGGCAGCTACGACATGATACTCCTTCCCCCGCCGCGCGACAGCGACAATGGCGGCCGACAATCCGCCCGCCGGCGGCAGAATCGACGACGTCTTCCCCACGTGGCGGAAGAACGACATTCGAGCTTGTCCCGTCCCCTCCCCCGCCGACGGAGGAGGAGGCGGGGCAACCAATGCCAAGCAGGAGGCGGCACCTCATCGGCTATCGAGCGAGTCGACGGCGCCTACGCCCCAACGGGGGGCACGTCGGGCATCGACCTCGCGTCTGAGACGAAGACGAGCGTCGTATCCCCGCAACACGCCAACTCCAAGCGGACGGACGACGCCAGCACGCTCGTGAAGGACTTGCTGGGCATCACCCTCGTACCTGAGACGACGGTGCAGTCTGCCACTGACGCGACTTCGTCACCGCCCGTCGACCAAGAGGTACCAACCGACTCCCATCTCGTGCCTTTTGGATTCAGCCTCGACCCACCAAGCGACTTCTCTTCGGTGGACGCTCTCATAGAGGCGAGTCCAAACCCTTTGGGGTATCGTATGCGGTCACCCTGGGACCGGCTGACGGCCGTCTCGACCTGCGGGCCCTCGGGTTCCGAGGAAGATGACGAGCCCGACTTTTGTTGGGATTTCTCCGTACTTGGTAACCCCAGTGCCATGCGGGACTTCATGACCGCATGCGACTACTGCCTTTCTGATTGTTCCAACGGTAGCCGCAGCCTCGGCGACGAGGACTGCGGCCCAAGTCGTGAATGTTTCCACGTTGATCTAGGGGGTCCCGGCGAAGGCAACCATCTTGGTACGCCGGAAAACGGTGATCCCCCTAGGCCTGAGCCTCGCGTTGACATCCTTCGGGAGCTAGCTGTGGTCCCCGTCCCGGCGGGGGGTCATGACCCACAGCTCGAGCAAATCCGCGAGATGCAGGCCAGGCTCGACGAGGGAGCAGGAACACTTGAGCCGTTCTGCCGAGACATCGGGCAGGAATGGGCAGGCCAACCTCCGGCCGGAGAAGCACGTCATCTACCCCAGGGCATCCAGCACCGCATCGCCGACGATGTCAGGGCAAGGCCGCCACCGGCTTCCAGTGGGGTCGGCCAGAACCTGGCTGCAGTGGCAATACTTCTCCGCGCGATGCCGGAGCCATCTACCACCGAGGGGCGGCGTATCCAAGGAGAGCTCAAGAATCTCCTGGAGGATGCCGCGGACCGATGGGCCGAAAGCTCCGCCTCCCGAAGGCAGGGGTACCCCTCAGAACATCGCGTCGCGACTTCCCGATTCATGCGGGAAGCCTCGGTCCACACCGGGCGCATGCGCAACACAGCGCCTGCGGCCCCGGGTCGCCTCGGCAACGAACACCCTCACCGCAACCGTCGAACCCACCTCGACGAGAGGGTGCGCCGAGGCTACCACCCCAGGCGTGGGGGACGCTACGACAGCGGGGAGGATCGGAGTCCCTCGCCCGAACCACCCGGTCTGCAGGCTTTCAGCCGAGCCATACGACGGGCGCCGTTCCCGACCCGGTTCCGAACCCCGACTACTATCACAAAGTACTCGGGGGAGACGAGACCGTAACTGTGACACCCCAGTGTCACTCAGGGTTTTTCTTTCAAAAGCCAAACCAAGAGCCATCATTTTATGTGAACCAGAGTAAGCATGAGCATCAAAATAACTTAAGTAATAATGAAGTCACCAAGTATATACTTAAAAGTGTCATAATTAAAGCAAGTAAGTCCCTTAAAAGATCATATTATACAACCCTAGTTTAAAAATCCTAAATGAGCCTCATGAGCAAAAATTCAAAAAGTAAGGAAAAGGGAGTGAAAAGTTTAAAATTTTGAGTTGAGCCAATTATAAAAATTGAAGTATATTTAATGGGCAACAAGAAAGGTTGAGAAAGCTTAGCCAAAATAGCTCAAATAAAACCCCAAATCAAGCTTTCCATGTGTGGACTTAATAAGAATTCTGAATTTCAGATTTCTGAAAATCAGACCTTGATCCAAAGATCAGGGATGTTCACCTTGATCCCTAACTCGAATCCTAATGGCCCCATTGACAAAAATGTGCCTAACTAACCCCTCTGTCGTGTGCCAGAAGATGGCATTGGGACGCGAGCCCTAGACACGACTAAACCTTGGATTTGCCTCGGATTTGCGCAGGGAGACAGACCAGATTTCCTGGCTCCATATCTCTGCAACCAATAGGCAAAATCCTATGACCACCACGCAAGAATGGTAGCTTGTAGGGAGGGGAAGAGGTTTTGTGCATTGACCAAGGCGAGAGCAGGCTCGGATGAGCGACTACACGCGCCAGAACTTGGGCAGAACGCGCGCTCCCACGTGTTCGACCCTGGCCGGCGCGCCAGAGCTCGCCCAACCCCCGCGCGCGCGCTCCCCGGCGACCAGTCGCGTCCGCCGCGCGCCCTCGCCCTCGGCCGTGCCCGCCCGCGCCTATAAAGCCTCCCCAGGCGCGCCTCACTTCGCCCCGCACTCACCCTCACCGGCCGACCACTTTCCTTAGCTCCGGCGAGCTTAATTTCCGCCCGCCATTGCCGCCCGCGCTTCGGCCACCGTGGCCAGCCCACCCCAGCCGTCCTCAAGCCAAGCCAGTGCTTCGGCCAGCTCCTCCAGTAGCCCGTGAAGCTTGCCAAGCCCTCGGACCCAGCCGGACTTCACCGGAGGCCCGAGATCGACTTCGCCGGACTTCGGTCTTCCGCCGTCGCGCGTGGACCGAGTTATCCGGTGAGTCTCCGCCCAATTCCTCTCGCTCATGTCTTCTCTGGCATCCCGTGGACCTCCCTGACCCATTTGATTGGACTACCTCGCCGTGACCAGGCCGGTCTCCTCGCCGCCGACGAGTATCCCCGCCTGCGCGCGTGGACCGACCGACTCCGGCCATCTCCGACGGCGTTCCGCACACCGTTGTGATCCCCAGGACCTCCCCTTCATCCTCGACCACTTCACCGGAACAGTCTCGCCGCCGGTAAGCCCCTCCACCCTTTTCCCCGCCGCGGCTACTGTTTAAGTTAAACTAAGGACCTCGGGTTAGGAGGTGAAGAACCCGAGGGGTTTTCTGTAATGTCAGAGACCCTGGTGAATAGTAGCCTGAGGACTGATTCGCGAGGAAAAACTTAGAAAACCGCCAGGGACCCCAGTGCAAAGTAGATTTTCATTTAAATCGATTCTGATATTCTTTTAAATAACCAGAGAACTTGTAAAATTCATAACTTGATGAATTCTTACTCAAAAAATGTCAAACCAATTTTGCTAGCCTCTGTATATTACAATCTATCATTTAAAAATAGTAAACCCTATGCTTTCTGTTCAAAATTTTAGAGTTTAAAATTAAAAACAGAAACCCACTAAACCTTATTTAATCAAGGAAAATTAGTTTCTCTTCTGTACTAGACTTAAGAAAATTGGTGGGCATTCAGACCTCCTTTAGACACTGATTAAAAATAGTAGGAACCCCAGCATTAGAAATTATGATGTAGTTCCTCATTTAATGATGTTTTGTCCAAAACTTAGAGAAAATCAGGAAGGTATTAGAAATTAATAAACAGTGACTAATATTATTTTTCCTAGTTTACTTATGTAACAGAGAACCTAGGAAAAATACAGAAACTATTAATTTGGACCAGTTTTAAATTAAAATGAATTGTTTAGCCTAAATAAGACTGGAAATCAATTATTAAAGAGGCAAAACTATAACCAAAATGCTTAACAAAAATCCAGTGAACTTATAACCACCAGAGCCCCACTGCAAAAATATAGAGCACCTCAGTCCAACTTTTTAAGTAAGGAAAATAAATCCAAGGTGATAATAAGGCATTTTCCAACTAAATCATGAACAACCTCAAATAATGTGATAATGGGCAACCAAAAAATCAACTAAGTCCATAATGAGGAAGACTACCAGAGAAAAATGCAAACCCAAGAAAAAGAAGCAAACTCATACCAATTGCTAATGATTTAAGAAAAAGGCCATTTAATCTAAATAATGCACCCCACCCCTTCCCTTAAGCAAAAAGATGCCAAACTTCAGAATGATTGCTCTTGCACAAAACAATAACTAAGAAAAATAAGAACTCTGTTGTTTGATATTTTTCAAATATAGTGGCAGTAGAAAGCACCCATTTAGCTAGAAACTTGAGAAAACCATAGAGAAATAATTAAAGGATATTAATGGCTAGAAATTTGTATCAAGTCATATTATAACACCTAAAAGCCAGCAAAAATAAGTTCTGAAGAATTACCCACTGTTAAATAGTAGTTGTAGTTCAAAGCACCTCTTCTACCTTAGAATTTAGTAATTTTGTGCAGAGAAAACTATTCACTTTCTGATCCCCAAATTTTAAGAAAAAGAAACACACACCAGTAGCAAGCCACTGTAATTTTCACAGAATTTTTAGAATTTTATAAAAGCAACTTGTAGTTCAAACCTACTCCAAAACATTAAAGAGAATAAAGAAAAAGGAAAGAGGAAATAAACCCCACCTCAATAAGTCTAACTTGAGTACTTATCATTATCCCTAAGACTTAAAAAAAGAATTCAGTGGAACCCCTAAAAGTAAAACCTACCACTTGCCTTAGCTAAAGTTTAACTTAATTTACCAAGTATACCACCCAAGGGTCTTACATAAGTAAAGTTAACTTTGTTTAACTCAAGAAAGATCATACACCTTTTAAATTGTGATTTCTAAAAGCACATATCATATCATGCATATATCTTACGCATTGCATTCATTAGATTGTAATCTTGCCGACGGAGAGTACGTGCTCATCCCCGAGCAAGGACCTGTCCAAGAGGAGGACCAGGAGCAGGCTTCAGAGGCTGCTATTGAGGATCTCCCCGCAGCCCCAGCAATTGAAGGCAAGCCCCGGTTTTATGCATAACCTATTATTATATGCTACTTTACTACACTTAATGCTTGTAGGTTTGTAATGTGCACTTAAGTGTAGGAATTGCTTGAAACCTCTAGATGCATGAACTTAGGACTCCTTTTTTTGAGATGAATACTAGTATGCTAGGTCGAGTAGCTGCTTGCTAATCAGGATCTCGGTAGAAGTCGAGTGATTTTTCTAGCACTCGCGCGAGGTCAGGAATTGATTGTATTCATCTTGATAATGGGATATATATTGGTCTATGGACTTGGATCCAGGGAGGATGCCTTGTCCATGAGACGGGAAAATGAATTAAGGATTAATGTGTGGATACCTGAGTCAAGCTTTTGAACGTACTAAACACATGCCGGGAAAAATGGTAACCGGTAAACCTAGTACCTGAGTGAAGCCGGGCGCGGACTTTATCCCTCATGCGACCTGAGACTGGTTCTCCCATGCTAGCTATGGTGGGTACAAGTGCGGCCACTGCACGGCGGCAGTCGGGGTCAGTGGAGCATTGTATGCCAAGGCGGTGAGGCCTGGACGCGAACGGGGAATCGATGGGGACGGTTGTCATGTGCAGGGTCGAAGTACCCTGACATGCCGTGTGTTTAGGTTTACCTTGCAAGGTTAAAACTCGATTCGAATCGTCTGCTTCTCGCAGCTAATGAGACTGCTTGATTCCTTGTACTGCATCGAGTAAGAAGTGAAATGTGGTGATATGAGATAACTTGTTGTTTGGACTAAATGATTGTTACCATGTATGCTTAGAAGGAGCAAATCTAGCTAGGCTAATGATGATAAAATTTGAAAAGCTAAAAATTGATTTTAGTAACAGCTAGTGCTTTTGGCAAACCAAACCCCTCAGCCAAACAGCTGCATAGTCTAGAGGTAGAGGAGTAGACTCCTCACACCGGGTAAGTCTAGCTGAGTATTAGTATACTCAGCCTTGCTTGTGGCACCCTTTTTGCAGGTACCATGCAGGAATTGGTTGATGGTGTGACTTGGCCAACCACCCTGCCACCGGGTTGGACGGTCGAGTGGGATGTTGCTCCGGCAGGAGAGGAGCATGAGGAGTAGTGGGCTAGGCCTTGCGCATTTCCTCATTACCGACGACATCGATTATCCGCTGCACTTTACTTAATGAACTTTATTTGCTACTCCAGAACTCCGATTTATGTAATAATTCAGTACTTAATTTGAGGATTCCTGTTTTATTGTATTTCTTCTGTGACTCACCTTCGAGTGAGATTGTGGAATTTGATCCTGGTTAAGTGGCTCTATCAGACTAGATCTGAAGGACTGACGGGTTATTCCGATTTAAGTGTGTCACGGCCCTTGAGGCATGACTTAGGCACTTAAGCTGGAATAATTCGGGTGGTTCTGCCACAGCTGGTATCGGAGCAAATTCCACCACAGAGAAGAACAATAAACCATGAATACCAATTTTCAAAATCTAAAACTTGCCTAGAAACTGCTATAGATCGTCAGGACTAGACCGCTAGACCAGGACGAAAGGCCTTAGGCATAGAGGGAAATAGGTGGCTAATTAATTAGGCCCAGTGGGCCAATACCTATATTTTAGGATGCCCTAAAAAGGCACCCTATTTTCTTTTTGAGAGGCAACGTTTCTTCCAGCATGCATGCAAAAAAAACATAAAGAGGAATTAAAATTTGAGCTAACCCCTTTTTTCTTTAAAACCATTCGGGCTCTCTTTTTCTTTTTCCTTCCACCATAATCTTTATCTTTGATTCCCTTCCGCAGATGAATTCACCCACCCCCGCTAGTGGAGGAGACTCTCGTTTCAGTTCTGACTTCCTTTCTCGCGATGGCTTTCCATCCATCTTGTGGGAAGTGCTTAACTCCGCCGGTTACCCTACGCCCCCTTTGTACACGGTGCAGTTGTATGAGGAGCATCGGGTACCTCGTTGTCGGGTCTGGCTGACTTTGGAGGCTCATCCCCTTCAGCCGGGTTGGCGTTCTCTTGACTCTGAGACGATCGGACTCAGGACGGACGACACCGTTGAGGCAGCAGCCATGAAGGCTCTGACAACTTTCTGTGGCTACCATCCCCTGGAGATGGTGATGCACCCCTTGGGACTCTTCCCTGCTGAGAAGAAGGATGATCCCATGTGGTGTAACCGCGTGAGCCATGTGAAGGATGTGTGGGCCATGTATCCTGACTTGGTTGGGAGGGTCACTGTTCAGTGCATGAGTGCGCTGTACCGCCTTCAGGCCCTTCAGAGCGATGCTATGGCACTTCTTGCTAACACCGCTCGGACTGCCAAGCTCACTCTCGACAGTCGGGAAGATTTTGTGGTTGACCTATCCTCAATGTTGGTGGAAAAGGATCTGCAGGTGGAGAGGCTGAACCAGCGTATCGCTACCCTGGAGCAGCAAGTGGAGATCCGAGACAACACTATTGATGTCTTGGAGAACCAGCTTCACGATGTGCAGAGGGAACTCGAGGAAGCAAATGACCACCTGGACATGCACCACCTGGAGATGGAGGCCAATGAAGCAGGAAGCGAGGGAGAAGAGGCTCCCGAGGAGCTAGGACCAGCCCCTGGTGCCAATGGGACTACCTCCGCGATGCCCCCCTTCACCCGCATCCAGTGTCGCTTCCACCGCTCAGGGTTAAGCAGTCACTTCGACATTTTAGGTGGATAGAAACCTATGCGAGCTTAGTAGTATCATATTCTGAACTAGGCTTGTGGGTACTTTCCCCTGATTAATGTAACCCTGTAAACTTTTGGAATCTGTGGGATCCTTGTCACCATGTTATCTTCATTTCGAACCTGATATTATGATTATGGCATTCTATTTCTTCTATATGAAATGATATCTTGCCGTTCAAAATTGTGAGTTGGGATAACAATGGCGACAATCTCTGTTTTCAGATGGCAGCTAGGCAGCGTCGCGGGCAGAACGAACAGGTTCCCCCCGCCACCTCCTCCAGCTCCCACAGTACAGGAGCTGATGGCCTAGCAGAATGAGATTCTGTGACAGCTCTTGCAGCGCCAGCCCCACCCCCAGCAGTATGGTGGAGGCCAGCCTCAGCGACCTCCGGCTATGGCAACATACCAGGAGTTTTTGAGCACGCAGCCGCCCTTGTTCGCCAAGGCAGAGGATCCGTTGGACGCCGACGTATGGCTTCGCGTCGTCGAGTCCAAGTTTCCCCTCCTCACAGGAGATTGCCCTGATGCTACCAAGACCCGCTTCGCCGCGCAGCAGCTTCACGGATCTGCTCGGACTTGGTGGGATCACTTCCGTGCTATGCTCCCTGATGATCGTGAGGTATCTTGGGAGGAATTCAAGACTGCCTTCAGAGGACACCACATTCCAGCTGGCATTCTTGATCGGAAGTTGAATGAGTTTCTGGCCCTCAATCAAGGAACCCGCACGGTACTGCAGTATGCGCAAGCCTTCAACGACTTATGCCAGTATGCAGGGTATCATGCTGATTCTGATGAGAAAAAGAGGGATCGCTTCCGCAGGGGTCTCAATACCAAGCTGCGGGAACGACTCAACACTATCCGGGCTGATAGCTTCAATGAGTTGGTCAACATGGCCATCTCCCAGGAAGATTGCATTGTTGCTCACCGGGCAGAGAAGAAGAGAAAGGCACCAATGGCAGCACCATCCGCTCAGGCTCAGAGGTTCCGGATTGTTTCTCACAACCAGAGCAGGGGTTTTCAGCAGCAGGCAGGCAGATGGGTGATCAGGCCACCTCAGCAGCAGCAGCAGCCGGCACCCAACCGCTACCCAGCTCCCGCCCCAAGGAACAACCAGCCTCCGCAGCAGCAGCAGTTCCGCCAGGGCAATGGGAACAAGTGTTTCACTTGTGGCAATGTGGGCCACTATGCCAAGAATTGCCCCAGGAACCAGCAGAGGCAGATGCCAGCACCAAATCAAGACAAGGGAAGAAAGCAGAAGGTGCAAGTCAGGCAAGGGAAGCTCAACTTCACTGCTCTAGAGGAAGTGCCAGAAGGAGCTCCTATCATGACTGGTATCTTTTCAGTTTATAATCAACCTGCTTTAATTCTGTTTGATTCTGGTGCATCTCATAGTTTCATTAGCCAAAAGTTCAGTGCTAAATGCAAACTGCCATTCTCTCATTCAAAAGGGTCATTCATGATAGTCACACCTGGGGGTAAAATTGCAACTAATCAATTAAACCAAAGTGTGCCTATTCAACTGGGGAGCCACATTATCAAAACCACTCTTCTTGTGTTGGGATTGGAGAATGTGGACATTATTCTAGGGGCAAATTGGATGACCTTGCACCAGGTTGTGCTTGATGTAGCCAACCGTACCGTGGAAGTTCATTCTCCTTTCTGCGGGAATTTCACCTTGATTTTGCCTAGTCAGGGTTCTTCTCAGTCATGTGCTTTCTCTATGACGGAGCTACCTCTGAAGAAGATCCCAGTGGTCTGTGAGTATGCAGATGTCTTTCCTGATGAATTGCCAGGAATGCCACCGGACCGGGATATTGAATTTGCCATCGAGTTGCAACCGGGAACGGCCCCAATTTCCAAGAGGCCCTACCGAATGCCACCCGCTGAGTTGGCAGAATTGAAGAAGCAATTGCAAGAGTTGCTGGATAAGGGTTTCATTCGCCCAAGCACTTCGCCTTGGGATGTCCAGCACTGTTTGTGAAGAAGAAGGATGAAAGCTTGAGGCTGTGTATAGATTACCGCCCTCTTAATGCGGTAACTATCAAGAACATGTATCCTTTGCCTCGTATTGATGTTCTCTTTGACCAGTTGGTCGGAGCCAAAGTGTTTTCCAAGATAGACCTTCGCTCTGGCTACCATCAGATCAAGATACGAGCAAGTGATATTCCGAAGACGGCATTCTCAACCAGATATGGGCTATATGAATTCTTGGTGATGTCATTCGGGCTGACAAATGCACCAGCATATTTCATGTATCTGATGAATTCTGTTTTTATGCCGGAATTGGATAAGTTCGTGGTGGTTTTCATCGATGACATTCTGGTGTACTCAAAGAACGAAGAAGAACATGCCGGGCATTTGCATGTAGTACTTCAACGTCTGCGAGAGCACCATCTTTATGCCAAGTTATCCAAGTGTGATTTTTGGCTAAAGGAAATCAAATTCTTGGGTCACACTATCTCTCAGGCTGGAATAGCTGTTGATCCTGATAAAGTGCAAGAGGTGATGAACTGGAAGCCACCAACAACCGTTCGCTAGATTCGGAGTTTTCTGGGATTAGCTGGTTATTACCGAAGATTTATTCCGGACTTCTCTCGAATTGCGAAGCCTATTACTGAGTTGCTGAAGAAAGAAGTAAAATTTGTGTGGAGTCAGAAGTGCGAAGATGCCTTCCATGCATTAAGGCAGCATCTGACCACAGCACCAGTATTGGCGCAACCCGACAGCAGCAAACCTTTTGATGTATATTGTGATGCCTCGGGCACCGGGCTAGGTTGTGTCTTGATGCAAGACAACCGAGTCATTGCTTATGCTTCGAGAGCACTCAGGCCTCATGAGCAAAATTATCCCACTCATGACCTTGAGTTAGCAGCAGTGGTTCATGCATTGAAGATGTGGAGGCACTATCTAATGGGAACCCACTGCAACATCTTCACTGATCATAAGAGCCTTAAGTACATTTTTACTCAGGCTGATCTTAACATGAGGCAGAGAAGATGGCTAGAGCTGATCAAGGATTATGACCTGGAGGTACATTATCACCCAGGAAAGGCTAATGTGGTAGCTGATGCCTTGAGTCGGAAGTTGCAGTGCAACTGTGTTCTGATGGATTCTCGCATTAACGCCTTGTGTGATGAGTTGAGCAAGATGCAAATTGAAGTGATTTCTTCTGGTTCTTTGTCTCACATTTCTGTTGAGCCAGCCTTGCAAGACCAGATTATCATGGCCCAGCTCAGTGACAAGGGAGTGCAGATTATCAAGAAGAATCTCCATCAGAAGGTTGAGAAGTATAATTGTTTCCGCCAGGATGAGAAGGGTGTGTTATGGTTCAAAAACAGATTGGTAATTCCTAAAGACCAGGATCTTAGGAGGAAAATTTTGGATGAAGCTCATCTCTCCAAATTCTCTATGCATCCGGGAAGCACCAAGATGTACCATGATTTGAAGCCTTTGTACTGGTGGACCAGAATGAAGAGGGAGATAGCCCAGTACGTATCAGAATGTGACACCTGTCAGAGGGTAAAGGCAAGCCACTTGAAGTCAGCTGGAGCTTTGCAACCACTATCCGTACCTTCGTGGAAGTGGGACGACATCAGCATGGATTTCATTGTAGGTCTGCCCAACACCTCTCGTCATCATGATTCAATTTGGGTTATTGTGGACCGATTAACGAAAGTGACACATTTTCTTCCTGTGCACACCACTGATAAGGCTCAGAGATATGCAGAATTGTATATTGACCGGATCGTGTGTTTGCACGGATTACCTCGGACCATTGTTTCTGACCGAGGAGCCCAATTTGTTGCCAGATTTTGGGAACAATTGCAAAAGTCTTTGGGAACCAAGCTAATCAGGAGTTCAGCTTACCACCCACAGACTGATGGTCAGACGGAAAGGGTAAACCAAATCCTGGAAGATATGCTGAGAGCTTGTGCGATAGATTGTGGCAAGAACTGGGATAAGCACCTCTCCTTGGCAGAGTTTGCTTATAACAATAGTTATCAATCTAGCCTAAAGATGGCACCTTTTGAAGCTCTCTATGGAAGAAGGTGCAGGACACCACTCAATTGGTCTCAGTCTGGTGAAAGAGAAGTTTTTGGACCTGATTTAGTGACTGAAGCCGAAAGGAAGGTCAAGCTAATCAGGAAGAATCTAGAAGCTGCTCAGGCCAGGCAGAAGAGTTATCATGATAAAAGAAGGAAACCTCTCCAGTTCGAGGTGGGAAGTTTTGTATACCTCAAGGTATCACCCACCAAGGGAATGCAGAGATTTGGGATCAAAGGCAAGCTAGCCCCTCGTTACATTGGACCCTATGAGATCATAGAAGCATGTGGACCCGTGGCATACAAGCTGAAGTTACCTTCAAAGATGTCTGCCATCCACGATGTATTCCATGTATCTCAACTGAAGAAGTGTGTTCGATTGCCGACTGAAATCTTAGCAGAGCCAGAATTGGAGATAGAGCCAGATCTCTCGTACCAAGAGTACCCCTCCAAGATGCTGGATTGCAAAGAAAGATCAACTCGGGCTAAAACTATCAGGATGTTCAAGGTCCAGTGGAGTAATCACTCAGAGGAGGAAGCTACTTGGGAAACCGAGGAATTCCTGAGATCCAACTTTCCCGATTGCCTACCTAAGGAAGCTGGTACGTAATCACCCCCAAACCCCTCCTCCTGCCTTTCGAATCTAATTTCCAAAAATATGATCTTAATTCAGAATGAAGTAACTATAAAGAAAAACTTAAAAGGACTTCCTTCTGAAGTTGCAAAGAGAATGACATTCGAAGAGCAGTTTATCCTAATAATGGTAATCATCACCCCTTTTCCTATAAGTCTCACCCTTCGCTTTACCCCGGGAGGACTCTGGCCCGAATCTCGGGACGAGATTCCTTTAAGGGGGGAAGACTGTGACACCCCAGTGTCACTCAGGGTTTTTCTTTCAAAAGCCAAACCAAGAGCCATCATTTTATGTGAACCAGAGTAAGCATGAGCATCAAAATAACTTAAGTAATAATGAAGTCACCAAGTATATACTTAAAAGTGTCATAATCAAAGCAAGTAAGTCCCTTAAAAGATCAGATTATACAACCCTAGTTTAAAAATCCTAAATGAGCCTCATGAGCAAAAATTCAAAAAGTAAGGAAAAGGGAGTGAAAAGTTTAAAATTTTGAGTTGAGCCAATTATAAAAATTGAAGTATATTTAATGGGCAACAAGAAAGGTTGAGAAAGCTTAGCCAAAATAGCTCAAATAAAACCCCAAATCAAGCTTTCCATGTGTGGACTTAATAAGAATTCTGAATTTCAGATTTCTGAAAATCAGACCTTGATCCAAAGATCAGGGATGTTCACCTTGATCCCTAACTCGAATCCTAATGGCCCCATTGACAAAAATGTGCCTAACTAACCCCTCTGTCGTGTGCCAGAAGATGGCATTAGGACGCGAGCCCTAGACACGACTAAACCTTGGATTTGCCTCGGATTTGCGCAGGGAGACAGACCAGATTTCCTGGCTCCATATCTCTGCAACCAGTAGGCAAAATCCTATGACCACCACGCAAGAATGGTAGCTTGTAGGGAGGGGAAGAGGTTTTGTGCATTGACCAAGGCGAGAGCAGGCTCGGATGAGTGACTACACGCGCCAGAACTTGGGCAGAACGCGCGCTCCCACGTGTTCGACCCTGGCCGGCGCGCCAGAGCTCGCCCAACTCGCGCGCGCGCGCGCTCCCCGGCGACCAGTCGCGTCCGCCGCGCGCCCTCGCCCTCGACCGTGCCCGCCCGCGCCTATAAAGCCTCCCCAGGCGCGCCTCACTTCGCCCCGCACTCACCCTCACCGGCCGACCACTTTCCTTAGCTCCGGCGAGCTTAATTTCCGCCCGCCATTGCCGCCCGCGCTTCGGCCACCGTGGCCAGCCCACCCCAGCCGTCCTCAAGCCAAGCCAGTGCTTCGGCCAGCTCCTCCAGTAGCCCGTGAAGCTTGCCAAGCCCTCAGACCCAGCCGGACTTCACCGGAGGCCCGAGATCGACTTCGCCGGACTTCGGTCTTCCGCCGTCGCGCGTGGACCGAGTTATCCGGTGAGTCTCCGCCCAATTCCTCTCGCTCATGTCTTCTCTGGCATCCCGTGGACCTCCCTGACCCATTTGATTGGACTACCTCGCCGTGACCAGGCCGGTCTCCTCGCCGCCGACGAGTATCCCCGCCTGCGCGCGTGGACCGACCGACTCCGGCCATCTCCGACGGCGTTCCGCACACCGTTGTGATCCCCAGGACCTCCCCTTCATCCTCGACCACTTCACCGGAACAGTCTCGCCGCCGGTAAGCCCCTCTGCCCTTTTCCCCGCCGCGGCTACTGTTTAAGTTAAACTAAGGACCTCGGGTTAGGAGGTGAAGAACCCGAGGGGTTTTCTGTAATGTCAGAGACCCTGGTGAATAGTAGCCTGAGGACTGATTCGCGAGGAAAAACTTAGAAAACCGCCAGGGACCCCAGTGCAAAGTAGATTTTCATTTAAATCGATTCTGATATTCTTTTAAATAACCAGAGAACTTGTAAAATTCATAACTTGATGAATTCTTACTCAAAAAATGTCAAACCAATTTTGCTAGCCTCTGTATATTACAATCTATCATTTAAAATAGTAAACCCTATGCTTTCTGTTCAAAATTTTAGAGTTTAAAATTAAAAACAGAAACCCACTAAACCTTATTTAATCAAGGAAAATTAGTTTCTCTTCTGTACTAGACTTAAGAAAATTTGTGGGCATTCAGACCTCCTTTAGACACTGATTAAAAATAGTAGGAACCCCAGCATTAGAAATTATGATGTAGTTCCTCATTTAATGATGTTTTGTCCAAAACTTAGAGAAAATCAGGAAGGTATTAGAAATTAATAAACAGTGACTAATATTATTTTTCCTAGTTTACTTATGTAACAGAGAACCTAGGAAAAATACAGAAACTATTAATTTGGACCAGTTTTAAATTAAAATGAATTGTTTAGCCTAAATAAGACTGGAAATCAATTATTAAAGAGGCAAAACTATAACCAAAATGCTTAACAAAAATCCAGTGAACTTATAACCACCAGAACCCCACTGCAAAAATATAGAGCACCTCAGTCCAACTTTTTAAGTAAGGAAAATAAATCCAAGGTGATAATAAGGCATTTTCCAACTAAATCATGAACAACCTCAAATAATGTGATAATGGGCAACCAAAAAATCAACTAAGTCCATAATGAGGAAGACTACCAGAGAAAAATGCAAACCCAAGAAAAAGAAGCAAACTCATACCAATTGCTAATGATTTAAGAAAAAGGCCATTTAATCTAAATAATGCACCCCACCCCTTCCCTTAAGCAAAAAGATGCCAAACTTCAGAATGATTGCTCTTGCACAAAACAATAACTAAGAAAAATAAGAACTCTGTTGTTTGATATTTTTCAAATATAGTGGTAGTAGAAAGCACCCATTTAGCTAGAAACTTGAGAAAACCATAGAGAAATAATTAAAGGATATTAATGGCTAGAAATTTGTATCAAGTCATATTATAACACCTAAAAGCCAGCAAAAATAAGTTCTGAAGAATTACCCACTGTTAAATAGTAGTTGTAGTTCAAAGCACCTCTTCTACCTTAGAATTTAGTAATTTTGTGCAGAGAAAACTATTCACTTTCTGATCCCCAAATTTTAAGAAAAAGAAACACACACCAGTAGCAAGCCACTGTAATTTTCACAGAATTTTTAGAATTTTATAAAAGCAACTTGTAGTTCAAACCTACTCCAAAACATTAAAGAGAATAAAGAAAAAGGAAAGAGGAAATAAACCCCACCTCAATAAGTCTAACTTGAGTACTTATCATTATCCCTAAGACTTAAAAAAAGAATTCAGTGGAACCCCTAAAAGTAAAACCTACCACTTGCCTTAGCTAAAGTTTAACTTAATTTACCAAGTATACCACCCAAGGGTCTTACATAAGTAAAGTTAACTTTGTTTAACTCAAGAAAGATCATACACCTTTTAAATTGTGATTTCTAAAAGCACATATCATATCATGCATATATCTTACGCATTGCATTCATTAGATTGTAATCTTGCCGACGGAGAGTACGTGCTCATCCCCGAGCAAGGACCTGTCCAAGAGGAGGACCAGGAGCAGGCTTCAGAGGCTGCTATTGAGGATCTCCCCGCAGCCCCAGCAATTGAAGGCAAGCCCCGGTTTTATGCATAACCTATTATTATATGCTACTTTACTACACTTAATGCTTGTAGGTTTGTAATGTGCACTTAAGTGTAGGAATTGCTTGAAACCTCTAGATGCATGAACTTAGGACTCCTTTTTTTGAGATGAATACTAGTATGCTAGGTCGAGTAGCTGCTTGCTAATCAGGATCTCGGTAGAAGTCGAGTGATTTTTCTAGCACTCGCGCGAGGTTAGGAATTGATTGTATTCATCTTGATAATGGGATATATATTGGTCTATGGACTTGGATCCAGGGAGGATGCCTTGTCCATGAGACGGGAAAATGAATTAAGGATTAATGTGTGGATACCTGAGTCAAGCTTTTGAACGTACTAAACACATGCCGGGAAAAATGGTAACCGGTAAACCTAGTACCTGAGTGAAGCCGGGCGCGGACTTTATCCCTCATGCGACCTGAGACTGGTTCTCCCATGCTAGCTATGGTGGGTACAAGTGCGGCCACTGCACGGCGGCAGTCGGGGTCAGTGGAGCATTGTATGCCAAGGCGGTGAGGCCTGGACGCGAACGGGGAATCGATGGGGACGGTTGTCATGTGCAGGGTCGAAGTACCCTGACATGCCGTGTATTTAGGTTTACCTTGCAAGGTTAAAACTCGATTCGAATCGTCTGCTTCTCGCAGCTAATGAGACTGCTTGATTCCTTGTACTGCATCGAGTAAGAAGTGAAATGTGGTGATATGAGATAACTTGTTGTTTGGACTAAATGATTGTTACCATGTATGCTTAGAAGGAGCAAATCTAGCTAGGCTAATGATGATAAAATTTGAAAAGCTAAAAATTGATTTTAGTAACAGCTAGTGCTTTTGGCAAACCAAACCCCTCAGCCAAACAGCTGCATAGTCTAGAGGTAGAGGAGTAGACTCCTCACACCGGGTAAGTCTAGCTGAGTATTAGTATACTCAGCCTTGCTTGTGGCACCCTTTTTGCAGGTACCATGCAGGAATTGGTTGATGGTGTGACTTGGCCAACCACCCTGCCACCGGGTTGGACGGTCGAGTGGGATGTTGCTCCGGCAGGAGAGGAGCATGAGGAGTAGTGGGCTAGGCCTTGCCCATTTCCTCATTACCGACGACATCGATTATCCGCTGCACTTTACTTAATGAACTTTATTTGCTACTCCAGAACTCCGATTTATGTAATAATTCAGTACTTAATTTGAGGATTCCTGTTTTATTGTATTTCTTCTGTGACTCACCTTCGAGTGAGATTGTGGAATTTGATCCTGGTTAAGTGGCTCTATCAGACTAGATCTGAAGGACTGACGGGTTATTCCGATTTAAGTGTGTCACGGCCCTTGAGGCATGACTTAGGCACTTAAGCTGGAATAATTCGGGTGGTTCTGCCACAGCTGTGGCTCGCGGACTATCGGCTGGCCTGCCACCTGGGTGGAACGGACGATGACAACCTCATCATCCGCAACCTCCCCCTGTTCCTCTCCGACACCGCTCGAGCCTTGCTGGAACACCTGCCTCCGGGGCAGATCTCCAACTGGGACGACCTGGTCCAAGCCTTCGCTGGCAACTTCCAGGGCACGTACGTGCGCCCTAGGAACTCCTGGGATCTCCGAAGCTGCCGCCAGCAGCCGGGGGAGTCTCTCCGGGACTACATCCGGCGATTCTCGAAGCAGCGCACCGAGCTGCCCAACGTCACTGACTCGGATGTCATCGGCGCGTTCCTCGCCGGCACCACCTGCCGCGACCTGGTGAGCAAGCTGGGTCACAAGACCCCCACCAGGGCGAGCGAGCTGATGGAAATCGCCACCAAGTTTGCCTCTGGCCAGGAGGCGGTTGAGGCCATCTTCCGGAAGGATAAGCAGCCCCAGGGCCACCCACCGGAAGATGTCCCCGAGGCGTCAACTCAGCGCGGCACCAAGAAGAAAGGCAGGAAGAAGTCGCAAGCGAAACGCGACGCCGCCGACGCGGACCTTGTCGCCGCTGCCAAGTACAAGAACCCTCGGAAACCTCCCGGAGGTGCCAATCTCTTCGACAAGATGCTCAAGGAGCCGTGTCCCTATCATCAGGGGCCCATCAAGCACACCCTTGAGGAGTGCGCCATGCTTTGGCACCACTTTCACAAGGCCGGGCCACCTACAGAAGGTGGCAGGGCCCGCGACGATGATAAGAAGGAGGATCACAAGGCAGGAGAGTTCCCCGAGGTCCGCGACTGCTTCATGATCTACGGTGGGCCAGTGGCGAACGCCTCGGCTCGGCACCACAAGCAAGAGCGTCGGGAGGTCTGCTCAGTAAAGGTGGCGGCGCCGGTCTACCTAGACTGGTCCAACAAGCCCATCACCTTCGACCAGGGCGATCACCCCGACCGTGTGCCGAGCCCGGGGAAATACCTGCTCGTTGTCGACCCCGTCATCGGCAACGTCAGGCTCACCAAGGTCCTCATGGACGGAGGCAGTAGCCTCAACATCATCTACGTCGAGACCCTTGGGCTCCTGCGGATCGATTTGTCCTCGGTCTGGGCAGGCGCTGCGCCTTTTCACGGGATCATCCCCGGGAAACGCGTCCAACCCCTCAGACAACTCGATCTACCCGTCTGCTTTGGGACACCCTCCAACTTCCGAAGGGATACCCTCACATTCGAGGTGGTCGGGTTTCGAGGAACCTACCACGCAGTGCTGGGGAGGCCATGCTACGCCAAGTTCATGGCCGTCCCCAACTACACCTACCTCAAGCTCAAGATGCCGGGCCCCAACGGGGTCATCACCGTCGGCCCCACGTACCGACACGCGTACGAATGCGACGTGGAGTGCGTGGAGTACACCGAGGCCCTCGCCGAATCCGAGGCCCTCATCACCAACCTGGAGAGCCTCTCTAAGGAGGTGCCAGACGTGAAGCGCCATGCCGGCAACTTTGAGCCGGCGGAGATGGTTAAGTCCGTCCCTCTCGACCCCAGCAACGACGCCTCCAAGCAGATCCGGATCGGCTCCGAGCTCGACCCCAAATAGGAAGCAGTGCTCGTCGACTTTCTCCGCGCAAACGCCGACGTTTTCGCGTGGAGTCTCTCGGACAAGCCCGGCATACCGAGGGATGTCGCCGAGCACTCGCTGGATATCCGAGCTGGAGCCCGACCCGTGAAGCAGCCTCTGCGCCGATTCGACGAAGAAAAGCGCAGAGCCATAGGCGAGGAGATCCACAAGCTAATGGCAGTAGGGTTCATCAAAGAGGTATTCCATCCTGAATGGCTTGCCAACCCTGTGCTTGTGAGAAAGAAAGGAGGGAAATGGCGGATGTGTGTAGACTACACTGGTCTAAACAAAGCATGTCCGAAAGTTCCCTACCCTCTGCCTCGCATCGATCAAATTGTGGATTCCACTGCTGGGTGTGAAACCCTGTCTTTCCTCGATGCCTACTTAGGGTATCACCAAATCAGGATGAAAGAGTCCGACCAGCTCGTGACTTCTTTCATCACACCCTTCGGCATGTACTACTATGTTACCATGCCGTTTGGTTTAAGGAATGCGGGTGCGACATACCAAAGGTGCATGAACCACGTGTTCGGCGAACACATTGGTCGAACGGTCGAGGCCTACGTCGATGACATCGTAGTCAAGACGAGGAAAGCCTCCGACCTCCTTTTCGACCTTGAAGTGACATTCCGGTGTCTCAAGGCGAAAGGCGTAAAGCTCAATCCCGAGAAGTGCGTTTTCGGGGTCCCCCGAGGCATGCTCTTAGGGTTCATCGTCTCCGAGCGGGGCATCAAGGCCAACCCGGAAAAAATCGCGGCCGTCACCAACATGGGGCCCATCAAGGACTTGAAAGGCGTACAGAGGGTCACGGGATGCCTTGCGGCTCTGAGCCGTTTCGTCTCACGCCTCGGCGAAAGAGGCCTGCCTCTGTACCGCCTCTTAAGGAAGGCCGAGTGCTTCACTTGGACCCCTGAGGTCGAGGAAGCCCTCGGGAACCTGAAGGCGCTCCTCACGAACGCGCCCATCTTGGTGTCTCCCGCCGTCGGAGAAGCCCTCTTGATCTATGTCGCCGCTACCACTCAGGTGGTTAGCGCCGCGATCGTGGTTGAGAGACGAGAAGAGGGGCATGCATTGCCCGTCCAGAGGCCAGTCTACTTCATCAGTGAGGTACTGTCCGAGACCAAGATCTGCTACCCACAAATTCAGAAGCTACTGTACGCGGTGATCCTGACGTGGCGGAAGTTGCGACACTACTTCGAGTCTCATCCGGTGATTGTGGTGTCATCCTTCCCCCTGGGGGAGATCATCCAGTGCCGAGAGGCCTCGGGTAGAATTGCAAAGTGGGCGGTGGAAATCATGGGCGAGATGATCTCGTTCGCCCCTCGGAAGGCCATCAAGTCCCAGGTCTTGGCAGACTTTGTGGCTGAATGGGTCGACACCCAGCTCCCGACAGTTCCGATCCAACCGGAACTCTGGACCATGTTTTTCGATGGGTCGTTGATGAAGACAGGGGCAGGCGCGGGCCTGCTCTTCATCTCGCCCGTCGGAAAGCACCTTCGCTACGTGCTACTCCTCCACTTCCCGGCGTCCAACAATGTGGTCGAGTACGAGGCTCTGGTCAACGGGTTGCGCATCGCCATCGAGCTAGGGGTCCGACGCCTCGACGCTCGCGGTGACTCGCAGCTCATCATCGACCAAGTCATGAAGAACTCCCACTGCCGCGACCCGAAGATGGAAGCCTACTGCGATGAGGTTCGGCGCCTGGAAGACAAGTTCTACGGGCTCGAGCTCAACCACATCGCCCGACGCTACAACGAGACTGCGGACGAGCTGGCTAAGATAGCCTCGGGGCGAACAACGGTTCCCCCGGACGTCTTCTCCCGAGACCTGCACCAACCCTCCGTCAAGACCGACGACACGCCCAAGCCCGAGAAGGCCTCGGCCCAGCCCGAGGTATCCTCGGCTCGGCCCGAGGCACCCTCGGCTCTGCCCGAGACACCCTCGGCTCAGCCCGAGGCAACCTCGGCCCCCGAAGATGAGGCACTACGCGTCGAGGAGGAGCGAAGCGGGGTCACGCCTAATCGAAACTGGCAGACTCCGTACCTGCAATATCTCCACCGAGGAGAGCTACCCCTCGACCGAGCCGAAGCTCGGTGGTTGGCGCGGCGCGCCAAGTCGTTCGTCTTGCTGGGGGACGGGAAGGAGCTCTACCACCGCAGCCCCTCAGGCATCGTCCAGCGATGCATATCCATCACCGAAGGCCAGGAGCTCTTACAAGAAATACACTCGGGGGCTTGCGGTCATCACGCAGCACCTCGAGCCCTTGTTGGAAACGCCTTCCGACAAGGCTTCTACTGGCCGACCGCGGTGGCCGACGCCACTAGAATTGTCCGCACCTGCAAAGGGTGTCAATTCTACGCAAGGCGGACCCACCTGCCCGCTCAGGCTCTGCAGACCATACCCATCACCTGGCTGTTTGCTGTGTGGGGTATGGACCTCGTCGGCCCCTTGCAGAAGGCACCCGGGGGCTACACGCACCTGCTGGTTGCCATCGACAAATTCTCCAAGTGGATCGAGGTCCGGCCCCTAAACAGCATCAGGTCCGAACAGGCGGTGGCGTTCTTCACCAACATCATCCATCGCTTTGGGGTCCCGAACTCCATCATCACCGACAATGGCACCCAGTTCACCGGCAGAAAGTTCCTGGACTTCTGCGAGGATCACCACATCCGGGTGGACTGGGCCGCCGTGGCTCACCCCATGACGAATGGGCAAGTAGAGCGTGCCAACGGCATGATCCTGCAAGGACTCAAGCCGCGGATCTACAACGACCTCAACAAGTTCGGCAAGCGATGGATGAAGGAGCTCCCCTCGGTGGTCTGGAGTCTGAGGACAACGCCGAGCCGAGCCACGGGCTTCACACCATTCTTTCTAGTCTATGGGGCCGAGGCCATCTTGCCCATAGACTTAGAATACGGTTCCCCGAGGGCGAGGGCCTACGACGACCAAAGCAACCAAGCTAACCGAGAAGACTCACTGGACCAGCTGGAGGAGGCTCGGGACATGGCCTTGCTACACTCGGCGCGGTATCAGCAGTCCCTGCGACGCTACCACGCCCGAGGGGTTCGGTCCCGAGACCTCCAGGTGGGCGACCTGGTGCTTCGGCTGCGACAAGACGCCCGAGGGCGGCACAAGCTCACGCCTCCCTGGGAAGGGCCGTTCGTCGTCGCCAAGGTTCTGAAGCCCGGAACGTACAAGCTAGCCAACAGTCAAGGCGAGGTCTACAGCAACGCTTGGAACATCCGACAGCTACGTCGCTTCTACCCTTAAGATGCTTTAAAATCGTTCATACACCTCGTTCACACACAAAGTCTAGTCATCAAGGAAGGGTCAGCCTTGCCTCGGCAAAGCCCGACCCTCCCTCGGGGGCTAGAAGGGGGGAACCCCCTCTGCGTCAAAATTTTCCTCGAAAACAGTCTTCTATCAAAAAGGCTTCTGCGTTCCCCGGCTACATCAGTAGCAGGGCCCCAAGAAGCGAACGAGGGCGCATGTAAGTGGCAAGGCCGACCGAGCCGAGGGACTCCTACACCTCTGGGATACGGATACCTCACTCGTCACCTACCACGAAAAATGACTCCTACTTGGGCAAGCCACCCTGCTACTGACAAACGGGGCCGGATACGCAAAATGGAAGGAAAAGGAGCACAACCTTATACTACGATGATAAAGTGTTCGGGCCTCAGCGGTCGCAAAAGACACATGTGCATTCAAAGAAAACTGCTCCGGCAGAGTCAGGCGTCGCCCGGAGAAGGAGTCGTGCCCTCGGCTTTGTCCCCACCCTCGGCAAAGTCCGCCCCGGCCTCAGACGACGGCGCAGGCGGGAGGATCTCTGCCTCAAAGGTGGTTGCCAGCACCGCGCTCGGGCCCGCGGCGGCCGCGTCGAGCCTCTGGACTTCAGCCAGGGCGGCTTCATCTTCGTCGGGGAAGCAATACCCCTCGCTGACCCGCTCCAGATCCACGACATAGTGGGAAGCAAGCACGGCGAAGGCCCGCCTGACGCCGTAATGTAGCGCCTCGCGGAGTCTGCCACGCACATGGTCACCCAAGGCCTGCAGGCGACTTTGAGGGGAACTTCCCGAGGGGACGTCGTCGAAGCCAAAGACCCGGCAGAAAGTCGAGATGGCCTCAGACATGGCCGCTTGGTCGGCCTCCCTCTGCTCGGCCGCCTGAGCAAGCGCCCTGGTGGACTTATCAAGGGCAGACTCGAGCTCTGCGAACAGCCAAAGCGCAAGACCTCAAACACAAGTTGAGGAACCAAGCTGAAACAAAAACTTAAAATAGCCAAGACATACCTCTGGCTCGGGCACGCTGCTCCGAGGATGCGGCTTGGGCCACGACTAGGTCTGCTGCAAGGGCTCTGGCCCGACTTTCGGCCTCGGCGGCCCACCCCCGAGATTGGTCCCGCTCGCCGGTGACCTGGTCAAGCTCCGACTGCCGCCGCTGCACCTCTGCGCGTGCCGCCGCTGCCTCTGCTCCCAGATCGGCACAGAGCAACCGAAGGTCCGCCACCTCGGCGCTCTGTTGGGAGAGGCGCGCGGTAGCCCTGGCAAGCGAGGTCCTCAGGGACCACAGCGAACCCCAGACATCGACCTCGCGGCGGATGAACGACGACTTGGCGGCGCTCAGATCCGTCAGATCCTGAGGGAAGGAAGTGGGGCGTCACAAAGGACGCCTTGATCACGAGAAACGTATGCCTGAAATCATTACCTAGAGGATCTTGGGAACGTCCCTGCAAAAGACCTCCAAGGATGATCGGAGCGACCCCACCGTTGCCTCGGCACACTCACGGAGCTCGTCCCAAGACTGCTCCTCCCGCTCGTCGTCAAGAACGAAGAAGGGATCTGAGGCCTCACGGTTCCGAAACCGGAGCAACTGGCGTCGCCCCTCGGAGCTTCGCCGCGTAGGGACAAGGCTGCCGCTCGGCGGGACGGGTCGCGGTCCCGCGCCCCCCTCCTCCGAGGCACCAAGTAGCGACGCCTCGGCCATCTCAGCGTCGGCGGCGACGGGTCGCTCCACGGCCAGGACGGCAACGGCCTCGGCAGCAGCCGGCACCAGCGCCCGCGGCATGTCTGGTGGGCCCGAGGCCACGGCCGTGCCAGCCGCCACCCCCAGCGCGGCGGCCGCCTCGACAGAAGAGCCAGCCTCGGGAGCTCGCTCCACGGCAACTGTTGCCGCCTGAGCCCCCCGCTGTGGGGCGACTTGCGAGAAGGTCAGCTGGCCGGCGAGGCCCGGCGCGGCACTGGCTGCGGAAGCCGACGCCGTCTTGAGGACCTTTCGGGGAGCCAGATCGGTCGGACCATGACTCCGCTTGCTAAGGAGAAAAGGAAAGTCAGGGTCGGGACATACAAAGGAGGAGCCGGGACGAAGACATCCTAAGGTACTTACCCACTCCGGGCCATGATCAACCGTGCCTGTGGGGAGGTCTCTCGAACCTCGACCCCCGAAGGTACCACCGAGGTCTGCCTCGCTGCCAGCTTTGGTACCATCCTCGCCTTGGGCGCCCTAGACGCCCGAGAGACGGACTGCCCAAGCGCAGCCACGACAACCTGAGGATCGCCCTCCTCCGCAGCCGGCACGGGCGACGGTTCTCGGGGAACAGGCAGCTCAGCCTGACTCCCCGGGGTCACCTCGACCTCCCCAGCCAAGGGGTCAAGTACCCCCGCGGTCTGCCCCCGCTCTTCGGACCGGGACCCCGGCGTCCCGGCCCCGGAAACCGACGGCGCCAGCCAGCTCGGGGGCTGGCTTGACGACTCCTGGCCTAGCCTCAAACCCGGGCTGAGGCCAAGGCGGGCAGCCATATCGTCGTCTTCGTCATCGTCTTCATCGTTGTCGTCGTCAGGCGTTTCCGGCGACGGCTCCCTCGGGAGTCCATCCCTCTCCTGCCGACGACGGAGCCTTTCCGAGGCGTCTCGGGCCCACATCCGCTCGCGGGCCCGAGCCTTCTTCGCGTCCTTTTTCTCCTTCCTCTTCTCCGCGGCAACCCTCCGCGCAGCTCGGTCCACCACGTCCTCCGGGACCGGTGGCCGGGAAGGCTTGTGACACCCGACCTCCTGGAGATAGACGAAAAATCTCGGCTGTGAGAACCAAGGGCAATCCGACGCAAGGAGAAAGAAGGAGCAGACACTCACCAGGGACACACACCCGCGGTCGGGACGCATCAAGGGCTAGGACAGGGTGCCGGCGTCCGGTTTCCCCAACGTGACGGCTACCCGCCTGTGGAGGTCGTCGACGGGAAGGGGATCCGAGGACATCCACGAACCCTCCAAGTCGGCCTCCGGCGTCATCTCCCAAAGCGGCAACCGCAGCTCCGTCAAGGGGAGCACTCTCCGGCGATGAATGGCAGCAATCACTCCCGCAGCGGTGAGCCCTCCTTTCCGCAACCCCTCCAGGGCCTTCAGAAGGGGCTGGAGATTCTTCTGTCTGTCGTGCAGGGTCCCATAACGCCAGGCGTCAGCGGCGGCAGTCACCACACGCTGAGAAAACGACGGGAGCCTCCCGTCGTCATTCCGGAGATAGAACCATCGGCGCTGCCACCCTTTGTTCGAGGACGCAAGGATGGCGGGGATATACTGCGGCGCCCGCGCCTGCCTCAGCTGGAGGATGCAGCCACCGGCCCACACTGCCGTGCGGACCCTTCTCTCCCTCGTCGGCGAAGCAAAAAGTTCCGCGGAGAAGAAATGAGTCCACAGGTCCCAGTGAGGGTCAATCCCCAAGTATCCTTCGCAAACCGCCGCGAAGATGGCGGCTTGCGAGATGGAGTTGGGGCTGAGGTTGTGCAGCTCCACCCCATAGACATGCAGAATCGCCCGCATAAAACGGCTCGCCGGCACTCCGAACCCCCGCTCGTGAAAGGAGACGAAGCTCACGACATACCCCGGCGGCGGGGACGGGGCGGCTCCGCTCGGGGGGGCATCCACTCCGGCTGCCTCTCATCGGAGAGAGGGCAAAGTAAACCCTCAGCGACGAGGGCCTCCAGGTCATCCGTCGTGACGGTGGAGAAAGGCCACGGATCGCGCGGCGGAACAATGGTCACCCGGTCGGCCATCACCAAGCAGAGGAGGTGGCGGCGGAAAGGACTGGGTGGGCGGTTTCCCTTTCTCTGGCTATTCCCTCAGGTTGCGAAAACCTAAGAAGGAGGCAAGTAGCAGAGCAAGGAACCGTCACCGGACCCTCTCCCAAATATATAAAGACCCAGGCGAGACCCGTTCAACGCTTCGCCCGAACCCGCCGCGGGATTCAAAACTCAAAGCGAAACGCCCGTTCCCCGAACGGCTCGCGCACGCGCAACGGCCGCCCCGTGAACCACTCGTCCCATCGCATTAACTCTGCGGCGGGACAGGCAGCACCTTTGGCAGGAGAAGCGAGCGACGCTTCGCATTCGCCATAATGACCGCGTCCAAAAAGGTACGCCACGTCATTCGATTTCGTATCCTTTTCATGTTCCTCTTTCTCTCTCTTACAACAGGGACCGAGAAAGGGGATACCCCGAAAGGGATCCTTCTCCGCGAAGGAAACGGGCCCCGAGCCCCCCTACTGATCAGAGGTTCGAAGGCTGGCCCCTCGGAGGGGTTCAACAGCCGCCTCAGAGCGCTCGGGCTCCGCGCCCACTACTGGTCAGAGGTTCAAAGGACGACCCCTCGGAAGGGTTCAACGACCGCCTCAGGCCACTCGGGCTCCGCGCCCACTACTGATCAGGGGTTCGTAGGCTGGCCCTCGAAGGGTTCACAGCCGCCTCAGACGCAGAGCGAGGGATGACCCTGGGTACGTTCGATACATAACCAAGGCTCGGGCTATGCTCCCGAGGTACCCTAGGACATTTCCGAGACCAGCGGGAACGATCTTGTAACGGAATCCCATCAGAGGGAGGCATCGAGCCCTCAGACCCCGTCAAAAGGGGACCGGGTCCGGCAGATCACCCGAGGGTACTTTTGGAGCGCGCCTCCGGGCCTCTAGCCGACCCCTAACAAATGGGGCACGGGCGTCCACTCGGATTACCCGTTAGCAGCTCACTGGAGACACCATGTTCGGCGCCCTCCGAGGGCAACATGGCGCTTCCCCCCCCCCCCCTCCTCCTTGCGGAAAGGCGACGCAGGGGCGTATGTAAAAAAGTCGAGTCTGTCCTTGACCGTCCTCTCGCCCTGTGCAGAGGCTCGGGGGCTGCTCTCGCAAACCCGGCTCCGGCCAAACCGTTGACAGCGTCAACATACCAGCCCGAGAACTTGGGACCCGACCGTGCACCCGGGCTACGGCCAGCTCGCATGAGGGAACAACCAGACCGGCCGAAGCATTGCGAAACACATTAAGACCTCGAAGGAGTCAAACCACTCCTCCGAGGCCTCGGGGGCTACACCCGGCGGGTGCGCTCGCGCGCACCCAACGGAACAAAATACAACCGAGAAAGGCCAGTCCCCTTGCAAAAAAGTGCGATAAAAGCCTCCAAGCGAGTATTAACACTCCCTTCGAGGCTCGGGGGCTACTGTCGGGGACCATAATTAGGGGTACCCTCAAGACTCCTAATCTCAGCTGGTAACCCCCATCAGCACAAAGCTGCAAAGGCTTGATGGGTGCGATTAAGTCAAGGATCGGTCCACTCAAGGGACACGATCTCGCCTCGCCCGAGCCCAGCCTCGGGCAAGGGCAGCTGACCCCGGAGGATTTACGTCTCGCCCGAGGACCCCCTCCAGCAACGGACACACCTTCGGCTCGCCCGAGGCCCAGACTTCACCAAGAAGCAACCTTGGCCAAGTCGCCACGCCGACCGACCGTATCGCAGGAGCATTTAATGCAAAGGTGGCCTGACACCTTATCCTGACGCGCGCCCTTCAGTCGACAGAGCCGAAGTGACCGCAGTCACTTCGCCACTCCACTGACCGGCCTGACAAGAGGATAGCGCCGCCTGCGCCGCTCCGACTGTTGTGCCACTCGGCAGAGTGAGGCTGACAGCAGCCAAGTCCGGCCTCAGGCGCCATAGGAAACTCCGCTTCGCCCGACCCCAGGGCTCGGACTCGGGCTCAGCCCCGGAAGACGACGAACTCCGCTTCGCCCGACCCCAGGGCTCGGACTCGGGCTCAGCCCCGGAAGACGACGAACTCCGCATCGCCCGACCCCAGGGCTCAGACTCGGGCTCGGCCTCGGAAGACGACGAACTCCGCCTCGCCCGACCCAGGGCTCGGACTCGGACTCGGCCCCGGAAGACGACGAACTCCGCCTCGCCCGACCCCAGGGCTCGGACTCAGCCCTGGCCTCAGTCGACGGTCTCCGCCTCGCCCGACCCAGGGGCTCGGACTCGACCTCGACCTCGGAAGACAGACTCGACCTCGACCTCGGAGGAGCCTCCGCCTCGCCCAACCCAGGGCTCGGACCGACCACGTCACAGGAGGCGCCATCATTACCCTACCCCAAGCTAACTCAGGCTACGAGGAACAAGACCGGCGTTCCATCTGGCTCACCCCGATAAACAAGTAATGATGGCGCCCCGCATGCTCCATGACGACGGCGGCTCTCAGCCCCCTTACGGAAGCAAGGAGACGTCAGCAAGGACTCGACAGCCCCAACAGCTGTCCTTCCGCCAGGCTCCAGCGCTCCTCCGACGGCCACGACACCACACGAACCGGGTGCAAAAACCTCTCCGGCTGCCACGACGACATGTACTTAGGGCACTAGCTCTTCTCCGCTAGACACGTTAGCACACTGCTACACCGCCTATTGTACACCTGGATCCTCTCCTTACGCCTATAAAAGGAAGGTCCAGGGCCCTCTTACAGAGGGTTGGCCGCGCGGGGAAGGACGGGACGGCGCTCGCGTAAGCCTCTCGCTCCCTCCCGCGTGGACGCTTGTAACCCCTACTGCAAGCGCACCCGACCTGGGCGCGGGACAAACACGAAGGCCGCGGGTTTCCCTTTTACGCCTGTCTCCCTCCGGCTTCTTCCCCCTTCGCGCTCTGTCTCACGCCGACCCATCTGGGCTGGGGCACGCGGCGACAATTTACTCGTCGGTCCAGTAACCCCAGGTTCGAAACGCCGACAAGTACCATCTTGAAATTTTCTTCTAACATATTTAAATATTTATTATTTTATTAATGGACTATTAGACCACATGACTAAAATTAGGTCCTACGAATTCAGAGGCTCGGGCAACTGCCCCTCTGCCCCCACACTCGAGGCCACCATTGGCTCGGCGAGCCCGATCCTGCAATAACAACGCGGCAGAATTAAGATTTAAGGCTCGGAGAGTATCACCGATATACGGAGAGGCCGATGCGCGCGCTAATTTGATCGGGGAACCACGGAGGAAGCCGGTCGACGAAGAACCGAGGCACGACGACGATGTCTGACGGCGAGACCACCGTTCCAACAATCTGAATGCAGTAGAGTTTAAAAGAAAAGCCTGGTGAGCTTCAGTGCTTCACCATCGAGAATAGGCGCTAGAACACAGAGACAAACACGCGAAACCAGATCGTACTAGCTTGGCCACGGTGAGGTGGAAAACTGGCTGGCGCGGTCACCGCCCAAGAGAAAAACGACGGCGAAAGGCGGGTTCTGGGAGAATGGACAGCACGACATGGGCACGAGCTCATGGACAGGTGAAACACTTGCCAACGTTGACTAAGGTCCTTAGGAGCACGAGAGGGTGGGGAAGGACACTGCGCTGGTGACCACGGACCACGGTAACAGCAGGGGGTTAAACGATCATGCCGCCCTTGCTCTTATCACGACGGCAAGCCCCCGACCGCCAGCAATTGCATGAGCTCGGACACGCAGCTGTTTTGCATGGACAGCACGTAGAAGAAAGGCAAAGTGAGGCGATGAACTTCACCCATTGGCGTGCAAATACAGGACAGGCAGGCAGGGTGGGCGTCGGCTGTGAACAACAATCAAACAGGCTCGACTCAAACTATGGACAGTGAACCCAGTCACACTACCCTACCCTATACCAGCCTTCACTTATCCTCACTGTACCTAGAAGCACCTGGAGTCCATAGTGGATGAGGATTTTTACTTCAGATATTTTTGGACCAACACTGAACTGCTGAATCCGACTGAACCCTCCCTTGACTGACAGCTCGATTCGGAGCAAGATTTTTCTCCCAATCCACTGTGACAACAGACCAACCTTGGTTCACCAAACTTTCTCACAAAACATAACTCTACAAACATGACACAGTAACCCAAAACCGAAAGCTCACAGATCAAGAGTTATAATACTCCAAATTTGAACCAAACTCACTGTCTCAATGAACTGAACATTGTTCAGCACCCACCTGCCCTGACAGAGGAAGTTTAGGTGCACTTTACTCTCAAATTTGTGTAGCACCAAGCCCATCTCCCTTTAGGAAACTTTCTCACCTTACTATGGTCTTCAAAATTCCCACAGACAATTTAGTCTAAAACCACATGGATTGATCACAAAAGAGCTCTCAACTGGACACCATGCACTGCAATACATCCAGTCACTGCAACCTGACAGTCCATCTTGGAATCAAATTTGCTCCAAATTTTGTGTAGGATCAAGTCCCTCACCCTTAAAGAAATTTGTCCACCAACTTATGGTCTACAACTCTTCTATAGGAACCACCGCCCCCTACTCCCTAGATTAGCCACAAAGAAGCTCCAAAACTGCACTCAAAATACTGCAATCCAGATTCAGTCTACTGTTCCAAATCTGAAATTCTGAAATCTGTCAGCCCCACTTTGGAGCTCCTTTTCTCCTAGTTCCATATGGTTTTAGGGTCTCAACACTAAACAAAAGTTTCTCTACTATAGTTATTCTACAAGTTTGCTATAGTGATCTTTTGTCAAAAGCCCATGATCTAAAAGATACAGAGGTCCAAAGTCAGCTCATTGTCACAATTTTCAGAAATCCAAGAGTTGACCAATTCTGAACTTTTGCAAATTACTTCAAATTTTTCTACACGCCTTGGAAAGCTCCAAATATGTAAGTTGTTCAGTTTTCTAAGCTCTTCGACTTTGGTACGTGGACTTTTGGCAAATTCTCATTAGATTTTGAATTCCACATTCCAAACTAGGGTTTCAAATGTGTCACAATTTCATCGAGTGATTCATCAACTTGATCCATCCTCCTAAAGCAAAGTTGCTCTTTAACCTAAAATCTAACTTTGGCTTTCAGAACTCATGACCAAAATGTCCTTGGTTTAGGAGTTACTTTGTTTGTACACAATTTCAAGCAAGGTTTTCAAACATTTCTTACTCACAACAACACAACACACTACATTTGGTTTGAATTTTTAACCTAGTGAATGCATTTTAGGTGTATCAAGAAAGTTAATACAAGTGCACATGATGACATGCTAAGATTTTAGTTGTCGTAACCCCAGGGATGTTACAAGCCACGCTAGGTAACATATGATTGGATCATAATCTAACGAATTAGGAACGTCTGACTATAAGGTCTGATTGTAAAGTGGTTGTTGCCGCAATAGAATACCCAAAAAAAAGAGCAATTGTACCAGAGAGTACTTGCTTAGCTGGGAGTAGTATTTTTTTCAGTACTATCTATCATTGGTTGAGAATAACTGGCGGCTGAGGTGTCTAATATGAATTCATGTTTCTTCACAAGCAAGAGGTCATGTATGCTCATGGCCATGGTAAGAAGTCATAGGGTGTGTCAATCGTGTCGAGTGGCCCAACATTAGAAAGGACCCTGTCCCATAAAGTGAAGGGCCATATCATTTAGCCATGCCTGCCTGTTATTTGTTACAGCATGTTAGGATCGAGTTCTATTTGCAACATCATAAGAGGTGGTGAAAACAAGGTCCATCCACTCAACATGTTACTTCCATCCCAGAAAATTTTAATGTTGGGATCTGATAGTGGTGAACGGGGAGAGTTGTGATAGGCTAGGTTATCCAATGGGAAAAAGAAAACCAGATGCCACTATGAAGTCGAACCCAATTTTAGAGTTCTGTCAATTTGTGTGATCCCTTATTAATGTTCGTAGCAAATATTTGAGCAAGTAAACAAAGAAACAAATGAACCAACACACCTTCTCTCATTTGACGTTAGTAAAGATTGCTCTTCCTACATTTTAGTTAATTCTAAAAAAAAAAGATCATCAATGCTGCAGACTCGATGCAAGAAAGCGAACTGTGAATTGTTATGCCGTCGTAAAGCACTTGGGTAAAAGTAACATAACATCTCATTCCAAGAGGATTAAGATATCACAAGTATCCAGCAATGCCACAACTCATTTCTCAAATGAAAAGCTGAAACAACATTAAACATGTGGGGATTGTTACACGAGCTAACAGGCATTTTCTGCCACATCAGTACAAAATCATAGCACATCCCTCCGTGAATAAACCACAACAGCCGACTGAAGGTCTCTGTCAACCTTGAAATGTGAGTGCAAAAACCTCCTCATCTGCCAACCATAACAATTATTACCAATGAGTTTTTTGAGTATTACTGTTATGAAACAACAAATCCTGTCATTATTGCCATGTACTCCCTCTGAATCAAGCATATGGCAATTTTCTTCTTTTTTTGCCATCGTGTTTCAAAATACAAGGTTTGTACGAAATAGCAGGGCAGTAAAAAGCATTTTTTTTCTGTTAAGGCATCCAAATATTTGCATGTGTAAGCGATTTAAGATTCAAAATGATAAATAAGGAAATGACTTATGCTAATCAGGATTCCATATAAAAAATGTAGAGTTGCGCTATGTGGTAATCAGTGTCCTAGAGGGCTAGAATACTGTCAAATTCATGGAAATTCCTACGCTAGTTAGTAACAGGTACTGCTTGACAAATAAGAATGCTGGAAAGCGGTAGCTAATGCGTGTCTATTGAACTCTTAAGTGAAAAAGAAAACACGTGATATGTAAGGCACAATGGTGTGTTACCTCAAGAAAGGAATTGCGCAGAAGCAACTGGAGAACGTGTCTTTCTTCTGACTCGAATAATACAATGTGACTGAATGCAGATAAATTTCCAAAAACATCGCCGACAAACTCAGATGGACTTGTAAGGAAACGATCTGACTCATCCAAGGTCCCTTTGCTATCACTGAGTGCAGTAGAACGAGTCAGCAGGGACATATGTATTCAAGCACAAGTATAGATATGAAAGGTTAACTATTTCTTTCATTAAAAAACAAATAAAATAACCACCTAGGAGTGCAGTCCAAAAAACGCATAGGTAGATTGTAATGTAAGGTTGAGTAGTAAGGTGTTGAATGACAAGGCATGAGAAAGAGAACACTCCTCACTCTTCCATCATGGGCTTCTTTTGACAAATAATACATAACGTCTTCTGTTCCCCTCTGCCACAATGAATGTTGAATATGGGATAAATGGAAATAATGGATAAGCAACAAAAGTGATCCATAGATGCATAGAGCAATACAAAAATATTGAAATAGGGAAAACCTACTTGATGGAATAAGGACATATATAAAGCCATGGGAACATTGGTTATGACGAGAAGAATAACAGAAAGCTGCAGCCTTGAAAGACTTCCTTTCCTATGCTGATTTTTGGCCTTGGACTGTGACATGGAAGCTAAGCAGTAACCTGAGAACATCAATGCTAAAGGTAGCACTGGAAGAACAAACCTGCAGTATTCAATCTTTTTGTATCATATCATGTGAATAGAGAGAAGAGGTTACTTGACTACAAGGGCACTATACACTTACAGGAAAAGGTGAATACCTGAATTCTTTATGTCCAAGAATGCTGTAAACCCCTAACACCCAAGCAATTAGACCTGAAAGCCTCCATTCCTGAGACTTTACAATACCGCACAATGCAAATGGTAAGAATGTCCAAATCATGGATGGAAAACCCTGTGTAAAGTACCAATGGAAGACATGTGTTCCATAGTAGTCTCCTCCGGAAGACAATAAGTTGAATTTCAAAAAATTAAGCGGCACTATGACCCAGGAACCATACATCCACCAATCAAGGAGTGTTGTTACTGCAAGGACAATGGCCCTGCATATGTCCAGTTTGTGAAATCAAGAAACAATAGTGATAAGCCAGTGTAGTGAAATAAAAAAAATCTTAAACAGCGGAAGATAGAAGGTTTATATGAATTTTAACAATAACTTACCCCACTGGAATGACATCAAGAAGGATAAAGCGACATTTTGATTTCATCTGAATAAAATCCAAAAGGCCAACATATAGCCATGTTACAGCACTTGTTGGCCGAATGGCACATGACAAGGCTGCTATCAGAAGAGCCACTTTTCTTGATGGGATACTTTGTTCACAGGCCGCGTGCTGCTTTGAAACGATTGAGGTTGCCTTGGAAGACTCTATTCCAGCAAACCAGTAATAGAGTCCAGCCACGGTCAATACAGTCTCCAAGCTGTTTGATAGAGTCCGTGTGATACAGAAAAACATGAACCAGTTAACCAACTGAGAAAATAACTGCAAACAGTTTGTTAAGGCCGACGTCCAAGGTTGTTGAAGTCATATACTCACGAAGAAAATTGTATAGGTACATAAATGAGTTAAGGATACCGTCCACTCAGCAACTTGACCATTGAAAATAAGTTTGGAAAGTTTATATAGGTATAGATCTCCAAAAGCTGCAAACAAAGATTGCACGAGACGTGGAGCCATCACCTGCAGGAAAATAGAGAAACAGCTAAGGAAATGCCCCTCCTTGGAAAATGGAAAATGAAAAGGATGAAGCTGACTAGCTGGGTAGAGAGATGAGGATGAATGTATTGAATTATGATACATGTGGCTTTTGTTGGAGCGAAATAGACATGGTTCTCATGAGGACTAATGTTCAAATTAAGCTGGCAACTGGATATTTGAGACTTTAAAATTAATATTAGACTATGTTTTCTTATGTTTATTAAGAGGCTGATATCACAAGACCAACACAATAGTTCGAATATGGTTCCAAGTCATATGTCAGAATAATTATTGATCTTGAATCTTTCTTTCAAAAAGCTTCAACCCATAGTTACTGGTTAGAGAAGTTATGTTCCTGGTAATACACTAATACTGTCATATAACCTACACTAGAAAATATAAAACCGGATCCCTGCCAATTCTAGCCCCGCGAGCTCGTGACTATTCACCACCCTCCTCTCAATTAGAAGAGACTGTCTGCTAGAACTGAATAGTTGACATAAACTGCTGCTTAGGCTATTACCATAACCCACGGAGTGTCCATATGGAGTAGCGCCAGGGTCTTGTACAAAGCAGCAAAGATCAACGGGTGGAGATAACTGCGCAGGCCCCGCTTCCACTCCCACGTGAGATGACCATACCTGCACCCAACCGCAAGAAAACAATTTTTTTTTAGCATTTGGGCATCAAATTTCCATGGAAAGCAATGCTACACTACGCAGCCCCCATTTCGCATGGAAAGAAATGCTACTCTACGCAACCCCCATTTCACAGGGAAACCGTCCCATTCCCTCGAGCCAAGCAGTGGTGACTAGTGAGTAGTGAGCAGCAACCGGATCCAATTCGGGGCGCACCGCAACTAACACCAGCGAAGCAGGCAGCAACAGCAAGGCGAGGGCGAGGTTACCCGAAGGCGACGCGGTGGGCGACCTCGAGACACTGCCAGTGCTCATCAGGGTTGAAGTACGTGCGCACGAGCAGCGCGTTGGCCGCGCGGAACGCCAGCGCGAACACCAGCACCTTCCGGTTCGACGCTGTCGCCGCCCACGGCCGGACCCGTCCCGACTTCTCAGGAGTAGGGGCCGTACCCGTACTGGCGTCGCCAGGCGGCGAGCCGGCAGCGCGAGAACGCCTCCGGTGGCTCATCATCGCCAGGCTTGTTCGGTTGGCGAAGTATCCTGTGCACATTGAGGAGAGATGCACATGGTGCACATATACAATCTTGGCCATCAATTGCTCATTCAACAGACCATCTCCTCACCTCTGTAATTTATCAAACAGGTCTTCCCAGTTCCCACCTCCCCTTCGTTGCCCTGTTTTTTTTTTCAAAAAAAAAATGGCGTCCCACCTCTCCAACTCGTTGAAGCGCACATCCAGGAAATCAGCCCTCTGCAAAAAAAAAAAAATCACCATAAACTCACTATATCCAATGGGAAATCAGCTGTCTCCGCAAAAAAAATACTTACTATAAAATCACTTCAATTTTATCTCTGCAATCGCTTCAAGAATCATCGTTGCTTGGGGCGGTCTTTGTCAGGTCAGACGCTTGGAACCCCATACACATTGATTTAAAGCATCAGAGCGGGTGTATGATCGTCTGCGCCAGATGCGGGTGTTGGAGGGATACGACGATAAGTTTTGGAGGGAGGCGGCAGCGGGTGGAGGAGGGAGGTGGCAGCGGGTGGAGGGAGGCGCGGCGGCTGGAGGAGGTAGCCGGCGGCGACGATTGGAACGATGTGCGCTTCAACCTGTTGGTGAGGTGGAGCGCTAGGTTTTGTTTTTAGGAGTATGGATGAAAATGGTCGGTAAACACTAAAATTATTACCGTTTTTATATTTTTTATTATCGGAAATAAAATCGAAAACGATAACTCTGGAAACGGAAACGATGTTGGTATTTCGAAAACATTGGAAACGAAAGTTCGGTGCGGAAAATATACCGGTAACGGTCGAAATTTTTAAAATACGATCGGTAAACATATCAAACTTCACAATAAAACAAAATTAACAAAAGATCAAAAAGACCAGAAGTTCACAATTCATGATATAACAAGTTCACAATATAACAAGTTCATAAGAATCACAAATTTATAATATAAAAAGTTTACAAAGATCACAAGTTCACAATATAACAAGTTCACAGTATAACAAGTTTATAAAGATCACAAGTTCACAGACTCAAAGTTCACAATTCACAATATTCACTCAATTTAGTTGACATGGCATGCTTACTCATGAAATATTTTTCCTCACATAAAGGGTTTTTTCATAGCCTCACAGGAGAACCCTAAAATCTAGTGTGTGGAATAGACAGGTTGTCGGCTCATTATCATTATATATTACTAATACATAACATGTGCGCATATAAAATGGTGGGTTCGTTCGAGAGACCAAATCATTAATCTCAACTGCCTTCCAACACCATTTATCCCAAAAAAATCTTAAAGCGTCCAAAAAATAAGTAATCCTTATCCAGAGACGTACAGGCGATGCGAAAAAATTACATGCTAGAAAAATTCCAAAAAAAATCCGAGACACAAATCCGGTAATTTCCGACAAAATCCGGTAACCGAAGGAAACGGTCGGTAAAACACCACGCTGATTCCGATAGAAAATTTCGAAAACCGATTCCGTTTTCGAAAAATACCGTTACCGGTAAATCCGATCGAAAAAATTCGAAATCGGTTTCCGGAATTCCGATAATTTTCGAAACCGTTTTCATCCCTAGAGGGTAGGGCAGGGCACCCAAGGGAGGTGGGAGGGCCTGTTTGATAAATTACAGAGGTAAGGAGATAGTCCGTTAGATGAACAATTGATGGACAAGATTGTATATGTGCGCCATGTGCATCTCTCCTTGGTGCGCACTATTCGGTTGGTTAGGTGAGATTGTGTCAGTTTAAATCTATAACAAGTAAAAATACATATCAATCTCACTCAGGGCTTGTTCGTTTGTACTGAATTGCACCCGGAATTGTTCTAGCTAATCAAAGTTTATATAAATTAGATAAGCAATCCGGTTAGGAATTGTTCCGATCCACTAATCCCAAACAATCGAACGGTACCTCAATCTACTCCAATCCATATGGATTGAGAATAACCGAGCAAAGCCTTATCAATTTGATACATGAACACACATAACACGCGCGCGCACATACTAAGAGTAATTTGTTTTTGAAAAGCTCTTGCAATATAGATATATTAAGAGTAAGTTCACTCATAAATCTAAGTTGACCAAGGTGCACATCTTTTTTTATGTTATCTCATTCTTTACGGTGCGAAGTCTCGCAGGCACATCCGTCACCAAAAGCTAATACATGATAGCATCTTTTTGCAAACACAAAGGTAGCTTTACATTGTACGTAAGTTTGTTGAGGTTTGGAGCGGTTGACTCTTGGAACCCTTTGTCCTGTAGCTGCACCGGACAGTCCGGTGTGCTCTGACTTCTCTGCTCTGAGTTCTGCCGTGCACTGTTCAACATTGTTTACTTTTGACAGACGACCGTTGGCACAGGTTACCGTTGCTCCGTTGGTTCACCGGACATGTCCGGTGCACACCGGATAGTCCGATGAATTATAGCGGAGCGTCCCTTGGAAAATCTCGAGAGTGAACTGTTTGAGTGGAGCTCGGCCTGATGCACCGGACACTGTCCGGTGCGCTATTTGCAGCACACTCTCAAGTCCTTTACTCCAAAATTATTTGAGTCCCTAACTGATTTTTCTTTCTTGATTTGTATTGAACCTTATACACCTGAGATAAATGACATCTTGGCAAACTAATTAGTCCATGTGGTTTTGTGATGGACGTCAACCACCAAAATTGATTATAGGGAATGATTAAACCCATTTCCCTTTCACCAATATAAGAGAGGAGTTTCCTCTCACCCCAGTATAGAGGGCGTTGGTGGTAAACCGTTTGAAAGTCGCCTATAGGGAGGGTGAATAGAGCGAAACTGAAATTTACAAAGTTAATCACAACTACAAGCCGGGTTAGCGTTAGAAATATAATGCAAGTCCGAGAGAGGGCGTAAAAACAAATCGCAAGCGAATAGAGAAGTGAGACACAAGGATTTGTTTTACCGAGGTTCGGTTCTTTCAAACCTACTCCCCGTTGAGGTGGTCACAAAAACCGAGTCTCTTTCAACCCTTTCCCTCTCTCAAACGGTCCCTCGGACCGAGTGAGCTTCTCTTCTCAATCAAACGGGAACCAAACTTTCTCGCAAGGACCACCACACAATTTGGTGTCTCTTGCCTTGATTACAATTGAGATGATCGCAAGAAAGAAAGAGAAAGAAGAAGCAATCCAAGCGCAAGAGCTCAAATGAACACAACAATCACTCTCTCTAATCACTAAAGCTTTGAGTGGAATTTAGAGATGATTTGATCTCTTTGGTGTGTCTAGAATTGAATGCTAGAGCTCTTGTAAGTAGTTGGAAGGTGGAAAACTTGGATGCCTTGAATGTGGGGTGGTTGGGGTATTTATAGCCCCAACCACCACAAAGTGGTCGTTGGAAGGCTGCAGACGCATGGCGCACCGGACAGTCCGGTGCGCCACCGGACACTGTCCGGTGCGCCAGCCACGTCAGCAGACCGTTAGGGTTCGACCGTTGGAGCTCTGTCTTGTGGGCCCGCCTGGCTGTCCGGTGGTGCACCGGACAGGCCCTGTAAGCTGTCTGGTGTGCCACCCGCGCGTGCTCTGCTCCTCTGCGCGCAGGCGCGCATTTAATGCGTTGCAGTCGTTCGTTGTGCGCGAAGTAGCCGTTGCTCCGCTGTCACACCGGACAGTCCGGTGTGCACCGGACACTGTCCGGTGAATTTTAGCGGAGCGGATTCCCGAAGCTGGCGAGTTCAGAGTTGCTCTCCCTTGGGGCACCGGACACACCAGACAGTCCGGTGAATTATAGCGGAGCTCCTCTGAAAATTCCCGAAGGTGAAGAGTTGGATGTCGAGTTCCCTAGTGCACCGGACACTGTCCGGTGGCACACCGGACAGTCCGGTACGCCAGACCAGGGCAGCCTTCGGTTGTCCCTTGCTCTCTTTGATTGAACCCACTCTTGGTCTGTTTATTGACTTTTTGTGAACCTTTGGCACCTGTAGAACTTATAGACTAGAGCAAACTTAGTTAGTCCAGTTATTTGTGTTGGGCAATTCAACCACCAAAATCAATTAGGAAATAGGTGGAAGCCTAATTCCCTTTCAATCTCCCCCTTTTTGGTGATTGATGCCAACACAAACCAAAGCAAGTAGAGAAGTGCATAATTGAACTAGTTTGCAAAATGTAAGTGCAAAGGTTACTTAGTATTGAGCCAACATACATACTCATAAGATATGCATGGATTGTTTCTTTGTTTTTAACATTTTGGACCACGCTTGCACCACATGTTTTGTTTTTACAAATTCTTTTTGTAAATCCTTTTCAAAGTCCTCTTGCAAATAGTCAAAGGTAAATGAATAAGATTTGCGAAGCATTTTCAAGATTTGAAATTTTCTCCCCTTGTTTCAAATGCTTTTCCTTTGACTAAACAAAACTCCCCCTTAATAAAATCTTCCTCCTAGTGTTCAAGAGGGTTTTAAGATATCAATTTTGAAAATACTACTCTCTCCCCCTTTTGAACACAATGAGATACCAATTTGAAAATCATAAGTTTTAAAATTTAGTGGTGGTGCGGTCCTTTTGCTTTGGGCTCATACTCTCTCCCCCTTTGGCATGAATCGCCAAAAAACGGAATCACTAGAGCCCTTTAGAACTACTTTCTCCCCCTTTGGCAAACAATAATATGAGTGAAGATTATACCAAAGACGGAGAGATGCTCAGAGCGACGGCGAAGGATGAGTGATGGAATGGAGTGGAAGCCTTGTCTTCGCCGAAGACTCCAATTCCCTTTCAATATACCTATGACTTGGTTTTGAAATTCACTTGAAGACACATTAGTCATAGCATATGAAAGAGACGATCAAAGGTATAAATATGAGCTATGTATGCAAGACATCAATAAAAATTCCTAGAATCAAGAATATTTAGCTCACGCCTAAGTCTGGTAAAGGTTTGTTCATCTAGTGGCTTGGTAAAGATATCGGCCAATTGATCTTTAGTGTTAATATATGCAATCTCGATATCCCCCTTTTGTTGGTGATCCCTAAGAAAATGATACCGAATGGCTATGTGTTTAGTGCGGCTATGCTCAACGGGATTATCCGCCATGCGGATTGCACTCTCATTATCACATAGAAGAGGAACTTTGGTTAATTTGTAACCATAGTCCCTAAGGGTTTGCCTCATCCAAAGCAATTGCGCGCAACAATGGCCTGCGGCAATATACTCGGCTTCGGCGGTTGAAAGAGCCACAGAGTTTTGCTTCTTTGAAGCCCAAGACACCAAGGACCTTCCCAAGAACTGGCAAGTCCCCGATGTGCTCTTTCTATTGATTTTACACTCTGCCCAATCGGCATCCGAATAACCAATTAAATCAAAAGTGGATCCCTGAGGGTACCAAAGCCCAAACTTAGGAGTATAAGTCAAATATCTCAAGATTCGTTTTATGGCCGTAAGGTGAGATTCCTTAGGGTCGGCTTGGAATCTTGCACACATGCATAGGGAAAGCATAATGTCCGGTCGAGATGCGCATAAATAGAGTAATGAACCTATCATCGACCGGTATACCTTTTGATCTACAGATTTACCTTCTGTATCGAGGTCGAGATGCCCATTGGTTCCCATGGGTGTCTTGATGGGCTTGGCATCCTTCATCCCAAATTTGTTTAGAATGTCTTGAGTATACTTCGTTTGGCTAATGAAGGTGCCCTCTTGGAGTTGCTTTACTTGAAATCCTAAGAAATACTTCAACTCCCCCATCATTGACATCTCGAATTTCTGTGTCATGATCCTACTAAATTCTTCACATGTAGATTCGTTAGTAGACCCAAATATAATATCATCAACATAAATTTGGCATACAAACAAACCATTGTCAAGAGTTTTAGTAAATAAAGTAGGATCGGCCTTGCCGACTTTGAAGCCATTAGCAATAAGGAAATCTCTTAGGCATTCATACCATGCTCTTAGGGCTTGCTTGAGCCCATAAAGCGCCTTAGAGAGCCTATAGACATGGTTACGATACTCACTGTCTTTAAAGCCGGGAGGTTGCTCAACATAGACCTCTTCCTTGATTGGTCCATTGAGGAAGGCACTCGTCACGTCCATTTGGTAAAGCTTGAAGCCATGGTAAGTAGCATAGTCTAATAATATACGAATTGACTCAAGCCTAGCTATGGGTGCATAGGTTTCACCGAAATCCAAACCTTCGACTTGGGAGTATCCCTTGGCCACAAGTCGAGCTTTGTTCCTTGTCATCACACCATCCTCATCTTGCTTGTTGAGGAAAACCCATTTGGTTCCTACAACATTTTGATTAGGACATGGAACTAAATGCCATACCTCGTTCCTAGTGAAATTGTTGAGCTCCGCTTGCATCGCCATCACCCAACCTGAATCTTGGAGTGCTTCCTCTACCTTGTGTGGCTCAATAGAGGAAACAAAAGAGTAATGTTCACAAAAATGTGCAACACGAGATCTAGTGGTTACCCCCTTATGAATGTCGCCGAAGATGGTGTCGACGGGGTGATCTCGTTGTATTGCTTGGTGGACTCTTGGGTGTGGTGGTCTTAGTTCTTCATCCTCCTTGTCTTGATCATTTGCATCTCCCCCTTGATCATTGTCGTCGTCTTGAGGTGGCTCATCATTTTGATTTTCTTCTTCATCAACTTGAGCTTCGTCCTCATTTTGAGTTGGTGGAGATGCTTGCATGGAGGAGGATGGTTGATCTTGTGCATTTGGAGGCTCTTCAGATTCCTTAGGACACACATCCCTAATGGACATGTTCCTTAGCGCGATGCACGGAGCCTCTTCATCACCTATCTCATCAAGATCAACTTGCTCTACTTGAGAGCCGTTAGTTTCATCAAACACAACGTCACAAGAAACTTCAACTAGTCCTGAGGACTTGTTAAAGACTCTATATGCCCTTGTGTTTGAATCATATCCTAGTAAAAAGCCTTCTACTATCTTAGGAGCAAATTTAGATTTTCTACCTCTTCTAACAAGAATAAAGCATTTGCTACCAAAGACTCTAAAATATGAAATCTTGGGCTTTTTACTGGTTAGGAGTTCGTATGATGTCTTCTTGAGGATTCGGTGTAGATACAACCGATTGATGGCGTAGCAGGCGGTGTTGACCGCCTCGGCCCAAAACCGATCCGGCGTCTTGTACTCATCAAGCATGGTTCTAGCCATGTCCAGTAGAGTTCTATTCTTCCTCTCCACTACACCATTTTGTTGTGGCGTGTAGGGAGAAGAGAACTCATGCTTGATGCCCTCCTCCTCAAGAAAGCCTTCAATTTGGGAGTTCTTGAACTCCGTTCCGTTGTCGCTTCTTATTTTCTTGATCCTTAAGCCGAACTCATTTTGAGCCCGTCTCAAGAATCCCTTTAAGGTCTCTTCGGTTTGATATTTTTCCTGCAAAAAGAACACCCAAGTGAAGCGAGAATAATCATCCACAATAACTAGACAGTACTTACTCCCGCCGATGCTTATGTAAGCAATCGGGCCGAATAGATCCATGTGTAGGAGCTCCAGTGGCCTGTCAGTCGTCATGATGTTCTTATGTGGATGATGAACACCAACTTGCTTCCCAGCTTGACATGCGCTACAAATCCTGTCTTTCTCAAAATGAACATTTGTTAATCCTAAAATGTGTTCTCCCTTTAGAAGCTTATGAAGATTCTTCATTCCAACATGGGCTAGTCGGCGGTGCCAGAGCCAACCCATGTTAGTCTTAGCAATTAAACAAGTGTCGAGTTCAGCTTTATCAAAATCTACCAAGTATAGCCGACCCTCTAACACTCCCTTAAATGCTATTGAATCATCACTTCTTCTAAAGACAATGACACCTAGATCAGTAAATAGACAGTTGTAGCCCATTTGACATAATTGGGAAACATAAAGCAAGTTATAATCTAAGGAATCTACAAGAAAAACATTGGAAATGGAATGGTCAGGTGAAATAGCAATTTTACCCAAACCTTTGACCAAACCTTGATTTCCATCCCTGAATGTAATAGCTCGTTGGGGATCTTGATTTTTCTCATAGGAGGAGAACATCTTCTTCTCCCTTGTCATGTGATTTGTGCACCCGCTGTCGATTATCCAACTTGAGCCCCCGGATGCATAAACCTACAAAACAATTTTAGTTCTTGACTTTAGGTACCCAAACGGTCTTGGATCCTTTAGCATTAGAAACAAGAACTTTTGGTACCCAAACACAAGTCTCGGAGCCCTTGTGTTTGCCCCCAACAAACTTGGCAACTACTTTGCCGGATTTGTTAGTCAAAACATAAGATGCATCAAAAGTTTTAAATGAAATGTCATGACCATTTGATGAATTAGGAGTTTTCTTCTTAGGCAACTTAGCACGGGTTGGTTGCCTTGAAAGGGAAATGTGCCCTTGGGCCATTTCTAAGTATTTTGGTGATTGAGTGCCAACACAAGTGCTTAAGTGTTAAAGTATCCCAAGTGATGGACAAAGTGCAAATCAAAAGTAAAGGTATGTTTCTAGACTTAGTACATTATTTTATGGACTAATGTATTGTGTCTAAGTGCTGGAAATAGGAAAAATCGAATTGGAAAAGAGATGGCTTTGTATAGCCAAAGTCTGCTCAGTCTGGGTGCACCGGACTGTCCGATAAGCCAACGGTCAGCCGGGCCAACGATCGGCCGAGGATTCCGTGCGTGAAGCGTGGCCGAGCCAACGGTCACATTGGAGCACCAGACTGTTCGGTGTGCACCGGACAGTGTACGGTGCGCCAACGACTCTGAATCTCCAACGGTCGGCTTCGCCAAATAAGAAAACAAATCCGCACCTGACAGTGTCCGGTGGTGCACCGGACTGTCCGGTGCGCCAGGCGACAGAAGGCAAGATCTGCCTTCCCGGAATGCTCTCAACGGCTCCTAGCTGCCTTGGGGCTATAAAAGGGACCCCTAGGCGCATGGAGGAGCACACCAAGCATCCTTAGAGCATTGTTGATCACTCACACTTCATTCTTGCGCACTTGTTCGACATTCTTAGTGATTTGAGCTCCGTTCTAGTGAGAACCTCGTGATAGTCTTTTGAGCTCAAGTCTGGGTCTTGTGTGTGCGTATTTGCTGTGATTTTTGTGTCTTGTGTGAGTCGCTCATCCCTCCCTTACTCTGTGCTTCTTTGTGAACATCAAAGTGTAAGGGCGAGAGGCTCCAAGTTGTGGAGATTCCTCGCGATCGGGATATAGTAAAGCAAAGCAAAACATCATGGCATTCAAGTGGGTCTTTGGACCGCTTGAGAGGGGTTGATTGCAACCCTCGTCCGTTGGGACGCCACAACGTGGAGTAGGCAAGCGTTGGTCTTGGCCGAACCACGGGATAAACCACTGTGCCATCTCTGTGCTGATCTCTTGTGGTTATTGTGTTTTGTTAAGACTCCTCTCTAGCCACTTGACATTATTGTGCTAACAATTAAACAAGTTTTTGTGGCTTTAAGTTTTTACAGGATCACCAATTCACCCCCCTATAGGTGCTCTCAATTGGTATCAGAGTCGTTCTCTTCACGAAGGGACTAATCGTCCGAAGAGATGGATCCTAAGGGCAAGGGGATTGTGATCAATGATAAGGAGAAGGAGTCTTTTGTCAACGAGCCGAAGGATGACAAGCCTACCGACTCGGGCTCGGGCCACAAACGAAAAGATGGGAAGAAGAAGAAGACAAGGCGCATCAAGGAGATCGTCTACTACGACGACAGCGACGAGTCCACTTCTTCCCAAAAGGACGACGACAACGACTATGAGAAAAAGAAGACGGTTAACTCAAACTTCTCTTTCGATTATTCTCGTATTTTGTATAGTTCAAATGCACATATGGGAGATTGTAGAGAGTGGAATGAAATTTGATAGCTCGGATAGTCCTATGTTTATCAATGAACAGATTCATAAAAACGCACAAGCTACTACTGTGTTGTTAGCCTCTTTATGCAGGGACGAGTATCATAAGGTGAGTGGCTTGGACAATGTCAGGCAGATCTGGGACACCCTCAAGATCTCTCATGAGGGGAACGACATCACCATGCTCACCAAGATGGAGTTGGTGGAGGGTGAACTCGGGAGATTCACGATGATAAGGGGCGAGGAGCCAACCCAAACGTACAACCGGCTCAAGACCCTCGTCAACAAAATAAGGAGCTACGGAAGCACGCGATGGACGGACCACGATGTTGTCCGCCTAATGCTAAGGTCCTTTACTGTTCTTGATCCACATCTTGTGAACAATATTCGTGAGAATCCTAGGTACACCAAGATGTCGCCCGAAGAAATTCTTGGGAAATTTGTAAGCGGGCGGATGATGATCAAGGAGGCAAGATACGTCGACGGTGCACTAAATGGACCAATCCAAGAGCCTCAAACTATTGCTCTCAAGACAACGAGGAGCAAGGAGGCGCTACCTAGCAAGGTGGCACAAGTTGAGGCGGCGGGGCTTAATGATGAATAGATGGCCCTCATCATCAAGCGCTTCAAGACGGCACTAAAGGGTCGCAAGGGGCAACCAAGCAAGACTAAGACAAAGGGGAAGCGCTCATGCTTCAAGTGTGGTAAGATTGGTCATTTTATCGCTATTTGTCCCGATAATGATAGTGACCAGGAACAAGGGAACAAAAGGGAAAAGAAGAAGAATTACAAGAAGGCCAAGGGCAAGGCACATCTTGGAAAGAAGTGGGATTCAGATTGCTCCTCTTCCGACTCCGACAATGAAGGACTCGCCGCCATCGCCTTCAACAAGTCATCCCTCTTCCCCAACGAGCATCACACATGCCACATGGCGAAGGAGAAGAAGGTATGTACTCGGGATACCACTTATGCTTCTTCAAGTGATGATGAGTCTAGTGATGACGATGAAATAGACTATTCTAGTTTATTTAAAGGTTTAGATAGAAATAAAATTGATAAAATCAATGAATTGATTGATGCTTTAAATGATAAGAATAGGTTATTAGAAAAGCAAGAGGATCTTTTGTACGAAGAACATGATAAGTTTGTAGAGGCTCAAAAATCCCTTGCTTTAGAAATTAAAAGGAATGAAATGCTTTCTGGTGAATTGTCTACATGCCATGACTCTATTTCTAACTTAAAGAGAATAAATGATGACTTGAATGCTAAGTTAGAAATAGCTAGTAAATCAACATCTCGTGTAGAAAATGTTGTAATGTGCAATAGGTGTAAAGATTTTAATACTGATGCTTGTAGCGAACACCTAGCCTCAATTTCTAAATTAAATGATGAAGTGGCTAGTCTTAATGCCCAACTTGAGACTAGCAAAAGTGAATTTGATAAGTTAAAATTTGCAAGGGATGCCTACACGATTGGTAGACACCCCTCAATTAAGGATGGGCTTGGCTTCAAGAGGGAAGCCAAGAACTTAACAAGCCATAAGGCTCCCATCTCCGCCAAGGAGAAAGGGAAGGCCCCTATGGCTAGTAGTGCTAAAAAGAACCATGCTTTCATGTATTATGATAGGAGACATTCTAGGAATGCCTATAGAAGTTATGATGCTTTTGATTCTCATGCCATGTTTGCTTCTAGTTCTTCCTATATGCATGGTAGAGATATGTCTAGGAGAAATGTTGTTCATCATATGCCTAGGAGAAATGTTGTTAATGTTCCTAGGAAAATTAATGAACCTTCGACAATATATCATGCTTGCAATGCTTCATTTGCCATTTGTAGAAAGGATAAGAAGGTAATTGCTAGGAAATTAGGGGCAAGATGCAAGGGAGACAAAACTTGCATTTGGGTCCCTAAGACCATTGTGACTAACCTTGTAGGACCCAACAAGAGTTGGGTACCGAAGACCCAAGCCTAAATTTGCCTTGCAAGTTTATGCATCCGGGGGTTCAAGTTGGATTATCGACAGCGGATGCACAAACCACATGACAGGGGAGAAGAAAATGTTCACCTCCTACGTCAAGAACAAGGATTCCCAAGATTCAATCATATTCGGTGATAGGAACCAAGGCAAGGTAAAAGGGTTAGGGAAGATTGCTATTTCATCCGAGCACTCTATTTCTAATGTGTTTTTAGTTGAGTCGCTTGGATATAATCTGTTATCCGTTAGTCAACTCTGCAATATGGGATATAATTGTTTATTCACTAATGTAGATGTGTCTCTCTTTAGAAGGAGTGATGGTTCACTAGCTTTTAAGGGTGTACTAGACGACAAACTTTATTTAGTTCATTTTGCAAAAGAGGAGGCCGGTCTAGATGCATGCTTAATTGCTAAGACTTGCATGGGCTGGCTGTGACATCGCCGTTTAGCACATGTGGGGATGAAGAACCTTCACAAGCTTCTAAAGGGAGAACACGTGATAGGTCTAACTAATGTGCATTTCAAAAAAGATAGACCTTGTGCAGCTTGTCAAGCAGGCAAACAGGTGGGAAGCTCTCATCACACAAAAAATGTGATGACCACATCAAGACCTTTGGAGATGCTTCATATGGACCTCTTCGGACCCGTCGCCTATCTAAGCATAGGAGGAAGTAAGTATGGTCTTGTTATAGTTGATGATTTTTCCCGCTTCACTTGGGTATTCTTTTTGCAGGATAAATCTGAAACCCAAGGGACCCTCAAGCGCTTCCTAAGGAGAGCTCAAAATGAGTTTGAGCTCAAGGTGAAGAAGATAAGGAGCGATAACGGGTCCGAATTCAAGAACCTTCAAGTGGAGGAGTACCTTGAGGAGGAAGGGATCAAGCACGAGTTCTCCGCTCCCTACACACCACAACAAAATGGTGTGGTAGAGAGGAAGAATAGGACGCTCATCGATATGGCGAGGATGATGCTTGGAGAGTTCAAGACCCCCGAGCGCTTTTGGTCGGAAGCCGTGAACACGGCTTGCCACGCCATCAACCGGGTCTACCTTCACCACCTCCTCAAAAAGACTTCATATGAGCTTCTTACCGATGAAGAAGACGTTCCAACGGCCGCGATACGCACCATGGCGATTGAAGATGTGCGGCCTCAGGAACAAAAAGAGCAAGATCAACCTTCTTCCTCAACGATGGTGAATCCCCCAACCCAAGACGATGAACAGGTTCATCAAAAGGAGGTGTGTGATCAAGGGAGAGCACAAGATGATCATGTGATGGAGGAAGAAGCACAACCGGCACCTCCAACCCAAGTTCGAGCGACGATTCAAAGGAATCATCCCGTCGACCAAATTTTGGGTGACATTAGCAAGGGAGTAACTACTCGTTCTAGATTAGTTAATTTTCGTGAGCATTACTCCTTTGTCTCTTCTATTGAGCCTTTCAGGGTAGAAGAGACCTTGCTAGATCCGGACTGGGTGTTGGCCATGCAGGAAGAGCTCAACAACTTCAAGCGTAATGAAGTTTGGACACTGGTGCTTCGTCCCAAGCAAAACGTTGTGGGAACCAAGTGGGTGTTCCGCAACAAACAGGACGAGCACGGGGTGGTGACGAGGAACAAGGCTCAACTTGTGGCAAAAGGTTATGCCCAAGTCGCAGGTTTGGACTTTGAGGAGACTTTTGCTCCTGTGGCTAGGCTAGAATCAATTCGTATTTTGCTAGCATATGCCGCTCACCATTCTTTCAGGTTGTTCCAAATGGATGTGAAGAGCGCTTTCCTCAACGGGCCGATCAAGGAGGAGGTGTACGTGGAGCAACCCCCTGGCTTCGAGGATGAACGGTATCCCGACCACGTGTGTAAGCTCTCTAAGGCGCTCTATGGACTTAAGCAAGCCCCAAGAGCATGGTATGAATGCCTTAGAGACTTTTTAATTGCTAATGCTTTCAAGGTTGGGAAAGCCGATCCAACTCTTTTCACTAAGACTTGCGATGGTGATCTTTTTGTGTGCCAAATTTATGTCGATGACATAATATTTGGTTCTACTAATCAAAAGTCTTGTGAAGAGTTTAGCAGGGTGATGACGCAGAAATTCGAGATGTCGATGATGGGCGAGTTGAACTACTTCCTTGGGTTCCAAGTGAAGCAACTCAAGGATGACACCTTCATCTCCCAAACGAAGTACACGCAAGACTTGCTAAAGCGGTTTGGGATGAAGGACGCCAAGCCCGCAAAGACTCCAATGGGAACCGACGGACACACCGACCTCAACAAAGGAGGTAAGTCCGTTGATCAAAAGGCATACCGGTCAATGATAGGGTCCTTACTTTATCTATGTGCTAGTAGACCGGATATTATGCTTAGCGTATGCATGTGTGCTAGATTTCAATCCGATCCAAGGGAGTGTCACTTAGTGGCCATGAAGCGAATTCTTAGATATTTAGTCGCTACATCTTGCTTCGGGATCTGGTATCCAAAGGGGTCTAACTTTGACTTGATTGGATATTCAGACTCCGACTATGCTGGATGTAAGGTCGATAGGAAGAGTACATCGGGGACGTGCCAATTCTTATGAAGGTCCCTGGTGTCATGGAATTCTAAGAAACAAACTTCTGTTGCCCTATCCACCGCTGAGGCCGAGTATATTGCCGCAGGACAGTGTTGCGCGCAACTACTTTGGATGAGGCAAACCCTCCGGGACTTTGGCTACAATCTGAGCAAAGTCCCACTCCTATGTGACAATGAGAGTGCTATCCGCATAGCGGACAATCCTGTTGAGCACAACCGCACAAAGCACATTGACATCCGGCATCACTTTTTGAGAGACCACCAGCAAAAGGGAGATATCGAAGTGTTCTATATTAGCACCGAGAACGAGCTAGCCGATATCTTTACCAAGCCTTTAGATGAGAAGACCTTTTGCAGGCTGTGTAGTGAGCTAAATGTCTTAGATTCGCGGAACTTGGATTGATTTATAGCATACATGTGTTTATGCCTTTGATCATGTTCCTTATGCATTTTGTTGTTTACTTATGGTGCTCAAGTTGTACAAGTACTCCCCGGACCTCACAAGTCCATTTGCAAGTGATGCGCATATTTAGGGGGAGATGTGCTACAACTTGACCCTTTGAGACTAACCATGTGTTTGAGTTTTCTTAATTTAGTCTCAAAGGAGGTTTGAAAGGGAAAAGGTGGACTTGGACCATGAAAGACTTCCACTGCACTCCGATGAGAGGGTAACTTATTCCAAGTTCATCTCATGTACTCTTATTGCCTTTGTATTCTTATTTGAAGACTTTGGTGAGGCAATGGGGTTCTCGGGCCAAGATTGATCCTGTTTTGGTGCTTGATGCCAAAGGGGGAGAAAATAAGGGCAAAGCAATAAATGGATCAGCTACCACTTGAGAAATTTTGAAAATAGTAGAATGGAGCTTTTGGTTTGTCAAAACTCTCTTGTTGTCTCTTTTGTCAAAAGTTTGCCTCTTATGGGGAGAATAGTCGATTATGGGAAAAAGGGGGAGTTTTTGAAATCTTTGATCAATTTCTCTTGGAATACCTCTCTTTATGTCTCTACAAGTGAACTTGACTTAGAGATAGGAAATTGAGTTTGATTTGCAAAAACAAACCAAGTGATGGCAAAGAGTGATCCATATATGCCAAATTTGAATCAAAACAATTTTGAGTTTTAATTTGCATTGATATTGCACTTGTTCTAGTTGCTTTATGTTGTGTTGGCATAAATCACCAAAAAAGGGGAGATTGAAGGGGAAATGTGCCCTTGGGCCATTTCTAAGTATTTTGGTGATTGAGTGCCAACACAAGTGCTTAAGTGTTAAAGTATCCCAAGTGATAGACAAAGTGCAAATCAAAAGTATAGGTATGTTTCTAGACTTAGTACATTATTTTATGGACTAATGTATTGTGTCTAAGTGCTGGAAACAGGAAAAATCGAATTGGAAAAGAGATGGCTTTGTACAGCCAAAGTCTGCTCAGTCTGGGTGCACCAGACTGGCTCTGGCGAACTTGCTGCTCTCGGGACTTCGACGGCGGTGTACGGCTATAAATCACCGGACTGTCCGGTGGTGCACCGGACTGTCCGGTGAGCCGTTCACAGGTGAAGTCGTCGCTCTCGGGAAGTGATTAACGGCGTACGGCTAAAAATCACCGGTCTGTCCGATGGTGCACCGGACTGTCCGGTGAGCCAACGGTCAGCCGGGCCAACGATCGGCCGAGGATTCCGCGCGTGAAGCGTGGCCGAGCCAACGGTCACATTGGAGCACCGGACTGTGTCCGGTGCGCCAACGACTCTGAATCTCCAACGGTCGGCTTCGCCAAATAAGAAAACAAATCCGCACCTGACAGTGTCCGGTGGTGCACCGGACTGTCCGGTGGTGCACCGGACTGTCCGGTGCGCCAGGCGACAGAAGGCAAGATCTGCCTTCCTGGAATGCTCTCAACGGCTCCTAGCTGCCTTGGGGCTATAAAAGGGACCCCTAGGCGCATGGAGGAGCACACCAAGCATCCTTAGAGCATTATTGATCACTCACACTTCATTCTTGCGCACTTGTTCGACATTCTTAGTGATTTGAGCTCCGTTCTAGTGAGAACCTCGTGATAGTCTTTTGAGCTCAAGTCTGGGTCTTGTGTGTGCGTATTTGCTGTGATTTTTGTGTCTTGTGTGAGTTGCTCATCCCTCCCTTACTCCGTGCTTCTTTGTGAACATCAAAGTGTAAGAGCGAGAGGCTCCAAGTTGTGGAGATTCCTCGCGATCGGGATATAGTAAAGCAAAGCAAAACATCGTGGTATTCAAGTGGATCTTTGGACCACTTGAGAGGGGTTGATTGCAACCCTCGTCCGTTGGGACGCCACAACGTGGAGTAGGCAAGCGTTGGTCTTGGCCGAACCACGGGATAAACCACTGTGCCATCTCTGTGTTGATCTCTTGTGGTTATTGTGTTTTGTTAAGACTCCTCTCTAGCCACTTGGCATTATTGTGCTAACAATTAAACAATTTTTTGTGGCTTTAAGTTTAAGTTTTTACAGGATCACCTATTCACCCCCCCTCTAGGTGCTCTCATGCTTAGAGCTAGATGTCTCACCCTTATACATAAAAGCATGATTAGGGCCAGAGTGAGACTTCCTAGAGTGAATTCTCCTAATCTTGCTCTTGGGATAACCGGCAGGGTACAAAATGTAACCCTCGTTATCCTGAGGCATGGGAGCCTTGCCCTTAACAAAGTTAGACAATTTCTTAGGAGGGGCATTAAGTTTGACATTGTCTCCCTTTTGGAAGCCAATGCCATCCTTGATGCCAGGGCGTCTCCCACTATAAAGCATATTACGAGCAAATTTAAATTTTTCATTTTCAAGTTCATGCTCGGCAATTTTAGCATCTAATTTTGCTATATGATCATTTTATTGTTTAATTAAAGCCACATGATCATGAATAGCATCAATATCAACATCTCTACATCTAGTGCAAATGGAAACATGCTCAACGGTAGATGTAGAGGGTTTGCAAGATTTTAATTCTACAACTTTAGCATGTAATATATCATTTTCACTTCTAAGGTTGGAAATAGTAACATTGCAAACATCAAAATCTTTAGCCTTAGCAATTAATTTTTCATTTTCATTTCTAAGGCTAGCAAGAGAATCATTCAATTTTTCAATCTTAGTAAGCAAATTAGCATTATCATCTCTAATATTGGAAATTGAATCATCACAAACATTAGAATCAACCTTAGCAATTAATCTAGCATTTTCATTTCTAAGGTTGGCAATCAAATCATGGCATGTGCTTAGCTCACTAGTTAATTTCTCACATTTTCAACTTCCAGAGCATAAGCATTTTTAACCTTAACATGTTTTTTGTTTTCCTTCATTAGGAAGTCCTCTTGGGAGTCCAAGAGTTCATCCTTCTCATGGATGGCACTAATTAGTTCATTTAGTTTTTCTTTTTGTTGCATGTTGAGGTTAGCAAAAAGAGTACGCAAATTATCCTCCTCATCACTAGCATTATCATCACTAGATGACTCATATTTAGTGGAGGATTTGGATTTAACCTTCTTCTTTTTGTCGTCCTTTGCCATGAGGCACTTGTGGCCGACGTTGGGGAAGAGAAGTCCCTTGGTGACAGCGATGTTGGCGGCGTCCTCGTCGGAGGAGGAGTCGGTGGAGCTCTCGTCGGAGTCCCACTCGCGGCACACATGGGCATCGCCGTCCTTCTTCTTGTGGTACCTCTTCTTTTCCTTTCTTCTCCCCTTCTCGTCGTCGCCCCTGTCACTGTCACTAGAAATAGGACATTTGGCAATAAAGTGACCGGGCTTACCACACTTGTAGCAAACCTTCTTGGAGCGAGGCCTGTAATCCTTCCCCCTCCTTTGCTTGAGGATTTGGCGGAAACTCTTGATGATGAGTGCCATTTCCTCGTTGTCGAGCTTGGAGGCGTCGATGGGTTGTCTACTTGATGTAGACTCCTCCTTTTCCTCCGTCGCCTTGAATGCCACCGGTTGTGCTTCGGGCGTTGAGGAGGTGCCTTGCTCGATGATTTTCTTTGAGCCTTTAATCATTAGCTCAAAGCTCACAAATTTTTCTATAACCTCCTCGGTAGACATTAGCTTGTATCTAGGATCACCTCGAATTAATTGAACTTGCGTAGGGTTAAGAAAAACAAGGGATCTAAGAATAACCTTGACCATCTCATGGTCATCCCATTTTTCGCTCCCGAGGTTGCGCACTTGGTTCACCAAGGTCTTCAAGCGGTTGTACATAGCTTGTGGATCCTCCCCTTGGTGAAGCATGAAGCGATCAAGCTCCCCCTCGATCGTCTCCCGCTTGGTGATCTTTGTCACCTCGTCTCCTTCGTGCGCGGTCTTGAGTACGTCCCAAATTTCCTTCGCACTCTTTAACCCTTGCACCTTATTATACTTCTCTCGACTTAGAGAGGCGAGGAGTATAGTGGTGGCTTGGGAGTTAAAGTGGTGGATTTGGGCCACTTCGTCCGAGTCGTAGTCTTCATCCCCTACGGATGGTACCTGTACACCAAACTCAACAACATTCCAAATGCTTGTGTAGAGTGAGGTTAGATGATGCCTCATTTTATCACTCCACATGTTATAATCTTCACCGTCAAAAACCGGTGGTTTGCCTAACGGAACGGAGAGTAAAGGAGTACGCTTTGAAATACGTGGGTAGCGTAGGGGAATCTTACTATACTTCTTACGCTCATGGCGCTTAGAAGTAACGGACGGCGCGTCGGAGCCGGAGGTCGATGGTGATGAAGTGTCGGTCTCGTAGTAGACCACCTTCCTCATCTTCTTCTTTTTGTCATCACTCCGCTGCGACTTGTGGGAAGAGGGTTTCTTCTCCTTCCCCTTCCCTTTGTTGCGGGACTCTTCCGATGAAGCCTTCCCGTGGCTTGTAGTGGGCTTGTCGCCGGTCTCCATTTCCCTCTTGGCGTGATCTCCCGACATCACTTTGAGCGGTTAGGCTCTAATAAAGCACCGGGCTCTGATACCAATTGAAAGTCGCCTAGAGGGGGGGGGGTGAATAGGGTGAAACTGAAATTTACAAAGTTAATCACAACTACAAGTCGGGTTAGCGTTAGAAATATAATGCAAGTCCGAGAGAGGGCGTAAAACAAATCGCAAGCGAATAGAGAAGTGAGACACAAGGATTTGTTTTACCGAGGTTCGGTTCTTTCAAACCTACTCCCCGTTGAGGTGGTCACAAAGACCGGGTCTCTTTCAACCCTTTCCCTCTCTCAAACGGTCCCTCGGACCGAGTGAGCTTCTCTTCTCAATCAAACGAGAACCAAACTTCCCCGCAAGGACCACCACACAATTTGGTGTCTCTGCCTTGATTACAATTGAGATGATCGCAAGAAAGAAAGAGAAAGAAGATGCAATCCAAGCGCAAGAGCTCAAATGAACACAACAATCACTCTCTCTAATCACTAAAGCTTTGAGTGGAATTGGAAGAGGATTTGATCTCTTTGGTGTGTCTAGAATTGAATGCTAGAGCTCTTGTAAGTAGTTGGAAGGTGGAAAACTTGGATGCCTTGAATGTGGGATGGTTGGGGTATTTATAGCCCCAACCACCACAAAGTGGCCGTTGGAAGGCTGCAGATGCATGGCGCACCGGACAGTCCGGTGCGCCACCGGACACTATCCGGTGCGCCAGCCACGTCAGCAGACCGTTAGGGTTCGACCGTTGGAGCTCTGTCTTGTGGGCTCGCCTGGCTGTCCGGTGGTGCACCGGACAGGCCCTGTAGGCTGTCTGGTGTGCCACCCGCGCGTGCTCTGCTCCTCTGCGCGCGCAGGCGCGCATTTAATGCGTTGCAGTCGACCGTTGTGCGCGAAGTAGTCGTTGCTCCGCTGTCACACCGGACAGTCCGGTGTGCACCGGACACTGTCCGGTGAATTTTAGCGGAGCGGATTCCCGAAGCTAGCGAGTTCAGAGTTGCTCTCCTTGGGGCACCGGACACTGTCCTATGGTACACCGGACAGTCCGGTGAATTATAGCGGAGCTCCTCTGAAAATTCCCGAAGGTGAAGAGTTGGGCGTCGAGTTCCCTGGTGCACCGGACACTGTCCGGTGGCACACCGGACAGTCCGGTGCGCCAGACCAGGGCAGCCTTCGGTTGTCCCTTGCTCTCTTTGATTGAACCCACTCTTGGTCCGTTTATTGACTTTTTGTGAACCTTTGGCACCTGTAGAACTTATAGACTAGAGCAAACTTAGTTAGTCCAGTTATTTATGTTGGACAATTCAACCACCAAAATCAATTAGGAAAGAGGTGGAAGCCTAATTCCCTTTCACCGTTGCGTACCAAAGGATAATGACACCAACCTCGAAGTTCACGCTATGTGCAGTGATGGGGCATAGGGTGTGTCGTTGATAATGACCTAAGAGTTTGTTTGGTTTTCTACCTAAACACTACAATGTGTGTAAACTTAGTAGCTCGTATTGAAGAACTAACCTTAATCAGAAAAGTAGTTGTAGTAATTTAGGTAGAAACTCAAACAAGCTAAATTCCTACTTTGCTCCCTCATCTTTGTGCGGCAGAATCAACCCTTCGGGGCTTGTTTGGCAATATCACTTTTCAAAATCATCGTAATTTATAATATCACATTTTATCGAATATTACAACACAACTATTTTAGATTTTATATCAGTTTAAACTAATATATGTATGGAGACATATTTTTTTGGTTGCAACCCAGGAGGAGAGAAGATAGGCCAAAATTTTTTAGACCCAAAATACTATGATAAAATACAGTTTTAAATATGCTTATAAACATTTTTTGACCTAAAACACCATGATATGCTCAAATACTGTAATTGTATTTAGGACTAAACAAATATTGTATTCACACAGCTATTGTTACTGTTGTTGTTAATAATAATAATAATAATAATAATAATAATAATAATAATAATAATAATAATAATAATAATAATAATAATAATAATAATAATAATAATAATAATAATAATACTTTTATTATTATTCGTCCATACAACCTAATAGGGATGTAAATGATATGGATGTTATACGTTTATATTTAAATTTGATCCGTTTAAGAGAGGTGAGATCCAATTAGTCTAGTTGTTCAGTATCCTATCTTTATTCGATTTATCTGTATTCATATATCTAAAGTTAGATATTTAATTTAAATTTTATACGACACACTCGATACATAAGTATTCCATTCAAATTTGAAGAAAAAATATGAAAAATATAAAAAGATAATATCGGTTCGATTACATCCCTACAGGCTAGCTAGCGAGAGAAAAGAGCAAAATACTCATCATGAATCATCAACGCTCAACACCGAGTGAGAGCGACGGAGTGCAGGTGGGAAGAAGAGGACCAGAGGAGGGCTACGCCACCGCCAACCGTCTCTCCACCTCGCCGCGTTCTTTCCTAATTCCTACGCGTCGTCTGCCCAAGCTCGCCGGCGCCCGAGCTCGTCACGCGCGTAACCCTACTGCCGCCACCTCCGCCACATTCCCCGTCGCACACTCCCTCGCCCGGCCACCGGAGGTACAATGCCACCCACACGCCGGCTCCTCTACCCTTCATCCCATGCGCCTTTTCATCGTGCGGAATTTAGACCCTAGTTTCGGAGGAATGCTGAGTGCCTAGTCTCATCGTGAGAAATTTAGACCCTAATTTCGGAGGAATGCGGGAGTGCATATGGTTTAGGGCTTGTTTGGGAGCAAGGATAATGGAGGGGATTGAGGGGGCTAGAATCCTCCACTATTCCCCCTCAATCCTACTACTATTCATTCTGCTTACTGTATAATGGTGTGTTGGGATTGGGAATGGTTCATTGTTTTCGCAATTACCTTAAATGGTGCCTATCATCTAGGGCCTGTTTATTTTATTCTCAACCCATGTGGATTGAAGGGGATTGGTTGGGTTTAAATCCCTAACAAGTCAAAATCTTCCTTAATACTTTCTAATAATCCTCTCCAATCCCTATGAGATGAGAATAACCGAACAAGGCCTTAGAGGAGAATTTTTAGTGCCGAGTCAGCCTACATTGCCCCTTAGATGGTTCCTACTGCAATCGCACATGACGAAGGCAAACAATGGTGTTTTGAAACATGCTTGATATGCACCAGGGAGTGTAAAAAGGGCGACCGCAATCACAAACACCACAAAACCACTTTATGGCAGCCATGTCCAGCTATGGTAGCCCCCTACTAGACACCATCACACCACAAGTGACCCTCCAAATTTTGCTGATGCGAAAGCACACATGTGGTCATCCATGGATATATTAAGGTATTTTGTTTCCCATGTCTGTTTTTGAGTTTTTGGTCAAAATGTAAATCAAACAATGAAACACTCAGGCTTCCTCTTCATCTTATATGATATAGGGGCGCTCCTGCTATTTTTGTTATGTTACGTGTGTGGATGTGCCTTTCCTGCTGCCTTGTGATTGACAAAAAATTTGTACCATGTTTGATGCTGTTACTACAAAGGCAGAATGTCCAACACTTCAGGAGGATCATTGATGGACGGAGCAGCTGGAGGCAACCTGGCAAGCAGGAATGACAGCCAGGGCGTCATTAGTAGCTCTCACTCAGGGTCAGACCACGTGACCAAAGTGCCGAGCGTGAGGAGGCGGACACATCCTCCCATGAGGTTGGGGAGTGAGGTGCCAGAGCCGTCCCCGAAGATGCGGAAGGTGGTAAATGAGGAGGATACACCTTGTGGAGCTTCAAATACGGGCAAGATCAGTGCTTCACCTTCTGCGGTGTTGAGAGATCCCAACGAAACTTCTACCTCCGAAGACCATGCTGGAGGGCATTCAAGTGAGTATGCCACAGTTGGGAATGCTAGGGGCTCACCAATTAAACGAAGATGTATGCAGACAAGTCACTACTTGGGACTATTTACACCCCTAAAAGGGAAACACACAGGTACTTGATATCCTCTCCTTATCCACTAGACCACAAATTGTTTTTGTTGTTTACCAGCAAAATCAAGGGGTTGTCTATTTCTTACAAACAATTGAAGTTTCATATGGGAATAAACTGATAGTACACACGTAATTAGAAAATTTACACAATTAAATGCATACAAGAAATAAGCATCTGGAATTTTTACCAAAAACATAGTGTGTTGGACATATATGCAACAATTTTTTTTTTGCTAAACATCTACACTAGATTTCATATGGAAGAGAAATGTGATAACCACTATTGGCTATTTACGACACGTTTCATGCAAATATGTTAGCATATCTAATTTGTGTCTAATTTTGTAGATGAAGTTGCTAAATCCAAGCAATCAACTGTTTCCACAAAAACAAAGAAGGTATGCCTGAAAGCAGAAATATGATTCTTCTTCTCTAATTGCGTACTCTTTACTTGATTTACATTACTCCCCACTTGTTATTTTTTGGCTACTGAAACCCACATTTTCTGTTCTTTACAGTTTAAGGAGATTCAATTTCAGAAACTTCAGAGATTGCCAGATGGGTGCCATCCTGATTTTGATAATGATCATCTGTGTTCTGTAAATAATCATGACCTGCTTCCTGAAATGAGTACTCCAAGTGCTGACCTTCATCTACTTCCTGAGACAGGTAAAACAATCTGAAATTACAATTTGAAAGTAGTTTTTTTGTTCTGTAGGAGTAGATATTACATTTTTCTAATAAATTCATTCTGAAGGAGGGGAAAACATGAGGACACCTAAAAGTCTTCACGCTGAACTTAAGCGTGAGCTGTCAAAGCTAAATACGGTGTTAAAGCTACCAGTATGTATAATCTAAGCTCTTCTGTAGTTTTTTCTTTTGCTCTAAACTAGAAACAAGGACTATGTCTGCAGTTCAGAGTTGCTCTTCTGCATTTGCTAAGATTTCCTGTGATGCACTTAACTGTTATATATTCATGATGCATATGCGAAACCATGCTGTACTACTGCTTGTTCTATTTTAACATGAAAAATCTTCCTGCTAACTTTTTCCCTCCCTCTCTGCTCCTATTGTTGCATTTACTGTCCTTCTGATATCATTATTTATGGAAGTATCTGATCCTCTGGTTCTGAACTATTTTTTAATTATTCACAACTGCAGGATAATGTACTCTTTCTGGCCAACCAGTTCCTTGAATATCTTTTAAATAATCATTTAGTTGTGCGGGAGCCACGGAGCATACTGCATGCGTTCAACATAGCCTTGGTAAGCTAGGCACCAACCGGTGTTACTTTGTTTGCTTTTACATTGAATTTACCAAATATGATAAATTTCTTTCTTACTTGTTTCAGTGTTGGCATGCTGCTTCTTTTCTGAAATACACTGAGTTGGATCATCGAGAATCACTTGCCCTTGCTTCAGATGGATTGAATTATGAATGCAATGAGGAGCTCGCAGAACTTTTCTATAAAAAAATAGGCATCCTAAAAGAAAAGGTTGCACATAAACCAGGTGGAATAATCAATGGTAGATTATCACCACATGAGAGCTCATCTGCTAACTTGAGAAGTGACCACAGTTTCCGGAAGCAGGCAATGGATCTTCATGGTAACTTCACAAAAGGCACTGAAGATAGCCCATCTGCCACTGATCAGATGGTGATGGTTTCAGATGAACAAGAATTGCTATCTGCTCCAGATGCTGGTAGAGAACAACATCTCTTAAGTGAAGAATCTTCTAGTAGTGCTGCAAAGAAAAGAATAGATTTATTTAACAGCATATTTTTCTCAAGAGAGAGGGATATCATTGAGAAGCAACAACTTGAGATATTAAATTTAAGAACACTGAGAGACAATCAAGTTAAGAAACTGAAAGAGGTATGCCATGCAGTTGTTCAACACATTCGGATAAGTAACATTGACGAAGAGATGGAAATTGACCAAATAAAGTTAGTAATTCAGTGGTTCACTATGTTTATGCATTCTTTCTTGGCGCACATCAGGCTCCAGTTTTTCAAACTTGATGCACTGCATTCTACAACACTGGCTGAAGAGGAACTGATGAAGGAAAAACTCAAACAGGAAGTAGTATCAGGTGAATTAGACCAATTTCCTGATCATTGCGTTACTCTACCAGATTCCAATTCTGTCATTGAGGAATTTATCCATTTTAAGAAACAAAATGGTGATAGTCATGTTGACCAAAAAATGGCTTTGGATGGTGACCAGCTTATGGATGACAGATCGATGGAAATTACTATTTTACGCAGTTTGTTTTCACCAGAGGCTTGTTCTACACTTGCAGTGAGAAATGAGCCTACAGAAGCTCATTTGAGGTCTGGTGGGAGAGCATCATCAGAATATGTAGATCTTCCAGATAACAATAATCACTGTATTTCTGTTGGAATTGACTACCAAGGAGGTTGTTCTGCTAGTTCTATTCCTACAAGTCATGGTTCAATCAATCAGGTATTACATTAGTCATCCGAGTTTTTCTTTCTTTTGTTATCTGTCATACACCATGGCTTTTGTTTACTGTTCTTTGATTGGAGGTTATTCTGTGTTTGAAGCGTGTCGAATCTGTTATATTATTTTTCTGCACACAAGATTCTTTGAGTGATTATCTTGTCTATGGAAAATCACTTCCAAGCCATTTCATGCAACTACCCCCCCAATGTTTAGGAGATCTGTGTGTCATTTCATGAAGAAGGATATACCCAAATGCCACACCGCTTACGAACTACTGACACAAAACACCAATTCGCATATCACAGCTGTGCCACTGAACAAAAGAAGAAACAGCTTAATAACTGAGAAATCAGTGAGGTCTTTAGCTTTGGCTGCACGTCATAAGGCACCCTTCTCCACAGTTCTATTACTGCCCTCACAGCCGTGTCTGAACTTATAGAACCGTATCTGATCTCATAGAAGCTCTATTGAACACAGATCTTGCCATGTTTCTACAGCTCCCAGACCACCAAGATAATCAACGTGTTTAAGCCTTTTTGCTGTACCAGTGGGCTTTGTTGATACTTCACGAGTGCTTAGAGATTTTTTTGCGTGTATTTTCTTTAACCATTGCGCTTTGATTATTGTTTGTGTCAATTGCCTCTGTAAATGTTTAGGAATATTCGACTGGTGATGGCAGAAATATTGAACATGCCAAGGGTGACATTATTGCTAATCCAAGTATGGTTCCAGGAAGTGCAACTTCTCTTGTGGTAATCAATGCAGAAAATGATAGTACTGTTGCAGCAGATCCAGACCACTTGGAATCACATATTTTGGCTTCTCCACAAAATGTCACGATCTTGCAGCATCCAACATCAGAAGAACCGTCTGATACATTACATGCAATGGCAGTTCAGGATCTGCAAACTGAGATGCAAACAACATGCCCAACATTGGGTGCTCAACATCAGAAGGTGTGCCCTGATGATTCTAGTAAAATGAACCATGAACCAGATACAACAACTGGAATGTTGCAGGAAGGGACAACTTCTGACCATTTAGGTGATTCCAGTAAGGTGAACGTTGAACCAGATATAACAACTGGAATGTCTCAGGAAGGGAAAACTTCTGACCATTTAGATGATTCCAGCACTGGAGTTAAAGAAAAAAATATTGACACTGTCACTGCAAATCCATTGAATTCAGAAAATCAATCTTATATTGCTATGCCAGAAGCTTGGGTAGCTGAAATTCAGAGTGATCAGTCAAGTATGCCTGCACAACATAGTACAAGTCTTCCTACTCAGCGGAAGTTACCAGTTTTGGGACATCCACCAGAAGAAGCAAATCCATCAAGTAATTTGGACACAGAGGCTGCCCAGAAGCCAGATATTCAACCATCAAGCTCAACGTTGGATGCTGACAGCTCTGAAACAAGGCATCAGCCAGAAACTACAACAGTTCTGTCACAGGTAGGCAGTAAAAATCACGATGTTGGCACTTTTCACACACAAAAAGCCCAATCAGAGTCACCAATTTTGGCTGCCCCACAAAGCACAGCTATGTTGTCACTTCCTTTGGAGGCTGGAACTCCTGCTAATGTATCAAGTACGTCTTCCCTGCAAAGTAACGGTGTATCTTCAAGGCACACACCTGCTGTTTCAGAATCATCAGGTATGTTGGGCACTCAGCCAGAACAGGATTTGCATCATGACCTGGGGCCATCCATGTCATTGTTGGGTGTTCCACTTCAAAGAATGCTCCCAGATGACAGGAGCCAAACAGTCTGTCAGCCAGATAGAGGAACTGATTTGTCAGGGAAAGGCAAAACTGAATATCTAGCTTGTACCACCAGCGATCTGTCCACCCTTCCACTTTCTGGTGAAGCTGAAACTGAGAATGGTCAAGCAAGTATGCCTGCACAGGAAATCACAAGTCCCCATGCCCAACATAGTTTAGCTTTAGCAACTTCACAGCATCCAGTTGGTGATTTGCAGCCACCGACGTTGATTCTGTCTGAGGAAACAGAAAGGGCTGGTCTCTTGTGCACCTCAGCATCTCAGGATTTGCAACTGTCAATGATAACACAGGAGGATGTTCCACTTGAAAGAACTGATCTGTCTGGCATGCCTGTGACACAAAGTACAACTGTTCTGCAGAGTGTGGAACCTTCATGTGATCCACATGCAGAAGAGGCAGGTACTTGGGGTATGTTGTCAGCTCCAGATTTGCAGTCCAGAATGCAGTCATCATCTCAATTGCAGGATCAAATTGCGGAAGCAGAAGGAGCAGGCATTTTTGGCACCATTCCAGCTCAGAACTTGCAGCCTGAAACGTGGCCATCAACCTCAGCTCAGCATATCTCACCATTGAGGACACACCCTGATGAGAGAATTCAAATAGGTCTTCAGCCAAATACGACACCGGTTCCTGAGCTGCTAGGCCAACTATCTACATTGACACCTGCAGGTCTATTGTCTAGTAACGAACCACTAATGAATGAGCTTGAAAAACTGAAATACTGCAACGCCGTGCTCTGTAAAAACCATGAACAGAAGGTTTGCCGCATATTTACTTCTATATAGATGTTTTATCCTTACATTAGATTGCATTTTTCTAACCGTGAGACTTTTCATTTCTTCCTTCTCTGCACAATTTCTTGCGGACAGAAATCACAACTTCAAACAGAGTGCAACCAAGAAATAGAGAAGGTAAAGGAGAAGTATGAGTTGTTACGTCAAGAGGAAGATTCTGTGTATCATCGATTGACCACAGACCTTAACCGTATCTACACGAAAGTTCTTGTAAATCAATCACTAGCTGAATTCTTTAAAGCATCTCTAGTTCAAGGTATCGATTACCAGTATAACTTTGTGTTTGCGTTTATGTATTAGTGTTCTTTGCTCTTGTGAGGTTTTATACTTAATGCAGATCTTCCATAGTCTGCATTGGTTTTCGATTTTTCTTGTCAGATTGAGCACTGTTTGGTTAAGACTAATCATTTTGATCTCACCTGACCCATTGATTTGCATACCTGGGTGTTCTGTGTGGTAGAATTATGGCATGTGTGTGTGGAGTTTTCCCTCCCCCCTTCACCGATTCTAGTGCAGTAATGATATATGCTATGTCTGGATTGGCTAGTTGAATTGCATTTCTTTTTTACATTGATCTACGCATTTAGATCTGTCATTGTTGCTGAGTTCATTTTTTTGTTCCTTGGAACATGTGATACATGGTTTGCTTCTTGTATTTTACAGAGAGATCTGCAAGCCCCACAATTTGGCAGGCACCCCAGTCCTCTCAGCATGCTCCGTGTGGGACAACAGCAGCTCAAGCCACACTATTACCGGTTGCCTCATCTTTAGCCACTCGACCAACAGTTTTGATGTCATATCATACAACAGGACCTCACCTCCCACCTTCACAGGTGGCTCGGCCACCGGCTTCTGGGGCTATCCAACTGCAACCTGTTTTACCTGGAAACCATTCCAGAGCAGCACCATCACCTGTTGGTTCAATGCATCCACGAAATGGAATCTACAGAGCTGTTGGAGCACAATCACGTGGGCCTGCTCCTCATCTCCAGCAACTCAGGATGCCAGCACCGTTTGCAATGGTTCACAGAGATGAACAGCATCCACCCAGTATCATGAATCCTGGGGTTATACCGTCGAGACAGTCTGTCCATGGTAATTTTGAAAGCTCTGCTTCTGGCAATGCACTGGCAGGTATCTCATTTGCATCCATGGCACCAAGTTCAGGTCACCAGGCGATGTCGTCCACATCAGACTCACATCCAGTTTTCCCAGCATCCTCGCTTCTACCAGGTTCAGGTCCAGGGTCGATGGCAAACTTTATGCGGTCAAGTACCAGAATCCCTGTTGTCATGGCGAGCGAACAAGCACCAGGCCTGAATCCATATGTTCACCACATCGGAGGTGGTCCACTGAACGCTGCACCAGCAGGAATTCAGCAAGCTAGAGGTCATATAGGACGCACTCAGGCTGCCTCAGATCAGAGTCAGGACGTGCTGCATCGCCTACTACTACAGTTGCCCCAAGTCATGGCGCCAAGCTTAGCTCAGCCAACCGCATCAAGCTCACACCCGGCTCCCATGGCAGCCCGGCAGCAAGCAGGGCTACTGAATCCAGCTCCTGACAACGTGGCATGTCCACTGAACGCAGTGGCTGGAGTTGGGCGCCCCGGAGCCCGCATAGGCAGGCAGTCGTACCTGGTATCCGCTTCGTTGCTCGAGTGGGAGGCGGCGCTCAGGGTTGGCCTGATTCGTGAACACCAAGGCACGTACCCCTTGGGACAGGGATGTTCTGACCTGGCTGGAGGACCCCCCGGCACATCCGCCGCCCAGGGATGCGGCTCCGGCACCAGTAGAGAGGTGGTGTGCCTATCTGATGACGAGGAGTAGCATAGCGTAGAGAGTAGTAGGGTTTTTTTTGGGCTGGGCTGGTCTGGTGCAGCGTAGATGTGCATGGGTTGGATAGGCAACAGTAGAGCGGCGCGATATCGTCGCCCCCCTGTAGCAGCAGCGGCATCCTTGGAAGCAGGAGATGTCTGGCTCTGATGAGGGTAGTGTGTCGTTTTTTTTTGGGTGGGGGACTGGTGGCGTGGCGTGGCGGCAGCAGCATATTACCATGTGATTGGTTACCCGTACCATTTGATCCTAAGACATCGAATGCATTGACTTTATACAAGCACATGTTTGGTTACTTGTACGTGACAGACGTGAGCTACACGAGTAAATACAAAATAATTCATTTTACAGCTATTTTTCTGCGTACCGGCGCCTGCCGGGATTCGTGCGGCCGGCCAACCAATCAGCGCCTTAGTGAATAGTGATAGCATATGAACCCTAATTCTGATATATAGAGTCCTGTGGTTTCATAGCCTGGTGGTGATTGTTTGGTGTGGGGCTGGAATGATCATATATTAATTATTATTATCGGTCTGGTTGTGGATGTGGTACTTGGTGTTGCTGAGGCCTTTGACCTGAGAAATGTGATTGTGCCTCGGATGGGATCTGGTGAATGTGTTGTTGGCATGGCATGGCATGGCATGTAGCTGGGAGGGTCGGTCACATGCCTGCCTGGTGGCGATGGCTGTTTGTTTGTTTAGTAGCGCGTGAAAACATGTTGGTGCGGTATATGAATGAATGACATTGGGAGGGAGACTCACTACTGCAGCTGGATCTGGTAGGTATTGGCAGCGCGAGCTGGGGCGTACGTACGTACCTGGACCCGGGTGTACGGTAGGCGTTGGTGATGGTGTTCACGTTATCCGTGTGCCGCAGCAGCAGCAGCAGCAGCATTTGCATTTGCGTTGTTCTGTATGCGGTGTGCAGTGCACGGCCTGGCCTGGCCTGGCGTCACTGCCACCGCACCGCACCTCACATCCTTGCATTGGTTATTACCTATTTATTTATTTATTATTTCAGTTCACGCACAGACACAGTGCAGTGCATTCAATTCAATCTCAAATAAAAGCCCTGCTACAGTGCTAGCAGTACTCGGATCCACGACCTTCTCCCTCCCTCCGCTGCTCCGTCAAGGAAGGGGGAGGAAAGAAAGGGCAGGGGAATGGAGGTGGAGGAAGACGGCCGAGTATTCGCTTGCTTGCTGCTGAGCTCCCAGTGTCTCTGATGAGGTTAGTACCTGCACTGCACTGCACCGCTCCTCCTGCTCCGCCATGATCTCCGCCGCATTCCTCACCCAGCCTTGCTCGCAGCTACTACTGTTGCTTTCGGCACTGGTCTGACTGGCGGGCGGCGGCTCTTGGCTGAGAAAGATCAAAAAACACTACCAGCCACCCCCCCATCTCCCATTGCCGCACCACCGTCCGCTGCGCTGCGGCTGGATGGACATGGATTCCGCCCCCCCGCCCGCTTCCAGATCCCATCTCCGCCACCAATTTAGAAATGGACGCCCCGGATTGGCCGCCCTCCCTCCCTCCCTTCCACCATCGGTGAACTCAATCAACCATCGAGGCGCTTCACGTTCCTTCCTTCCACACGCAAAGGCAAAGCTCAGTACTCTACCCGCTTCGCATCTCAGCAGCAGTGCTGTCAGGTAGCCGCACACGCCAAAGATCTTGATCTAAGCAACCACCACCGATGTGCATCTCGCATTCAACCATTCTTTTTGGAACTTTAAACCACCACCGAGTAGCTGGCTGTGGTAGTTGCAGAGGGCACATCCACAATGCGTGCACCACATATATTTTTTTTTATTAGATGGGACGCAACCATCGTATGAAGCGACATTTAATTTCTGAAACGGAAAGTCGAATTCCTCTCGCCCGTCCTTGACCGACAGAATCCAGTCCATGTCGTTGTGTTGTATTGTATCTACCAGGTTTCCAGACTCTGCCCCCGTTCGGTTTGGAGGACTGATCTTAACATTGCACCTAAGCACACCCAATCCCGTTCAAGGCCTGCTTTTACAGTGCTGTAGGAGGTTGAGATGTCTGCTGTCTCGCAAGCTGCTGCCTGCCTCTTATTTATTTATTCTCTTCTAAAAGCAGGGCACAAGTTTGTCAAACCATTTGTTGCTAGCTTCCGCCACTTCATTGGAACTGCCTGCATTGCATACAAGCTGCCTTCCTTGTCGAACCAGTTCTTAGACAGCAAGGTTCTGCTTCCAGACCAGGATACTACGCCCGTTTCTGTCTGTGTGCCTCCGTTCAATGCACACACTTCATTTGGTTTCTGTCACTTGTTCATCGTGCTCTACCGTCTCTAGCGCCATCTCTGCACTAGTTTTGGTTAGTGTTTGAGTTGCAGTAATGCATTACTCTATCCCAAGTAACAAGCTTTCAAAGCGGTTCTAAAACATTTTCTGTCCGTCTATTCCTCTAGACAGATTTCGGTTCCGATACAGTTAGTCAACCATGCCGTCCTCCAATATTTAATTTGTCGCCGGTTATTTTCATTTTTTTTAACTAAAACGCGACAAATAAAAAAAGAAACATGCCATTCTTTTTGTCACTCTGCATGTATTTTGTGGGTTTTTTTTTTGTTGTTGTTGGGTGAGCAGGCAAGGCAGTGGTTTCGAACGAACATGCCATTCTTACTCTTCCATCACCATTTTATTTTTCAGTAGATGACTGGACTTATTTGATGCTCTCGCCGCTCTCGACTTGGGGCGCGAGCCGATGGAACTCCTCCGGATGAAACTTCTCCTGCTCTCCCTCATCAGCTGCCTTCTGATGCAGGCAGCACTATGTGGTAAGCTCTCATGAAACGTGTACTTCTTCTGTTTCTCAAAGCTGCCCTGACAAAAAATGCCCCGTAAAGACGACTGAATCCGGACGAAAATGAAGCAGTGTCTGATACACTAGATGCTGTGCAGATGGCACCACCACCACCGGCGAAAACGGAACAGCAAACTGGACATGTGTGTGCGCAGCTCATCCTCTCGGTGAACCAGACTCCAACAGCAGCCTGCTGTCCAATTGCTCTTCCTCCTGCCATTGCCACCGAGGTAAGGGCGGTCGGTTCGGTTCACCGTACAGCTTCTTGTCAACATGTAATGGCGCCTGAATTAGTTGTTGCGGCAGCAGATGAGAACGACGGCAGCGGCGGCGGCAGCGCAGGCTCCTGGAACTGCACGTGTGCCTCTGGTGATGAGGGCCTTCAGAAGGAAGAGCATGCTGCGCTACGTGACGGGAGCTGCTTCACTTCCTGCAACTGCACGTCGGGTACTGGTACGCGATGTATAATCTCTTGTCTAACTGTTCAGGGTTTCAGATACATTGAGTCCATTAGATGATGCTTGGATTTGGTGTTACTGAATATTTTGTCTCTTGTCGCATCTCCAGGAAGTTCAGAGGAAGGGAGAAAGCATGTCTCAAGCAAAGCAGTCATAGCTACGCTCCTGGTCTGCGTGGTTCTCACCACCACCGCTTTCCTTGTCACCACCGTATACTACTTCCGCCGCAAGGACGCCCTCTCTCCGCGATCGCAGATATACTCCTTCGATAGATACACTACTAGCTGGAGCAGCAGGTCGAACCTCGTCAGCAGTCGATCGTCTCCGCTTCCCCAGATCAAACCGAAACCAAAGCTTGGTGGTGTTCTGAAAGGCAAGTACTAGCATTTTCTTTTTCCCTGTCTGAAAAATTTCAGGTGCTGTGCTTCATCTGAGGTCTGTGCACCGCATGGTGGCCACACCTTGACTCCTGTTCCAACTTCCTGCTGCAGAGTTTCTGTGCAGCTGCAATCTCGTCATCTGTGGGGGAGAGAGCGGCGCATTCCCCGGTGTCGTCGCCCGGTTCTCGTACGCAGAGCTGGAGCAAGCGACCGGGAGATTCTCGGACGACCACCTTATCGGAGTCGGTGGGTCGAGCAAGGTGTACCGCGGCCAGCTCGGTGATGGCAGAGTCGTTGCCGTGAAGAAGCTTAGGCCGCTAGGAGGCGCGGACGAAGACTTGGAGTTCCTATCAGAGGTACGCGAACTAAACTGCTAAAGCAGCAGCCTTGCGTATGGAAGGGGGCAGCACCAGCCATTGTGGTTCCTCTTCTCATCTCTGCGACAACGTGTGCTGGATGATATTATGCGTAGATCGAGCTGCTGTCGAGGCTGAACCACTGCCACGTGGTTCCGTTGCTGGGGTACTGCTCGGAGAGCCAGGGCCGGCAGCTGGAGCGGCTGCTGGTGTTCGAGTGCATGGCCAACGGCAACCTGAGGGACTGCCTGGACCTTAAGCGAGGGAGGAAGCCCATGGATTGGCAGACGCGGGTGGGCGTCGCGCTCGGCGCCGCGAGGGGGCTGGAGTACCTGCACGAGGCGGCGGCGCCGCGCATCCTCCACCGCGACATCAAGTCCACCAACATCCTCCTGGACGACAAGTTCAGAGCCAAGGTTGTTTGTTCAGTCACACCTGGTTGGTGCCTGGCTTTGCTACTGAAGCTTCTCGAGGTTTTGATTCTCGATCTATGCGTGACGTGAGTGCAGATCACTGACCTCGGCATGGCCAAGTGCCTGATGAACGACGGCGTGACCAGCTGCTCGAGCTCCCCGGCGCGGATGCTGGGCACGTTCGGCTACTTCGCGCCGGAGTACGCCATCGTGGGCAAGGCGTCGCTCAAGTCGGACGTGTTCAGCTTCGGTGTCGTCGTGCTGGAGCTCATCACCGGCCGGCAGCCCATCCACAAGTCGTCGTCGACGAGGGCCGACGAGAGCCTCGTACTCTGGGTGCGTTGTTGCTGCCGCGGTTCGGTTCGGTTCACAACAGGCAGAAGCTTATCCATGGGCATGGGCTGGTCGTGCAGGCGACGTCGCGGCTGCGGGACAGCGGGCTGGTGGTCACGGAGCTGCCGGACCCGACGCTGCAGGGCAAGTTCCCGGCGGAGGAGATGCAGATCATGGCGCACCTGGCGCGGGAGTGCCTGCAGTGGGACCCCGAGGCCAGGCCCACCATGACGGAGGTCGTGCACATCCTCGCCACCATCGCGCCACTCCAGCACGGCGCCAAGCGTCGGAACCTTCCCATCGCCACCGCCTTCAACCTCACGGTGAGCTCCTCCTCCTCCCAATCACGTACGTACGTACATCTCTTGCAAAAAGCGCCACGCGTGCATGCTGAATTCTGACATGGCACGGCGCACCGTGCACGTACGCTCAACTCTGCAGCCATCGCCGCACGTCGGGAGGTGTGACCCGGAGCCTAAAGACGACGACATCGAGAGGCAGATGCAGCAGCAGGAGTGCTCGCCGACGACGGCTGTCCAGTGGCAACAACAACAAGCGCGCTGCACCCACGCGCCAACGGGCCGCGCGTCGTGGCCCGGCGACAGGGGGAACGTTGTGAGCAGAGGCGCGGCGGTGTCAGGCGAGCTGGTGAACGGGACGGTGCTGATGAACCCCCACGGGCGGGGCAGCTGGCGGCGGCCGCCGCCGCTTGACGACGAGGAGGCAGTGGACGTGGATCTGACGGAGCCCCGGATGGAGGCGTTCACGCAGCCGGCGGCGTTTCAGCCTTTCAGGTGACGGAAGGATTAGGATCAGGTGGTGGTGGTTCTGATTGGGGCGGCGGCGGCGGCGGGTGCTGCTGTACAACTTCTTGTTCGTGCCTCCACGATCCACACCAGCATCATCTGCTTCTGCATCTGCGTTCATGAATGTACAGTACAGGCAAACACATCTAGATTGGCAAGGGGAAAAGAAAAGAAAAGAAAAGGCATCGAGATCGTTATGGGATATAGGACCTAGATTGAACACGAGATCAATGCATGAATCTGAATCCACGGAGCACGTCATTGGACACATCACTGTTGTACACAAGCAAACAAACAATGAGTGTTCACAGAAGCAAAAAATGTAAGACCGAGTTCAATGCATGAATCTCAAAAGCAGCTTTTTAAAGCTTTGTGCTTCGTTGTCTTCGAATCGTTAGAATATACATGTCCATAACATAACAGGCCGGCCTGTTCGGTGGCATGCGCCATGCGGTCCGGCTCGGCCTAATCCCACTGCCATGCCAGCCCAGCCCTACGTACGGCAAATAGGCACGAGCCCGAGCATATAGCAAATAGGCCGGGCCAGCTAAGGCCCACTAATGGTGGGTTAACCCTGTTGAGAAACCCTAATGAAGGGTTATATGGGCAAATACCGAATATACTCCTAAGGGCTATCACGTCTCTATATATAGAACTTGTATCCCCTCACATGGAATAGAGTGTTAAGTAACCCTAATTAGGGTTATGTGGGCAAATACCTGCTTTGCCCCTGAGGGGTCTCATATCTCTATATAAGGAACCTGTACACCCCCTCATAATACAGAGATCAGAAAGAGTGTAAGTGCAATCAACCCTAATTGAGGGTTTTGGTGATTAATGACAAAACAAACTAAGAATCTAACAAGTTTGCTCCTAGTATGTACACAGTATTTCTACAGACAGGAGAAGCACAGATCTTACGAGCATAAAGATATAAAGCACAGCGGATTTAAAATTCCACATCAAATGGCGTGCTCCAAGTGCCAAGAAACAACGGCGGTGCAAAATTTATAACTCTTGAGTCATAGGAATCACCGTACAATTAAGAGGGATCTGCGACGGTTAAGTAAGTTGAAACGAGCCAAGTTCAAAATGATTTGAAAAACTCTTTGGAGATCATCTTCCTAGATCATGAATGCTCTTGAGAAAAACAAATTTTACTTCCCACAAAGTCTCCCCTTTTGTTCCCTTCAAAATTCTCAAAGTTTGGTTTCAGCCCCCTGAAACCGGTTCAACCGGTTTCGGTACTGTTCACCTGTCACCTCTGCTCTGACCTTTCTGACAGTCAGAGCTGTCAGAAAAAGTCGCAGCAGATTTCTTTTTGAATCCGGTTGAGCCTATTTTTGTCCCTACTCAGCCGGTTTTGAAACCGGTCGAGTGTCCGGCTGAGTAGCTCTGTGGACCGGTTTCTCCCTGGTATAAACCGGTTCAACCGGTTTATAAACCGGTTCAACCGGTTTTTACCCACTTTCTCCCAACGGCTGCCAGCTTTTGGGGGATCCTTTATATACCCCCTCACACTCTCTCTCTCATTTACTTCGCCTCTCTCACGAATTCTGAGCTGACCAACCTTCAAACAAGAGCATTCATTTCACCTCTCACACCCGCAATCGCATCACCTTCAATCATTTGAAGGATCCTTGGTGTGAGGTGAACTCGATCGAACTCGCTGTCATTTTCATCTCGATTCTCCCATTCTCTTGTTCTTGAGCTCGTTGCAAACTTAACCGTGTGCGGATTTGTTACTCTTGGAACCTTGTGTTCCTTGACGGTTAGAGGTTGCTTGGGAGTCTCCAAATTTGTGGACGACCCCAAGAAGTTTGTATCACCCGCTCCTTGAGCACATTTGAGAAGAGATTGCCTTGACCTTTGTGGTCGGCTTGTGGAGGATTAGGGTTGGAAAAGACCCGGCCCTTTGTGGGTTCCTCAACGAGGAGTAGGACACCTTTGTGGTGGTTGCCGAACCTCGGGTTATATCGCGTGTTCTTGTGTGTTCTTGTCAAGCGCTTTATATTCAGTGGTTGGCTCATATTATTCATTTAAGTAGTTTTTGTGTAGAGCAAATCTTCAGTTGCATTATTCACTACTTCGCACTTGTTGAATAGATTATCTAATTTAAGTTGAGCGGGTTCAAACTTGTTCAGTTGTGATTAAAATCGACTGAACTGGTTTGCACCTGTGCAACTTTGATTTAACAATATTTTGAAGTTTTAGTGAAAATTTTCAGGTGTAGCCTATTCACCCCCCCTCTAGGCTACTTTCAATTGGTATCAGAGCCTCGTACCTCATTTTACGCTTAACCGCGTGAGGAAACGATTATGTCTACTCAACGGGACCATGTGGATCCTATCCTCGAGGATATTCCCGTCACATCCTCCGGTGAGGAAGTGGACCCCAAGGTTCTCGACCTCGCCATGAAGATTGCCGAGAGGATGTTCCTCAAGATGAAAGAGGAAGATGCTAAGAAAAAGGCCGAAGAAGAAGAATCAAGAAGAAAGGCCGAAGAAGACAAAGGTAAGGGAACATTTGATTATAATGATGATCTAGTGAATCTTTTGGTGTCTAAGGTATTGAGCAAGGTAAGTCTCAACACCGAAGGATCGTCTACCAAAAGCAAAGGTAATGACTTTAGCAAAGTTCAATTCGATTACTCTAGAAATTTTATTCCCAACTTCTCTTCCGCCCCACTTGGAAAGTTACCAACTCTCAGTGAGTTGAACTACGATGAGTGGGCCGACAAGATGAAGTCGCATTTAATCGGTGTGCATCCTAGTCTTTGGGAGATTGTTAATGTAGGTATGTATAAGCCCGCCCAAGGAGAAGAGATGACTCCAGAAATGATGCAAGAGGTTCATCGAAATGCTCAAGCAGTGAGCATAATCAAAGGAAGTCTTTGTCCGGAAGAATACCGGAAAGTTCAAGGAAGAGAAGATGCCCGTGACATTTGGAATATTCTTAAAATGTCACATGAAGGAGATCCCAAAGCTAAAAGACATAGAGTTGAGGCTTTGGAAAGTGAACTTGCAAGATATGATTGGATAAAGGGTGAGTCGCTTCAATCACTCTTTGATCGGTTGATGGTAATGGTCAATAAAATAAGAGTTCTTGGGAGTGAAGATTGGAGTGACTCCAAGGTCACAAGATTGTTCATGAGAGCTTATAAAGAAAAGGATAAGAGTCTTGCAAGGATGATTAGGGATCGTGATGACTATGAGGATATGACGCCTCATCAATTATTTGCAAAGATTCAACAACATGAGTCCGAAGAAGCCCCTATCAAGTCAAGGGACTCTCATGCATTGATCACTAATGAACAAGACAACCCCAAGAAGAACAAAGACCACAAAGCAAAGAAGGTGGTCGAGACCTCAAGTGATGAAGATAGCTCAAGTGATGAAGACACTGCTATGTTCATCAAAACATTCAAGAAATTTGTAAGGAAAAATGACAAGTTCCAAAGGAAAGGAAAGAAGAGGGCATGCTATGAATGTGGTCAAACCGGTCATTTCATAGCGGATTGTCCTAACAAGAAGGAACAAGAAGCTAAAAAGGAATACAAGAAGGACAAGTTTAAAAAGGGAGGCAAGACCAAGGGATACTTCAAGAAGAAGAAGTATGGTGAAGCTCATATTGGTGAAGAATGGAACTCCGATGAAGAGAGTTCTAGCTCCGAGGAAGAGGATGTGGTGGCAAATGTGGCCATCCAATCTACATCAAGTGCGCAACTCTTCACCAACCTACAAGACGACTCCTACACTCCAACTTGCCTCATGGCAAAGGGAGACAAGGTAACCTTATTTAGTGATGATTTTTCAAATGATGATGATGATGATCAAATTGCCATGAAAAATAAAATGATTAAAGAATTTGGATTAAATGGATACAATGTTATCACCAAATTAATGGAAAAGCTAGATAAAAGAAAAGCAACTCTTGATGCTCAAGAAGACTTGCTTATCCTTGAAAAGGAAAGAAACCTAGAGCTTCAAGAGTTGATTTACAATAAAGATAAAGAAGTAATTAACATGAAAAACTCTATAGATAATCTTGCAAATGAAAAGAATGCACTTGAATCAAGCATGTCAAGCTTGAGTGTTCAAAATCAAGAACTTCAAGTGCAACTTGAAAATTGCAAGAACATCAATGCCTCATCTTTAGTGCTTGAATCTAAGTCTAGCTTAAATGATAATTCTTGCAAACATTGTGCCAAATATCATGCTTCTTGTTGTCTAACTAACCATGCAAGGAAGAGTAGCCCACAGGTGAAGGTCAAAGAAATTTTGAAAAGATGCTCTAGCAATGATGGGTTAAAGAAAGTTGAACCCAAGTACAAGTCCCTTAAGCCCAACAATGGAAGAAGGGGGCTTGGGTTCAACTCATCCAAGGAAAACCCTAGCACAATGCATAAGGGGTGGAGATCCCCCAAGTTCATAGAGGGAACCACCCTATATGATGCCTTGGGGAGGATTCACTCCTCAAATGACAAGTCACCTCAGGTAAAAGTAAACTTGAGTTCCACAAAGAGTAAGATGAAGGAAGTGGGATCCTCAAGTGGTCAAAAATTTAATGCTCCTATTTCCCATTCATATCTTTGTGATTATATGTTGACTTGGGATTTAGGAAAATTGGTTGTGAAATATGTGGGTGCCTACACTAAACAAAAAGTAATGAAAAGAAGTGTGTGGGTACCCAAGGCTATAACTAACAATGTAGGACCCAATTCAATTTGGGTACCTAAAAGCATAGCCTAAACTTGTTTTGCAGGTCTACTCCTCTGGTGGGTCAAGTTGGGTGCTTGACAGTGGATGTACAAATCACATGACCGGGGAGAAAGACATGTTTCATACATTGCAACTAACTCAAGAAGCGCAAGAAATTGTGTTTGGAGATAGTGGCAAAAGTAAGGTGATTGGTATTGGTAAAATTCCTATCTCAGACCAACAATCACTTTCAAATGTTTTATTAGTGGATTCTTTAAGCTATAATTTGTTGTCCGTTTCACAACTTTGTGGAATGGGTTATAATTGTCTATTTTCGGATGTGGATGTGAAGATCCTTAGAAGGGAGGACTCCTCAGTTGCCTTTACCGGTCGCTTGAAGGGCAAGCTTTATCTTGTTGATTTCACAACAAGTAAAGTGACGCCTGAGACTTGTTTAGTGGCAAAGTCCGACAAGGGTTGGCTTTGGCATCGCCGGCTAGCTCATGTCGGTATGAGGAATTTGGCCAAACTTCAAAAGGATAATCACATCATTGGACTAACAAATGTTGTATTTGAGAAAGATAGGGTTTGTGGCGCATGCCAAGCAGGAAAGCAACATGGAGTCCCACATCAATCAAAGAATGTGGTCACAACAAAGAGGCCATTGGAGCTCCTTCACATGGACCTCTTCGGACCGGTGGCCTACATTAGCATTGGTGGTAGTAAGTATGGTTTAGTTATTGTTGATGATTTTTCTCGATTCACCTGGGTTTTCTTTTTAAGTGACAAAGGTGAAACCCAAGAAATTTTGAGGAAATTCATGAGGAGAGCTCAAAATGAATTTGAGCTCAAAATCAAGAAAGTGAGAAGCGATAATGGGACGGAATTCAAGAACACAGGTGTTGAAGAATTCTTAGGAGAAGAGGGTATCAAACATGAGTTCTCGGTGCCTTACACTCCACAACAAAATGGTGTTGTGGAAAGAAAGAACCGAACTCTAATTGAAGCTGCGAGAACCATGTTGGATGAATACAAGACACCTGACAACTTCTGGGCAGAGGCGGTCAACACCGCCTGTCATGCAATCAACCGTCTTTATCTTCATAAGATCTACAAAAAGACTGCTTATGAGCTTCTCACTGGTAACAAACCCAAAGTTGATTATTTTAGAGTTTTTGGTTGTAAATGTTTTATTCTTAACAAGAAAGTCAAGAGCTCAAAGTTTGCTCCTAGAGTGGACGAGGGCTTCTTGCTTGGTTATGCATCAAATGCTCATGGATATCGTGTTTTCAACAATACCACCGGTCTTGTTGAAATAGCGATAGACGTGACATTTGATGAGTCTAATGGCTCGCAAGGGCATGTTTCTAATGACACTGCAGGAAATGAAGAACTACCTTGTAAGGCTATAAAGAAACTCGCAATAGGTGAGGTGAGACCTCAAGAAAGGGATGATGAAGAAGGAACCTTATGGATGACCAATGAGGTAGTTGATGTGGGTGCAAGGGTGGTGAGTGACAAAGTGTCCACCCAAGCAAACCCATCAACCTCAAGTCATCCAAGCCACGAAGAAAATCATCAAAGAATGCCAACAGTGGTACAAGATGAACATGAAAGCATTGATGGTGAAGTGCCTCTTAATCAAGCAATTGATGAGGAGGAGCAAATACAAAGACATTCATCAGTTCCTCATCCAAGAGTCCATCAAACAATTCAAAGGGACCATCCAGTGGACAACATCCTGGGTAGCATCAGGAGAGGGGTAACAACTCGATCTCGTTTAGCTAATTTTTGTGAATTTTACTCGTTTGTTTCCTCTCTTGAGCCACTTAAGGTTGAAGAAGCATTGGGTGATCCGGATTGGATAATGGCCATGCAAGAGGAGTTAAACAACTTCACTCGGAATGAAGTCTGGTCCTTAGTCCAAAGACCCAAACAAAATGTGATTGGGACTAAATGGGTCTTTAGGAACAAGCAAGATGAACATGGCGTGGTCACAAGGAACAAGGCACGGTTGGTTGCCCAAGGCTATACTCAAGTGGAAGGACTTGACTTTGGTGAAACATATGCGCCGGTAGCAAGGTTAGAATCAATTAGAATATTAATTGCCTATGCTACTAACCATGATTTCAAGCTATACCAAATGGATGTCAAGAGCGCTTTTCTAAATGGACCACTACAAGAAAGAGTATATGTGGAGCAACCACCGGGCTTTGAAGACCCAAAGAAGCCAAATCATGTTTATCTTCTTCACAAGGCACTCTACGGGCTTAAGCAAGCCCCTAGAGCCTGGTATGACTGTCTTAAAGATTTTTTAATTAAAAATGGGTTTACTATAGGAAAAGCTGACTCTACTTTATTTACTCGAAAAGTTGATAATGAATTATTTGTGTGCCAAATATATGTTGATGACATTATATTTGGTAGTACTAATGAAAATTTTTGTAAAGAGTTTAGCAAAGTGATGACAAACAGGTTTGAGATGTCTATGATGGGCGAGCTTAAATACTTCCTGGGATTTCAAGTCAAACAACTCAAGGAAGGTACTTTTCTATGCCAAACTAAATATACTCAAGATATGCTCAAGAAGTTTGGCATGGAAAAAGCAAAGCACGCCAAGACTCCAATGTCATCAAATGGACATCTTGACCTAAATGAGGAAGGTAAACCTGTAGATCCAAAATTATATAGATCAATGATAGGATCACTGCTTTACTTATGTGCATCTAGACCTGATATAATGTTGAGTGTTTGCATGTGTGCACGTTTTCAAGCAAATCCTAAAGACTGTCATCTTGTAGCCGTTAAGAGAATTCTAAGATACTTAGTCCACACCCAAAACCTAGGCTTATGGTATCCTAAAGGCTCCCTTTTCGATTTGCTTGGCTATTCTGACTCAGATTATGCTGGTTGCAAAGTAGATCGAAAAAGCACTACTGGGACTTGCCAATTCCTTGGGCGGTCCTTAGTGTCATGGAGTTCCAAGAAGCAAAATTGTGTTGCACTTTCCACTGCAGAAGCTGAGTACATAGCAGCTGGGGCATGTTGTGCACAGTTGTTATGGATGAAGCAAACCCTTAGAGACTTTGGTTGTGAATTTAACAAAATTCCACTTTTGTGTGACAATGAGAGTGCCATAAAACTTGCAAACAACCCTGTGCAACACTCTAGAACTAAACATATTGACATCCGACACCATTTCTTGAGAGATCACGAAGCCAAAGGAGATATCGAACTATTTCATGTGAGCACCGAAAATCAACTAGCCGATATCTTCACAAAACCCCTTGATGAGACTAGGTTTTGTTTTCTTAGGAGTGAGCTAAATATCTTAGATTCTCGAAACGTGACTTAATAACTAAAATTTTGATAAAATTTGATGGTTGAAATTTGATTGTTTATGCAATATGAAATGAGAAATATCATTTTTATCTTTAAAATATCTCATGTCATATTTGCTAAGTGGTATTACAGCCCTTACGGGCAATATCTGGAAACTGGTTGAGTAAACCGGCTGAGTAGGCCACTCAACCGGTTTCTCCCTGGTGGAAACCGGTTGAACCGGTATAAAAACCGGTTGAACCGGTTTCGGCCGTCGCGCCGTCAGTCTGCGCGCAGTCTGCGCTGACAGCTGCGCAGTCTGCGCTGTCAGTTTTGCAGTCTGTGCTGTCAGACTGCCAGGATTTTCGCGCAGTCAACACTGTTTTCTGCGCGCTTTTACTGCGCAGTTTGACTCGAAACCGGTTGAACCGGTTTTGAAACCGGTTGAACCGGTTTTCGACTTTTTGGCGGCCGACTCCTCTCCCTTTTATGTCTCTCCCCCTCTCCTCTTCCCTTCTCAGTCTCTTATTTTTCCAGCCGCCGCCGCCCCTCATTTCTCTCTCACACCTTCTCACTCTCTCGTGCCCTCACTTGTTTGGAAGAGTGGTTGGAGATCCGTTCTTCTTGGCGTGTTTCCACCATCTTCCTCCATCTCGTTTGGGAGTTCTTGACCCAATCTTCGGATCGAGGTATTGCCCTATGTTATTTTCTTGTACTCGATCCTACGCGTTCTTGATTATCTTATGTATCATTCGTTGGGTACATTTTAGTTTAAGTGATTGCCACACTTAGATTATCCCCATTTTGTCACAAACATTGTTAGAGATTAGCGATTTGATGTTGTTCATTGTAGTTGAACCGCTCATATGAACGGTTGAAGTGCATGCTCAATGTCTTATGCGGTTCTTCTCCAACATGTTTGATCCTTGCTCATCATAGGTTCTATTTCTTATTTATTAGAATGGTGCGAAGAAGGAACCCATCGGTGGTCGAGTCCGACTCCTCGGACGACCAGGAAATCCGTGAAGATTCTCCTCCTCGCTCTCGATCCAAGCGAGGGCGCGGAAGCGGCAATGTCATGCCAGGTGCTGAGGCCTCCGGGTCTCAACATGCTCGTGGTCGGACGTCTCGGAATCCTTCCGGGCGGTCTCGACCTGCGGCGAATCCGCAGGCATGGGAGCCTGCAAGTGATGATGATGGGGGGAAGGACGATGATGTTGATCTTCCCCCGGCCCATGCTCCGGTGATTCGCGGTTTGGTCCTCCACCGTGCTGAAGCTCGGCGTGCTGGCAATGAGCCAGTCACTGACTTCACTGCCAGTGGAGGCTCTGCACTTCTCCAGGATCTTCGTTTCCAAAATCCTGTATTGCGTATTCGCGATGCCAGGATCGATGGAAATCGATTTTGGACTCTTCACCATGTGGATTTCTATAACTCAGTCATTCTTCCCAAGAAGCATCAACCAATCCTGCATCAACGTTTTATTAACTGGGAAGGTTGTGAAGCTATTGGTGATCCAGAGATGTCACAGGCACTGAGGGCCTGTGAAAGGAAACAAATGAAGGATATCATGACATTCCAATATGATTGGAATGATGAAGTCATTGCTCAATTTTATTCTACTCTCTGGATAAAGCTTGCTGACGAGGAGAGTCACTACAACTACCCCTATCTGAACTTTTTCATTGAAGGTAGTTGGTACAAGGTGAGCTATCGTCGATTTGCTCACATTCTTGGATTTTCTGACGAGGATATATCTGGAGACAAGATCAAAATTCATGATTTCCGGCAGCCCACAAGAGAAGAAGCCAAGGATCTTCATCTGTCTGAGTCTGGAAAGTATTGGGAGTCAACCAACGTTCATAAGTATTATCGTTATATCAACTCCCTGTGCAGGATGACCCTCATTCCTAAAGGGGGAAATCAGATGAACATCCTTGGGGAGAGCAAGGTCCTGCTCTCTTTTATGAAGCCCAACTGCTCAGAAAGGATTAATGTCTTTGACATGATATGGCAGGAAATTATTCATGCTGCCTGCTTTCCTTTGAAGGGGTGTCTGCATGCTCCATTCATTATGAAGATGATTGAGGTCGTGACCCAGTTCAGTTTTGACAAGGGTACCCGACATCAGTCCTACACCCCTTTCTGGATTGATCCCAACAATCCAGCTGGGCGCCTCCGGAAAGCCCCCTCCAGTTCTCGTGGACATGCCTCTGCGGGTCCGTCTGCTGCTGCTGCTGCTGCTGCTGCCTCGCGCTCTTCCCCTGGCCGCGGATCTCCCACACCACGTGGTCGTGGTCGTGGTCGAGGTCGTGGTCGTGGGATGGGTGCCCGTTTGGCCCACGGGATTGCGACCTTCTTCTCCATGTGCCGCAATATAGCTGCAGACGTCCATGAGGTGGCTCGCCGTCAGAGGGAGACCGACGACAACCTGCGTCGTCAAGCTTCTGCTTTGGGTACTCCCTTCGCTCCCCGTTCTCCTGATGTACCTCTTCACCCTCCTCCTCCAGATATCAACGAGTGGTACCAGCAGGCGTATGGGGTACCTTTCTCTACAGGTGATGACGTCGAAGAAGAAGAGACTTATGTTGATGATCCAGAGCAGTTTGTCCCGCCCTCGTATCACAGGGATCCGGGGCAATCGTCCTCTTATCCTCCGCCCCAGGACCCTTCGGGCAGTGCTCCTCCTTCGGCCCAGTCTGGAGAGGAACACTTTGCCTCTGACCTGGCGCATCATTTCTTCGGTCCTCATCATCCTCCTCCTCACTGGTGATCATTGACTTGGCGGTTCTCTCTCTCTTTTTGGTTCTTATGCCAAAAAGGGGGAGAAAGTTTATTATGCAGTACCCCTATTTTTGTAATGAACTCTTGGTCTGTAATAACTACTATTTGATGCATGCATGGCTTGGATGCCATAAACTCCATGGCTTGAATGCCATAAACACCTTTATGATGTGTTGAGACAAGCTCTCATTATTGTAATAGCTGTAGAACTTTTTTTTATCATATGCTATGCAAAAATGAGCTTGAATGTGCTTGTACTTTTTATTCATTTATGCTTCATACCTCATCTTTGTTGTGTATAGTGTTGATTGTTCTCTCTCTAAATATGTTGCAAATTGACATATCAAGTCAATGTTAATATCGCAAACCTCATGCACATATTTAGGGGGAGCTGCACATACACAAAAGATTTTATATTGCAAGTACTTGTAACGTTTAATTCTTATTTCCATTATAGTTTGTTTTGGCATCAATCACCAAAAAGGGGGAGATTGTAAGTGCAATCAACCCTAATTGAGGGTTTTGGTGATTAATGACAAAACAAACTAAGAATCTAACAAGTTTGCTCCTAGTATGTACACAGTATTTCTACAGACAGGAGAAGCACAGATCTTACGAGCATAAAGATATAAAGCACAGCGGATTTAAAATTCCACATCAAATGGCGTGCTCCAAGTGCCAAGAAACAACGGCGGTGCAAAATTTATAACTCTTGAGTCATAGGAATCACCGTACAATTAAGAGGGATCTGCGACGGTTAAGTAAGTTGAAACGAGCCAAGTTCAAAATGATTTGAAAAACTCTTTGGAGATCATCTTCCTAGATCATGAATGCTCTTGAGAAAAACAAATTTTACTTCCCACAAAGTCTCCCCTTTTGTTCCCTTCAAAATTCTCAAAGTTTGGTTTCAGCCCCCTGAAACCGGTTCAACCGGTCCTGAAACCGGTTCAACCGGTTTCGGTACTGTTCACCTGTCACCTCTGCTCTGACCTTTCTGACAGTCAGAGCTGTCAGAAAAAGTCGCAGCAGATTTCTTTTTGAATCCGGTTGAGCCTATTTTTGTCCCTACTCAGCCGGTTTTGAAACCGGTCGAGTGTCCGGCTGAGTAGCTCTGTGGACCGGTTTCTCCCTGGTATAAACCGGTTCAACCGGTTTATAAACCGGTTCAACCGGTTTTTACCCACTTTCTCCCAACGGCTGCCAGCTTTTGGGGGATCCTTTATATACCCCCTCACACTCTCTCTCTCATTTACTTCGCCTCTCTCACGAATTCTGAGCTGACCAACCTTCAAACAAGAGCATTCATTTCACCTCTCACACCCGCAATCGCATCACCTTCAATCATTTGAAGGATCCTTGGTGTGAGGTGAACTCGATCGAACTCGCTGTCATTTTCATCTCGATTCTCCCATTCTCTTGTTCTTGAGCTCGTTGCAAACTTAACCGTGTGCGGATTTGTTACTCTTGGAACCTTGTGTTCCTTGACGGTTAGAGGTTGCTTGGGAGTCTCCAAATTTGTGGACGACCCCAAGAAGTTTGTATCACCCGCTCCTTGAGCACATTTGACAAGAGATTGCCTTGACCTTTGTGGTCGGCTTGTGGAGGATTAGGGTTGGAAAAGACCCGGCCCTTTGTGGGTTCCTCAACGAGGAGTAGGACACCTTTGTGGTGGTTGCCGAACCTCGGGTTATATCGCGTGTTCTTGTGTGTTCTTGTCAAGCGCTTTATATTCAGTGGTTGGCTCATATTATTCATTTAAGTAGTTTTTGTGTAGAGCAAATCTTCAGTTGCATTATTCACTACTTCGCACTTGTTGAATAGATTATCTAATTTAAGTTGAGCGGGTTCAAACTTGTTCAGTTGTGATTAAAATCGACTGAACTGGTTTGCACCTGTGCAACTTTGATTTAACAATATTTCGAAGTTTTAGTGAAAATTTTCAGGTGTAGCCTATTCACCCCCCCTCTAGGCTACTTTCAAAGAGGCCAGAGGCTCAACCCTATATCCAGTGTCTCGTGTGTTTCCTCTGTCGTGCTTATGGGAAGGGAGACGAGTTCTCTATATCTTCTTGCGCCTCTACTGCTGACGGGAGGGAAGAGAGCGGATCTGGTGATCCGTGGTAACGTAGTTCTCAACACGTTATCAGCACGCTCTACCTCGACGTTGCTACGGATCTAAACGACACCGACTCTACACCACGCCGGCAGGTCTTCCGGCTTGGCCGAACTGTCCTACGCGACAGTTTTTGATCGCTCTACTAATCGAACGGTATGTAATTTTCTAGATTGGATCTAAGATTTAGTTTTCAATCAGTTTCCAATCTACTCTTCACGGGGAAGAAATAGAGAACATGTTTCCTGTAGAAACTCCAAAATGATTCGAACTGTTTCAAAGACCCAACATGCATTTTTCTGCATTGGGCTCTTTCATCAACTAATGTAAAGATCAGTTAATTCGCCATAGTTTTTCTTTAGGGAAAGATAATAAGATGGCTCCCTGTGCTCTGATTGATTATTTGTCTTATGATCTATCTAGGAACAATACCAAAGTGTTTCAAAGGAGGATTACCTTGACTTAGGTCTGCCTCCGGCCTAAATTAAATCAACCTAAGTGAAATGGAGTCTCTATCGTTCCGCTGCAAGAGTTTACTATGAGACTTCATACACCTTAAAGTTCATAGAACGAAAAGAAGTTTTTTTGGAGGCCCTTATCCTCATTACGCCTAGCATTGAGTGGGCTGGATATTTACCTTATCAACTAGCAAATCAATAGGAATTCTATTTGAGTAAGCACCTTAATTGGCACCTGAATCGGACTGAACCAGCTGTTTGTCGGGGTGCGGCCTTGTGCTCGGTGGCATAACCTCCACTCCACGACGGAGCCCGCCGAACTGTGCCCGCTGCACAGGACGATCTCGTGACCGTAGAGGAGAGCACCGTGGTATGGTCTGTGTACGTGGGTGAGTCGTCGTGTGGTGGCTGAGAGGCAGAGCACCTCACGTACGTCTCCCGTGGCACATGAATAGGTGGTGCCGTGGTGGAACTCCATAGTCTGCGGCTGCCAGCTCAGTCTCCACGATCTGTTCCTTCCGGCTCCCGCACCCTCGATGGGCAAAAATCGGTCGTTTCCCGTGATGTGCGGATAAGCTCGCGAGGATGACGTGTGCCCCCTGGTAGCTGTAGCGGCGGTCCTGATCCTCACGCATACAGGACGTGCGTGTGGAGCCAGGGATAAGCACGGTTACCTCATCCAACCAACGTAAGAAAAAAAAACCAGCTCGCATGGCCGCATGCACGGCAGACTAGTGCGTGCGAGTGGCTGGAAAAAGGAGCGGCTGAAAAAAAGGAAACAGATCACATGCAACGTGAATATGGCTTCTGTACCCGGTCAAAACGGTTTTGGGTCATGTGCCTCACATGCAAATTGAGATATTTTTGGCTGATACACTACTTACGGTCAATAATAGCACATAGACGTTATGGCTAATATCCATGCATGATCTGCATGCATCATCTCGTCCATTAACGAAAAAAATATAGTTGTAACTAATGGGATATTTTTTCCCCATAAATTCCTGTTGAATTAATCAACTTTAGTACATTTTTTTGCATGCTCTATGTTATTTATACTATTTATTTTCTGTTGCAAATAGCAATTAGAATAAAGCATGTTTAAAGTTGCAGTTTATATATTAATTAATTATTTCCTGCAGTAAATAATTTGTAGAAAAATACATGCTTCAGAATGAGGAAATACCTTTTGCACTCGATGTGTTTATGTTAGTGTATTAATTTCAGTATTATTTTTCTGCTTTATTTACTGTAGTCAATAGCAGAAAATTATTTGAAATACATGTGAACGTTATACTTTGCATAATAGAATCGCTCTAAATATTTATGTTGGTTTGATCTTTCGGACTCACGTCGAGCGATTAAATTGTATAATGGGTACTCAGACACGCCGATCAGGCTGCGTTGGTAATCGGCTGAGTTATGGCATTAGCTGAATATTGAATGCGCCCTGGCAACACGACACAATATTTGTGCCGTTCGTACTTGGTTGCGTCATGTGATTGCTATGTCGCACTCTCGCTTAATTGGACCACTCCAGTTGAGTCAGACCATCATTGTCGAGCCGCGTATTTTTTGCATGCCCTGTAGGCAATGTCTGTCTGCCGCGAGCCACAATTGCGCCTGTTGCGCATGTTGCGTGGATTTATCGTGTACCCCAATTACCGAGCCATCATTGTGCCTGTTGCGCTTATTACAGAGGCTTACTATACTATCGTAGCCCTGATGGCCGCACACGCGTTGACGCCAGATACGCTGGAGCTTGTACTCGCGTGGATTGTGGTGGGTTGTTCAAGGTCCTGAAGTCACATTATGTGCAACCTTCGTAAACAATTTTGTTTTCACTCTATATTTTGTTTGATTGTGTTGTGTGACATCGTATATTTATATATATCGCCAAGTGGCCATAACAACTATATTAAATCTGGGAAATTAAATCGAAATACAATGAAACACAGATAAGTTAAATATCTGCTCTCTCCTCGTGCATAAAGTTTTACCCGAAGTAACCTAAAGAAATTCAATATTAATGCACGAAAGCCTTTTTGGCATAGAAGATATCACAAATTGGGATTATATTAGTAAGCAAAAAGACCTTACCAAATGATTTAAGATCAGAAATCTCAGTCATACATTGCTCAACCAAATGTTAGCACATTGCTCTCTTTGTCGCTGGATGACATGAAGCAAACTATGAGATAAAAGGACATTTAACCGCTAGCAACACGAAGTTGCGAGTATACCAAGAGGTTATTCTGAGAAATTTTTCACTATGTTGGTGTGAAAACCATAGTGAGTTCCCGTCGAACCACTTTACTTGTTCTATCTAGGACCTCTATGCTTGTGTCGCATACATCTCTCGGAATTGTAATACTTATAGTCACTGAATTGACTCAGGATATTCCTTTGACAAGTTTGGTATACAATGTAAGCTAAATGGTAAAGGTCGGTCCTGAATGGGCACATACCTCGGGTTTATGTAGCCGAACTACACTGAATTCCACCATTTGGCATGCTTACCATTATCTACCTCTGATCTACTAGAAGTGAGAAGAGTAGACAAATAACTATGAAATCCCACATCACAACAGAGCTTGAAGCCAAATTAGACATTAACATGTCCTTGGTCCTCAGAGCCAGAAGAGTCATATGTCTTGACCACTAGACTACTAGTGATGATAATTTGTGATAGAAATACAAAGATCTTGTAGAGACCTGTTGTATCCTCTCTACCCCTGATGATTTCTTCATATGAGAGCAGTACTATCTGTTGTTGAAGATGGATCCTAGGCGGATACTAGTATTGTTTCGTTCTTGCCAAGCAGTTATCATCATTTGCTTCATCAAAAGCTAGTTATATGGTGATTTTCCCAGATAAAATGAATTCTTGGCCTTGTCTGTTCTATTCCAAACCTTCTCTTTTTGCTGAACAAGGAAGAGATCGAAATAATGCTATATAGAACAATTTGGTATATAATATGAGGAGAAATGTTTGCCCTGCTTGCAACACTACAAATAATTAACTATTGTTATAAGTTCTCTCTCAAAATTATTATACCTAAGAATGTTGTATAAATTGATACCCAATTTCAGACTGGTATGAGTAATTGGGTAAACCATGGGCAATGATAAAATGAGCCGGACTATACATCTCTGCATATAAAAATCTTTGCTTGGCAGCATTGGCCTGATGCCGTGCACTTCACTACCAATATAAACACACACATTTTTCCTATGTGCTTAAAAGCACAATGCAACCAGTGAATGACTTTGTGAGCGTTAGACCCTGATGGTCATTTTACTTGTTGATTTGAAGTCAACTAATGGCTCCAAACGAATGGTATGCATGAGCCCCTGAAGGACCCTTATGGATAAAATAGTGTTGCGCATATCAGTCTAAATCTTAATGATTGACTATGCATTTGGTAGTAATAACAATAAGTTTGCAGAATTATAACCATTAAGCAACTTGTTGTGCGTGTCTCGCTGGATGTTGAGACTAACCCTTCATGTTGAAGGACAAATATGTAGTATTCATGCCACTACATTAATCTAAGTCCAAAGCTCACCGCATAAAACCCCTATTTGTAATGTGCGTAAGATTTCCCAAATAAATCACCACAATAGCATACATTGGCCACAAACTAGATGATTGTGGTTGGGGATTTTATATGTATGCTTTTAGAACATCTTGGCATTAGGGGGAGGAATGCCCATATAGTGTAATGCCTCAATATTCTATTAAACGCACAAAAGCCAAACTGAACCTGTCGTTCGGTGTGTACTCCTGTGTATATGGAGTTTGCCAGAAATCGTTGAGGAGTAACCATATTGGTTTGAATGCTTCTACCTGATGTAGATATGGATATACCCGGGATTAATATCATATCCACATTTGACTTATTGACATTTGATCTATTCTCGGGGACGCCTGCGAATATGATCCATCAGCCTTAGTCAAAGCATATGTTCTGATTGTAGATTCACGTGGTCTGTGATAACTTTCCTCCGATTAATTCACCCTGATGATGAAATTCCTAGCAATGCGTGCAATATCATTGTGCTGGGAATACGGAACAATAAATCTTTCGTTTTGGGAAATGACGGAGATCATTATTAAATGTGGGAGACAAATATGTCGACACCTATCTTGCCTCTCTAGATTGCAAAGGGATCCAAAACAAAGTCCTAGGCATGAGTGTTTGAAGCTCTCTTATCGGGTCAATGATAAATGCAATCGAGGCTGAACCAATAATCGCAAAGTGAAAATAACGAGCTTGAAGTTCAGACATTATGGGCACTATTGAAATAATGTGTGGTGAATGCGATGGTTCAAGTGGTCTTGTGAGAGACCCATCCCACATATGTGTTGAATAAACACTGTTCCACTATATGTAATATATCTGGCAAATGGCATGAATTAAAATATGCAGTTAATAGGATTCTGAAGATCCGTCATGAGATCCTAGGAGGACTCATATCTTTGAATTATAAATATGCAACATATAAATCTTATACCGAATAATACATTCCTGATGAATGATCACTCTCCTATGTAGGGAGAATATCTCCTAGTTGAGACTATCGTTCCCAGATGGAACCTATCCAGAAGAAACAAAGTCTGTGTTGAACACCAAAGTTCGATAATCCCTATAAAGGGATAAAGACCCATACAGACCCGAAAAGGAATAAGATGAGGTACCAAAGGACTTGAAGTTCACCGAATAAGCACATGTGCATTCCATGAGTTTTACTCATGGTAATTTCTACTAGATGTGGAATTACGGTATCCTCTAAAGCCCTGATGGCAGAAACCTATTGTCACACCCGGATTTCGGGGGTACCAAGACCCGGGCGCGAACATAAACACCAGAGGAAAGCCAAATATAGCCAGTGAAGTACAAAATATGGCCGACAGAAGCGACGTGAAGACTAGACAGAGAACGTCCATCAAATGTCCAATCAGTCGCAGAGCAAATAAATTACACTACCTAGCAAGATATGGATGGATTGCGAACTCGGCTGCAAAAGACAAAATACATGCTGACCTCTGAAGCATAATATTGATGACATAATGCTGACCTCCAAAGCATAATGCGGATGACATCATGCCGATTTTTACAAGCAGAAAGGATAATCTTCAGCAAAAAGACACAAAAGGAAGACCTTCGAATGGATTATCCTCAAAAATCCACTTGAAGGTCGGGGGCTACACCCATTGGGTGCACCTTTGGTGCACCCCATGGATCATCATTCCAAGCCAAGATAGTGCCGACTTCTAAGGCATGGGACAAGATTAAAGACAAGGCTAGCCCTCAACCAAAACGCAGGAGTAAAAGTGGAAATAATTTCTGGTAAAGACCTTCGAGTAGATTATTTTCTAAAATCTACTCGAAGCTCGGGGGCTACACCCATTGGGTGCACCTCCGGTGCACCCAATGAAGTTCAGGGTCCTACAAAACGAAATGCTGACTTCTAAGGCACGAGCACGGGACAAAGCTTCGGTTTACGAGAGATCAAAGCAGGAGGAGACAGTAAGAAGTCGTTCTCTTCAAATCGCCTGCAAGCTGGACCTGGGATCTTTGGGCTGATTACCTCTAAATTAACCCAAAGATCGGGGGCTTGTGGGGGACAGATATCCCCCGGGTGCACTAAAGGAGTAAAAGACCTCACGAAAGGCCTAAGGGCCCAATAAATCGTAAGGCTATTCTTTCGTGGGCCTGGGGAGGAACAATTAGCAAAGCAGGTTGACACGAGGCCGGATTGGTGCAAACCTAGACGGACCACAACGTCGAGCGAGCGACCACAACAGAGATCCGACTTTCCCGCGCTGGAGCCCCCATGCAACGGAACCACGCGAGGATAGGTCGGCGGAACTACAGGGAGATAAACTCAAACAAGTGTCGATCCTTTAGCTACGCATTGTTATCATATCCACGTGTATTGCCCCACGGTCAAGTATATAAGGCCTAGGGGGCACCCCTTCAGATCGATCGACCCTATTACTTAGCCATCCACTTCAACTCTCTGCATTCTCAACTCAGAGAGCTCTCTTGTAACCTCATTCACCAAGCAAACTCACCAGGATGTAGGGTGTTACGCATCTCTAAGTGGCCCGAACCTGTAAACATTGTCCACTGTCCCTCGTGCAACTGGCACGAACCATTTTGCTACAGTCGTCGACACCGTCCTACTCCTAAAAACACCTTGAGGGGTAACCCCGGGTGTGCGGTCGGACCCAAAACACCGACAGCTCTCGCCTTGGTCAGTGCACAAAACCTCTTCTCCTCCCTACAAGCTACCATTCTTGTGTGGGGGTCATAGGATTTTGCCTACTGGTTGCAAAGATATGGAGCCAGGAAATCCGGTCTGTCTCCCTGCCCAAACCCAAGGCAAATCCAAGGTTTTGTCGTGTCTAGGGCTCGCGTCCCAATGCCATCTTCTGGCACACGACAGAGGGGTTAGTTAGACACAATTTTGTCAATGGGGCCATTAGGATTCGAGTTGGGGATCAAGGTGAACATCCCTGATCTTTAGCTCAAGGTCTGAATTTCAGAATTCTGAAATTCAGAATTCCCATTAAGTCCCCACATGAGAAGCTTGATTTGGGGTTTTACTTGAGTTATTTTGGCTAAGCTTTCTCAACCTTTCTTGTTGCTCATTACATATACTTCAATTTTTATAATTGGCTCAAGTCATAATTTTAAACTTTTCATCCCCTTTTTCTTATTTTCTTGAACTTTGCTCATGGGGCTCACTTAGGGTTTTCATTAGGGTTGTACATTCTTATCTTTTTAAAAGACTCAATTGCTTTGATCATGATACTTTTAAGTATATACTTGGTGAATCCTTTAGTACTTACGTTATTTTGATGCTCATGCTTACTTTGGTTCACATAAAATGATGGTTCTTGGTTTGGCATTTTAAGAGAAGCCCTAAGTGACACTGGGGTGTCACAGCCTTCCCCCCTTAAAGGAATCTCGTCCCGAGATTCGGGCCAGAGTCCTCCCGGGGTGAAGCGAAGGGTGAGACTTATAGGAAATGGGTGATTACTGTTATCATTAGGGTAAAACCGTTCTTCGAATGTCATTCTCTTTGCAACTTCAGAAGGAAGTCCTTTTTAAGTTTTTCTTCATAGTTACTTCATTCTGAATTAAGATCATATTTTTGAAAATTAGATTCGAAGGGCAGGAGAAGGGGTCGGGTGATTACGTACCAGCTTCCTTCGGTAGGCAATCGGGGAAGTTGGATCTCAGGAATTCCTCGGTTTCCCAAGTAGCTTCCTCCTCTGAGTGATTACTCCACTGGACCTTGTACATCTTGATCGATTTAGCCCGAGTTGATCTCTCCTTGCAATCCAGAATCTTGGAGGGGTACTCTTGGTACGATAGATCTGACTCTATCTCTAATTCTGGCTCTGCTAAGATCTCAGTCGACAATCGAACACACTTCTTCAGCTGAGATACATGGAATACATCGTGAATGGCAGACATTTTTGAAGGTAACTTCAGCTTGTATGCCACGGGTCCACATGCCTCTATGATCTCATAAGGTCCAATGTAACGAGGGGCTAGCTTGCCTTTGATCCCAAACCTCTGCATTCCCTTGGTGGGTGATACCTTGAGGTATACAAAACTTCCCACCTCGAACTGGAGAGGTTTCTTTCTTTTATCATGGTAACTCTTCTGCCTGGCCTGAGCATCTTCTAGATTCTTCCTGATTAGTTTGACCCTCCTTTCGGCTTCAGTCACTAAATCAGGTCCAAAAACTTCTCTTTCTCTAGGTTGAGACCAATTGAGTGGTGTTCTACACCTTCTTCCATAGAGAGCTTCAAAAGGTGCCATCTTTAGGCTGGATTGATAACTATTGTTATAAGCAAACTCTGCTAAGGAGAGGTGCTTATCCCAGTTCTTGCCACAATCGATCGCACAAGCTCTTAGCATATCCTCCAGAATTTGGTTTACCCTTTCCGTCTGACCATCAGTCTGTGGGTGGTAAGCTGAACTTCTAATTAGCTTAGTTCCCAGAGACTCTTGCAATTGTTCCCAAAATCTGGCAACAAATTGGGCTCCTCGGTCGGAAACAATGGTCCGAGGCAGTTCGTGCAAACACACGATCCGGTCAATATACAATTCTGCATACTTCCGAGCCTTATCAGTGGTGTGCACAGGAAGAAAATGTGCCACTTTCGTCAATCGGTCCACAATAACCCAAATTGAATCATGATGACGAGAGGTGTTGGGCAGACCCACAATGAAATCCATGCTGATGTCATCCCACTTCCATGAAGGTATGGACAGGGGTTGCAAAGCTCCAGCTGACTTCAAGTGGCTTGCCTTTACCCTCTGACAGGTGTCACATTCTGATACATACTGGGCTATCTCCCTCTTCATTCTGGTCCACCAGTACAAAGGCTTCAGATCATGGTACATCTTGGTGCTTCCCGGATGCATAGAGAATTTGGAGAGATGAGCCTCGTCCAAGATTTTCCTCTTGAGATCCTGGTCCTTAGGAATCACCAATCTGCTTTTAAACCATAACACACCCTTTTCATCCTGGCGGAAACAATTATACTTCTCGACCTTCTGATGGAGATTCTTCTTGATAATCTGCACTCCCTTGTCACTGAGCTGGGCCATGACAATCTGGTCTTGCAAAGCTGGCTCAACAGAAATGTGAGACAAAGAACCATAAGGAATCACTTCAATTTGCATCTTGCTCAACTCATCACACAAGGTGTTAATGCGAGAATCCATCAGAATACAATTGCACTGCATCTTCCGGCTCAAGGCATCTGCTACCACATTAGCTTTTCCTGGGTGGTAATGTACCTCCAGGTCATAATCCTTGATCAGCTCTAGCCATCTTCTCTGCCTCATGTTGAGATCAGCCTGAGTGAAAATGTACTTAAGGCTCTTATGATCAGTGAAGATGTTGCAGTGGGTCCCCATTAGGTAATGCCTCCACATCTTCAATGCATGAACCACTGCTGCTAGCTCAAGGTCATGAGTGGGATAGTTCTGCTCATGAGGCCTGAGTGCTCTTGAGGCATAAGCAATGACTCGGTTGTCTTGCATCAAGACACAACCTAGCCCTGTGCCAGAGGCATCGCAATATACATCAAAAGGCTTGCTGTTGTCAGGCTGTGCCAACACTGGTGCGGTGGTCAGATGCTGCCTTAATGCATGGAAGGCATCTTCGCACTTCTGACTCCAGACAAATTTGACTTCTTTCTTCAGCAACTCAGTTATAGGCTTCGCAATTCGAGAGAAGTCTGGAATAAATCTTCGGTAATAACCAGCTAATCCCAGAAAACTCCGAATCTGACAAACAGTTGTTGGTGGCTTCCAGTTCATCACCTCTTGCACTTTATCAGGATCAACAGCTATTCCAGCCTGAGAGATAGTGTGACCCAAGAATTTGATTTCCTTTAGCCAAAAATCACACTTGGATAACTTGGCATAAAGGTGGTGCTCTCGCAGACGTTGAAGAACTACATGCAAATGCCCGGCATGTTCTTCTTTGCTCCTTGAGTACACCAAGATGTCATCGATGAAAACCACCACGAACTTGTCCAATTCAGGCATGAAAACAGAATTCATCAGATACATGAAATATGCTGGTGCATTTGTCAGCCCGAATGACATCACCAAGAATTCATATAGCCCATATCTGGTTGAGAATGCCGTCTTCAGAATATCACTTGCTCGTATCTTGATCTGATGGTAGCCAGAGCGAAGGTCTATCTTGGAAAATACCTTGGCCCCGACCAATTGGTCAAAAAGAACATCAATACGAGGCAAAGGATACTTGTTCTTGATAGTCACCGCATTAAGAGGGCGGTAATCTATACACAGCCTCAAGCTTTCATCCTTCTTCTTCACAAATAGTGCTGGACATCCCCAAGGCGAAGTGCTTGGGCGAATAAATCCTTTATCCAGCAACTCTTGCAATTGCTTCTTCAACTCTGCCAACTCAGCGGGTGGCATTCGGTAGGGCCTTTTGGAAATTGGGGCCATTCCCGGTTGCAACTCGATGGCGAATTCAATATCCCGGTCCGGTGGCATTCCTGGCAATTCATCAGGGAAGACATCTGCATACTCACAGACCACTGGGATTTTCTTCAAAGGTAACTCTGTCATAGTGAAAGCACATGGCTGAGTAGGACCTTGACGGGGCAGAATTAAAGTGAAGTTCCCACAGAACGGAGAATTAACTTCCACGGTACGACTGGCTATATCAAGCACAACTTGGTGTAAGGTCATCCAATTAGCTCCTAGAATAATGTCCACATTTTCCAATCCCAACACAAGAAGAGTGGTTTTGATAATGTGGCTTCCCAGTTGAATAGGCACACTTTGGTTTAATTGATTAGTTGCAATTTTACCCCCAGGTGTGACTATCATGAATGACCCTCTAGAGTGAGAGAATGGCAGTTTACACCTAGCACTGAACTTTTGGCTAATGAAACTATGAGATGCACCAGAATCAAACAGAATTAAAGCAGGTTGATTATAAACTGAAAAGATACCAGTCATGATAGGAGCTCCTTCAGGTATTTCCTCCAGAGTGGTGAAGTTGAGCTTCCCCTGCCTGACTTGCACCTTCTGCTTTCTTCCCTTGTCTTGATTTGGTGCTGGCATCTGCCTCTGCTGGTTCCTGGGACAATTCTTGGCATAGTGGCACACATTGCCACAAGTGAAACACTTGTTCCCATTGCCCTGGCGGAACTGCTGCTGCTGCGGCTGGTTGTTTCTTGGAGCGGGAGCTAGAAAGCGATTGGGTGCCGGCTGCTGCTGCTGAGGTGGCCTGATCACCCATCTGCCTGCCTGCTGCTGAAAACCCCTGCTCTGATTGTGAGAAACAATCCAGAACCTCTGAGCCTGAGCGGATGGTGCTGCCATTGGTGCCTTTCTCTTCTTCTCTGCCCGGTGAGCAACAATGCAATCCTCCTGGGAGATGGCCATGTTGACCAACTCATTGAAGCTATCAGCCCGGACAGTGTTGAGTCGTTCCCGCAGCTTGGTATTAAGACCCCTGCGGAAGCGATCCCTCTTCTTCTCATCAGAATCAGCATGATACCCTGCATACTGGCATAAGTCGTTGAAAGCTTGCGCATACTGCAGTACCGTGCGGGTTCCTTGATTAAGGGTCAGAAATTCATTCAACTTCCGATCAAGAATGCCAGCTGGGATGTGGTGTCCTCTAAAGGCAGTCTTGAATTCCTCCCAAGATACCTCACGATCAGCGCGGAGCATAGCACGGAAGTGATCCCACCAAGTCCGAGCAGATCCACGAAGCTGCTGCGCGGCGAAGCGGGTCTTGGTAGCATCAGGGCAGTCTCCCGCGAGGAGGGGAAACTTGGACTCAACGACGCGAAGCCATACGTCGGCGTCCAACGGATTCTCTGCCTTGGTGAACAAGGGCGGCTGCGTGCTTAGAAACTCCTGGTAAGTGGCCATTGCCGGGGGTCGCTGAGGCTGGCCTCCACCATGCTGCTGAGGGTGGGGCTGGCGCTGCAAGAGCTATCGCAGAATCTCATTCTGCTGGGCCATCAGCTCCTGCACTGTGGGAGCTGGAGGAGGTGGCGGGGGAACCTACTCGTTATGCCCGCGACGCTGCCTAGCTGCCATCTGAAAACAGAGATTGCCGCCATTGTTATCCCAACTCACAGTTTCGAACGACAAGATATCATCTCATATGGAAGGAAAAATGCCATAATCATAATATTAGGTTCGAAATGAAGATAACATGGTGACAAATATACCACAGATTTCAAAAGTTCATAGGGTTACATTAATCAGGAGGAAAGTACCCATAAGCCTAGTCCAAAATGTGATATTACTAAGCTCGCATAGGTTTCTATCCGCCTAAAAGTGTCGAAGCGACTGCTTAACCCTGAGCGGTGGAAGTGACACTGGATACGGGTGAAGGAGGCATTGCGAAGGTAGTCCCATTGGCGCCAGGGGCTGGTCCTAGCTCCTCGGGAGCCTCTTCTGCCTCGCTTCCTGCTTCATTGGCCTCCATCTCCAGGTGGTGCATGTCCAAGTGGTCATTCGCTTCTTCGAGTTCCCTCTGGACATCGTGGAGCTGGTTCTCCAAGACATCAATAGTGTTGTCTCGGATCTCCACCTGCTGCTCCAAGGTGGTGATGCGCTGGCTTAGCCTCTCCACCTGCAGATCCTTCTCCACCAACTCAGTGGATAGGTCGACCACAAAATCTTCCCGACTGTCGAGAGTGAGCTTGGCAGTCTGAGCGGTGTTGGCGAGAAGTGCCATAGCATCGCTCTGAAGGGCCTGAAGGCGGTACAGCGCACTCATGCACTGGACAGTGACCCTCCCAACCAAGTCAGGATACATTGCCCACACATCCTTCACATGGCTCACGCGGTTACACCACATGGGATCATCCTTCCTCTCAGCAGGGAAGAGTCCCAAAGGGTGCATCACCATCTCCAGGGGATGGTAGCCACAAAAAGTCGTCAGGGCCTTCATGGCTGCTGCTTCAATGGTGTCGTCCGTCCTGAGTCCAATCGTCTCAGAATCAAGAGAACGCCAACCCGGCTGAAGGGGATGAGCCTCCAAAGTCAGCCAGACCCGACAACGAGGTACCCGATGCTCCTCATACAACTGCACCGTGTACAAAGGGGGCGTAGGGTAACCGGCGGAGCTAAGCACTTCCCACAAGATGGAAGGAAAACCATCGCGAGAAAGGAAGTCAGAATTGAAACAAGAGTCTTCTCCACTGGCGGGGGTGGGTGAATTCATCTGCAGAAGGGAATCAAAGGTAAAGATTATGGTGGAAGGAAAAAGAAAAAGAGAGCCCGGATGGTTCTAAAGAAAGTGGGTTAGCTCAAATTTTAATTCCTCTTTGTGTTTTATGATGCATGCATGCTGGGAAAAAGAAAACGTTGCCTCTCGAAAGAAAATAGGGTGCTTTTCAGGGCATCCTTGAAAATATAAGTACTGGCCCACGGGGCCTAAGTGATTAGCCACCCATTTTTCCCTCTATGCCTAAGGCCTTTCGTCCTAGGTCTAACGGTCTAGTCCTGACGATCCTTAGCAGTTTCTAGGCAAGTTTTAGATTTTAAAAATTGGTATTCGTGGTTTATTGTCCTGCTTTGTGGTGGAATTTGCTCCGATACCAGCTGTGGCGGAACCACCCGAATTATTCCAGCTTAAGTGCCCAAGTCACGCCTTAGGGGCCGTAACGCACTTAAATCGGAATAACCCGTCAGTCCCTCAGATCTAGTCTGATGGAGCCACTTAACCAGGATCAAATTCCACAATCTCACACGAAGGTGAGTCACAGAAGCAATACAATAAAACAGGAATCCACAAATTAAGTACTGAGTTATTACATAAATCAGAGTTTTTGAGTAGCCAATGAGAGTTCACAAAATAAAGTGCAGCGGATAATCGATGTCGTCGGTATTGAGGAAATGGGCAAGGCCTAGCCCACTACTCCTCGTGCTCCTCTCCTGCCGGAGCAACATCCCACTCGACCGTCCAACCCGGTGGCAGGGTGGTAGGCCAAGTCACGCCATCAACCATTTCCTGAATGGTACCTGCAAAAATTGTGCCACAAGCAAGGCTGAGTATACTAATACTCAGCTAGACTTACCCGGTGTGAGGAATCTACTCCTCTACCTCTAGACTATGCAGCTGTTTGGCTGAGGGGTTTGGTTTGCCAAAAGCACTAGCTGTTTCTAAAATCAACTTTTAGCTTTTCAAATTCTATCATCATTACTTAGCTAGATTTACTTCTTCTAAGCATACATGGTAACAAGCATTTAGATCAATCAACAAGTTATCTCATGTAACCTCATTTCACTTCTTACTCGATGCAGTACAAGGAATCAAGCAGTCTCATTAGCTGCGAGAAGCAGACGATTCGAATCGAGTTTTAACCTTGCAAGGTAAACCTAAACACACGGCATGTCAGGGTACTCCGACCCTGCACATGACAACCGTCCCCATCGATTCCCCGTTCGCGTCCAGGCCTCACCGCCTTGGCATACAATGCTCCACTGACCCCGGCTGCCGCCGTGCAGTGACCGCACTTGTACCCACCATAGCTAGCATGGGAGACCCAGTCTTAGGTCGCATGAGGGATAAAGTCCGTGCCCGGCTTCACTCAGGTACTAGGTTTACCGGTTACCATATTTCCCGGCATGTGCTTAGTACGTTCAAAAGCTTGACTCAGGTATCCACACATTAATCCTTAATTCTTTTTCCCGTCTCATGGACAAGACATCCTCCCTGGATCCAAGTCCATAGACCAACATATACCCCGTTATCAAGATGAATACAATCAATTCCTGACCTCGCGCGAGTGCTGGAAAAATCACTCGACTTCTACCGAGATCCTGATTAGCAAAGCAGCTACTCGACCTAGCATACTAGTATTCATCTCAAAAAGGAATCCTAAGTTCATGCAACTAGAGGTTTCAAGCAACTCCTACACTTATGTGCACATTACAAACCTACAAACATTAAGTGTAGTAAAGTAGCATATATAAACGGTTATGCATAAAACCGGGGCTTGCCTTCAATTGCTGGGGCTGCGGGGAGATCCTCGATAGCAGCCTCTGAAGCCTGCTCCTGGTCCTCCTCTTGGACAGGTCCTTGCTCGGGGATGAGCACGTACTCTCCGTCGGCAAGATTACAATCTAATGAATGCAATGCGTAAGATATATGTTTAATATGATATGTGCTTTTAGAAATTACAACTTTTGACGGTGTATGACCTACTTGAGTTAAACAAGGTTAACTTTACCTATGTAAGACCCTTGGGTGGTATACTTGGTAAATTAGGTTAAACCTAGCTAAGGCAAGTGGTAGGTTTTATTTTTGGGGTTCCACTGAATTCTTTTTAAGTCTTAGTGAGAGTTGATAAGTACTTAAGTTAGACTTATTGGGGTGGGGTTTATCTCTTCTTTCCTTTTCTTTTATTCTCTTAAAAGTTTTGGAGTAGGGTTTGAACTACAAGTTGCTTTAATAAAATTCCAAAAATTCTGCAAAAATTACAGTGGCTTGGCACTGGTGTATATTTCTCTGTCTTAAAATTTGGGAATCAGAAAGTGAATAGTTTTCTCTAGACAAAATTATTAAATTCTAGGGCAGAAGGGGTGTTTTGAACTACAACTACTATTTAACAGTGGGTAATTCTCTAAAACTTAATTTTGCTGGCTTTTAGGTGTTATAACATGACTTGATACAATTTTCTAGCCATTAATACCTTTTAGTTATTTTACTATGGTTTTCTCAAGTTTCTAGCCACATTGGTGCTTTCTACTACCACTATATTTGAAAAATATCAAACAATAGAGTTCTTATTTTTCTTAGTTATTGTTTTGTGCAAGAGCAATCATTCTAAAGTTTGGCATCTTTTTGCTCAAGGGAAGGGGTGGTATGCATTATTTGAATTAAGTGGCCTTTCTCATAATTTATTAACAATAGGTATGAGTTTGCTTCTTTTTCATGGGTTTGCATTTTTCTCTGGTAGTTCATCCCACTATGGACTTAGCAAAATTTTGGTTGCCCATTATTGCATCATTAGGGGTTGTTCATGATTTATTTGGAAAATGCCTCATTATCATTTTATATTTATTTTCCTTACTTAATATGTTTGGCTGAGGTGTTCATCATTTTTGTAGTGGGGCTCTGGTGGTTATAAGTCCACTGGATTTTTATTATCCATTTTGGTTATAGTTTTGCTACTCTAATAATTGATTTTTAGTCCATATAAGGCTAAATAAAACATTTTAATTTAAAACTGGTCCAAATTAATGGTCTCTGTATTTTTCCTAGGTTCTCTGTTACATAAGTAAACTAGAAAAAATAATCCTAATCACTGTTCATTAATTTCTAATGCCTTTCTGATTTTTCCTAAGTTTTGGGCAAAATAGCTTTAAATGAATAAGCACATCATAATTTCTAATGCTGGGGTTCCTACTATTTTTAGACAATGTCTAAATGAGGTTTGAATACCTACAAATTTTCTTAAGTTCAGCACAGAAGAAAAACTAATTTTCCTTAATTAAACAAGGTTTGGTGGGTTTCTGTTTTTAATTTTAAACTCTAAAATTTAGAACAGAAAGCATAGGGTTTATCATTTTTAAATGATAGTTCATAATATTCAAGAGCTAGCAAAATTAGTTTGACAACTTTTTATGAAAAATTCATCAAGTTATGGATTTTCTAAGTTCTCTGGTCAATTAAAAAGAATAACAGAATTGGTTTAATGGAAATCCACTTTGCACGGGGGTCCCTGGCGGGTTTTTTAAGTTTTCCTCGCGAATCAGTCCTTAAGCTACTATTCACATAAGTCACTGACGTTACAGAAAACCCCTCGGGTTCTACAAATCCTAACCCGAGGTCCTTCTTCTAAGTTAAACAGTAACCGTGGCGGAAGAAAGGGCGGAGGGGCCTACCGGTGGCGAGATTGCTCCGGTGAAGTGGTCGAGGACGTAGGGGAGGTCTCGGGGATCACAACGAGGTGCGGGTCGCTGTCGGGGATGGCCGAAGTCGGTCGGTTCACGCGCGCAGGCGGGGATGCTCGTCGGCGGCGAGGGGTCCGGCCTGGTCATGGCGAGATAGACCAATTGGATGGGTCAGAGGGGTTCACATGATGCCAGAGAAGATATGGGTGCAAGGAATCTGATAGTCGCCTAGAGGGGGGGTGAATAGGGCGAAACTGAAATTTACAAATATAATCGCAACTACAAGCCGAGTTAGCGTTAGAAACAATAACGAGTCCGCGAGAGAGCGAGCAAAACAAATCGCAAGCGAATAACAAGTGAGACATGTGGATTTGTTTTACCGAGGTTCGGTTCTCGCAAACCTACTCCCCGTTGAGGAGGCCACAAAGGCCGGGTCTCTTTCAACCCTTCCCTCTCTCAAATGGTCCCTCCGACCGAGTGAGCTTTCTTTTCTCAATCACTTGGAACACAAAGTTCCTACAAGGATCACCACAAGATTGGTGTCTCTTGCCTCAATTACAAGTGAGTTTGGTTGCAATGAAAGAATCAAGAAAGCACGATTAAAAAGCCAAGCAACAAGAGCGACAAATAGCACACGGATCACTTTCTCTCTCAAGCCACTAATCACTAATGATCTCTTTTCTCAATTGTGAAACTTGGAGAGGTGGAGGCTTTGAATGTGTCTTGGAATGGATTGCTAGCTCTTGTATTGAATGTTGAAGGTTGGAATGCTTGGATGAAGTGAATGGAGGTGGTTGGGGTTGTATTTATAGCCACCAACCACTTCCTAGCCGTTGCACCATTCTGCTGAGCGCGGACGGTCCGCGAGCCAGGTCCGGACGGTCCGCCCCTGTAGATCAACGGCTGAAAATGCAACGGTCAGCAGTAACGGCTATATCAACGGCTATATTGCATTTAATGCGACGTCAGATGTCAGACAGAGCCAGTCGCGGACGGTCCGGTCGTGCACCCCGGACGGTCCACGAGGCCCTCTATAATTCATTTCTCCGAACCCGTTACCTTCGGGTTTTTCGGTTTCTTACCGACCGGACGGTCCGTGCCTGAGGCCGGACGGTCCGCGAGTGGGCTCGGACGGTCTTTCCTTTTCCTCCGGACAGGCCGTAGTGGAAACTTGTATTTTTGCATTGGTTCTGTCCGAGAGTCATCCTAGTGTCGCGGACGGTCCGCCGCAAGGGCCCGGACGGTCCGCGCTTGGCCTGTTTTTCCAAAAAGCTTCTCCTGTCCGGAATAATCTACGGTATTCCGGACAGTCGATTTAGTATAGTTATAGATGAACCTTTGGCACCTGTAGAACATATAATCTAGAGCAAACTAGTTAGTCCAATTGTTTGTGTTGGGCAATTCAACCACCAAAATTATTTAGGAACTAGGTGTAAGCCTAATTCCCTTTCAATCTCCCCATTTTTGGTGATTGATGCCAACACAAACCAAAGCAAATATAGAAGTGCATAGTTGAACTAGTTTACATAATGTAAGTGCAAAGGTTGCTTGGAATTGAGCCAATATAAATACTTATGTGATGCGCATGGATGGTTTCTTTGTTTTTGACATATTGGACCACATTTGCACCATGAGTTTTGTTTTTGCAAACTCTTTTGTAAATTCTTTTCAAAGGCATTTTGCAAGATAGTCAAAGGTAAATGAGTAAGATTTGCAAAGCATTTTCAAGTTTTGAAATTTTCTTCCTTTGTTCCAAATGCTTTTCCTTTGACTAAACAAAACTCCCCCTAAATGAGATCCTCCTCTTAGTGTTCAAGAGGGTTTTAAGACATCAATTTTGAAAATACTAGTTGCTCCCCCTTTAGAACACAAAGAGATACCAATTTTGAAATTTACCAATATAAAATCATTAAATTTATAAAATTAGGTGGTGGTGCGGTCCTTTTGCTTTGGGCTCATATTTTCTCCCCCTTTGGCATGAATCGCCAAAAACGGAACCATTAGAGCCCAATGAAGTACTTTCTCCCCCTTTGGTCATGAAATGAATGAGTGAAGATTATACCAAAGTTGGAGAGGTGATGTGGAGCGACGGCGAAGGATGAGTAGTAGAGTGGAGTGGAAGCCTTGTCTTCGCCGAAGACTCCTATTCCCTTTCAATATACCTATGACTTGGTTGAAATACACTTGAAAACACATTAGTCATAGCATATATAAAAGAGACATGATCAAAGGTATATTTATGAGCTATGTGTGCAAGACTAGCAAAAGAAATTCCTAGAATCAAGAATATTAAGCTCATGCCTAAGTCGGGTAAAAGATTGTTCATCAAGTGGTTTGGTAAAGATATCGGCTAATTGATCTTTAGTATTAATATAAGAAATCTCGATATCCCCCTTTTGTTGGTGATCCCGAAGAAAATGATACCGAATGGCTATGTGCTTAGTGCGGCTGTGCTCGACGGGATTGTCGGCCATTTTGATTGCACTCTCATTGTCACATAGCAAGGGGACTTTGGTTAGTTTGTAACCGTAGTCCCGCAGGGTTTGCCTCATCCAAAGCAATTGCGCGCAACAATGGCCTGCTGCAATATACTCGGCTTCGGCGGTGGAAAGAGCGACCGAATTTTGCTTCTTTGAAGCCCAAGACACCAAGGATCTTCCCAAGAACTGGCAAGTCCCCGATGTGCTCTTCCTGTTAATCCGACACCCCGCCCAATCGGCATCCGAATATCCAATCAAATCAAAAGTGGATCCCCGAGGGTACCAAAGCCCAAACTTAGGAGTAAAAGCCAAATATCTCAAGATTCGTTTTAACGGCCGTAAGGTGTGATTCCTTAGGGTCGGCTTGGAATCTTGCACACATGCATACGGAAAGCATAATGTCCGGTCGAGATGCACATAAATAAAGCAATGAACCAATCATTGACCGGTATACCTTTTGATCCACGGACTTACCTCCCGTGTCGAGGTTGAGATGCCCATTTGTTCCCATGGGTGTCTTGATGGGCTTGGCATCCTTCATTCCAAACTTGCTTAGAATGTCTTGAGTATACTTCGTTTGGCTAATGAAGGTGCCTTCTTGGAGTTGCTTGACTTGGAATCCTAGAAAATACTTCAACTCCCCCATCATAGACATCTCGAATTTCTGTGTCATGATCCTACTAAATTCTTCACATGTAGATTTGTTAGTAGACCCAAATATGATATCATCAACATAGATTTGGCATACAAACAAATCATTATCAAGAGTCTTAGTGAATAAAGTAGGATCGGCCTTGCCGACTTTGAAGCCATTTGCAATAAGGAAATCTCTAAGGCATTCATACCATGCTCTTGGGGCTTGCTTAAGCCCATAAAGCGCCTTAGAGAGCCTATAGACATGGTTAGGATACTCACTGTCTTCAAAGCCGGGAGGTTGCTCAACATAGACCTCCTCCTTGATTGGTCCATTGAGGAAGGCACTCTTCACGTCCATTTGATAAAGCTTGAAGCCATGGTAAGTAGCATAGGCTAATAATATACGAATTGACTCAAGCCTAGCTACGGGTGCATAGGTTTCACCAAAATCCAAACCTTCGACTTGTGAATACCCCTTGGCCACGAGTCGAGCTTTGTTCCTAGTCACCACACCATGCTCGTCTTGCTTGTTGCGGAAGACCCACTTGGTTCCTACAACATTTTGGTTGGGACGTGGAACTAAGTGCCATACCTCGTTCCTTGTGAAATTGTTGAGCTCCTCTTGCATCGCCATCACCCAATCCGAATCTTGAAGTGCTTCCTCTACCCTGTGTGGCTCAATAGAGGAAACAAAAGAGTAATGCTCACAAAAATGTGCAACACGAGATCGAGTGGTTACCCCCTTGTGAATGTCGCCGAGGATGATGTCGACGGGGTGATCTCGTTGTATTGCTTGGTGGACTCTTGGGTGTGGCGGCCTTGGTTGTTCATCCTCCTTGTTTTCATCATTTGAATCTCCCCCTTGATCGTTGCCGTCATTTTGAGGTGGCTCATCTTGTTGATCTTCTTGTTCAACATCTTGAGCCTCATCCTCAACTTGAGTTGGTGGAGATACTTGCGTGGAGGAGGATGGTTGATCTTGTGCATTTGGAGGCTCTTCGGATTCCTTAGGACACACATCCCCGATGGACATGTTCCTTAGCGCTATGCATGGAGCCTGTTCTTCACCTACATCATCAAGATCAACTTGCTCTACTTGAGAGCCATTAGTCTCATCAAACACAACGTCACAAGAAACTTCAACAAGTCCTGAGGACTTGTTAAAGACTCTATATGCCCTTGTGTTTGAGTCATATCCTAGTAAAAAGCCTTCTACAGTTTTAGGAGCAAATTTAGATTTTCTACCTCTTTTAACAAGTATAAAACATTTGCTACCAAAAACTCTAAAATATGAAATATTGGGCTTTTTACCGGTTAGGAGTTCATAAGATGTCTTCTTGAGGATTCGGTGAAGATATAACCGGTTGATGGCGTAGCAGGCGGTGTTGACCGCCTCGGCCCAAAACCGATCCGGTGTTTTGTACTCATCAAGCATGGTTCTTGCCATGTCCAATAGAGTTCGATTCTTCCTCTCCACTACACCATTTTGTTGTGGAGTGTAGGGAGAAGAGAACTCATGCTTGATGCCCTCCTCCTCAAGGAAACCTTCAATTTGAGCGTTCTTGAACTCCGTTCCATTGTCGCTTCTAATTTTCTTGATCCTTAAGCCGAACTCATTTTGAGCCCGTCTCAAGAATCCCTTTAAGGTCTCTTGGGTTTGTGATTTTTCCTGCAAAAAGAATACCCAAGTGAAGCGAGAATAGTCATCCACAATTACAAGGCAATACTTACTACCGCCGATGCTTATGTAAGCGATCGGGCCGAACAAATCCATGTGAAGGAGCTCCAGTGGCCTGTCGGTAGTCATGATGTTTTTGTGTGGATGATGAATGCCAACTTGCTTCCCGGCTTGGCAGGCGCTACAAATCCTGTCTTTCTCAAAATGAACATCGGTTAGTCCCAAAATGTGTTCTCCCTTTAGAAGCTTGTGAAGATTCTTCATTCCAACATGAGCTAGTCGGCGGTGCCAGAGCCAACCCAAGTCAGTCTTAGCAATCAGGCATGTGTCGAGTTCAGCTCTTTCAAAATCTACCAAGTATAGCTGACCCTCTAACACACCCTTAAATGCTATTGAATCATCACTTCTTCTAAAGACAGTAACACCTATATCAGTAAAAAGACAGTTGTAGCCCATTTGACATAATTGGGATACGGAAAGCAAATTGTAATCTAGGGAATCTACAAGAAAAACATTGGAAATAGTGTGGTCAGGAGATATAGCAATTTTACCCAAACCTTTGACCAAACCTTGATTTCCATCCCCGAATGTGATAGCTCGTTGGGGATCTTGGTTTTTCTCATATGAGGAGAACATCCTTTTCTCCCCTGTCATGTGGTTTGTGCATCCGCTGTCGAGTATCCAACTTGAGCCCCCGGATGCATAAACCTACAAAACAAGTTTAGTTCTTTGTTTTAGGTACCCAAACGGTTTTGGGTCCTTTGGCATTAGATACAAGAACTTTGGGTACCCAAACACAAGTCTTGGAGCCCTTGTGTTTGCCCCCAACAATTTTGGCAACTACCTTGCCGGATTTGTTAGTCAAAACATAAGATGCATCAAAAGTTTTAAATGAAATGGCATGATCATTTGATGCATTAGTAGTTTTCTTTCTAGGCAACTTGGCATGGGTTGGTTGCCTAGATCTAGATGTCTCACCCTTATACATAAAAGCATAATTAGGGCCAGAGTGAGACTTCCTAGAATGAATTTTCTTAATTTTACTCTCAGGATACCCGGCAGGGTACAAAATGTAACCCTCGTTATCCTGAGACATGGGAGCCTTGCCCTTAACAAAGTTAGACAAGTTCTTAGGAGGGGCATTAATTTTGACATTGTCTCCCCTTTGGAAGCCAATGCCGTCCTTAATGCCCGGGCGTCTCCCATTATAGAGCATGCTTCTAGCAAGTTTAAATTTTTCATTTTCTAAGTCATGCTCTCTAATCTTAGCATTAAGTTGTGCTATGTGATCATTTTGTTTCTTAATTAAAGCTAGGTGATCATGGATAGCATCAACATTAATATCTCTACATCTAGTACAAATGGAAATATGCTCAACATTAGATGTAGAGGGTTTGCAAGATTTTAGTTCAACAACCTTAGCATGCAACAAATCATTTTTAGCTCTAAGGTCGGAAATAGTAGCATTGCAAACATCAAAATCCTTAGCCTTAGCAATTAATTTCTCATTCTCATTTCTAAGGCTAGTAATGGAAACATTCAACTCATCAATCCTAGCAAGCAAATCAACATTATCATTTCTAGGATCAATGCAAACATGAGAATCAACCTTAGCAATTAATTTGACATTTTCATTTCTAAGGTTGGCAATGATGTCATGGCAAGTGCTTAGCTCACTAGATAATTTGTTACATTTTTCTACCTCTAGAGCATAAGCATTTTTAACCTTAACATGTTTCTTGTTTTCCTTGATTAGGAAGTCCTCTTGGGAGTCCAAGAGATCATCCTTTTCATGGATGGCACTAATTAGCTCATTTAATTTTTCTTTTTGTTCCATGTTAAGGTTGGCAAAAAGAATACGCAAATTATCCTCTTCATTTTTATCATTATCCTCATCACTAGATGTTTCATATTTAGTGGAGGACTTTGATTTTACCTTCTTTTTGCCGTCCTTGGCCATGAGGCACTTGTGGCCGACGTTGGGGAAGAGGAGGCCCTTGGTGACGGCGATGTTGGCGGCGTCCTCGTCGTCGGAGGAGTCGCTAGAGCTTTCGTCGGAGTCCCACTCCCGACAAACATGGGCATCGCCGCCCTTCTTCTTGTAGTACTTCTTCTTCTCCTTCCTCTTGCCCTTCTTGTCGTCGCCCCTGTCACTATCACTTGATAATGGACATTTAGCAATAAAGTGACCGGGCTTACCACACTTGTAGCAAACCTTCTTGGAACGGGATTTATAGTCCTTCCCCTTCCTTTGTTTGAGGATTTGCCGGAAGCTTTTGATGATTAGGGCCATCTCCTCGTTGTCGAGCTTGGAGGCGTCAATTGGTTGTCTACTTGGTGTAGACTCCTCCTTCTTCTCCTCCGTTGCCTTGAAGGCCACGGGTTGCGCCTCGGATGTGGAAGGCTCATCAAGCTCGTTGATCTTCTTGGAGCCCTTAATCATGCATTCAAAACTAACAAAATTCCCGATGACTTCCTCGGGGGTCATTTGTGTATATCTAGGATTGCCACGAATTAATTGAACTTGAGTAGGGTTAAGGAAAATAAGGGCTCTTAGAATAACCTTAACCACTTCGTGGTCATCCCATTTTGCGCTCCCGAGGTTGCGCACTTGGTTCACCAAGGTCTTGAGCCGGTTGTACATGTCTTGTGGCTCCTCCCCTTGGCGAAGACGGAAGCGACCGAGCTCCCCCTCGATCGTTTCCCGCTTGGTGATCTTGGTGAGTTCATCACCCTCGTGCGCCGTCTTGAGTAGGTCCCAAATCTCCTTGGCGTTCTTCAACCCTTGTACTTTGTTGTATTCCTCCTTGCTTAGAGAGGCAAGAAGGATGGTTGTGGCTTGGGAGTTGAAGTGCTCGATTTGGGCCACTTCGTCCGTGTCGTAGTCTTCATCCCCTACGGATGGTACCTGTACACCATACTCAACAACATCCCATAATCTTTTGTGGAGAGAGGTTAGATGAAATCGCATCAAATTACTCCACATAGCATAATCTTCACCATTAAAAGTTGGTGGTTTGCCTAATGGGACGGAAAGTAAAGGTGTATGTTTAGGAATGCGAGGGTAGCGTAGGGGGATCTTACTATACTTCTTACGCTCTTGGCGTTTAGAAGTGACGGACGCCGCGTCGGAGCCGGAGGTAGATGTTGATGAAGTGTCGGTCTCGTAGTAGACCACCTTCCTCATCCTTTTGTGCTTGTCCCCACTCCGATGCGGCTTGTGAGAAGAAGATTTTTCCTTCTTCTCTTTGTGATGAGAAGAGGAAGATCTTTTCTCCTTCCGCTTGGAGGATTTCTTCTTCTTCTCTCTTCTCTTGGTGCGGGACTCTTCCGATGAGGATGAAGTGCTCCCTTGACTTGTAGTGGGCTTGTCATCGCCGGTCTCCATCTCCCTCTTGGTGTGATCTCCCGACATCACTTCGAGCGGTTAGGCTCTAATGAAGTACCGGGTTCTGATACCAATTGATAGTCGCCTAGAGGGGGGATGAATAGGGCGAAACTGAAATTTACAAATATAATCGCAACTACAAGCCGAGTTAGCGTTAGAAACAATAACGAGTCCGCGAGAGAGCGAGCAAAACAAATCGCAAGCGAATAACAAGTGAGACACGTGGATTTGTTTTACCGAGGTTCGGTTCTCGCAAACCTACTCCCCGTTGAGGAGGCCACAAAGGCCGGGTCTCTTTCAACCCTTCCCTCTCTCAAACGGTCCCTCCGACCGAGTGAGCTTTCTTTTCTCAATCACTTGGAACACAAAGTTCCTACAAGGATCACCACAAGATTGGTGTCTCTTGCCTCAATTACAAGTGAGTTTGGTTGCAATGAAAGAATCAAGAAAGCACGATTAAAAAGCCAAGCAACAAGAGCGACAAATAGCACACGGATCACTTTCTCTCTCAAGCCACTAATCACTAATGATCTCTTTTCTCAATTGTGAAACTTGGAGAGGTGGAGGCTTTGAATGTGTCTTGGAATGGATTGCTAGCTCTTGTATTGAATGTTGAAGGTTGGAATGCTTGGATGAAGTGAATGGAGGTGGTTGGGGTTGTATTTATAGCCACCAACCACTTCCTAGCCGTTGCACCATTCTGCTGAGCGCGGACGGTCCGCGAGCCAGGTCCGGACGGTCCGCCCCTGTAGATCAACGGCTGAAAATGCAACGGTCAGCAGTAACGGCTATATCAACGGCTATATTGCATTTAATGCGACGTCAGATGTCAGACAGAGCCAGTCGCGGACGGTCCGGTCGTGCACCCCGGACGGTCCGCGAGGCCCTCTATAATTCATTTCTCCGAACCCGTTACCTTCGGGTTTTTCGGTTTCTTACCGACCGGACGGTCCGTGCCTGAGGCCGGACGGTCCGCGAGTGGGCTCGGACGGTCTTTCCTTTTCCTCCGGACAGGCCATAGTGGAAACTTGTATTTTTGCATTGGTTCTGTCCGAGAGTCATCCTAGTGTCGCAGACGGTCCGCCGCAAGGGCCCGGACGGTCCGCGCTTGGCCTGTTTTTCCAAAAAGCTTCTCCTGTCCGGAATAATCTACGGTATTCCGGACAGTCGATTTAGTATAGTTATAGATGAACCTTTGGCACCTGTAGAACATATAATCTAGAGCAAACTAGTTAGTCCAATTGTTTGTGTTGGGCAATTCAACCACCAAAATTATTTAGGAACTAGGTGTAAGCCTAATTCCCTTTCAGAATCGATCGGAGACTCACTGGATAGCTTGGTCCACACGCGGCGGCGGAAGGCCGAAGTCCGGTGAGGTCGATCTCGGGCCTCCGGTGAAGTCTGGCCGGGTCCGAGGGCTTGGCAAGCTTCACGGGCTACTTGCGGAGCTAGCCGAAGCACTGGCTCGACTTGAGGATGGCTGGAGTGGGCTGGCCACGGTGGCCGAAGCTCTGGCGTTAATGGCGGGCGGAATTGAGCTCGCCGGAGCTAAGGAGAGGGGGCTGGCCGGTGAGGGTGAGTGCGGGGCGAAGTGAGGTGCGCCCGGGGAGGCTTTATAGGCGCGGGCGGGCACGACCGAGGGCGTGGGCGCGCGGCAGACTTGACCGGACGCCGGGGCGAGCGCGCGCGCGGGTTGGGCGAGCTCTAGCGTGCCGACCAGGGTCGAACACGTGTGCCCGTGCGTTCTGCCCAAGTTCTGGCGCGTGTGGTCGCTCATCCGAGCCTGCTCTTGCCTTGGTCAGTGCACAAAACCTCTTCTCCTCCCTAAGCTACCATTCTTGTGTGGGGGTCATAGGATTTTGCCTACTGGTTGCAGAGATATGGAGCCAGGAAATCCGGTCTGTCTCCCTGCCCAAACCCGAGGCAAATCCAAGGTTTTGTCGTGTCTAGGGCTCGCGTCCCAATGCTATCTTCTGGCACACGACAGAGGGGTTAGTTAGACACAATTTTGTCAATGGGGCCATTAGGATTCGAGTTGGGGATCAAGGTGAACATCCCTGATCTTTAGCTCAAGGTCTGAATTTCAGAATTCTGAAATTCAGAATTCCCATTAAGTCCCCACATGAGAAGCTTCATTTGGGGTTTTACTTGAGTTATTTTGGCTAAGCTTTCTCAACCTTTCTTGTTGCTCATTACATATACTTCAATTTTTATAATTGGCTCAAGTCATAATTTTAAACTTTTCATCCCCTTTTTCTTATTTTCTTGAATTTTGCTCATGGGGCTCACTTAGGGTTTTCATTAGGGTTGTACATTCTTATCTTTTTAAAAGACTCAATTGCTTTGATCATGATACTTTTAAGTATATACTTGGTGAATCCTTTAGTACTTAAGTTATTTTGATGCTCATGCTTACTTTGGTTCACATAAAATGATGGTTCTTGGTTTGGCATTTTAAGAGAAGCCCTAAGTGACACTGGGGTGTCACAACAGGGCCGAGGCCACCACACCTTGGCCGGGGTCGGCTCCTAGGCCGTCGGGGCTACGCGCCCTTGCGCTGGAGGTGCCGTAGCGCCGCCAGGCCACGTCTTCGCGCCGGTGGGCGCTCCTGCGCCGAGGGGCTGAGCCCGCCCTCGTCCGTCGGCCTGCGCCAAGCCACCGAGGGTCTGAGGGCCGCACGCCGGTGCAGCCCGCACCGCCGCGGGGGAGGCGCGCTCGTGCCGAGCCGCTGGAGCCGCGCCCGTGCGCGCTGGGGAGCCACTCCTGTGTCGACAAGGCTGGGGGCCGTGCACGCCTGGCTGAGGTCGGGGCTGCAGGCCGCGCCCGCCGCTCCTGGCCAGGCCGCCCGCTAGCGAGCCGGCGATGGGGGCCGCGCCAGCCACACGAGACCGTGCCATGGCCGGGGCTGGCCCGTCGCCGGGGCCGAAGCGCTCGGCTGCTGAGGCACGACCACCGCGCGAGGCCGCGCTGTGGCCTACCTGCGCGCCTGCGTGGCAGCGGCTGGCGCGCCCGCAAGGCGGCGGCGGCGGCGCCCTACTGCTGGTGGAAGAGAGAGAGGGCCGTGACAAGACGAGTTAGGAAACCCTAACTGCTTGCCCACCTCCTATAGGCCACAGATGGGCTGACTGTTTTGGCCCATTTCGACATGGACTATTTTTTGGCTGAATATATTTACAATTACTATCATCACTGCATCTATATTTAAATATTTAGATTGTTGATGATATATATAATTGTACGTACTTGTCTGGTTTCATAATGTATATTGCAGACTCGTTCATGAATTATATTTGTTTTTACATTTATAATTGATATATACATATGTGCTTTTGTTTTTTTTTGCATTCTTTTATGTTTGCATGAAAAACATTGCACGTCATTAAGTCGAAACTAATGGTCCTCATGCAAAATGGTATTGCATTTTTGGGAAAAGCATAGGGTGATAGAGTACTAAGCACTGGCTGCGCTAAATTCTTTATAGAGTTTAGTAGCCCTGAGACCGTGCTTTAGGCCGCATTTGAAATGCCTATCACTATGAGGTCTACATCTTTTGAGATGATTACCTATACGTGCTAACCCAAAAAGATCACGGACCACTCAGGCGTCACAGGCTATGGAGCCAGGCTGGACGATGCAGTCATTCTGACCGCTAAAAGAATTCTTGCAAAATATGACACATATCTTGAACTTGGGATATTTCAACAAATGATGGAGGCCTAGGCTTTGGCTGCAATAAGTTCTTGGAATTTATTTGCCCTGAGACCAAGCTTTTAGACAGCAAAATGTTTTTTGCCCATCAGTAAGAGGTCTACATCATATGGTTATGATGATTACCTATGTGTTCTTCCAAGTAGATATGTTGGAGATGTGATGTTGGTTATTCATCTTTATGGTGATTTCCATTTTATTTTTGAAATTTTGGTCAAGCACAGGGTAGTGGAGTCCTAAGCATTGGCTGCGGTATGTTCCTTGAATATATCAGCCCAGAGACCATGCTTTCAGGCAGCAAAATGTCTTGCCCACTACTGGGAGATCTACTCCATTGTTTAATTACATGGAGATTATCTACGTTGTGTACACCAATTTTCAAAAATCTATGGTACACTTTATGTGACACCTAGTATTCTCCAACATATAAAGATATAATATATTTTGCGGCAAAGTTGCAACAACAGACGAAAATGGTTAAACCATTTGAAGGATAATAATTTAATAGAGTTTGATGAACTCGCCTAATGGGCTTAATTATCCTTAATGTTCATTGGATATGATCATTTTATTTTTGCATGATATGGGAATTCGCCTCTCATTTTGGAGGAAATGAGATGCTCGCTTTCTCTTACGGTTCTTATGAAAAGAACTTATGTGCTTTTGCGGCTTGATGTGCAAGCGCAAAATGAATAGCAAAGAAAATCATAAGACTTGTGGACTTATGAGTATGTGTCTGCATTATGTTGTAGACTAACACTTTGTATTCAAATATTTTTGCTTGAAAGCAAATATATAAGCACATTAAAAAGGGAAGGGCAATGAGTATGACAAACTCTTTTGTCATTACACTATACGTGGTATAGTGTTGTATGCCTAAGCATCTAATCATGTATATAAAATCCCAATAGATGCATACTACTCATGAAAGCTAAGATATGAAGTGTACTTCAATCTTCCATCTGACATGATAACAGTGGTTAGTTGTGTAATTCATGATTTGGACTAATCATGTAACAACACTTCTTTTTCTAAGAGAAGACCACTTTGTTAGATGATTTTCTTTTGAGTAATATTTAAATGATGCATGAGATTTGGTATAATCTCATAATTGATGTTGTGATAGGTTCAACTCATGCGGTTTGAGTTGAACACACTCATGTGATTTGAGTATAAAAACTCATATGAATTTGAGTTAAACAAACTCATCGATTGGAGTTGATCACTCATGTGATTTGAGTTGAACAAACTCATCGATTAGAGTTGAACCAACTCATCAAGGGAGTTGAAGACTCATTGATTTGAGTTGTGCAAACTTGTACAGGGATTCTTCCAATTGAGGAAGAAACATGCAATGTGGAGAATTGAGCCACAAACTCTCTATAAGTGGGGAAACAAAATATTCTCATATTCCTTTGGAAAGAGGAAATAATATTTTGACAATCGCTTCGCGCGATATCATGATATGTTAATATCTAGTCCCCTTTTGGTAATGGAAGTATCAAGGATGTGTTGATATATCCTATTTTATCTTACCAAATTATAGAGATATCCATAAAATTACTATCATGTGGAAACACAAGGTGATAGTGATGGATATTGCATATGTTTCTCAGAAATATTTCTTATGGACTGTATTCTACATACATCCTCCCATACAAAGTGTTGCATATGTTATAACTTTTCATGTGATGATACTTACCAGGCTGGATAAGATTGAATTGGTCATCACATTGTTGGGATGAAATGAAAAGTTATGGACAATTCTATTGGCCATGTTTTTTCCATAAGATAGATACTTGATGAGTATCATTGGGAATGAGATTTTAAGTCCCTCTTATCTTAAAATCTGATCTGAATTGGTTAAGTTCTTTGAATTGTTTCAAAAGAACAAGTGTGGTCCATTACGAAGATAGTATGGACATTGAAGGCTTTATATGGTTCTTTGATGCATCTATATGATGACCTGAAGTATGTCCTTCGGACAACTCGTGACCATTAAGTAATAATGTCTCATGCTTGAGCACATTAGTCTCCACACTACTGAATTTACCAAATGAGCTTACAATGATGATTGTTTGTCTTGGTATTCAGAATGATATATCCATAAAGGATATGATGAATCTATGATAGATTCGAAAATTTCAGATCATTAATGACCATCAGTAATGAATTGTCATTTCCAACTAGTTATAGTTGGAGTCAGGAAGCTTTGTACGCTCCTGACTTGTGATTAACTGCATGTACTGCATGTACAAGTTCCCCTATGGTTTTTAGTACGTGGGAATCCGTGAAAGATTTCCCATGCGTACATTGGGTATGTTCCCAATCTCACCACCGCAGCGTACATATATGGGCACACAGAAAACTAGGGATCTATGTGAGAATTCATTCTCCGTCGATCATTAAGTTTTAGAATCTCTTCATGAGAATCTATTTACGGCCCGTATGCTTGCTTGAATCATGAGCTTTTCCAGGCATTAGGGGGAGATTTCGAGTACCAAAATGAATGCCAGGAAATTATAATGAATGCAGTAAGCATTCAGGCTCAGGATCACGTACTAAAACTGAACCTTTAGGTTCGAATGATTTGCAAGAAGTTGCAAATTGACTGCCATGTGCATTTACTATGAGGTGTCACTCAAATTAATCCTATGTGGAAGTGCCAGAAAGAGTGGTTACATGGAAAACCACTTAACTCCCTGTTGGGGACTTGTTCTCAAATGCTAAGAATTAAGAACAAGGCAACATAAAAAGTGTTAAATGTTAAATTCCTTCGTCCTTATAAACATTATGCCCCTTCGGATATAATGAATCTTGGACGAAGGTTACAAAAGAAAAGACCTTCGTAAGATTGATAGATGGTAAAAAAGAACACACATACGTAAAACATGAATAATGATATGAGTATTATCATCAACTTATTTTTATTATCAAATTCATAAAAACAAATTACAAATGTACCTTCAGATTGACGAAAAGTAAAGGTACAGACGTGATGCGAAAAAGCGTATGCTAGGTCAACATGAACAGTACGGGAGTACTGTTCATCTATTTATAGGCACGGGACGCAGCCCGTGTAAAATTACATTGATGCCCTTTACATTTGACAATAACTTTATAGCAATCCTTCGAGGTTTAATTTGACTTTTCATCTTTAAGTCGGTTCCTCCTTTCTGCCGTCATGCCGAAGCTTTTCTGCACGTAGCTTCGTGATTGTCTTATCCTTCGTCGTGATCGCTTTCCACCCCAGTCAAGCTTCGTCTTAACCATGCTCTTGTACACCCGCAACCTGACTCCGAAGATACCTGTTCACATGTTTCACTCGGAAAATATTGTCAAATCATGCTTTTTGAGGACCTTCGGAAGCCGAAGGCCCCCAACAGTAGCCCCTCGCAATATTAACTTAATGTAATGAAAAATTCATATTGCGACATGGACGAAGGCTTGAAGCCGATGGTCCAAAAAAAACACCTTCCTTCTGTTAGAATAGCAACAGTCATTGACAAATGGGGCCCTCCAGTTTTTGACACACTGGGTGTATAAATAAGAGCTCACCGCAAGTTTATTTGGCACACTCTTTTGCCATCTACTTTTACTCACCCAACTTTTCAGCCTGCGCACAACAGCACTTGTTCGGTTTTAAATTTTTAAGCTTCGGTTTTGAGTGTGTTTTGTCAGCATTTGCGAAGATGTCTGAGGATAAGAAAGTTGTTGGTGCTTCGAAGCTAAGCCTTTCTGAGGAGATGCACCTGGGCTTTCTTGAATCTATGTCAAAGACTAATACGGAGAAGATTACCAGGGAGATTTTGGAGGGTTTATCTGAAGATACTGGCGACAGTGAAAGTTACGATGTGGATAGTGGTGGTGAAGATTATGAAGATCGACCCTGGCGACCAAGCCATGCAGTTTTTGGTAAGTCCAGTATTAAGGAAAATCATCTTGTCAATATGAGAGGGAGATACTTTCAGGACTTGTCTGTTGTGAGGGCTGACGAAGGAGAGAAGACTTGTCCGACTCCCGAGGAAAATGAGGTCGTGATATTCTGTGAGACCCAAAATTAGTAGGAAAAAAATAATATAAACAAAGTATCATAATACTTTGGAAATTAGGAAATAAGAAAAAGATGAGAAAAGGATTTTTCTTTTAAAGGAAACCATTTATACATCCCATGAAATAAATAACAAGGAGAATAAAACTTAAATTAGTAATATTAAAATAGTATGGTTTATATTCACCTTTGGGTTTCAATTGATACATTTGAAAAATCTGAAAACTAAAATAGAAGTATAAATTTGAATTTGGGATAGAAAATAGAAAATAAATGGGAAGGGAAGAAAAGAGAAGTAATATGAAAACATGAGTAATATATTTGAATAAATATTCTCCAAATACTTTTAATTGCACCAAAATGAACCAGTTACAAGTTTGAATTGAATTGGTATTTTAAATTTGAATTTGTGAAAGAATGGAGAAAGGAGAAAATAAAAGGAAAAAAAAAAGAAAAGGAACACTATACCTAACTGGGCCGCCAACCTGGAATTCGGCCCGCTCCAGCTTTCCACCCGCGCAGCCCAACTTCACCCCCGCCGCGCGCTGACGACCAGGCCCCACCGGGCAGCCTCCCGTGCGCGCTCGCCAACCCTCCCCACTGCTACTGACCAGCGGGCCCCTCGGGTCATTTACGTCGCGATCGCCTTGGTCACTGATGCGCGGGCCCAACCGGTCGGCCTTGGGCTGGATTCCGCCCGTGTTTCCTGTTGGCGCAGCTTGTCTCACTGACTGGTGGGTCCCGGTGTCAGATGCGTCCTCAACCCCTCGGACTCAGAACGGAATCGCGCGCCGCTCGCCACTGGCCTCGGGATTCCGTTGGGAGATCGATCTGCTCGCTGCAATTGCCGCGCCAACAAACCCCGTGGTTTCCGCTACTGTTGTGCTTCGGCTCGGACTCTGCCAGAGCCTATAAAAGTCTGGCCACCGTGAACTCCTTACCGCGCTGTGATGAGAAGCGAAGACGGAGAGAAAGAATCGAGCTGTGCCATCGCCGGTGGGCTCGTCGTTGTCGCTGCCCCAGTGCCGTGCCGTGAAGCTCCACCTGTCCGTGGAGAAGTATTGTGGTCTCGCCGCGTTGAACCGGCGCCCGGGGCTCGGGATTTCTTCACCGGAGACCGTGAACCCACTGTCCTCCGTGGCCAGCCTCTTCGCAGACTCCTCCTCTGGTGAGTCCTCATTCCCCGCATTCGCTATCGTCTCCTCTACGCGTAGCTCGGTTTAATCGACGTTTTGGGCACTGTAGTGGTCGGTGGCCTCTGCGCCGTCGGTGTGGTTGCGCCTCCGTGGAACTCGCCCGCGCTACCGCTCGAGATTCCACCACAGTGGGTCTGGGGGCTTCAATTGGTGGCGTGGATGGCACACGGTGCTTCGCTTGATGGGATTGTCGATCGGGAAGACCGTGATTCCACGCCGGAGTTGGTGCTCCGCCGTGGGGGAAAGGTTTGCGCCACCGCCGGCCCAGCTCTGGATGTGGAAGAAGCTACGCGGACCGTTGATCGACCCACGTGCGGTCAGGATGAGTGGATCGAGTACTCCTCGCGTGGATTAATGTCAGCCGTTGATCGTTGATCTGAGTGCCTTGCTAGATCTGTAGCGTGAACAATTTTGGGCCATCGATCTTTGATCCTAGGGCAGTGGACGCATACCGGTTCATAACCTTCCCCAATCTAATCATGGCCCTTGATGCAAGATCCAACGGCCAGAACTGATTGATACCCCTTCGGCCCTGGTTGTCTTTTAAAAGAGACCCCCTGCTTTAACCAAATCAACCCGCCGTCCCCTCGGGAGGGTTTACTGAGTCATAGGGAATCTTACACAATAAACCCTGACCTTTTGCGAAATTGAGGCCCAGTCCAGAACTCATTTAATTTGAATAAATGAAATAGAAAATGGATTTATAATATGAAAATAATTACTAGAACTTGATAAATTCATAGAAAAATTCATACTTGCTCCAAATTAGTCCATTCCACTTTCTAAATTTTTATAATTTAATTCTCTATCATTTAGAGCCTCTGCTTTGTCATGAAAACAATTAGAAATTTAATCTCTCACTTAATCCATTTTAAACACATAAAACCTTTGAAAATTCATAACTTAAAATCTATAACTCCAAAATTAATGATTCCTGTTCCTATGATCTTATTTTAATATGTATATTATTAATGTGTATTTTGTTCTTATGTTTGGTGTAATGTTAAATTTTGCCTATACAATGTTTGTTTGTATTGCTACGACTAGAGCAAGGTCACGTGTCATCTGAAGAGCAAGTTGGTACCTGGAATCTCAAGTCCCAGGCAAGTTGTGCCCTTGATCACTTCTTTTTACCCAGCCATGTTCTGATTAATCATAATGATCTGCATAGGTTAATTTTGATGGGATCCAATAGGTTACCCTAGTTTGATTATCTTTATACCTTGTTTACCACTGAACCTTTTTGGGTAGTACTTGCTAGTGCTTTATGTGGTTTTGGGTATGAAGATACATTATTCATGATCACACTTTTATTATCTGTTTATTATTATTGTTCATGATAAGATCATTATGTTAATTGGAACATGGAGAACCACCCGGGAAAACAGTGCTACCACAAGGGAGGAATGGGACCCCTTGGCTGATTAATTAGGAAAGCTAGTGGAAGACTACCTTACCCGAAAGGGGCAAGGGCAGTAGGGGAGTGGTCAGTGTAGGGAGGCCCTCGGGAGGATTTTGCTGCGATGGCGGTCCTGCAAGGGATTCCTGCATTGGAACTTCCTATAAACTGTAGCGGGTTTTCGGAAGCTAGTGGAACTTTGTAAAGGCCTCGTAGTGGATCCCTAGCCATTCACCTCGGTAGTGTCTAAGGGCCTTGCAAACCCTGGCGACATGGGATACACGACTTGTGGGTAAAGATGCGCAACCTCTGCAGAGTGTAAAACTGGTATACTAGCCGTGCTCACGGTCAAGAGCGGCTCGGACCCTCACATGATTAAATTATGGAACTTAAACTCAATTTGTCATATGCATTGCATCGCAGGTGAAGTTGTTACTTTTGTTCTACTATTTAATTGGGCTGGTGTTTACTTATACTTAGTAACTGCTAATAAAATTTTGACCAACTTTAAAAGCAATGCTCAGCTCTAACCATCCTCTTTGGTAAGCCTTACACTTCACGTGAGCTCCCACCTTTGGCGAGTTCATGCACATTATTCCCCACAACTTGTTGAGCGATGAACGTATGTGAGCTCACCCTTGCTGTCTCACACACCCCACAGGTCAAGAACAGGTACCGCAGGATGAGGCGCTTGGAGGATGCTGCGATGAGTTCGTGAGAGGTCTAGGCCGTCGTCTCCCAGTCAACTTTGGGTTGCTGGACTGTTGTCTCCCTATAATGTAATTATTTATTTTGTATAGAACTCCTGTTATATATAAAGATGTGACATTCGATCCTGTGCCACTATACATCATATGTGTGAGACTTGGTCCCAGCACACCTGGTGTTTATGTTCGCGCCCGGGTTTTGGACCCCTAAAATCCGGGTGTGACAGAAGTGGTATCAGAGGAATGTTGACTGTAGGACGAAACCTAGATAGAACTGGACAACCATTATCTACTTACCTTTGCTACTCTGATTCTTTCTAAACTTTTCTTAATCTTTTCTCATCTATTTCCGCTTTACTCTGATTATTCTTACCTTTTCATTCTAAAGACAAATGTGGATTTCACACCTTGAAATCCTGTACCTAAAGTGACTTTTAGGAATAGGAGACCTAATCTTAGGAACAAAAACAAAACTATTTTTTTTATATATCTATGCTCTTGAATGTTTGTTCTTGTGATACATATCTGATTTGGATCTTTGATTGAGTGTGATGAGTTGTGGAGTAATGTCCACAATTACATCTGCATATACATATATGCATAAATATAAATAAATAAAATTCATAAGATAACTAAATAATCTAGATTATCCCTCATTAAAGATTTATCTAATCTCAGTAGATCCATCTTATCCTAATAAGCATACTTATCCACCCTAGTTTAAACAACCATGATCTAATGCAAATTAATTAGATCATATCTAGTCAAACTAGTCATACCAATCTAATCTAGATCCCATCTAACCTATTATGATCTAATCTAATGTGGTCCACTAAATCAGATTAGTGATACTGGTAGAAGAGATTAGACCCTACTAGCCATGTATTAACTTAACTTAGCACATTGGATCAACTCAACTATGAGCTAACCCAAGCCATGATGAATGGTATAACCTTTCTATTCCCACCTAACAACAAACAAACTTTTAACCTACATCTTGTATTCTATCCCACCCCTATATATCTCTCATCTTGACAGATTCTATCTTACCCTTGGATATTCACCTTATACGATTGGTTACCCCAATCTGGACATAAAACAAAGATTAAGCCCTACCAAAGAATCTTTAGATTATAACCAGCTACTAGCTTATTCATTCCGCCTATTGAATAATTTCCTTTGCAAAACTATTACCATATGCTTCTAACTTTCATGGTCAATACCAGGAAAGGAAAGATTATCACGTAACAACAAACAGAAAATGAATCCTCCAAATCCTCCACCTGTTGAAATCGATCAAGTGGTTGCTGCCCAAAGACTGGTAATACAACAATTAACAGACCTGGTGACCGAGATGCAAAATCAGATAAGACAAGAACGCGAGGAAATACGTCAGGTCCGCCAAGAAATAAGGCAAGCACGGTTGGAGAGACAACAACAACAACAACCTCCACCACCACCACCAGCTCCACCAAGCTACATAGATATAAATTATGATGATTTGTAAGATCTAGATGTTACTTTAGTTAGTAGATGATATGATATTATTTTAGAAGGAACAATAAGGTCTATTGACCCTATTTTTGTTAAAGAATTATACCTCATGCTGAGATTTCTTTGTTCGTGCATATGTTCCGAGAACAATATGAGTATACATTCCTTTTCTTACAAATCTCGAGGACGAGATTTTTGTTAAGGGGGGTAGGATTTGTGAGACCCAAAATTAGTAGGAAAAAAATAATATAAACAAAGTATCATAATACTTTGGAAATTAGGAAATAAGAAAAAGATGAGAAAAGGATTTTTCTTTTAAAGGAAACCATTTATACATCCCATGAAATAAATAACAAGGAGAATAAAACTTAAATTAGTAATATTAAAATAGTATGGTTTATATTCACCTTTGGGTTTCAATTGATACATTTGAAAAATCTGAAAACTAAAATAGAAGTATAAATTTGAATTTGGGATAGAAAATAGAAAATAAATGGGAAGGGAAGAAAAGAGAAGTAATATGAAAACATGAGTAATATATTTGAATAAATATTCTCCAAATACTTTTAATTGCACCAAAATGAACCAGTTACAAGTTTGAATTGAATTGGTATTTTAAATTTGAATTTGTGAAAGAATGGAGAAAGGAGAAAATAAAAGGAAAAAAAAAAGAAAAGGAACACTATACCTAACTGGGCCGCCAACCTGGAATTCGGCCCGCTCCAGCTTTCCACCCGCGCAGCCCAACTTCACCCCGCCGCGCGCTGACGACCAGGCCCCACCGGGCAGCCTCCCGTGCGCGCTCGCCAACCCTCCCCACTGCTACTGACCAGCGGGCCCCTCGGGTCATTTACGTCGCGATCGCCTTGGTCACTGATGCGCGGGCCCAACCGGTCGGCCTTGGGCTAGATTCCGCCCGTGTTTCCTGTTGGCGCAGCTTGTCTCACTGACTGGTGGGTCCCGGTGTCAGATGCGTCCTCAACCCCTCGGACTCAGAACGGAATCGCGCGCCGCTCGCCACTGGCCTCGGGATTCCGTTGGGAGATCGATCTGCTCGCTGCAATTGCCGCGCCAACAAACCCCGTGGTTTCCGCTACTGTTGTGCTTCGGCTCGGACTCTGCCAGAGCCTATAAAAGTCTGGCCACCGTGAACTCCTTACCGCGCTGTGATGAGAAGCGAAGACGGAGAGAAAGAATCGAGCTGTGCCATCGCCGGTGGGCTCGTCGTTGTCGCTGCCCCAGTGCCGTGCCGTGAAGCTCCACCTGTCCGTGGAGAAGTATTGTGGTCTCGCCGCGTTGAACCGGCGCCCGGGGCTCGGGATTTCTTCACCGGAGACCGTGAACCCACTGTCCTCCGTGGCCAGCCTCTTCGCAGACTCCTCCTCTGGTGAGTCCTCATTCCCCGCATTCGCTATCGTCTCCTCTACGCGTAGCTCGGTTTAATCGACGTTTTGGGCACTGTAGTGGTCGGTGGCCTCTGCGCCGTCGGTGTGGTTGCGCCTCCGTGGAACTCGCCCGCGCTACCGCTCGAGATTCCACCACAGTGGGTCTGGGGGCTTCAATTGGTGGCGTGGATGGCACACGGTGCTTCGCTTGATGGGATTGTCGATCGGGAAGACCGTGATTCCACGCCGGAGTTGGTGCTCCGCCGTGGGGGAAAGGTTTGCGCCACCGCCGGCCCAGCTCTGGATGTGGAAGAAGCTACACGGACCGTTGATCGACCCACGTGCGGTCAGGATGAGTGGATCGAGTACTCCCCGCGTGGATTAATGTCAGCCGTTGATCGTTGATCTGAGTGCCTTGCTAGATCTGTAGCGTGAACAATTTTGGGCCATCGATCTTTGATCCTAGGGCAGTGGACGCATACCGGTTCATAACCTTCCCCAATCTAATCATGGCCCTTGATGCAAGATCCAACGGCCAGAACTGATTGATACCCCTTCGGCCCTGGTTGTCTTTTAAAAGAGACCCCCTGCTTTAACCAAATCAACCCGCCGTCCCCTCGGGAGGGTTTACTGAGTCATAGGGAATCTTACACAATAAACCCTGACCTTTTGCGAAATTGAGGCCCAGTCCAGAACTCATTTAATTTGAATAAATGAAATAGAAAATGGATTTATAATATGAAAATAATTACTAGAACTTGATAAATTCATAGAAAAATTCATACTTGCTCCAAATTAGTCCATTCCACTTTCTAAATTTTTATAATTTAATTCTCTATCATTTAGAGCCTCTGCTTTGTCATGAAAACAATTAGAAATTTAATCTCTCACTTAATCCATTTTAAACACATAAAACCTTTGAAAATTCATAACTTAAAATCTATAACTCCAAAATTAATGATTCCTGTTCCTATGATCTTATTTTAATATGTATATTATTAATGTGTATTTTGTTCTTATGTTTGGTGTAATGTTAAATTTTGCCTATACAATGTTTGTTTGTATTGCTACGACTAGAGCAAGGTCACGTGTCATCTGAAGAGCAAGTTGGTACCTGGAATCTCAAGTCCCAGGCAAGTTGTGCCCTTGATCACTTCTTTTTACCCAGCCATGTTCTGATTAATCATAATGATCTGCATAGGTTAATTTTGATGGGATCCAATAGGTTACCCTAGTTTGATTATCTTTATACCTTGTTTACCACTGAACCTTTTTGGGTAGTACTTGCTAGTGCTTTATTTGGTTTTGGGTATGAAGATACATTATTCATGATCACACTTTTATTATCTGTTTATTATTATTGTTCATGATAAGATCATTATGTTAATTGGAACATGGAGAACCACCCGGGAAAACAGTGCTACCACAAGGGAGGAATGGGACCCCTTGGCTGATTAATTAGGAAAGCTAGTGGAAGACTACCTTACCCGAAAGGGGCAAGGGCAGTAGGGGAGTGGTCAGTGTAGGGAGGCCCTTGGGAGGATTTTGCTGTGATGGCGGTCCTGCAAGGGATTCCTGCATTGGAACTTCCTATAAACTGTAGCGGGTTTTCGGAAGCTAGTGGAACTTTGTAAAGGCCTCGTAGTGGATCCCTAGCCATTCACCTCGGTAGTGTCTAAGGGCCTTGCAAACCCTGGCGACATGGGATACACGACTTGTGGGTAAAGATGCGCAACCTCTGCAGAGTGTAAAACTGGTATACTAGCCGTGCTCACGGTCAAGAGCGGCTCGGACCCTCACATGATTAAATTATGGAACTTAAACTCAATTTGTCATATGCATTGCATCGCAGGTGAAGTTGTTACTTTTGTTCTACTATTTAATTGGGCTGGTGTTTACTTATACTTAGTAACTGCTAATAAAATTTTGACCAACTTTAAAAGCAATGCTCAGCTCTAACCATCCTCTTTGGTAAGCCTTACACTTCACGTGAGCTCCCACCTTTGGCAAGTTCATGCACATTATTCCCCACAACTTGTTGAGCGATGAACGTATGTGAGCTCACCCTTGCTGTCTCACACACCCCACAGGTCAAGAACAGGTACCGCAGGATGAGGCGCTTGGAGGATGCTGCGATGAGTTCGTGAGAGGTCTAGGCCATCGTCTCCCAGTCAACTTTGGGTTGCTGGACCGTTGTCTCCCTATAATGTAATTATTTATTTTGTATAGAACTCCTGTTATATATAAAGATGTGACATTCGATCCTGTGCCACTATACATCATATGTGTGAGACTTGGTCCCAGCACACCTGGTGTTTATGTTCGCGCCCGGGTTTTGGACCCCTAAAATCCGGGTGTGACATATTCCGAAGCTTCTTAAAAGCTGGATTACGATTTCCCTTGAGCAGTTTTGTCGTGGAAGTTCTGAAGACATTCGAAATTTACCTTCACCAGCTTATCCCCGAAGCAATCATAAGGATGAACATCTTTGTATGGGCCATGAGAAGCCAAGGTTTGGAACCTAACGCAAAAAGCTTCTGTAACGTACACGAGCTATTGTATGAGACAAAACCCTGGGGCAAAGAGCAGTATCACAACAACTTTGGCTGCTATAGCTTCGGCGCTCGGTCCGGGTCAAGCTGCCCTGTGCCAACCTTTCGAAAGAGGTGGCCCGGCGACTGGATGACAGAATGGTTTTACGTGAAAAATGACTTGAAATCACGTGAAGATATCAAGGGTATCATTATGCACCCTATCTGGCAACGCTTCGGCCTCCGGAAGCCGAAGGTGAAAATGGATGAAGCAGCCGAAGAATGCCAGAGAGCCTTCGGCGTGGTTTGCTCTTTTATTGGGACAAGGGATTTGGTCCAAGAGCATATTGCCTTCAGAGTTTGGCCACTTGTAGAAAAGTGGGAAATGCCGAAGGAGACCGTCAAGGAACCTGACGAAGGTGGACTAGTTAGGCTAAAATACACATTCAAATACGGAGATAAGTTTGTTGAACCAGATGATGACTGGTTAAAAAGTATTGAGGCCATAAGTGACGAATTGCTTGGGGTATACTCGAAAGCCGAAGATACTGCATTATCAGCGGCCTTCGGAGGCCGAAAGAAGAAGAGACTTAACCGAGTATTCGATGCAATTGGGTTTGTCTACCCCGACTACCATTACCCAGTGCGAGGCCAAAAAAGGAAAAAATACTTCTCCTGCAAAGGAAATTGCTTTAGCTCCTCCTAGCGAGCCATCGCCGAAGAGGAAAAAGGTAAAGGTGCTCACATACCGGCCACGTTATATTGAACCGGCCACAGTGCCTGAGTTTATTGGTGAGGCCTCTTCGGCCACTGAAGCTAGAAAACCACCTCCAGTGCCGAAAATCGAAGAAATGGCCGAAGTACCAACAACAGAGAAAACAGAAGAACCGAGGACTGAAGAAACAAAAACATTAGAAATTTTAAGTCCTTCAACAAAAATCCAAAAGGGTCCAGCAGCGACCCCGAAAAGAAAAAGGATGGTTAATGTGCTGGATGTTTTGGAAACAATTAAATCTTCAAGCATAACTCCAAAGAAAACTGTTGAAGCTTCTGAAGTGTCTACTGAAGCCTTTGTTGCTGAAGCTTTGAAGCAACAATTTGAAACTGAAGCTGGGCCTTCAGAGCCCACCAAGGTAAAACCTTTGAAAGCTGAAGAAACAAAATTGACAGAGGCAACTTTGGAAACCGGAAAAACAAAAATGACAGAGCCGATTTTGATTGAGGAAATTGACACTGCCGCCCCTGAAGCATCTTCCAAAATGCGTGATTATATTGTGCGACATGCTTCGGGGAAGAAATTATCTGAAGAAGAGATTTTTGAAGCTAACCACTATGCCTGAGAACTGAAGTATCCGAAGGGGGCCGTAGTGTTCAATGGGACAGACGAAGATGACTTCCTATACTGTCTCCCAGACAATAAAGAATTATCCGTCTGTCGGGAGATGGCTAGAAGCATGGGATTCCCGAAGCTTGAAGCTGGCCTTTGCGCCATGACGAAGGACGATCTTGCGGATAGCCTTGCATACAATAGTTTGAAGGTACAAAAATTGTGAATTTTGAAGTTTATGAATTTTGAATTAGTCTTTTGTTCTTATGTTAATCCATTCATTCTTTTGAATAGGGCTTAATACTCAGCAATGCCTTAAGGGCACAAAAGAATGCTGAAGATGAGAGCTGCACCATTGCTCTTAACAACCTTCGAACAGAGGTTATCAGACTAAGAAGCGAAGCCTTGGAAAAGGACAAAATTCTTCTTACATTGGTGGATAAGATAAAGGAAGACGAAGCTAGTTCTAAAACTCAAGCCGAAGCTCAGAAGCGCGAAATCGAAGATCTTCGGAAACAATTAGCCCGAGCTAAAGAAGAACGCATTCTTGAAGAAACAAAACGAGAACTAAGTGATCAATGGGCAAATCATTTGGAAATAAATGTTGAAGAGCTTCGTGCTTCCAAGAAAAGGTGCTATGATAAATCCATAGAGTGTGTTAAGAAGATAAAATCCAGCTTCGCCAGCGTTGACGCGTTCTCTAGTGAAGAAAATTTCACAAGGGGGAATCCAGAAGGCCCGATTGAATGGATCAGTCACGAAGCTGAGGCCTTCGAGGAAATCTTGAATAGTCGCGGGGGACATTTGTGCTTTTTCGGACGCCAGGGGAATTGTTACTATTTTGGAGAAGAAAGGGTGCGAGCATGTGAAATCTTTAGCACAATCTGAAGCTGCTTTATCTTCTGAAGATATTAAAGACCCTTCAGCCGAAGCAAGCCAGGTCGGTGGAAAAATTTTCACCGACATTTGGGATAATGGCGGCCGAGAAATGGCCCAAGAAATCATTCAAAGAAGTGAAAAAGGCATCCATGATGCTAGGAAGGTAGCGGAGGCTGCTGAGAAAAGCTCAGGGCCTGAAGGGCAAATAGGTATTAACTAGTGGTTTTTATTGTGTTGTAATTTTGATTTCAAACTTTATTCGTGGTTTGTAATAGTAATATAGCCGTATCCTCTCCTCCCTCAGAACCTGCTGAGGCGTCTCCGGCCCCCCACTCAAAGGGAGACGATGAAATTAGAAAAATGGTCGAAGCCATCATGGACAAAGTTGTCGATCAGCTACTGAACGAAGCTGCAGAAGTAGTTCTTAGGGAAGATTAAATACTATTGTAAAAATATTTGGAATGTGACATGTGTAAAACTTTGTAACTTTGAATGTAATATATAATCTTTTTTTTGTGGTTCAATTCTTTACGATGCATAAAATTTTGCATACATACCGTTTTTTGAGCCTTCGGCGAAAAAAACACATTCCCTTCTTTTCATGCTTCGTGAAGAAAATCTTTTGTGTATCACAAGAATTTCCATACTTCTCTGATGAAGAATATCCAAGCTTCGTGAAAACATTCTTCGAAGCTATAAAAAAGTTTTATGTTGTCTCTCTAATGAAGCTACTGAAAGTCGCCTAGAGGGGGGGTGAATAGGCGAAACCTGAAAATTAAAACTTTATCCCCCAACTAGATCCCTTGATTAGTGGTTAGAACAAGATATACAAATATCGGAGAATAGAAACTAAGTTCTTGCTTGAAAAGAGTATTGCTAAATAATGCGGAAGTGATAAATCAATACAATTAGTAAGTTATAAAATAACAAAGCAAGAAGCCTAGGATGAGAAGAGCACTAGGACAAGTTCTGTCTTGCAACGAGTTGCTTCACTAAAAGGGAATTTAACTTGAAGCAACTCCAAATGATATTAACAAATAATGATGCAAGAGAACTTAGAGCAAGGGAAAACAAACAAATCACAAACAATAAACACAATGGACACGGGTGATTTGTTTTACCGAGGTTCGGCCCTCGAAGGCCTAGTCCCCGTTGAGGAGTCCACTTAAGGACGGGTCTTTTTCAACCCTTTCCCTCTCTCCCCCGATCACACAAGGATCGGTGAGCCTTTCTTCTTCTCAAGGATCACTCTCGATCCCACAAGGACCACCACAAACTTTGGTGTCTCTTGCTAGCTTTTACAAGCCTCCAAAACTTTGGAGGAAGTTCGAATGGGAGTCAAAACTCCACGCGCAAATGAACACACAGATGAAGCACACACTATCTCTCAATGAATCTCACAAGGCACTAGTGCTAAACTCAAATGAGTAGCTCTCTTTTGCTTGCTCTCTCTTTTGTGGCACTTGTGTTGGTTGTAGTGGTCTAAATCTTGTGTATAGGATGGATCAATGAATATATGTGGTTGGGAGGGCTTGAGTATGTCAACTAGATGACTTGGAATGTTGCTTGGGCTCCCACCACTTGAAGTGGCCGGTGGGGGTGGTATTTATAGCCATCAACCACCCATATAGCCGTTGGGGCGCATCTGCCAGAAATTGCACTGGCGGACGGTCCGCGGCTAGGGCCCGGACGGTCCGCGACCCTCCAACGGTCGATTCTGACATCTTCAACGGATACTTCTGACAGATCAACGGCTAGATCAACGGCTATCTGCCTCGGTGACACCACGCGGACGGTCCGCCCTTGGTCCCGGACGGTCCGCGCTAGCTATATAATTCCTTTTAATCAACTTGTCACCTTCGGGCTGAACCAGGTCTTCACCTGCGGACTGTCCGTGAATTATAGCCGGACGGTCCGCGCGTTGTAGCTGGACGGTCCGCGGTTTAGTCGGACTGTCCCTGATTTGTAGTTCCTGGTCGAAGTCAACTTGGTGTCGCGGACTGTCCGCCGCAAGGGCCCGGACGGTCCGAGCATAGTCTGTTTTTCCAAAAAGCTTCTCCTGTCCGGAATAATCTACGGTATTCCGGACAGTCGATTTAGTATAGTTGTAGATGAACCTTTGGCACCTGTAGAGCATATAATCTAGAGCAAACTAGTTAGTCCAATTATTTGTGTTGGGCGATTCAACCACCAAAATCATTTAGGAAAAGGTTTGAGCCTATTTCCCTTTCAATCTCCCCCTTTTTGGTGATTGATGCCAACACAAACCAAAGCAATTATATAAGTGCAGAATTGAACTAGTTTGCATAAGGTAAGTGCAAAGGTTACTTGGAATTAGACCAATTTTACATTTCATAAGATATGCATGGATGCTTTCTTCATATTTAATGTTTTGGACTATGCTTGCACCATTTGTTTTGTTTTTGCAAACTCTTTTGTAAATTCTTTTCAAAGTTCTTTTGCAAATAGTCAAAGGTAAATGAATAAGATTTTGAGAAGCATTTTCAAGATTTGAAATTTTCTCCCCCTGTTTCAAAATGCTTTTCCTTTGATTGAACAAAACTCCCCCTCAAGTAAATTCTCCTCTTAGTGTACAAGAGGGTTTTAAGATATTAATTTTGAAAATACTCCTTTCTCCCCCTTTTGAACACAATAAGAGACCAATTTGAAATTTACCAATTGAAATCATTAGTTTTAAAATTAGGGTGGGGTGGTGGTGCGGTCCTTTTGCTTTGGGCTAATACTTTCTCCCCCTTTGGCATGAATCGCCAAAAACGAATACTTAGAGTGATATATAAGCCCTTTTTCTTCTCTCCCCCTTCGGCAAACAATTGAAATATTCAATTGAAATAGAGATATGAGTGAAGATTATACCAAAGTGGAGAACTATGCGGAATACCGACAAAGAGTGGATAATACCGATGGAGTTGAGTGGAAGCGCCGTCTTTGCCGAATATTCCATTTCCCTTTCAATTCTATGACTAAGCATGAGAATACACTTGAAAATCCATTAGTCATAGATATAAAGGAGATATGATCAAAAGGATATATCAAATTAAGCATGATCATAGTTCTATACAACATAGATTGCTCCCCCTAAATATGTGCATGGAGAGGAAGAACACATATTTTGGCCTAAAATGCCAATTGCACATAATTAGGTTAATGAGAACATATCTATATCATACAGAAGGTGAAGTGCATTGTGTCATAGAATAAGTGTGATGCTCATGACAGTTTATGCACTTATGAAAGCATGTTGTAAACATTTTGAGCATTTTCCCTTAAGGTTTTCAAAGAGGCTTAAGGACCATCCACCTTTTGAACAAAGGTAGCTTATCCTCGTTACAAGGTTAAGCTTTAAGCTTTTTGACAAATAAATCACTTCATCTAGTTTCAACAAGGATGCATTAAAGCATGAATGAATTTTTGAGAAGTTAAACTAGATATGAAGCAGGGATAATGCATGGACATGCTTTCTCTTCCTTCTACACAAGATATGCAAGGAGTGTATACAAAAGGAAGATTTAGGTACATATGTAAATGAATGGAAGTAGTTTTACCGTTTTGTACCTTCACATAGAGACGCTCTCTTCATTGTGCTTTGTCCTTTGTCTTAGATGCTTAAGACCTATTCTTAATGACAATATATGGAAATATTTTGCACAAAAGAGAGTTCTACAACAAGTGATCTTTTCAAGTTATTGTTAGCATATATCAAATGGATCACAAGTTGCATAAATGTATCATGAATTCTCCTTTTAAATTAGTGCATATCAAGAGAGATATCGATTGATAGTATTTACGACACTAAGAAGCATGATTGTTGATTGAAGTCATTCAATGATCAAACAAATAACAGATGTGATCAAAAGAACAACAAACGCATTAAATTATCAGTTAAGCTTAGAATAGGAGAATCCAATACGCATGCTACTTTAGAAATGAAAGCAACAATCCTTGATAAAAGCGACATTATTTTTAACAAGTTGGATTGATGTGAAGTAGCATACTATATGAGAAACATTATTCTCATGCAAGAGACTATATGAAATTATTAAGATAAAGCAATAGTCTCAACATAAAAAAAATAAGAATGAACTCCCCCTAAAGATATGCATCAAGTAATTGAAAGAATTGATTTCGATGCATTCACTTTTAAGGACATAAAGGGAGAAGCATTATACATTTTGATCAAGGCTTATAAATTTTGTAATAAACAACTTAAGCCTGGTAATAATGAAAAAGGATTTAAAATGCTTACAACCACACCATTGATTGTTGTGAAGACCTTATTGTCCAAGTAGGTGTTGTTGTCCTTGATGTTCTTTCTTTTTCATTTGAGTGTCCCCCTTTGTATTTGTCTCTTTTTCCTTCCAAACTTATTTAAAATACTCAAGAGACATGTTAATAGCGCAAGGGAGATATGGTGAAGGATGATTACATTAGATAGGAAATAAGCATAATTTATCATCCATAAGTCACACAGACATGAAGTAAAATCCCTAACATTAGTGCACTTATACTTGAAAGGAGGAACATGCACTATTTAACAATTTGATTACTCATAGGAATTTACTTCTTCATATTGAACTTTATTATCATGACTTAGAAGCGCATCAATATGAGAATAGCAAAGGCATGAATTAGATTCTAATGGACAAACACATTTATGAATATGATATTGAATTGCATACTTAGTTAATTTCGGTTCAATAAAGAATCTATTCCTCACAAGGGTAGAATATGATAATTTAGATTAAATCCCCATTGAGATGGGAACCAAACTTAAAAAGATGAGTTCCCATACCTTTGCTTTTACCTTTCTTCCTTTGGGTGAAACTCAACCCATGAGGCTTGTGCACTTTCTCTCTTGTATACTTTCATAATTGAACTCAAGAGAAATGTTAGTAGCAACACAAGCACTAGTTTCCATTTTTGTAATCATTTTGATAAGGAATGGAAGCTAGATTACCAAAACATGGAAACTCTATAGCATGAACTAGATTATCCATAGATGATGTTATGCTCAATTTAACTCATAAAACAAGCATAAATAATCCTTTGAGATTATAGGAATAAATCTAATTCATGATTTGGAAAGCGATAAATGTGAAAGAATCATATCCAATTTGAGCAAGTAAAATACATCATAAAACATTGGATTGATTTTTCTTTTCAGTTAGATTACATGCTTCCAAAGAGAAACTTATTCTCTACAAGTGAGACTACTTTGGGTTACTTAAATAAAATTAATAGTCTCACTATTCTAGTTATAGAGAGAGTTTTCCTTTTACAAGTGTCCTAAGGATTTGAATTCCTTGCATGACACCTTATTCTTTTAAGAACATGAAATATCTCTCTATATCTAGAATCATGGCAATAACAAGATAATTAGAGAAAGAATATGCCATGATATACTTGCAACAGATTAGAGCATGTAGATTGCCATAATATGGAAATGATGAATGTGCAATCTACCATATGAGAGGAAATTCTTCAAAGAATGGTAATATCAAATTAAAGACATTTGAAGTGCTTCAATGTGACTACACAAGACACATAAGAAATGATATTCTTAAATACTTGCACTTTAAAAACATAGAAGTTACCATCCTTTGACTTTCCTCCATGTTGTAGGCCTTGATTTTTCCCATATGATATCTGTTCACTTCCTACAACATATAATATCTTCCTCGAGATGATATGAGTTTAAGACATAGCAATTTGAAAAATAACCTTGGGTCAATCATGTATATAGATCATTGAAGATTGATAGCTTGAGTTGATAAGAATTGAATGAACTCTCTCAAGCACCCCAAAGCTTCATATCATCTCCTTCCCCTACAAAGCTTGTCAAGTATATTTTGGTACCCATCGCTTGATGGGTCCATCACGGTTAGTCAACAAAGATCTAGGAACCCAAAAGTCCTTTGTGTTAGCATTAGGTAAACTCATTACCTTTCTAGCACAAGTTGCAATTTCGGGTTGCCTAGTTACATGAGAAGTAATTGACAAGCTAGGAGTGGAAGATTTACCTATGGGACAATCCTTGCATTGATGTCCCTTCTTTCGGCATATGTAGCATAGGCGTTCTTCAACTCTTGAAGATTTCTTCCTTCCTTGTTTCTTGCTTGCTACATGGTTAGTGAATATTTTCTTTTCTAACCCTATGCCTTTTTGTTTTAAATGGGGACAAGATCTAAGCAAGTGTCCCTTCTTGGAGCATTTAAAACAAAGTCTATCATCCTTGTTAATAATCAAGCTATTTTTAATGTAGGGACATGACCTAATCAAGTGCCCCTCTTCAAAGCATTCACTACACCTCTTAATGTGAGGTGTGGCTTGATTATTACCTTGGATGTTACCTTTTGTGGAGGCATGGTTGAGGCTTTTGGAGGAGGTGTTGAATTTCATCTTTTGTTTCTTCCTCTTGGTAATCCTCAAATCCTTGACATTTTCTTTAAGGGATGTAGTGCATGCCACGGTTGTTCCCGTCTCAAGCTTCTTCACCATGTGATCACAGTTATCTTGAGAAGGTTGAGCAATGCACTTTCCTTTTAGTTGTGTCAAGCTCATTTTTAGCCTCTCATTTTCTTCCTTGAGCTTTTGATATGTATCATCATTTGTTCCTGCAAGTTCTAGCTCAAAAGAAGATTTGCTTGTCGACAGACAACAAGCATTAGCACATGGTAATATAGTATCAATTTGAATACATGTGCATGAGTGAGGTTGTTGGGATTTTAAATTTTCTATCACAACCTCATGAGTCAAATTCAATATGATATGATTATCTATAAGATTTTCATGGGAACATAGAAGCATATCATATTTATCTTGAAAAGCTAGATTCTCAACTTTTAGCTTTTCTACTTGGTCCTTAAGCAAGGTATTCCCATTTTCTAATTGAGCGATACAATGTAAAGCGTTATCTTGCTCAATTGAAATAGTGTCATACCTTTGGACCAAATCAACATGAGAGCACTTTAGCTCCTCATGTTCCTTAGTCAACTCGTCAAAGTGTAGCATTTTCATGGAGAGAATATCTTCTAGCCTTTGACGAGCTTCGCTTTGCTCTCTTGCTCTTTCTAGAAGTTTGAGCATGACCGCCTTATCTTCTTGGCTTAGGCGAGCGTAGAGATGCACAAAGCTTCTTTCTTCCTCATCCTCATTTGTGCTTCCGCTATCATTTGCATTAGCTACACAACACATGTGGGAATCGAAATGGGAAGACAAACCTTTTGGAGAGGTGGATTCATCGTTTGGTCTCCACCGTTCATTTTCTTCTTCTTCCTTGCAAGGGTTAGTATCACAAAGACTAAAGGAAGCATCAAATGAACTATCATGTTTGGACTCATCAAATTTGTTTTTAATTCTAGTCCAAATATCATGCGCATCATAGAAAGATTCGTCATAGTTTGATATGAAGGCTTGATAATCTTCTCTACTAAGAGAATTAGTTAAGATGTCAAAAGCTAGATAGTTTAAGCGATAACATCTTTGATCCTCCTCGGAATTAATTTTTCCATTGAAATTAGAGGAAAAAATACTCTTGTTTATTATTTGTTCTAATCGTGGATCTATGGTTCTAAAAGCATTTATCACACTAGTAGACCAGGAATCATAATTAGAACAATCATCAAGTAATATTTCAAGAGTTACCTCTTTTTGAGTTACGTTCGATGGAGGAGTCTTCTTGTTCTTTTGGGATCTTCTACGAGCCATCACTTCGAGTTGTTAGACTCAAGATGAAGTGCCTAGCTCTGATACCAATTGAAAGTCGCCTAGAGGGGGGGTGAATAGGCGAAACCTGAAAATTAAAACTTTATCCCCCAACTAGATCCCTTGATTAGTGGTTAGAACAAGATATACAAATATCGGAGAATAGAAACTAAGTTCTTGCTTGAAAAGAGTATTGCTAAATAATGCGGAAGTGATAAATCAATACAATTAGTAAGTTATAAAATAACAAAGCAAGAAGCCTAGGATGAGAAGAGCACTAGGACAAGTTCTGTCTTGCAACGAGTTGCTTCACTAAAAGGGAATTTAACTTGAAGCAACTCCAAATGATATTAACAAATAATGATGCAAGAGAACTTAGAGCAAGGGAAAACAAACAAATCACAAACAATAAACACAATGGACACGGGTGATTTGTTTTACCGAGGTTCGGCCCTCGAAGGCCTAGTCCCCGTTGAGGAGTCCACTTAAGGACGGGTCTTTTTCAACCCTTTCCCTCTCTCCCCCGATCACACAAGGATCGGTGAGCCTTTCTTCTTCTCAAGGATCACTCTCGATCCCACAAGGACCACCACAAACTTTGGTGTCTCTTGCTAGCTTTTACAAGCCTCCAAAACTTTGGAGGAAGTTCGAATGGGAGTCAAAACTCCACGCGCAAATGAACACACAGATGAAGCACACACTATCTCTCAATGAATCTCACAAGGCACTAGTGCTAAACTCAAATGAGTAGCTCTCTTTTGCTTGCTCTCTCTTTTGTGGCACTTGTGTTGGTTGTAGTGGTCTAAATCTTGTGTATAGGATGGATCAATGAATATATGTGGTTGGGAGGGCTTGAGTATGTCAACTAGATGACTTGGAATGTTGCTTGGGCTCCCACCACTTGAAGTGGCCGGTGGGGGTGGTATTTATAGCCATCAACCACCCATATAGCCGTTGGGGCGCATCTGCCAGAAATTGCACTGGCGGACGGTCCGCGGCTAGGGCCCGGACGGTCCGCGACCCTCCAACGGTCGATTCTGACATCTTCAACGGATACTTCTGACAGATCAACGGCTAGATCAACGGCTATCTGCCTCGGTGACACCACGCGGACGGTCCGCCCTTGGTCCCGGACGGTCCGCGCTAGCTATATAATTCCTTTTAATCAACTTGTCACCTTCGGGCTGAACCAGGTCTTCACCTGCGGACTGTCCGTGAATTATAGCCGGACGGTCCGCGCGTTGTAGCTGGACGGTCCGCGGTTTAGTCGGACTGTCCCTGATTTGTAGTTCCTGGTCGAAGTCAACTTGGTGTCGCGGACTGTCCGCCGCAAGGGCCCGGACGGTCCGAGCATAGTCTGTTTTTCCAAAAAGCTTCTCCTGTCCGGAATAATCTACGGTATTCCGGACAGTCGATTTAGTATAGTTGTAGATGAACCTTTGGCACCTGTAGAGCATATAATCTAGAGCAAACTAGTTAGTCCAATTATTTGTGTTGGGCGATTCAACCACCAAAATCATTTAGGAAAAGGTTTGAGCCTATTTCCCTTTCAGCTACACTTCTTCTCAATTTATCTTGTGCCTTATTACGATTTTCTTTTTTTCAAAACATTCTTCGAAGATCAATACTGTGTCCCCTTCTTGTTCTACATGCGATATGATGTATGATGCTTATGTCATGCAAAATGATGTGATGGTGTTATGCTATCCAAAATGATATTTATGCCGAAGATACACACATCCCTGCAATAGAGCATAGAATCTTTTTATCTCAGCGCTGACTTTTCGCTGTAAGCCTCCCTTAGAAGCTTCTTCGCTTTTTACTTTCAGCGGAATCAGCGTTTATTTTTCGCTGTAAGCCTCCCTTAGGAGCTTCTTCGCCTTTTACTTTCAGCGGAATCAGCGTTTATTTTTCGCTGTAAGCCTCCCTTAGGAGCTTCTTCGCCTTTTACTTTCAGCGGAATCAGCGTTTATTTTTCGCTGTAAGCTCTGCATTCCCTTCGGAACGACTTTTGAGCAGAAAACTTACACTGCGCTCCCTTAGGAACGACTTTTTACTACTTCGAAGAAGTTACGGTGCGTTCCTTAGAACAAGTTTTTGATAATTCGAAGGTTCTCCGTGCCACCATAAATTCTTGTCCTTCGGCAACTCAAGCCTATGGAGAAAATATATTTTCATTATGATAATAAGCTAAACTGTTACAAGAATTTGAAAAAACAATAAAATACACTTAAACTTCTCATAATTGTTCTTTACTACAAAGAAAGTAAAACTGAATGCGAAAATGCAAAAAGCTACTGTCAAGGTAGGATATTTTGTCAGTAAATGTGCTTCGACTCTGGCACAGTGCTATTGACTGTGCGAGCTTCGAACTCCTCTCTGAAGTCCCTCTGGGGGTGAGAATGCTGGCTCCCTTCTGGCTGCGGAGCTCGTTGTATTGGTGGTGGCGGTGGAAGCTGTTGCCAGGAAGCTTGGGGTTGGCTTGCCGAAGCAACAGAGGCTGCAGGGTGATTGCCTACATATTCTGGAATGTAAGGCGAATGGTACGAAGCAGTATGCATAACCTGCTTCGGCTGGCTCTGTTGCGTTGCAGCTTCTGCTAGCTCCTTTTGCTTCTGGATGGTAATATGGCACATCCTGGTGGTATGGCCCTTGCCTTCACCACAGAATAGGCAGTAAATTTTTCTTGGTTGATCTCCAAATCTTCCCCCGAAGCCCCTGGCGCCTCTACCCCTTGGCGCTGGCGGCCGGAAAGAGCTTTGCTGTTGCCCCGAAGCTTGCGAGGAGCACTGTGGCCTTTGCTGTTGACTCCCTTTGTTATCATTTTGAGTAGAATTGTGAATTGACCTGACGTGCCTCGGATAAAATCTTCCTCCAAAGCCCCTGGTCATTTCAGAGAACCTGAAAGCTTCCTCCCTTCTTTGGTGAAAATCATTGTCGGCTCGAATATACTCGTCCATCTTCTGGAGCAGCTTCTCCAAAGTTTGAGGAGGCTTCCTAGCAAAGTACTGAGCTGAAGGTCCTGGTCGAAGCCCCTTGATCATGGCCTCAATGACAATTTCATTGGGCACTGTTGGTGCCTGTGCCCTCAGACGTAGGAACATTCGGACATATGCCTAAAGGTATTCTTCGTGATCCTGGGTGCACTGGAATAAAGCTTGAGCAGTGACTGGCTTCGTCTGAAACCCTTGGAAGCTGGTTATCAACATATCCTTCAGCTTTTGCCATGCGGTGATTGTCCCTGGCCTAAGAGAGGAGTACCAGGTTTGTGCAACACTCCTGACAGCCATGACGAAAGACTTTGCCATGACCGCTGTGTTGCCACCATACGAAGATATGGTTGCTTCATAGCTCATCAAGAATTGTTTTGGATCTGAATGACCGTCGTACATGGGGAGCTGGGGTGGCTTGTAAGATTGTGGCCAAGGAGTAGCCTACAGTTCTGTTGACAGGGGAGAAGTATCATCAAAAGCAAAATTTCCGTGATGGAAATCTTCACACCAGTCGCCCTCGTTGTAGGAGCCCTCTTGATGAAGCTCTCTGCGCGGGGGCCTTTGGTTCTGGTCATCTTGAGCAAGATGTCGAAGCTCTTCAGAGGCTTCGTCTATCTGCCTTTGAAGATCAGCTAGGCGAGCCATCTTCTCCTTCTTCCGCTGGACCTGTTGATTGATCATCTCCAAATTTTGGATTTCTTGATCCAAGTCGTCCTCCGGAGGCGTTGGACTAGTGACCTTCCTCTTCTGGCTCCGGGCCTCCCTAAGAGAAACGACATCTTGATTGGGGTCCAGCGGCTGCAGAGTGGCAGCCCCTGTCATTGAAGCTTTTTTCGGCGGCATGACGAAGGTGACGCTTGCCGAAGGTGCTCAAAACTCAAAAAATGGACGTGAGTTCACCGGAGGTGGGCGCCAATGTTGGGGACTTGTTCTCAAATGCTAAGAATTAAGAACAAGGCAACATAAAAAGTGTTAAATGTTAAATTCCTTCGTCCTTATAAACATTATGCCCCTTCGGATATAATGAATCTTGGACGAAGGTTACAAAAGAAAAGACCTTCGTAAGATTGATAGATGGTAAAAAAGAACACACATACGTAAAACACGAATAATGATATGAGTATTATCATCAACTTATTTTTATTATCAAATTCATAAAAACAAATTACAAATGTACATTCGAATTGACGAAAAGTAAAGGTACAGACGTGATGTGAAAAAGCGTATGTCAGGTCAACGTGAACAGTACGGGAGTACTGTTCATCTATTTATAGGCACGGGACGCAGCCCGTGTAAAATTACATTGATGCCCTTTACATTTGACAATAACTTTATAGCAATCCTTCAAGGTTTAATTTGACTTTTCATCTTTAAGTCGGTTCCTCCTTTCTGCCGTCATGCCGAAGTTTTTCTGCACGTAGCTTCGTGATCGTCTTATCCTTCGTCGTGATCGCTTTCCACCCCAGTCAAGCTTCGTCTTAACCATGCTCTTGTACACCCGCAACCTGACTCCGAAGATACCTGTTCACATGTTTCACTCGGAAAATATTGTCAAATCATGCTTTTTGAGGACCTTCGGAAGCCGAAGGCCCCCAACACTCCCTATTGCAACAACGTTGTAAATAAGAGGGGGAGAAGTATGGACACAAACTGGGATTAAGATGCTTGCAAGCAGCTGAAGGCTAGGCCTTCTGAGATAGTAAATGCAGACCATCTATTCGTTGGTAACCAACCTAGTGTTGGAGGACACCTAAAGGATATTGATTATCCTGTGAATGGAATACATTCACAACCTAGCTCAGTGCGCACTGAAGAGGCTAGGTTATCGGAAGCCCTTGATTCTCGTTTTGGGATTTCACGAGGAATCATAAGGGTACATAAAAAATGACTTTATGTCAACTAGAGAATTGTGTTATTTAAAAGCTACAAGTGTCGACACATGCATCTCAACAAATTGTATATGCACTCCAAGTGATCCAAAAGACTATGGCCATAGCAGAGCACGAGTATGCTCAAACTGGATCTTGTTGAGTGATACAATGTTGCAGAGATAGCCTTGCTCACCGGAAAGAAGTGTTAACTTATTTTCACTTCAAGGTATCTTACTGTGGATACAAGTTTGTTTTCATGGACTTGGAAACAATGAGGTGGTGAGAAAGCATGGCTAGTAGCAACTGGGTTTATACGCAAACCCAAGCATTATTTTAATGCTATAAATTCTCTTCTACCGTGAGTAGTAAAATTCTGATACAATACAAAGGGCAGTAAATCATCTATCTGTGCAGTTGATAGATGTAGTGACAACATATGCATATGTGGTCACTAGATTATGGTATATGTGGAGTCTTAAAGGATTCCAAATACATAATCACCAATCACAAATTTGCAATGCTTGGAAAGTCTTTGTGCCTTAGAGCATCCTGGTCAAATATGGTACATTCGACCTAGTGAATCCTTCTTTCTGAAAGGATACACAAAGTATGGTATGTTCAGTATAAATATGTGCATCATATTTTAAACATACATTACTTATCGACGGAGTTCAAGATAGAGGATATGAATTGAAAGAGATTTCCAATTCAAAGTAAACTATCTTAAGTATCTTGGATACAAAGTTGTCTATATCCAACATATATTGAAGAAATTCAATATGAAAGAATCATGGTTATTTGATTCTTCCGGATCATGAGATGTGCTATTGTATCTTGCAAGAGCATCCGGCCGGATATTGCTTTGCAATGATTTGCTAGCTAACAGCACATGAGATCGAGTTATGATCTCCAGGTGTACTCATGCTCTCCTTATATTTGGATATACTGATCTTGGATATCTATATAAGATCCCCAGGTACAAGATCAATGACATACTTCTGGTAAGTTGGACCTACTGTTTGATATATGTCGATCAACAGAGATTAATGGTCACTTACACACAGAATGATATACTACGTACTGAGGGTATGTGGTGGTCATGATTTTATATCATTGACCTTATTATCTATGGAGATAATATTACTTTGTGTTGTTTAGATGAAAAATAAGTTACGAACTAAGTCTCTACCTTACTCCACATTTTTAATGTGTTTGAGAGCAGGTATGAGATGACTTAGTGATTCGTAAAGATCAGGAGTGTTTTCTCTTGATCAGAAGAACTTGTTTCTGCATCATGTTGTACTCTTTTCTTTGCATGAGTTTTCCCCATGTTTGGGTTTCTCATTCAAAGTTTTTAACGAGACAACATCAACATAAGGCCTATGTCGTATCATCTATTTTTCCCGTAGAGGTTTTCGAGGATGATACATATGACATAGTTATTGTTGTATTTGAACTAGGTGATGAGTTTATCTCCCTAGAGTTCAAATGAATCAACAATAGAGTATGACTACTCTCCTTATTTCTCCCACTGGGTTTTTAAGGAGACTCGGCTGATATGTTGATTTCTCAGATTTTCTGGCAAGATTATCTTGGAGAAATATTAGCCTGAGTTATATGTCTCATCATTTATTTTCCCCACGGGGGTTTTTGAGATGATGGCTATAGACATATTATTGTTCTTTGGGCTAGAGGTCCATTGGAGAACAATATCGTACCATGGTTCAATTGAACCACCGACAATTATCTATAAGGATAATTGAGCTTGTGTTGTTCAGATGGAAACATGTTATATCAGGAGCAACATTAATCAGCATATTGCTCCTAAATTGTATTATCCATCTTGCAAACAAAGTCTTGTGATAATCTTGCTGATCTATTCACAAAATGTCTACCATACTCAACATTTTCAGAAATGTGTTGAGGTGATTGGTATGAGAAGACTTAAGTGCTTGCAAGGATCAGGGAAAGTAATTCTCCATGATATTTGACCTGTTTTGTACCATCATATTACACTCTTTTCTTTGTATGAGTTTTGCCTTATTAAGGTTTTCTCATCCAAAGTTTTTAACGAGGTAATATCAACTAAGCTATATGCTTCATCATGATTTTTCTCCCACAGGGGTTTTTATACATTATGATTACAAGCATATTCTCTTTTGGAGTTCGAGTGAGATTATTCTCATTATCCAAAAGACATTGTTTACTCCTTATTTTTCCCACAGGGTTTTTGAGGAGATAAGATCTTGAAAGAACAGCTGACAGATCATCAAATGAAGTTGGATTGATCAAGGAGGAGTGTTGTAAAATATTACATATGTGATCAATCCAAGGGATGCGACAGTTTTTCCCAAGAGACACACTCCTTAGGAATGCACCCCTACACATGTATATATATCAGAATCCTCCCTGTAATAAAGATAACAGTGATTGTCTCTATCATTTCTCAATCTCGTTACCACTAATACTCCAACACAAACCACCAAGACGGAGGAGCGGCTTCTTGAAGTTCACAACGAGAAAGCCGATGGCAGCCCGCGAGGCTGTTGACGTGCCGGGTCCGCACAACCACAACAGCCCTCGTGGCAGCCCGGCCTGGCAGGGTGGCATAGCCGTGCCGTGTACAGGCCTGTAAACGGTGCAGTCAGGCTGGGCCTATGCGTGCACGAGCCAGATCAGTTCTACACGCACGGTTGGACATGTATACGTTAGGTTAGATCGAGTTCATGAAAAAAAATGTTAGACCGCTCCTGTACCAACTATTTGCATGCATCTTAGGCCTTGGCCCAGCTAATTGGCCCGTCCATGTATGAGAGCCCACCTTGGCCCAGCTAATTGGCGGCTTCATTCCCTTCCTCCATTCCGACTAAACCCTCCATTCATCTCCACCGCCGCCGCATCAGCCATGGCGCGCCGCCACCTCGCCTACCCCCTGCGCCTCTCGACCCTCTCCCGCAATCCCGGAGCCCCCGCCCGCTCGCTATGCGCCTCATCGTCCACCCACGAGGCCCCAGCCCCGGCCGTCGAGGCCCAGGCGGAGGCGGAAGCGGCGGCGAAGGCTGCTGCGGCCCCCTCTCCGTCGGCGCCCGCCAACTTGCCCCGGCGCGAGGAGCCTCTCCACGAGACGGTGCTGCACATGATCCGGCGGCGGCCGTGGACGACGCGCCTGGAGAACTCGATCCGCCTGCTCTCGCCCACCCTCGACGCGCCGCTGGTCCACGGCGTCATCTCCGGGGCCGCATCCGCGGGGCGCGCCGACCTCGCACTCCAGTTCTTCCGCTTCGCGTACCGCCGGGGCGGGTTCAGCCCGGAGGGCGCCACGTTCGCGCTCCTCGTGCCCGCGCTCGCGTCGCGCCGCATGCTCAACCACGCGCGCTGCCTCGTCCTCGACACCATGCCGTCCTTCTCCGTCGCGCCCGACGAGCCCACGCTCGCCGCGCTCATCTCCGCCTACGGCAGGGCCGCCATCCCGCAGGAGGCCGTCAAGCTGTTCCGGATGATGCCCAACATAGGCGTCCCCCGCACGGCGCTCTCCTACAACGCCGTCCTCAAGGCCATACTCTGCCGCGGACGCGAGGCCATGGCCAGGCGGATCTACAACGCCATGATCGCGGACGGGGTGGCGCCGGACGTGTCCACCTACAACACGCTCATCTGGGGGTTCGGCCTGTGCAAGAAGATGGAGACCGCAGTCAGGGTGTTTGGGGACATGAAGGGCCATGGGGTGACGCCTGATGTCACCACCTACAACACCCTGCTGAACGCCTGGGTGCGTGCCGGTGATCTGGAGAGTGCGCGCAAGGTGTTTGATGAAATGGCTGGGGAGGGGACCGAGCGGAACTCGGTCTCGTACAATGTCATGATCAAGGGGTACGTGGAAGGCAATAGGGTGGAAGAGGCAGTGGCATTGTTCGCTGAGATGGCTGAGAAAGGATTGAGGCTGAGTGAGAAGACATTTGCTGCGTTGATGCCAGGGCTTTGTGATGACCAGGGCAGGGTGGCAGAGGCCCGGAAGGCAGTGGATGACATGGCAGAGCGGAGGCTCACGCCAAAGGACAAGTCAGTGTTTCTGAGGCTTGTCACAACGCTGTGCAAGGCTGGTGACTTGGATGGGGCGCTCGAGGTGCACCGGAAGAGCGGGCAGTTCAAGCATGTGCTGGTGGATCCAAGACAGTATGGAGTGCTGATGGAAGGCCTTTGCGCTGGCGGCAAGTGCGAGACTGCTATTGAGGTGCTAGATGAGCTTATGGAGAAGGGCACCTTGCTGAGCCCAAAGAGTCCTGTGCTTGAAGCATCGGTTTATAACCCGGTGATCGAGTTCCTGTGCAGCAATGGTAGCACCGCCAAGGCCGAGACGTTCTTCAGGCAGCTGATGAAGAAAGGCGCGGATGACAAGGCTGCATTCAACAGTCTCATCCGTGGACATGCAAAAGAAGGTGTGCCAGAGGCAGCTCAGGAGATTCTCGCCATCATGACACGCCGCGAGGTCCCAACTGACCCTGAATCACATGCACTGCTAGTTGATAGCTTCCTGAAGAAGAATGAGCCGGCTGATGCAAAGACGGCATTAGACAGCATGATGCAACAGGGTCACTTGCCAAGCCCAGCTCTGTTCAAGTCTGTCATGGAGGCGCTGTTCAATGATGGCCGGGTTCAGACCGCAAGCAGGGTCATGAAGAGTATGATTGAGAAGGGAGTTACTGAGAACATGGATGTGGCACACAAGATACTGGAAGCTCTATTCACGAGGGGCCATGTCGAGGAGGCAATCGGCCGTGTCAATCTGATGGTGGAAAATGGCTGTATGCCTGATCTAGATAAGCTGCTGGCCGGCCTATGTGAGAATGGTAGAGTGATGGAGGCGCAGAAGCTGGCTGATTTTGCGTTGGACAGGGACTTTGATGTTAGCTTCTCGACCTATGACAGAGTTCTGGAGGCCCTGTACGCTGAAGAAAAGACGTTGCCTGCGTACTCCATGCTGTGCAAGATCAAGAACAAAGGAGGTGTTGTCAGCCAGAAAGGCTGCGATGACTTGATGGAGAGCTTAAAATCCGAAGGATACTCAAAGCAAGCAGATATTCTGTCTAGGATCTTGGCAGAGAATGCACAGTCGACGCCCAAGAGGGGCAGAAGGGTTGCCATGGGTGCTTAGTGAGCTTTGCCAGCTTGTTTAGAGCATCTGTGTGTGTGTGTTTTTTTTAACTTCAAGAAAGATGTGATTTCTTTCTTTTCATCGATGCTTCTTGAGCTATTTATCAAGTGGGGGATTTTGGTCCTATGGGACGATAAGCAAGGGCGTTTACTTTCTGTTTGGAGGATCCCTGATCTGTTTGTCTTAGCGAGAAGAAACATATGCAATAATAGGCAAAGATGTACCTCCTATTATGAGTGTTGTTGTCAAATTTAGATTTAATTACCTTTAACATACTGCACTTCCAACATTTTTACCAATGACATTTTGGATTGAGGCTAATGGAGTTACTCTTTGCTTTTTTTTGTTTTTGTTTTTGTGAGGCTCTACTAATTTGTTACATGAAAGCTGTCAAGAGGCAATATGTGTATCCGGCTCCTTTTCTGTTTTATTGGATGACCTACATGGTGGAGGTCATCCCCATTTCTATTACTCGCGTAAAGGAAATACAAAGAGTTCAAAAGTAGCAGGACGACATAGACCAAGAGGGGGAAAGACTACTGACAGGGGCCTGGTTCATAGTGAGATGTTATAGCTGTGAACTTGCATTTGATCTGAGAACAGGAGCCTGACTGTCCTGTCATCAGCAATGCTGGCCTAGGTACTACGTACCATTTGTTTCCATGTTTGAGTTGAGGATTAACATGTTTAGGTCTGCAAAACTGGCTGTGACGTATGGATCGGCGACAGAGAAACAGCAACCGACCTCTTATCGCTTTTTTCCTTTTTTTTTTGTGTGGTTGTTGTTGCACCTAACATGACCACCAGCAAGCAAGCATGCCTTTTGATTTTCTTCATGGGGTTGAGAGCTGTCCATATCTCCCAGACAGCACCGTAAGTTGTAAGCAAAGAAGTTGTTAGGTTGCTTTACAGGACCTCCTGACTCCTGTAGTGGTTGCATTGCATTGCATGCGTGCATTGCACTTCTATCTACGAATGGATGGTGAACAACGTTGAGCAAGAATGTGCCTCTAGCCGAGTTGGCAGAGAGGGGCAAAACCGCCTCTAGCTGAGTTTGCTGAGTGGTTTGAGTAGCACTTTTCAGTTTTTGAGTTCGACCAAAAATCTCACCATCTATCTCACGCCAAACCCTAGGTCATCGATTCTGGTCGTTTTTATATGGGTACGATACTGCCATGTATTATGGGTGGGGTAGGAACTGCTGTGTATTATACGTGGGTTAGGAATTCGGTGAGTCTTCTTTTTAATAATGACAACATATCTGGTGCACATGGAACATTGGTGCACATAATACACATATTAAATCATCACTACTCATTTTAGATCTAACGTCTCTAGTTGTTTGGTATATTTTGCTCAGGACACCCTCCAAAGTGGTGGTGTGTAGTGGTGGAATGTGTTATTTATAAATTGAATAATCAACTAGAGATGTTAGATCTAAAATGAGTGGTGATGATTTAATATGTGCACCATACGCATCAGTCTTTTATGTGCACCAGATATGTGCTCTTTAATAATATAATACCGTGATGTGGTCTTAGCCCCCCAAGTTTTTTTATACGATAGAGAGGATCAGAGGAAGCATACATACACGAACCTTGCTTCCAAACGCTTGCACTGAAACATCATTTTCTTTTTTTTTCCGATAGATAATTCATGCGTGGACCGCATGCATGCACGCACAATCGATCTTTCTCCTAGTCCTTGGAAGGAACATAATGGGATGGTAATCGGAGGAATGAATGATGCCAAGCGAATGAAGAATGAACAGAATTCTCGTTCGTTCGTACGTGTGCAGTGTATGTGTGTTCTCTTCTTTTCTTACGACTACAGTTACAAACAAAACAAAACCGGCAGACGAACCAACCAAATTACCAATCCCATGCCCGACGACCTGAGCGAGCTTCTCCTTCCGGCCGGCTATGGTGAATCCAATCCTCGTCACTGCTGTAGCTTGTCGAGCGCCTGCAGCAGCACGGGCCAGAACCTTGTGAGGTTGACGACGACGTCCTGCTCCATGACGGTCTCCCGCGGGTACTTGTCCCTCAGCCTCGTCTCCTCCTCCCCGACGTAGTACTCCAGGTACCGGAGCCCCATCCCGGCCGCCGCCCGCCCGTAGGAGCTGGTGGCCACCCACTCTATCTTCTTGCCCCGCGGCACGATCTGCACCAGCACCGCCTCCGTCGGCAGGAACACCTGGTTCGTCAGCCCGGCGCCGCGCACGCCCACCAGCACGTCCGCCGCGTTCACCCGCGCGGCGAACTCCGCCACGTCGTCCGCGCCGGCCTCGGCGGACGCCACGTCGAACCCCAGCGCGTCCGCCGCCGCCGCCACCTCCTCCAGGTTCAGCAGCCTCCGCGGCGAGACGACGAGCAACCGGGGACGCATGCCGGGCGCCCCGCCGAGGACGGCGGGGCGGTCCCGCGGCAGCGCCAGCGCGCCGCGCAGGAACCGCGCGAAGTCCGCCATCGTCACGTTGCGCGGGTTCCGGGCCGGGTGAGGAGGCGGCGACAGGTCCAGATCCCGGTCGCGGACGCGGTACAGCCCCACCACGAACGCGCCCGCGGGGAAGCAGTGCACGCCGTCCAGCGCCTCCTCCTCCCCCTCGGCGTCGCCGTCCAGGCGGACCACGCCGTGGCGGGACAGCTTCCGCAGCAGCGGCGCGTACTTGCGCACCCACCCCGGCTTGTAGTCGGCCACCACCAGCTGCACCTCGCCGTCCAGGTGCGCCGTCGTCAGGAACAGCGGGACCAGCGCGTCCGTCATGTCGTCGTCGAACAGGTTGTTGTCCGTGTTGTACCCGTCCACGGAGAACACCACCGCGGGCACCTCGTGCCGCTTCGTGCACTCGGGCGCCGCCTCGCCCGAAGCCACCGACTTCACCGTTATGTGTGGCATTGAGGAGTCGTCCTTGCGGGCGTACGGCCGGAGCCGCTTCTCGACGCTCTCGTCGAACCCGCCGCCGCCGCCGGACGGGTTCACCAGGTACACCGTCCTCTGCTTCGGGCTCACGCGCACGTCGCCGGACAGCTCGCACACGGTCGGCCGGGCGTACGGGAACCGCTCGTCCACGCTGTTCTCGTCGCACGTCATCTTGCCTCCTTGTTGGCCGCCGTTGCCATCCTCAGCTGAAAGCAGAGAAATTTATTGAACTTGTGGTTCCATGTAGGTGTGTGTTCTCTAACGAAGAAGCAAAAAAGAGACAGAGAGTGATGGGGATTACATGGCTTGTTGGTGGTCTCGGCCGCCGCATTCCCGCCGCCGTCCTTCCTGGTGGGCAGGCCGGGCTCGTCGGACCCCGCCGCCATGTCGTTCCTCATGACGGCAGCTTCCGGCAAGCCGGGCTCCGTCCCACGCAGATCGCCGGTATCCGGGCTGTCGCCGTCGTCCAGCGTCTCTTCCGGAGGGATGGTCTCCGTCTCCGGCACGGACGACTTGGACGAGGCCAGCGGCGCGTTCTGCTGCATCAGCGCGGACGTGTTGGCCGTGCTGGCTGAGGAGGAAGTGAGGAAGGCAGCTCCGGTTAGACTCGTGAGGAGGAGGAGGAGGAGGAGGAGGAACGGAGGGGTCGGCGAGCGCACTCACCGAATACAGGGGAGTAGACCGCGAAGAGCTTGGCGAGGGAGACGTAGGTGAGGAGCGCGAGGCAGCAGCCGGCGACGAGGCCGACGCCCAGCTTCTTGGGCTCGAATTTGGACGTGAGGCCCCGCATGAGGCGCGGGGGCAGCCGCCGCTCGCCGCCCGGCAGCTTGGACGACGATCGCGAGTACGCCGTGGACGCCATGGCGTGCCGGGGCCGCGGCAGCACGGCTCAGCACTGGAGGAGTGGAGAGGAAGGGGAAGGAGAGCGAGGAGGATCGCTAATGCGCAGGCATTTGGATGCGGGCAGGAAAACTGAGAAGATGCATATAGAGTTGGATTCCAGATGAGATGGTGGTGTTCGGTGATGAACAGCTGCATGCTTTGACTGTCCACCTACTCTTGCTTCCTGCTCACTACTACTCAGCAGCAAAGGATACTAGATCTTTCTTTTTTTGTTTAATTTATTGGTGGTGAAACGGACAGTGTACTACTAAAAACTGTTAGTCCGTGGCGTCGGCATCCTAGACGATCGAGGCACCCTGGCTGGCCAACAATTAGTCAGGGCAGTGTGCTTGGCCGACTTGGTAGCGGGAGGGTTCTAGAAACCTGCTAGATTAGTTGTGCTTTTTATTAGTGAGGCTCCGAGACCGAGATATAAGGAACTGAACCTCCAGTCGTGACGCCGCCAGCGCAGCACGCGTGTGCAGAGCCACTAACCGTCACGTGTGACGAGAGATCCCTCCAACTCGATCCTCGCCGCCGGTCGGCCAGCCGGCGGCGCACGATGTACGTTCTCTCGGAACAACGACGCCCCTCCTCCTCCTCCTCCTGCTGCTGCTGCGGCGGCGGCGGGCACCACCACCATGCTCCCAGACGACGACGACGGCGGGGTTCCCTGCGACAACTGCGCCGCCCAGCGCGCGCTGCTCCACTGCGCCCAGCTCGGCACGCGCCTGTGCCTGCCCTGCGACGTCCCCGTGCACGCCGCGGCCGCCTCCCACGAGCGCGCGCCGCTCTGCGAGCGATGCCACGCCGCGGCCGCCGCCGCGCGCTGCGCCGTCCACCGGGCCTCGTTCTGCGCGCCGTGCGCGCGCGCCGCCGGGTGCGACGCCGAGAGCCATGCCTGTAGCCGGACACGCTTCTACACTGGGTTCCCGGATCCCGCGGATCTCGCGCGCATTCTCTACGTTGACGTCCCGCCCGTCGATGTGCCGCCGCCGCCGCAACCGAATCCTCCTGACACGTTGCTTAACTAGCGTCACTAGTGCTTCTAGAGAGATAGCAGGTAGAGAGAGGTAGTAGCTGGTTGTTTCGTGGAGGAGAGGAAAGGGAAAACGAAGAAGACGAGAACTGAGTTCAGTGTTCTATTTTTTTCATGCCGTTCTCAAACACAATTCTAGTATATATAACGCGCCTTTTCCTCGGCTCAACAAATTGCCAGCTCGACACACGGCCCAACATCCCTCTACAGTCTACACGACTCACTGAAGCTAGCACTTGAAGACTGCTCTTGGCATATTCCTTTCTCATCTGATGACTGCTTATTGCTCATATTGCCGACAGCTCCTCCTTAGTTGCTTGGTCTTCTTGAGTCCTTGTGTGACGGGTGCTAACATTCAACATCGAACTGCAGCCCACCGATCTTCTAGCCAACAGCAGATCTTACGACGAACAACACAGTATGAATGTGATGAACGAGGTAGCTACATACTATTATATATGTGCTAGTCTACGGCTGAGCTAATGACAACATTTCTGAATCTCAAACAGACATTTTATGCGATCGTTCTTTTGATGATTAAACTAATCACAATTTACAAATTTTTAACAAAACTGAATTTTGAATTGAGATGCAGCTAACATCGTTCTTTTCTTCTTTCCTTATGGCTGGATCACTGCCTTTCAGGCATCTTTGCTGCCAGTCATTACCTTTGGACGTACTATTAGTTTTATTCAGGCAATCTCATCCAAACTAGCGGAGGCGGAGGCCGAGGCGACTTGGAAAAGCAGGCGGTGGCCGGCGGCGCGTTAACGTCTGGCGGTGGCGAAGGAGATGCTGATCTCTTCACACAAGACTGCTCCGATTGGTACATCCTCTCCGACGAATCCTGGAGCTTCACTCCACCCCCGAGCTTCAAAGTCGAGGTATTCTTTTAAAAAATATATAATTGGCAGATTTTGATTCTTTATTTTTTTTAAAAAAGACATTGTAGTTAAAGAGTTCACCTAAATCCATATGTGGTTAACTTATTGGACAATTTGGATTAAACCTAGGAGAGGTTGAGCCTGTTTGTTTTAGCTCTTTTTTTTTCTGATAAGCTTTTCTAGAATCTGGTTGTGAAGAGAATCTGGCTATGAGAAAAATCTGAGTATCGTGGCGATTACGTGTGTAGGAAGATAGAGTGGTCCATAGGATTTCTCATAGGTGCATGTTGAAAAGTAGGTGTAGATGTTATTACTCCTTTTATCTTTTTATGATATTCTTATTTAGTACCTTTATATAAAATCAGTCAAACTTTGATAGTCTGTGGACTATGTTGATTCTACAAGTTGATTTCGATAGTTTTATGTGGGGACTTGTTGATCCCGTCTAACCTGTTTCCGTTATTTAGCAATGAATTAATCTAGGGAGAGACAATGAATTAATCTAGGGAGAGACAAAGAGTGAGTTAGACCTTAGAGATCGATATGGATGTTCGTCATTACTATATCGGGCCAGTCTACGCATGAACCAGAGCATTGTTGTTCACCAGTCTATGCATGGACCAGGTCGGGAATGTTCTGGTCACTTAGGGCCCTTGAGGCAGGGTGTGTGACGAGGCAAGGTCAAAGTCTCTAACAATCAAACATCAGGATTCTACACAACCTTCTTGAAGAGCTCATCGATGTTGCACCACTAAGCCATATAGGAGACAGAAACCTTTAAGAGTAACAAGCTAATGATCTTACTTGATGATCACTCTAGTGCTTCTAGCGCTTCAAAGTTTAAACAATTGATGCAATGCACTAGGATGCTCTCAATCTCACTAGAAAATAATCATTAAGCTATGTGAGTGAGAGAGAGGAGAAGAAAAGGATCAACTGTTGTTCTGAATGGCCACCTTGAAGTGCTTAACCCCGGGCACTAAGTATATACAACCTCCATCTAAAAAACTACCTGTTATGATAACTTTTCGTGAAAATTGGGTGTTCTTGGACTATCCGTAGTTTAGCTTGGACTGTCCACATTTGGATCTGAACGGTTATAAATGACTCTATCAGGCTACATACTTACAAGAAAATGGTTGGTGTGTAGTCCACATCACATGTCTAGATAGTCCGTCGTTCACTATGGAACCCAACATAACTTGTCTAGGTTCTGCCAAGCTACACGCTCACTACAACGAGGACAATCCACCATAGACTTTCCAAGTTCACGCTAGAAACACATTCTATCCACTTTTACCAGTTATAAAGGCAAAGACAGCGAAAACATTTATTATTTTTATTTTTTATTATATCTTTAAACTAAAGTTAATCTATAAGCCAAACACTTTAAAAACTCTGCGACTTCAAAGCTGAGCTGCTCTACATTAAAGTATATGAAGTTGAGCTATTTTTTCTAAAGCAGAGTAGTGCCAAACACCCCTATATATCATACTAAACGTCTTAAAATATGCAACTAAAATTTTAGTCAAATAGCCATTTTTCTAGAAAATTCTATAATAATCATCATAATCATAAGAAGATATAGCCATGTAAAAACAAAACAAGTTTGTAAAATAATTTACCATAATCATGGCAATTCATGAGATATCCAACTCTCTATAATCTTCTATAAAGCATGGTTAATCATGAGATATGTATGAAATAAAGGTTCTAGAATCTTCTATAACAACCATGACAAGATATGAAGCCTAGATATTTGTTACCATGGTATATTAGGAATTATCTACACTTATATATTTGTTAAAGATTTTTTTTCAAGAATATGTACAAGCAACACTTATTCATGACCTATGGGTGCCTATATAAGGTAAGTGTCCCATTTTGACCATTTTGATATGTAACACAACGTACCACTCCATCCCACCCATATCTGATAATCTGTCGATTGTGCCATATAATTTTTATTTATTTAGTGTATTAATTTAATATTGGAGAAGTTTTGAGAATAAGAAATAATTAACAAGAGAGTTCTTTTTTCTATTCTACTAAATAAAAAAATAGTAGTTGGACATGTTTTTTGTCTTTTTTTCGTGGTTATATATCACTATCTTGATATTTAGATCATGTTGATTTTCAACTTCTACTTCTAATAACTTAAATTAAAACTTGTATGTATGTCACATAAGCAAGTATGATGATATGACAAATTTAAACTAAACAAAAGGCCAACACAATGTCTCGAACATAGTTTCAAGTCATATGTCAGAATAATTCTTAATCTTAAATCTTTCTTTCCAAAAGGTCAAATCTATGATTACTGATTAGAGAAGTTTTATTCCTTATAATACTGTCATATAGCCTATACTAGAAAATATAATTCGTGATCTCTGACAATTCTAGCCCCATGAGGTCATGCAGCAACACACCGTCCACCGAGGTTCAACGTACATCGGGCATCGTTGTACGCGTCGTGTGCGTGCGGCGCCAGGTGCGATGCCGAGGGCCATCCCCGCAGCCTGACACACTTGTACACCGGGTTCCCAGACCCTGACCTCGTGGACCTCACACGCATCTTCTACATTGATGTCCCACCTACCGAGGTGTCGCCACTCGATCGTCCTGACACGAGGCTCCCCACCTAGTCAACGTCAAACTGCAAGCATCCGATCTTTTCGGCAGCAACAGATCTTGCGATGAACAACATACTATGAATGTGATGAAATTGATAGCTACATATTGTTACATATTTATAAGGTAGCTACATACTATTACATATTTGCTAGTTTACGACTAAGCTAATGACAATATTTTTGGATCTCAAACGAAAAATTTTATGTGGTCGTTGTTTTGATGACTGAACTAATGGCGAATTACAAATTTTTACAAAGCTGAATTGAGATGCAGCTCACACATCTTGTTAGACTCTAGTTAGGGTTAGGTGAGGGATCTCTTGTATTTACCTGATTACCTCTCATGTAATGGGCTATATAATATATTCTCTACCCTATATTAGTGTTCGGGTTTCACACAATCCAACTTGTTACCAGAGCTAGGGTTTATGACATACAATTTTCTCTCTCTTTATCCACCCCACGTCTGCACCGCCACCTCACCTTTCCATCGCTGTCGGGCCTTGTATAGCCGTCGGCACCCCCACAGCCGCCGACCACCACTAGGCCACTCGGTCGCCCTTCCCATTCCTTCCCCTCCTCTACCCACCATGATGCCCGCTGCAACCGTCCGCCTTGTGATGTGCCTCTCGGTCCGCTGGACTCGGACCCGCCGTCACTCGTCATGGTTTCTGCGCTGATCCCTGTCGCCACGCTTGCCCGTGCCATCGATTGCCCCGATCCACGGCTGTCGTGCCTCCCCACGCCATCGACTGCCCTGATTCGTTGCCGCCCCCACGTCGTCAGTTGCCCCAACGCCTGCTGCCACCATGGATCCTCCGACAACGACCCTGGCACCTCTCATCCTCCCCGATGTAGTCACTACTACGACCACCAACGACCTCGCCCTTCCTAACTACCTGGTGACCATGACCGACACCGACCTTGCTGCTGCTTGGCATGGGTAGCATCACTGCACCCACTAGCGGTCTCTCACCCGCCCGCCTACCCACTCGCTCCCTACAGCACACCTCGTGGGTTCCACCCCCGGCTTCACCGCTCCTTCCAGCTCCGTCGCTCTGACACAGTCGGCTAGCATCTCCTCACTGGTCACAACTCTTGCTACCATCCAGTCCACCATCACCCTGTGACCCAAGCCTATGAGCACAAGCATGCTGTCCACACTACTCTAACCGCTTAGTTGGCCAAGGCTCAACAACTCTTCTTCAGTCGCATCAATTCGCCCACCCCGGTGTCCCCTGTGGTCCACACCACTACTAGGCTCATTGCCACCACCATCGCTCAGGCGGCCGGAGTTCACAACATCCGGTCCCTTGTCTTCATTGTGTTGGATCCAGCGTCACCCCACTTGGCCCACTGGTGTGATTAGGTGCTGCTGATGCTTCATCGCTACACTCTCATTGACCACGTCCTCGACAACGTCATCACTCATGTGGCTCCCTATTGGATCTAGATGGACAACATCGCTATCTCATGGATCATCGACACCCTCACCGTCGAGCTTTAGGACATCGTCCATGAGCGAGGGGCACCACTCGCTAGGCCTGAGTCACCCTTGAGGCTTAGTTCCTTGACAATAGGGAGGCCTAGGCTCTCCATCTTGATGCCTTGTCCCCGCCTATTCTCCTAAGGGGATCTCTCCATCATCGAGTATTACCGATGGATGAAGGGGATGGCCAACTCCCTTCACGATCTCGATGAGCCCGTTGCCGATCGCACCCTTGTATTCAACCTTCTACATGGTCTTAGTCGTTGCTACAACCACCTGAAAGCTCTTATCAGGCGGACCATGTGCTTCCCCTCCTTTGGCGACGTCTATAATGAGCTTCTCCTCGAGGAGTTTACCATGGAGGCCAAGTCCACCACTGCCACGAACCTCTATGATGCACCCTCTAGTGGCTAGGCCCCTGCACTCCATTGACGGGGACCCCTGCACACCCTCCCACCGCCCTAGCCTTAGAGCCCCACATCCGCCTGCTAGCGTGGATGGCAGTCGCTAGTGGTGGCCCGGCGTGGCTGGTGTTCTACCACCCCTGGACCAAGACCATCTCCATGTGGCTGGGCTCGACCTCGGGTGCTCTCTCGCCACATCCTCCTTAGTCGGCCCTCTTGGTGTTGCCAACCTATGGTGTCCCTCCGTCGCCCACGACATCGGCTCTACTCCTCCTCCCACCTCTGGGGACCCCTGCTCCGCCCACGATCCCCACTGGCTGGAGGTTGGGACTAGGCTGCCCTTGATGTAGCTTTCGGTACCATGGCAACGAATCCACCCTAGGCGACTGGGTGGTTGACTCTAGCGCCTCCTACCACACCACCTCCACTGCGAGCATGTTATCTTGCTCACATCCCCTACATTTCTCCCACCCTTCCTATATCATTGTGGGGAACAACTCCACTCTCTCGGTCACCTCAGTAGGTGACTCGATTCTCCTGGGCCCGTTCTACCTCAACGAAGTTCTAGTCGCTCCTCACATCATTCGTAATCTTGTTTTTGTTTGTCAGTTCACTATTAACAACTCTCATTCCATTGAGTTTGACCCGTTTGGTTTATCTATGATCTGTCCACCAGGACCCTCCTCGTCCGTTGTGATAGCTTGGAGCCCGTCTACACGATCCGGTCATCCACCTTCACCATCGACGTGTCCTCCCCGTTTGTCCTGGCCTCCACCACTTTGCATCATCATCTCGGCTACCCTGGACTCCACGTCATGACCAAGATTGCCAGTAGTTTAGAGATCACGTAGTAGGGGACATTTTGAGGGTATTTGTCATGCTTGTCAGCTAGGCTGCCATACTCGTCTCTCTTTTGCTACTTTTTCTTCTAGGGATGAGCATACTTTTGATCTTTTATTATCATCTATGGACATATCTCATACTCAGCCTCTTTGGATACAAATACTACTTGTGATTTTGGATGATTTCTCTCATTTGCTTTGGACTTCTCCTTTACGGTTGAAGTCTGACACTTTTCACACCCTCACACACTTCATTGCCTAGGTCTCCATCTAGTTCCGTCACTTGGTTCATGCTCTCCAGTGCGATAACGACCGCGAGTCCGACAACTCTACCTCTCGCTCATTTCTTTCTTTCCCATGGCATCCGGTTGTGACTCTCGTGACCCTACACTTCTCATAACGGCTAGGCTGAACGGATTATTCGCACCACACCAACATGATTCGCTGTCTCTTTTTTCAGGCGTCTCTTCGTGCCAGCTATTGGGTAGAGGCCCTCAACACTGCTACCCATCATCTCAACCGCCTTCCTTCTAAGGCGGTGAAGATATACAACTCTTTATAATCTTCTATAAAGCATGGCTAATCATGAGATATGTATGGAATAAAGGTTATAGAATCTTCTATAACAACCATGACAAGCTATGAAGCTTATATATTTGTTACCATGGTATATTAGGAATTCTCTAGACTTATATATTTGTTGAGATTTTTTCTAGAATATGTACAAGTGACACTCATCCATGGCTATGTGCGCATATATAAGATAAGTGTCCCATTTTGATATGATGTAGCACAACATAACACCTCATCCCACATATATCTGATAGTCTGCCAATTGTGTCATATTTTTTTATTTATTTAGTGTATTAATTTAGTATTGGAGAAGTTTTCAAGGTAAGAAATAATTAACGAGAGAGTTCTTTTTCTATTCTACTAAATAAAAAATAGTAGTTGGACATTTTTTCGTCTTTTTCGCCATAGTCAAATATCACTATCTTGATATTCAAATCATGTTGATTTTCAACTTATACTTTTAATAGTATGCCATATAAACAAGTCTGATGATATGACAAGAATTTATTAAGCTGAGAAACATAGACTTCTAATAACTAAAACTAAAAAAGTATGCCACGTAAGCAAATATGATATGACACAAATTTATTAAACAAAGAGACATATAGAGTTTAATGAGAGATGAGAGAATTTCATCTAAATTAAACTCAGGATACACATTTTTATAGACAAAAAATGATTTGACATTTTTGAAAAATGTACAAAACTCTGCATTGGGAATAGCCCAAGGATCCGATAGGTTTAATTAAAAATCTTGGAGGCGGAGCTATGCCAAATGAGCGATGTTATATGTAGTTAATTTATTAATGTAATGTCATATAAGTCGTTTAAATTTCTTGCTGGTATATAGCTGCTCATCCAACTGTTCGATGTTGTAGCCAGATTCGTTGTGGTCATCGTGGTCGTTGGATTATGATGATATTTGGCCATTAAAACCATCCTCATCATATTCTCTGGAAACCGTAACCCGGTCTTCTACTGATCATGCTGTGGAATCTCTTGGTGCCGACAATGCAGCTCTTCGGCTCAACAATTCAGTGACAAGCACTGCTGCAAACACAAGCACCAGAGCGACGCCATACCTGGGTCTGCTTGCTCCCCCTGTTCGTGAACTTCGTCAAGAATGCAACTACTACAACAGCGGCTTGCCGGTGTGGTCACCGGAGAAGTTCCCAAGCGAGCACTTGCTGCTGACGCCGTCGGCGTTAGGTGGCAACCAAGACCAAGACACGCCTCCGCAGCAGGCGGCGGCGACGGCGGTGATGCTGAAGCAAGTATCGAGAGCGAGCCCAGACGTGAAGGCGAGACAAACCAAACTGCAGAAGAGGCAGGAGGCTAAACAGAGATACATGGAGAAGAGGAAGAACAGGAGGTATGTGTTGTTCAATATGATTAATTAGTACTCTCAGCTCATTGAATTGTTTCATAAATGAAACATGCTCTGAAATGAAACAGCTGGTAAGAACATAATGCATCTATATACAAAAGATAAATTTTTACAATTCAATAGTCTCTTTGCGATTGCATACATAGGTATGGCAAGAAAATTATGTATGCATCACGGAAGGTACGGGCAGACACACGAAACAGAGTAAATGGCAGATTTGCAAAGGCATCCAGCGGCAGTGGCGGCAGCCATGGCGACGACGATCAGTCTACACAACATTGCTATGGCAATGGCAGCACCGGCGATGATGACGGCGATGAAGATGATCACTCTACAGTGTACACACGATCCTAGCTAGATAGGTTCCGGTATTTAGTTTGTATGGTGCATTATTGCATTGTTTCTGAACCGAACTATGGCAGGTTGTCCTGTTCTCATCTTTTGTGCAGTTGAGATTTTATTTACTCGAATAATGGGGCACTAAATGTTGTAACTAGGAGTGGTAATAAGCACACTATAAAATTTAAGGATCAAACTAGATTAGAATCAGACTCTATTTCTATTCACTTTGACTAAAACTTATTAAAAACTCAAACAATTAAAACTTATTAAAAACTCAAACAAAACATTTGGATCGTGATCCATTGCCATCCCTACTTGTAACTCACCAAGAAAGGCTCTAATCGCACATTGTCGTAGCTTAACCTGCACGGCAAGTTAATTACACAGCTTAGTTGGTCACTATCAATGCTTAGGGCCTGTTCGGTTGTACCGGAATAAACCAGGATTCGTTTCAGCTCGTCAAAATCTATATAAATTAGAGACGTAATCCGGCTAGGATTCAATCCGGGGCTCCAATCCCTAAAAACCGAATAGGACCTTAATTGGCTTCATTCCGACTAAGCTCGGGAACTGTTATTCAACATTGAAAGACCAACGTATGAAATTGCCAAGGGTTATTTTTACCAAAAAAAAAAACAAGCGATCATTACTCATCAATATCCACATATACAATTTTACTAGGACTTCTATCGTAACCAACCCAAACAGGAAACACATCATAATTCAGTGTAAGGCAACATGTCTACCTAGACACAAGGTATTACGCTATCCTGCTTAAACTAAGGCGTGTTTGGAAACAACTCAGTTTTTAAGAAAACAGTTTTTGGTTTTTAGCTAGGAAAGGCCAGCTTCTTGATTTTTAAGAAACTGATAATCTAATTTATATAAACTTAGTCATAAACTGGTATGTTTGGAATCATCTCAATTTCTATAAATCGGTTTTTAAAAATTGGGTGCTTCCAAATAGGACCTAATATATAGATCATTATCTTTTCATTCAGAGTTTGGCCTATGCCAAAGCCCACCAATTTCCCACGTTTGTTGTGCCCCTCCGATCGCTGAATCGCTCCTCCTGCACTCCGACGGGATACTAGTGGAATTTCTTCTTCACGTCTCCCACCACCACTCCTCCGGCATCTTACTAAAAATGATGGGGCCCATTAGTCGATTTCTTTCTCATAACTCAGGCACCTTGTTAAATCCTGTTCAGGCTCAGCTGCCACTATTTGTTTCGTTTCACATCTTTGGAACAGTTCACAATCTTGCAGTAGAATCAATCTGAGGAAGCTCGCTGAATGAAGGCCAAAAACAATAACAATGTGGTCAGTAGATAAGACTGTTGATTTTTTTGTCTACTTAAATTAAATGCCTAGTGCTTGAAATTAAGCGGAACATATATTAGTATACTAGTTCACAACCATACATGGAACCACCAGTGAAGGCAATGATCATCAAATGTGTTTTCAGTAATACTTCTCTATACACTTCTAAAGTTTGATTGACCAATAATATTATGCAGAACTAAGGAACGCCGCATAACACCATCTAACAGGCTAACAGCAAAGCATGTCAATTCTACATAGAAGGCAACATAATAGGCGAACTAAGATCAGGTGATCACAAAAGACATGTATCATACAGAGTAAAACTGTAAAAGCTATGAGAGGTTGGCAATTAAAAGATTTTGCGAAAGTCAGGAGTAACGGTAATTAATAGAAATCAGATTTAGGAAAGGGAACAGCTCGATATAAAGCATGAAGAGGAGAAATAAAATGTGATATAGCACCTCTGCTACCATGGGTCTTCAACAGGCCTTGCCAAAGCAAAAAAGGAATCTTGATTTACTGACATCAATAATTCGATCGGGGCAGCCTTAGCTGGACGAGAAATTTTGAGCCTGGGTTCTATAATGCCTGACAAAGTCCATTTCAAAAGATAAATTTGATATCCAGTGCCCATACATGTAAAAGAGAAGCCCATTGCTCTTGTTGTACCTGGAGAAAGTGACCGTCCCTGATATAAAAGTGTTGCTAGTGGGTTTGTTGCCCAATGGTTCACAGCTGGGAGGTTAGTTGGCTGAAATCCCACTACTTTACCTTCTTCTGACATGACCACCTAAAAATATGTTTATCAAGTTGGGGGTATAAGTGTGAGCTGGTGACCTCAAGAGAATGAAATAAACTAGTAGTTTTTTTTACATAAACTCTAATGCAGAGATTTTTTTTCTATCATAAAATTCAAAACGCAATGCAGAAATAGCACTGGAAACCTCAAGCAACCCAGCTTAGAGGAATACTTAGCAACACCACAATACCTTAGTGTGTGGCAACTAAAAGGTGGGTTCTAATTTAGCAGGTATATCCTGATATATGAATAAATGTTATATGATAGACATTTGCTAGAAACAAAGGTGATAATAGACATTAGACTCATTAGATACATAATGAGTACAAAAAAAGACATCTACTGCAAAGAGAACTCCCTTTTATAAGTCACACGAGGTACCTGAAAACTAGCAATATTCTGCAGAGAAAATTCCTGGGTTCTATCATTTTGTTCCAAATGAGACATCTTAGTATTAACTGGCACTGGCTCGGATTGATTTTCTTGGCTAAGAGTGTCAGGATACTGAAAAGAGCCAGAAGCAGCAGCATCCTCACTACTGATTGCCTTGAAGCAGTTAGGCAGTTCACCAACCCATGCTCCAATTTGAGAATCAACCATTACATCACCAGGGCAGCCATACGAGTCTTTCATTTTCTTAACAAGTGACATGCAATAAGCTTGTACCTGAAGAGTAAATCAGACAAAATATGCAGCACACATAAATATTGAATAGGGTAGTTATGCTACAATCCAGTTATGCAGGCATATTAATTCAGTATTCCCTAGACAAATATAACAAGCTTGCCTTCAACTCAACTTGTTTAATATTTATAAATGAAGTGTCACATCCTGATCATTGTTTTCTGGTCGAGTGACCAGCTGGTCGACCTAGGGGTCCGACTGTTAGAATACCCGTTTAGGGTTTGGGGTCTTCCCCGTGTAATTACTGTCTCGCCCCTCTGTAATGGGCCTGGCCCAGTTTACTCAAGTCTATAATTCACCACCCAACCCCTGTTAGGGTTAGGGTTTCCAATACCGACTAGGCGACTAATCTCGATTAATCGACGATTAGGCCGACTAATCGACCTCTGGTCGACCTGGTCATATACTAGTCGTCCTGTTCATCCAGGACATATATATATATATATATATATATATATATATATATATATATATATATATATATATATATATAGTATATAACTAATTAACTATATACGGTATATAACTATATATAAAGGGTAAGGTAAACATGACATGAATTCTGCAATACTGATCAAAGGAATAAGGATTCAGAGGATGGCAACATGAACAAGGATGGCAATATGAACATAATCTCTACTCTCTATATGAACTAAGTTAGAAATATAGAAGGACAGAACACAATACAGAATACAGAAGTAAATATGACTGTCACTGAATCTAGGGCCTTGCGTTGCGCGTCGAGTTAGATGAATTGGGGCCAAGGTTTTTGAATACATCGACTGTCACTGAATCTGTGTGCCGGTGATCAACTTACCAGGAGGCAAGAGCCTTGTGCAGTGCGCCGACGCCAATGATCAAAACCCAAGAACCAGGAGGACAGACAACGACAACAGGAGAAGAGAAGAAATTAGATATAGAGAACCAGAACTGTAGAAGGAAGGAGATGAAGACGCCAAGAATCGAGGAGATTAGACACAAACCGTCGTGTGCAAGGGTATATCACGACGGCACCTCTGACGGTTCAGCTCCTATAGCCGGACCGCCCACCAAAAAAGGCCTACAAATTTTTTACATCATACAAACTCTAGTCGCTAAGTACTGTCTGATCGAGCGATTTATCGGGCCTAGTCGTCGACTAGTCGGACGACTAGGTCGACCAGAACACCTAATTGGGTCGGGTTCCCTAATCGCTCACCCTAAACCGATCAGCCCGACTAATCGCGACTAATCGTGATTAGTCGGTCGACTTGAAATCAGAGATCCTGATAGTACTAATTTTCAAGGGGGGCAGAAACAAATGAGATGCAGCCCGACAGAATATTCCCGAGTTCCAACTTCTGACAGAAGTTAGGTGCAGTTGGTGTTTGTTTGGTCATTGCGAGAAGTATGAATAAGCAATTGAGCAAAAATTAAACTATGTAAAATGGCATGAGGAACTTTCCTTCAGGTATTAGTCGAAATATTGTTGCAGTGTCAATGTTATGTGAAATGTTTATAGCATATCACAAGAAGCACTCCAACACTAAAATGATCATCAATCTACCTTGGGCAAACAACAGATTCCCCCATAACTAGATAACTAAGTACCTCACTGTTATCAAGAGACTTGATATCAGAACAATAGTTCTGAGATAATGAGGCATTTGAACTTTCCTTGAATAGCCTTTTGTCTCTAAAGGATTGAGGCCAGCATAACTGAGCAAAGATGGTGACAAAAAGAAAAATACAGGTCCCAGCCAAAAAAGTGAAAAGGTTGTTCAAGTAACCCTGCATAAAATAAAATATCATGAAGAGTTTGATAAATATTTAAATGAGTAAATTTTGACCAGGAAGGTATCAGCTTACATTGTTCTTTTTAATCTTTGACAGATCTGGATTCCAATAAGGATGGAATGTTTTGCCTGGTAATGTGAATTGATCTTCAAAGTACATGTCTAGAACGTTCCCTAGTTCCACCTACAAGTGGCGGAAATACACATAAACAAGTTAAAACATACAAAATACCATATTCTAAAAAGCAAGTATGTTTAACAGAAGATAGGGAGGGAATAACAGCGTACCAGTTGTGAGTGGGTTAAGAGAACTTCCCGCCTATTACTTTCTAACTCATAAAGACCTTCAACTTCAAGATTAGAATTCTCCAATGTGTTGGCATTAATTTGCAGCTTATAAGTAGGAATGTACTCATTGGCCCAAAGCACTAACTCAGGACCCCCAATCTTCACCAAACTTTCATGATGTGGAGGTGGCCACCATCCATTCTTTGTTTCACGTACTTCATGAGAAGACTTCATTAAACTAACGATCTCCAGACACCTCTTAGCATTTTTCACTACTTCTGCCTCAGAAGTTTTGTGTATACAAACTGAGGAATCCATTGAGCAGTTGAGCTGTCGCTTCTGAAAAAAACTGCCTATGCCCCCAAAATGATTTTTTCTGACATCCTCAATGACACAGGAGAAAATGGCCTCAGCAAGAGAAGACAGAAGTTTTCCATCTGATGAGCTGATACTACAATCCAAAGACCCCTGGTGTGTATTAACAAATGAGCATGAAGTAAATGGAGCAGCAAATATTATTGAAAAATTGTAAACTTTGCAAGTTTGCACACACCTTTCGGGGTTTGCCAAAATCTTGGAAGTCTCTCTCTGAACCTGGGGGGAAGACCTCGAGCCGAAAGCTTGAGAGCCGCTGAATTACAACTTGCTTAAAGGCCATAGCCAACATACTCTCTGAATCAGGTTGATTTGCAAAGAAAAAATCAGATCCGAATTGTTTCTCTATCTTACTGGCCTTATCTTTAACTTCCTTGGCTTGCAAAATCTACAAAAAAAAAACCCACTGTTTACTCATGATGATCCAGCAAAACATGGGCCATGTTGTAAATTATTCACATACACAAGGTGGATAGGCCCATTCCATGGTTAAACCAAAAGCACCTCTATGAGAAAGAGGAATGTTCATGGTGAATTTGGCTTTGTCTAACTGTTTAACCTATTGACCCAGTTGTGCATTGCACATAAGAATGAGTGCTTAGAGCATATGCATATCCAAGAGTACCTAAAAAATTGTTCACAAAACTATTGAGTTTTCCAAGTCGCCATATTTGCAAAAGATCAGTTCCACCCAGTTGTCAGATGTAATACTGAAGAACTATGAAATAGGTGTTGAATGGGTGCTCATTGTAGCAAAACTAATGCAGTTCTCTAATCTAGGAGGTAAAAGCAGTCCAATCTCCAATGTGTCGGGGAGCGATGAAAACACAAGCCCGGCTCTTGAGGTGTGTGAATGAAGAAACGAAAAGAAAAGAAAAGGCCGCAGTACTGGCTACTGACTCACCACTCGCGTGGAGGAAGCGGTCGTCCCGCCGCCATGGGGCCCGGGGAGGTATGCCTCCACGACCATGGCGTCGGAGCCGGCGGCGAGGTGGTCCTCCGCCGAAGCCCCTCCGCCGGCCGCGGCCGCTGCCGCGACGGCCTGTTCCCGGCGCGCGGCGCCGGCGAGCTCGATTCGAGCGAGGCGGCCCTCGTAGCAGCGCGCGATCGGGATGAGGTCGTCGGGCACGCGCGTGTCACCGGCGCGAGGCGTGTGGCGGGACGCGGCGGAGGGCAGGCGCAGAGGGCGGAGGCGGGCAGGCGGAGACGAGGTGATGAGGGAGGGGGGAGCGAAGCGGCGCGTGGGGTGGGACGGGGAGGGGCAGAGAGGAGGAGCGCGGAGGAGGAGGGACGGGGACGGCATTTTTCCTCGTTTGGTTTTCGGTGGCGCGAGCGAGGTCGGAGGATTTTGCGGCGACGGCGAAATAGTGGATCATGAAGCATGGAGCATTTTTCCAAATACGTAGTATCAAGCAAATATTGGATTATATATTTATAATATCAATACCTAAAATCATAATGTCAATATCTAATCATATTTTATCTTATTATATAGCTAATACTGATCAAATATCGGATAAAAATATGACAACAAATTATCGTATCCGATTCTTTTGCTTCACTACAAGCAGCTCAGCCTCAGCTGTCAAGCCCCGTCCCGCTCCCTTCCTGCTACCTGCTGGCTGGTGGCTGCTGCCCTTCCCTTCCCGCTTCCCGGAATGGTATCGTGCGACCTGTAGTCGTCGCCAGCCACCTCGCTCCCTCCCAGACGACACGCAGCTAGTGCTCCCTTCCACACCCAAGAACCAGCCACCTAACCCCTCCCGCCATGCCAGGCCTCGCCGCCTCCGACAACTCGCCCCCGGCACCGGCGCCGCCGCCGCGCCGGCTCTCGTCGCCGCTACCCCGTCGCGCGCCGTCGTCCCCGTCGCCGTCCGCCTCCTCGCGCGCCAAGCCTCGGAAGCCCTCGCCCTCTCCCGCGGCTTTCCCCACCGACGCCGACGACTCGCTCGACAACCCGGATCTGGGGCCCTTCCTCCTCAAGCAGGCGCGCGACGCCATGGTGTCGAGCGAGGGCGGCGGCGCCGCGCGCGCGCTCGAGTTCGCCGAGCGCGCCGCCATGGCGCTCGAGCGACGCGGCGAGGGCGCCGAGCTCGAGCTCGCCATGAGCCTCCACGTCGCCGCCGCCATCCACTGCGGCCTCGGCCGCCACGCTGACGCCATCCCCGTCCTCGAGCGCGCCGTCGCAGTCGTCACGCCGCCGCCAGAGGCGCCTGCCGACGGCGAGGCCGAGGCCGGTGCAGCCGGCGGCGACGACCACCAGCAGCTGCAGCCTGCCGAGCCTGACCAGAGGGGCGAGGAGTGGTCCCTCGCCGCCTTCTCCGGCTGGATGCAGCTCGGCGACACGCACGCCATGCTTGGACGCATGGACGAGTCCATCGCCTGCTACGGCAAGGGCCTCGAGATCCAGATGGCTGCGCTCGGCGAGCGCGATCCCCGCGTCGCAGAGACCTGCAGGTGATCATCAACCCCCCTTCACTGCTTCTCGATCTAGATCTCGCCGAAGCCATAAAGGCGTCATTTTCTTCTTTTTACTACCTCCAATCAAACCTCGCCGAAGCCAAACAAGTGATGTCTTCCCCCATCGTTGGTCGTTAGTCGTTACACATAATAGTGGATCTCGGCATTAGAAGTTAGAACTGACTTCTTGCGTGTAAACACCCAATTAATCTTACAAGGGACGAAGCATGACAATTCTGTTACTTTTCAAAACTGACTGATGAGCAGGTACCTGGCGGAAGCGCACGTGCAAGCTCTGCAGTTCGACGAGGCAGAGAAGCTGTGTCGCGAAGCCCTCCAGATCCACCGAGAGCACAGCGCTCCGGCATCCCTCGAGGAGGCCTCGGACCGCCGCCTGATGGCCCTCGTCCTGGACGCCAAGGGTGACTACGACGGTGCCCTCGAGCACCTCGTGCTTGCCTCGATGACCATGGTTGCCAATGGCCGTGACATTGAGGTTGCCACCATTGACGTCGCCATAGGCAACACGTACCTCGCCCTCGCCCGCTTCGACGAGGCCGTCTTCTCCTATCAGAAGGCACTGACTGTTCTCAAATCGGCCCGTGGCGATGACCATCCGACGGTTGCGTCGGTCTACGTCCGCCTTGCTGACCTTTACCACCGGACAGGCAGGCTCCGTGAGTCTAAATCCTACTGCGAGAACGCCCTGCGTGTCTATGCCAAGCCCGCGCCGGGTGCTGCCCCTGATGAGATCGCTGGAGGCTTAATGGAGATTGCTGCCATCTATGAGGCGCTTGGCGATCTCGACGAGGCCCTAAAGCTTCTTCAGAGGGCACTCAGGTTGCTCGAGAGCTCACCAGGGCAGTGGAGCACTGTTGCTGGTATTGAGGCACAGATGGGTGTTCTGTACTACATGGTGGGGAGGTATGCAGATTCGAGGAACTCATTCGAGAGTGCGGTTGCAAAGTTGAGGGCCATTGGTGAGAGGAAGTCAGCATTTTTCGGCATTCTGTTGAACCAGATGGGGCTAGCTTGCGTGCAGCTGTTCAAGATAGACGAGGCTGCACAGTTGTTTGAAGAGGCAAGGGCGGTTCTGGAGCAGGAGTGTGGCGCTTCTCATCCTGATACTCTTGGTGTGTACAGCAACCTTGCTGCAATCTATGATGCTATGGGAAGGTATGTGTGGTATCCTGTTCTTCTGCAACCGTCAGTCATTATCTAGAATCTATGCTCATATGTCATATCTCTGTCTGTGATGCAATTACATACTTCTAATCTGTAGTACAGATAGATGGTGTAAACAACCACACATTTAGGATCTCTAGGTGTTATTGATATGCCCATAGTGGTATATCTGTATGTGTCTCATCATTTACAACATTAAGAACTAGGAGAGTAAGAAGGGGCGCTGAGATTTTTTCCTGCTATCTGAAGTGGTAAATTTGTTAGATCTATTTTTTTGCTGAATGGCTGTGGGGGTTTGTGGGTTCTGGATGGTGCTGTGGGTTGAGCTCCTTCTTTAGATTATCCTGTGTAAGAAAATTGCTTTGATTTTGATCGGGAGAAACTAGTACCTAGATTGGTTGATGAGTTACTTACCAGATGATCATTTCTGGCATGCAAAGTCATGATCTATGGTCCATGCTGTAGTTGCCCACATGTTCTGTACCCAACTTTGGTACTTGGTACAGCTGCTCATTTATTCATATTTTCCAATTTCCAAACTAGAGAGTCCTATGCCCATTTATCGATCCTTTAGAGCTTCGTGCTCTCTGAAGTAGACATCGCTGTACCCATCATCCATGATGCCTCCAAAACTAGTAACAGAGAAAAAATTGCAGCAGGGCAGTGGAGTTGAGGCTCCGCCATGCTTGTATTTAGATGTAGATCTTATATCTCTGAAAATAGCACAGATTACAGGTTAGCTATTCTTATTGGGATGGTACATTTGTGTCGCACTATAGCTACTAACACGCCTCTGCATACATTCCCCACTATGTATATATGTTCAGAGTGGAGGATGCAATCGAGATCCTGGAGCACGTGCTGAAGGTGAGGGAAGAGAAGCTTGGCACGGCGAACCCGGACGTGGATGACGAGAAGAAGCGCCTGGCGGAGCTCCTGAAAGAGGCGGGGCGGTCTCGGAACCGGAAGCAGAAGTCGCTGCAGAACCTGTTCGGGACCAACTCGCAGCGGGCGAAGAAGGAAGCCGGGAGGAGGTGGTCCAACTTTGGGTTCAGAAGCTGAGGAAGCTGCACTGTTGGTCGTCGTCGTCGTCGCCAGGCGGTGGTGGCCTTTGTAACATAAAGGAGGGATGGGAAAAGGAAAAAAAGCACGTGTAAAGATGTTGTAGGTTATTATTATTAGGAATGTGATGGTGGCGTTGGTTTGCTGTTTGTGTATGTGTGGCACTGCATTACTGTGTTACTTGTCTTGGGTTATATTTTCGCTAGCGATTATTGTTAACTGGGTGCTGTTGTACCTTGAGAAGATAACATTGGCTTTGTGGAGGAAATGGTGTTGACTGGTGGGTGATGAGAATTACATGTGATTGTTTGTTAGTACATTGCTTCCTTCCATTGATCGAGTTGATGAGGATCCCTTGTGAGGTGGCACATGGTCATGCGAGATGCTGTGTTTGCGTCCCTTACAGATCAGTTCCCTCCATATTATTTAGAAATTATACAGATTATAGATGTGAGGCATTTATAGAATATATATATATATATATATATTAGATGGCATATCCTACAGTAAAATTTTAGATCCATCACTGTTTGTGGCAATTCCATAAGAAATCTAGAAACTAGAAACTATGTGAGGTGTTTTTGCACTTCTCAAATCTGAATTGAAAAAAAACTACAAGGATAGATCAGTTGCCTCCAGATTATATGGAAGTTGTACAAACAACTTTTCCAAAACTAAAATTAGACCAAGTGTCCGTGTTGGTGCTTTGGTAAATAAAGACAAAGATAGTCGACATTGCATATTGTAATCCTGCTGAACATTATGAGCCTATCGTTGAATGGCATCTAACTCCTGCAAGGGCACAGTGAAGACAGATTAGAATTTAGAACAAGGTGAGTAGACTATGACTAGGTGTTAATGAGAAGATTCTGTACTTCCTCTATTCCGAAGTTGTAACTCGTTCTAGTTTTTCTTGGCACCTGGACCCTGAATACACTAGAGCTAATGATTAGCTAAACAAAAAGTTGACAGTAAAATTAGATAAGTAACAAATAGTCGGCTAACTACTAGTTAATTTTAGCTAGGTTAAACTAGCCAATAACTAATACGTAGTTGAGGGTGTAACTAATAGTTAGCTAGACTATTAACTAGAGGTGTTTGAATGTCTCCAACAAAAACTAGCTAATACTAATAGCTAAACGATTAGTTGGGTTTGTTTGGATGTCTCATCTAATTTTAGTAGCTATTAGCTCTCTATCTTTGCTACGTATCTAGATATACATTATGTCAGGATATATATATATATATATATATAGAGGCTAGTTTGTTTTCTAAGGGATTTTTTTTATTTTTTAAGAGAAATTAGCTACACATCTAGATATACATTATGTTTGGACATAAGAAAAATATATGTATTTAGAGGCGAGTTTGGCAACCCTGTATTCTAAAGGAATTTTTTTTCTAAAAAAATAGTTTATTTTCTTTTGAGAAAATAGAAATTCCTCGAAAGAAAAAATGGTGTCCGCCAAAACTGGCCTAAGGCTGTCTCGAGCAACGTTCTTTATATTTATCCTCTATATCCGTCCTTTACAGTCTTCTCTAAAAGATTTCATCATATATATCTTTTTCCTCTCCAACAACGTTCTCTAAATCACGTTCTCTATACGCAAATACCTATATTAGAGATATTTTTTATTTTTTGTACATACGTATTTGTCATACTCTCAAATGTATTATACATATTTTAGTTTTGCTAAACCGATTATTTAAAGTATTCAAATGTATAGAGGATCGTTTAGAGAAACTCTATATATATAGAGAATCCAGCAGCGTCCTCTAAATTTAGAAGACTGTTTAAAGGACGTTGTTAGAGAACGTAGAAGACGTTCGATTCTCTAATTCTCTATATTTAGAATACAGGAGGGGCTCTAGTTGGAGCCCGCCTTAGAGGCGCTCGCTTATTATGCGTGTGGCCGTGCTTATGGCAGATCAGAGCAGGTGACTGCTGATGCTGATGTTAATTATTCATGTTATAGTTTCCATCGGGTCTTGGTAAAAAAACGTGTACAGTAGTAGTCAAATTAAGGACGGATTGAATTAAAGCATGTCTACGACGTCCGTATAGTATACGGTCTTGCCTTGCGTAATACTACGTTGCTTGCTAGTCGTTCATTCGCACGCACTGCTCCATCAGCGTCTCTCTCTCTCTTTGGCTAGTGTGTGCTGCTGCATATTCATCCATTTCTCCCATCTGCTGCTCATAAGATCAAGTGAAGATATATTTTTTTATTACTGTTCCTGTCCAGTCGCTGTGATACTACTCTAGCAGAAGGACCTTGACTTCGTCGTCAGCACAAAAAAAAAATGTCTTCAATGCGAGTTGCGCGGTAAATATGAAAAAAAGAACAAGGAACTTGACCGGTCATTCTTCCGTGCACCATCATTCGTAGGTTTTCATCAGGGATACGGACGACACCCCGACACACACACACAGGAGGAACATGACACACGAGTCGTGCGAAAGGACTTGACGTCTAGCATAGCACATAATTTGCTATAATGGATGCTTTTATTTCATTTTAAATCTTCTAAGTACTGATTGATGGTTAATAGCCCATCACTATCGAAATCGGCCTTTTGGCGAGTGTCTGAAGCACTCGGCGAAGACGAGAAAACACTCGGCGAAGGCCACTCGGCAAAGAAAGCTCGACGAATTGTAGATCGGTGTTGGAACTTGCTCACTGGCGCAAGTTGATCCAACGGGGAGGTGTAGTAACGTAAACAGGGTTTCTGCACGTGATGGCAATAGCTCTGTTAATCTAGCCTCTCAAGGGCACTGTGCGGGAGTATTTATAGGTGTCCGGGCGCCCAGCGTCCCGTGCTAAAGACGCATGTGCCCTCATACACCTAGGTTATCCCCGGAATATTCCCATAAAGCGGGGTTACAGACCGTAATTACAGGGAGGCCTTTACAAACTAGGCCAGTAACGCGCAACGGCCGCGCAGGGCCCGTTACAATGGGCCAGATCACACGTGGGCCTCCATTCTGGATGAGGTCGCAGGATGAGACGACCTCATCACAGGTCTTCGTCCGGCAGCGTATGAGGCGAAGGGTAAGTCTGCCCGCTGTCTTGTCACCGTTGGTGCAACGAGTACGGCGAAGGCCTCGAGCGAAGGGTGGCGTCTTCGCCTTCGCCTCAACATTTGCCCTCCGAGGGACCAGTTCGACTAAGTCACCTGGTGCCGAAGACGTCGCTAGATGGCGGAGACGCTGCCCTCACTCGAAATGGTTCCGCGGGGGTTTTTGACATCACCGTTGATTGACGCCGTACTGTTGGATTGCGGGTTTCCCGAAGCGCCGCGCTCTGTGTATAAAAGGGGACGGGGGGCGGCGCCTTTTGAACTTTATCCTTCCGCGCTCCGCGAAAACCCTAACCGCCTTCCTCAAACCTCTTGCTGCTCGTCTGCCCTCCTTGCTCTTGTTCGCCGAAGATCTGGCCCGTGTGAAGCAGACCGCCTGCCGCCGTCGACGGTACGTAGCGATGCCGACCTCTTCTTCTTCTGCTGCCGCTACGCCGCCGGCCGACGCGTCGTCTGAGGAGACGTTGAGCGCTGTGGCGGCGGAGGAGTTGCGCGCGGGCGACACGGTGAATTTCGGTGTGTCGCGGATGTCCTCGGTCCGCGTGCAAGATATGCAGCAGCTTGGTTACTTTGGCGGCGGAGTCGCTCGTGTCCCGGGGACGGAGGAGGTCCCCGAGCCAGAAGGCGAGTTGGTTGTCTTCGAGGCATTCTTCACCGCTGGTCTTCGCTTGCCTGCGCACCGATTTGTGGGAGAAGTCCTCCACAGATTTAACGTCCAGATCCATCAGCTGACTCCGAATGCCGTGGTGGCTCTGTCGAAATATGTCTGGGCGACGACTTCGTACAGCGGACAGCCATCGGTCGAAGTCTTCGCGAAGTACTATTGCCTGCACTGGCATAAAAGGATGATCGGAAATAAGGTTGCTCAGTTTGGGTCCTGTACATTTACGCCGAAGACCGGCAAGACCTCGATGGAGGTGGTTGAGTTGGTTCCTTGCGCCCGCAATAAATGGGGCAACTGGCATGAGTTTTGGTTCTACGTTGCGGAGGGCACAGTCGAGGACCATCCGGGGCTCCCCGTGGCCGAGATGTGCTCGTATTATTACTCAGCATACCCGCAGTTTGAAGTGGCGGAGGATGATGCAGACGAAGGGGCCCTTCGGTGCGCGGCCGGCCTGAGCAGCGGGCGCGATTTGGTTGAGGAGTTTGTGGCGTATGGGGTGTGGCCTTTGGCGCATGGCTGGGCGCTGGGCAAAGTATGCCCTCGCCAGATGCCTTCCCGTGGTGGGATGCTGGTGCGAAGTCCCGCCTTCGCACTGGATCTGCGTAGTCGCGATCCGGCCGCCGTTGTGCGTGAGGCAGAGGATGGGGCGGTGCGGATTGTTGGTCGGTACGTGCCGAAGACAGAGGGCCAGCGTAGCTGGGATATACGCGGGTCTAATGACCGCTTGAACAGGGTCTTCGAATTGAACCGCCTGCCGTATGGCGGTTATCCCGGGCAAGACGATGTGGATCGTCGCGGGAAGAACCCGGTGGCGGAGACTGGAGACGACCCCGCGCCGGCGGCCGCCCCATCCTCTAAGAAGAGGAAACTAGGTATTGCTACGGGAGGACTGGGGGTTTCCGATGGTTTTGCTAGGGAATTGATGAGGACATGCGCGGCCCCAGGGGGAAGGATGTCTTCGCCCGAGCTTCGGGAGTCTTCGGCGGATGCTGAGGGTTACCGGGGGTTGGTGGCCTAAGAACGTTCATGTCCCCTGCGCGGTCGGCGAAGACTTTTTTACATCTCGCGTGGTTCGTGACTTGAGAGTGTTTCCTTATGGCCGGAATATTGCTACTGTTGTGTCGGCAGTGATGGACAAGGATCGTCAGGGAGCTGCGCAGAAGCGCCAGGCGGTCATCAGGCTGCCTGAGGCTAGGCCGAAGAGGTCGCGGGGGGCGACGAAAACTGCTGCCCCCGGCGGCAGCCAGCCGACGCTGGCGGCGAAGTCAGCCGCCCCTAGGTCCAGCAAGGTGCCGGAGGCCGTGAAGGCGGCCGGTGCTGGCGGAGCCAAGACTGCCCCGTTTGGAGTCGGGAAGGCCCGAGACTTACCTCCGCCGGGCAAGCGCGTTGCCGACTTCGCCACCGATATTAGCGTGGAGGATTATCTTGTTGGTAAGTCGTTAGCCGTGTTGTTTTTTTTCTTTTCTTTTTTTTAACTGTTGATACGTCGCAGGGTCGGGCGAGGAGCAACTTGTTGTTGTGCCGCCTGTGGTCGCGACCGCGGCGGCTGCCATGGTGCCTAGGGCGAAGGGTAGTGCTCTTAGTGCCGGTGGCGAGATGCCGGCGCTTACCGCCGTCAGGGACGAGGCGGGCGCTCTGTCCCGCCGGCTGACGGCGGCCGACTTTTTACCAACTTCGTTGTAGGCGACTGACTTCGCAGACCGCGTGGCGTCGGGGGCCCTTACGGCAGTTGTGTCTGCCGTAGTCGAGAGACTTCAGGCGCAACATGCTGACGCCGTCCGGGAAAAGTCGGCCGCCGACAGCAAGTGCCGCAAGTTGGCGGATAAAGTGGCCGCTGGAGGGCGAGAGGGCTGACCTCCGGCGCCAACTGGCGGAGGAGAGAAGGGAGGTTAATGAGGCCGTCGCCAAGGCGCAGTCTGCGCAGGCGGAGGCCAATTTGGCCCGGGCGGAGGGTAGCCTTGCCAGACAGCGCGCCGAGGAGTTGGAGGAGCGGTTCAACGCTCTGCAGACCCGTGTGGAGAGGGCCGAGGCTTCGACGCGCTCGGAGGCTGAGCGGACGCGCAAACAGCTTATGGACGCATACCACGAGCTTGGCACGCGGACCGCTGACTTCGAAGTGCCAGACCAAGAGCCCGGCCTTCGCTGCCTCGAGTGGCTGCAGGAGGAGCTGCTGGCGCTCCCCATCATTGTGGAGGGGTTTATGTCCTATGCCTCCCTGGTCACCTGCGAAGGGGCGATGAACGCGTTGTCCCGCGAGGGGTGCCGGCACTATGAGGTCTTCGACCAAGCTGATGAGGATTTCGACCGTGATATTTACAAGGTTGAAGACCCTGTGGTGAAGGAATCCGCGGGAGCCCTCTTCGACCGGATGTGGGGTCCTCACGGTCGGGAGGTTGTTAGGGAGCGGTCCGAGACGGCGAGGGGTCAGGTAATGTTTGACTTTTGTTTGGTGTTTGTTGAATGTGGGTTATATGTGGGTTTGCTGAATCTGTGTGCTGTGTCTTAGGCGGCGCGTAATGAGAAGGTGGAGAACTTCGGGGCTTTGAACAGCGCGCAGCCTGACTCGGAGTCGAACCCGGTGGCGGCTGTGCCCGAGGTTGCCCCGGCGCCGCCCCCAGAGACCGTCGGAGGTGCCCCTGATGCCCCCGCAGCCACTGCGGTCGGCGGTGGTACGTCGCCAACTGCTGCGCCGAGGGCTGAGGATCCTGCGAAGATGGCGGCGGAGGCGGCAGTGGAGGATCCGACGACGGCTGGGTCTTCGCAGGTGGCATAGTGGGTGTGGGTAGTTAGGGAATTTTGCATATGTTGCTGAACCTTGGTTGCCGCGCAGGTTCAAGATTTTGGGCCTGCGCACGCAGCCGCTACTGCTAATGTTTTGGCGGCTTCGACCGTGGATGATGGGAATGAATTGGGTGAATCTGCGTCTAAGCTTTCTGATTTTGATGATTCTGGGAGTTCGGTTGGGTGGACTGAAGAGTCATCGGACGAGGACTTGGATTACTTTGCGGCCTTGGATATGGCAGCAGCGGGGGCTTCGCCGCGTGTTGTGGATGCTGAGGTTGTGCCTGGTCCAAGTGCGGGGCGTAGGCGGCGAAGGGCGGTTGCAAAGCGTAGAGTGAGCGAGGCGGACGGCGGTCGGCTTCGTGTGAACAGGGCTGGCAGGCAGGAACTGTTGTCCCTGCCGGTCGCTGTGAGTGCAGGTGAGGGGGAGCTACGAAGTCTTTTTGCTGGTGAAGAGCTGAGGATAATGTTATTTAACTATAGGGAGATGGGAATTATTCCGAAGGTTGAACCGATGTAAAGTGTGATGCCCTCGCTTGTTCGTATGTAATGGCTTGTATGATGAGGTTGCTTGCCTTCGCACATTCGGCTATGCTCACGAAGGCGTTACGTACTTGGTCTGCTGTATTTGTTATGTTGGTCTGGTGCGCATGTAGTCTGTCTTTGCGCGGACAGTTTGGTGTAGTCTTTTCCGCACTTGTTGTGCTTGGTCGGGCTGCACCCTTAGGCGACTGTTGCACGGATAGTGTTCGCGGAAGACTTCGATTTTTCGCACTTGTTGAGCTAGTCCGGCTGCACCCTTAGGCGACTTCTGCGCGGATAGTCTTCGCGGAAGGCTTCGATTTTTCGCACTTGTTGTGCTAGTCCGGCTGCACCCTTAGGCGACTTCTGCGCGGATAGTCTTCGCGGAAGACTTCGATTTTTCGCACTTGTTGTGCTAGTCCGGCTGCACCCTTAGGCGACTTCTGCGCGGATAGTCTTCGCGGAAGACTTCGATTTTTCGCACTTGTTGTGCTAGTCCGGCTGCACCCTTAGGCGACTTCTGCGCGGAGTTGTCGCACACGAGGGTGGCCAGCGCTGGGCCTCGCGGTGACTTTGTACTGGTCGAATGTCGAAGACCGTCGGCGCGGTCTTTTTTCGACGTAGATTTTTGCGGGGGATTTCTCACTTGTATATTACATGACTCCGCCTCGTTAAAAACCTCACCCCCCGGGAGGAAAAGAGTGCGAGCCAGAATAAAATTGTTTTTGCGAATTACATGGGCGAGCTGGCCCTGATGAGTTAAACAAAAAATTTGCGGAGATTATCAATGTTCCAGGAATGCTCCAAATCTTCGCCGTTTGGCGTTGCGAGCCTGTATGCGCTGGGGGAGGTCTTCGTCTTGACAATGAAAGCGCCCTCCCACTTGGGCTCCAGCTTACCCCTGGACTCCGTTCGAGCTGTCCGGACGAGTACGAGGTCCCCTTCGCTGAATTCCCTTGGGATGACTGCGTGGTCGCGCCATGCTTTTGTCTGGGCTTGGTATTTGTCCAGAGCCTGTAGGGCGAAGACGCGGTCTCCGTCGATGAGGTCCTTCGAAGTTGGCTCGTCTACGTCGGGGACGGCCGACGCGGCTGTCCGAGGCGACCCATGTTTTATTTCTTGCGGAGTCATGGCCTCCGATCCGTATAATAGGCGGAAGGGGGTGAACCCAGTCGCCCTGCACTCAGTTGTGTTCAGGGCCCAGACCACTTCGGGTAACAGTTCGGGCCACTTTCCTTTTTTGTCGTCGAGGAGCATTTTCTTGACGGCTGTGAAAATTTTGCCATTGGCGCGCTCCATGACTCCGTTGGACTGGGGGTGGTACACGGAGGCGAAGGCAAGCTTGGTGCCGATGGAGAAGCAGAAGTCTTTGAAATCTTGGTTGTCGAACTGCTTGCCGTTGTCGACCATGAGTTCGGACGGAACTTCGAAGCGGCAAACAATATTTTGCCAGGAGAATTTCTGGGCTGTCTTCGATGTGATGGTGGATACTGCCCTCGCCTCAATCCATTTGGTGAAGTATTCGACGGCGACGAAGGTGAACTTGAGGTTCCCCTGAGCCGTGGGCAGGGGCCCGACAATGTCTAGGCCCCAGCGCTGAAGGGGCCACGTGTGGGCGATCAGCTTCGTGAACTGCGAGGGGCATCCCGAGCGTGGGGAAAATTTCTGACAGGCTTCGCAGGATCTGACAACCCAATTTGCGGCGCAAATAATGGCGGGCCAGTAGAAACCTTGGCGAATCACCTTTGCCGCTAGGGCCCTGGGCCCTGCGTGGGAGCCGCAGGTTCCCTTGTGGACTTTGCGCAGGATTTGGACGCCTTCGGTCTCGGTGACGCACTTAAGCATTGGCTGACTGACCCCCTTCTTGTAAAGTTGGCCCTCGATCAGTGCGAAGTCCCGGCTTCGGTGGTTGAGGCGCTTGGCCTCATTGTTGTCGATTGGGTGATAGTACCCCTGCAGGTACAGGGTTATTGGCGCCCGCCAGTCTTCGGTCATGATGAGGTTGATCATGCGTTGGCCCTCGCTGTCGTTGGTTATTTGGAGCCCTTCAGGGCTGCGGACGGCTGGCGTCCCGATTACGTGGTAGAACACGTCGGAGGGTGGGGCTTCGCCCCTGGCGGCTGCCTTGGCCAATGCGTCGGCTTCTTCATTCTTGGCCCGGTCCACATGCTGCAAGGTGAATCCCTTGAATTGTCTCTCGAGACTTCGGATGGCCGCGAGGTATTGCATAAGTGCGGGGTCCTTTGCTGCATAGTCTTTCTCGACTTGGCTGGCGACTACCTTGGAGTCTGTTCTAACAATGCAGGTGGTGACACCAAGGGCTCTTAGTTTGCGGAGGCCGAGGATTACAGCTTCGTATTCTGCTATGTTATTTGTGCATGTGTCAGATTCCAGAGCGAAGCTTTAGCGTGCCGCGTATCTGTGCTTGACCCCGGCGGGTGAGGTGATGACTGCAGCAGCGCCTGCCCCCGCATGGCACCATGTGCCGTCGCAGTGGATTGTCCAAACCTTCTCTGTGGACGGGTCCGGCTGTGTTCTTGGCCCGGTCCAGTCGACGACGAAGTCTGCTAGAACTTGTGACTTGATCGCTGTCCTGGGCTCGAAAGTGATGTGGTAGCCGGAGAGTTCGGCCGCCCATTTGGCGATCCGTACTGATGCCTCCGGGTTTCTGAATAATTCGCCGAGTCCCCTATCTGAGGTGACGCGGACCTTGAATGCTTCAAAGTAGTGGCGCAATTTGCGCGAAGACATAACAACTGCATAGGCAATCTTTTCGAGTTCCGTCATGTTACATTTGGACGGTGTGAGCACTTTGGAGACGTAATAAACTGGGCACTGTCTGATCACGCCCTCTACTGTTTGCTTCTGAACCAGTGCCGCGCTGATCGCGTGCGGCGAGGCCGCAACGTAAAGCAACAGGGGTAGCGAAGAGTCGGGGCTTGTAAGAACCGCCAATTCCGACAGGTATTGTTTCAGTGAGGCGAAGGCCGCCGCCTGCTCTGGTCCCCAAGCGAAGTCTTTTGCGCCGCGGAGTGTTTTGAGGAAGGGAAGACTTCGCTCAGCGGATTTGGAGATGAATCTGTTGAGGGCGGCCAATCTGCCCGTCAGACGCTGGACGTCTCTGGTTGACTGCGGGGGCGTCATGTTGATGATGGCCTGGATTTTGGTTAGGTTGGCCTCGATGCCGCGGTGTGATACCAGGTAGCCCAATATTTTCCCCTGGCGAACGCCGAAGACGCACTTTTCAGGGTTAAGGCGAAGTCGTGCGTCCCGCATGTTCGCGAATGTCTCGGCGAGGTCAGCGAGATGGTCCTCCTTACTCCTGCTGGCGACGACGATGTCATCCACATATGTGAATATATTTCTGCCGACTTGCCCTTCGAGCACTGTTTTGGTAAGCCAGGAGAAGGTGGACCCGGCGTTCTTGAGTCCTTCCGGCATTCTGATAAAGCAATATGTGCCGAAGGGTGTTATGAAGCTGGTGCTGGCCTTATCTTCCTCCTTCATGTATATTTGATGGTAACCGGAGAAGCAGTCGAGGAGTGACATGACTTCGCACCCGGCTGCGCTATCGACTATTTTGTCGATCCGAGGCAACGGGAAGTTGTCCTTTGGGCAGGCTTTGTTGAGACTGGTGAAGTCGATGCACATTCGCCACTTGCCGCTCTTTTTCTGCACCATCACAACGTTGGAGAGCCATGTGGGGTAAGCCACTGGCTCGATAAATTTGGCTTCCAGGAGGCGATGCACCTCGGCCTTGGCGGCTTCTGTCTTCTCGTCGGACATTTTGTGGAGCCGCTGTTATTTCGGTCTCACCGAAGGGTCGATTCCCAGGCTGTGCTCAATTATGGATCGGCTGACCCCAACCAAGTCGAGGGCGGACCAGGCGAAGACGTCTTTGTTCTTGGATAAGCAGCATAGGAGTTTCTCCTCGTCATGCGAGGTGAGGTCTTCGCTGATGGTGACTGTCTGCTTGGGCGTGGCCTAGTCGAGGGGGACAGTCTTGGTCCCGTCGTTGCTCTGCAGCTGTGCCTTGTTGTGTTCTTTTTCGGTTGGGCCAGCGGACGCAGGGACCTCGCGCTGGGTCGTGAGGCAGTGAACATTTCTTTGGCCGGGGACGAAGTCCTGCTCTATATTGCGTGCAGTCTGCTGATTGCCGTAGACCGTGATGGCGCCTAACGGACCTGGTATCTTCATGAACAGGTACAATCCGTGAATGGCTGCCTCAAACTTGTTGATGGAGCCCCGACCCATGATGGCGTTGTACGGATACACCATATCGACGATGTCAAAGGTTATTTGCTCACTTCGGGCATTGGGTGCTACCTCGAAGGAGAGGGGCAACTCTATTTTGCCGACAGGGAAGGTGCCCTTGCCGCCGAAGCCATACAACGGGTTGTCCGAAGGCTTGAGCAGGCTGTGGCTTATGCCCATGTGGTCGAAGGCATGGAGGAAAATGATGTCTGCTTGACTGCCATTGTCGACTAGGACTTTGTGCAGGTCCCAGCCTGCCACACTGCAGTTGATAACCATGGCGTCGATGTGGGGGGCGCTGCGCAGGTCGACGTCTCGGGCGTCGAAGGTTAGCGGTACATGGGACCACTTCGTCTGCACGACTGGACCGGTGATGGCGACGTGGTTGATGCTGCGGTAGTGGTCCCGCTTCTGCCGCTTTGTGTCGAAGTCGGTGCTGGACCCCCCAGTGATCATATGAATGACTCCGCGATACGGCTGATCGGCGAAGTCTTCTTGCTTTGGGGCGTGGGGGTTGTTGATGTTTTGTTGTTGCTGGTGTGGAGGTGGGGGTGGGGGAGGTACGATTTGTACTTCCTGGTGGTGTTGGTATGCGTGGTGCGGTGGATGCGGGGCGGGGGCGTGGATGTATGGTGGAGGGTGTTGCTGATAAGTGTGCGCGACAACTCTAGGGTTGTCGGCCTATTGCGCCCGTGCCATCCTATCTCTGGTGGCCTTCGTCTCTGGGCAGTCTTTGGTTTGGTGGGCGCAGTCTTCGCCGTGGAAAAGACAGTAGAATCGGCGCGGCGGCTGCGCGCGCCCCCGACCCCTACCGCGAGCTCCATTTCCGCGGCCCTGGGGGGATATTCCTGGCGACGAGGGGCATCACCAGCGGGGTGCTGGTTGGCAATGTTGTGCACGTGCTGCTGATTGCGGCCGTCTCGATCGGAGTCTGGCTGCGGAGTTCTCGTCCACGTGCGGCTGGACTGTGGAGCATCTTTGGGTTTCCTCTGAGACTCAACTTTGCGCTGGTGGAGCTCTTCGGATTTGGCGTATTTTTCAAATAGCTGATATAATTCCTGGAGGTTCTTGGGCGGATCTCTGATGCAGTGGCTGTAAAGGACGCCGGCGCGAAGGCCACTAATGGCGTAGTGGATGGCAATCTGGTCATCGGCCGAGGGCAGCTGTGACTTGAGTGTTAGAAATTTTCGGTAATACTCCCGCAGGGTCTCTTTCTCCAGCTGCTTGCAGAGTGAGAGTTCGGCCAAGGCGTCGGTGTCCGGGCGATATCCTTGGAAATTGAGCAGGAATTTGTCCCGGAGGCTTCTCCAGGAGTCGATGGACAGCGGTGGCAACCGGGTGAACCAGGTGAGAGCCGGGCCCTCGAGGGCGATGATGAAAGACTTGGCCATCGTGGCGTCGTCCCCACCGGAAGATGCAACGGCGACCTGATAACTCATAATGTACTGTGCTGGGTCAGTGCTGCTGTTGTACTTGGGATAGGTCCCTGCCCGGAAGTTGGCTGGCCAGGGTGTCACTTGCAGGTGTGGCGCCAGGGGACTTCGCTCGTCGAGGTAGTTGACCCCTTGGAATGGCGCGGCGTGTGGGATGGCGCGGTCACGGTAGGGAAAGTGCAGGTCTTCGACTTGTGCGCGCTGTTGCAGGGGTGGCCCTTGTTGCAGGCCGAAGTGGCCTTCGCGCTGCATTAGCGCGATCTCTTGCTAAAGCCCCTGGGCCTTCTGCTCTTCGTCTCATATCATTTGCCGCACCTTGGCTTGTGCAGACACACGTTGGCGCTTGTAATACCCAAATGGCAAGAGTAGTGGAAAGTCCAAGAATTGAGGGATATAAAGAGTTTAATTGACCACTTGTGTTATTATTTCCATTTTTTGCATATTTCAAACCATGGAATTATCCTTGGCTAACAATAAATGTACTAAATAAAAGAATGATGCATCATGTTGGAGTTTAACTGCTTGTGCATTTAATTATAAAAATAAACATAATAAAAACACATTAATAGTGAAAAGGAGGTTTTGCCCTAATTTATAAACTTGGAAATTTGGAAAAGAAAGTGTACAAAACATAAATAAACCTTATATTTCCCAAACAAATACTTCTTAAATTCACAATATAATCTGAGCACAAAATCTGCATAGAAGTTTGAATTCAAATTTAACTTGGAAATGGAGAAAAGAAAATAGAAAATAAAATGGAAAAGATTAAAACCCTGCCTGGGCTCTCTCCCTCAGTATTCGGCCCACTCAGCAAACTACCACGCGCGGCCCAACTTTCCTCCTCTCACCGTGCGCCGACATGTGGGCCCGCAACGCCAGTGCCCAATCGCGCGTGCGCTCCCCTGACAGCCGCGTCCCACTGCCGCTGGGGCCAGCTCGTCAGCTCCACAACGGACTGCCGAATCCCTCGCATCGCTGACACACCGGACCCACCTGCCAGCTTCATCTTCTCAACAACCTCGCGATTTCCTCGGCGGGTCGTGCCGCGCTGTGCGCCTGGATCGCGTCGGCCACCACCGATCTCTCCTGGGCATATAGCCCTACGCTCGAGGCCCCTCTTCCCCTCTTTATTCCCTGCGCCGAGGACCCCAGACCAGTCGCATCTCTCGTTCGCCGTCGCTACCCGTGAGGAGAGTGAGTGCGCCGCCACCGGTGATTCCCCTCCGTGACTGCGCTCGGATCCGCACTGGTGGTCGAGGACGTTCGCCAGCCACCACGAATTCCGCCCGTGGACTCACCGGGGGCATACAAGCCCCAGACGACCGTCGATTCCTCGCCGGACTTGGGCTATCGCCACCAAGCCGCCATTCGCCGTGGCCAGCAACAACCAGACACCAATCCACGGTAAGGAGTACTCCATCCGGTTCGCCTTGGTCTCCTTTACGCGTAGCACCCGTCAATTTTTGGCTTGGGGCACTGGAACGTCGAATCGCGGGCGCGCCGGCGTGCCTCCGCCGCATGCCGTGGGCGGCGCCGCCACGTAGGGGTGCGATTGAGACGATGGGCTGTGCGCCGTTGATCTTAGATCGTGTGGATCTTAGCGTATCAGTTCACTGGGTTGATCTAGAGCGTAGGCGGTTGATCGGGCGGATCGTGTGATGGGGTGATGAGCACCGTCGGATCTAGATCCGAGGAACCACACTGCGTACCGATTCATTAAGGGAGTAAATCTAATCCTGGTCGCACGATTTGAATCCAACGGCCCATATCACACCATACCCCTTCGGCTCGGTAATCTTGCTAAAGAGTCCCTGAGTTTTAGAGAAATGAACCCGCCGTCCATGCCTGGGGTTTTCTGAGTCTTAGGAATTCTTACGCGCCGGCCCCTGCAGTTTCCTGTAATTGGGGCCCAGGCCAGAGAATTATAAAATCAGAGAAAACTTATTAGAAAAAGGATTTTTAGTGTGAAAATAAATCCTAGAACTTGTTTAATTTGTAGAAAATTCATATGAACTCCAAATTGGTCCATTCCAGTTCCTAAATTTTCATAAAATTATTGTCTATCTATTAGTGCCTCTGTTCTGACATGACAAACACATTAAAATTATTCTTTCACTTAATCTTGTATTAAATGCATAAAACCTTAGAAAATCCATAACTTAAAATATATAACTCTAAATTTAATGATTCCAGTTCCTGTGATCTTATTTTAATGTCTAGTTTATTACTGTATATTCTATTTGCATGTTTGATGTGATGTTAATTTATGCTATGCCATGTATGTATTGTATTGATGCGAGTAGACGAGCAACCCACTGTGGAACCTGAGCTTCAACAAGTTGAAGTAGCTGAGCAGGAGCTCGTTGAAGGCAAGTTGTGCCCTTGATCACTTCTTTTACCCATTCATGTTCTTATTATTCATAATGATCTGCATAGGATAATTTTGCTGGGACCCAATAGGATACCCTAGATTTTGACTATCTTTATACCTTGCTTCACCACTGGTTTTATTACTAAAGTTTTGGGTAGTACATGCTATTGCTTTATGTGGATTTGGGTATAGAGATATTCATCACTCATTGTTATACTATTTATTGTTATCTGTTTTATTATTCCTTGTTCATGTTAAGATCATTATGTTAATGGGAACATGGAGAACCACCCGGGAAAACAGTGCTACCACAAGGGTTTAATGGGACGCCCTTGGCTGATTAACTAGGAAAGCTAGGGGAGGGCTACCTTACCCGAAAGGGGCAAGGGCAGTAGGGGAGAGGTCAGTGTAGGGAGGTCCCTGGTTGATTTTGCTGCGATGGCGGTAAGCCAGGAACCCTGCACTGGATCTTCCTATAAACTGTAGCGGGTAGTCTGAAGCTAGTGGAACTTTGTAAAGGCCTCGTAGTGGTACCCTGCCTCGCTTCCTAGGTAGAGGTGTATGGAGTCTGATCAACTCTGTGGCAAATGGGTAACACGACTTGTGGGTAAAGATGCGCAACCTCTGCAGAGTGTAAAACTAGTATACTAGCCGTGCTCACGGTCATGAGCGGCTCGGACACTCACATGATTAATTTATGGAACTTAAACTTAATTTGTCATTTCATTGCATTTGGGATTATTTTATTATTACTTTTATTTATTATTACTATGGTTTGGTATTCACTTACACTTAGTAACTGCTAATAAAATTTTGACCAACTTATAAAAGCAATGCTCAGCTTCAGCCTTTATTTCATTGATCAGCCTTACACTTCATGAATTCCCACCTTTGGTGAGTTCATGTCACATTATTCCCCACGACTTGTTGAGCTATGATCGTATGTGAGCTCACTCTTGCTGTCTCACACCCCCCCACAGGAGAAGAGCAGGTGGTTCAGGAGGAGCCGCCTAACACTGAGGAGTTCGATCTGATCTAGGTGGCGTTTCTCAGTCGACATTGGCGCCATCGATCCTTAGTTCGTTTTATATTTATCATTTTAATTTGTAATAAGTCTTCCGCTATGTAATAAGTACTCTGATGTTTTATGACATTTATCTCTATACACTCTGTTATTATATATGTTGTCTTCTTTGGCGCATGTATGAGATGCACCCGGCTTTGTTCTTTAAAACCGGGTGTTACAGAAGTGGTATCAGAGGAAATGTTGACTGTAGGACGAGACCTAGATAGAAATGGACAACCCTTACCTACTTATCTTATTCTGATTCATTCCACACTTACCCTACTCTGATTCTTTCTACACTTATCTTAATCCTGTCTCCCCTTCTACTGTTCTACTCTGATCATTCTTACCTTTTCTACTCTAAGACAAGATGGAATTTCACACCTTGGAATCCCTACCCCTATGACATTTTTAAGAGATAGGAGGCCTAAGACCAAACCAAAACTATTTTCTATATTTAAAAATGTTGTTTGATTGTTCTGATGATCAATGCCTGATTTGCTTCTTTGATTGATTGAGATATTATATGGACATCTTAGTATGTACCACCATAAGGTAATAAATTAGCTATGGTAGGTAAAATATTAATCTGCTTAGCTAATAAATCCCCCAAAGTAATATGATTGTAATTACTGCCTTGTCTACTGCTCTTTCTTACCATATGTATCTAACTCAGATGGTCAATACCAGGAGGGATGGTGGAATTGACTTGCCTCCTAACCAACACACTCGAAGACAACCTCAGCCACAGCCAGCAGAGATGAATCCTCCTAATCCTCCACCAGGCGGAGTTGACCCACTGATTGCTGCTCAGATGGCGGTGATGCAGCAAATGGCGGACACTATGGCTGATATGCGTGCCCAGATGCAGCAAGAACGCCAAGAGATGCGTCAGGAAAGAGAAGATATACGCCAGGAGTTGCGCCAGGAGAGAGATGAGATACGCCAAGAAAGGAGGGCGCAACAACAGCAGCTGCAACAACAACTTCAACAGCAGCAGCAACAGCAACAAGTGCCATTTGCCTCCACCACCACCACCAGTTCCACCTCGTGATAAGCACAGAGAGTTCATGAGCCATAAGCCACCCACATTTGCAAGCTCACCTGATCCACTGGACGCGGATGATTGGCTGAAGTCCGTTGAGAAGATGCTGAATATTGCACAATGCACTGACCGGGAGAAGGTTTTATATGCTTCTGGACGTCTGATTGGTCCTGCTGCTGACTGGTGGGATTCTTATACTGCTGCCCATGATGCTGCGGATATATACTGCTGCCCATGATGCTGCGGATACTATTACTTGGGAGGAGTTCAGTACACAGTTCAGGAACTACCATATTCCAGCTGGTATGATAAAGATCAAGAAGAAGGAATTTCTGTCGCTGAAGCAAGGAAGTATGTCAGTCAGCGAGTACCGCGACAAGTTTATTCAGTTATCCAGATATGCCCTGAAGAAGTTGCTGAAGACGAGAGGAAGCAGGAGCATTTCGTTGAAGGACTTAATGGACCACTGCAGTATGCTCTAGTGGCACACACATTTCCATCATTTCAGAGACTGTTGGATAAGGCTCTGGCTATTGAACACAAGCGTGTTCAACTGGGCGATTTGAAGAGGAAGGCTATCTCACAGGGACAGGGTAGCAGCAGTGTTCGTCCTCGCTACAGTTCACCACAGGGTACACCGACTCGACCCGGAGGACCACGCCCAGTTCAGCAATCACCACTGAGGACTCCACCTCCTCGACAGGCTACTCCCACGGGCACCCCGACGAAGTTTGCAGGACAGAGTCCGGGCACTCAATGTTTCAAGTGTGGGAAGATTGGTCATTATGCAAATGTCTGCCCACAGAGGATCGCTACTACTCCAGCTCAGAACAAGCAACAGACCCCTGGCAAGGGATATTCTATAGCCAGGGTGAATCAAGTCAGCGTTGATGATACTCCTGATGGTGGAGACCTCGTAATTGGTATGTTTTATGTTAATACAATTCCTGCAACAATTTTATTTGATTCTGGTGCTACACATTCATTCATGTCTGCTAGATATGCCAACACAAATGAAATACCACTGCTAAATATGAGAAAACCCCTGATAGTAATTACACCTAAAGGGCCTGTTGAGGCGAATCAAATGACACGTAGATTGACATTGACCATTATGGGTAGAGAATTTGGAGCTACTGCTATAATATTAGAGTCAAGCAGTATAGATCTGATCCTTGGTATGTCATGGCTAAGAAAGGCAAAGGCCGTTATAGCATGTGGTAGAGGTACCATAGAGCTTACTACCACTAAAGGAGAAAGATTTCAAGTTAATATTGCAGTAACCTCCTCATCCATGCGTGCAATGTTCTTTATGCCTGAGGAGTTTGTTGGTGACAACATCCGGGTGGTTAGAGATTTTCCGGATGTCTTTCCAGAGGAGTTACCAGGGATGCCACCTGATAGAGAAGTCGAGTTTGTTATTGATCTCTTACCTGGAACCGCCCCTATTTCTAAACGGCCATATAGAATGTCCGTAGAGGAGTTGAAGGAACTGAAGAAGCAGTTGACGGAGTTACAAGAGGCTGGTTACATTCGTCCAAGTTCCTCACCTTGGGGAGCACCGGTATTATTTGTGCAGAAGAAGGATGGATCGCAACGGATGTGTGTGGATTATAGATCTCTTAATGATGTTACGGTGAAGAACAAGTATCCGTTGCCCCGTATTGAGGATTTATTTGATCAGATGAGAGGAGCCAGTGTATTCTCGAAGATTGATCTCCGATCGGGATACCATCAGATGAAGATTAGACCATCGGATATTCCCAAGACAGCATTCTCGACTCGATATGGACTATATGAGTTTACTGTTATGTCGTTTGGATTGACCAATGCACCAGCTTATTTCATGAATTTGATGAACAAGGTGTTTATGGAGTACTTGGACAGATTCGTCGTGGTTTTCATCGACGACATTCTTATTTATTCTCAGAGTGATAGTGATCACGAGGAACATCTGAGGTTGGTGCTACAGAAGCTACGAGATAATCAACTCTATGCCAAGTTCAGCAAGTGCGAGTTTTGGATTGGCGAGGTGCCATTTCTTGGTCATATTATTTCTAATGGAGGAATAGCAGTGGATCCTGCTAAAGTGAAGGAGATTATGGAGTGGAGAGTGCCCACTACAGTTACTGAGATTCGGAGTTTCTTGGGTCTCGCAGGATATTATCGGAGATTTATTGAGGGATTCTCTAAGATTGCCAAGCCTATGACATCGCTTTTGGAGAAAGGAAAAGAATTTAAGTGGGATGAGAAATGTCAAGAGAGCTTTGATCAATTGAAGGAGAGATTGATGTCACCTCCGGTATTGGTTATGCCAGACTTGCAGAAAGGATTTGATATTTATTGTGATGCATGTGGCCAGGGACTTGGATGTGTGCTTATGCAAGAAGGTCATGTGATTGCCTATGCATCTCGTCAGTTGCGGAAGCATGAACTGAACTACCCCACCCATGACTTAGAGCTGGCTGCAGTTGTGCATGCACTAAAGATTTGGAGACACTACATCATGGGAACTAAGTGCCAAGTATACACGGATCATAAGAGTTTGAAGTATATATTCACTCAGAAGGATCTCAATCTTAGGCAACGCCGTTGGTTGGAGCTCATCAAGGATTATGACTTGGAGATTCACTATCACCCGGGCAAGGCGAATTTGGTTGCAGATGCCTTGAGTCGGAAGGAGCATGTTCACTCCGCTTTCGTTGTCCAGCTACCTGATGATTTAGCAAAAGATTTTGAGAGACTCAATTTGGGAATTGTTACTCATACTGAAGGAGTCACCATTGAATTGGAACCTACCTTGGAGCAAGAGATTCGTAAAGGTCAGGTTGGTGATGCTAAGATTCAAGAGATTAAGGATCTTATTACTGAAGGAAGAGTTCCGGAATTCATGGAGGATGAGCAAGGTACTATATGGTTCAAAGATCGGATATGTGTTCCAGAGATCGATAGCCTCCGTGAGGCTATATTGAAAGAAGCTCATGATTCTGATTACTCCATCCACCCTGGAAGCACTAAGATGTATCAAGATTTGAAGCGAAAGTATTGGTGGTATGGACTGAAAAGAGATGTGGCTGCTCATGTGGCTAAGTGTGATGTGTGTCAAAGAGTTAAGGCTGAACATCAAAGACCCGCTGGACTATTGCACCCATTGAAGATACCCGAGTGGAAATGGGAAGAAATTGGTATGGATTTTATTGTTGGACTACCCCGCACTCCAGCAGGATATGACTCTATTTGGGTGATTGTAGACAGATTGACAAAAGTAGCTCATTTCATACCCGTGAGGACTAATTATACGGGAGCCAAGCTAGCAGAATTGTATATGACTCGGATAGTTTGTCTACATGGTGTGCCTAAAAAGATCGTGTCGGACCGAGGATCACAGTTTACTTCTCGATTTTGGAAGAAGTTGCATGAGAGCTTGGATACAAAGTTGAATTTTAGTTCAGCCTACCATCCCCAGACTGATGGACAGACAGAAAGGACTAATCAAGTGCTGGAAGATATGTTAAGAGCTTGTGCTCTCAAGCATGGTGGCAGTTGGGAGAAGAGTTTACCATATGCTGAGTTTTCTTATAATAATAGCTATCAGGCCAGTTTGAAGATGTCACCATTTGAGGCTTTATATGGCAGGAAGTGCAGGACTCCCCTGTATTGGGATCAGACTGGAGAAAGACAGTTCTTTGGGCCTGAATTGATTCAAGAGGCAGAAGAGCAAGTTCGAATGATAAGAGAAAATTTGAGAATTGCACAATCAAGGCAAAAGAGCTATGCTGATAACAGAAGAAGGCTACTGGAGTTTAAGGAGGGTGATCATGTCTACTTGAAGGTGTCACCACTTCGGGGTATGAGGAGATTTAAAGTTAAAGGAAAGTTGTCCCCTCGCTTCATTGGACCTTTCTTGATCTTAAAGCGAGTGGGTGAAGTTGCATATCAACTGGAGTTACCCGATCATCTGTCAGATGTACATGATGTGTTTCATGTGTCTCAGCTAAAGAAGTGCCTCAGGGTACCTGAGGAGCAACTACCAATGGAAGACCTTAGTGTTCAAGAGGATTTGACTTATGCTGAGTACCCTATCAAGATTCTGGACACTTTAACTCGAGTTACAAGAAACAAGGTGATAAAGATGTGCAAAGTTCAATGGAGTCACCACGGTGAAGATGAAGCTACTTGGGAAAGAGAAGAAGAGCTTCGCATAGATTTTCCCCATCTTTTCCCTAGTCCTTCCTAAATCTCGAGGACGAGATTATTTTTAAGGGGGGTAGGATTTGTAATACCCAAATGGCAAGAGTAGTGGAAAGTCCAAGAATTGAGGGATATAAAGAGTTTAATTGACCACTTGTGTTATTATTTCCATTTTTTGCATATTTCAAACCATGGAATTATCCTTGGCTAACAATAAATGTACTAAATAAAAGAATGATGCATCATGTTGGAGTTTAACTGCTTGTGCATTTAATTATAAAAATAAACATAATAAAAACACATTAATAGTGAAAAGGAGGTTTTGCCCTAATTTATAAACTTGGAAATTTGGAAAAGAAAGTGTACAAAACATAAATAAACCTTATATTTCCCAAACAAATACTTCTTAAATTCACAATATAATCTGAGCACAAAATCTGCATAGAAGTTTGAATTTAAGTTTGAATTCAAATTTAACTTGGAAATGGAGAAAAGAAAATAGAAAATAAAATGGAAAAGATTAAAACCCTGCCTGGGCTCTCTCCCTCAGTATTCGGCCCACTCAGCAAACTACCACGCGCGGCCCAACTTTCCTCCTCTCACCGTGCGCCGACATGTGGGCCCGCAACGCCAGTGCCCAATCGCGCGTGCGCTCCCCTGACAGCCGCGTCCCACTGCCGCTGGGGCCAGCTCGTCAGCTCCACAACGGACTGCCGAATCCCTCGCATCGCTGACACACCGGACCCACCTGCCAGCTTCATCTTCTCAACAACCTCGCGATTTCCTCGGCGGGTCGTGCCGCGCTGTGTGCCTGGATCGCGTCGGCCACCACCGATCTCTCCTGGGCATATAGCCCTACGCTCGAGGCCCCTCTTCCCCTCTTTATTCCCTGCGCCGAGGACCCCAGACCAGTCGCATCTCTCGTTCGCCGTCGCTACCCGTGAGGAGAGTGAGTGCGCCGCCACCGGTGATTCCCCTCCGTGACTGCGCTCGGATCCGCACTGGTGGTCGAGGACGTTCGCCAGCCACCACGAATTCCGCCCGTGGACTCACCAGGGGCATACAAGCCCCAGACGACCGTCGATTCCTCGCCGGACTTGGGCTATCGCCACCAAGCCGCCATTCGCCGTGGCCAGCAACAACCAGACACCAATCCACGGTAAGGAGTACTCCATCCGGTTCGCCTTGGTCTCCTTTACGCGTAGCACCCGTCAATTTTTGGCTTGGGGCACTGGAACGTCGAATCGCGGGCATGCCGGCGTGCCTCCGCCGCATGCCGTGGGCGGCGCCGCCGCGTAGGGGTGCGATTGAGACGATGGGCTGTGCGCCGTTGATCTTAGATCGTGTGGATCTTAGCGTATCAGTTCACTGGGTTGATCTAGAGCGTAGGCGGTTGATCGGGCGGATCGTGTGATGGGGTGATGAGCACCGTCGGATCTAGATCCGAGGAACCACACTGCGTACCGATTCATTAATGGAGTAAATCTAATCCTGGTCGCACGATTTGAATCCAACGGCCCATATCACACCATACCCCTTCGGCTCGGTAATCTTGCTAAAGAGTCCCTGAGTTTTAGAGAAATGAACCCGCCGTCCATGCCTGGGGTTTTCTGAGTCTTAGGAATTCTTACGCGCCGGCCCCTGCAGTTTCCTGTAATTGGGGCCCAGGCCAGAGAATTATAAAATCAGAGAAAACTTATTAGAAAAAGGATTTTTAGTGTGAAAATAAATCCTAGAACTTGTTTAATTTGTAGAAAATTCATATGAACTCCAAATTGGTCCATTCCAGTTCCTAAATTTTCATAAAATTATTGTCTATCTATTAGTGCCTCTATTCTGACATGACAAACACATTAAAATTATTCTTTCACTTAATCTTGTATTAAATGCATAAAACCTTAGAAAATCCATAACTTAAAATATATAACTCTAAATTTAATGATTCCAGTTCCTGTGATCTTATTTTAATGTCTAGTTTATTACTGTATACTCTATTTGCATGTTTGATGTGATGTTAATTTATGCTATGCCATGTATGTATTGTATTGATGCGAGTAGACGAGCAACCCACTGTGGAACCTGAGCTTCAACAAGTTGAAGTAGCTGAGCAGGAGCTCGTTGAAGGCAAGTTGTGCCCTTGATCACTTCTTTTACCCATTCATGTTCTTATTATTCATAATGATCTGCATAGGATAATTTTGCTGGGACCCAATAGGATACCCTAGATTTTGACTATCTTTATACCTTGCTTCACCACTGGTTTTATTACTAAAGTTTTGGGTAGTACATGCTATTGCTTTATGTGGATTTGGGTATAGAGATATTCATCACTCATTGTTATACTATTTATTGTTATCTGTTTTATTATTCCTTGTTCATGTTAAGATCATTATGTTAATGGGAACATGGAGAACCACCCGGGAAAACAGTGCTACCACAAGGGTTTAATGGGACGCCCTTGGCTGATTAACTAGGAAAGCTAGGGGAGGGCTACCTTACCCGAAAGGGGCAAGGGCAGTAGGGGAGAGGTCAGTGTAGGGAGGTCCCTGGTTGATTTTGCTGCGATGGCGGTAAGCCAGGAACCCTGCACTGGATCTTCCTATAAACTGTAGCGGGTAGTCTGAAGCTAGTGGAACTTTGTAAAGGCCTCGTAGTGGTACCCTGCCTCGCTTCCTAGGTAGAGGTGTATGGAGTCTGATCAACTCTGTGGCAAATGGGTAACACGACTTGTGGGTAAAGATGCGCAACCTCTGCAGAGTGTAAAACTAGTATACTAGCCGTGCTCACGGTCATGAGCGGCTCGGACACTCACATGATTAATTTATGGAACTTAAACTTAATTTGTCATTTCATTGCATTTGGGATTATTTTATTATTACTTTTATTTATTATTACTATGGTTTGGTATTCACTTACACTTAGTAACTGCTAATAAAATTTTGACCAACTTATAAAAGCAATGCTCAGCTTCAGCCTTTATTTCATTGATCAGCCTTACACTTCATGAATTCCCACCTTTGGTGAGTTCATGTCACATTATTCCCCACGACTTGTTGAGCTATGATCGTATGTGAGCTCACTCTTGCTGTCTCACACCCCCCCACAGGAGAAGAGTAGGTGGTTCAGGAGGAGCCGCCTAACACTGAGGAGTTCGATCTGATCTAGGTGGCGTTTCTCAGTCGACATTGGCGCCATCGATCCTTAGTTCGTTTTATATTTATCATTTTAATTTGTAATAAGTCTTCCGCTATGTAATAAGTACTCTGATGTTTTATGACATTTATCTCTATACACTCTGTTATTATATATGTTGTCTTCTTTGGCGCATGTATGAGATGCACCCGGCTTTGTTCTTTAAAACCGGGTGTTACAGCGCTTGGCCTCAAGTATCTCCTTTTGCTTCTGGAGATTGCGGTTCTTGATGCGCAGGGCGCGCAGCTGTAGCTGTTCTTCTGCGGAGACGCCGATGACTTCGCCGTCCTCGGTGAAGTCCGTGCCCTCTGGTGGAGCGAAGTCTGGGGGAGGTTGCGGCTGTCCTTCAGGGCTGCAGGTGTGGTGAGCGTCGTCTTCGCAGGTGCAGTGAGCGTCGTCTTCAGTAGCCTCTTGGTGGGTGGATTGGGTTAGTGCGAGGGCCTTGCCCTTTTTTGCGGCCAGCAGTGCTGCCTTCGCAGCCTCGTCAGCCTTCGAGCTAGCTTTCTTGGGTGCCATCGTGGGTGGTTGTTTCGTAGCACGAACGGTGGGCGCCAAATGTTGGAACTTGCTCACTGGCGCAAGTTGATCCAACAGGGAGGTGTGGTAACGTAAACAGGGTTTCTGCACGTGATGGCAATAGCTCTGTTAATCTAGCCTCTCAAGGGCACTGTGCGGGGGTATTTATAGGTGTCCGGGCGCCCAGCGTCCCGTGCTAAGGACGCATGTGCCCTCATACACCTAGGTTATCCCCGGAATATTCCCATAAAGCGGGGTTACAGACCGTAATTACAGGGAGGCCTTTACAAACTAGGCCCGTAACGCGCAACGGCCGCTCAGGGCCCGTTACAATGGGCCGGATCACACGTTGGCCTCCATTCTGGACGAGGTCGCAGGATGAGACGACCTCGTCACAGGTCTTCGTCCGGCAGCGTATGAGACGAAGGGTAAGTCTGCCCGCTGTCTTGTCACCGTTGGTGCAGCGAGTACGGCGAAGGCCTCGAGCGAAGGGTGGCGTCTTCGCCTTCGCCCAACAATCGGTAACGGCTTCTTTGCCGAGTACTTTTTACCGGGTACTCGGCAAAGACTTTGCCGAGTGTCACTCGGTACTCGGCAAAGAAAAGCCGCCATCATGGTGGCTGGTAACAGAGATGGCACCTTTGCCGAGTGTACTAGGTGACACTCGGCAAAGAGAATCTCTTTGCGTGTTCGCCGGACTAGCAATTGACAATGAGGCCACCAACGGGCCCTTTGTCAGTTCAAATTTTTATCACAGTCTTTATATATGATATCATGACATGTGGGCAAGTTTCATGATTTTTTGACTTCGCTTGTGTTTTATACAATTTTTAAACAACTTGATGGTAAGTTCACGGTCATGTTTAGTGAGCATGGTGCTCGAAGATTCCGGTCTGCTCATGAAATCGATCGTAACTTGTGCTAAATAACATGGATATCATTTTTCCATGCACGGTTTTCCATGTTTCGAGTGACTTGCAGTTCAAATCTGAATTATCTGAGAAATTCAATTAAACGAACTAAATCTAATAGTTATAGAAAACAATTGTATAATTGTGCCAAAATAGTACATATAGGTCTACATAGTGTAGCAACATACCACAAAAAGTTTGGTTGGAAAAAGAAAAAAAATAAAAATATACTTTGTCGAATGTCCAAGAATGGCACTCGGCAAAGTAGCTTCTTTGCCAAGTGCCAAAGCCCGACGCTCGGCAAAGATAACGGCCGTCAGATATAGACAGCTGCTGACGGCCCTTTGCCGAGCGTCGCCTTTCGCCAAGTATTTGACACTCAGCAAAGTTGTCTTTGCCGAGTGTCTTCTTGTGCCGAGAGTCCTGCTCTCGGTAAACACAGTCATTACCGAGAGTGGAACATTGCCGAGTGCGGCACTCATCAAAGACTTCTTTGCTGCCGATATAAAGCACTCGGCAAAGAGCCGAATTCTGGTAGTGCATACTAAAGAAGTAACAACAGTACATGTTAGAGCCATCACTCGGTACTAATACTCTCTATGTCCTCGACAGTTAAATCAATATAATACTGATGTTTGTGTTAGTACCAGTTTTATCAGTTGGTAACCATGCTATGTGTCGGGTACCCATCGGGTTTCGGGTTTGCGGGCTAAATTGTCATCCTTACCGCCTTCATTACCGCAACGTCATCACGGCGTGGCACGGAGTCAGGGCTGTCCTCGTTCCGCTTAACCCCATATTCATTGCGTCTAAATCAACTGTAGACCCCCACATCCCTCGTACAAGGACATGATACGATCTATGGGGTATGAGGAGTCAGTGGAACTGGAGGGTACGAATGAAGCCTCTAGCGTGGCAGCCCATTCTGGAAATGCATACCACCACTACGGATGGCACTATGCTACCAACTCCGGTACGACCCCCGTTAGAATCAGGGTCTTTTGACGACACATGACGCTATATATACCCGCACACACAGCATGGGGACACCTTGACCAAGACAAGTCAGCAAGTACGAGGTTATTGGACCAGCGTACGCAAAGGCTCCATCTTTATTTTTCTTACGGGGAAAGCAATTGTAATATACACTCTCCTTGAGATATAAAATGAAGGGCTAGGAACAATGACAACAAAGTCATAACTGAAAGTCGCCTAGAGGGGGGGTGAATAGCCGGAATCTGAAAATTATAAACTTAAGCACAACTACAAGCCGGGGTTAGCGTTAGAAATATAAGCGAGTCCAAAGAGAGGGCGAAAACAAATCACAAGCAAATAAGAATGGATGACACGGTGATTTGTTTTACCGAGGTTCGGTTCTTGCAAACCTACTCCCCGTTGAGGTGGTCACAAAGACCGGGTCTCTTTCAACCCTTTCCCTCTCTCAAATGGTCACTTAGACCGAGTGAGCTCCCTTCCTTGATTTCCCGGGTCACTTAGACCCCGCAAGGACCACCACACAATTGGTGTCTCTTGCTTCGCTTACAAGGTTTTGAGAGTAAGAATGAGAGAAAGAAGAAAGCCAACCAAGCAACAAGAGCAACAAAAGAACACAAGTCGATCTTCTCATAAGTCCTAAGAACTAGAGTTGAATTGGGGACTTTGATTCGATCAGAGGCTTTGATTTGTGTCTTGGAGTGTTGTGTATTGCTCTTGTATTGAATGAGGTGTAGTGAATGCTTGGATGTCTTGAGGAGTGGTGGTTGGGGGGTATTTATAGCCCCAACCACCAAAATGGCCGTTGGTGAAGGCTTCTGTCGTATGGCGCACCGGACAGTCCGGTGCGCCACCGAACACTGTCCGGTGCGCCAGCCACGTCACCAGGCCGTTGGGTTCCGACCGTTGGAGCTTCTGACAACTAGGCCACCGGACAGTCCAGTGGTGCACCAGACAGGTCCTGTTCACTGTCCAGTGCGCCTTTTGGTGTCTGCTCTGACTTCTGCGCGTGCAGGCACGCACTGTAGCGCATTTAATGTTCTCTGCAGACGACCGTTGGTGCGAAGTAGCCGTTGCTCCGCTGGCACACCGGACAGTCCGGTGTTACACCGGACAGTCTGGTGAATTATAGCGGAGCGACCTCCCAAATTCCCGAAGCTGGCAAGTTCAGAGCCGTTCCTCCCTGATGCACCGGACACTGTCCGGTGGCACACCGGACAGTCCGGTGTGCTAGACCAGGACTGCCTTCGGTATACTTTTGCTCCTTAGTTTTGAACCCTTTCTTTTGACTTGCATTGGTTTGTTGTGAACCTTTGGCACCTATAGAACTCATAATCTAGAGCAAACTAGTTAGTCCAATAATTTGTGTTGGGCAATTCAACCACCAAAATTCATATTAGAAAAGGTTTGACCCTATTTCCCTTTCAATCTCCCCCTTTTTGGTGATTGATGCCAACACAAACCAAAGCAAATATAAAGTGCAGAATTGAACTAGTTTGCATAATGTAAGTGCAAAGGTTGCTTGGAATTGAAACCAATATACTTTTTCAATAGATGTGCATGGATGGTTTTCTTCTTATTTAAAATTTTGGACCACATTTGCACCACGGTTTTTGTTTTTGCAAATCCTTTATAAAAATTCTTTTCAAAACATTTTGCAAATAGTCAAAGGTACATGAATAAGATTGAAAGAAGCATTTTCAAGATTTGAAATTTTCTCCCCCTGTTTCAAATGCTTTTCCTTTGACTTAAACAAAACTCCCCCTAAAGGAAATTCTCCTCTTAGTGTTCAAGAGGGTTTTAGAGATTTTTTGAAGATACTACTTTCTCCCCCTTTTGAACACAATAAGATATCAATTTTAAAATTTCATTTTAAAAGTCGGTGGTGGTGCGGTCCTTTTGCTTTGGGCTCATACTTTCTCCCCCTTTGGCATGAATCGCCAAAAACGGATACTTGTGAGTGAAATATAAGCCCTTTTACTTTCTCCCCAATGACAAAATAGATATGAGTGAAGATTATACCAAAGTGGAGAATAATGCGGAATACCGGCAAATATCGGTGGAGTTGAGTGGAAGCGCCTTCTTTGCCGAATACTCCATTTCCCTTTCAATTCTATGACTAAGCATAATAATACACTTGAAAACACATTAGTCATAGACATAAAAGAGACATGATCAAAGGTATATAAATGAGCTATGTGTGCAAAGTATCAATCAAAATTCCGAGAATCAAGAATATTTAGCTCATTCCTAAGTTTGGTAAAGGATTGCTCATCTAAAGGCTTGGTAAAGATATCGGCCAATTGATCTTTGGTGTTTATATAGGCTATCTCGATATCCCCCTTTTGTTGGTGATCTCTTAGAAAGTGATACCGAATGGCTATGTGCTTAGTGTGGCTGTGTTCAATGGGATTATCCGCCATGCGGATTGCACTCTCATTATCACATAGGAGAGGGACTTTGCTAAATTTGTAGCCATAGCCCCTAAGGGTTTGCCTCATCTAAAGCAATTGCGCGCAACAATGGCCTACGGCAATATACTCGGCTTCGACGGTAGAAAGAGCGACTGAGTTTTGTTTCTTTGAAGCCCAAGACACCAGGGATCTCCCTAGAAACTGACAAGTCCCTGATGTGCTCTTCCTATCAATTTTACACCCTGCCCAATTAGCATCGGAATATCCTAATAAATCAAATGAGGATCCCTTGGGGTACCAAAGACCAAACTTAGGTGTTTGAACTAAATATCTCAAGATTCGCTTCACGGCCCTAAGGTGAACTTCCTTAGGGTCAGCTTGGAACCTTGCACACATGCATACGGAAAGCATAATGTTTGGTCGAGATGCACATAAATAGAGTAAAGATCCTATCATCGACCGATATACCTTTTGATCTACGGATTTACCTCCCGTGTCGAGGTCGAGATGCCCATTGGTTCCCATGGGTATCTTGATGGGCTTGGCATCCTTCATTCCAAACTTGGTGAGTATATCTTGGATGTACTTCGTTTGGCTCATGAAGGTGCCTTCTTGGAGTTGCTTCACTTGAAATCCTAGAAAATACTTCAACTCCCCCATCATTGACATCTCGAATTTTTGAATCATGATCCTACTAAACTCTTCACAAATAGATTTGTTAGTAGACCCAAATATGATGTCATCAACATAAATTTGGCATACAAACAAATCATTCTCAATTGTCTTAGTAAAGAGAGTAGGATCGGCCTTGCCGACTTTGAAGCCATTAGTGATAAGAAAATCTCGAAGGCATTCATACCATGCTCTTGGGCTTGCTTGAGCCCATAAAGCGCCTTTGAGAGTTTATATACATGGTTAGGATACTCACTATCTTCAAAGCTGGGAGGTTGCTCAACATAGACCTCTTCCTTGATAGGTCCATTGAGGAAGGCACTCTTCACGTCCATTTGATAGAGCTTAAATCCATGGTAAGTAGCATAGGCAAGTAATATACGAATGGACTCAAGCCTAGCTACGGGTGCATAGGTGAAAGTCGCCTAGAGGGGGGGTGAATAGGGCGAAACTGAAATTTACAAAGTTAATCACAACTACAAGCCGGGTTAGCGTTAGAAATATAAGCGAGTCCGAGAGAGGGCGTAAAAACAAATCGCAAGCGAGTAAAGAAGTGAGACACACGGATTTGTTTTACCGAGGTTCGGTTCTCTCAAGCCTACTCCCCGTTGAGGTGGTCACAAAGACCGTGTCTCTTTCAACCCTTTCCCTCTCTCAAACGGTCCCTCGGACTGAGTGAGCTTCTCTTCTCAATCAACCGGGAACCAAACTTCCCCGCAAGGACCACCACACAATTGGTGTCTCTTGCCTTGATTACAATTGAGATGATCGCAAGAAAGAATGAGAAAAAGAAGCAATCCAAGCGCAAGACCTCAAATGAACACAACAATCACTCTCTCTAATCACTAAAGCTTTGAGTGGAATTGGGAGAGGATTTGATCTCTTTGGTGTGTCTAGAATTGAATGCTAGAGCTCTTGTAAGTAGTTGGAAGGTGGAAAACTTGGATGCCTTGAATGTGGGGTGGTTGGGGTATTTATAGCCCCAACCACCAAAAATGGCCGTTGGAGGGCTGCAGTCGCATGGCGCACCGGACAGTCCGGTACGCCAGCCACGTCAGCAGACTATTGGGGTTCGGCCATTGGAGCTCTGTCTTGTGGGCCCGCCTGGCTGTCCGGTGGTGCACCGGACAGGCCCTGTAGGCTGTCCGGTGTGCCACCCGCGCGTGCACTGCTCCTCTGCGTGCGCAGGCGCGCATTTAATGCGTTGCAGTCGACCGTTGCGCGCGAAGTAGCTGTTGCTCCGCTGTCACACCGGACAGTCCGGTGTGCACCGGACACAGTCCGGTGAATTTTAGCAGAGCGGATTCCCGAAGCTGGCGAGTTCAGAGTTGCTTTCTCCTGGAGCACCGGACAGTCCGGTGAATTATAGCGGAGCTCCTCTAAAAATTCCCGAAGGTGAAGAGTTGGACGTAGAGTTCCTTGGTCCACCGGACATTGTCCGGTGGTGCACCGGACACTGTCCGGTGGCACACCGGACAGTCCGGTGCGCCAGACCAGGGTGCCTTCCGGGTAATCCTTTGCTCTCTTGTTTGAACCCTTTTCTTGGTCTTTTTATTGGCTTATTGTGAACCTTTGGCACCTGTAGAACTTATAGACTAGAGCAAACTAGTTAGTCCAATTATTTGTGTTGGGCAATTCAACCACCAAAATTAATTAGGAAATAGGTGTAAGCCTAATTCCCTTTCAATAGGTTTCTCCAAAATCCAAACCTTTGACTTGTGAATACCCTTTGGCCACAAGTCGTGCCTTGTTCCTTGTCACCACACCATGCTCATCTTGCTTGTTGCAGAAGGCCCACTTGGTTCCTACAACATTTTGATTAGGACATGGAACTAAATGCCATACCTCATTCCTTGTGAAATTGTTTGCATCGCCAGCACCCAATCCGAATCTTGAAGTGCTTCCTCTATCTTGTGTGGCTCAATAGAGGAAACAAAAGAGTAATGTTCACAAAAATGAGCAACACGAGATCGAGTGGTTACCCCCTTATGAATGTCTCCTAGGATGGTGTTCACGGGGTGATCTCGTTGGATTGCTTGGTGGACTCTTGGGTGTGGCGGCCTTGGATCTTGTTCATCCTCCTTGTCTTGATCATTTGTATCTCCCCCTTGATTATTGCCATCCTCTTGAGGTGGCTCATCTTCTTGATCTTCTCATCATCTTGAGCCTCGTCCTCATCTTGAGTTGGTGGAGATGCTTGCATGGAGGAAGATGGTTGATCTTGTGCTTGTGGAGGCTATTCGGATTCCTTAGGACACACATCCCCAATGGACATGTTCCTTAGCGCGATGCACGGAGCCTCTTCATCATCTAGTTCATCAAGATCAACTTGCTCTACTTGAGAGCCGTTAGTCTCATCAAACACAATGTCACATGAGACTTCAACTAGTCCAGTGGACTTGTTAAAGACTGAAAGGGAAATAGGCTTACACCTTTTCCTAATTGATTTTGGTGGTTGAATTCCCCAACACAAATAATTGGACTAACTAGTTTGCTCTAGATTATAAGTTCTACAGGTGCCAAAGGTTCACAATAGACCAATAAAAAGACAAAGGAAGGGTTCAAACAAAGAGAGCAAAAGACAACCGAAGTGTGCCCTGGTCTGGCGCACCGGACTATCCGGTGCACCAGGGAACTCAGCTCCAAACTCGCCACCTTTGGGAATTCTGGGAGCCGCTCCGCTATAATTCATCGGACTGTCCGGTGCTGCACCGGACTGTCCGGTGTTCCAGCGGAGCAACGGCTACTTCGCGCCAACGGTCGTCTGCAGAACGCATTCAATGCGCTACAGTGAGCGCCAGAGTCAGAGCAGCGCCAGAAGCCGCACCGGACAGTGTACAATGACTGTCCGGTGACCTAGAAGACAGAAGCTCCAACGGTCGAACCCTAACGGCCGGGTGACGTGGCTGGCGCACCGGACTGTCCGGTGCGCCATGCGACAGCAGCCTCCACCAAACGGCTAGTTTGGTGGTTGGGGCTATAAATACCCCAACCACCCCACCATTCATTGCATCCAAGTTTTCAGACTTCCTACACCTTACAAGAGCTATAGCATTCAATACAAGACACACAAAAGAGATCAAATCCTCTCCCAAGTCCAAAGATCATTCCAATCAAATAGTGACTAGTGAGAGAGTGACTTGTGTTCATTTGAGCTCTTGCGCTTGGATTGCTTTTTCTTTCTCATTCTTTCTTGTGATCAACTCAATTGTAATCGAGGCAAGAGACACCAATTGTGTGGTGGTCCTTGCGGGGACTTAGTGTCCCGTTTGATTGAGAAGAGAAGCTCACTCGGTCTAAGTGACCGTTTGAGAGAGGGAAAGGGTTGAAAGAGACCCGGTCTTTGTGACCACCTCAACGGGGAGTAGGTTTGCAAGAACCGAACCTCGGTAAAACAAATCATCGTGTCACACTCCTTATTTGCTTGTGATTTGTTTTCTCCCTCTCTCTCGGACTCGATTTTAATTCTAACGCTAACCCCGGCTTGTAGTTGTGCTTAAACTTTGTAAATTTCAGATTCGCCCTATTCACCCCCTCTAGGCGACTTTCAATTAGTATCGAAGTCGGTGCTTCATTAGAGCCTAACCGCTCAAAGTGATCACGCCAAGAAGGAGATGAGAACCGGCGACAAGCCCGTTACAAGCCACGGGAAGGCTCCATCAGGAGAGTCCCATAACAAGGGGAAGGATAAGGAATCCTCCTCAATAAAGTCGCATCGGAGTGGCAACAAGAAAAAGAAGATGAGGAAGGTGGTCTACTACGAGACCGACTCTTCATCGCCATCCACCTCTGGCTCCAACGCGCCGTCCGTAACTTCTAAGCGCCATGAGCGCAAGAAGTTTAGTAAGATTCCCCTACACTATCCTCGTATTTCCAAACATACTCCATTTCTTTCCGTCCCATTAGGCAAACCACCGATGTTTAACGGTGAAGATTATTCTAGGTGGAGCAATTTGATGAGATTTCACCTAACCTCTCTCCACAAAAGTATATGGGAAATTGTTGAATTTGGAGTACATGCACCTTCCGTAGGGGATGAAGATTATGATGCGGATGAAGTCATCCAAATCCAACACATTAATTCTCAAGCAACTACTATACTCATCGCCTCTCTAAGCCCGGAGGAGTATAATAAGGTGCAAGGGTTAAAAAGTGCAAAAGAGATTTGGGACGTACTAAAGACCGCACACGAAGGAGACGAGGTGACCAAGATCACCAAAATGGAGACGATCGAGGGGGGAGCTCGGTCGATTCATTCTTCACCAAGGGGAGGAGCCACAAGCGATGTACAACCGGCTCAAGACCTTGGTGAACCAAGTGCGCAACCTCGGGAGCACCAAATGGGATGACCATGAGATGGTCAAGGTTATTCTAAGATCACTAGTTTTTCTTAATCCTACTCAAGTACAATTAATTCGTGGTGATCCTAGATACAAAATAATGTCTCCCGAGGAAGTGATAGGTAAATTTGTGAGCTTTGAACTAATGATCAAAGGCTCCAAAAAGATCATCGAGCAAGGCGCATCATCCTCTATACCCGAAGCACAACCCGTTGCATTCAAAGCAACGGAGGAGAAGAAAGAAGATTCTACTCCAAGTAGAATCCCCATCGACGCCTCCAAGCTCGACAATGAGGAGATGGCGCTCATCATCAAGAGCTTTCGTCAAATCCTCAAACTAAGGAAGGGGAAAGACTACAAGCCCCGTTCCAAGAAGGTGTGCTACAAGTGTGGTAAGCCCGGTCATTTCATTGCTAAATGCCCATTATCTAGTGATAGTGACAGGGGCGACGACAAGAAGGGAAAGAGGAGAGAAAAGAAGAGGTACTACAAGAAGAAGGGCGGCGATGCCCATGTTTGCCGGGAGTGGGACTCCGACGAGAGCTCCACCGACTCCTCCTCCGACGAGGACGCCGCCAACATCGCCGTCAACAAAGGGCTCCTCTTCCCCAACGTCGGCCACAAATGCCTCATGGCAAAGGACGACAAAAAGAAGAAGGTTAAATCCAAATCCTCCACTAAATATGCAACCTCTAGTGATGAGAATAATTCTAGTGATGATGAGGACAATTTGCTTACTCTTTTTGCCAATCTTAACATGCAACAAAAAGAGAAATTGAATGAATTAATTAGTGCTATTCATGAGAAGGATGAACTCTTGGATAGCCAAGAGGACTTCCTAATTAAGGAAAACAAGAAGCATGTGAAGGTTAAAAATGCTTATGCTCTAGAAGTAGAAAAATGTGAAAAATTATCTAGTGAGCTAAGCACTTGCCATGATGTTATTGCCAACCTTAGAAATGAGAATGCTAGATTAATTGCTAAGGTTGATTCAAATATATGTGATGATTCAATCTCCAATCTTAGAAATGATAATGCTAGTTTGCTTGCTAAGATTGAAAAATTGAATGCTTCTCTCGCTAGCCTTAGGATTGAAAATGAAAAATTGATTGCTAAGGCTAAAGACTTAGATGTTTGCAATGCTTCCATTTCCGATCTTAGAAGTGAAAATGACATTTTACATGCTAAGATTGTTGAACTAAAAACTTGCAAACCCTCTACATCTACCGTTGAGCATGTTTCTATTTGCACTAGATGTAGAGATGTTAACATTGATGCTATTCATGATCACATGGCTTTAATTAAACAACAAAATGATCATATCTCAAAATTAGATGCTAAAATTGCTGAGCATGAGCTAGATAATGAAAAATTTAAATTTGCTCGTAGTATGCTTTATAGTGGGAGATGCCCTGGCATCAAGGATGACATTGGCTTCCAAAAGGGAGACAATGTCAAAGTTAATGCCCCTCCTAAAAGATTATCTAACTTTGTTAAGGGCAAGGCTCCCATGCCTCAGGATAACGAGGGTTACATTTTGTACCCTGCCGGTTATCCCGAGCATAAGATTAGGAGAATTCATTCTAGGAAGTCTCACTGTGGCCCTAATCATGCTTTTATGTATAAGAGTGAGGCATCTAGTTCTAGGCAATCAACCCATGCTAAATTTCCTAAGAAGAAAACTCCTAAAGCATCAAATAATCATAATGTTTCATTTAGAACTTTTGATTCTTCTTATGTGCTAACAAACAAATCCGGCAAGGTAGTTGCCAAGTATGTTGGGGGCAAACACAAGGGCTCAAAAACTTGTGTTTGGGTACCCAAAGTTCTTGTATCTAATGTCAAAGGACTCAAAACTGTTTGGGTACCTAAAATCAAGAACTAAATTTGTTTTGTAGGTTTATGCATCCGGGGGCTCAAGTTGGATCATCGATAGCGGGTGCACAAACCACATGACAGGGGAGAAAAAGATGTTCTCCTCCTATAAGAAAAACCAAGATCCCCAACGAGCTATCACATTCGGGGATGGAAATCAAGGTTTGGTCAAAGGATTGGGTAAAATTGCTATATCACCTGACCATTCTATTTCCAATGTTTTTCTTGTAGATTCCTTAGATTACAACTTGCTTTCTGTTTCTCAATTATGTAAAATGGGCTACAACTGTCTTTTTACGGATACAGGTGTCACTGTCTTTAGAAGAAGTGATGATTCAATAGCTTTTAAGGGAGTATTAGAGGGTCAGCTATACTTAGTTGATTTCAATAGAGCTGAACTCGATACTTGCTTAATCGCTAAGACTAACATGGGTTGGCTCTGGCATCGTCGACTAGCCCATGTTGGGATGAAAAATCTTCACAAGCTTCTAAAGGGAGAACACATTTTGGGACTAACAAATGTGAATTTTGAGAAAGGATTTGTAGTGCATGCCAAGCAGGGAAGCAAGTTGGTGTTCATCATCCACACAAGAACATCATGACGACTGACAGGCCACTAGAGTTACTCCACATGGATTTATTCGGCCCGATAGCTTACATAAGCATCGACGGGAGTAAGTACTGTCTAGTTATTGTGGATGACTATTCTCGCTTCACTTGGGTATTCTTTTTACAGGAAAAATCTCAAACCCAAGAGACCTTAAAGGGATTCTTGAGACGGGCTCAAAATGAGTTCGGCTTGAGGATCAAGAAAATTAGAAGCGATAATGGGACGGAGTTCAAGAACTCTCAAATAGAAGGTTTTCTTGAGGAGGAAGGGATCAAGCATGAGTTCTCTTCTCCCTACACGCCACAACAAAATGGTGTAGTGGAGAGGAAGAATAGAATTCTATTGGACATGGCAAGAACCATGCTTGATGAGTACAAGACTTTGGATCGATTTTGGGCCGAGGCAGTCAACACCGCCTGCTACGCCATCAACCGGTTGTATCTACACCGAATCCTCAAGAAGACATCGTATGAACTCCTAACCGATAAAAAGCCAAATGTTTCATATTTTAGAGTCTTTAGTAGCAAATGTTTTATTCTTGTTAAAAGAGGTAGTAAATCCAAATTTGCTCCTAAGGCTGTAGAAGGCTTTTTACTAGGATATGATTCAAACACAAGGGCATATAGAGTCTTTAACAAGTCCACTGGACTAGTTGAAGTTTCTTGTGACATTGTGTTTGATGAGACTAACGGCTCTCAAGTAGAGCAAGTTCATCTTGATGAATTAGATGATGAAGAGGCTCCGTGCGTCACGCTAAGGAACATGTCCATTGGGGATGTGTGTCCTAAGGAATCCGAAGAGCCCATTCAAGCACAAGATCAACCATCTTCCTCCATGCAAGTATCTCCACCAACTCAAGATGAGGATGAGGCTCAAGATGATGAGGAAGAGGATCAAGAAGATGAGCCACCTCAAGACGACGACAATAATCAAGGGGGAGATGAAAATGATCAAGATAAGGAAGATGAGCAAGTTCCAAAGCCGCCACACCCAAGAGTCCACCAAGCAATCCAACGAGATCACCCCGTGAACACCATCCTCGGCGACATTCATAAGGGGGTAACTACTCGATCTCGTGTTGCTCATTTTTGTGAACATTACTCTTTTGTTTCCTCTATTGAGCCACACAGGGTAGAGGAAGCACTTCAAGATTCGGATTGGGTGATGGCGATGCAAGAGGAGCTCAACAACTTCACAAGGAATGAGGTATGGCATTTAGTTCCACGTCCTAACCAAAATGTTGTAGGAACCAAGTGGGTCTTCCGCAACAAGCAAGATGAGCATGGTGTGGTGACAAGGAACAAAGCTCGACTTGTGGCCAAGGGTTATTCACAAGTCGAAGGTTTGGATTTCGGTGAAACCTATGCACCCGTAGCTAGGCTTGAATCAATTCGCATTTTACTTGCCTATGCTACTTACCATGGCTTTAAGCTTTACCAAATGGACGTGAAAAGTGCCTTCCTCAATGGACCAATCAAGGAAGAGGTCTATGTTGAGCAACCTCCCGGCTTTGAAGATAGTGAGTACCCTAACTATGTCTATAGACTCTCTAAGGTGCTTTATGGGCTCAAGCAAGCCCCAAGAGCATGGTATGAATGCCTAAGAGATTTTCTTATTGCTAATGGCTTCAAATTCGGAAAAGCTGATCCTACTCTCTTTACTAAAACACTTGTAAATGATTTGTTCATATGCCAAATTTATGTTGATGATATCATATTTGGGTCTACTAACGAATCTACATGTGAAGAGTTTAGTAGGATCATGACTCAAAAATTCGAGATGTCTATGATGGGGGAGTTGAAATATTTTCTAGGATTTCAAGTCAAGCAACTCCAAGAGGGCACCTTCATTAGCCAAACGAAGTATATTCAAGACATTCTAACCAAGTTTGGGATGAAGGATGCCAAGCCCATCAAGACACCCATGGGAACCAATGGGCATCTCGACCTCGACATGGGAGGTAAATCCGTAGATCAAAAGGTATACCGGTCGATGATAGGTTCTTTACTCTATTTATGTGCATCTCGACCGGATATTATGCTTTCTGCATGCATGTGTGCAAGATTCCAAGCCGATCCTAAGGAACCTCACCTTAGGGCCGTAAAACGAATCTTGAGATATTTAGTTTATACTCCTAAGTTTGGCCTTTGGTACCCCAGGGGATCCACATTTGATTTAATTGGGTATTCCGATGCTGATTGGGTAGGGTGTAAAATTAATAGAAAGAGCACATCAGGGACTTGCTAGTTCTTGGGAAGATCTCTGGTGTCTTGGGCTTCAAAGAAGCAAAATTCTGTGGCTCTTTCTACCGCCGAAGCCGAGTATATTGCCGCAGGCCATTGTTGCGCGCAATTACTTTGGATGAGGCAAACCCTCAGGGACTATGGTTACAAATTAACCAAAGTTCCTCTTCTATGTGATAATGAGAGTGCAATCCGCATGGCGGATAATCCCGTTGAACATAGTCGCACTAAACACATAGCCATTCGGTATCATTTCTTAAGGGATCACCAACAAAAGGGGGATATCGAGATTGCATATATTAACACCAAAGAACAATTTGCCGATATCTTTACCAAGCCATTAGATGAACAAACATTTACCAAACTTAGGCATGAGCTAAATATTCTTGATTCTAGGAATTTTTATTGATGTTCTGCACACATAGCTCAATGATATACCTTTGATCATATCCCTTTTCCTTGTTATGACTAATATGGTTTCCAAGTGCATTTCATGCTAAGTCATAGATTGAAAGGGAATTAGAGTCTTCGGCGAAGACAAAAGGCTTCCACTCCACTCCATCGATTATTCATTCTTCGCCGTCGCTCCACACTCTCCAACGTGGTATAATCTTCACTCATATGCTATTTACCATAAGGGGAGAAAGTAGTTCAAAGGGCTTATATCTCACTCACAAGTATCTGTTTTTGGCGATTCATGCCAAAGGGGGAGAAAGTATGAGCCCAAAGCAAAAGGACCGCTCCACCACCAAATTTTTTAAAAAATGAAGTTTTCAAATCGATATCTTATTATGTTCAAAAGGGGGAGAAAATAGTATTTTCAAAACTTGCAAAACCCTCTTGAACACTAAGAGGAGAATTCTATTTAGGGGGAGTTTTGTTTAAGTCAAAGGAAAATCATTTGAAACAGGGGAGAAAATTTCAAATCTTGAAAATGCTTTCTTCAAATCTTATTCATGTACCTTTGACTATTTGCAAAAGGCTTTTGAAAAGAATTTTACAAAGAATTTGCAAAACAAAACCCGTGGTGCAAATGTGGTCCAAAATTTTAAAATAAGAAGAAAAATCAATCCATGCACATCTATTGAAATAATTATTGGTTTCATTCCAAGCAACCTTTACACTTTCATTATGCAAACTAGTTCAATTCTGCACTTCTATATTTGCTTTGGTTTGTGTTGGCATCAAACACCAAAAAGGGGGAGATTGAAAGGGAAATAGGCTTACACCTTTTCCTAATTGATTTTGGTGGTTGAATTGCCCAACACAAATAATTGGACTAACTAGTTTGCTCTAGATTATAAGTTCTACAGGTGCCAAAGGTTCACAATAGACCAATAAAAGACAAAGGAAGGGTTCAAACAAAGAGAGCAAAAGACAACCGAAGTGTGCCCTGGTTTGGCGCACCGGACTGTCCGGTGTGCCACCGGACAGTGTCCGGTGCACCAGGGAACTCAGCTCCAAACTCGCCACCTTCGGGAATTCTGGGAGCCGCTCCGCTATAATTCACCGGACTGTCCGGTGTGCTAGCGGAGCAACGGCTACTTTGCACCAACGGTCGTCTGCAGAACGCATTCAATGCGCTACAGTGCGCGCCAGAGTCAGCAGCGCCAGAAGGCGCACCAGACAGTGTACAGTGACTGTCCGGTGACCCAGAAGACAGAAGCTCCAACGGTCGAACCCTAACGGTCGGGTGACGTGGCTGGCGCACCGGACTGTGTTCGGTGGCGCACCGGACTGTCCGAAGCGCCATGCGACAGCAGCCTCCACCAAACGGCTAGTTTGGTGGTTGGGGCTATACATACCCCAACCACCCCACCATTCATTGCATCCAAGTTTTTAGACTTCCTACACCTTACAAGAGCTATAGCATTCAATACAAGACACACCAAAGAGATCAAATCCTCTCCCAAGTCCAAAGATCATTCCAATCAAATAGTGACTAGTGAGAGAGTGACTTGTGTTCATTTGAGCTCTTGCGCTTGGATTGCTTTTTCTTTCTCATTCTTTCTTGTGATCAACTCAATTGTAACCGAGGCAAGAGACACCAATTGTGTGGTGGTCCTTGCGGGGACTTAGTGTCCCGTTTGATTGAGAAGAGAAGCTCACTCGGTCTAAGTGACCGTTTGAGAGAGGGAAAGGGTTGAAAGAGACCCGGTCTTTGTGACCACCTCAACGGGGAGTAGGTTTGCAAGAACCGAACCTCGATAAAACAAATCATCGTGTCACACTCCTTATTTGCTTGTGATTTGTTTTCGCCCTCTCTCTCGGACTCGATTTTAATTCTAACGCTAACCCCGGCTTGTAGTTGTGCTTAAACTTTATAAATATCAGATTCGCCCTATTCACCCCCCCTCTAGGCGACTTTCAAAGACTCTATATGCCCTTGTGTTTGAGTCATAACCAAGTAAAAAGCCTTCTATAGCCTTAGGAGCAAATTTTGATTTTCTACCTCTTTTAACAAGAATAAAGCATTTGCTACCAAAGACTCTAAAATATGAGACATTGGACTTTTTACCGGTGAGGAGGTCATACGATGTCTTCTTGAGGATTCGGTGTAGATATAACCGGTTGATGGTGTAGCAAGCGGTGTTGACCGCTTCGGCCTAAAACCGATCCGAAGTCTTGTACTCATCAAGCATGGTCCTTGCCATGTCCAATAGAGTCCTATTCTTCCTCTCCACTACACCATTTTGTTGTGGCGTGTAGGGAGAAGAGAACTCATGCTTGATGCCCTCCTCCTCAAGAAAGCCTTCAATTTGAGAATTCTTGAACTTCGTTCCGTTGTCGCTTCTTATTTTCTTGATCCACAAGCCGAACTCATTTTGAGCCCGTCTCAAGAATCCTTTCAAAGTCTCTTGGGTTTGAGATTTATCCTGTAAAAAGAATACCCAAGTGAAGCAAGAATAATCATCCACAATAACTAGACAGTACTTACTCCCGCCGATGCTTATGTAAGCGATCGGGCCGAATAAATCCATGTGGAGTAGCTCCAATGGCCTGTCAGTCGTCATGATGTTCTTATGTGGATGATGAACACCAACTTGCTTCCCTGCTTGGCATGCGCTACAAATCCTGTCTTTCTCAAAATGAACATTTGTTAGTCCCAAAATGTGCTCTCCCTTTAGAAGCTTGTGAAGATTCTTCATTCCAACGTGGGCTAGTCGGCGATGCCAGAGCCAACCCATGTTAGTCTTAGCAATTAAGCAAGTATCGAGTTCAGCTCTATTGGAATCAACTAAGTATACCTGACCCTCTAATACTCCCTTAAACCTACTGAATCATCACTTCTTCTAAAGACAGTAACACCTGTATTCGTAAAAAGACAGTTGCAACCCATTTTACATAATTGAGAAACAGAAAGCAAGTTGTAATCTAATGAATCTACAAGAAAAACATTGAAAATAGAGTGGTTAGGTGATATAGCAATTTTACCCAATCCTTTGACCAAATATTGATTTCCATCCTAGAATGTGATAGCTCTTTGGGGATCTTGGTTTTTCTCGTAGGAGGAGAACATTCCTTTCTGCCCAGTCATGTGGTTTGTGCACCCGCTGTCGATGATCCAACTTGAGCCCCCGGATGCATAAACCTACAAAACAAATTTAGACCTTGTTCTTAGGTACCCAAATGGTCTTGGGTCCTTTTACATTAGAAACAAGCACCTTGGGTACCCAAACACAAGTCTTGGAGCCCTTGTGTTTGCCCCCAACATATTTGGCAACTACCTTGCCCGATTTGTTAGTTAGCACATAAGAAGCATCAAAAGTTTTGAATGAAACATTATGATCATTTGATGCTTTAGGAGTTTTCTTCTTAGGCATTTTAACATGTGTAGAACGCCTAGAGCTAGAAGCCTCATTCTTATAAATAAAAGCATGATGAGAATGAGTCTTCTTTGCATGAATTCTCCTAATCTTATCCTCAGGATAACAAGCAAGGGATACAAAATATAGCCCTCGTTATCCTGAGGCATGGGAGCCTTGCCCTTAACAAAATTAGATAATCTTTTAGGAGGGGCATTAAGCTTGACATTGTCTCCCTGTTGGAAGCCAATGCCATCCTTAATGCCAGGGCGTCTCCCACTATAAAGCATACTACGAGCAAATTTAAAATTTTCATTTTCTAGTTCATGTTCGGTAATTTTTGCATCTAATTTAGCTATATGATCATTTTGTTGTTTAATCATAGCAAGGTGATCATGAATAACATCAATGTTAATATCTCTACATCTAGTACAAATGGAAACATGATCAACGCTAGATATGGAGAGTTTGCAATCATTTAATTCAACAATCTTAGCATGTAAAATAACATTCTCATCTCTAAGATTGGAAATAGAAACATTGCAAACATCTAATTCCTTAGCCTTAGCAATTAATTTTTCATTCTCATTTCTAAGGCTAGCAAGAGAGGCATTCAATTTTTCAATCTTAGCAATCTATCACACCCGGGCTTTAAGGAACAAAGCCGGGTGCATCTCATACATGCGCCAAGAAGACAACATATATATTAACAGAGTGTATAGAGATAAATGTCAATAACATCAGAGTATTTATTACATAGCGGAAGACTTACAAAATAAAAGATAAATATAAAACAAACTAAGGATCGTCCTTGGCGCAAGAAAGTCGACTGGGAGACGACGACCTAGACCTCTCACGTACACAGCGCAACATCCACCATGCGCCTCATCCAGTGATACCTGTTCTTGACCTGTGGGGGGGGGGTGTGAGACAGCAAGGGTGAGCTCACACATGTTCATCGCTCAACAAGTTGTGGGGAATAATGTGACATGAACTCACCAAAGGTGGGAGATCATGAAGTGTAAGGCTTATCAACAATAAGGGTTAAAGCTGAGCATTGCTTTTAATAAGTTGGTCAAAATTTTATTAGCAATTACTAAGTGTAAGTAAATACCAAACCTTAAATAAAGTAATAGAACAAAATTAATAATAATCCCATGCATATGCAAATGACAAATTGAATTTAAGTTCCATAAATTAATCATTAGAGAGTCCTGAGCTGCTCATGACCACGAGCACGGCTAGTATACCAGTTTTACACTCTACAGAGGTTGTACCCTTTACCCACAAGTCGTATTTCCCATGTTGCCAGGGTTAGCTAGGCCCTTAGACACTACCAAGGTGAATGGCTAGGGATCCACTATGAGGCCTTTACAAAGTTCCACTAGCTTCCGAAAATCCGCTACAGTTTATGGGAAGAGCACTTGCAAGAATCCCCCGTCTGACCGCCATCGCAGCAAAGTCAACCCGAGAACCTCCTTGCATGCAACTCCCCTACTGCCCTTGCCCCTTTCGGATAAGGTAGTCTTCCACTAGCTTTCCTAATTAGTTAGCCAAAGGGTCCCATTCCTCCCTTGTGGTGGCACGTGTTTCTCAAGTTAAGCTCCATGTTCCAATTAACAATAATATAATGATCTTGACATGAACATGAATAGAATAACAAAATAACTGGAACATGGATATAATGAAATATTAACCCAAAACCATGTAAAGCAATAGCATAACTACCCATATGATTCAGGGGTAAACAAGGTAAAATGGATAAACAGACTAGGGTGACCTATTGGGTCCCATCAAAATTAAACCTATGCATGGTAAATGATTATAAAGAACATTATTGGGTAAACAAGAGTGATCAAGGGCACAACTTGCCTGGCACTTGAGATTCCAGTTACCAGGGTGATTCTTCAGATCCTCGTAACCTCGCTCTAGTCGTAGCAATACAAACAGACATGGTATAGACAAAATTAACATCACACCAAACATAAGAACATACTGCATAATAATAATCTACGCGAAGCTACGAAATCGTGGGAACGAGAACCACTAAAATCCGGGTTATGGTTATGAAGTTATGGTTTTTCCGAAAATCCACATGGTTAAATATAGAATAGACTAAGTGCAACATTTTAACCTATATTTCATGTCAAAAAAAAGTTACCAGATGATAATAAATATTATTATGAGGCTAATGCAACTAGAATGGGTCAAAATGGAGTTACGGTTAAAAAGTTACGAATTTCTAAAGATTTAATAGTGGTGTACAAAAGAAATTAAGTACAAAATTTTAATTTAGGATTCATGACAAAATAAAGTTACAAGGTGATGAAGAATATTAATACGAATTTAATGCAACTGTAATGGATTAATTTGGACCCAAAATGAATTTTCTATGGATTAAACAAGTTCTAGGAATTATTTATACATTAAAAATCAATTTCTAAATTTATTTATTGAATTACTCGGGTCTCTGGTTCGCGCGCATAAAAACACAAAAGTAGAGGGGCCTCTGCGCGAATAAACCTAAGACTCAGAGCACAGTAGCAAGGGACGGCGGGTTCTATTTTCTAATTTCCAGGGGGTTCATATGAAAGTGTGCTCGCGAAGGGGTATGGAGCGACAACGGCCGTCCGATCGGAAACAAAGCGCCCAGATTAGATCGCCGCTCTATGCAAACCGGTACGTAATACAGATCGCGGGATCACGATCCAACGGCTGAAACGCCGCTGACCCCCCAGACCTAACTAGATCCACACGATCCTCGACTAATGGCTTGGATTTAATCACTACAAAGGGGTACGCGGGATATGATCTCCACCGTCGGTTTAGGATCAACGGCCACTAACGCTTCTCCCAACCCAAGCGCCGAACGCGGCAGCACCAGCGCAGGGACGGCGGCGCCATGCATTCCAACAGGAGACTCGCCGGAGCACGCCAAGCATCTGGGTTCTAGCAGTCGATGTGGGATACGACTAGGCAGAAAAGGGACCGGAGAACCTAACGGACGCGATAGAGAGCACCATACCAGGGATGGATGCGCGCAGGCGGGCGGACCACGGCGCGACGCAAGCTTGGTAGAAAACGTGACTCCGATGAGCAATCCCGAGATTGCCACGGGACCATTCGCCCTTCTGCTTCCGCGGTGGTGACTCAGAACCAAAAGGGGCCACAACGCTTTTATGAGGCTATAGTGGTCACGACAGTAGCTGTTTATGCGATGGACCAGCGGGCGCTGTGCTCCAAGTGCTTCGTCGTGGTCGCTGAGGAAGAAGAAAGCGGTGAACACAGGGCAGGGGAAGGGGATGAGATAATCGCGGCCCCGACGGGTTCTTATCCTCCCAGCTAGGACGGCGAGAGGTGGTTGAGGATCCGCTAATAGCGCGCTGGCGAGATTCACGGCACGTGCGTTGGATCCGTGCGGCAGGCTGGAGCGCGCGGCCATGGTGGCGGCCATCACGGCCAAAGACGACCACGTCGCCAGGCTGACAGGTAGAGTCCCTGGTCCAGCGACCCCCACGCGCACGTGACCAGTGCGGTGAGTGAGGCCGTGTGGGGACAGGGCGACGTGCGCCATGCACGGAGGCCGTTCGACGGAATACCGGGGGCGATCGAGATCTCCATGGTGAGGATAGACCTGACGGTCATGGCCCACATGACAGTGGGCGGAGGTTGAGTCCGAGCGCACAGGAAAGGAGATGATAGAATGAGTCGCGGGCCCAAGCTGTAAGTAGTACCAGCTCAAGAGTGGTTGGGTTGGGCTGCGCAGGAGAAAGAAAAAGTGAGTGGGCCGAGGACAGGGGAAGTTGGCCCAATATGAGTGGTTCTCTTTTTTTATTTTTTCTATTCTTTTTATTTTATTTTATTTTTTGCTCTCTTTTATTCTTAATTCTTTTGAATTCAAATCTTCAATTTAAATTCAAACTTGTGGTACATCCGCAATTAGACTAAATGTTCTATTTGATCATACCCAAGTCGTGCCAAAGTTATTCTTTTATAGATTTATTTTATATTTTATGATATTTCTCTCTTTCCTTCTCCTTTCTAAATTCTACAATTCCTTTTAGATTTTAAATTCCACTATGGACTTTAATATATTTCTTGTCACTTTTTTATTTTATTTTGTCACAATATGCACACAAAAGAAAATCCCAGCATGATGCATGATTTATTCGAGTGTTCTTTATTTAATTATTTATTTGTGTAAGTGAGATGTTCACATGTGATGGTGAGTAGAAATATAACACACATATAGATAAAGGAATATACTTTCTCCTTTTAGGTTTTTTTCTTACAAAGTGGGTATTACAAATCCTACCCCCCTTAAAAATAATCTTGTCCTCGAGATTTAGGAGGAACGAGAGAAAAGATGGGGAAAATCTATGCTTAAGCTCTTCTTCTCTTTTCCAAGTTGCTTCATCTTCTCCATGGTGACTCCATTGCACTTTGCACATCTTTATTACCTTATTTCTTGTAACTCAAGTCAAAGTATCAAGAATTTTGACAGGATACTCCGTGTGAGTCAAATCACCCTGAACACTGAGCTCTTCCATTGATAACTGTGTTCCTCAGGGACACGGAGACACTTCTTCAGTTGAGACACATGAAATATATTATGCACATCAGATAGATTATCGGGTAGCTCGAGTTGATAAGCCATCTCTCCAACTTGCCTAAAAACTCAGAATGATCCAATAAAGCGAAGGGACAATTTGCCCTTGAATTTAAATCTCCTCATTCCACGAAGTGGTGACACCTTGAGGTATACACGATCACCTTCCTCAAACTCCAGTGGTCTTCCTCTATTATCAGCGTAGCCCTTTTGCCTGGTTTGAGCTACCCTCAAATTCTCCCGGATTATACGGATTTGTTCTTCTGCCTCTTGAATAAGTTCAGGTCCAAAGAACTGACTTCCTCCGGTCTAGTCCTAATATAGAGGAGTCCTGCACTTCTTGCCATATAGAGCCTCGAACGGTGACATTTTCAGACTGGCCTGGTAACTATTATTATATGAGAACTCAGCATAAGGTAGACTCTTGTCCCAACTACTACCATGCTGAAGGGCACAATCTCTCAACATGTCCTCCAATACTTGATTAGTACTTTTAGTCTGTCCATCAGCCTGAGGATGGTAGGACGAACTATATTTCAACTTCGTATCCATATTCTCATGAAAACTTTTCCAAAATCTAGGGGTAAACTATGATCCTCTATCCAAAATGATCTTCTTCGGTACACCATGTAGAGACACAATCCGAGCCATATATAACTCTGCCAATTGAGATACCTTATAAGTAGTCTTGACCAGAATGAAATGAGCCACTATGGTTAGTCTATCCATAATAACCCATATCGAATCATATCCTTTCGAGGTGCGAGGCAATCCAGTAATGAAATCCATACCAATCTCTTCCCACTTCCATTCGGGTATCTTTAATGGGTATAATAGTCCAGTTGGTCTTTGGTGTCCTGCCTTAACTCTTTGACACACATCGCACATAATCACATATGCAGCCACATCTCTCTTCAATCCATACCACCAATATTTCTGCTTCGAATCCTGATACATCTGGATACTACCAGGATGAATAGAATAATCCAAGTCATGTGCCTCCTTTAAAATAGTCTCACGAAGGCTCTCAATATTAGGAACACATATCCTATTCTTGAACCACACGGTGCCTTGCTCATCCTTCGTGAATTCTGGACCTCGACCTTCATTAACCAGATCCTTAATCTCTTGTATTTTAGCATCACCAATTTGTCCTTTGCGGAATTCTTGCTCCAAGGTAGGTTCCACATCAATAATAACTCCTTCAGTGTGAGCAACTATTCCCCAGGTTAAGTCTCCTGAAATCCTCAACAATCTCATCGGGTAGCTGGGCAACAACAGCTGAATGAACATGCTCCTTTTGACTCAAGGCATCTGCAACCAAATTTGCCTTGCCCGGGTGATAGTGAATCTCCAAATCATAATCCTTAATAAGCTCCAACCAACGGCGTTGCCTAAGGTTGAGATCCTTCTGAGTGAATATATACTTCAAACTCTTATGATCCATGTATACTTGACACTTGGTTCCCATAATATAATATCTTCAAAACTTAAGCGCATGCACAACGGTTATCAGTTCTAAGTCATGAGTGGGGTAGTTCAACTCGTGTTTCCGCAACTGACGCAACGCATAGGCAATCGCATGTCCTTCTTGCATGAGCACACATCCAAAGCCTTGGCCACATGCATCACAATAAATGTCAAATCCCTTCTGTAGTTCTGGCATAACCAACACTGGTGGCGACATCAATCTCTTCTTCAACTGATCAAAGCTGTCTTGACACTTTTCATCCTCCTTGAATTCTCTTCCCTTCTCCAGAAGCAAGGTCATGGGCTTAGCAATCTTAGAAAATCCTTCAATAAATCTCTGATAGTATCTTGCAAGTCCCAAGAACTCTGAATCTCCGTAACTGTAGTGGGTATGCTCCACACCACTATCTCCTTGACTTTAGCAGGATCCACTGATATTCTTCCATGATATGTTCAAAGAATGGCATCTCATCAATCCAGAACTCGCATTTACTGTACTTGGCGTAGAGTTGATTATTTTGTAGCTTCTGTAGCACCAATCTCAGATGTTCCTCATGATCACTATCACTCTTGGAATAAATAAAAAAATATCGTCGATGAAAACCACGACGAATCTATCCAGATCATGAACACCTTATTCTTCAGATCCATAAAATAGGTTGGTGCATTAGTTAGTCCAAATGACATAACAGTGAACTCATATAATCCATATCGAGTCGAGAAATCCGTCTTGGGAATATCTGATGGCCTAATCTTCATTTAATGGTAACCCGATCGGAGATCAATCTTCGAGAATACCCTTGCACTTCTCATCCGATTAAATAAATCCTCAATGCAGGGTAATGGACACTTGTTCTTCACAGTGACATCGTTAAGGGACCTATAATCCACACACATCCCTTGCGATCCTTCTTTCTTCTGTACAAATAGAACCGACGCTCCACAAGGTGAAGAATCCGAACGAATGTACCCGACCTCTTATAATTCTGTTAATTGCTTCTTAAATTCCTTTAGTTCTTCTACGAACATCTTGTATGGCCGTTTAGAAATAGGGGCAGTCCCAGGTAAGAGATCAATGACCAACTCAACTTCAATATCTGGTGGCATCCCTAATAACTCCACTGGAAAGACATCCGGAAAATCCCTAACTGCACGGATGTTGTCACCCACAAACTTCTCATCTACTAAGAATGTCGCTAGTCTGATGGTGGTAGTTACTGCAACTTCAACTTCAAATCTTGGTCCTTTGGAACTAGTGAGTTTTATGGTTCCTTTAGCATAGTGCATATACTGCCTTTGCCTTTCTTAACCATGACATACCAAGGATCACGTCTATAGTGCTCTCTTCTAACACTATAGGGGTAGCCCATCTAGTTAGAAACATAGGGTAAGAAAGGAAGAAATGTAGACAAGGCGAGTAATTACGAGAAATGTTACTATGGGGGATTTATTAGCTAAGTAGATTAGTGTGCCACCTACTAAAGTTAATTCATTATCTTATAGTGGTACATGCTAAGATGCCCAACTATAATGTTTCAATCAATCAAAGAAGCAAATCAAGCATTCATCATCAGAACAATCAATCAACATTTTTTATAGAGAAAATAGTTTTAGTTTTGTCTTAGGTCTCCTATCTCTTAAAAAGTTCATAAATGTAGGATTCCAAGGTGTGAAATCCATCTTGTCTTAGAGTAGATAGGGTAAGAGTAATCAGAGTTTGACAGCAAAAGGTAAGACAGGATCAAGATAAGATAAGTATAGAATGACTCAGAGTAAGGTAAGTAGGTAAGGGTTTTTCCATTTCTATCTAGGTTTCGTCCTATAGTCAATATTTCCTCTGATACCACTTCTGTCACACCCGGGCTTTAAGGAACAAAGCCGGGTGCATCTCATACATGCGCCAAGAAGACAACATATATATTAACAGAGTGTATAGAGATAAATGTCAATAACATCAGAGTATTTATTACATAACGAAAGACTTACAAAATAAAAGATAAACATAAAACGAACTAAGGATCGTCCTTGGCGCAAGAAAGTCGACTGGGAGACGACGACCTAGACCTCTCACGAACACAGCGCAACATCCACCATGCGCCTCATCCAGTGATACCTGTTCTTGACCTGTGGAGGGGTGTGAGACAGCAAGGGTGAGCTCACACATGTTCATCGCTCAACAAGTTGTGGGGAATAATGTGACATGAACTCACCAAAGGTGGGAGATCATGAAGTGTAAGGCTTATCAACAATAAGGGTTAAAGCTGAGCATTGCTTTTAATAAGTTGATCAAAATTTTATTAGCAATTACTAAGTGTAAGTAAATACCAAACCTTAAATAAAGTAATAGAACAAAATTAATAATAATCCCATGCATATGCAAATGACAAATTGAATTTAAGTTCCATAAATTAATCATTAGAGAGTCCTGAGCTACTCATGACCACGAGCACGGCTAGTATACCAGTTTTACACTCTATAGAGGTTGTACCCTTTACCCACAAGTCGTGTTTCCCATGTTGCCAGGGTTAGCTAGGCCCTTAGACACTACCAAGGTGAATGGCTAGGGATCCACTACGAGGCCTTTACAAAGTTCCACTAGCTTCCGAAAACCCGCTACAGTTTATGGGAAGAGCACTTGCAAGAATCCCTCGTCTGACCGCCGTCGCAGCAAAGTCAACCCGAGAACCTCCTTGCATGCAACTCCCCTACTGCCCTTGCCTCTTTCGGGTAAGGTAGTCTTCCACTAGCTTTCCTAATTAGTTAGCCAAGGGGTCCTATTCCTCCCTTGTGGTGGCACGTGTTTCTCAAGTTAAGCTCCATGTTCCAATTAACAATAATATAATGATCTTGACATGAACATGAATAGAATAACAAAATAACTGGAACATGGATATAATGAAATATTAACCCAAAACCATGTAAAGCAATAGCATAACTACCCATATGATTCAGGGGTAAACAAGGTAAAATGGATAAATAGACTAGGGTGACCTATTGGGTCCCATCAAAATTAAACATATGCATGGTAAATGATTATAAAGAACATTATTGGGTAAACAAGAGTGATCAAGGGCACAACTTAACTGGCACTTGAGATTCTAGTTACCAGGGTGATTCTTCAGATCCTCGTAACCTCGCTCTAGTCGTAGCAATACAAACAGACATGGTATAGACAAAATTAACATCACACCAAACATAAGAACATACTGCATAATAATAATCTACGCGAAGCTATGAAATCGTGGGAACGAGAACCACTAAAATCCGGGTTACGGTTATGAAGTTATGGTTTTTCCGAAAATCCACATGGTTAAATATAGAATAGACTAAGTGCAATATTTTAACCTATATTTCATGTCAAAACAAAGTTACCAGATGATAATAAATATTATTATGAGACTAATGCAACTAGAATGGGTCAAAATGGAGTTACGGTTAAAAAGTTACGAATTTCTAAAGATTTAATAGTGGTGTACAAAAGAAATTAGGTACAAAATTTTAATTTAGGATTCATGACAAAATAAAGTTACAAGGTGATGAAGAATATTAATACGAATTTAATGCAACTGTAATGGATTAATTTGGACCCAAAATGAATTTTCTATGGATTAAACAAGTTCTAGGAATTATTTATACATTAATAATCAATTTCTAAATTTATTTATTGAATTACTCGGGTCTCTGTTTCGCGCGCATAAAAATAGAAAAGTAGAGGGGCCTCTGCGCGAATAAACCTAAGACTCAGAGCACAGTAGCAAGGGATGACATGTTCTTTTTTCTAATTTCCAGGGGTTCATATGAAAGTGTGTTCGCGAAGGGGTATGGAGCGACAACGGTCGTCTGATCGGAAACAAAGCGCCTAGATTAGATCGCCGCTCTACGCAAACCGGTACGTAATACAGATCGCGGGATCATGATCCAACGGCTGAAACGCCGCTGACCCCCCAGACCTAACCAGATCCACACGATCCTCGACTAATGGCTTGGATTTAATCACTACAAAGGGGTACGCGGGATATGATCGCCACCGTCGGTTTAGGATCAACGGCCACTAACGCTTCTCCCAACCCAAGTGCCGAACGCGGCGGCACCAGCGCAGGACGGCGACGCCATGCATTCCAACAGGAGACTCGCCGGAGCATGCCAAGCATCTGGGTTCTAGCAGTCGATGTGGGATACGACTAGGCGGAAAAGGGACCGGAGAACCTAACGGACGCGATAGAGAGCACCATACCAGGGATGGATGCGCGCAGGCGGGCGGACCACGTCGCGACGCAAGCTTGGCAGAAAACGCGACTCCGATGAGCAATCCCGAGATTGCCATGGGACCATTCGCCCTTCTGCTTCCGCGGTGGTGACTCAGAACCAAAAGGGGCCGCAACGCTTTTATGAGGTTATAGTGGTCACGACATTAGCTGTTTATGCGATGGACCAGCGGGCGCTGTGCTCCAAGTGCTTCGCCGTGGTCGCTGAGGAAGAAGAAAGCGGTGGAGACAGGGCAGGGGAAGGGGATGAGATAATCGCGACCCCGGTAGGTTCTTATCCTCCCAGCGAAGACGACGAGAGGTGGTTGAGGATCCGCTAATAGCGCGCTGGCGAGATTCGCGGCACGAGCGTTGGATCCGTGCGGCAGGCTGGAGCACGCGGCCATGGTTGCGGCCATCACGGCCAAAGATGACCACGTCGCCAGGCTGACAGGTAGAGTCCCTGGTCCAGCGACCCCCACGCGTGCGTGACCAGTGCGGTGAATGAGGCAGTGTGGGGACAGGGCGACGTGCGCCATGCACGGAGGCCGTTTGACAGAATACCGGGGGCGAGCGAGATCTCCGTGGTGAGGATAGACCTGATGGTCATGGCCCACATGACAGTGGGCGGAGGTTGAGTCCGAGCGCACAGGAAAGGAGATGATAGAATGAGTCGCGGGCCCAAGCTGTAAGTAGTACCAGCGCAAGAGTGGTTGGGTTGGGCTGCGCAGGAGAAAAAAAAGTGAGTGGGCCGAGGACAGGGGAAGTTGGCCCAATAATTCTTTTGAATTCAAATCTTCAATTTAAATTCAAACTTGTGGTACATCCGCAATTAGACTAAATGTTCTATTTGATTATACCCAAGTTGTGCCAAAGTTATTCTTTTATAGATTTATTTTATATTTTATGATATTTCTCTCTTTCCTTCTCCTTTCTAAATTCTACAATTCCTTTTAGATTTTAAATTCCACTATGGACTTTAATATATTTCTTGTCACATTTTTATTTTATTTTGTCACAATATGCACACAAAAGAAAATCCCAGCATGATGCATGATTTGTTCGAGTGTTCTTTATTTAATTATTTATTTGTGTAAGTGAGATGTTCACATGTGATGGTGAGTAGAAATATAACACACATATAGATAAAGGAATATACTTTCTCCTTTTAGTTTTTTTTCTTACAAAGTGGGTATTACACAATCAAATTGGCATTATCATTTCTAAGATTGGTAATTGAATCATCACAAATATTTGACTTCTCAACCTTAGCAATCAAATTAGCATTCTCAATTCTAAGGTTGGAAATAGTGTCATGGCAAATGCTAAGCTCACTAGTTAATTTTTCATTTTTCTCTAGCTCCTGAGCATAAGCATTTTTAACCTTAACATGCTTCTTATTTTCTTTAATTAGGAAGTCCTCTTGGCTATCCAAGAGTTCATCCTTCTCATGAATAGCACTAATCAATTCATTCAATTTCTCTTTTTGTTGCATGTTAAGATTGGCAAAAAGAGTAAGCAAGTTGTCCTCATCATCACTAGAATTTTCCTCATCACTAGAAGTGGCATACTTAGTGGAGGATCTTGATTTTACCTTCTTCTTCTTGCCGTCCTTTGCCATGAGGCACTTGTGGCCGACGTTGGGGAAGAGGAGTCCCTTGTTGACGGCGATGTTGGCGGCGTCCTCGTCGGAGGAGGAGTCGGTGGAGCTCTCATCCGAGTCCCACTCCCGGCAAACATGGGCATCACCACCCTTCTTCTTGTAATACTTCTTCTCCTTCTTCTTCCTCCTCTTGTCGTTATCCCTGTCACTATCACTAGACAAAGGGCATTTAGCGATAAAATGACCGGACTTACCACACTTGTAGCATACTTTCTTGGAGCGGGGCTTGTAGTCCTTCCCCCTCCTTTGTTTGAGGATTTGACGGAAGCTCTTGATGATGAGCGCCATCTCCTCATTGTCGAGCTTGGAGGCGTCAATGGGGACCCTACTCGGTGTAGAGTCTTCTTTCTTCTCCTCTGTTGCCTTGAATGCAACAGGTTTTGCTTCGGGTACGGAGGAGGAGGCGCCTTGCTCGATGATCTTCTTGGAGCCTTTGATCATCAATTCAAAGCTCACAAATTTGCCTATCACTTCCTCGGGAGACATTAGTTTATATCTTGGATCACCACGAATCAATTGAACTTGAGTGGGGTTAAGAAATACGAGTGATCTAAGAATAACCTTGACCATCTCATGGTCATCCCATTTGGTGCTCCCAAGGTAGCGCACTTGATTTACCAAGGTCTTTAGCCGGTTGTACATGGCTTGGGGGTCTTCTCCTTGGTTGAGCATGAAGCGACCGATCTCCCCCTCGATTATCTCCCTCTTGGTGATCTTGGTCACCTTGTCTCCTTTGTGCGCGGTCTTGAGCACGTCCCAAATTTCCTTGGCGCTCTTCAACCGTTGCACCTTGTTATACTCCTCTCGACTTAGAGAGGCGAGGAGTAATGTGGTGGCTTGTGAGTTGAAGTGCCGGATTTGGGCAACTTCATCCGAATCATAGTCTTCATCCCCCGGCGATGGTACATGTACTCCAATCTCAACAACATCCCAAATGCTAGTGTGGAGTGAGGTTAGATGGTGTCTCATTTTATCACTCCACATATTATAATCTTCACCATCAAACATAGGTGGTTTGCCTAATGGGACGGAAAGTAAAGGAGTACGTTTTGAAATACGAGGGTAGCGTAGGGGCAACTTACTAAACTTCTTGCGCTCATGGCGCTTAGAAGTTACGGACAGCGCGTCGGAGCCGGAGGTGGATGGCGATGAAGAACCGGTCTCGTAGTAGACCACCTTCTTCATCTTCTTCTTTTTATCGCCACTCCGATGCGACTTGTGAGGAGGTGATTCCTCCTTCTTCTTGTTGCGGGACTCTCCCGATGGAGCCTTCCCGTGGCTTGTAGCGGGCTTCTCGCCGGTCACCATCTCTTTCTTGGCGTGTTCTCCCGACATCACTTCGAGCGGTTAGGCTCTAATGAAGCACCGGACTCTGATACCAATTGAAAGTCGCCTAGAGGGGGGGGTGAATAGGCGGAATCTAAAAATTATAAACTTAAGCACAACTACAAGCCGAGGTTAGCGTTAGAAATATAAGCGAGTCCAAAAGAGAGGGCAAAAACAAATCACAAGCAAATAAGAATGGATGACACAGTGATTTGTTTTACCGAGGTTCGGTTCTTGCAAACCTACTCCCCGTTGAGGTGGTCACAAAGACCGGATCTCTTTCAACCCTTTCCCTCTCTCAAACGATTACTTAGACTGAGTGAGCTTCCTTCCTTGATTTCTCGGGTCACTTAGACCCCGCAAGGACCACCACACAATTGGTGTCTCTTGCTTCGCTTACAAGGTTTTGTGAGTAAGAATGAGAGAAAGAAGAAAGCCAACCAAGCAACAAGAGCAACAAAAGAACACAAGTCGATCTCCTCACAAGTCCTAAGAACTAGAGTTGAATTGGGGACTTTGATTCGATCGGAGGCTTTGATTTGTGTCTTGGAGTGTTGTGTATTGCTCTTGTATTGAATGAGGTGTAGTGAATGCTTGGATGTCTTGAGGAGTGGTGGTTGGGGGGTATTTATAGCCCTAACCACCAAAATGGTCGTTGGTGAAGGCTTCTGTCGTATGGCGCACCAGACAGTCCGCTGCGCCAGCCACGTCACCAGGCCGTTGGGTTCTGACCGTTGGAGCTTCTGACAACTGGGCCACCGGACAGTCCGGTGGTGCACCGGACAGGTCCTGTTCACTGTCCGGTGCGCCTTCTGGCGCCTGCTCTGACTTCTGCGCGCGCAGGCGCGCACTGTAGTGCATTTAATGTTCTCTGCAGACGACCGTTGGCGCGAAGTAGCCGTTGCTCCGCTGGCACACCGGACAGTCCGGTGTTACACCGGACAGTCCGGTGAATTATAGCGGAGCGGCCTCCCAAATTCCTGAAGCTGGCAAATTCAGAGTCGTTCCTCCCTGGTGCACCGGACACTGTCCGGTGGCACACCGGACAGTCCGGTGCGCCAGACCAGGACTGCCTTCGGTATACTTTTGCTCCTTAGTTTTGAACCCTTTCTTTTGACTTGCATTGGTTTGTTGTGAACCTTTGGCACCTATAGAACTCATAATCTAGAGCAAACTAGTTAGTCCAATAATTTGTGTTGGGCAATTCAACCACCAAAATTCATATTGGAAAAGGTTTGACCCTATTTCCCTTTCAATAACCACAACTTAATAAACCATGCGCGCGCACACACACTAGATACTTGAGAGCTTCTCCTTTCCCGCCTCACTTGTAACCCCTATTACGAGCAATCTAGTACCAGTAGTGCAAAGCCACCAAAGACTGAAGTAGAAATTCTGGTTGAACAAGTATAACCCTTGTGTCATACTTACACATCATCCGGGTCTAAAACACGCATCACAAATTTACTAGCTGGCGCTTACTCGAAACATCCACACTAGGGTTCCAAAACCCCTTTCTCCAATAGTGTTCGTTGGCTCCTCAACTGCTCCTTCCAATGAGTTATCATGATTGGGGTTGACCTCGGCATCATGTGCCCACTCGTCACCCATTCGATCCCTATAGCAGAAAACCCTAGACAGCATGACTCCGACATCATGTGCTCCCCTAACCAAAACAACATGCAATGTTGGGCTAATTAGATAATGCTCCCTTCCATCACATTTATAGTGATGGACAATGTTATGGTCAAAAGGCATGCTATAGCCATGTCTGAGACACTATAAGTAATACCGCCCATAGAGACTATGATGTGCGTGTAGGTGCAACAACCACTATAACCACATACAAGACCACAAGTGTATTTGTGAATACTATGTACGATATGCGGGTACATTAGTCGTGTAGTCATGCTTGGGGATATAGATGTACACATAAGCATTATAAAGTATATGTAGTTGCATGTACTCCACCTACGTTGTATCCAATATCATGGGCTCTCGTATTGACCACTTTAGCACAATATGCCTGTCATTGTGGCACGACCAAAACATACATCATGTATGGGTCAACAACTATGAGTAGTAGTTGAGTCTTTAGGGTGGGCCCCTCGTCATGTCATTGAACTTCCCCCCTAATTGAGCTATAAACGAAAGGAGAAAATCAAGATACAAAGGACTAGAATTTTGGTCTTGGGACTTTTGGTGTTTTGTTTTTTAGGGGATGGACTTTTAGCACTTGAACTTTGCACACTCCAAGGCTCAATTGATGAGTGTGTAAACTAGATCTCGCTTGCATATATTCATCGTAGGGTATTACACTCAAGCGCACATAAATCTAAATCATGTTTGTTCAATCCATTATGTTAGCACTCTCATCCTATAGTACCCTTGTTATCTTGATGTGGCACCGGTTACACATCAAATTTATCGTGAAATGTGTTTTCGCAATGCACATGTCAAGTATCATAAAATATTGCTACTTTTTTACGAATGAATTTAATCAAACTTTAGATATTTTGCATCCTTTAACAAAGATGACGGTAATATATTTCTCGCCAAAATTCACCACTCCCATGATATGCACATATTTGTATCTATTAGTGCTAAAAATATAGCAACTAAAATCAGCATAAGTGGATGGTATGTTCACTAATTTTTAGCTAAAGGACTAGTAACAAGTAGTTTCATTAGTAGGTTCGAGATTGCTAATATATGCTAATAGTCTATATAATAAATAAATAACTCACTAACCAATTAGTGGATTCCAACAGCCTCCCATTGAAAATCGACTAGCTAAAATTTTATTCTTTTAGTACTAACCAATCTAAAGAATCCCTATCTATTGCAAACAAAGAAAGAAAAGATAAGGCAAATATATAGTAGTTGCCGGTTAGTTTATTTCCAAAATATATAGGATAATAAAAGGAGAAGAATAATTGCGAATAAAATGGAAATGGTCCATCGCGCAATCGAGCAGACGAGACAAAAGACAAGAGAGGCGAGCCAAGTCAGCAGGCGAAACATATAGGAGTACACGTAGACGTAGACGTAGACGTAGTGGCAGGCAACCAAGTCAGCCGCCTCCCAAGTCCCAACGAACCAGTCCACGCGTCTCCTCCGTCCTCACACTGACACGTGGTGCCCAACTGCCCGTGGACCCACGCGTCAGCAGCCCATCGGCAGAAGGGGATGCGAGCCCACCACCGCCGGCCGTCATCGTCGAAGCCATATAAATGGCGGCCCCGCAGAAGCCGCGGTGTCCCACTCCCACCATTCCCTCCCCTCCACTCTTTTCCTCCGACCACGACGACTCCGCCTCCCTCCTCATCCTCTTCCACCCAGGAAGGCAAAGCCCAGGCCCAGACCCAGACCCGCCGATAAAGGCCATGGCCGCCGCCGAGCCGCCGCCGCCCTCCGGGATGGGCTTCTTCGGCATGCTCAGCTTCCGCCGCAGCGCCACCGCCGTCGCCTCCTTCGACCCAGCGCAGGACGATGAGCTCCTCGCGCTCGACGCCCTCCAGTCCCACGTTGCCGCCCGCCTCCAGGCGCTCTCCGCGCACGCCACCCCTGGCCCTGGCTCCCCGTCGCTCCTCACCCTCCCTTTCCTCTCGGAGCTCCTCGACGCCGTCGTCTCCTCTGACGACGCCTTCCGCGGAGTGCTCGCGCTCGCCCCAGTCGCCGCCGCGATCGCCAGGCCCCCCGCCGAACGCCTCGCCGGCGACCTCCTCGACCGCGCCGTCAAGACGCTCGACGTTCTCAACGCGGCATCCCTCACGCTGACCACGGTCCGGGCCGCGCACCGCGCCGCGCTGGCCGCCGCGTCCTGCCTCCTCCTCGCGCCGTCGCTCCACACCGCGCACCTCGCGCGCGCGCGCAGGGCCATCTCCAGGCTCTTCCCCGCCGACGACGCATCCGCCAAGGCCTGCGGCGGCTCCGCGGCCTCGCCCTCCTCGCGCACCATGCGCGCGCTCTCCTTCAGCGTCTCCAAGAACTGGTCCGCGGGCCGCCACATGACCGCCATGGCGGCGCACCTCGCGCCGCTGCCGCACCCGCTGTCGCCCGCGGCGGCCGCCCCGGGCGCGGGGTGCGGTCTCGGACTGGCGCTCTACACCATGAGCTCCGTCCTCGTCTTCGCCATGTGGGCGCTGGTCGGCGCGGTGCCGTGCCAGGACCGGGCGTCCGCGGCCACCGGGCCCCCCGTCGCGCCGCCGAAGCAGGCGCAGTGGGCGGCGCCCATGTCCGTGCTCCAGGAGCGGATCGCGGAGGAGTGGAGGCGCAAGGAAAAGAAGGGATCTTGCTCCGGCTCCGCGCCCACGTCAGGGCTCCTCGCGGAGATGCAGGCCGTGGAGCGCGCCGCGCGTGAGCTCAACAGCGTGCTCGAGGAGATCGCCGAGGAGGAAGAGGAGGAGGACGACGACGAGCGGCGGCGGCGGCAGGGGATCGTGGGCGCGGAGCGCGCGCGGGACGTGACGGAGCGCGCCGAGGAGCTGGCAGCGGCGTGCCGGACGCTCGAGGACGGGCTCGCGCCGCTGGAGCGGCAGGTGCGCGTGGTGTTCCACCGCGTCGTCGCCTGCCGCGCGGAGGTCGTCCGCTGCATGGAGCTCAGCGCGCGCGCCGGCACCGCCAATGCCGCGTCCGCGTCAGGCGTGCCGCCGCCGCACCAGCACTCCTTCTGAGGCGACGATCGTCGACGAATTGCTTGCTTGCTTTGGGGGTCACAAATTATTCTTCCCCCCCATTGCCCTGTACTGTACCATTCTTTGATTTGTACTGCTACCCTGCCACTGCCAGTAAAACAACGCCTCTCTTGCTTCTCATGCCCTGTAGATGATGAGCCTGCTGTATGTAAAAAAAAAGAACTAACATCTTGTTGGATTAGTATGTGTGCGTATTAATTTGATTCTTTTGTGGATGCTGAAGAGCATAGCTGTATGAGCAATGAGCTACAGCTAGAGAGCATAGCATTTGTGAACCCCTTGTGCTTCCTCGTCGAATCTGGAATAATGAATAGTTTCTTCTGTTCCTCATCTCCCCAACAACTAACTGCAAAGCAATCCAACTGGACCAGCTGCAACTTGCTGTTGACCCCGCCTCCGTGTGCTTTGCTGACTGAATCTTACACCCAATTTTCAGCCAGTCATTCATTCGTCCATTTATTCAGAGGGGGGTAAAGGGCAACTACTGAATATGAACTCGTTTTTCCTTTCTATCCTGCTGTTTTTCGTCTTTACACCCAATCCAGCCGTTCGTTCGTTCGTTCAGAGGGACGGCCACTGTTGCTTTTCGTCTGCAAAATGAAATGGAATCAAAGGGTTGACTCCGGAGGTTGAGGATCGGGGCCTGCACCTAACACAGCACTGACCAAGATTTCCATGAGCAGACTCTGAGGAGAGATGTGCAGGCCACCAAGGGGGCAGCACCGGCTGAGCTGCACGTAGCTGTGAGTGAGTGAGTGAGTGAGAGGAGAGGAGAGGAGACCTCGTCACCACTTTGTCGCCACTCGTCTAATCTTCTGCAGACTAATTCAACTCACCTGTCCCTACCTGCCGGTGCCGGATATTGTAAGTTACAGCAAATACAATTGTACTGGATTGGCCCTAATAACTATTGTATGCACTGCCGGCTACCTGAATTCTATTCTACTATCAGTAAGGAAAAGATGGATCTTTATTTTTTTTCTCTCTTTTTTCCAAAGGGAGCTGCTAGCTAGCTGCTGTCCATATGATACGATGAAACAAGTTTTGTGTCCAAATGCCAGCTAGATGCAGTGAAAATCCGATTTGACACAGATGATTTGGCATTTTTCGATGACTTGTGTTTTGCAGGCTAGCTACAGCTAAAAAGACGAACAGCCAGCTTAAACTGCGACGAATGCTGTTCAAGTGGTTGGATGTTCTTCCGGTCATTGTCAATGCAAGAGAAGAGCCATCGAAGCCTGTCCTGTCATTCATCTTTCCACCACATGTAGCATATGCCGCCTCATAGGCGGTAGATAATTCCTGTGATCATTAGGTGCATTTGGTTCCAGCGTGATGCATCGATGCGCTTAGCTAATACCAAGAAATAAAGTATGGTCATGGTCGTCCTCCCAAGCAATTAACTTACCAAATTCTGAGACAACTCTATCGTCCACCAGAGAGTGACTCCAGAGGTCCAGATTCAGAACAATCATCGTTAACCAAACTTTGTGTGTCATCATCACTGTGGACCTATTTATTCCACGCATACTGGGGAGGACTGTCATTGATGAGCAAATCCTTATGGTGCAGACAGCTAAAGCGCTCATAAGCCTGACCAAACAGACAACGCTTCTGAAACTGAATGTACTCTGAGTGGACGGTATTTGTCATTTGTTTACTCTTTTTTTTGGTTCCAAGTTTTGTTCAAAACATGATTTTCTATTAAGATCTTGTTTGGTTGCATATGCATTGGATGGGATTGAAGGGGATTAAATCCCCTTCTATTTTTTTTGACTAGCAAGGGATTGAATCCTCTCTAATTTGTTTCAATTCACTTCTAACCGAACAAGACCTAAATGGCTATATCCAAAGGGGTTAGCGCCCTGTTTGAATTATATATGATCTACACATTCTTATGAAGCAAAATAATTGACAGCTGAAAGTGGTTTTCCTCCCCTGTGTTCATCCAATGAAGAACCATCTAGATTAAGATAATATCTTTACAATCTTATTAAAAGTAATGCAGTCCTTTCTAAATTACTAAGCAGATAAGAATAAAAAATGTTTTATTGCAGCACTGGTTTGTTTGTTGGCTGGATTCGAGATTTGTAGCTTCAGTTGATTAAAGTATTAGAAACCCTAACCCTAATAGGGGTTGGGTGATGTATTAATAGACTGGAGTAACTGGGCCAGACCCATTACAGAGGGTGAGACAGTAATTACACGGGCAAAACCCCAAACCCTAATCGGGTATTCTAACACCTCTCACAGTCACAACTCTATCCTGTACAGATGTTGAGACTGAAGCGAAAGTGAAAGTCGCCTAGAGGGGGGTGAATAGGCAAATCTGAAATTTACAAACTTAAGCACACACTACAAGCCGGGTTAGCGTTAGAATTAAATGCGAGTCCGAAAGAGAGGGTAAAAACAAATCACAAGCGAATAAGAGCGGATGACATGGTGATTTGTTTTATCGAGGTTCGGTTCTTGCAAACCTACTCCCCGTTGAGGTAGTCACAAAGACCGGGTCTCTTTCAACCCTTTCCCTCTCTCAAACGGTCACCTAGACCGAGTGAGCCTTTCTCTTCAATCAAATGCGACACTAAGTCCACTACAAGGACCACCACAACTTGATGTCTCTTGTTTTGATTACAAGTGAGTTGAACACAAGAATAGAGGAAGAAGAAAAGCAATCCAAGCGCAAGAGCTCAAATGAACACAAGTATCTCTCTCTCACTAGTCACTTTTTGATTGGAATGATCTTTGGACTTGGAAGAGGATTTGATCTCTTTGTATGTGTCTTGAATGAAGTCTCTAGCTCTTGTATGAGGTGTGAAGGCTGAAAACTTGGATGCAATGAATGGTGGGTGGTTGGGGGTATTTATAACCCAACCACCAAAATAGCCGTTGGTGAAGGCTGCTGTCGCATGGCGCACCGGACTGTCCGGTGCGCCAGCCACGTCACCCGATCGTTTGGGTTCGACCGTTGGAGCTTCTGATTTCTGGGCCACCGGACAGTCCGGTGGTGCACCGGACAGTCACTATTCACTGTCCGGTGCGCCTTCTGGCGCTATTTTGACTTCTGCGCGCGCAGGCGCACACTGTTCACTTTTACTGTACCGTTGCAGACGACCGTTGGCACTGTGGAGCTGTTACTCCGCTGGCGCACCGGACAGTCCGGTGAATTATAGCGGAGCGGCTCCCAAAATTCTCGAAGGTGAGCAGTTTGGAGTTGAGCTCCCTGGTGCACCGGACACTGTCCGGTGGCACACCGGACAGTCCGGTGCGCCAGACCAGGGCACACTTCAGTAGTCTTTTGCTCTCTTTATTTGAACCCTTTCTTGGTCTTTTTATTGGTTTGTTGTGAACCTTTAGCACCTGTAAAACTTATAATCTAGAGCAAACTAGTTAGTCCAATTGTTTGTGTTGGGCAATTCAACCACCAAAATTCATATAGGAAAAGGTGTAAGTCTATTTCCCTTTCAATCTTCCCCTTTTTGGTGATTGATGCCAACACAAACCAAAGCAAATATAAAAGTGCAGAATTGAACTAGTTTGCATAAGGTAAGTGCAAAGGTTGCTTGGAGTGAAACCAATAATTATTTCTATTAGATACGCATGGATGGCTTTCTTCTTATTTAAAATTTTGGACCACGCTTGCACCACTTGTTTTGTTTTGCAAAGGTTTGTAAATTCTTTTTCAAAAATCTTTTGCAAATAGTGAAAGGTATATGAATAAGATTTTGAGAAGCATTTTCAAGATTTGAAATTTTCTCCCCCTGTTTCAAATGTTTTTCCTTTGACTAAACAAAACTCCCCCTTGATGAAATCCTCCTCTTAGTGTTCAAGAGGGTTTTAGATATTAATTTTGAAGAGGGTATATTAATTGAAAAATCTTTTCTTAACCTAAATTTGAAAACTACATTTTTGAAATTGGTGGTGGTGCGGTCCTTTTGCTTTGGGCTAATACTTTCTCCCCCTTTGGCATTAATCGCCAAAAACGGATACTTGTGAGTGAAATATAAGCCCTTTCAACAAACTTTCTCCCCCTTGGTAAATAAGATAGGAGTGAAGATTATACCAAATTGGAGAGCGGTGTGGAGCGACGACGAAGGGTGAATAATTCGATGGAGTGGAGTGAAAGCCTTGTCTTCGCCGAAGACTCCAATTCCCTTTCAATCTATGACTTAGCATGAAATGCACTTGAACACGACATTAGTCATAGCACATGAAACAGATATGATCAAAGGTATATAAATGAGATATGTGTGCAAAAATATCAATCAAAATTTCTAGAATCAAGAATATTTAGCTCATGCCTAAGTTTGGTAAATGTTTGCTCATCTAGTGGCTTGGTAAAGCGATCGACTAATTGTTCTTTGGTGTTAATATAAGAAATCTCGATATCCCCCTTTTGTTGGTGATCCCTCAAAAAGTGATACCGAATGGCTATGTGTTTAGTGCGGCTATGCTCAACAGGATTATCCGCCATGCGGATTGCACTCTCATTATCACATAGGAGAGGAACTTTGGTTAATTTGTAACCATAGTCCCTAAGGGTTTGCCTCATCCAAAGCAATTGTGCGCAACAATGGCCTGCGGCAATATACTCGGCTTCGGCGGTAGAAAGAGCGACAGAATTTTGCTTCTTTGAAGCCCAAGACATCAGAGATCTTCCCAAGAACTGGCAAGTCCCTGATGTGCTCTTTCTATCAATGTTACACCATGCCCAATCAGCATCGGAATAACCAATTAAATCAAAAGTGGATCCCTGGGGTACTAAAGGCCAAACTTAGGAGTATAAACTAAATATCTCAAGATCCGTTTTACGGCCCTACGGTGAACTTCCTTAGGATTGGCTTGGAATCTTGCACACATGCATACGGAAAGCATAATGTCCGGTCGAGATGCACATAAATAGAGTAAAGAACCTATCATCGACCAGTATACCTTTTGATCTACGGATTTACCTCCCATGTCGAGGTCGAGATGCCCATTGGTTCCCATGGGTGTCTTGATGGGCTTAGCTTCCTTCATTCCAAACTTGGTGAGTATATCTTGAATGTACTTCGTTTGGCTGATGAAGGTACCCTCTTCGAGTTGCTTGACTTGAAATCCTAGAAAATACTTCAACTCCCCCATCATAGACATCTCAAACTTTTTAATCATGATCCTACTAAACTCTTCACATGTAGATTTGTTAGTAGACCCAAATATAATATCATCAACATAAATTTGGCATACAAACAAATCATTTGCAATAGTTTTAGTGAATAGAGTAGGATCGGCTTTTCCGACTTTGAAGTCATTAGCGATAAGAAAATCTCTTAGGCATTCATACCATGCTCTTGGGGCTTGCTTGAGCCCATAAAGCGCCTTAGAGAGTTTATACACATGGTTAGGGTACTAACTATCTTCAAAGCCGGGAGGTTCCTCAACATAGACCTCCTCCTTGATTGGTCCATTGAGGAAGGCACTTTTCACGTCCATTTGATAAAGCTTAAAGCCATGATAAGTAGCATAGGCAAGTAATATACGAATTGACTCAAGCCTAGCTACGGGTGCATAGGTTTCACCGAAATCCAAACCTTCGACTTGTGAATATCCCTTGGCCACAAGTCGGGCTTTGTTCCTTGTCACCACACCATGCTCATCTTGTTTGTTGCGGAAGACCCACTTGGTTCCTACAACATTTTGCTTAGGACGTGGAACAAGATGCCATACCTCATTCCTCATGAAGTTGTTGAGTTCCTCTTGCATTGCCAGCACCCAATCCGAATCTTGAAGTGCTTCCTCTACCCTATGTGGCTCAATAGAGGAAACAAAAGAGTAATGTTCACAAAAATGAGAAACACGAGATCGAGTGGTTACCCCCTTATGAATGTCGCCGAGGATGGTGTTCACGGGGTGATCTCGTTGTATTGCTTGGTGGACTCTTGGGTGTGGCAGTCTTGGACCGTCGTCATCTTCATTGTCTTGATTATTGGCATCTCCCCCTTGATCATTGCCCTCCTCTTGAGGTGGCTCATCTTCTTGATCTTCATTTTCATCATCTTGAGCTTGTCCCTCATCTTGGATCGGTGGAGATGCTTGATTGGAGGATGAAGGTTGATCTTGTGCATGTGGAGGCTCTTCAGATTCCTTAGGACACACATCCCCAATGGACATGTTCCTTAGCGCGACGCATGGAGCCTCTTCATCATCTAGCTCATCAAGATCAACTTGCTCTACTTGAGAGCCGTTAGTTTCATCAAACACAATGTCACAAGAAACTTCAACTATTCCAGAGGACTTGTTAAAGACTATATATGCCCTTGTGTTTGAATCATAACCAAGTAAAAAGCCTTCTACAACCTTAAGAGCAAATTTATATTTTCTACCTCTTTTAACAAGAATAAAACATTTGCTACCAAAGACTCTAAAATATGAAACATTGGGATTTTTACCGGTGAGGAATTCATATGATGTCTTCTTGAGGATTCAGTGAAGGTAGAGACGGTTGATGGCGTAGCAAGCGGTGTTGATTGCTTCCGCCCAAAACCGGTCCGAAGTCTTGTATTCATCAAGCATGGTCCTTGCCATGTCAAGTAGAGTTCTATTCTTCCTCTCCACTACACCATTTTGTTGGCGTGTAGGGAGAAGAGAACTCATGCTTGATGCCCTCATCCTCAAGAAAGCCTTCGATTTGTGAGTTCTTGAACTCCATCCCATTGTCGCTTCTAATCTTTTTGATCCTTAAGCCGAACTCATTTTGAGCCCGTTTCAAGAATCCCTTTAAGGTTTCTTGGGTTTGGGATTTTTCCTGCAAAAAGAACACCCAAGTGAAGCAAGAATAATCATCCATAATAACTAGACAATACTTACTCCCGTCGATGCTTATGTAAGCTATCGGGCCGAATAGGTCCATGTGGAGTAGCTCAAGCGGCCTGTCGGTCGTCATGATGTTCTTGTGTGGATGATGAACACCAACTTGCTTCCCTGCTTGACATGCGCTATAAACCCTGTCTTTCTCAAAATAAATATTGGTTAGCCCCAAAATGTGCTCTCCCTTTAGAAGCTTATGAAGATTCTTCATCCCAACATGGGCTAGTCGACGGTGCCAGAGCCAACCCATGTTAGTCTTAGCAATTAAGCAAGTGTCGAGTTCAGCTCTATTAAAATCAACTAAGTATAGCTGACCCTCTAACACTCCCTTAAATGCTACCGAATCATCACTTCTTCTAAAGACAGTAACACCTAAATCTGTAAAAAGACAGTTGTAGCCCATTTTACACAATTGAGAAACGGAAAGCAAATTGTAATCTAAAGAATCTACAAGAAAAACATTGGAAATAGAGTGGTCAGGAGATATAGCAATTTTACCCAATCCTTTGACCAAACCTTGATTTCCATCCCCGAATGTGATGGCTCGTTGGGGATCATGGTTTTTCTCATAGGAGGAGAACATCCTTTTCTCCCCTGTCATGTGGTTTGTGCATCCGCTATCAATGATCCAACTTGAGCCCTCAGATGCATAAACCTACAAAACAAATTTAGGCCTTGTTCTTAGGTACCCAAACGGTCTTGGGTCCTTTTACATTAGAAACAAGCACCTTGGGTACCCAAACACAAGTCTTTGATCCCTTGTGTTTGGCCCCAACATATTTGGCAACTACTTTGCCTGATTTGTTAGTTAAAACATAAGATGCATGGAAAGTCTTAAATGAAATATTAGGTTCATTTGACGCAATAGGAGTTTTCTTTCTAGGTAATTTAGCATGGGTTGATTGCCTAGAACTAGATGCCTCACTCTTATACATAAAAGCATGATGAGAGCCAGAGTGAGACTTCCTAGAATGAATTCTCCTAATTTTGTGCTCGGGATAACCGACAGGGTATAAAATGTAACCCTCGTTATCCTGAGGCATGGGAGCTTTGCCCTTAACAAAGTTAGACAATCTTTTAGGAGGGGCATTAAGCTTGACATTGTCTCCCTTTTGGAATCCAATGCCATCCTTAATGCCAGGGCGTCTCCCACTATAGAGCATGCTACGAGCAAATTTAAATTTCTCATTTTCTAGTTCATGCTTGGCAATTTTAGCATCTAATTTTGCTATATGATCATTTTGTTGTTTAATCATAGCAAGGTGATCATGGATAGCATCTACATTAATATCTCTACATCTAGTGCAAATAGTAACATGTTCAACGGTAGATGTAGAAGGTTTGCAAGTGTTTAACTCAAAAATCTTAGCATGTAAAATAGCATTCTCATCTCTAAGATTGGAAATAGAAATATTGCAAGCATTTAAATCTTTAGCCTTAGCAATTAATTTTTCATTCTCAATTTTAAGGCTAGCAAGCGATGCATTCAAATTGTTGATCTTAGTTGTTGGGGGCCTTCGTCCTCCGAAGGTCCTCAAAAACATGATTTGACAATGTTTTCCAAGTGGATTATGTGAACAGGTATCTTCGGACTCAGAATTATGAACATGAAGTACGGTTAGGACGAAGCCTGAACCAGACGAAGGGGGATTAAAATGGAGGACGGGCTGATTACCAAGCTGCACGAAGGATGGTGCACAGCCGAAGCTGTGCGCAGGGAAGCTTCGTCGCGATAGCAGAGAAGGGAACCGACTTAAAGATGAAAAGACTACTTGGGCCTTGACAGATTTCCATAAGTCGTTAGCAAATGTAATGGTCATGAATGTAATTTTACGTGGGCTGCGTCCCGCGTCTATAAATAGATGAACAGTACTCCCGTACTGTTCACGCTGACTTGGCATTTGCTTTTGCGTCACGCTTGTACTTCTTACCTTCTCTCAGGACCGAAGGTACATTTGTAATTTGAAATCATTTCTATTTTTCCATGTTAATAAAATAGAAATGATTCTATGATGATGTCTATATTATATTTCATGCTTTATATGAATCCTTCGTCATTATTTGTTATATTTACGAAGGTATGTCTCTCATGACCTTCGTCCGAAACTCATTATTTCCCGAAGGGGCATAATGTTTCGAAGGACGAAGGACTTTAACACTTAACACTTTTTATGTTGCCTTGTTCTTAACTCTTAGCATTTGAGAACAAGTCCCCAACATTGGCGCCCACCGTCCGGTGAACTCACTTCCACTTCGAGTTTTTTGAACACCTTCGGAAGCTATAGACCTTCGCTATGGCGCCGAAGAAAGCTTCAGCGACTGGGGCTGCAGCACTGCAACCGCTGGACCCCAACCAGGAGACCGTCTCTCTTCGGGAGGCCCGAAGCCAGAAGAGGAAGGCCGTCAGCCCGACGCTCCAGGAGGATAAACTAGACCAAGAGATCAGGGATATGGAGATGCTTCATCAACAGGTGCAGAGGAAAAAGGAAAAGATGGCCAGGCTAGCTGAGCTGCAAAGGCAGATAGACAAAGCTTCTGAAGAAGTTCGTCATCTTACCCACGATGAGCAGAACCGAAGGCCTCAACAAAAAGACCTTCATCAGGAGGGCTTCTTCAACGAAGATGACTGGTATGACAATTTCCATCATGGAAATTTTGTTTTCGATGATGCCTCTCCTCTGTCCGCTGAGCTGCAGGCCACACCCTGGCCTCCATCCTATAAGCCACCCCAGCTTCCCATGTTCGACGGCCACTCAGACCCGAAGCAGTTCTTGATGAGCTACGAAGCAACAGTGTCTTCGTATGGGGGCAATGCTGCAGTCATGGCAAAGTCTTTCGTTATGGCCGTCAGGAGTGTTGCTCAGACCTGGTATTCCTCCCTTCGACCAGGAACGATCACCTCATGGCAGAAGCTGAAGGATATGTTGTTAACCAGCTTTCAAGGATTTCAGACGAAGCCGGTCACTGCTCAAGCCTTGTTCTAGTGCACTCAGGATCATGAAGAATACCTTCAGGCGTATGTCAGAAGGTTCTTGCGTTTGAGGGCGCAGGCACCAACGGTGCCCAATGAAATTGTCATCGAAGCCATGATCAAGGGGCTTCGTCCTGGACCTGCAGCTCAATACTTTGCTAGGAAGCCTCCTCAGACTCTGGAGAAGCTGCTCCAAAAGATGGACGAGTACATTCGTGCCGATAATGACTTTCGCCAAAGAAGGGAGGAGGCCTTCAGATTTTCTGAGATGACCAGGGGCTTCGGAGGAAGATTCTATCCGAGGCATGTCAGGTCCATCCACAACTCCACTCAAAATGATGATAAGGGGAGTCAGCAGAACAGACCGCAGTGCTCCTCACAGGCTTCGGGGCAACAGCAAACTTTCTTCCGGCCACCAGCTCCAAGAGGCAGGGGCGCCAGGGGCTTCGGCGGAAGATTTGGAGATCAACCAAGGAGGATATTTTGCTTATTCTGTGGTGAAAACAAGGGCCATACCACCAGGATGTGCCATGTCACCATCCAGAAACAAAAGGAGCTAGCAGAAGCTGCAGCGCAACAGGGCCAGCCGAAGCAGGTCATGCATACTGCTTCGTACCATCAGCCTTACATCCCGGAATACGTGGGCAACCACCCTGCAGTTTCCGTAGCTTCGGCGAGTCAACCTCAAGCTTCATGGCAACAGCCCCCGCCTCCACCTCCGCTGCAACAAGGCCAACAGCCAGAAGGGAGCCAATATGTTCCGCACCAAAGGGATCTCAGAGAGCAATCTGAAGCTCGCACAGTCAATAGTACTGTGCCAGAGTCGAAGCACATTTATTGACAAATATCCTACTTTGATAGCAGTCTTTTCCGTTTAAGTTCTATTTTCTGTGTAATAAAGAACATTTCAGTTTTCATATAATAGTTTTGTGGTTGGTTATGAGGAAAACCTATCTTCTCCACAGGCTTAAGTTGCTGAAGCTTAAAAATTTGCGGTAACAAGGAGGACCTTCGAATTATTAAAAATCCTTCGAAGCAACAAAAAGTCGTTCTAAGGAACGCAGAGTAAGTTGCCGAAGTTACAAAAAGCCGTTCCAAAGGGAGCGCAGTGTAAGTTTTTTGCTCCAAAGACGTTCCTAAGGGAATGCAGAGCTTATACCGCCTAAGTAAAAGGCGAAGAAGCTCCAAAGACGTTCCTAAGGGAATGCAGAGCTTATACCGCCTAAGTAAAAGGCGAAGAAGCTCCAAAGACGTTCCTAAGGGAATGCAGAGCTTATACCGCCTAAGTAAAAGGCGAAGAAGCTCCAAAGACGTTCCTAAGGGAATGCAGAGCTTATACCGTCTAAGTAAAAGGCGAAGAAGCTCCAAAGACGTTCCTAAGGGAATGCAGAGCTTACAAATATATTTTGTGTGTATCTTCGGAACAAATGTCATTTGCATAACATAACATCATCACATCATTTTGCATAGCATAAGCATCATATATCATGTTGCATTTGGCAAAAGAAGGGGACACAGTATCAACCTTCGAAAGGACGCTTTGAGAAAATGAAAATAGTGTAAAGTCACGAGGGAATACAATGATAATCTTCGGAATACAGCTTCGGAGACTGTTTTTACGAAGCAAGGACGAGCTTCATCAGAGCAATATCGAAATTGTATAGCTTCGGAGAATGTTTTCACGAAGCGTGGACGTGATTCATCAGAATAGTTTTAACGGAGAATGTCTTCTTCACGAAGCATGAAAAGAAGGGAAGGTGTTTTTTCGCCGAAGGCTCAAAAATGGTATGTATGTAGAATTTCATGCATCGTAAAGAATTGAATAATGAAAAGAGACTTGTATATTACATTCAAATGAACAAAATATTACATAGATCACACTTCAAATGTTTTTTATAATAACACCTAGTCTTCTCTTAATACTACTTCGGCAGCCTCATTTAGAAGTTGTTCAACAACTTTATCCATGATAGCTTCGGCCATTTGTTTGATTTCGTCATCCTCTTTTGTGTGAGGGTCAACAGACGATCCAGCAGGTTCTGAGGGAAGAGAATATTTTTGCATTACTATTACAAACCGCGAGCAAAGTTTGAAATAAAAATTATAACACAATAAGAGCGACTAATTAGTACCTATTTGCCCTTCGGCAACTTCTGTTACTTTCCTAGCATCATGGATGCCTTTTTCACTCCTTTGAATAATTTCTTGCGCCATTTCTCGGCCGCCGTTGTCCCAGACATCAGTAAAGAATCTGCCACCAACCATGCTTGCTTCGGCCGAGGGGTCTTTGATGTCTTCGGAGGATAAGGCAGCTTCGGACTGAGCTAAAGATTTTACATGTTCACAACCTTTCTTCTCCAAGACAGTAGCAACTCCCCTGGCGCCCGAAAAAGCACAGATGTCACCGCGGCTACTCAGGATTTCCTCGAAGGCCTCTGCTTCGTGACTGATCCATTCTATTGGACCTTCGGGATTGCCTCTTGAGAAATTCTCTTCACTGGAAAATGCGCCCACGCTGGCGAAGCTGGTTTTAATTTTCTTTACGCATTCCATGGATCTTTCGAAGCATTTTTTCTTAGAAGATCGAAGCTCTTCCACGGTTGCTTCCAAATGATCAGCCCATTGGTCGCTGCATTCCCGTCTTGTTTCTTCAAGTATGCGTTCTTCTTTCGCCCGGGCCAATTGCTTCTGAAGATCTTTAATTTCGCGTTTCTGAGCTTCGGCCTGAATCTTTGCAGCAGCTTCGTCCTTTTTTATCTTTTCTACTAATGTAACCAGAATTTTATCTTTTTCTAGAGCTTCGTTTCTCAGTTTAATAACTTCTGATCGTAAATTGTTGAACGCAATTTCATAGCTCTCATCTTCGGCACTCTTTTGTGCTCTTAATGCGTTGCTCAGAATTAAACCCTATACAAAAAAGAATCCATATAAGAATAAAGGAATGAATTACGTATTGTAAAATTTTTTCAAAAGTCTAATTCCCATACCTTCAGGCTATTATATGCAAGACTATTCGCGAGATCTTCCTTCGTCATAGCGCATAGTCCAGCTTCAAGCTTCGGAAACCCCATACTCCTAGCCATCTCCCGGCAGACAGATAATTCTTTGTTGTCAGGGAGGCAGTATAGGAAGTCATCTTCGTTTGTCCCATTGAACACCACGGCTCCCTTCGGATATTTTAACTCTCTGGCATAGTGATTGGCTTCATAAATCTCTTCTTCAGATAATTTCTTCCCCGAAGCATGTCGCACGATGTAATCACATATGTCGGAAGGAGCTTCGGGGGCGGTAGTGTCAATTTCTTCAACTAAATTTGGTTCTGATATTTTTGTTTCCAAAGATTGTTCTTTGGTGGGCTCTGAAGGCCCAGCTTCAGCTTCAGGTTGTTGCTTCGAAGCTTCAGCAACTGTAGCTTCGGTAGACACTTCAGCAACTTCAATAGTCTTCTTTGGAGTTGTGCTTGAAGACTTAATTGTCTCCAAAACATCTAGCACGTTCACCATTCTTTTTCTTTTCGGAGTCACCGACGGGCCCTTTTGATTTTTTATTGTTTCAACATTTGCTGAAGGACTTAAGATTTCCGATATTTTTGGATCTTCAACCTTCGGTTTCTCTGCTTTTTCTGCTGAAGGCCCTTCAGTCTTTTCTTCCATCTTCGGCACTGGAGCTGGTTCTGTAGCTTCAGAGGCCAAAGAGACTTCACCAATAAATTCTGGCACTGTGGCCGGCTCAATAAAACGCGCTCGGTGGGTGAGCACCTTTATCTTTTTCCTTTGCGGCGCTGGCTCGCTAGTGGCACTCGTGGTAGCTTCTGTCGCAAGAGAAGTATTTTTTCTTTTGCGACCCAATACCGGATAGTGATAGTCAGGATAGATAAACCCGACTGCGTTAAATACCCGGTTGAGCCTTTTCTTCTTTCGGCCTCCGAAGGCTGCTGATAACGCAGTGTTCTCGGCCTTCGAATATGCCCCAAGTAGTTCGTCACTTAATGTTTCAATGTTTTTCAACCAGTCGTCATCAGGTTCAACAAACTTATCCCCGTATTTGAATGTGTATTTCAGTCTGACTAGTCCGCCTTCGTCGGACTCTTTGATGGTCTCCTTTGGCATTTCCCACTTTCCTGCAAGTGGCCACACCCTGAAGGCAATATGCTCTTGGACCAAGTCCCTTGTCCCAATGAAAGAGCAGATTACGCCGAAGGCTCTTTGGCATTCCTCGGCTGCTTCATCCATTTCAACCTTCGGCCTTCGAAGTCCGAAGCGTTGCCAGATGGGGCGCATAATAATACTCTTAACATCTTCCTGCACTGTTAAGTCATTCTTTACATAGAACCACTCTGTCATCCAGGCTCCGGGCCACCTTTTCCGAAAGGTTGGCACAGGGCGGCTTGACCCGGAGCGGGCACCGAAGCTGTAACACCCAAAGTTGTTGTGATATTGTTCTTTCCCCCAGGGCTTAGTCTCATATAACAACTCATGAATGTTGCAAAAGCTTTTAGCATCTGGTTCTAAACCTTGGCTTCTCGCAGCCCAGACAAACATCCCCATTCTTATGATAGCTTCGGGAGTAATTTGATGAAGGTAGACTTGAAATGTCTTCAGGACTTCAACAACAAAGTTGCTTAGGGGGAATCGAAGCCCAGCCTTGAGAAAGCTTCGGAAGATTACGACTTCATCTTCTTCGGGGGTGGGAGAAGTCTTTTCTCCAGCATCAACCCTCACAATAGATATATCTCGAAAATACCTCCCCCTCATATTATCAATATGATTTTGCTTAATAGTGGTTTTCCCGAAAACCGTGTGACTTGGCCGCCATGGTCGATCTTCGGACTCTTCCCCACCACTTTCTACATCGAAACTGTCGCTGTCACCAGTATCTTCGGACAAACCTTCAAGAATCTCTTTGGTAATTTTCTCCGTATTGGTCTCCGCCATCGCTATAAGGAACCCCAAGTTCTTCTCTTCGTCGAGACTCAGCTTCGTCTCAGCAGGGATCTTCTTACCTTCAGACATCTTCGGAAACGCTAAAAAACTGTTTTCAAGGCCGAAGCTTCAAAATCAAAAAGATCAGCAAATCTTAGTGCACAAGAGCTAAAAATTTAGTGGGCCGAAGCAAATGGCAAGTGTGCGTACCAAATAAGTTTGCGGTATGATCTTATTTATACCCCCAGGGCGTTGAAAATTGAAAGACCCCGCTTGTCAGTGAATGTTGCTATTCTAGCAAAGGGAAGGTGTTTTTTCGGACCTTCGGCTCAAGGCCTTCGTCCATATCGCAATCTGAATTTATCATTAACAAATTAATATTGCGAGGGGCTACTGTTGGGGGCCTTCGTCCTCCGAAGGTCCTCAAAAACATGATTTGACAATGTTTTCCAAGTGGATTATGTGAACAGGTATCTTCGGACTCAGAATTATGAACATGAAGTACGGTCAGGACGAAGCCTGAACCAGACGAAGGGGGATTAAAATGGAGGACGGGCTGATTACCAAGCTCCACGAAGGATGGTGCACAGCCGAAGCTGTGCGCAGGGAAGCTTCGTCGCGATAGCAGAGAAGGGAACCGACTTAAAGATGAAAAGACTACTTGGGCCTTGACAGATTTCCATAAGTCGTTAGCAAATGTAATGGTCATGAATGTAATTTTACGTGGGCTGCGTCCCGCGTCTATAAATAGATGAACAGTACTCCCGTACTGTTCACGCTGACTTGGCATTTGCTTTTGCGTCACGCTTGTACTTCTTACCTTCTCTCAGGACCGAAGGTACATTTGTAATTTGAAATCATTTCTATTTTTCCATGTTAATAAAATAGAAATGATTCTATGATGATGTCTATATTATATTTCATGCTTTATATGAATCCTTCGTCATTATTTGTTATATTTACGAAGGTATGTCTCTCATGACCTTCGTCCGAAACTCATTATTTCCCGAAGGGGCATAATGTTTCGAAGGATGAAGGACTTTAACACTTAACACTTTTTATGTTGCCTTGTTCTTAACTCTTAGCATTTGAGAACAAGTCCCCAACATTAGTAATCAAACTAGCATTATCATTTCTAAGACTAACAATTGAATCATCACAAATATCTAACTTCTCAACCTTAGCAATTAGTTTGGCATTTTCATTTCTAAGGTTGGAAATAACATCATGGCAAGTGTTTAGCTCACTAGACAATTTTTCACATTTTTCTACTTCCTGAGCATAAGCATTTTTTGTCTTAACATGCTTTTTGTTTTTCTTAATAAGGAAATCCTCTTGGCTATCCAAGAGTTCATCCTTCTCATGAATAGCACTAATCAATTCATTTAATTTCTCTTTTGTTGCATGTTAAGATTGGCAAAAAAAGTAAGCAAGTTATCCTCATCATCACTAGAATTATCCTCATCACTAGAAGTTGCATACTTAGTGGAGGATCTTGATTTTACCTTCTTCTTTTTGCCGTCCTTTGCCATGAGGCACTTGTGGCCGACGTTGGGGAAGAGAAGCCCTTTGGTGACAGCGATGTTTGCGGCGTCCACATCGGAGGAGGAGTCGGTGGAGCTCTCGTCGGAGTCCCACTCCCGGCAAACATGGGCATCGCCGCCCTTCTTCTTGTAGTACCTCTTCTTTTCTCTTCTCTTTCCCTTCTTGTCGTCACCCCTGTCACTGTCACTAGAAATAGGACATTTTGCTATAAAGTGACCGGGCTTACCACATTTGTAGCAAACCTTCTTGGAGCGGGGTTTGTAATCCTTCCCCCTCCTTTTTTTGAGGATTTGGCGGAAGCTCTTGATGATGAGCGCCATTTCCTCGTTGTCGAGCTTGGAGGCGTCGATGGGAATCCTACTTGGTGTAGAATCCTTCTTTTCTTCTTCCGTCGCCTTGAATGCGATGGGTTGCACCTTGGGTGTTGAGGTGGCGCCTTGCTCGATGATTTTCTTGGAGCCTTTGATCATCAATTCAAAGCTCACAAATTTTCCTAGCACTTCCTCGGGAGACATTAGTTTATACCTTGGATCACCACAAATTAATTGAACTTGTGTAGGGTTAAGAAAAACGAGTGATCTAAGAATAACCTTGACCATCTCATGGTCATCCCATTTGGTGCTCCCAAGGTTGCGCACTTGGTTCACCAAGGTCTTGAGCCAGTTATACATCGCTTGTGGCTCCTCCCCTTGGTGAAGCATGAATCGACCGAGTTCCCTCTCGATCGTTTCCCTTTTGGTGATCTTGGTCACCTCGTCTCCTTCGTGCGCGATCTTGAGCACGTCCCAAATCTCTTTTGCACTCTTCAACCCTTGCAACTTATTATACTTGAGAGCACCTAGAGGGGGGGGGGGGGGGTGAATAGGTGATCCTGTAAAACTTCAAACTTAAGCCACAAAACTTGGTTAAGTGTTAGCACAGATAATGCCAAGTGGCTAGAGAGGAGTCTCAACACAATAACCACAGAAGATCAATCACAGAGATGGCATAGTGGTTTATCCCGTGGTTCGGCCAAGACCAACGCTTGCCTACTCCACGTTGTGGCGTCCCAACGGACGAGGGTTGCAATCAACCCCTTTCAAGCGGTCCAGAGACCCACTTGAATACCACAGTGTTTTGCTTTCTTTTCTTTATCCCGTTTGCAAGGAATCTCCACAAATTGGAGTCTCTTGCCCTTACAAGTATATGATCACAAAGAAGCACAGAGTAAGGGAGGGAAGCAACACACACAAATCCACAGCAAAATGCACACACACACGGCCAAGAATCGAGCTCAAAAGACTATCTCAAAGTTCTCACTAGAACGGAGCTCGAATCACTGAGAATGACAAACAAATGCGCAAAGACTGAGTGTGGATGATCAAGAATGCTCTAAGGTTGCTTGGATATCTCCTCCATGCGCCTAGGGGTCCCTTTTATAGCCCCAAGGCAGCTAGGAGCCGTTGAGAGCAAATCTGGAAGGCCAATCTTGCCTTCTGTCGTCGGGGGCACCGGACAGTCCGGTGCACACCGGACACTGTCCGGTGCCCGATTTCTTTCCTTAAACAGCGCTGCCGACCGTTGCCGACCGTTGCAGATCTGGGAGCCGTTGGCGCACCGGACATGTCCGGTGCACACCGGACAGTCCGGTGCCCCCTTCCGACCGTTGGCTCGGCCACGTGTCCCGCGTAGATTGCGCGGCCGACCGTTGGCCCGGCCGACCGTTGGCTCACCGGACAGTCCGGTGCACACCGGACAGTCCGGTGAATTTTAGCCGTACGCCGTCGGCGAATTCCCGAGAGCGACCTCTTCACGCCGAGTCAGCCTGGCGCACCGGACACTGTCCGGTGCACACCGGACAGTCCGGTGTGCCAGACCGAGCTGAGTCTTGGCTGCACTCAGCCAAGTCTTTTTCTCCTCTTTTCTTTTCTTCTTCTTTCTGTTTCTAACACTTAGACAAGTATATTAGTACACAAAACCAATGTACTAAGGCTTAGAAACATACCTTTACTTCATGATTTGCACTTTGTTCATCCATGGACATAAATTCACATTTAAGCACTTGTGTTGGCACTCAATCACCAAAATACTTAGAAATGGCCCAAGGGCACATTTCCCTTTCAATCTCCCCCTTTTTGGTGATTTATGCCAACACAACATAAAGCAACTAGAACAAGTGCAAACTCACTTCAAATAAGAACTCAATTTATTTTGATTCATTTTTGACATATATGGATCACTCTATGCCACCACTTGGTTTGTTTTTGCAAATCAAACTCAAATCTCTATCTCTAAGTCAAACACACATGTTGAAACATAAAGAGAGTCATTCCAAAAGAGATTGATCAAAGATTTCAAAAACTCCCCCTTTTTCCCATAATTACTACTTCTCCCCACAAGAAGCCAACTTTTGACAAAAGAGACAATAAAAGAGTTTTGACAAACCAAAAGCTCTACTCTACTATTTTCAAATTTCTCAAGTGGTAGCTGATCCATTTATTGCTTTGGCCTTTATTTTCTCCCCCTTTGGCATCAAGCACCAAAACGGGATCAATGTTGGCCCTATAACCCCATTGCCTCACCAAAATCTTCAATTTAGAGCAAATGGCAAATAAGAGTTCATGAGATGAACTTGGAGTAAGTTACCCTCTCATCGGAGTGCAGTGGAAGTCTTTCATGGTCCAAGTCCACCTTTTCCCTTTCAATTCTCCTTGGAGACTAAAACAAGCAAACTCAAGCATATGGTTAGTCTCAAAGGGTCAAGTTGTAACACATCTCCCCCTAAACATGTGCATCACTTTGCAACGGACTTGTGAGGTCCAGGGAGTGTTTGTACAACTTGAGCACCATAATAAGCAACAAAATGCAGAATGGACATGATCAAAGGCATAAACACATGTATGCTACAATTCAATCCAAGTTCCGCGAATCTAAGACATTTAGCTCACTACGCAGCCTGCAAAAGGTCTTCTCATCTAGAGGCTTGGTAAAGATATCGGCTAGCTGGTTCTCGGTGCTAACATGAAACACTTCGATATCTCCCTTTTGCTGGTGGTCTCTCAAAAAGTGATGCCGGATGTCAATGTGCTTTGTGCGGCTGTGCTCAACAGGATTTTCCGCTATTCGGATAGCACTCTCATTATCACATAGGAGTGGGACTTTGCTCAGATTGTAGCCAAAGTCCCTGAGGGTTTGCCTCATCCAAAGTAGTTGCGCGCAACACTGTCCTGCTGCAACATACTCGGCCTCAGCGGTGGATAGGGCAACGGATGTTTGTTTCTTAGAGTTCCATGACACTAGGGACCTTCCTAAGAATTGGCACGTCCCTGATGTACTCTTCCTATCGACCTTACATCCAGCATAGTCGGAATCTGAGTACCCAATCAAGTCAAAGTTAGACCCCTTTGGATACCAGATCCCGAAGCAAGGCGTAGCGACTAAATATCTAAGGATTCGCTTCACTGCCACTAAGTGACACTCCTTAGGATCGGATTGAAATCTAGCACACATGCATACGCTAAGCATAATATCCGGTCTACTAGCACATAAGTAAAGTAATGACCCTATCATTGACCGGTATGCTTTTTGATCAACGGACTTACCTCCTTTGTTGAGGTCGGTGTGTCCGTCGGTTCCCATCGGCGTCTTTGCGGGCTTGGCGTCCTTCATCCCAAACCTCTTTAGCAAATCTTGTGTGTACTTGGTTTGGGAGATGAAAGTGCCATCCTTGAGTTGCTTCACTTGGAACCCAAGGAAGTAGTTCAACTCGCCCATCATCGACATCTCGAATTTCTGCGTCATCACCCTGCTAAACTCTTCACAAGACTTTTGATTAGTAGAACCAAATATTATGTCATCGACATAAATTTGGCATACAAGAAGATCACCATCGCAAGTCTTAGTAAAAAGAGTTGGATCGGCTTTCCCAACCTTGAAGCATTAGCAATTAAAAAGTCTCTAAGGCATTCATACCATGCTCTTGGGGCTTGCTTAAGTCCATAGAGCGCCTTAGAGAGCTTACACACGTGGTCGGGGTACCGTTCATCCTCGAAGCCAGGGGGTTGCTCCACGTACACCTCCTCCTTTATTGGCCCGTTGAGGAAAGCGCTCTTCACATCCATTTGGTACAACCTTTTGCCACAAGTCGAGCCTTGTTCCTTGTCACCACTCCGTGCTCGTCTTGTTTGTTGCGGAACACCCACTTGGTTCCCACAACATTTTGCTTGGGACGAGGCACCAGCGTCCAAACTTCATTGCGCTTGAAGTTGTTAAGTTCCTCCTGCATGGCCAACACCCAATCCGGATATAGCAAGGCCTCCTCTACCCTGAAAGGCTCAATAGAAGAGACAAAGGAGTAATGTTCACAAAAATTAACTAGTCGAGACCGAGTAGTTACTCCCTTGCTAATGTCACCCAGAATTTGGTCGACGGGATGATCCCTTTGAATCATCGCTCGAACTTGGGTTGGAGGTGCCGGTTGCGCTTCTTCCTCCATCACGTGATCATCTTGTGCTCCCCCTTGATCACACGCCTCCTGTTGATGAACCTGTTCATCGTCTTGAGTTGGGGGATGCACCGTTGTTGAGGAAGAAGGTTGATCTCGTTCATCTTGTTCCTGTGGCCACACTTCTCCAATCGCCATGGTTCGTATAGCGGCCGTCGGAACATCCTCTTCATCTACATCATCACAATCAACAACTTGCTCTCTTGGAGAGCCATTAGTCTCATCAAATACAACGTCGCTAGAGACTTCAACCAAACCCGATGATTTGTTGAAGACCCTATACGCCTTTGTATTTGAATCATAACCTAATAAAAACCCTTCTACAGCTTTGGGAGCAAACTTAGAATTTCTACCCTTCTTCACTAGAATGTAGCATTTGCTCCCAAATACACGAAAGTACGATACATTGGGTTTGTTACCGGTTAGTAGCTCATACGAAGTCTTCTTGAGGAGTCGATGAAGGTAGACCCTGTTGATGGCGTGGCAAGCCGTGTTCACAGCTTCCGACCAAAAGCACTCGGTGGTCTTGAACTCTCCAAGCATCGTCCTCGCCATATCGATTAGCGTCCTGTTCTTCCTCTCTACCACACCATTTTGCTGAGGTGTGTAGGGAGCGGAGAACTCGTGCTTGATCCCTTCCTCCTCAAGAAACTCCTCCACCTGAAGGTTCTTGAATTCGGACCCGTTGTCGCTTCTTATCTTTTTCACCTTGAGCTCAAACTCATTTTGAGCTCTCCTTAGGAAGCGCTTGAGGGTCCCTTGGGTTTCAGACTTATCCTGCAAAAAGAACACCCAAGTGAAGCGGGAAAAGTCATCAACAATAACTAGACCATACTTACTTCCTCCTATGCTTAGATAGGCGACGGGTCCGAAGAGGTCCATATGCAGCAGCTCCAGAGGTCTTGACGTGGTCATCACATTTTTGCTGTGATGTGCTCCTCCCACTTGTTTACCTGCTTGACAAGCTGCACAAGGTCTATCTTTTTCGAAATAAACATTGGTTAGACCTATCACGTGTTCTCCCTTTAGAAGTTTGTGGAGGTTCTTCATCCCCACATGTGCTAAGCGGCGATGCCACAGCCAGCCCATGCAAGTCTTAGCCATTAAGCATGCATCTAGACCGGCCTCTTCTTTTGCAAAATCAACTAAGTAAAGCTTGCCGTCTAGTACACCCTTAAAAGCTAGTGAACCATCACATCTTCTAAAGACAGACACATCTACATTAGTAAAAAGACAATTATATCCCATATTGCATAGTTGACTAACAGATAGCAAATTGTAACCAAGAGACTCAACTAAAAACACATTTGATATTGAGTGCTCATTAGAAATTGCAATTTTACCTAACCCTTTTACCTTGCCTTGATTCCCATCACCGAATATAATTGAATCTTGGGAATCCTTATTTTTGACGTAGGAGGTGAACATCTTCTTCTCCCCCGTCATATGGTTTGTGCATCCGCTGTCGATAATCCAGCTTGAACCCCCGGATGCATAAACCTGCAAGGCAAATTTAGGCTTGGGTCTTAGGTACCCAACTCATGTTGGGTCCTATAAGGTTAGTGCAAATATCCTTAGGGACCCAAATGCAAGTTTTGTCTCCCTTGCATTTTGCCCCTAACTTCCTAGCAACTATTTTCCTATCCTTTCTACAAATAGCAAAGGAAGCATTTAAAGCACAATAAATCGTAGAAGGTTCATTCACTACTTTCCTAGGAGCATGAATAGTGTTCTTTCTAGGCACATGATGAATATCATTTCTCCTAGACATATTTCTACCATGCATATAGGAAGAACTAGAAGCAAACATGGCATGAGAGTCAAAATCATCATAAGCATTATAATTCCTATAAGCATTTTTAGTTTGTCTCCTATCATGGTACAAGAAGGCATGGTTCTTTTTAGCACTACTAGCCATAGGGGCCTTCCCTTTCTCCTTGACGAAGATGGGAGCCTTATGGCTTGTTAAGTTCTTGGCTTCCCTCTTGAAGCCAAGCCCATCCTTAATTGAGGGATGTCTTCCAATTGTGTAGGCATCCCTTGCAAATTTTAACTTATCAAGTTCACTTTTGCTAGTCTTAAGTTGGGCATTAAGACTAGCCAATTCATCATTTAGTTTGGAAATTGAAACTAAGTGTTCACAACAAGCATTAATATCAACATCCTTACACCTAGTGCAAATTTCAACATGTTCAACACAAGAGTTAGATTTACTTGCTACTTCTAGTTTAGCATTTAAATCATTGATTTCACCTTTTAAAGAAGAAATGGTTTCATTACAAGTAGAAAGTTCACAAGAAAGCATTCCATTTCTTTTAACTTCTAGAGCCAGAGAATTTTGTGCACTAACAAATTTATCATGCTCTTCATATAAAAGATCTTCTTGTTTCTCTAAGATTCTATCCTTTTCATTCAAGGCATCAATCAATTCATTAATCTTAGCTATCTTAGTTCTATCCAATCCCTTGAATAAACTGGAGTAATCTATTTCATCCTCACTAGACTCATCATCACTAGAAGAATCATAAGTATTAGCATTATGATTGATTACCTTCTTCTCCCTTGCCATGAGGCAAGTGTGATGCTCGTTTGGGAAGAGGGTCGATTTGTTGAAGGCAGTGGCGGCGAGTCCTTCGTCGTCAGAGTCGGACGAAGAGCAATCCGAATCCCACTCCTTTCCAAGGTGTGCTTCGCCTTTGGCCTTCTTGTAGACCTTCTTGTTCTCTCTCTTCCCATTCTTCCCTTGCTCCTGGTTACCATCATTTTTGGGACAGTTAGCAATAAAATGACCAACCTTACCACATTTGAAGCATGAGCGCTTCCCCTTTGTCTTGGTCTTCCTTGGTTGCCCCTTGCGACCATTTAGCGCCGTCTTGAATCTCTTGATGATGAGAGCCATCTCTTCATCATTGAGCCCGGCCGCCTCAACTTGCGCCACCTTGCTGGGTAGCGACTCCTTGCTCCTTGTTGCCTTGAGAGCGATGGGTTGAGGCTCGTGGATTGGACCGTTCAACGCGTCGTCGACGTATCTCGCCTCCTTGATCATCATCCGCCCGCTTACGAATTTTCCGAGTACCTCCTCGGGCGTCATCATCGTGTACCTGGGATTCTCACGAATATTGTTCACGAGATGAGGATCAAGAACGGTAAAGGACCTTAGCATTAGGCGGACGATGTCGTGGTCCGTCCATCGCGTGCTTCCGTAGCTCCTTATTTTGTTGATGAGGGTCTTGAGCCGGTTGTACATTTGGGTTGGCTCCTCTCCCCTTATCATGGTGAATCGTCCAAGCTCGCCCTCCACCAACTCCATTTTGGTGAGCATGGTGATGTCATTCCCCTCGTGAGAGATCTTGAGGGTGTCCCATATTTGCTTGGCATTGTCCAAGCCGCTCACCTTGTTGTACTCTTCCCTGCACAAGGACGCTAAGAGAACAGTAGTAGCTTGTGCATTTCTATGGATTTGTTCATTTATGAGCATAGAGTTATCCGAGCTATCAAACTTCATTCCATTCTCTACAATCTCCCAAATGCTTGGATGGAGAGAGAATAAGTGACTACACATTTTGTGACTCCAAAATCCGTAGTCCTCCCCATCGAAGTGTGGAGGTTTGCCAAGAGGAATGGAAAGCAAATGCGAATTCGAACTATGTTGAATACGAGAATAATCAAATGAAAAGTTCGAATTGACCGTCTTTTTGTAGTCATTGTGGTCATCGTCCTTTTGGGAAGAAGTAGATTCATCGCTGTCGTCGTAGTAGACGATCTCCTTGATGCGCCTTGTCTTCTTCTTCTTCCCTTCCTTCCGTCTATGACCCGAGCCGGAGTCAGTAGGCTTGTCGTCCTTCGGCTCGTTGACGAAGGACTCCTTCTCCTTGTCGTTGATCACGATTCCCTTCCCCTTAGGATCCATCTCTTCGGGCGGTTAGTCCCTTTCTTGAAGAGAACGGCTCCGATACCAATTGAGAGCACCTAGAGGGGGGGGGGGGTGAATAGGTGATCCTGTAAAACTTCAAACTTAAGCCACAAAACTTGGTTAAGTGTTAGCACAGATAATGCCAAGTGGCTAGAGAGGAGTCTCAACACAATAACCACAGAAGATCAATCACAGAGATGGCACAGTGGTTTATCCCGTGGTTCGGCCAAGACCAACGCTTGCCTACTCCACGTTGTGGCGTCCCAACGGACGAGGGTTGCAATCAACCCCTTTCAAGCGGTCCAGAGACCCACTTGAATACCACAGTGTTTTGCTTTCTTTTCTTTATCCCGTTTGCAAGGAATCTCCACAAATTGGAGTCTCTTGCCCTTACAAGTATATGATCACAAAGAAGCACAGAGTAAGGGAGAGAAGCAACACACACAAATCCACAACAAAATGCGCACACACACGGCCAAGAATCGAGCTCAAAAGACTATCTCAAAGTTCTCACTAGAACGGAGCTCGAATCACTGAGAATGACAAACAAATGCGCAAAGACTGAGTGTGGATGATCAAGAATGCTCTAAGGTTGCTTGGATATCTCCTCCATGCGCCTAGGGGTCCCTTTTATAGCCCCAAGGCAGCTAGGAGCCGTTGAGAGCAAATCTGGAAGGCCAATCTTGCCTTCTGTCGTCGGGGGCACCGGACAGTCCGGTGCACACCAGACACTGTCCGGTGCCCGATTTCTTTCCTTAAACAGCGCTGCCGACTGTTGCCGACCGTTGCAGATCTGGGAGCCGTTGGCGCACCGGACATGTCCGGTGCACACCGGACAGTCCGGTGCCCCCTTCCGACCGTTGGCTCGGCCACGTGTCCCGCGTAGATTGCGCGGCCGACCGTTGGCCCGGCCGACCGTTGGCTCACCGGACAGTCCGGTGCACACCGGACAGTCCGGTGAATTTTAGCCGTACGCCGTCGGCGAATTCCCGAGAGCGGCCTCTTCACGCCGAGTCAGCCTGGCGCACCGGACACTGTCCGGTGCACACCGGACAGTCCGGTGTGCCAGACCGAGCTGAGTCTTGGCTGCACTCAGCCATGTCTTTTTCTCCTCTTTTCTTTTCTTCTTCTTTCTGTTTCTAACACTTAGACAAGTATATTAGTACACAAAACCAATGTACTAAGGCTTAGAAACATACCTTTACTTCATGATTTGCACTTTGTTCATCCATGGACATAAATTCACATTTAAGCACTTGTGTTGGCACTCAATCACCAAAATACTTAGAAATGGCCCAAGGGCACATTTCCCTTTCAATACTCCTCTCGACTTAGAGAGGCGAGGAGTATAGTAGTGGCTTGGGAGTTGAAGTGCCGGATTTGGGATACCTCGTCCGAGTCATAGCCTTCATCCCCCACGGATGGTTCCTGCGCACCAAACTCAACAATGTCCCAAATGCTAGCGTGGAGTGAGGTTAGATGGTGCCTCATTTTATCACTCCACATACAATAATCTTCACCATAAAAAACCGGTGGTTTGCCTAGTGGGACAGAAAGTAAAGGGGTGCGTTTGGAAATACGAGGATAGCGTAAGGGGATCTTACTAAACTTCTTGCGCTCATGGCGCTTAGAAGTGACAGACGGCGTGTCGTAGCCGGAGGTGGATGGCGATGAAGAGTCGGTCTCGTAGTAGACCACTTTCTTCATCTTCTTTTTCTTCTCGCCGCTCCGACGCGACTTGTCATGTGAAGGGGATCCCTTCACCTTGTTGCTGGACTCTCCGGATGGACCCTTCCCATGGCTTGTGGCGGGCTTCTCGCCGGTCACCATCTCCTTCTTGGCGTGATCTCCCGACATCACTTCGAGCGGTTAGGCTCTAATGAATTACCTGGCTTTGGTACCAATTGAAAGTCGCCTAGAGGGGGGTGAATAGGCAAATCTGAAATTTACAAACTTAAGCACACACTACAAGCTGGGTTAGCGTTAGAATTAAATGCGAGTCCGAAAGAGAGGGTGAAAACAAATCACAAGCGAATAAGAGCGGATGACACGGTGATTTGTTTTACCGAGGTTCGGTTCTTGCAAACCTACTCCCCGTTGAGGTGGTCACAAAGACCGGGTCTCTTTCAACCCTTTCCCTCTCTCAAACGATCACCTAGACCGAGTGAGCCTTTCTCTTTAATCAAATGGGACACTAAGTCCACTACAAGGACCACCACAACTTGGTGTCTCTTTTTTTGATTACAAGTGAGTTGAACACAAGAATAGAGGAAGAAGAAAAGCAATCCAAGCGCAAGAGCTCAAATAAACACAAGTATCTCTCTCTCACTAGTCACTATTTGATTGGAATGATCTTCGGACTTGGGAGAGGATTTGATCTCTTTGTATGTGTCTTGAATGAAGTCTCTAGCTCTTGTATGAGGTGTGAAGGTGAAAACTTGGATGCAATGAATGGTGGGTGGTTGGGGGTATTTATAACCCCAACCACCAAAATAACCGTTGGTGAAGGCTGCTGTCGCATGGCGCACCGGACACTGTCTGGTGCGCCAGCCACGTCACCCGATCGTTAGGATTCGACCTTTGGAGCTTCTGACTTCTGGGCCACCAGACAGTCCGGTGGTGCACCGGACAGTCACTATTCACCGTCCGGTGCCCCTTCTAGCGCTGCTCTGACTTCTGCGCGCGCAGGCGCGCATTGTTCACTTTTACTGTACCGTTGCAGACGACCGTTGGCGCTGTGGAGCCGTTACTCCGCTGGTGCATCGGATAGTCCGGTGCTATACCGGACAATTCAGTGAATTATAGCGGAGTGGCTCCTAGAATTCCCGAAGGTGAGCAATTTGGAGTTGAGCTCCCTGGTGCACCGGACACTGTCCGGTGGCACACCGGACAGTCCGGTGCGCTAGACCAGGGCACACTTTGGTAGTCTTTTGCTCTCTTTATTTGAACCCTTTCTTGGTCTTTTTATTGGTTTGTTGTGAACCTTTGGCACCTGTAAAACTTATAATCTAGAGCAAACTAGTTGGTCCAATTATTTGTGTTGGGCAATTCAACCACCAAAATTCATATAGGAAAAGGTGTAAGCCTATTTCCCTTTCAGAAAGTCTAAAAATACATTTGACGGTAACCCCTTGGTGAAGATGTCGGCGAACTACAGCGTGGTGGGGACGCTGAGAACTCGAACGTCACCGGCGGCGACACGCTCCCAGACGAAGTGCAGGTCGATCTCCACGTGCTTCGTGCGCTGATGCTGCACGGGATTGGTGGAGAGGTAGACTGCGCTGACGTTGTCGCAGTAGACGAGGGTGGCACGCCGGAGGGGACTATGGAGCTCGTGGAGGAGCTATCGCAGCCAGGAGGCCTCTGCCACGCCGTTGGCCACAACGTGGTACTCGGCCTCAGCACTGGAGCGAGAGACGATGGGCTGCCGCTTGGCGGCCCAGGAGACGAGGTTGGCGCCCAGGAACATGACATAACCGGAGGTGGATCGACGCGTGTCCGGACAGCCAACCCAGTCGGCATCGGTGTAGACCACGAGTTCCGACATCGGGGATGGTCGGAGAAGGAAGTCGTAGTCGAGGGAGCCGCAGAGGTAGCGCAGGATCCGCTTGAGAGCAGTGTGATGAGGCTCTCTCGGGGCGTGCATATGTAGGCACACCTGGTGGACGACGTAGACGATGTCAGGCCTAGAGAAGGTGAGGTACTGGAGCACATCGGTCAGGCTCTAGTAGGACGTCGCATCGACGACCGGGGGCCCATTGTCCTCTGAGAGCTTCGCCTGAGTGTCGACTGGCGTGGAGCAGGGCTTGCAGTCGGACATACCAGCCTGCTCCAATATGTCGATGGCGTACTGGCGCTGATGGAGGAAGAGACCCTGGGGCTGGCGCTCGGCGGTGATGCCGAGGAAGTGGTGGAGGGGCCCCAGGTCCTTCATCGCGAACTCCTGCTGCAGGGCGACGATCGTGCGCTGTAGAAGGTCGGCGGTGGATGCCGTGAGTACAATGTCGTCTACGTAGAGCAGAAGGAAGATAGTGTTGCGCCGCAGCGATAGATGAAGAGCGATGTGTCTGACTTGGCCTCGACGAAGCCGATGGAGGTCAAGTATGAAGCGAAGCGACTGTACCAGGCCCGCGGTGCCTGCTTGAGGCCGTAGAGAGAGCGGTTCAGCCGGCAAACCAGATCCGGACGAGCTTCGTCGACGAAGCCGGTGGGCTAGCTGCAGTAGACAGTCTCCGTCAGAGTGCCCTGGAGGAAGGCATTCTTGACGTCGAGCTGATGGATCGCCCAGTCCTGGGAGAGGGCGAGGGAGAGGATGATGTGAATAGTGCCGAACTTGATGACGGGGCTGAAGGTCTCATCGTAGTCCACTCCGGGGCGTTGGGTGAAGCCCCGAAGGACCCAATGGGCCTTGTAGCAGTCGAGGAAGCCGTCCGAGGTAAGCTTGTGGCAAAATAGCCACTTGTCGGTGACCACATTGGTGCCTGGTGGACACGACACCAGGTCCCAGGTGTGGTTGGCCATAAGGGCCGCGTACTCCTCCTCCATAGCGTGTCACTAGTGTGGGTCGACGAGAGCGGTATGAACGGAGGAGGGGACCGGGGAGGCGTCCGGTGGAGTGGTAGTCATATCAGCTGCCAAGATCAGCTGGTTGACAGTTCGAAGAATGCCAGCGGCGTGCCGGGTCACCATCGGGTGGATGTGCCCGGGGTCGCGGTGAATGGCGACCGTTTGGTACACTGGTGGCTCGGGGTGGTCTGCCGGGACGTCGGGGGCCGCAGATGTGGCGGACTCGCGGCGGTGATAGACGACAGTGGGGTCGGCGAAGCGCACCGGGCTCGTCGATGGGCCCAGGTCGGCAGGTGCCGATGTAGTGACGTGGCGGCGGCGGCGGTAGACTAGCGCGGGGTTGGCGAAGCAAGCCGTGGGCGTCGACGGGGCCGCGCATGGGGCGGGAGGGGTCGACGGGGCCGCACGAGGCGCATGCATGGTCGACGGGGCCGCACGTGGCGCGGAATAGGCATGAGCCGTGGCGTCGAGGACGCACGGGGTGCGGGTAAAGACGCAAGGCGAGGTGCCTGGGAGGGGGGAGACCGGATCGGACTCGAGGAGGGAGTCGAGATCGGTAGGTGGAGAGGGGCCAGCAAGGGGAAACACATCCTCATCGAAGACGACGTGATGAGAGATGATGACACGGTGGGAGGCGAGGTCCAGACACCGATACCCCTTGTGGTCAGATGAGTAGCCAAGGAAGAGGCAGCAGGTGGAGCGAGGAGAAAGCTTATGAGGGGCAGTAGCAGAAGTGTTAGGGTAGCAGGCACAGCCGAACACGCGAAAGTGGTCGTAGGTGGGGGCTGTGCCATACAGGGCGATGTAGGGAGTAGGGTGGCTTACCACCTTGGAGGGAAGACAGTTGAGAAGGTGGGTGGCGGTGTGTAGGGCCTCTGCCCAGTAGCTGGCAGGGAGAGACGCCTGGAAGAGAAGGCAGCGGATCATATTGGTGGTGGTGCGAATCATGCGTTTGGCCCGACCGTTTTGGGCAGAGGTGTAAGAGCACGAGAGAAGCAACTGGACGCCATGAGTGAGAAAGAAAGAGCGGGAGGTGTGATTGTCGAACTTGCGGTCGTTGTCACACTGCAGGGCACAGACCAGGTGGTGAAACTGGGTGGAGACCCAAGCGAAGAAGTGTGTGAGGGTGGTGAATGTGTCGGACTTCAATCTAAGAGGAAAAGTCCAAAGGAAATGGGAAAAATCATCCAAAATTACCAAATAGTATTTATAACCAGAAAGACTGAGTACAGGAGAGGTCCAGAGATCACAATGAACTAGTTCAAAAGCCTGCTCAGCCCGAGAAGAAGTGGTGAATGGGAGATGAGTATGCCGGCCTAACTGACAAGCATGATAGATGCCCTCAAAATGTTCCCTACTACATGAAGGATCTAGGCTACTGGTAATCTTGGTCATGACGTCAGGTCCGGGATGTCCGAGACGACGATGCCAAGTGGTGGAGGAGGTGGTGGAGACCAGGGCAGGAGGCGGAGACGTGCCGGAGGTGGATGACCGGAGCGTGTAGAGGGCCCCCGAGCTGTCACATCGGGTGAGGGGAGTCCTGGTGGCCAGATCCTTTACAGAGAAACCATAGGGGTCAAACTCAATGGAGCAAGAGTTGTCAGTGGTGAAACGACGAACAAAAAGGAGATTATGAGTGATGTGGGGGGCAATGAGAACGTCGTTGAGGTAGAACGGTCTAGGGAGAACCGAGGCACCTACTGAGGTGACGGGCAGAGTGGAACCATTCCTAACGACGATCGATGAAGGATGAGAGGAGTGGGGGGGGATGGGAGCGGGAGAGCGTGCCTGTAGTGGGAGTGGTGTGGTAGGAGGCACTAGAGTCGATCACCCAGTCGGAGGAAGGAGGGGTCATCGCCATGGTGCTTGAAAGTCGCTTAGAGGGGGGGGGGGTGAATAGGGCGAATCTGAAATTTATAAACTTAAGCACAACTACAAGCCGGGTTAGCGTTAGAAATATGAACGAATCCGAGAGAGGGGGTGAAAACAAATCGTGGGCAAATAAAGAGTGAGACACGATGATTTGTTTTATCGAGGTTCGGTTCTTGCAAACCTACTCCCCGTTGAGGTGGTCACGAAGACCGGGTCTCTTTCAACCCTTTCCCTCTCTCAAACGGTCACTTAGACCGGGTGAGCTTCTCTTCTCAATCAAACGGAACACAAAGTTCCCGCAAGGACCACCACACTATTGGTGTCTCTTGCCTTGGTTACAATTGAGTTTGATCACAAGAAGAATGAGAAAGAAAAGAAGCAATCCAAGCGCAAGAGCTCAAATGAACACAAATATCACTCTCTCACTAGTCACTTTTGATTGGAGTTGTCTTTGGACTTGGGAGAGGATTTGATCTCTTTGGAGTGTCTAGAATTGAATGCTATAGCTCTTGTAATGTGTTGAAGGTGGAAAACTTGGATGCAATTGAATGTGGGGTGGTTGGGGTATTTATAGCCCCAACCACCAAAATGTGGCCGTTGGGAGTCTGCTGTCGCATGGCGCACCGGACAGTCCGGTGCGCCACCGGACAGTGTCCGGTGCGCCAGCCACGTCAGCAGGCCGTTGGGGTTCGACCGTTGGAGCTCTGACAGGTGGGGCCTCTGGGCTGTCTGGTGGTGCACCGGACAGGTTCTGTAGACTGTCCGGTGCGCCAACTGCGCGTCCTCTGTCCTCTGCGCGCGCAGGCGCGCATTAAATGCGTTGCAGTCGACCGTTGCGCGCGAAGTAGCCGTTGCTCCGCTGGCACACCGGACAGTCTGGTGTGACACCGGACACTGTCCGGTGCTTCACCGGACAGTCCGGTGAATTATAGCGGAGCGGCCTCCCATTTTCCCGAATTTAGCGAGTTTAGCGTCGAGTGCCCTGGTGCACCGGACACTGTAAGACTTATACACTAGAGCAAACTAGTTAGTCCACTTATTTGTGTTGGGCAATTCAACCACCAAAATCAATTAGGAAAAAGGTGTAAGCCTAATTCCCTTTCAATCTCCCTCTTTTTGGTGATTGATGCCAACACAAACCAAAGCAAATATAGAAATGCATAATTGAATTACTTTGCATGATTGTAAGTGCAAAGGTTGCTTAGAATTGAGCCAATATAAATTCTCATAAGATATGCATGAATTGTTTCTTTATATTTTTAACATTTTGGACCACGCTTGCACAACATGTTTTGTTTTTGCTTATTCTTTTGTAAATTCTTTTCAAAGTTCTTTTGCAAATAGTCAAAGGTAAATGAATAAGATTTTGAGAAGCATTTTCAAGATTTGAAATTTTCTCCCCCTGTTTCAAATGCTTTTCCTTTGACTAAACAAAACTCCTCCTATATAAAATCCTCCTCTTAGTGTTCAAGAGGGTTTTGCAATTTTCGAAGATACTACTTTTTCCCCCTTTTGAACACAATAAGATACTAATTTAAAAATCTTTATTTTTAAAATTAGGTTTGCTTTGGGCTAATACTTTCTCCCCCTTTGGCATGAATCACCAAAAACGGATACTTGAGTGAAATATAAGCCCTTGTATAACTACTTTCTCCCCCTTTGGTAAACAAAATATGAGTGAAGAGTATAGCAAAGTTAGAGAGTGGCTCGGAGCGTCGGCGAAGGATGAGTAATTCGATGGAGTGGAGTGGAAGACTTTGTCTTCGCCGAAGACTCCAATTCCCTTTCAATACACCTATGACTTGGTTTGAAATATACTTTGAAAACACATTAGTCATATCACATGAAAGAGATATGATCAAAGGTATAATAATGAGCTATGTGTGCAAAACATCAAAAGAAATTCCGAGAATCAAGAATGTTTAACTCATGCCTAAGTTTGTTAAAAGTTTGTTCATCTAGTGGCTTGGTAAAGATATTGGCTAATTGTTCCTTGGTGTTAATATATGCAATCTTGATATCTCCCTTTTGTTGGTGATCCCTTAGAAAATGATACCGAATGGCTATGTGTTTAGTGCGGCTATGCTCAGCGGGATTATCCGCCATGCGGATTGCACTCTCATTATCACATAGAAGAGGAACTTTGGTTAATTTGTAACCATAGTCCCTAAGGGTTTGCCTCATCCAAAGTAATTGTGCGCAACAATGGCCTGCGGCAATGTACTCGGCTTCGGCGGTAGAAAGAGCTACGGAATTTTGCTTCTTTGAAGCCCAAGACACCATAAACCTTCCCAAGAACTGGCAAGTCCCCGATGTGCTCTTTCTATTAATTTTACACCCTGCCCAATCGGCATCCGAATAACCAATTAAATCAAATGTGGATCCCCGAGGGTACCAAAGCCCAAACTTAAGAGTATAAACTAAATATCTCAAGATTAGTTTTACGACCGTAAGGTGAGCTTCCTTAGGGTCGGCTTGGAATCTTGCACACATGCATACGGAAAGCATAATGTCCGGTCGTGAAGCACATAAATAGAGTAAAGATCCTATCATCGACCGGTATACCTTTTGATCTACGGATTTACCTCCCGTGTCGAGGTCGAGATGCCCATTGGTTCCCATGGGTGTCTTGATGGGCTTGGCATCCTTCATCCCAAACTTGTTTAGAATGTCTTGAATATACTTTGTTTGGCTAATGAAGGTGCCCTCTTGGAGTTGCTTCACTTGAAATCCCAAGAAGTACTTCAACTCCCCCGTCATAACATCTCGAATTTTTGTGTCATGATCCTACTAAAATCCTCACATGTAGATTCGTTAGTAGACCCAAATATAATATCATCAACATAAATTTGGCATACAAACAAATCATTGTCAAGAGTTTTAGTAAATAAAGTAGGATCTGCCCTTTCGACTTTGAAGCCATTGGTGATAAGAAAATCTCTTAGGCATTCATACCATGCTCGTGGGGCTTGCTTGAGCCCATAAAGCGCCTTAGAGAATTTATATACATGATTAGGATACTCACCATCTTCAAAGCCGGGAGGTTGCTCAACATAGACTTCTTCCTTGATTGGTCCATTGAGGAAAGCACTTTTCACGTCCATTTGATAAAGCTTGAAGCCATGGTAAGTAGCATAGGCAAGTAAAATGCGAATTGATTCTAGCCTAGCTACGGGTGCATAGGTTTCACCGAAATCCAAACCTTCCACTTGTGAATACCCCTTGGCCACAAGTCAGGCTTTGTTCCTTGTCACCACACCATGCTCGTCTTGCTTGTTGCGGAAAACCCACTTGGTTCCTACAACATTTTGATTAGGACGTGGAACTAAATGTCATACCTCATTCCTAGTGAAGTTGTTGAGCTCCTCTTGCATCGCCACTGTAATACCCCGGGATCCATAAATACCACGAGATGCTACTAAATCTCACTACCAACAGCCGAAAACTAAGAAATAAAAAATTCGGCAGCATCTACTTTGTATTTATAAGCATCGCAGAAGCAAAAGAGATATATCAATACAAAATGAATCATACTAGCATGATATAATTCTCATCAAGGACGATTAACCACGAATGAACCAGCTTATGCCTACATCATACTTTAAAGTATGAACCTCAAAAGTCAATAACCCAAGCTAATTATTTGGTTCTTTAAACTATGTGTGCAACGTGCCGCTACTTCCCACTCCCCTTGATAAGCATCAAGCACCGGCATTGAGTAATGCAAGAGTGAGATGAAACATCTCAGCAAGCAAATTGTTTTGACAAGATATTTAAACAACAAGTTGAATTAATCAACATTTTAAAAGAATCTCAATTAAGATGAGAAATACTTGTAGGTATAGAATTCAATAATTCCAATATAACCAATACTATCTCATTTCCTCGAACAACCACAATAGGTTGTATAACACTTCCCTGCGTCAACAATATCTGCAAATATCACTTCAATGTATGCATAGGAATGCAATGTGTATGTCTTCTGCCTTCACACCTCTGAGGGTATAAAACCACATCATCTGCAAATATCACTTCAATGAATGCATATGAATGCAATGTATATGTCCTCTGCCTTCATACCTCTGAGAGTATGAAGCCGCATCGTACCCCTCCTCGGGCAACGTACGATGCTAAGTTGTACCGGTACGGTCGGACCATAGGTCACGACAAAACTTTAGATGCAAATGAGTCATGCAATGCATATGGCATGCTGCATTTATCAATATACTTCACTTCCTTCACATACAATACAAACCTCAAATAATACTTCATCGTCCTTCACGGGTGTGAATTAATCACATGGGTCATACTCGAACCATAATCATCATCAATATATGATTGAGCATCAATATAATACCATCAAGTAAAACATCATCATAATTATGAAAGAATTCAATAATTCTGAATATTAGAGTGTAGGCGATAAAAATAACAAGTCAAAACGGTAGCAACCACCGCTACATTCACTTGCCTTCATCGAAGAAGAAAATGTACTAAGCATGATCCGGAGCATAACCACCTGTTGCGGGGCATAAAACTTAGTACAAATATTTCATAAACATTTGCCAACAATCAACAAATCGTTCCTACGCTTGAAACCAAGACCTGGTGAAAAGACTCCCCTGAACCACATGTCAAACAGCAGCAGCGCTGTTTGTTAATTTTGTATCTTTAAAATTATAATAGTGCTGATATCAAACAAATATTCTAGGAGTATCTACACAAAATACTCTACAACTTCGGTATTCAATGGATAATTAACTTTTGCCATCTATAAGTTCTAAAACATCCGACAAGATAACTGACTGAATCTGTTTCAGACAGCAGCATAGTTAAATTAAAAATTCGATATCTCCCAAACTACTCAACCAAAAATTATGAAATTTTTCTGGCAGTAATAACTTTTATTCCTCTACAAAAGTCTCCATAGTTGGAAGAGCCAATTCGGCAAGTTACTATATGAAACCCAGCAGTGAACAGACCTGCTCGGTTTTTGCCAGGCAAACAGGAACAGCCACAGTAAAACAAACATAACTGGAGTTTCAAAATTCATATGAATACACTCTTTATCAATCTGTAAATCTTATGAAATTATCTACATCTTCTCTTACTAACCAAAAGTTTAATTCTGTTGATAGAATTGTCTAAATCTCATTAGAACAGATTCTGCACAGAATTATGAGACTGGAAAACTGTTATAATCAAACTGCAATTACTCTCTCACCTGATGTCCGATTGAGGTGTTCTTTGCGGCCACGAAAAGATATCTAAATTATCTACAACTCATAGATAGACTTTTTATTTTTTTGAGGCCTCTAAGACCACGGAAAACTGTCATGAACAAAAACTATCGAATCTGTCATTCTGCAGAGACTAATTTCGAGATAAAAAATCTAATCCCCCATCTAATCCAACATAAAGGGCTAATTGCAGGGCCTAAAACTCATCCAAAACAAGGTAAAACATCCATCAAGTGGGGAAAATGGAGAGAGGAAAGGAAATCCAACCAATTCTTGAATAGGAACGATGACGACGATAGGCGACTACATGCCCTAATCTTCCCTCTCTTCTCTCCCTTGTTCTTCCTCTCTTCTCTTGGGGCAAGGCACAAAAGGGGATGGCTGCTAGGGTGGGAGGACGTGGCTGCTAGGGTTAAGGAGGTATAAATAGAAGAAAACTCCCACAATCCTAATATCCAATGGATCAGATCGACCGACACATGAAAAAACTCATTCGGACTCCAAACAAGGCAAACTAGTAGTCGATCGGAATCGTCTCGACGATATCTATGCATCTACGGTCTCCGATCATCAGTAGGACACACCATATTAGGATTATAAACATGGTTTGGTTTTTAGGGTATTATAGCCACCACCCAATCCGAATCTTATAGTGCTTCCTCTACCCTGTGTGGCTCAATAGAGGAAACAAAAGAATAGTGTTCACAAAAATGAGCAACACGAGATCGAGTAGTTACCCCCTTTTGAATATCGCCAAGGATGGTGTTCACAGGGTGATCTTGTTGGATTGCTTGGTGGACTCTTGGGTGTGGTGGTCTTGGAACTTGTTCATCTTCCTCATCTTGATCATGGGCATCTCCCCTTGATCATTACTCTCCTCTTGAGGTGGCTCAACTTCTTGATCTTCTCCTTCATCATTTTGAGCCTCATCCTCATCTTGAGTTAGTGGGGATGTTTGCATGGAGGAAGATGGTTGATCTTGTGCTTGTGGAGGCTCTTCGGATTCCTTAGGACACACATCCCCAATGGACATGTTCCTTAGCTCGACGCACGGAGCCTCTTCATCACCTGGTTCATCAAGATCAACTTGCTCTACTTGAGAGCCATTAGTCTCATCAAACACAATGTCACAAGAGACTTCAACTACTCCAGAGGACTTGTTAAAGACTTTATATGCCCTTGTGTTTGAGTCATAACCTAGTAAAAAGCCTTCTACAGCCTTAGGAGCAAAATTAGATTTTCTACCTCTTTTAACAAGAATAAAACATTTGCTACCAAAGACTCTAAAATATGAAACATTGGGCTTTTTACCGGTGAGGAGTTCATATGATGTCTTCTTGAGGATTCGGTGTAGATACAACCAGTTGATGGCGTAGCAAGCGGTTTTAACCGCTTCCGCCCAAAACCGATCCGAAGTCTTGTACTCATCAAGCATGGTCCTTGCCATATCCAATAGAGTTTGATTCTTCCTCTCCACTACACCATTTTGTTGTGGCGTGTAGGGAGAAGAGAACTCATGCTTGATGCCCTCCTCCTCAAGGAAGCCTTCAATTTGAGAGTTCTTGAACTCCGTCCCGTTGTCGCTTCTAATCTTTTTGATCCTTAAGCCGAACTCATTTTGAGCCCGTCTCAAGAATCCCTTTAGGGTCTCTTGGGTATGAGATTTTTTCTGCAAAAAGAACACCCAAGTGAAGCGAGAATAGTCATCCACAATAACTAGACAGTACTTACTCCCGCCGATGCTTATGTAAGCTATCGGGCCGAATAGGTCCATGTGTAGGAGCTCGAGTGGCCTGTCGGTCATCATGATGTTCTTGTGTGGATGATGAACACCAACTTGCTTCCCTGCCTGACATGCGCTACAAATCCTGTCTTTTTCAAAATGAACATTTGTTAGTCCCAAAATGTGTTCTCCCTTTAGAAGCTTATGAAGATTCTTCATTCCAACATGTGCTAGTCGGCGATGCCAGAGCCAACCCATGTTAGTCTTAGCAATTAAGCAAGTGTCGAGTTCAGCTCTATCAAAATCTACTAAGTATAGCTGACCCTCTAACACTCCTTTAAATGCTATTGAATCATCACTTCTTCTAAAGACAGTGACACCTACATCCGTAAAAAGACAGTTGTAGCCCATTTTACACAATTGTGAAACTGAAAGCAAGTTATAATCTAATGAATCTACAAGAAAAACATTGGAAATGGAATGGTCAGGTGATATAGCAATTTTACCCAACCCTTTGACCAAACCTTGATTTCCATCCCCAAATGTGATAGCTCATTGGGGATCTTGGTTTTTCTCATAGGAGGAGAACATCTTCTTCTCCCCTGTCATATGGTTTGTGCACCCGCTGTCGATGATCCAACTTGAGCCCCCGGATGCATAAACCTACAAAACAAATTTAGTTCTTGATTTTAGGTACCCAAACGGTTTTGGGTCCTTTGACATTAGATACAAGAACTTTGGGTACCCAAACACAAGTCTTGGAGCCCTTGTGTTTGTCCCCAACATATTTGGCAACTACCTTGCCGGATTTGTTAGTGAAAACATAGGATGCATCAAAAGTATTAAATGAAATATTATGATCATTTGATGCAATAGGAGTTTTCTTTCTAGGCAATTTAGCACGGGTTGATTGCCTAGAGCTAGATGTCTCACCCTTATATATAAAAGCATGGTTAGGGCCAGAGTGAGACTTCCTAGAGTGAATTCTCCTAATTTTGCTCTCGGGATAACCGGCAGGGTACAAAATGTAACCCTCGTTATCTTGAGGCATGGGAGCCTTGCCCTTTACAAAGTTAGACAATCTTTTAGGAGGGGCACTAAGTTTGACATTGTCCCCCTTTTGGAAGCCAATGCCATCCTTGATGCTAGGGCGTCTCCCATTATAGAGCATGCTTCTAGCAAATTTAAATTTTTCATTTTCTAAGTCATGCTCATTAATTTTAGCATAAAGTTGAGCTATGTGATCATTTTGTTTCTTAATTAAAGCTAGGTGATCATGAATAGCATCAACATTAATGTCTCTACATCTAGTGCAAATGGAAACATGCTCAGTGGTAGATGTAGAGGGTTTGCAAGAATTAAGTTCAACAATCTTAGCACGTAAAATATCATTCTTATCTCTAAGATTGGAAATGGAAGCATTGCAAACATCTAAATCCTTAGCCTTAGCAATCAAGTTTTCATTTTCATTTCTAAGGCTAGTAAGATAAACATTCAATTCTTCAATCTTAGCAAGTAAATTGACATTATCATCTCTAAGATTGGGAATTGAAGCATCACTAACATTGGAATCAACCTTAGCAATTAATTTAGCATTTTCATTTCTAAGGTTGGCAATTATATCATTACAAGTGCTTAGCTCACTAGATAATTTTCACATTTTCTACTTCTAGAGCGTAAGCATTTTTAACCTTAACATGCTTCTTGTTTTCCTTGATTAGGAAGTCCTCTTGAGAGTCCAAGAGGTCATCCTTCTCATGAATAACACTAATTAATTCATTTAACTTTTCCTTTTGTTGCATGTTGAGGTTGGCAAAAAGGGTGCGCAAATTATCCTCCTCATCACAAGAGTTATCCTCATCACTAGAGGTTTCATATTTAGTGGAGGATTTTGATTTTACCTTCTTCCTTTTGCCGTCCTTGTCCATGAGGCACTTGTGGCCGACGTTGGGGAAGAGGAGTCCCTTAGTGACGGTGATGTTGGCGGCGTCCTCGTCGGAGGAGGAGTCGGAGGAGCTCTCGTTGGAGTCCCACTCACGGCACACATGGGCATCGCCGCCCCTCTTCTTGTGGTACCTCTTCTTTTCTCTCCTCTTGCCCTTCTTGTCTTTGCCCCTGTCACTATCACTAGATAATGGACATTTAGCAATGAAATGACCGGGCTTACCACATTTGTAGCATACTTTCTTAGAGCGGGGCTTGTAATCCTTCCCCCTCCTTTGCTTGAGGATTTGGCGGAAGCTCTTGATGATGAGCGCCATTTCCTCATTGTCGAGCTTAGATGCATCGATGGGTTGTCTACTTGATGTAGACTCCTCCTTTTTCTCCTCAGTTGCCTTGAATGCGATCGGTTGTGCTTCGGACGTGGAGGGACCATCTAGCTCGATGATTTTTGTCGGCGTTTCGACCCTGGGGGGTCCCTGGACCGACGAGTAAATTGTCGCCGCGTGCCCCAGCCCAGATGGGTCGGCGCGAGACGGAGCGTGAAGGGGGAAAACCAGAGGGAGGCAGGCATAAAAGGGGAAACCCGCGGCCTTCGTGTTTGTCCCGCGCCCAGGTCGGGTGCGCTTGCAGTAGGGGGTTACAAGCGTCCGCGTGGGAGGGAGCGAGAGGCCTGCACGCGCCGTCCCGTCCTCCCCGCGCGGCCAACCCTCTGTAAGAGGGCCCTGGGCCTTCCTTTTATAGGCGTAAGGAGAGGGTACAGGTGTACAATGGGAGGTGTTGCAGTGTGCTAACGTGTCTAGCAGAGAGGAGCTAGTGCCCTAAGTACATGCCGTCGTGGTAGCCGGAGAGGTTTTGGCACCCTGTTCATGAGATGTCGTGGCCGTCGGAGGAGCGCTGGAGCCTAGCAGAAGGACAGCTGTCGGGGCCATCGAGTCCTTGCTGACGTCTCTTTACTTCCGTAAGGGGGGCTGAGAGCCGTCGTCGTCATGGAGCACGCGGGGCACCATCATTATTTGTTTTACCCGGATGAGCCAGATGGGACGCCGGTCTTGTTCCCCGTAGCCAGAGCTAGCTAGGGGTAGGGTAATGATGGCCCCTCCTGTGACGTGGTCGGTCCGAGCCCTGGGTCGGGCGAGGCGGAGGCTCCTCCGAGGTCGAGGTCGAGTCTGTCTTCCGAGGTCGAGGTCGAGTCCGAGCCCCTAGGTCGGGCGAGGCGGAGACCATCGGTTGAGGCCAGGGCCGAGTCCGAGCCCTAGGGTCGGGCGAGGCGGAGTTCGTCGTCTTCCGGGGCCGAGGCCGAGTCCGAGCCCTGGGGTCGGGCGAGGCGGAGTTCGTCGTCTTCCGGGGCCGAGGCCGAGTCCGAGCCCTGGGGTCGGGCGAGGCGGAGTTCGTCGTCTTCCGGGGCCAAGGCCGAGTCCGAGCCCTAGGGTCGGGCGAGGCGGAGCTTCCTATGGCGTCCGAGGCCGGACTTGGCTGCTGTCAGCCTCACTCTGTCGAGTGGCACAACAGTCGGAGCGGCGCAGGCGGTGCTGTCCTCTTGTCAGGCCGGTCAGTGGAGCAGCAAAGTGACTGCGGTCGCTTCGGCTCTGTCGACTGAAGGGCGCGTGTCAGGATGAGGTGTCAGGCCATCCTTGCATTAAATGCTCCTGCGTAACGGTCGGTTCCGTGGCGATTTGGCCAAGGTTGCTTCTTGGCGAAGGCTGGGCTCGGGCGAGGCGAGATCGTGTCCCTTGAGTGGACCGAGCCTTGACTTAATCGCACCCATCAGCCCTTTGCAGCTTTGTGCTGATGGGGGTTACCAGCTGAGATTTAGGAGTCTTGGGGGTACCCCTAATTATGGTCCCCGACAGTAGCCCCCGAGCCTCGAAGGGAGTGTTAATACTCGCTTGGAGGCTTTTGTCGCACTTTTTTGCAAGGGGACCGGCCTTTCTCGGTTGCGTTTTGTTCCGGTGGGTGCGCGCGAGCGCACCCGCCGGGTGTAGCCCATGAGGCCTCGGAGGAGTTGTTTGACTCCTTCGAGGTCTTAATGCGTTTCGTGATGCTTCGACCGGTCTGGTTGTTCCCTCATGTGAGCTGGTCGTAGCCCGGGTGCACGGTCGGGTCCCAAGTTCTCGGGCTGGTATGTTGACGCTGTCAACGGTTTGGCCGGAGCCGGGTTTGCGAGAGCAGCCCCCGAGCCTCCGCACAGAGCGAGAGGACGGTCAAGGACAGACTCGACTTTTTTACATATGCCCCTGCGTCGCCTTTCCGCAAGGAGGAGGGGGGGGGGGGGAAGCGCCATTTTGCCCTTGGAGGGCGCCGAACATGGTGTCTCCAGTGAGCTGCTAACGGGTAATCCGAGTTGACGCCCGTGCCCCATTTGTTAGGGGTCGGCTAGTGGCCTGGAGGCACGCTCCAAAAGTACCTGTGGGTGATTTGCCGGACCCGGTCCCCTTTTGAAGGGGTCCGAGGGCTCGATGCCTCCCTCCGATGGGATTCCGTTACAAAATCATTCCCGTTGGTCTCGGAAATGTCCTAGGGTACCTTGGGAGCGTAGCCCGAGCCTTGGTTATGTATCAAACGTACCCAGGGTCATCCCTCGCTCTGCGTCTGAGGCGGCTGTCGAACCCTTCGAGGGCCAGCCTACGAACCCCTGATCAGTAGTGGGCACGGAGCCCGAGTGGCCTGAGGCGGCCGTTGAACCCTTCCGAGGGGCTGGCCTTCGAACCTCTGACCAGTAGTGGGCGCGGAGCCCGAGCGCTCTGAGGCGGCTGTTGAACCCCTCCGAGGGACCAGCCTTCGAACCTCTGATCAGTAGGGGGGCTCGGGGCCCGTTTCCTTCGCAGAGAAGGATCCCTTTCGGGGTATCCCCTTTCCCGGTCCCTGTTGTAAGAGAGAGAAAGAGGAAGAGGAAAAGGATACGAAATCGAATGACGTGGCGCACCTTTTTCGATGCGGTCATTATGGCGGAGGTGAAGCGTCGCCCGCTTCTCCTGCCAAAGGTGTCGCCTGTCCTGCCGCAGAGTTAATGCGATGGGACAAGTGGTTCGCGGGGCAGCCGTTGCGCGTGCGCGAGCCGTTCGAGGAACGGAACACGGGCGCGCCGTCTTCACGCCGTGGGAGAGGGTTCTCTCGCTGTCCCAGGAGGGGGCGCGAACCTGGCTGACGACCTGACCGCTGCTTCCGCCCGCCTGCCACCGCCCTTACTGCCGGCCCATTTCAGGCCGTATCGACCGTTGCGCCTTCTCTCGCGGCTGACTGACCCGTGACCGATGTGCCTGGTGGCACTGTTGGGTCATGCGCAGGGTTGCCTCGAGTCGCGGTACTGGTTCCGCAGTCGAAGAGGCACGGTAGTGGCACGAGTGGCGGTGCAGTTCCTTGCACGTAGCAACCGGCGAACTGGTTGCATGACATGTGGGCCTGGGCCTCCATGCTGGACGCGTCGAAGTCGAAAGGGTGCGCCCCCTTGGTGCGGTTGCATGCCGCCTGCATGGCGGTCCGCCCTTTCGCTCGCTGGTATGGGCGAAAGTGGAGGAAATGCTCGTAACCGCTGGGCAGTTGCGCGCACCACGCGCGGCGGTTTGGCTTCTTCTGCCCTGGGCCTGCTTGCATGACGCGTGGGACCCAGCCCCCGTGCCATAGGGGGAAGACCTTGGAGCGTGTTGGAGAAGACTCAGCCCGCGATGGCTGAGGACGCAAGTGGGGAGAGTTGCCTTTAAAAGGAGGGTGACCCCCTTGAAAGGCAACCATGTCCTTGCGCTCCCCTCATGCGTCGCGTATTTCCACCTTCCGAGCCCCCGGATGGGGAACACTCGCAGTCCTTCCGCCTTGTCGTTGGAGGAACGCAACTTCGCGGAAGTTGGTACCTTTCAGCCATCGTTTGGCTTCAAGGATTTTCATCAGGCAGCCCGGCCGCATCCCCTCGCCGGTGGTCACCCAAGACAGTGATCACCAGTTCGATGGTGGGGAGAAGCGAGCCGGGCTGCGTTCTTGGTCCCACCCTCAGCTTCAAGGATCTTCATCATCCTGGCTGGGGCGGAGGCCGGGCTGAGCCGGAGCTCTACCTCCCGCGCGGGTTCGTGGGTCACCTTCTCCCTCAGCATTCAAGGGAGAGGGCGCTCACCGGCCTAGTGGGAGGGTCGGACTTCGACAACGCGGGGCTAGTGGGCGGCGAGCGTCGTCAGCTTCAGCGTGTTGGGCTCGCTGGCTCAGCTGGCTCTGGCTCGGCTCCCGGTGCCCCCTCCTGCCGCAAGAGCAGTTGTCGCGCCGCGCGCACCGGAGGGCCGCCCAAGACGTCACGCGCTGCTAGAGCGACGTTCGTGTTCTGGGGCTGTCCTGCCTTTGCCCCGGTACAGCGCTTCTGCGTAGAGGTTGGTGCTCCGCTTGTCCGGGAGGATCCGAGTGGGGATCTGCCGGTGGGCAGATGGCTTCCGTCGTCGGCGCTGAGGTGGTGGCGGCTGAAGAAGTCCTCGTCGCCGACGGGATCACCGCCACCATCCGCACTCCGGGCCTCCGGCTCTTTGGCTTTGATAGCTTGTCCTCGCCCCTCGAGCGGAGACGTGGGCGAGGGCATTGTTACAGCGGCGTCTGCCCTGAGGCCATCGCCGCTGCAGTTCAGCCACCTGGAGCGGAGGTCGTTGTCGCTGCTGCTGGAGCGGGCGACGGTGGGCCACCTGGAGCCTTATCGCCCCGCGGGCCCTCCAATGTGGGGGGTTGTTCGTACCCGCGGAGGGGGTTCCCCCCTTCTAGCCCCCGAGGGAGGGTCGGGCTTTGCCGAGGCAAGGCTGACCCTTCCTTGATGGTTAGACTTTGTGTGTGAACGAGGTGTATGAACGACTTTAAAACATCTTAAGGGTAGAAGTGACGTAGCTGTCGGATGTTCCAAGCGTTGATGTAGACCTCGCCTTGACTGTTGGCCAGCTTGTACGTTCCGGGCTTCAGAACTTTGGCCATGACGAACGGCCCTTCCCAGGGAGACGTGAGCTTGTGCCGCCCTCGGGCGTCTTGTCGCAGCCGAAGCACCAAGTCGCCCACGTGGAGGTCTCGGGACCGAACCCCTCGGGCATGGTAGCGTCGCAGGGACTGCTGATACCGCGCCGAGTGTAGTAAGGCCATGTCCCGAGCCTCTTCCAGCTGGTCCAATGCGTCTTCTCGGTTAGCTCGATTGCTTTGGTCATCGTAGGCCCTCGTCCTCGGGGAACCGTATTCTAAGTCTGTGGGCAAGATGGCCTCGGCCCCATAGACTAGAAAGAACGGTGTGAAGCCCGTGGCTCGGCTCGGCGTTGTCCTCAGGCTCCAGACCACCGAGGGGAGCTCCTTCATCCATCGCTTTCCGAACTTGTTGAGGTCGTTGTAGATCCGCGGCTTGAGTCCTTGCAGGATCATGCCGTTGGCACGCTCTACTTGCCCATTCGTCATGGGGTGAGCCACGGCGGCCCAGTCCACCCGGATGTGGTGATCCTCGCAGAAGTCCAGAAACTTTCCGCCGGTGAACTGGGTGCCATTGTCGGTGATGATGGAGTTCGGGACCCCAAAACGATGGATGATGTTGGTGAAGAACGCCACCGCCTGTTCGGATCTGATGCTGTTTAGGGGTCGGACCTCGATCCACTTGGAGAATCTGTCGATGGCGACCAGCAGGTGCGTGTAGCCCCTGGGTGCCTTCTGCAAGGGGCCGACGAGGTCCAGACCCTACACAGCAAACGGCCAGGTGATTGGTATGGTCTGCAGAGCCTGAGCGGGCAGGTGGGTCTGCCTTGCGTAGAATTGACACCCCTGGCAGGTGCGGACAATTCTAGTGGCGTCGGCCACCGCGGTTGGCCAGTAGAAACCTTGTCGGAAGGCGTTTCCAACAAGGGCTCGGGGCACTGTGTGATGACCTCAAGCCCCCAAGTGTATTTCTTGTAAGAGCTCCTAGCCTTCGGCGATGGATATGCATCGCTGGAGGATGCCTGAGGGGCTGCGGTGGTAGAGCTCCTTCCTGTCCCCCAGCAAGACGAACGACTTGGCACGCCGTGCCAACTGCCGAGCTTCGGCTCGGTCGAGGGGTAGCTCTCCTCGGTGGAGATATTGCAGGTACGGGGTCTGCCAGTTTCGATTAGGCGTGACCCCGCTCCACTCCTCCTCGACGCGTAGTGCCTCACCCTCGTGGGCCGAGGGTGCCTCGGGCTGGGCCGAGGGTGCCTCGGGTTCGGGCGTGTCGTCGGTCTTGACGGAGGGTTGATGCAGGTCTCGGGAGAAGACGTCCGAGGAACCGTTGTCCGCCCTGAGGCTATCTTAGCCAGCTCGTCCGCAGTCTCGTTGTATCTTCGGGCGATGTGGTTGAGCTCGAGCCCGTAGAACTTGTCCTCCAGGCGCCGAACCTCATCGCAGTAGGCTTCCATCTTTGGGTCGCGGCAGTGGGAGTTCTTCATGACTTGGTCAATGACGAGCTGCGAGTCACTGCGAGCGTCGAGGCGTCGGACCCCTAGCTCGATGGCGATGCGCAACCCGTTGACCAGAGCCTCGTACTCGGCCACATTGTTGGACGCCGGGAAGTGGAGGCGTAGCACGTAGCGTAGGTGCTTCCCGAGGGGCGAGATGAAGAGCAGGCCTGCGCCTGCCCCTGTCTTCATCAGCGACCCGTCGAAAAACATGGTCCAGAGTTCCGGTTGGATCGGAGCTGTTGGGAGCTGGGCGTCGACCCATTCAGCCATAAAGTCCGTCAAGACTTGGGACTTGATGGCCTTCTGAGGGGCGAACGAGATTGTCTCGCCCATGATTTCCACTGCCCACTTTGCAATCCTACCCGAGGCCTCTCGGCACTGGATGATCTCCCCCAGGGGGAAGGATGACACCACAGTCACCGGATGAGACTCGAAGTAGTGTCGCAACTTCCGCCGCGTCAGGATCACCGCGTACAACAGCTTCTGAATTTGTGGGTAGCGGATCTTGGTCTCGGACAGCACCTCACTGATGAAGTAGACTAGCCTCTGGACGGGCAATGCATGCCCCTCTTCTCGTCTCTCAACCACGATCGCGGCGCTGACCACCTGAGTGGTAGCGGCGACGTAGATCAAGAGGGCTTCTCCGGCAGCGGGGGCACCAAGATGGGCGTGTTAATGAGGAGCGCCTTCAGGTTCCCGAGGGCTTCCTTGGCCTCAGGGGTCCAAGTGAAGCACTCGGCCTTCCTTAAGAGGCGGTACAGAGGTAGGCCTCTTTCGCCGAGGCGCGAGATGAAGCGGCTCAGAGCCGCAAGGCATCCCATGACCCTCTGTACGCCTTTCAAGTCCTCGATGGGCCCCATGTTGGTGATGGCCGCAATTTTCTCCGGGTTGGCCTCGATGCCCCGCTCGGAGACGATGAACCCCAAGAGCATACCTCGGGGGACCCCGAAGACGCACTTCTCAGGGTTGAGTTTTACGCCTTTCGCCTTGAGACACCGGAATGTCGTTTCAAGGTCAGAAAGAAGGTCGGAGGCTTTCCTCGTCTTGACTACGATGTCATCGACGTAAGCCTCGACCGTTCGACCAATGTGTTCGCCGAACACATGGTTCATGCACCTTTGGTATGTCGCACCCGCATTCCTCAAACCAAACGGCATGGTAACATAGCAGTACATGCCGAAAGGTGTGATGAAAGAAGTCGCGAGCTGGTCGGACTCTTTCATCCTGATTTGGTGATACCCTGAGTAGGCATCGAGGAAAGACAGGGTTTCGCACCCAGCAGTGGAATCCATGATTTGATCGATGTGAGGCAGAGGGTAGGGAAATTTTGGACATGCTTTGTTGAGACCAGTGTAGTCTACACACATCCGACATTTCCCTCCTTTCTTTCTCACAAGCACAGGGTTGGCGAGCCATTCAGGATGGAATACCTCTTTGATGAACCCCGCTGCCATTAGCTTGTGGATCTCCTCGCCTATGGCTCTGTGCTTTTCTTCGTCGAATCGCGCAGAGGCTGCTTCACGGGTCGGGCTCTAGCTCAGATATCCAGCGAGTGCTCGGCGACATCCCTCGGTATGCCGGGCATGTCCGAGGGACTCCACGCGAAAATGTCGGCGTTTGCGCGGAGAAAGTCGACGAGCACTGCTTCCTATTTGGGATCGAGCTCGGAGCCGATCCGGATCTGCTTGGAGGCGTCGTTGCTGGGGTCGAGAGGGACGGACTTAACCGTCTCCGCAAGCTCGAAGTTTCCGGCATGGCGCTTCACGTCTGGCGCCTCCTTGGAGAGGCTCTCCAGGTCGGCAATGAGGGCCTCGGATTCGGCGAGGGCCTCAGAGTATTCCACGCACTCCATGTCGCATTCGTACGCGTGTCAGTACGTGGGGCCGACGGTGATGACCCCGTTGGGGCCCGACATCTTGAGCTTGAGGTAGGTGTAGTTGGGGACGGCCATGAACTTGGCGTAGCATGGCCTCCTCAACACTGCGTGGTAGGTTCCTTGGAATCCGACCACCTCGAACGTGAGGGTTTCCCTTCGGAAGTTGGAGGGAGTCCCGAAGCAGACGGGTAGATCGAGTTGTCCGAGGGGCTGGACGCGTTTCCCGGGGATGATCCCGTGGAAAGGTGCCACGCCTGCCCGGACCGAGGACAGATCGATCCGCAGGAGCCCGAGGGTCTCGGCATAGATGATGTTGAGGCTGCTGCCTCCATCCATGAGGACCTTGGTGAGCCTGACGTTGCCGATGACGGGGTCGACAACGAGCGGATATTTCCCCGGGCTCGGCACGCAGTCGGGGTGGTCGCCCTGGTCGAAGGTGATGGGCTTGTCGGACCAGTCTAGGTAGACTGGCGCCACCACCTTTACCGAGCAGACCTCTCGACGCTCTTGCTTGCGATGCCGAGCCGAGGCATTCGCCACTTGCCCACTGTAGATCATGAAGCAGTCGTGGACCTCGGGGAACTCTCCTGCCTTGCGATCCTCCTTCTTATCGTCGTTGTGGGCCCTGCCACCTTCCGCAGGTGGCCCGGCCTTGTGAATGTGGCGCCAAAGCATGGCGCACTCCTCAAGGGTGTGCTTGACGGGCCCCTGATGATAGGGGCACGACTCCTTGAGCATTTTGTCGAAGAGGTTGGCGCCTCCGGGAGGTTTCCGAGGTTTCTTGTACTCAGCAGCGGCGACAAGGTCCGCGTCGGCGGCGTCGCGTTTCGCTTGCGACTTCTTCTTGCCCTTCTTCTTGGTGCCGCACTGAGTAGACGCCTCGGGGACATCTTCCGGTGGGTGGCCCTGGGGCTGCTTGTCCTTCCAGAAGATGGCCTCAACCGCCTCCTGGCCAGAGGCGAACTTTGTGGCGATGTCCATCAGCTCGCTCGCCCTGGTGGGGGTCATGCGACCCAGCTTGCTGACCAGGTCACGGTGAAAGTCGCCTAGAGGGGGGGGGGTGAATAGGGCGAAACTGAAATTTACAAATATAACACAACTACAAGCCGGGTTAGCGTTAGAAACAATAATGAGTCCGCGAGAGAGGACGCAAAACAAATCCCAAGCGAATGAAGAGTGAGACACGTGGATTTGTTTTACCGAGGTTCGGTTCTCGCAAACCTACTCCCCGTTGAGGAGGCCACAAAGGCCGGGTCTCTTTCAACCCTTCCCTCTCTCAAACAGTCCTTCGGACCGAGTGAGCTTCTCTTTTCAAATCAAAGCCGGGAACAAAACTTCCCCGCAAGGGCCACCACACAATTGGTGCCTCTTGCCTTGATTACAATGAAGTTTTGATCACAAGAACAAATGAGAAAGGAAAGCAAGCGATCCAAGCGCAAGAGCTCAAATGAACACGGCAAATCACTCTCTCTAATCACTAAGGCTTGATGTGGAGTTGGAGAGGATTTGATCTCTTTTGTGTGCTTGGAATTGAATGCTAGAGCTCTTGTATGGTGTTGAAGTGTAGAAACTTGGATGGCAATGAATGTGGGGTAGTTGGGGTATTTATAGCCCCAACCACCAAACTAGCCGTTTGGTGGAGCTGTCTGTCGAATGGCGCACCGGACAGTCCGGTGCACACCGGACATGTCCGGTGCAACAGCCACGTCACCAGGCCGTTAGGGTCCCGACCGTTGGAGCTCTGACTTCTGGGCCCGCCTTGATGTCCGGTGGCTCACCTGACACGTACTGTAGAATGTCCGGTGCGCCAGCATGGGTGTGCCTGACTTCTGCGCGCGCTGGCGCGCATTTAATGCGCCCGCAGGTAGCCGTTGGCGCCGAAATAGCCGTTGCCTCGTCGTCTCACCGGACAGTCCGGTGCACACGGGACATGTCCGATGAATTATAGCGGAGCAGCTGCCGCGAATTCCCGAGGCTGCGAAGTTCCAGAGCCGCGTCCCCTTGGAGCACCGGACACTGTCCGGTGTACACCGGACATGTCCGGTGAATTATAGCGCGCAGGCTCTGGGAAATTCCCGAAGGCGACGAGTTTGAGTTGGAGTCCTCTGGTGCACCGGACACTGTCCGGTGGCACACCAGGCAGTCCAGTGCGCCAGACCAGAGGTGCCTTTGGTTGCCTCTTTGCTCCTTTTGTTGAACCCTTTGCTTGGTCTTTTTATTGGCTAAGTGTGAACCTTTTGCACCTATAGAGCTTATACACTAGAGCATACTAGTTAGTCCAATTATTTGTGTTGGGCAATTCAACCACCAAAATCAATTTGGAAAATAGGTGTAAGCCTAATTCCCTTTCAATCTCCCCCTTTTTGGTGATTGATGCCAACACAAACCAAAGCAAATATAGAAGTGCATAATTGAACTAGTTTGCAAGATGTAAGTGCAAAGGTTACTTGGAATTGAGCCAATATAAATACTTATGATATGCGCATGGATTGTTTCTTTCTTAGTTAACATTTTGAACCACGTTTGCACCACATGTTTTGTTTTGCAAATTCTTTTGTAAATTCTTTTCAAGGTTCTTTTGCAAATAGTCAAAGGTAAAGGAATAAGATTTTGCGAAGCATTTTTAAGATTTGAAATTTTCTCCCCCTGTTTCAAATGCTTTTCCTTTGGCTAAACAAAACTCCCCCTAAATGAGATCCTCCTCTTAGTGTTCAAGAGGGTTTTGAAATATCATTTTTGAAATACTACTTTCTCCGCCTTTTTGAACACAATAAGATACCAAATGAAAATACTCTTTGAAAAACTAAATTTTTGAAATTGGTGGTGGTGCGGTCCTTTTGCTTTGGGCTCATACTTTCTCCCCCTTTGGCATGAATCGCCAAAAACGGAATCATTAGAGCCCTGTGCCTAACTACTTTCTCCCCTTTGGCAAATAAAACATATAGATGAAGATTATACCAAAGACGGAGTCCTTTTGCTTTTGCTTTCTCCCCTAATGATGAGGAGTAGCTTGGAGCGACGGCGAGGGATGAGTTATGGAGTGGAAGCCTTTGTCTTCGCCGAAGACTCTAATTCCCTTTCAATATACCTATGACTTGGTTTGAAATCCACTTGAAAACACATTAGTCATAGCATATATAAAAGAGACATGATCAAAGGTATATGTATGAGCTATGTGTGCAAGTTAACAAAAGAAATTTCTAGAATCAAGAATATTGAGCTCATGCCTAAGTTTGGTAAAAGATTGTTCATCAAGAGGCTTGGTAAAGATATCGGCTAATTGTTCTTTAGTATTAATATAAGCAATCTCGATATCCCCCTTTTGTTGGTGATCCCTAAGAAAGTGATACCGAATGGCTTTGTGTTTAGTGCGGCTATGCTCGACGGGATTGTCGACCATTTTGATTGCACTCTCATTATCACATAGCAAAGGGACTTTGGTTAATTTGTAACCATAGTCCCGCAGGGTTTGCCTCATCCAAAGCAATTGCGCGCAACAATGTCCTGCGGCAATATACTCGGCTTCGGCGGTGGAAAGAGCGACCGAATTTTGCTTCTTTGAAGCCCAAGACACCAAGTATCTTCCCAAGAACTGGCAAGTCCCCGATGTGCTCTTCCTATTAATTTTGCACCCCGCCCAATCGGCATCCGAATAACCAATTAAATCAAAAGTGGATCCCCGAGGGTACCAAAGCCCAAACTTAGGAGTATAAGCTAAATATCTCAAGATTCGTTTTACGGCCGTAAGGTGGGATTCCTTAGGGCCGGATTGGAATCTTGCACACATGCAAACGGAAAGCATAATATCCGGTCGAGATGCACATAAATAGAGTAATGAACCAATCATCGACCGGTATACCTTTTGATCCATGGACTTACCTCCCGTGTCGAGGTCGAGATGACCATTTGTTCCCATGGGAGTCTTGATGGGCTTGGCATCCTTCATCCCAAACTTGTTTAGAATGTCTTGAGTGTACTTCGTTTGGCAAATGAAGGTGCCTTCTTGGAGTTGCTTGACTTGGAATCCTAGGAAATACTTCAACTCCCCCATCATCGACGTCTCGAATTTTTGTGTCATGATCCTACTAAACTCTTCACATGTAGACTCGTTAGTAGACCCAAATATAATATCATCAACATAAATTTGGCATACAAACAAGTCATTTTCAAGAGTCTTCGTGAATAAAGTAGGATCGGCCTTGCCGACTTTGAATCCATTAGCAATAAGGAAATCTCTAAGGCATTCATACCATGCTCTTGGGGCTTGCTTGAGCCCATAAAGCGCCTTAGAGAGCCTATAAACATGGTTAGGATACTCACTGTCTTCAAAGCCGGGAGGTTGCTCAACATAGACCTCTTCCTTGATTGGTCCGTTGAGGAAGGCACTTTTCACATCCATTTGAAAAAGCTTGAAGCCATGGTAAGTAGCATAGGCTAATAATATGCGAATTGACTCAAGCCTAGCTACGGGTGCATAGGTTTCACCAAAATCCAAACCTTCGACTTGTGAATACCCCTTGACCACGAGTCGAGCTTTGTTCCTTGTCACCACACCATGCTCATCTTGCTTGTTGCGGAAGACCCACTTGGTTCCTACAACATTTTGATTAGGATGTGGAACTAAATGCCATACCTCGTTCCTAGTGAAGTTGTTGAGCTCCTCTTGCATCGCCACCACCCAATCCGGATCTTGAAGTGCTTCCTCTACCTTGTGTGGCTCAATAGAGGAAACAAACGAGTAATGTTCACAAAAATGAGCAACACGAGATCTAGTGGTTACCCCCTTATGAATGTCGCCGAGGATAGTGTCGACGAGGTGATCTCGTTGAATTGCTTGGTGGACTCTTGGGTGTGGCGGCCTTGGTTCTTCCTCATCCTCCTTGTCTTGAACAATTGCATCTCCCCTTGATCATTGCCGTCTTCTTGAGGTGGCTCATTTGCTTGATCTTCTATTTCATCAACTTGATCCTCATCCTCATTTTGAGTCGGTGGAGATGCTTGCGTGGAGGAGGATGGTTGATCTTGTGCATTTGGAGGCTCTTCGGATTCCTTAGGACACACATCCCCAATGGACATGTTCCTTAGCGCGATGCACGGAGCCTCTTCATCACCTATCTCATCAAGATCAACTTGCTCTACTTGAGAGCCGTTAGTCTCATCAAACACAACGTCACAAGAAACTTCAACTTGTCCAGAGGACTTGTTAAAGACTCTATATGCCCTTGTGTTTGAATCATATCCTAGTAAAAAGCCTTCTACAGTCTTAGGAGCAAATTTAGATTTTCTACCTCTTTTAACAAGAATAAAGCATTTGCTACCAAAAACTCTAAAATATGAAATGTTGGGCTTTTTACCGGTTAGGAGTTCATACGATGTCTTCTTGAGGATTCGGTGAAGATATAATCGGTTGATGGCGTAGCAGGCGGTGTTGACCGCCTCGGCCCAAAACCGATCCGAAGTCTTGTACTCATCAAGCATGGTTCTTGCCATGTCCAATAGAGTTCTATTCTTCCTTTCCACTACTCCATTTTGTTGTGGCGTGTAGGGAGAGGAGAACTCATGCTTGATGCCCTCCTCCTCAAGGAAACCTTCAATTTGAGAGTTCTTGAACTCCGTTCCGTTGTCGCTTCTTATTTTCTTGATCCTTAAGCCGAACTCATTTTGAGCCCGTCTCAAGAATCCCTTTAAGGTCTCTTGGGTTTGAGATTTTTCCTGCAAAAAGAACACCCAAGTGAAGCGAGAATAATCATCCACAATTACAAGACAATACTTACTCCCGCCGATGCTTATGTAAGCAATCGAGCCGAATAGATCCATGTGGAGTAGCTCAAGCGGCCTGTCGGTCGTCATGATGTTCTTGTGTGGATGATGGGCACCAACTTGCTTTCCTGCCTGACATGCGCTACAAACCCTGTCTTTCTCAAAATGAACATTTGTTAGTCCTAAAATGTGCTCTCCGTTTAGAAGTTTATGAAGATTCTTCATCCCAACATGGGCTAGTCGGCGATGCCATAGCCAACCCATATTAGTCTTAGCAATTAAGCAAGTGTCGAGTTCAGCTCTATCAAAATCTACCAAGTATAGGTGACCCTCTAACACTCCTTTAAAAGCTATTGAATCATCACTTCTTCTAAAGACAGTGACACCTATATCAGTGAAAAGACAGTTGTAACCCATTTTGCATAATTGAGATACGGAAAGCAAATTGTAATCTAAAGAATCAACAAGAAAAACATTGGAAATTGAATGGTCAGGAGATATAGCTATTTTTCCCAAATCTTTGACCAAACCTTGATTTCCATCCCCGAATGTGATAGCTCGTTGGGGATCTTGGTTTTTCTCGTATGAGGAGAACATTTTCTTCTCCCCGGTCATGTGATTTGTGCACCCGCTATCAATGATCCAACTTGTGCCCCCGGATGCATAAACCTACAAAACAAGTTTAGTTCTTTGTTTTAGGTACCCAAACGGTTTTGGGTCCTTTAGCATTAGAGACAAGAACTTTGGGTACCCAAACACAAGTCTTGGAGCCCTTGTGTTTGCCCCCAACAAACTTGGCAACTACTTTGCCGGATTTGTTAGTAAGCACATAAGATGCATCAAAGGTTTTAAATGAGATAGCATGATCATTTGATGCACTAGGAGTTTTCTTCTTAGGCAACTTAGCACGGGTTGGTTGCCTAGAGCTAGATGTCTCACCCTTATACATAAAAGCATGATTTGGGCCAGAGTGAGACTTCCTAGAGTGAGTCCTCCTAATTTTGCTCTCAGGATAACCGGCAGGGTACAAAATGTAGCCTTCGTTATCCTGAGGCATGGGAGCCTTGCCCTTAACAAAATTAGACAATTTCTTAGGAGGGGCATTAAGTTTGACATTGTCTCCCCTTTGGAAGCCAATGCCATCCTTAATGCCAGGGCGTCTCCCATTATAGAGCATACTTCTAGCAAATTTAAACTTTTCATTTTCTAAGTTATGCTCGGCAATTTTAGCATCTAATATTGCTATATGATCATTTTGTTGTTTAATTAAAGCCATGTGATCACGTATAGCATTAATATCAACATCTCTACATCTAGTGCAAATGGAAATGTGCTCAACGGTAGATGTAGAGGGTTTGCAAGTTTTTAATTCTACAACCTTAGCATGTAATATATCATTCTCATCTCTAAGGTTAGAAATAGTAACATTGCAAACATCAAAATCTTTGGCCTTAGCAATTAATTTTTCATTTTCAATCCTAAGGCTAGCGAGAGAATCATTCAATTCCTTAATCTTAGCATGCAAATCAACATTATCATTTCTAAGATTGGGAATTGAAACATCACAAACATGTGAATCAACCTTAGCAATTAATCTAGCATTATCATTTCTAAGGTTGGCAATAGTGTCATGGCAGGCGCTTAGCTCACTAGTTAATTTTTCACATTTTTCAATCTCTAGAGTGTAAGCATTTTTTACCTTAACATGTTTTTTATTTTCTTTGATTAGGAAGTCCTCTTGGGAATCCAAAAGGTCATCCTTCTCATGAATGGCACTAACTAATTCATTTAACTTTTCTTTTTGTTCCATGTTAAGGTTGGCAAAAAGAATACGCAAATTATCTTCCTCATTTCTATCATCATCCTCATCACTAGATGTTTCATATTTGGTGGAGGATCTGGATTTTACCTTATTTTTGCCGTCCTTGGCCATGAGGCACTTGTGGCCGACGTTGGGGAAGAGAAGTCCCTTGGTGACGGCGATGTTGGCGGCGTCCTCGTCGTCGGAGGAGTCGGTGGAGCTCTCGTCGGAGTCCCATTCACGGCACACGTGGGCATCGCCGCCCCTCTTCTTGTGGTACTTCTTCTTTTCTCTCCTCTTGCCCTTCTTGTCGTTATCCCTGTCACTGTCACTTGATAATGGACATTTAGCGATAAAGTGACTGGGCTTACCACACTTGTAGCAAACCTTCTTGGAACGGGGTTTGTAATCCTTCCCCTTCCGTTGCTTGAGGATTTGGCGAAAGCTTTTAATGATTAAAGCCATCTCCTCGTTGTCGAGCTTGGAGGCGTCGATGGGTTGTCTACTTGATGTAGATTCCTCCTTCTTTTCCTCTTTCGCCTTAAGTGCCACGGGTTGAGCTTCGGAAGTGGAGGGCTCATCAAGCTCGATGATCTTCCTTGAGCCCTTGATCATGCATTCAAAACTCACAAAATTCCCGATTACTTCCTCGGGGGTCATTAGTGTATATCTTGGGTTGCCACGAATTAATTGAACTTGAGTAGGGTTAAGGAAAATAAGAGATCTTAGAATAACCTTAACCATTTCGTGGTCATCCCACTTTTTGCTCCCGAGGTTGCGCATTTGATTCACCAAAGTTTTGAGCCGGTTGTACATGTCTTGTGGCTCCTCCCCTTGGCGAAGGCGAAAGCGACCGAGCTCTCCCTCGATCGTTTCCCGCTTGGTGATCTTGGTGAGTTCATCACCTTCGTGAGCGGTCTTGAGCACGTCCCAAACCTCCTTGGCACTCTTTAAGCCTTGTACCTTGTTATACTCCTCCTTGCTTAGAGAAGCGAGTAGTATGGTTGTGGCTTGGGAGTTGAAGTGCTCGATTTGGGCAACTTCGTCCGCATCATAATCCACATCCCCTACGGACGGTACCTGCACACCAAACTCAACTACATCCCATATACTTTTGTGGAGTGAGGTTAGATGAAATTTCATTAAATCACTCCACCTTGCATAATCTTCACCATCAAAAGTTGGTGGTTTGCCTAGTGGGACGGAAAGTAGAGGTGTATGCTTTGAAATGCGGGGATAGCGTAGGGGGATCTTACTATACTTCTTGCGCTCATGGCGCTTAGAAGTGACGGACGGCGCGTCAGAGCCGGAGGTGGATGGTGATGAGGTGTCGGTCTCGTAGTAGACGACCTTCCTCATCTTCTTGTGTTTGCCGCTACTCCGATGTGACTTGTGGGAAGAAGACTTCTTCTCCTTCCCCTTTCCCTTGTTGCGGGACTCTTCCGATGAGGTTGACCCGCGACTTGTAGTGGGCTTGTCGCCGGTCTCCATTTCCCTCTTGGCGTGATCTCCCGACATCACTTCGAGCGGTTAGGCTCTAATGAAGCACCGGGCTCTGATACCAATTGAAAGTCACCTAGAGGGGGGGGTGAATAGGGCGAAACTGAAATTTACAAATATAAACACAACTACAAGCCGGGTTAGCGTTAGAAACAATAATGAGTCCGCGAGAGAGGGCACAAAACAAATCGCAAGCGAATGAAGAGTGAGACACGTGGATTTGTTTTACCGAGGTTCGGTTCTCGCAAACCTACTCCCCGTTGAGGAGGCCACAAAGGCCGGGTCTCTTTCAACCCTTCCCTCTCTCAAACGGTCCTTCGGACCGAGTGAGCTTCTCTTTTCAAATCAAAGCCGGGAACAAAACTTCCCCACAAGGGCCACCACACAATTGGTGCCTCTTGCCTTGATTACAATGAAGTTTTGATCACAAGAACAAATGAGAAAGGAAAGCAAGCGATCCAAGCGCAAGAGCTCAAATGAACACGGCAAATCACTCTCTCTAATCACTAAGGCTTGATGTGGAGTTGGAGAGGATTTGATCTCTTTTGTGTGCTTGGAATTGAATGCTAGAGCTCTTGTATGGTGTTGAAGTGTAGAAACTTGGATGGCAATGAATGTGGGGTGGTTGGGGTATTTATAGCCCCAACCACCAAACTAGCCGTTTGGTGGAGCTGTCTGTCGAATGGCGCACCGGACAGTCCGGTGCACACCGGACATGTCCGGTGCAACAGCCACGTCACCAGGCCGTTAGGGTCCCGACCGTTGGAGCTCTGACTTCTGGGCCCGCCTTGATGTCCGGTGGCTCACCGGACACGTACTGTAGAATGTCCGGTGCGCCAGCATGGGCGTGCCTGACTTCTGCGCGCGCTGGCGCGCATTTAATGCGCCCGCAGGTAGCCGTTGGTGCCGAAATAGCCGTTGCCTCGTCGTCTCACCGGACAGTCCGGTGCACACCGGACATGTCCGGTGAATTATAGCGGAGCAGCTGCCGCGAATTCCCGAGGCTGCGAAGTTCCAGAGCCGCGTCCCCTTGGAGCACCGGACACTGTCCGGTGTACACCGGACATGTCCGGTGAATTATAGCGCGCTGGCTCTGGGAATTCCCGAAGGCGACGAGTTTGAGTTGGAGTCCTCTGGTGCACCAGACATGTCCGGTGGTGCACCGGACACTGTCCGGTGGTGCACCGGACAGTCCAGTGCGCCAGACCAGAGGTGCCTTTGGTTGCCTCTTTGCTCCTTTTGTTGAACCCTTTGCTTGGTCTTTTTATTGGCTAAGTGTGAACCTTTTGCACCCGTAGAGCTTATACATTAGAGCATACTAGTTAGTCCAATTATTTGTGTTGGGCAATTCAACCACCAAAATCAATTTGGAAAATAGGTGTAAGCCTAATTCCCTTTCACGCGGCATGTGGTGCCGGCGAGGAATGCGCCGATGATATCCGAGTTGGTGACGTTGGGCAGCTCGGTGCGCTGCTTCGAGAATCGCCGGATGTAGTCCCGGAGAGACTCTCCCGGCTGCTGGCGGCAGCTTCGGAGATCCCAGGAGTTCCCAGGGCGCACGTATGTGCCCTGGAAGTTGCCGGCGAAGGCTTGGACCAGGTCGTCCCAGTTGGAGATCTGCCCCGGAGGCAGATGCTCCAGCCAGGCTCGAGCGGTGTCAGAGAGGAACAGGGGGAGGTTGCGGATGATGAGGTTGTCATCGTCCGTTCCACCCAAGTGGCAGGCCAGCCGGTAGTCCGCGAGCCACAGTTTCGGACTCGTCTCCCCTGAGTACTTTGTGATAGTAGTCGGGGTTCGGAACCGGGTCGGGAACGGCGCCCGTCGTATGGCCCGGCTGAAAGCCTGCGGACCGGGTGGTTCGGGCGAGAGACTCCGATCCTCCCCGCTGTCGTAGCGTCCCCCACGCCTGGGGTGGTAGCCTCGGCGTACCTTCTCGTCGAGGTGGGCTCGACGGTTGCGGTGATGGTGCTCGTTGCCGAGGCGACCCGGGGCCGCAGGCGCTGTGTTGCGCGTGCGCCCGGTGTGGACCAAGGCTTCCCGCATGAATCGGGAAGTCGCGGCGCGATGCTTCGAGGGGTACCCCTGCCTTCGGGAGGCAGAGCTTTCGACCCGTCGGACCGCGGCATCCTCCAGGAGATTTTTGAGCTCTCCCTAGATACGCCGCCCTTCGGTAGTTGATGGCTCCGGCATCATGCAGAGAAGTATCGCGGCTGCCGCCAGGTTTTGGCCGACCCCACTGGAAGCCGGTGGCGGCCTTGCCCTAACGTCGTCGGCGATGCGGTGCTGGATGCCCTGGGGTAGATGACGCGCTTCTCCGGCCGGAACTTGGCCTGCCCATCCCTGCCCGATGTCCCGGCGGAACGGCTCAAGTGTTCCTGCTACCTCGTCGAGCCTGGCCTGCATCTCGTGGATTTGCTCGAGCTGTGCGTCCTAACCCCCCGCAGGGACTGGGACCATAGCTAGCTCCCGAAGGATGTCAACGCGAGGCGCAGGCCTAGGGGGATCGCCGTTTTCCGGTATACCAAGATGGTTGCCTTCGCCGGGACCCCCTAGATCGACGTGGAAACATTCACGACTTGGACCGCAGTCCTCGTCGCCGAAGCTGCGGCTACCGTCGGAACAATCGGAAAGGCAGTAGTCGCATGCGGTCATGAAGTCCCGCATGGCACTGGGGTTACCAAGTCCGGAGAAATCCCAACAAAAGTCGGGCTCGTCATCTTCCTCGGAACCCGAGGGCCCGTAGGTCGAGATGGCCGTCAGCCGGTCCCAGGGTGACCGCACACCATACCCCGGAGGGTTTGGACTCGCCTCTATGAAAGCGCCCACCGAAGTGAAGTCGCTTGGTGGGTCGAGGCTGAATCCAAAAGGCACGAGATGGGAATTGATCGGTACCTCTGGGTCGACGAGCGGTGACGAAGTCACATCAGGGGCAGACTGCACCGTCGTCTCAGGTACGAGGGTGACGCCCAGCAAGTCCTTTGCGAGCGTGCTGGCGTCGTCCGTCCGCTTGGAGTTGGCGTGTTGCGGGGAAACGGCGCTCGTCTTCGTCTTAGACGCGAGGTCGATGCCCGACGTGTCCCCCGTTGGGGCGCCGGCGTTGACGACTCGCTCGACAGCCGACGAGGTGCCGTCTCCTGCTTGGCCTTGGTTACCCCGCCTCTTCCTCCGTCGGCGGGGGAGGCGACGGGACAAACCCGAATGTTGTTCTTCTGCCACATGGGGAAGACGTCGTCGATTCCGCCGCCGGCGGGCGGGTTGTCGGCCCCCATTGTCACTGTCGCGCGGCGGGGGAAGGAGTATCATGTCGTAGCCGCCGTCGAGGGACATGAACTCAAGACTCCCGAAACGGAGCACCGTTCCGGGCTGGAAAGGTTGCTGGAGACTACCCATCTGGAGCTTGACGGGAAGTTGTTCGTCAACACGCAGCAGGCCCCTACCTGGCGCGCCAACTGTCGGCGTTTCGACCCCGGGGGGGGGGGGTCCCTGGACCGACGAGTAAATTGTCGCCGCGTGCCCCAGCCCAGATGGGTCGGCGCGAGACGGAGCGCGAAGGGGGGAAAACCAGAGGGAGGCAGGCGTAAAAGGGGAAACCCGCGGCCTTCGTGTTTGTCCTGCGCCCAGGTCGGGTGCGCTTGCAGTAGGGGGTTACAAGCGTCCGTGTGGGAGGGAGCGAGAGGCCTGCACGCGCCGTCCCGTCCTCCCCGCGCGGCCAACCCTCTGTAAGAGGGCCCTGAACCTTCCTTTTATAGGCGTAAGCAGAGGGTCCAGGTGTACAATGGGAGGTGTAGCATTGTGCTAACGTGTCTAGCAGAGAGGAGCTAGTGCCCTAAGTACATGTCGTCGTGGCAGCCGGAGAAGTTTTGGCACCCTGTTCATGAGATGTCGTGGCCGTCGGAGGAGCGCTGGAGCCTAGCGGAAGGACAGCTGTCGGGGCCGTCGAGTCCTTGCTGACGTCTCCTTGCTTCCGTAAGGGGGGCTGAGAGCCGTCGTCGTCATGGAGCACGCGGGGCGCCATCATTATTTGTTTTACCGGGACGAGCCAGATGGGACGCCGATCTTGTTCCCTGTAGCCAGAGCTAGCTAGGGGTAGGGTAATGATGGCCCCTCCTGTGACGTGGTCGGTCCGAGCCCTGGGTCGGGCGAGGCGGAGGCTCCTCCGAGGTCGAGGTCGAGTCTGTCTTCCGAGGTCGAGGTCGAGTCCGAGCCCCTAGGTCGGGCGAGGCGGAGGCCGTCGGCTGAGGCCAGGGCCGAGTCCGAGCCCTGGGGTCGGGCGAGACGGAGACCGTCGGCTGAGGCCAGGGCTGAGTCCGAGCCTTGGGGTCGGGCAAGGCGGAGTTCGTCGTCTTCCGGGGCCGAGGCCGAGTCCGAGCCCTGGGGTCGGGCGAGGCGGAGTTCGTCGTCTTCCGGGGCCGAGGCCGAGTCCGAGCCCTAGGGTCGGGCAAGGCGGAGTTCGTCGTCTTCCGAGGCCGAGGCCGAGTCCGAGCCCTGGGGTCGGGCGAGGCGAAGTTCGTCATCTTCCGGGGCTGAGGCCGAGTCCGAGCCCTGGGGTCGGGCGAGGCGGAGCTTCCTATGGCACCTGAGGTCGGACTTGGCTGCTGTCAGCCTCACTCTGTCGAGTGGCACATCAGTCGGAGCGGCACAGGCAGCGCTGTCCTCTTGTCAGGCCGGTCAGTGGAGCGGCGAAGTGACTGCGGTCGCTTCGGCTCTGTCGACTGAAGGGCGCGCGTCAGGATGAGGCGTCAGGCCATCCTTGCATTAAATGCTCCTGCGATACGGTCGGTCGGCGTGGCGATTTGGCTAAGGTTGCTTCTTGGCAAAGGCTAGGCTCGGGCGAGGCGAGATCGTGTCCCTTGAGTGGACCGAGCCTTGACTTAATCGCACCCATCAGGCCTTTGTAGCTTTGTGCTGATGGGGGTTACCAGCTGAGATTTAGGAGTCTTGGGGGTACCCCTAATTATGGTCCTCGACAATTTTCTTTGAGCCTTTGATCATCAACTCAAAGCTCACAAAGTTTCCTATTACCTCCTCGGGAGACATTAGTGTATATCTAGGATTACCTCGAATTAATTGAACTTGCGTAGGATTAAGAAAAACGAGGGATCTTAGAATAACCTTGACCATCTCATGGTCATCCCATTTGGTGCTCCCGAGGTTGCGCACTTGGTTCACCAAGGTCTTCAAGCGGTTGTACATGGCTTGAGGGTCCTCGCCTTGGTTGAGTCGGAACCGACCGAGCTCCCCCTCGATCGTCTCCCGCTTGGTGATTTTGGTCACCTCATCTCCTTCGTGCGCGGTCTTGAGTACGTCCCAAATCTCCTTGGCGCTCTTTAACCCTTGCACTTTGTTATACTCCTCTTGACTTAGAGAGGCGAGGAGTATAGTGGTGGCTTGAGAGTTAAAGTGCCGGATTTGGGCGACCTCGTCCGAATCATAGTCTTCATCCCCCTGTGATGGTACCTGTACTCCAATCTCAACAACATCCCAAATGCTAGTGTGGAGTGAGGTTAGATGATGCCTCATTTTATCACTCCACATATTATAATCTTCACCATTAAACATAGGTGGTTTTCCTAATGGGACGGAAAGTAATGGAGTACCTTTGGAAATGCGAGGATAGCATAGGGGAATCTTACTAAACTTCTTGCACTCATGGCGCTTAGAAGTTACGGACGGCGTGTCGGAGCCGGAGGTGGATGGTGACGAAGAGTCGGTCTCGTAGTAGACCACCTTCCTCATCTTCTTCTTCTTGTCACCGCTCCGCCCTGACTTGTTGTGTGAAGGGGATCCGTTCACCTTGTTGGCGGACTCCCCGGATGGAGCTTTCCCATGGCTTGTAGCGGCTTCTCGCCGGTCTCGAACTCCCTCTTGGCGAATGCTCCCGACATCACTTCGAGCGGTTAGGCTCTAATGAAGCACCAGGCTTTGATACCAATTGAAAGTCGCCTAGAGGAGGGGGGTGAATAGGGCGAATCTGAAATTTATAAACTTAAGCACAACTACAAGCCGGGTTAGCGTTAGAAATATGAACGAGTCCGAGAGAGGGGGTGAAAACAAATCGCGGGCAAATAAAGAGTGAGACACGATGATTTGTTTTACCGAGGTTCGGTTCTTGCAAACCTACTCCCCGTTGAGGTGGTCACGAAGACCGGGTCTCTTTCAACCCTTTCCCTCTCTTAAACGGTCACTTAGACCGAGTGAGCTTCTCTTCTCAATCAAACGGAACACAAAGTTCCTGCAAGGACCACCACACAATTGGTGTCTCTTGTCTTGGTTACAATTGAGTTTGATCACAAGAAGAATGAGAAAGAAAAGAAGCAATCCAAGCGCAAGAGCTCAAATGAACACAAATATCACTCTCTCACTAGTCACTATTGATTGGAGTTGTCTTTGGACTTGGGAGAGGATTTGATCTCTTTGGAGTGTCTAGAATTGAATGCTATAGCTCTTGTAATGTGTTGAAGGTGGAAAACTTGGATGCAATTGAATGTGGGGTGGTTGGGGTATTTATAGCCCCAACCACCAAAATGTGGCCGTTGGGAGTCTGATGTCGCATGGCGCACCGGACAGTCCGGTGCGCCACCGGACAGTGTCCGGTGTGCCAGCCACGTCAGCAGGCCGTTGGGGTTCGACCGTTGGAGCTCTGACAGGTGGGGCCTCTAGGCTGTCCGGTGGTGCACCGGACAGGTTCTATAGACTATCCGGTGCGCCAACTGCGCGTCCTCTGTCCTCTGCGCGCGCAGGCGCGCATTAAATGCGTTGCAGTCAACCGTTGCGCGTGAAGTAGCCGTTGCTCCGCTGGCACACCGGACAGTCCGGTGTGACACCGGACACTGTCCGGTGCTTCACCGGACAGTCCAGTGAATTATAGCGGAGTGGCCTCCCATTTTCCCGAAGGTAGCGAGTTCAGCGTCGAGTGCCCTGGTGCACCGGACACTGTCCGGTGGCACACCGGACAGTCCGGTGCGCCAGACCAGGGTGCCTTTGGGCTGTCTTCTTGCTCTCTTTGTCTGAACCCTTTCTTGGTCTTTTTATTGGCTTATTGTGAAGCTTTGGCACCTGTAAGACTTATACACTAGAGCAAACTAGTTAGTCCAATTATTTGTGTTGGGCAATTCAACTACCAAAATCAATTAGGAAAAAGGTGTAAGCCTAATTTTCTTTCAGTGCTGAAAGCGGCGGCGAGGGAGGCGTTGTCCCAACCTTCAGACAACGGGGACCAAGTCGTTGTGGGGGCCCCTGGGGGCAGAAGTTGGGGCGGAGCCGGATGCGATGCAGGCACGCCGTAGGGAGGCGTGGGAGGCACGCCGTAGGGTGGCACAGTCAGGAGGGCCGGCACCGAGGGATGGGAGGCATGTGGGGCCTGGCCCCGCCACATGGCGATGGTCCCGGTCCAGGGGTTATAGAGTGACGAACACACCTGGCCACCACCCTGGTCGGGGGACCACCACGAGAGGAGCCGCCACCCACGGCCACCCTTGCGGGAACGACGATTGCCGTCAGCGGCGGACACCTGACGAGGGGCCACAGGGACGGCAGGTGTGGGGCGGGTAGGAGCCCCGGTCGACGGAGGGCGAGGGGCCTGGCCCCCTGAAGGTGCCTGACCACCGGGAGGAGCGCTGTAGAGCGTCGGAGCCGGAGCAGTGGCCTCATACGCCATGGTGAGCTCCTCGAGGAGAAGCTCATTCCTGACGGCATGGAATGTGGGAAAAGGAACGGTCCTCTTGATGACAGCCTTCAGGTGGCCATAGCGGGGTCTGAGGCCACACAGAAGGTTCAACACCAAGGTTCGGTCGGTGACAGGCTCGTCGAGGTCGCAGAGAGAGTCCACCATGCCCTTCATCTGACGGTAGTACTCATCCACGGAGAGGTCCCCCTGAGAGAACAGGTGGAACTGGGCGTCGAGGTGCAGAGCACGAGCGTCTCGGTTCCCAAGGAACTATCATTTGAGGGCGAGCCACGCCTGATGACCCGTGTCCGCTTGGTCGCGGATGATGTCCTGGAGCTCGACGGTAATGGTTCCGTGGAGCCAGGAGAGGACCACGGAGTCCATCAGGGACCAGGCCCGGGATGGCGGGGTGGCGACATCGTCGAGGACGTGGTCGTCGAGGGCGTAGCGCCGCAAGGTGAGAAGGACCTGCCCCCTCTAGCGAGGGTAGTGGGAGGACATCGGGTCTAGAACGACAGACACGAGGGACCGGATGTTCTATAGTCCGGCCGCCTAGGCGTGGAGAGCGGCGATGTGGTCGGCATCGAGTCCAGAAGCGTGGGGAGCCTCTGGGTGGGCAGGGGTGTCTCCTGGTCGACTGGAGGAGGGCCGATGACGAGATGCTACGCGGTGGCCATATGTGCGGTCAGTGTGGCGGCCAAGGTGCGCTCCTGTTCTAGTGCGCGGGACGCGGTGCGCTCGCGCTCCTGAGAGGTGACTAGGGCAGCCTGGATAGCTGCGATAGCCGATGACATGGTGGAGTCGGTGGAGAGCGTCGTGGAAGCCCAGGTGGTGTCGGCAACGAGCGGCCGAGTGGTGGAGAACCTAGGGGGCGGGTGTCTGGGAAGACGTGTCAGCGAGAGGAGACCAGTGAGGGCACCAGTGCACGTCGGGTAGCCCGGTAGGCCAAATCCAGAGGGGATGGGGCCAACGGCGCGCGCGATGACCGCGGTGGTGGCACCGGCAGCGCTGGGCAAGGGGAATCCGAGCTCGGAGTCGACGGAGTGGGCCGGGTCAGTGGCTGTTGGGGGGAGGGACGCCATGGAGTACGGGGAGTAGGGGTCGCGGTCGGAGCGCGAGGAGCCAGCAGCGGGCGCGACCGGGGTGGAGGGAGACGGCGACGGACCAGAGCAGTAGGGCGCGACCGACTTCAGGGCGTGTCTGGTGCTATCCGCCAGAGAGGGGCAGGGCTAGCGGCTGAGGGACCAGAGCTGGAGGGCGCGGCCGAGTTCTGGCGCTGTCCACCAGAGGGGCACGACCAGCGGCTGAGGGAACAGTGGCGGAGCGGCCGGAGCAGAGGGGGCGGTGTCGGAGGCGGCCGACGCGGGGAGGGGCGCGGTGCTGGTGGAGCAGCCGCTCCGGTGAAGTAGATTCGCGCGGAGGAGGGGATCCAGCGGCACAGGAGAGACAGTGACGCGACGGCCGGTGGCGCAGGGGCGCGGCCCAAGCGGCCCATGGCGGCTGAGTGGGGAGGGAGCCAGCGGCGCGGGGGAGGCAGCCGGCGGCGCGGTGGAGGCAGTGGAGTGGGGAGGGAGCAAGGGAAGGTGGCGGTGGCTGCTATGGGGAGAGAGGAAAAAAAACAGAAACTGGCTCTGGTACCATATTGGAAACCCTAACCCTAACAGGGGTTGGGTGATCTATTAATAGACTGGAGTAACTGGGCCAGGCCCATTACAGAGGGTAAGACAGTAATTACACGGGAAAAACCCCAAACCCTAATCGGGTATTCTAACATAAAGAACAAGTCCACGATGTTGCATTCATCCATTTTTTTACTGAGAAAACAATGAATCCTAAATTTTCTACATACCTTATTCTTTCTGTAATTTTGCAGTTAAAAGGCTCCTTTAGCTGATTTGGAACAAAGTAAACTTTTGAGAAGACCCAGTGAAGCAAACCAATGTAACCGATTCCTCAAGCGACATGTTATCTTTTGCGTTCTCTTTCAAATAACACATCATCAAATATTTGTTCCAAAGTGAACAATTTTCTACTACTCCCAAATGCTAAGCTACTGAAGGAATAGCCAACGATAGCTCAGTTTCTCAATCTATTGAAAACAATGTTGGGAATTGTCCCACGTTGTGAATTATGGATGGACCAACATGGTTTATATGGTTAAGAGTGCAACCCTGATGAGCTAACTTTTTGGGGAAGTGTTGGTCGAACAGACCTAAAGCCCGCTGCTATGCATGCGGGCACGTGTGTCGTGGCCCGATGGCCTGGGTAAGGCGTGTCGTGTGTGCGGGCGGACCGACTAACACGCCATATGTCGACGGTCCGGTTCCAACAAACAGACATCATGTCGACATTTAACAAAAAGGAATTTGTTTTGATGAGAAACAAATGCATGTAGAACTCATCATCTACTTTCAAGTTCAGTTTAATTCACCTTTCTAGCGAAATCAAAGGATGCATGCTTAGCAATCTCTACTAACTATTAAGTCATTAGTGTAGACTGCCCCTGCCCCGCGCCTACTCTCTACGCTCGTCCCGCGCCCGCCCCGCATACTCCGCGCCAAGCCCCGCAAAGCCCCACGACCCTGCGACCGACCTCAAGCCGGCAATGGCGGTCGCACCGGCAACCGCATGCCCCGCGTCCGCCCCGCATACCCCGCGCCTGCCCCGCGCCAAACCCCCGCGACCCCGCGACCGACCTCAAGCCGGTAATGGTGGCCGCACCGGCAGCCGCCCGCCCCACGCCCGCCCCGCATACCCCGCGCCCGCCCCGCGCCAAACCCTGTGACCCCACGCACGACCTCAAGCCGGCAATGGTGGCCACACCCTGTTCAAATCTGGCGATACATGGTTACGCCTGCATCCCCCTCTGCGGCGCTCGACTGCCCCTGCCCCATGGTTACGCCTGCCACCCTCTCTGTGGCGCTCGACTGCCCCTGCCCCATTCCACATCCACGCACCCCGACCCCAATCCCCGCCTCCCCCTCCGCACCCCGTCCTGCAGGTCGCGATCCCCGCGCCTCACCGTGATCCCCCCTGACCACTGTCGATTTCCAACACATGAGAAGCTCAGCGACCCACGCCCGCTTCTTCACCGGCGACTCGGGGACAGCCATCGCCCCGTCATTCGCGCCCCCCTTCTGTCCTCCTCCCCACCAGCACAGTCGCACAGCCACAACACATGATGGGGCTCCAGCCAACTCCGTGGCCACCGGACTTGTCGTCTGGCCTGCGGTACGTTCTCCAACCTGTCTGAACGATTCGATCAGCATCATGAAAACAATTCAACAATATTTCACTGTAGAGAAAGAAGAAGAAGAAGAGCTCACCATTTTCGTTAGGTTCAGACAAGCCGGGGATCCTCCCGGCGAGCAAGCCCTGGTTGGCCGCCAGACCACGGCCTGCAAACCCAAGCACTAAGGCGACAGCTGCTGCGGAAGCCAACACACGCCTCCCCACCACCACTGCTACACCCTCCTCTTCATGCCCCACTGACAGGGAGGGCCCGCTGAAGCATGTCACAGCCGCAGCCACCGCCCTGCCCTTGGCGACGGCAGAAGGTTTGGCGAGGAACAGGGAGGAGCTCGGGGAGAGCAGCACTGTCATCTCTACAGGATGGTGTTTCCCCTGCTTGCCTCTCTGGTTGTTCCTAGTGTGGGACGATGGGCTGCTGGAGACTTCTCTTCTGTTCGTTTGCTGGATCCATGCTACGGAGGCAGTTTTCGACCACAAGACATGGGTGGACAGGATGATCTTCAGAGTTCAGACATGTCTCGCCTACATTGTTTGAGCGCCTCCTCTTGATTTCACTTATTGTTTTTTTTAAATCCAGATATACTTTTTACTATAAAAATGGAAGTTTGTTTTTGTTTATTTGCAGGAGAAGAAGATGCTCCTGTGGTGAATTCTAGAACATGGTAGCCTTTTTTCTCTCCTCTCTAAAATTCAAGGTATTCATTACTGTTATATACTTATAATGGTTCATGTCTTTGCATCAAGCTGTTGAGTTAGCATTTTACTCTGATTTAACAAACTATACTATTGTTTGAAAACAACTTCCATAATCACATTTTTACCAGCTTCTCAGTTTGTCTATAATAAATGCTTGTTAGTGGAAGACTTATCTGATCTTTATCGTTGCTGTTTTTTCTCTTGATATTCTGCCAAAATCAATGCAGAACTATAAGCGTATGTATAAAGGTGTAAGTTTCCTTGAAGGTGAGGTTGCAAAATCCCTTTCTGAATGTCATTTTATTAGATTCATGTAGTTGCATGACATTGCTAGATAATCTCATTGTTTTTTAAGTATGAGAATTTATGTGCACTACTAGATATAAAAAGTGAGAATATTTGTGTGCAAGTATCCACGCATAGAAAAGTATGGCATTCAGACATTCTCTCCTCTGAGTCTGGCACAAACTAAAAGTTGTTGTTTCAGACATGTTGTTTCCTATATTACCCAGTAAACTGAAACTTGGACTCTTTAATGGTTCATTTGGTCTTCTTGGCTGCCTCTGTCACAATGGTACAATCACCTATTCACCTTGCATCAGTTCAGACCTCACCACATTTAGAGAAACCTTGTAGTAATTTGGACTTTTGTTTGTATCTTGAATAACATGGCTATTTGTTCATGTCTGACTTATTCTCAATGCTTTTCGTGTAAGAGTATCAAACACCATTTCATTTTTCTTGTAAGATGCATGTTGTATGTCGTATAGAAAAATACAATTTGTTACATGTTTTTCATGCCTATTGTTGAAAGAACTGCAATCCAAACATTCAAATGAACATATTTAATTCAGGTATACCAACAATGAAAGGTGTGCAACTATGAGTACATAGTTCTGAAACTTCAATTGTGCCTTCATAGTTCTGAAACTTCAAGTCTGTTGTGATGTTCAGGAGGCCAGGACTGCGATGACATTCACCATAGCAGCTTCTATTGTTGGCCAGACAGTTGGGGTCAAGGGCTGAGTGCAGTTCTAAGGAATCAAGTGACAAAGGGTACTGGTGATTCTTCAACAAATACTGCTATTTAACTAATCAAGAATGGACATTGCAGCAATACTGAAGGCAAGGCATGGGACCCTCTTGCAACAAAGATAACATGCTCAATTGCTAGGGGTTCTCCTGCACTAACCCCAAGTATGTGCTTCTGATTCTGTTAAGCGTGTGATTCACACAAACATGTGAAGAGATTATACCTGAACAAGTTTATCTTATAGTGCCATGTCATTGCCTTGTGTGTCCCACAAAACTGAGCTGTCGATGGACGAAAAGTAGAATAAGAGGTGCCACTGTAGCAATATGGTACCACAGTTTGCTATTTTGAAAATTTGTAAGTCAACTATTCCGCGTCTGGAATGATTTAACCTGTGTGCTTTGGACTGATGGCCAAAGTATGCATATGTTGTGTTTGCTGACTTTTTGCCCCCATTGTTTGGATAGCACAGTGATCAGTGATATCGTGCCCCAATGGGATCAACGCAGCCACATTACAAGGCAGTACATGTATTCGATAGAACATGTGAAGAATGGATATTGTTTGCATGACTTCGATAGGCATGTCTAAACTTGCTATGCATTGCCACTGTATTTGGCACGCCTAGAACCACTACACAAAACTTGTGTATTTTGTCTAAAAAACACTATATCTTTGATATATGCTTGCTTGATCTATATTTTTGCTGCTCTTCTATTTTTGTGTGGGTCTATCAAGAATGAGGCAATTAGATAAGGATATATGTGTTGTCAATAGTGTCTGAGTCTTTGAGCGTAGCATCAAAAGACTTGGCACACCATTGTTTTAGTTATTATGATCTGAATAACTCATTTTATAGATGGAGCTTGTGGCAATGGCAGGCCCCCAATAGGATAATGGAACTCGTGGCGTCGAGTGGTGGCGTGCTTGGGCTTGCGCTTCTCTGCAACAAGGCATTGTTCCTTGTGACGGTTCCCATCACCATTGTACTCACATCACCCGTCGCCAGGGCCCTGAGCCGCTGGAGGCTCATCAATTTGTGTTCCGTGGTATCGCACGAGCACATACCTAGCAACAGCTATGCATCTATATCAATAGTCCAATACTACATAAATTTTCCTTCATGTCAACTCATATTTTATGGACGCCTTTGAAGCCATCTGGGTACAATGAGGGCAGATCATAACCACCAGTATACTGTCTAAACAAAAGACGATAGTCCTTCTGAACCGCTTTATGCTTGATTGCATAAGCTGATAAGCATCTTACCACCACAACTATCACCCATAGGAGTAGCCACAGCTAGGGCTGCCCAGAGTTCTTTTTAACATGCCCAATAGTTGACAGACTGACTCCCACTAAAATGTAACAGGTCTAAGGCTACTTACTGTTTCACTCCTGCTAACATATATTGTGTGTAAAACAACTTAATATAAGATTCGATCAGATATGTGTCGATGTTCATTCTAGCGTACTCCCGTTGCAATGCACGGACATACACCTAGTAATAGATGGAGAAAGCATAATTTAACAAAGGTAGGGAAAACGCTACACAGGGTTCCGAGTTCCGACTTCCGAGAGTCCTAGACTTGAAATGCAACTCACAGCGTTTGCTCACAAAATACAATGGTGAACAGAAAAGCCTGGCTGTAGCTGTTGGTGATTAGCAAAAGTGAAGAAGAAGAAAAAAAAACTGAGATTCTTCTAGCAATGATGTAGCACAGTGTCTGTGTTTTTGGGCGTCCTCAAACGCACCCAGATTCTTCTATTGCTTGCAGGTTAAATATGGGTCTGTTGATCGAACTCTGATATGCACATGTTAGCAGGTAACATATCAACTTTGAACAAATCACTCAATGTACCTTTCCATTCCTTACTGTCGTTTTCCAAAGGCACGTACGAGATATTTCTGGCAACGGCAAGCAAAGTCTTAGCTATAAGCGAGCCTCATGCGTCTCTTTGAATCGTGATGAATGGGTTGATCATGTGCATCGGGCCAAATGCGTAGATGAATGGGTTGTTTAATCATCTACATCTACATGCGTACTTGTTTAATCATTACAGATTCGTTTGCATTGCTGGTGGTTGCATGCACAATTGTTTAAGATTAGTGTGCATTGCTGGTAGAACTGGATCTGCACATCTTTTTTTGGATTATGAAACAAAATATTCTAGCCTTTTGCAATCTCTTGCATACAGCCTTACAAATAAAAAAAACAATCATTTTCATAAACATTCTCATAAAAAATCAACAAATCAAATTCCCTCTAATCTCGCGCTGTTTGGTTGTACATCTGCATGCACAATTGTTTAATTCAGTGGCGGAGCACGAATAAAAAGTAAGGTATGGCAGAGGACAAGCAAAAATACAGTAGCATTTTCTCCTCGTCAAGTTTGTGGACGAGCCACATTGCACACTCTTGGTCTGCTGCCATAGCCCACTGGGAATGTTGCCACCGTGCCCGGATGCATGTGCATGTGGATGGGAAGAGCTCTTGAGATGGGCCCGATGTGCCTGTGCGTGCGTGCGGAGGCAGGCATGGGCGTGGCTGTGTGGAGCGGCCCGAGCGGGTGGAGGCAGGGCTAGCGCCTAGCGGTGAAGCGTGGTGCTCAGCGATGAGGCATACGCGGGGCACAAATGAAAGTCTAGAGAATTTTTGTTTTTCTATTCTCTTGGGTCGGCTGAGGTATGGCGTGGGCCATACCCCGTCATAACGGGCGCTCCGCCCCTGGTTTAATTGTTTAATCCGTGACAATACACTGTTTAATCGGACACGTAGGTAGATGAGATGCGAAACAGTCTCGCGCTGTGTTTTCGTTATAGAAATGGCGCGCCAAAGTGTTTCGAGAATAGCTCCTAGGTTCCTAAATATAAGAGCAATCACAGTAGTTGACTAAAAGACTTCTTAAATCATAATTTGGGGTAGTTAACGTAAAACTCCTCTCCAACAGTTCTCCAAATAAAATTACTAAATTTAGCAACTTATCATCTAACCTCGTTTCCTTTCTACATTTGACAACCATTTAGTAACCCTCTAACAAAAATATTGACTGCATTATGTAGATAATAAAGGTAATTGATGACATTTGTGACTTATTTTTTAATGTGGATAGATACCAAATAAAACTAAAATCTATATTTAGAGAACTATTGGAGAACTCACATTTTTTACTCACAAAGTTTTTTAGCAACTTCTTAAATATGTGATTTAGAGAGCTAAAATTTACATAACTATTGGAGTTACTCTAAGAAGTAAATTGGATTTAATAAGAAAATTGTAAATTTACAAAGTAGGTTTACATAATGGTTGGAGGGGCATTTTTAGCGGTTTCTTAAATCTGTGATTTAGGAAGTTGTTTACATAACTACTGGAGTTGTTGTCCGGAGTTTGAAATAGAAGTCTTAGAGCATCTTCAAAAGGCTCTTTATTTTTGGCTTGAGGACATATCTGGTGCACATGGAAGTTTAGTGCACATGGTGCAAATATTAAATCAGCACCACTCATTTTAGATCTAACGTCTCTAGTTGTTTGGTATATTTTACTAAGGACACCCTCCGACGTGGTGGGGTGTATTGGTGGAAGGTGTTATTTGTAAATTGCAATGATCAACTAGAGACGTTAGATATAAGATAGATAGTGATGATTTAATATGTGCACCATGTGCACTAAACTTCTATGTGCACCAGATATGTCCTCAAGCCAAAAATAAAGAGCCTTTTGAAGATGCTCTAAGACTTCTATTTCAAACTCCGGACAACATTTGTGACTTATTTTTTGATGTGAATAGATACCAAATAAAACAAAAATATATATTTAGAGAACTATTGAAGAACTCACAATTGAAAGGGAAATGTTCCCTTGGGCCATTTCTATAAGTATTTTGGTGGTTAGATGTCCAACACATATTGAGTGAGTTCTTATGTGCCAAATGAGTGAGAAGTGTGAAATCAAGAAAAAGGTATGTTTCTAGACTTAGTAAATTGTTTTTGAATACTAACATGGTTATCTAAGTGCTAGAAACAGTGCCAAGAAAAGAAGATTTGAATTGGAGAAGAGTTGGCAAAGTACAACCAACACCAGCTCGGGCCTGGCACACCGGACTGTCCGGTGGAGCACCGGACAATGTCCGGTGCCCAAGGCTGGTCAACGGTGAACCGGCTGCTGTCGGGAAGCGGCGGAGCGACGCGGCTATAAATCACCGGACTGTTCGGTGAGTCATCTGCGCACGCGTCCAAGTCATCAACGATGAACTCGTCACTCTCGGAAAAAGGAAAAAGGCGACGTGGTTATAATTCACCGGACTGTCCGGTGGTGCACCAGACTGTCCGGTGAGCCAATGGCGCCAGCGGCCAACGGTCGGCCGCACGATCAACGCGCGACACGTGGCCCGCGTCACGGTCGGTTGGGTACACCGGACTGTTCGGTGTGCACCGGACAGTGTCCGGTGCGCCAACCGATCCTGAGGACCAACGGTCGGCTACGCCCGATATGGAAGGAGATCGTGTACCGGACCACTACAATGGCTGTCCGGTGGTGTCCGGTGCACCACTCGACAGAAGGCAAGAATTGCCTACCAAATTGATCTCCAACGGCTCCTAGCTGTCTTGGGGCTATAAAAGGGACCCTAGGCGCATGGAGCAGAACACCAAGCTTACAAGAAACATCCTAAGACACCTAGACTCTGCATTCATGCAATCAGATCATCGTTCTTGAGATTTGAGCACTGTTCGAGTTGTAAACTCCTTGAGATGTGACTGTGTGCTCACTTCTTCACTTGTGTGCGTGTGTGCGCTGCGGATTTGGGTCTTGCGTGTGTAGCTCTCCCATCCTTACTCTTGTGGTTTCTTTGTGATCATAACTTTGTAAGGGCGATAGGCTCCAACTTGTAGAGATTCCTCGCAAACGGGAAGAATACTCAAGATAAAAGACTGTGGTATTCAAGTCGATCATTGGATCACTTGAAAGGGGTTGAGTGCAACCCTCGTCCATTGGGACACCACAATGTGGAAGTAGGCAAGTGTTACTTGGCCGAACCACGGGATAAAAATCGCGTGTCTCGTGTGTTGCTTTTCTGTGATTGTTTTGTTCGCACGAGCTCGCTCCATAGCCACTTGGTTACACTAACACTTTAATAATCAAGTTTGTGGCTATTTAGTGTTTGATTTTACAGGATCACCTATTCACCCCCTCTAGGTGCTCTCAATTGGTATCAGAGCCGTACTCTTCATCTAAGGGACTAACCGCCCGAAGAGATTGATCCTAAGGGAAAGGGGATGGTGGTCAATGACAAGGAAAATGAGTCCATCTTCAACGAGCCAAGGGACGATAAGCCCACTGACTCAGGCTCGAGTCACAAGAAGAGGGACGGGAAGAAGAAGAGACACATCAAGAAGATCATCTACTACGATAGCGATGCATATTCCTCTTCACCAAGGGACGACGACGACGACTCCTCGTCCAATAAAAAGACGGTTAATCAAAACTATTCCTTTGATTATTCCCGTATTCTGTATAATTCGAATGCCCATTTACTTTCTATTCCTCTTGGAAAACCCCCACACTTTGATGGAGAGGATTACTCATTTTGGAGCCATAAAATGCGTAGTCATCTATTTTCTCTCCATCCTAGGATTTAGGAAATTGTGGAAAATGGGTTGCATTTTGATAGTACGGATAATCCTATGCTTATTAATGAACAAATTCATAAAAATGCCCAAGCTACTACTGTCTTGCTAGCGTCACTTTGCAGGGATGAGTATAATAAAGTGAGTGGCTTGGACAATGCTAAGCAAATCTGGGACACCCTCAAGATATCTCATGAGGAAAACGACACCACTATGATCACCGAGATGGAACTAGTGGAAGGCGAGCTGGGGAGGTTCGCGATGATCAGGGGAGAGGAGCCAACACAGACCTACAACAGGCTCAAGACCCTGGTCAACAAAATCCGAAGCTACGGGAGCACAAGATGGACGGATCATGACGTCGTCCGACTCATGCTTAGGTCATTTACCGTTATTAACCCCCATCTTGTCAACCTTATTCGTGAAAACCCCATGTACACCAAGATGACGCCCGAGGAGATCCTTGGAAAATTTGTAAGCGACGCATGATGGTGAAAGAGGCGAGATACGTGGACGATGCGCTAAATGGTCCAATACCCGTCTACGAGCTGCAGCCTGTTGCTCTCAAAGCAACGAGCATCAGGGAGGCACTACCGAGCAAGGTAGCACAAGTGGAGGCTGTCGGGCTCAACGAGGACGAAATGGAGCTCATCATCAAGCGCTTCAAAACCGCCTTGAAAGGATGCAAGGAATACCCCAACAAGAATAAACAAGGGGAAAGTGTTCCTGCTTCAAATGCGGTAAGATTTATCATTTCATAGCACAATGCCCCGATAATGATAATGACTAGGGATAAGAAAAGCACGGGAAGAGGGAGAAGAAGAAGAACTACAGGAAGGAGAAGGGTGAGGCACACCTTAGAAAGGAATGGTATTCTAACTGCTCTTCATCCAACTCCGACGATGAAGGATTGGCTGCCTTGGCCTTCGATAAATCTTCGCTCTTCCCCAACGAACGCCATACTTGCCTTATGGCTAAGGAGAAGAAGGTACGCATTCGAGATACCCCCAAGTACTCTTCTTCTAGTAATGAGGAATCATCTGATGATGAAGTAGATTACACTGATTTATTTAAGGGATTAGATAGAGCTAAAGTAGACAAAATTAACGAATTAATTGATGCCCTTAATGAAAAGGATAGATTACTAGAAAAGCAAGAAGATATCTTGTATGAGGAACATGATAAATTTGTTAGTGTTCAAAAATCTCTTGCTTTAGAAATTAAAAGAAATGAAATGCTATCCTCTGAGTTGTCTGCTTGTCATGAATCTGTCTCTAGTCTAAAGGATTTAAATGATGGATTAAATGCTAAACTAGAGGAAGCAAATGCAACTAGATCATGTGTAGAACATGTAGTTATTTGTAATAGATGTAAGGACTTTGATGTTAATGCATGTGATGAACATCTTACTTCCATTGCTAAATTAAACAATGAGGTGGCAAGTCTTAATGCTCAACTTAAGACTTGCAAAGTTGATTATGATAAACTAAAATTTGCTAGGGATGCCTACACTGTTGGTAGACACCCCTCAATTAAGGATGAACTTGGTTTTCGAAAGGAAACCAAGAACTTAACAAGTCAAAAGATTCCCGTTCTCAACAAGGAGAAAGGGAAGGCCCCTATGACTAGTAGTTTTCAAAAGAACCATGCCTATATGTATGATAGGAAATTTACTAGGCATGCTCATAATGTTAGATGCTATGACCATGCTGTTTTACCTGGTTCTCATGCTATGGTTGCTTCTAGCTCTACTTATGCTTATGATAGAAATAGGCCTAGGCGTAATCATGTCTTGTCTCATGCGCCTAGGAGAAATTGCAATAGCCCTACTACTGTCTATCATGCTTGTAATGCTTCTTTTGTGCTGTCATGCAAAAATACAAAAGTAGTTGCTAGGAAGTTGGGATCCAAATGCAAGGGAGACAAAACATGCATTTGGGTTCCAAAAGCTATTGTGACGAACCTTGTAGGACCCAACAAGAGTTGGGTACCTAAAACCCAAGCTTAAATTGCCTTGCAGGTTTATGCATCCGGGGGCTCAAGCTGGATTATCGACAGCGAATGCACGAACCACATGACGGGGGAGAAGAAAATGTTCACCTCCTACGTCAAAAACAAGGATTCCCAAGATTCGATCATCTTTGGAGATGGGAACCAAGGCAAGGTCAAAGGATTGGGAAAGATAGCCATCACATACGAGTATTCTATCTCTAATGTGTTTTTAGTTGAATCACTCGGGTATAATTTGTTATCTGTGAGTCAATTATGTAACATGGGTTATAATTGTTTATTCACAAATGTAGATGTATCTGTTTTTAGAAGAAGTGATGGTTCACTAGCTTTTAAGGGTGTACTAGATGGCAAGCTCTATTTGGTTGATTTTTCGAAAGAGAATGCTGATCTAGATGCATGCTTAATAGCTAATACTAATATGGGCTGGCTTTGGCATCGCCGTCTAGCACATTTGGGATGAAGAACCTTCATAATCTTCTAAAGGGAGATCATGAGTTAGGACTAACCGATGTCTGTTTTGAGAAAGACAGACCTTGTGCAGCATGTCAGGTAGGGAAACAGGCGGGAAGCACTCATCACAGCAAGAATGTGATAACAACATCAAGACCACTGGAGCTTCTTCACATGGATCTCTTCGGACCTGTTGCCTACCTCAGCATCGGGGGAAGTAAGTATGGTCTTGTAATTGTTGATGATTTTTCCCGCTTCACTTGGGTATTCTTTTTACAGGATAAGTCAGAAACCTAAGGGACTCTAAAGCGCTTCTTAAGGAGAGCTCAAAATGAATTTGAGCTAAAGGTGAAGAAGATAAGAAGCGACAATGGGCCCGAGTTCAAAAATCTACAAGTTGAAGAGTTTCTTGAGGAGGAAGGCATCAAGCACGAGTTCTCCGCTCCCTACACACCATAGCAAAATGGTGTGGTAGAGAGGAAGAACATGACGTTAATCGACATGGCGAGGATGATGCTTGGAGAGTTCAAGACGCATGAGCGGTTTTGGTCGGAAGCTGTGAACACAGCGTGCCATGCCATAAATTGACTCTACCTACACCGTCTCCTTAAGAAGACCTCCTACGAACTCCTTACTGGTAACAAACCCAATGTCTCTTATTTTCGTGTATTCGGGAGCAAATGCTACATTCTGGTGAAGAAAGGTAGACATTCAAAATTTGCTCCCAAGGCAGTAGAAGGGTTTTTACTAGGATATGACTCAAATACAAAGGCGTATAGGGTCTTCAACAAATCATCGAGATTAGTTGAAGTCTCTAGCGACGTTGTATTTGATGAGACTAATGGCTCTCCAAGAGAGCAAGTTGATCTTGATGATATAGATGAGGAAGAAGTTTCGATGGCCGCAATGCACACGATGGCGATAGGCGATGTGCGACCATAGGAACAAGATCAACCATCTTCCTCGACAATGGTGCATCCCCCAACTCAAGATGATGAACATGTACCTCAAGAAGAAGGGCATGATCAAGGGGGAGCACAAGAAGAACAGGTTATGGAGGAAGAAGCACCACGGGTCCCTCCAACTCAAGTCCGAGCGACGATCCAAAGACATCACCCCGTCGATCAGATTCTGGGTGACATCAGCAAGGGAGTAACTACTCACTCACGGTTAGCTAATTTTTGTGAGCATTACTTGTTTGTCTCTTCTATTGAGCATTTCAGGGTAGAATAGGCCTTGCAGGATCTGGACTGGGTGTTGTCCATGCAGGAAGAGCTCAATAACTTCAAAAGGAATGAAGTCTGGAGCCTGGTGCCGCGTCCAAAACAAAACGTTGTGGGAACCAAGTGGGTGTTCCGCAACAAGCAAGACGAGCACGGAGTGGTGACAAGAAATAAGGCTCGACTTGTGGCAAAAGGTTATGCCCAAGTTACAGGTTTTGGATTTTGAGGAGACTTTTGCTCCTGTAGCTCGGCTAGAGTCAATTCGGATATTATTAGCCTATGCCGCTCACCATTCCTTTAGGCTATTCCAAATGGACGTGAAGAGCGCTTTCCACAATGGGCCAATCAAAGGAGGAGGTGTACATGGAACATTTCCCTGGCTTTGAGGATGACAGGTATCCCGACCATGTATATAAGCTCTCTAAGGCGCTCTATGGACTTAAGCAAGCCCCAAGAGCATGGTATGAATGCCTTAGAGATTTCTTAATTACTAATGCTTTCAAGGTTGGGAAAGCTGATCCCACTCTTTTTACAAAGACTTGTGATGGTGACCTGTTTGTTTGCCAAATTTATGTCGATGACATAATATTTGGTTCTACTAACCAAAAGTCGTGTGAGGAGTTTAGCAGGGTGATGATGCAAAAGTTCGAGATGTCAATGATGGGCGAGTTGACCTACTTCCTCGGATTCCAAGTGAAGCAACTCAAGGACGACACCTTCATCTCCCAAACGAAGTACACTCAAGATCTTCTCAAGAGGTTTGGGATGAAGGACGCCAAACCCGCGAAGACACCGATGGGAACTGACGGGCATCTCGACCTCAACAAAGGAGGTAAGTTTGTTGATCAAAAGGCATACCGGTCAATGATAGGTTCATTACTTTATCTTTATGCTAGTAGACCGGACATTATGCTTAGTGTATGCATGTGTGCTAGATTTCAATTCGACCCCAAGGAATGTCACCTTGTGGCCGTTAAGCAAATTCTTAGGTATTTAGTTTCTACACCTTGCTTCGGGATCTGGTATCCAAAGGGGTCTACCTTTGACTTGATTGGATACTCAGACTCCGATTATGCCGGGTGCAAGGTTGATAGGAAGAGCACATCAGGGACGTGCCAATTTCTAGGAAGGTCCCTGGTGTCCTGGAGTTCTAAGAAACAAACATCAGTTGCCCTATCCACCGCTGAGGTTGAGTATGTTGCCGCAGGACAGTGTTGCGCGCAACTACTTTGTACGAGACAAACCATCCAGGACTTTGGCTACAATCTGAGCAAAGTGCCACTCCTATGTGACAATGAGAGTGCAATCCGCTTGGCGGTTAATCCTATTGAACACAGCCGCACTAAGCACATAGACATACGGCATCACTTCCTGAGAGTCCACCAGCAAAAGGGAGATATCGATGTGTATCACATTAGCACCGAGAACCAGCTAGCCGATATCTTCACCAAGCCTTTAGATGAGAAAAGGTTTTGCAGGTTGCGAAGTGAGCTAAATGTTTTAGATTCGCGTAACTTGGATTGATCTATAGCATACATGTAGTCTATGACTTTGTGTCGGGGACCATAATTAGGGGTACCCTCAAGACGCCTAATTCTCAGCTGGTAACCCCCATCAGCATAAAGCTGCAGAGGCCTGATGGGTGCGATCAAGTTAGGGATCAGTCCATACGAGCGACTCGATCACGCCTTGCCCGAGCCTAGCTTCAGACAAGGGCAGCCGACCCTGAGGTATTTCCGTCTCGCCCGAGGCCCCCTTTTCACGGCAGACGCATCTCCGGCTCGCCCGAGGCCTTGTCTTCAATAAGAAGCAACCCTGACTAAATCGCCGCGCCGACCGACCAAGTCACTGGGGGCATTTAACGCAAGGAGTGAGACTGACGGGCAGCCAGGCCTTGCCGAGGGCGTCATAGGAAGCTCCGCCCGACCCAGGGCTCGGACTCGGGCTAAGGCCCCGGAAGACGGCGAACTCCGCTCCGCCCGACCCAGGGCTCGGACTCGGGCTATGGCCCCGGAAGATGGCGAACTCCGCTCCGCCCGACCCAGGGCTCGGACTCAGGCTAAGGCCCCGGAAGACGGCGAACTCCGCTCCGCCCGACCCAGGGCTCGGACTCGGGCTAAGGCCCCGGAAGACGGCGAACTCCGCTCCGCCCGACCCAGGGCTCGGACTCGGGCTAAGGCCCCAGAAGATGACGAACTCCGCTCCGCCTGACCCAGGGCTCGGACTCCGCCCCGGCCTCTGCCGAACGACCTCCGCCTCGCCCGACCCAGGGGCTCGGGCTCGGCCTCGACCATGCAGGACAGACTCGACTTCGGCTTCGGAGGAGCCTCCACGTCACCCGACCTAGGACACAAGTCCGCCACGTCAACAGGAAGCGCCATCATCACCCTGCCCCGAGCCGACTCGGGCCGCAGAGAACAAGACCGGCGTCCCATCTGGCCAGCTCCGCCAGATAGGCAATGATGGCGCCCCGCTAGGCCCATGACGACGGCGGCTCCCAGCTCCCTTACGAAAGCAGGGGGACGTCAGCAAGGGCCCAACCACTTCGACAGCTGTCCCTCCACCAGGCTCCGTTGCTCCACTGACAGCCACGACACCACACCGGCTGGGTGCCAAGATCTCTCCGGCCGCCACCTTGGCGTGTACCTAGGGCGCTAGCTCTCCCCCGCTAGACACGTAGTACTCTGCTACACCCCCATTGTACACCTGGATCCTCTCCTTGCGCCTATAAAAGGAAGGACCAGGGCCTTCTTAGAGAAGGTTGGCCCCGCGGGAACGAGGGCAGGGGCAGACGCTCTCTCGGGGCCGCTCGCTCCCCTCACCCGCGTGGACGCTTGTAACCCCCTACTGCAAGCGCACCCGACCTGGGCGCGGGACGAACACGAAGGCCGCGGGATCTCCGCCTCCCTCATCACGACCCGGCTCCAGCCACCTCGCTCTCCCCCCTTCGCGCTCGCCCACGCGCTCGACCCATCTGGGCTGGGGCACGCGGCACACTCACTCGTCGGCTCAGGGACCCCCCGGTCTCGAAACGCCGACAGTTGGCGCGCCAGGTAGGGGCTTGCTGCGTGTTGACGAACAGTTTCCCGACAAGCTCCAGATGGGCAGTTTCCAACGACCTCTCCAACCCGGGATGGTGCTCCATTTCGGGAGCCTCGAGTTCATGTCTCTCGACAGCGGCTACGACATGGTACTCCTTCCACCGCCGCGCGGCGGCGACAATGGCGGTCGACAGCCCGCCCGCCGGCGGCGGAATCGACGACGTCTTTCCCGCGTGGGGGAAGAACAACATTCGAGCTCGCCCCATCCTCTCCCTCGCCGTCGGAGGAGGAGGCGGGGCAACCAGGGCCGAGCGGGAGGCTGCGCTCCGTCGACTGTCGAACGAATCGACATCCCCAGTGCCCCAACGGAGGACGCGTCGGGCGTCACCTCCGCGTTTGAGGCGAAGGCGAGCGCCGTCCCCCAGCATCACGCCAACCCCAAGCAGGTGGACGACGCCAGCACGCTCGCGGAGGGCCTGCGGGACGTCGCCCTCGTACCCAGGACGACGGCGCGATCAGCCCCCGGTGTAACCTCGTCGCTCCTCGTCGACAAAAAGGTACCGACTGATCCCCATCCTTCGTCGTTTCGACTCGACCTCAACCCGCCTAGCGACCTCACTCTGGCGAGCACTCACGTTGAGGCGAGTGCAACCCCTCTGGGGTTCCGTGTGCGGTCGCCTTGGGACCGATTGACGGGCGTCTCGACCTACGGGCCCTCTGGGTCCGAGGAAGATGACGACCCCAGCATCCTCTGGGATTTCTCTGGATCTGGCAACCCCAGTGCCATGCGGGACTTCATGACCGCATGCAACTACTGCCTCTCCGACTGTTCCGACGGCAGCCGCAGCCTTGGCGACAAGGACTGCGGCCCGAGCCGCGAATGTTTCCACGTCGAGCTAGGGGATCCCTCCGGAGACAGCCATCTCAGCATGCCGGAGGGTGGCGATCTCCCTAGGCTAGTGCCTCACGCCGACATCCCGCGGGAGCTAGCTGTGGTCCCCGTTCTGGCGGGGGGTCACGACCCATAGCTCGAACAAGTCCGCGGGGCGCAGGCCGGGCTCGACGAGGGGGCAGGAGCGCTCGAGTCGACCCGCCGGGACGTCGGGCAGGTATGGGCGAGCCAGCCCCCGGCCGGAGAAATACGTCACCTGCCCCAGGGCCTCCAGCACCGCATCGCCAACGATGCCAGGGACAGGCCACCACCCGCGTCTGGCGGAACCGGTCAGGACCTGGCAGCCGCGGCGATGCTCCTCCGCGCAATGCCGGAGTCATCAACCACCGAGGGTCGGCGAATCCAGGGAGAGCTCAAGCATCTCCTGGAAGGCGCTGCGGCCCGGCGGGCCGAGAGCTCTGCCTCCCGAAGGCAGGGGTACCCCTCGGAACCTCGTGCCGCGACTTCCCGACTCATGCGGGAAGCCTCGGTCTACACCGGGCGCACGCGCAACACCGCGCCTGCGGCCCCGGGTCACCTCGGCGACGAGCACCCTCATCGCGACCGCCGGGCCCGCCTCGACGAAAGGGTGCGCCGAGGCTATCACCCCAGGCGTGGGGGATGCTACGACAGCGGGGAGGATCGGAGTCCCTCGCCCGAACCACCCGGTCCGCAGGTCTTCAGCCGGGCCATTCGGCGGGCGCCGTTTCCGACCCGATTCCGACCCCCGACTACTATCACAAAGTACTCGGGGGAAACAAGACCGGAATTGTGGCTCGCGGACTACCGCCTGGCCTGTTAATTGGGTGGAACGGACGACGACAACCTCATCATCCGCAACCTCCCCCTGTTCCTCTCCGACACTGCTCGCGCTTGGTTGGAGCACCTGCCTCCGGGGCAGATTTCCAACTGGGAGGATTTGGTCCAAGCTTTCGCCGGCAACTTCCAGGGCACGTACGTGCGCCCCGGGAATTCCTGGGACCTCCGGAGCTGTCGGCAACAGCCGGGAGAGTCTCTTCGGGACTACATCCGGCGGTTCTCGAAGCAGTGCACCGAGCTGCCTAACATCACCGACTCCGATGTCATCGGCGCGTTCCTTGCCGGCACCACTTGCCGTGACCTGGTGAGCAAGTTGGGTCGCAAGACCCCCACCAGGGCGAGCGAGCTGATGGACATTGCCACCAAGTTCGCCTCCGGCCAGGAGGCGGTCGAAGCCATCTTCCGAAAGGACAAGCAGCCCCAGGGCCACCCGTCGGAAGATGCTCCCGAGGCGTCTACTCCGCGCGGCGCCAAGAAGAAAGGCAGGAGGAAGTCGCAAGCGAAACGCGATGCTGCCGACGCAGACCTTGTCGCCGCCGCCGAGTCCAAGAACCCTCGGAAGCCCCCCGGAGGTGCCAATCTCTTCGACAAGATGCTCAAGGAAGTGTGCCCTTACCATCAGGGGCCCGTCAAGCATACCCTCGAGGAGTGCGTCATGCTTCGGCGCCACTTCCACAGGGCCGGGCCACCCGTAGAGGGTGGCAGGGCCCGCAACGACGACAAAAAGGAAGATCACCAAGCAAGAGAGTTCCCCGAGGTCCGCGACTGCTTCATGATCTGCGGAGGGCATGCGGCGAATGCCTCGGCTCGGCATCGCAAGCGAGAGCGTCGGGAGGTCTGCTCGGTGAAGGTGGCGGCGCCAGTCTACCTAGACTGGTCCGACAAGCCCATCCCCTTCGACCAAGATGACCACCCCGACCACGTGCCGAGCCCGGGGAAGTACCAGCTCGTCGTCGATCCCATCATCGGCGACGTCAGGCTCACCAAGGTCCTGATGGATGGGGGCAGCTGCCTCAATATCATCTACGCCGAGACCCTCAGGCTCCTGCGCGTCGATCTGTCCTCCGTCCGAGCAGGCGCAGCGCCCTTCCACGGGATCATTCCCGGGAGGCGCGTCCAGCCCCTCGGACAGCTCGACCTTCCTGTCTGCTTCGGAACACCCTCCAACTTCCGAAGGGAGACTTTGACATTCGCGGTGGTCGGGTTCCGAGGAACCTACCACGCAGTGTTGGGGAGGCCATGCTACGCGAAGTTCATGGCCATCCCCAACTACACCTATCTGAAGCTCAAGATGCCGGGCCCCAACGGGGTCATCACCGTCGGCCCCACGTACAAACACGCGTTCGAATGCGATGTGGAGTGCGTGGAGTACGCCGAGGCCCTCGCCGAGTCCGAGGCCCTCATCGCCGACCTGGAAACCCTCTCCCGAGAGGTGCCGGACATGAAGCGACACGCCGGCAACTTCGAGCCAGCGGAGACGGTTAAGGCCGTCCCTCTCGACCCCAGTGGTGACACCTCCAAGCAGATCCGGATCGGTTCCGGGCTCGACCCCAAATAGGAAGCAGTGCTCGTCGACTTTCTCCGCGCAAACGCCGACGTCTTTGCGTGGAGTCCCTCGGACATGCCCGGCATACCGAGGGATGTCGCCGAGCACTCGCTGGATATTTGGGCCGGAGCCCGACCGGTCAGACAGCCTCTGCGCCGATTCGACGAGGAAAGGCGCAGGGTGATAGGCGAGGAGATCCACAAGCTGATGGCAGCAGGGTTCATCAAAGAGGTATTCCATCCCGAATGGCTTGCCAACCCTGTGCTAGTAAGGAAGAAAGGGGGGAAATGGCGGATGTGTGTAGACTACACTGGTCTCAACAAAGCATGTCCGAAGGTTCCCTACCCTCTACCTCGCATCGACCAAATCGTGGATTCCACTGCTGGGTGCGAAACCCTGTCATTCCTCGATGCCTACTCAGGGTATCATCAAATCAAGATGAAAGAGACCGACCAGCACGCGACTTCTTTCATCACGCCCTTCGGCATGTACTGTTATGTCACCATGCCGTTCGGTTTGAGGAACGCGGGTGCAACGTACCAGCGGTGCATGAACCATGTGTTCGGCGAACACATTGGTCGCACAGTCAAGGCCTACGTCGATGACATCGTAGTCAAGACAAGGAAAGCCTCCGACCTCCTCTCCGACCTCGAGGTGACATTCCGGTGTCTCAAGGCGAAGGGCGTCAAGCTCAATCCCGAGAAGTGCGTCTTCGGGGTGCCCCAAGGCATGCTCCTGGGATTCATCGTCTCCGAGCGGGGCATCGAAGCCAACCCAGAGAAGATCGCGGCCATCACCAGCATGGGGCCCATCAAGGACTTAAAAGGCGTACAGAGGGTCATGGGATGTCTCGCGGCTTTGAGCCGTTTCATCTCGCGCCTCGGCGAAAGAGGCCTGCCTCTGTACCGTCTCTTAAGGAAGGCCGAGTGCTTCACTTGGACTCCCGAGGCCGAGGAAGCTCTCGGGAACCTGAAGGCACTCCTCACCCAGGCGCCCGTCTTGGTACCCCCAGCAGATGGAGAAGCCCTCTTGGTCTACGTCGCCGCTACCACTCAGGTGGTCAGCGCCGCGATCGTGGTCGAAAGGCAAGAAGAGGGGCATACACTGCCCATTCAGAGGCCAGTTTACTTCATCAGCGAGGTGCTGTCCGAAACCAAGATCCGCTACCCACAAGTTCAGAAGCTGCTGTATGCAGTGATCCTGACGAGGCGAAAGTTGCGGCATTACTTCGAGTCTCATCCGGTAACTGTGGTGTCATCCTTCCCCCTGGGGGAGATCATCCAGTGCCGAGAGGCCTCGGGGCGGATCGCGAAGTGGGTGGTGGAAATTATGGGTGAGACAATCTCGTTCGCCCCTCGGAAGGCCATCAAGTCCTAGGTACTGGCGGACTTCGTAGCCGAACGGGTCGACACACAGTTGCCGACGGCTCCGATCCAACCGGAGCTCTGGACCATGTTTTTTCGACGGGTCGCTGATGAAGACGGGAGCCGGCGCGGGCCTACTCTTCGTCTCGCCCCTCGGGAAACACCTGCGCTACGTGTTACGCCTCCATTTCCCGGCGTCCAACAATGTGGCTGAGTACGAGGCTCTGATCAACGGATTGCGGATCGCCATCGAGCTAGGGGTCCGACGCCTCGACGCTCGCGGCGACTCGCAGCTCGTCATCGACCAAGTCATGAAGAACTCCCACTGCCGCGACCCGAAGATGGAGGCCTATTGTGATGAGGCGGCGCTTCTGGCAGGAGCAGCTGGCAACGTTTCGCCTTCGCCAAAACGACCACACCAAAAAAGGTACGCCACGTCGTTCAAATTCGTATCCTTTTTCCCTTTTTCCTCTTTCTCTATCTCTTGCAACAGGGACCGGGAAAGGGGATACCCCCAAAGGGATCCTTCCCCGTGAAGGAATTAGGCTCCGAGCCTCCTTACTGATCAGGGGTTCGAAGGCTGGCCCCCCGAAGGGTTCAACAGCCGCCTCAGATCGCGTGGGCCCGACACCCACTACTGGTCAGAGGTTCGAAGGTCGGCCTCCCGAAAGGTTCCATGACCGCCTCAGGCTACTCGGGCTCCGCGCCCATTACTGATCAGGGGCTCGAAGGCTGGCCCCCGAAGGGTTCACAGTCGCCTCAGACACCGAGCGAGGGATGACCAGGGGTACGTTCGATACATAACCAAGGCTCGGGCTGCACTCCCGAGGTACCCTAGGACATTTCCGAGACCAGCGGGAACGATCCTGTAACGGAATCCCATCGGAGGGAGGCATCGAGCCCTCGGACTCCGTCGCCAGGGGACCGGGTCCGGCAGATCACCCGCAGGTACCTTTGGACGTGCCTCCGGGCCCCTAGCCGACCCCCAACGAACGGGGCACGGACGTCCACTGGGATTACCCGATCGCAGCTCACCGGAGACACCATGTTCGGTGCCCATCGAGGGTAACATGGCGCTCTCCCCCCCTCCTCCTTGTGGAAAGGCGACGTAGGGGCGTATGTAAAAAAGCCGAGTCTGTCCCTGATCGACCTCTCGCCCTGTGCGGAGGCTCGGGGGCTGCTCTCGCAAACCCGGCTCCAGCCAAACCGTTGACAGCGTCAACATACTAGCCCGAGAACTTGGGCCCCGACAGTGCACCCGGGCTACGGCCTGTTCGCATGAGGGAACCGCCAGACCAGCCGAAGCATTACGCCAGGCATTAAGACCTCGAAGGAGTGAAACCACTCCTCCGAGGCCTCGGGGGCTACACCCGGCGGGTGCGCTCGCGCGCACCCACCGGAACAAAGTGCAACCGGGAAAGGCTGGTCCCCTTGCAAAAGAGTGCGACGAAAGCCTCCAAGCGAGTGCTAACACTCCCTTCGAGGCTCGGGGGCTACTGTCGGGGACCATAATTAGGGGTACCCTCAAGACGCCTAATTCTCAGCTGGTAACCCCCATCAGCATAAAGCTGCAGAGGCCTGATGGGTGCGATCAAGTCAGGGATCAGTCCATACGAGCGACTCGATCACGCCTCGCCCGAGCCTAGCCTCAGACAAGGGCAGCCGACCCTGAGGTATTTCCGTCTCGCCCGAGGCCCCCTTTTCACGGCAGACGCATCTCCGGCTCGCCCGAGGCCTTGTCTTCAATAAGAAGCAACCCTGACTAAATCGTCGCGCCGACCGACCAAGTCACTGGGGGCATTTAACGCAAGGAGTGAGACTGACGGGCAGCCAGGCCTTACCGAGGGCGTCATAGGAAGCTCCGCCCGACCCAGGGCTCGGACTCGGGCTAAGGCCCCGGAAGACGGCGAACTCCGCTCCGCCCGACCCAGGGCTCGGACTCGGGCTAAGGCCCCGGAAGACGGCGAACTCCGCTCCGCCCGACCCAGGGCTCGGACTCGGGCTAAGGCCCCGGAAGACGGCGAACTCCGCTCCGCCCGACCCAGGGCTCGGACTCGGGCTAAGGCCCCAGAAGATGACGAACTCCGCTCCGCCCGACCCAGGGCTCGGACTCCGCCCCGGCCTCTGCCGAACGACCTCCGCCTCGCCCGACCCAGGGGCTCGGGCTCGGCCTCGGCCATGCAGGACAGACTCGACTTCGGCTTCGGAGGAGCCTCCACGTCACCCGACCTAGGACACAAGTCCGCCACGTCAACAGGAAGCGCCATCATCACCCTGCCCCGAGCCGACTCGGGCCGCAGAGAACAAGACCGGCGTCCCATCTGGCCAGCTCTGCCAGATAGGCAATGATGGCGCCCCGCTAGGCCCATGACGACGGCGGCTCCCAGCTCCCTTACGAAAGCAGGGGGACGTCAGCAAGGGCCCAACCACTTCGACAGCTGTCCCTCCACCAGGCTCCGTTGCTCCACCGACAGCCACGACACCACACCGGCTGGGTGCCAAGATCTCTCCGGCCGCCACCTTGGCGTGTACCTAGGGCGCTAGCTCTCCCCCGCTAGACACGTAGTACTCTGCTACACCCCCATTGTACACCTGGATCCTCTCCTTGCGCCTATAAAAGGAAGGACCAGGGCCTTCTTAGAGAAGGTTGGCCCCGCGGGAACGAGGGCAGGGGCAGGCGCTCTCTCGGGGCCGCTCGCTCCCCTCACCCGCGTGGACGCTTGTAACCCCCTACTGCAAGCGCACCCGACCTGGGCGCGGGACGAACACGAAGGCCGCGGGATCTCCGCCTCCCTCATCACGACCCGGCTCCGGCCACCTCGCTCTCCCCTCTTCGCGCTCGCCCACGCGCTCGACCCATCTGGGCTGGGGCACGCGGCACACTCACTCGTCGGCTCAGGGACCCCCCGGTCTCGAAACGCCGACACTTTGATCATGTTACTTTGAGCATTTACATTATTTGTTGTCTATTTATGGTGCTCAAGTTGTACAAGTCATCCCCGGACCTCACAAGTCCTTATGCAAATGATGCACATATTTAGGGGGAGATGTGCTACAACCTGACCCCTTTGAGACTAACTTGTTTGCTTGAGTACACTTGATGTAGTCTCGAAGGTACATTGAAAGGGAAATGAACTTGGATAACGAAAAGACTTCCACAGCACTCTGGTTTTAGGGTATTTAATTCCAAGTTCGTACTTGCGCTCTCATTGTCTTTTGCTCTTTTTTTGACATTTTGGTGAGGCAATGGGGTTAAAGTGCCAAAAGTTATCCCGTTTTGGTGCTTAATGCCAAAGGGGGGAGAAATTAAGGCCAAAGCAAAATGGATCAGCCAACCATTGTGAATTTTGAAAATAGAGGAGTTAGAATTTGGTTTTTGTCAAAATACTCTTATTGCAAAATTTGGTCTCTTATGGGGGAGAATTTTGATTATGGGAAAAGGGGGAGTTTTTGACACTTAATCAAATTTACTCTTGGAATATCTCTCGATTTGCCCAAACAAGGGTGTTTGACTTAGAGATAGGAAAAAGAATTTGATTTGCAAAAACAAACCAAGTGGTGGCAAAGAGTGATCCAAATATGCTAAATCTTAAGTAAAAAGGGAATTGGTCTTCATTTGCATTGATGTTGCACTTCTTTTGTTGCTTTTTGATGTGTTGGCATAAATCACCAAAAAGGGGAGACTGAAAGGGAAATGTGCCCTTGGGCCATTTCTATAAGTATTTTGGTGATTAGATGTCCAACACATATTGAGTGAGTTCTTATGTGCCAAATGAGTGAGAAGTGTGAAATCAAGAACAAGGTATGTTTTTAGACTTAGTGAATTGTTTTTGAATACTAACATAGTTATATAAGTGCTAGAAACAGTGCCAAGAAAAGAAGATTTGAATTGGAGAAGAGTTGGCAAAGTACAGCCAACACCAGCTCGGGCCTGGCACATCGGACTGTCCGATGCCCCAGGCTAGTCAACGGTGAACCGACTGCTCTCGGGAAGCGGCGGAGCGACGTGACTATAAATCACCGGACTGTCCGGTGAGTCATCTGCGCACGCGTCCAAGTCATCAGCGATGAACTCGTCACTCTCGGGAAGAGGAAAAAGGCGACGTGGCTATAATTCACCGGACTGTCCGGTGGTGCACCGGACTGTCCGGTGAGCCAACGACGCCAGCGGCCAATGTCGGTCGCGCGATCAACGCGCGACACGTGGCCCGCGTCAACGGTCGGTTGGGTACACCGGACTGTCCGGTGTGCATCAGACAGTGTCCAGTGCGCCAACCGATCTCGAGGACCAATTATCGGCTGTGCCCGATATGGAAGGAGATCGCGCACCGGACCGCTACAGTGGCTATCTGGTGATGTCCGGTGCTCGACTTGACAGAAGGCAAGAATTGCCTAAGAAAATTGATCTCCAACGGCTCCTAGCTACCTTGGGGCTATAAAAGGGACCCCTAGGCGCATAGAGCAGAACACCAAGCTTACAAGAAACATCCTAAGACACCTAGACTCTGCATTCACGCAATCGGATCATCGTTCTTGAGATTTGAACACTGTTCGAGTTGTAAACTCCTTGAGCTGTGACTGTGTGCTCACTTCTTCACTTGTGTTCGTGTGCGCGCTGCGGATTTGGGTCTTGCATGTGTTGCTCTCCTATCCTTACTCTTGTGCTTTCTTTGTGATCATAACTTTGTAAGGGCGAGAGGCTCCAACTTGTGGAGATTCCTCGCAAACGGGAAGAATACTCAAGATAAAAGACCGTGGTATTCAAGTCGATCATTGGATCAATTGAAAGGGGTTGAGTGCAACCCTCGTCCATTGAGACGCCACAACGTGGAAGTAGGCAAGTGTTACTTGGCCGAACCATAGGATAAAAATCGCGTGTCTCGTGTTTTGCTTTTCTGTGATTGTTTTGTTCACACGACCTCGCTCCATAGCCACTTGGTTACACTAACACTTTAATAATCAAGTTTGTGGCTATTTAGTGTTTGATTTTACAGGATCACCTATTCACCCCCCTCTAGGTGCTCTCAACAATTTTTTTACCCCCAAAGTTATTTAGCAACTTCTTAAATCTGTGATTTAGAGAACTAAAATTTACATAACTATTGGAGTTACTCTAAGAAGTAAATTGGATTTAATAAGAAATTTGTAAATTTACAAAGTAGGTTTACATAACGGTTGGAGGGACATTTTTAGCAGTTTCTTAAATCTGTGATTTAGGAAGTTGTTCACATAACTACTGGAGTTGTTGCCTGGAGTTTGAAATAGAAGTCTTAGAGCATCTCCAAAAGGTTCTTTATTTTTAGCTCCCTATTTGACTCTTTATTTATATTTTTATAAAGACTACACTTATATATAGCATTTCACTCTAACAGACTATTTATCTATTTTGGCTAGTCAAGTTTGGCTATTGAGGGAGTCAATTTGAAGAGTCGGATAGTTTGACAAGTCAGATAGCTAGTCTGTTGTTGGAGACTTGTTCTCAAATGCTTCGGATTAAGAACAAGGCAACATAAAAAGTGTTAAATGATAAAGTCCTTCGTCCTCTGAAACATTATAATGAACTTCGGACGAAGGTCATGACAAGCATACCTTCGTAAGCACAAGAGATAATGATGAAGAATTCATACGGAATATGAAGCTTAATACGAACATTATTATTAGATCATTTCTATTTTATTGATATAGAAAAATAGAAATGATCGCAGATTACAAATGTACCTTCGGCTTGAAGGACAGCAAAAGTACAAGCGTGACGCCAAAAGCAAATGTCCAGTCAGCGTGAACAGTACAGGAGTACTGTTCATCTATTTATAGGCGCGGGACGCAGCCCATGTAAAATTACATTCATGCCCATTACATTTGCTAATGGCTTATAGCAATCTGTTAAGGTCTAAGTAGTCTTTTCATCTTTAAGTCGGTTCCCCTTTCTGCTGTCGCAACAAAGCTTCCCTGCGCATAGCTTCGGCTATGCACCATCCTTCGTACAGCTTGGTGATCAGCCCGTCTTTCATCTCAATCCCCCTTCGTCTAGCTTAGGCTTCGTCCTGACCGTACTCCATGTTCATAAACTGAGTCCGAAGATACATGTTCATATATTTCACTTGGAAAACATTGTCAAATTATGTTTTTGAGGACCTTCGGAAGACGAAGGCCCCCAACATTAGCCCCTCGCAATATTAGTTTGTTAGTGATAAATTCAGATTGCGATATGGACGAAGGCCTTAAGCCGAAGGTCCGAAAAACACCTTTCCTTTGCTAGAATAGCAACAGTCACTGACATGCGGGACTGCCCGGCTTCCGTCATACTGGGTGTATAAATAGGAGCTCGCCACAATTTATTTGGCACGCTCTCTTGACGTTTGCTTTGCCTGCTCAAATAGCTTTTTGCCCAAAAATATTTAATTTCCTCCCTAGCTTTAAGCTTCGGAAGCGAGACGTAGGATCTCCGAAGAGATGTCTGAGGAGAAGAAGGTTGCTGGCGAGATGAAGCTGAGCCTTTCTGAAGAGAAGAATCTGGGCTTTCTTGAAGCAATGGCGAGGACCAATACAGAGAAGATTACCAAAGAGATTTTAGAAGGTTTATCTGAAGATACTAACGACAGCGACAGTTACGATGTAGAAAGTGGCGGGGAAGAGTCCGAAGATCGACCATGGCGGCCAAGTCACACGGTCTTCGGAAAATCCACTATTAAGCAGAGTCATCTTGACAATATGAGGGGGAGATATTTCCGAGATGTGTCTATTGTGAGGGCTGATGTTGGAGAGAAAACTTCTCCCACTCCTGAGGAAAATGAGGTTGTGATTTTCCGAAGCTTCCTCAAAGCTAGGCTTCGGTTCCCCCTGAGCAACTTTGTTATTGAAGTTCTGAAGACATTTCAAATCTACCTTCACCAGATTACTCCCGAAGCTATTGTAAGAATGGGAATTTTTGTCTGGGCTGCGAGAAGCCAAGGTTTGGAACCAAATGCTAAGAGCTTTTGCAATATTCATGAATTAATATATGAAACGAAACCCTGGGGGAAAGAACAATATCACAACAACTTTGGCTGTTATAGCTTCGGTGCCCGCTCCGGGTCAAGCCGCCCCGTGCCAACCTTTCGGAAGAGGTGGCCCGGTGCCTGGATGACAGAATGGTTCTATGTGAAGAATGACTTGACAACGCAGGAAGATGTTAAGGGTATCATTATGCGCCCCATCTGGCAACGCTTCGGACTCCGAAAGCCGAAGATTGAAATAGATGAAGCAGCCGAAGAATGCCAAAGAGCCTTCGGCATGATCTGCTCTTTTATTGGGACAAGGGATTTGGTCCAAGAGCATATTGCCTTCAGAGTTTGGCCGCTTGCAGGGAAGTGGGAAATGCCGAAGGAGACCATCAAAGAACCTGATGAAGGTGGACTGGTTAGACTAAAATACACATTCAAATACGGAGATAAGTTTATTGAACCAGATGACGACTGGTTAAAAAGTATTGAAACCGTAAGTGACGAATTGCTTGGGGTATACTCGAAGGCCGAGAATACTGCATTATCAGCGACCTTCGGAGGCCGAAAGAAGAAGAGGCTTAACCGGGTATTTGATGCAATCGGGTTTGTCTACCCTGACTACCATTACCCGGTGCCAGGCCACAAAAGAAAAAATACTTCCCCTGTAAAAGAAGTTGTCTCAGGTGCTCCTAGCGAGCCAGCGCCGCAAAGAAAAAAGGTAAAGGTGCTCACACACCGGGCACGTTATATTGAAACGGCCACAGTGCCTGAGTTTATTGGTGAAGTCTCTTCGGCCACCGAAACTAAAGAACCAACTCCAGTGCCGAAGATCGAAGAAAAAGCTGAAGCACCTTCAGCAGAGAAAGCAGAAAAACCGAGAACTGAAGGAACAAAAATAGTGGAAATTTTAAGTCCTTCAGCAAGTGTTGAGACAATAAAAAACCAAAAGGGCCCAGCGGTGACCCCGAAAAGAAAAAGAATGGTCAATGTGCTAGATGTCTTGGAGACAATTAAGTCTTCAAGCACAACTCCGAAGAAGACTGTTGAAACTTCCAAAGCGGAAACTGAAATCTTTGCTGCTGAAGCTCCAAAGCAACAATCTGAGACTGAAGCTGGGCCTTCAGAGCCCACGAAGGTAAAATCCTTGGAAACCGAAGAAGAAAAAATGACGGAGCCAATTTTAGTTGAAGAAATCAGTACTGCTGCCCCCGAAGCATCCCCCAAGGTTCTTGATTATATTGTTCGACATGCTTCGGGGAAAAAGTTATCAGAAGAAGAAGTTTTTGAAGCTAATCACTATGCCAAAGAATTGAAATATCCAAAGGGGGCACTAGTGTTCAATGGGACAAATGAAGAAGATTTCCTATACTGCCTCCCAGATAACAAAGAATTACTCGTCTGCCGGGAAATGGCCCGAAGCATGGGGTTTCCGAAGCTGGAGGCTGGCCTCTGCGCGATGACAAAGGACGATCTTGCGGATAGCCTTGCGTACAATAGCCTGAAGGTATGAGAACTGCGCGTTTGGAAACTTTATGATTTAAAATCTATTCTTTTATTCTTATACCAACTCTTTTACATATAGGGTTTAATACTAAGCAACGCGCTGAGAGCGCAAAAGAATGCCGAAGACGAGAGCTATGAAATTGATTTCAACAACCTTCGAACAGAGGTTATCAAACTAAGAAACGAAGCCTTGGAAAAGGACAAAATTCTAGTTACATTGGTGGATAAGATAAAGGAGGACGAAGCTGCTTCTAAAGCACAGGCCGCAGCTCAAAAGCACGAGATTGACGATCTTCGGAAGCAATTAGCCCGAGCTAAAGAAGAACGCATACTTGAAGAAACGAAGCGAGAACTTAGCGACCAATGGGCAAATCATTTAGAAGGAACTGTTGAAGAGCTTCGCTCATCCAAGAAAAGATGTTATGACAAATCTATGCAGTGCGTTAAGAAAATGAAAACTAGCTTCGCCAGCGTTGGCGCATTCTCGAGCGAAGAAAACTTCACAAGAGGCAACCCCGAAGGCCCCATCGAATGGATTAATCACGAAGCTGAAGCCTTTGAGGAAATTTTGAATAGCCGCAGAGACATATGCGCTTTTTCGGGTGCCAGGGGGATTGCCACCATTTTGGAGAGGAAAGGCTGCGAGCATGTAAAAATTTTAGCACAATCCGAAACTGCCTTGTCCTACGAAGATGCAAAAGACCCTTCGGCCGAAGCTAGCATGGTTGGTGGAAAATTTTTCACCGATATCTGGGACAATGGTGGCCGAGAAATGGCCCGAGAAATTATCCAGAAAAGCGAAAAAGGCATCCATGATGCTAGAAAAGTAACAGAGGCTGCCGAGAAAAGCGCAGAGCCCGAAGGGCAAATAGGTATTAACTAGTGGTTTTTATTGTGTTGTAATTTTTAATTTCAAACTTTGTTTTCACTTTGTAATAGCAATGTAGCCGTATCCTGTCCTCCCTCAGATCCTGCTAAAGCGTCTCCGGGCCCCCACCCAAAGGAAGACGATGAAATTAAAAAGATGGCTGAAGCTATCATGGATCAAGTTGTCAATCAACTCCTGAACGAAGCTGCGGAAGTAGTACTTAGGGAAGACTAAGTACTATTGTAAAAACATTTGAAATGTAATATGTGTGGTATCTTGTAACCCTGAATGTAATATACTTGCTTTTCATGGTTCGATTCTTTACGATGCATGAAATTTTACATACGTACCGTTTTTGAGCCTTCGGCGAAAAAAACACCTTCCCTTCTTTTCATGCTTCGTGAAGAAAAATTTTCATGTATCACAACAATGTCCATAGTGCTCTGTTGAAGAATATCCAAGCTTCGTGAAAACATTCTCCGAAGCTATACTCCGAAGATCAATATTGTATCCCCTTGTGACTTAGCACGATTTTCACTTTTTCAAAGCATTCTTCCGAAGATCAATATTGTGTTTCCTTCTTGTGCCATATGCAACATGATGTATGATGCTTATGCTATGCGAAATGATGTGATGATGTTATGTTATGTAGAATGATATTTGTTCCGAAGATACACACACACATCCCCGCAATAAAACACATAATCTTTTTATATCAGCGCTGACTTTTCGCTGTAAGCCTCCCTTAGGAGCTTCTTCGCCTTTTACTTCAGCGGAATCAGCGTTTATTTTTCGCTGTAAGCCTCCCTTAGGAGCTTCTTCGCCTTTTACTTCAGCGGAATCAGCATTTATTTTTCGCTGTAAGCCTCCCTTAGGAGCTTCTTCGCCTTTTACTTCAGCGGAATCAGCGTTTATTTTTCGCTGTAAGCTCTGCATTCCCTTTGGAACGACTTTTGAGCAGAAAACTTACACTGCGCTCCCTTAGGAACGACTTTTTGTAGCTTCAGCAAACTTACACTGTGTTCCTTAGAACGACTTTTTGTTGCTTCGAAGAATTCACACCGTGCCTTTAAAATAAATTTTTGATAATTCGAAGGTCCTCCTTGCTATCGCAAATCTTTAAGCTTCGGCGACTTAAGCCTGTGAAAAAGATGTATTTTCCTTGTGGCAAAAAGCGAAACTATTACAAGAGATTTAAAGCGACAAAAGTACTCTAGTCTCCCATAAGTGTCCTTTATTACAAAGAAAATAAAACTGAATGCAAAAGACTGCTATCAAGGTAGGATATTTGTCAATAAATGTGCTTCGACTCTGGCACAGTGCTATTGACTGTGCGAGCTTCGGATTGTTCTCTGAAGTCCCTTTGGTGTTGAGCATATTGACCCTCTTCTGGCTGCTGGCCTCGTTGCAACGGTGGTGGAGGCGGAGGCTGTTGCCAAGAAGCTTGGGGTTGACTCGCCAAAGCAACAGAAGCTGCAGGGTGGTTGCCTACATATTCTGGGATGTAGGGCGAATGGTACGAAGCAGTGTGCATGACCTGCTTCGGCTGACTCTGTTGTGCCGCAGCTTCGGCTATCTCCTTTTGCTTCTGGATGGTAACATGGCACATCCTGGTGGTATGGCCCTTGTTTTCACCACAGAACAAGCAAAATATTTTCCTTGGTTGATCTCCAAATCTTCCGCCGAAGCCCCTGGCGCCTCTGCCTCTTGGAGCTGGCGGCCGGAAGGAGCTTTGCTGTTGCCCCGAAGCCTGCGAGGAGCACTGTGGCCTTTGCTGTTGGCTCCCCTTATCATCGTTTTGAGTAGAGTTGTGAATTGACCTGACATGCTTCGGATAAAATCTTCCTCCGAAGCCCCTGGTCATTTCGGAAAACCTGAAAGCTTCCTCTCTTCTTTGACGAAAATCATTGTCGGCCCGAATGTACTCGTCCATCTTCTGGAGCAGCTTCTCCAAAGTTTGAGGAGGCTTCCTAGCAAAGTACTGAGCTGAAGGTCCTGGCCGAAGTCCCTTGATCATGGCCTCAATGATAATTTCGTTGGGCACTGTTGGTGCCTGTGCCCTCAAACGTAAGAACCTCCGGACATACGCCTGAAGGTATTCTTCGTGATCCTGTGTGCACTGGAATAGAGCTTGAGCGGTGACCGGCTTCGTCTGAAACCCTTGGAAGCTGGTTAACAACATGTCCTTCAGCTTTTGCCATGAGGTGATTGTCCCTGGCCGAAGAGAGGAGTACCAAGTTTGAGCAACACTCCTGACAGCCATGACAAAAGACTTTGCCATGACTGCAGTATTGCCACTATACGAAGATATTGTTGCTTCGTAGCTCATTAGGAACTGCTTCGGATCGGAGTGGCCGTCGTACATGGGGAGTTGGGGCGGCTTGTAGGACGGAGGCCAAGGTGTAGCCTGCAGCTCAGCGGACAGAGGAGAAGCATCATCAAAAGCAAAATTTCCATGGTGGAAATTCTCATACCAGTCATCTTCGTTGAAGAAACCCTCCTGATGAAGGTCTTTATGCTGAGGCCTTCGGTTCTGCTCATCCTGAGTAAGATGACGAACTTCTTCAGAGGCTTCGTCTATCTGCCTTTGCAGTTCAGCTAGCCTGGCCATCTTTTCCTTCTTCCTCTGCACCTGTTGATGAAGCATCTCCATATCTCTGATTTCTTGGTCTAGCTCATCCTCTTGAGGCGTCGGGCTGGCAACCTTCCTCTTCTGGCTTCGGGCCTCCCGAAGAGAGAGAGAGTCTCCTGATTGGGGTCCAGCGGTTGCAGAGCTGCAGCCCCTGTTGCTGAAGCTTTTTCGGCGCCATAGCGAAGGTTTATGGTTGCCGAAGGTGTTCAAAACTCAAAGAGTGGAAGTGAGTTCACCGGAGGTAGACGCCAATGTTGGAGACTTGTTCTCAAATGCTTCGGATTAAGAACAAGGCAACATAAAAAGTGTTAAATGATAAAGTCCTTCGTCCTCTGAAACGAAAATAATGAACTTCGAACGAAGGTCATGACAAGCATACCTTCGTAAGCACAAGAGATAATGATGAAGAATTCATACGGAATATGAAGCTTAATACGAACATTATTATTAGATCATTTCTATTTTATTGATATAGAAAAATAGAAATGATCGCAGATTACAAATGTACCTTCGGCTTGAAGGACAGCAAAAGTACAAGCGTGACGCCAAAAGCAAATGTCCCGTCAGCGTGAACAGTACATGGGTACTGTTCATCTATTTATAGGCGTGGGATGCAGCCCATGTAAAATTACATTCATGCCCATTACATTTGCTAATGGCTTATAGCAATCTGTTAAGGTCTAAGTAGTCTTTTCATTTTTAAGTCGGTTCCCCTTTCTGCTGTCGCGACGAAGCTTCCCTACGCATAGCTTCGGCTATGCACCATCCTTCGTACAGCTTGGTGATCAGCCCGTCTTTCATCTCAATCCCCCTTCGTCTAGCTTAGGCTTTGTCCTGACCGTACTCCATGTTCATAAACTGAGTTCGAAGATACCTGTTCATATATTTCACTTGGAAAACATTGTCAAATTATGTTTTTGAGGACCTTCAGAAGACGAAGGCCCCAACATCTGTTAGAGAGTTATTTTGCTATTATTTAGCCAAAATTTAGCTGATGAGTCATTTTAGTAGTCTCTTGGAGAGCAATGACTAATATGCAAGTAATTATTAGGTGCAAGCGTGTAAGCAGCTCTCTTGGTCTGTTGAATCTAATACCAACCGTATGTATAATCGTGGTTTGTTATGAGCTTTTTTATAAAACTACACGAGGAAGTGGCGAGAGGATTTAAATGCTAAATATAACATACGGTTAGATCTAAATCTAACAGACTAAAATAACTGCTTGGACGTTTGTATATAATAGCTGTTTGTATTAGTCTTTGGAGATGCTCGTTTGCATATAATAGCTCCTTGCGTATTATTCGTTAGACTTCTCGCACAGCCTTCCACAAAAGTCGTTGCCGATATTTCTTCCCAACGTAAGCAGTAGCAATTCAAAGGGTTCCAAGCCCCGATGACGTCGCGCGCAGAAACCAATCCAAATAAAAATCCTGGAGCCATCGGCCGCCGGCAGCCACAGCAGTCGCTTCCCTGATCTGCCAAGCAATGGAGACGCGTCTCTTCCTCCTCTGTGCTACTACTGTCGCCATCGCTCTCGTCTCCCTTTTGCTGGTCCTCGTCGCCCGCGGCCGCAAGCCCAGCGCCGGTCGCCTCCCGCCGGGCCCGCCGGCGCTGCTCTTCCTCGCCAAGTTCCTTGCGCTGCGGCGCTCCATCTTCGACCTGGCTCCGCTGCTCCGCGACCTGCACGCGCGCTACGGCCCCGTCATCTCGGTCCGCCTCGCCCGCACGCTCGTCTTCGTCGCCGACCGCCGCCTCGCGCACCGCCTCCTCGTCCAGGGCGGCGCCACCTTCGCGGACCGCCCGCCACCCGTTGACCCAAACAGCCTCTTCAGCGCCGGCGGCCGTGATGTCAGCTCCGCGCCCTACGGCGCATACTGGCGCCTCGTGCGCCGCAACCTCGCGGGCGAGGCGCTGCAGCCCGCCCGCGTCGCCCTCTTCGCGCCCGCCAGGCGGTGGGCGTGCGACGGCCTCGTCGACAACCTCCTCCGTCGCAGTCGTCGGAGCGACGCTGGCGCTGGCGCTGGCGCTGCCGGAGACGACGCCACTACCGTCACGCTGAGGCCGTTCCTCCGCCGCGCCATGTTCGAGCTGCTAGTGTACATGTGCTTCGGCGTGCGGCTGGGCCAGGACACGCTCGACGAGATCGAGGGGCTGCAGCACCGGGCGCTCCTGACGCTCACCACCTTCCCGATCTTCGCCTTCTTTCCCGCAGTCACCAAACGGCTCTTCCGCAGCCGGTGGGAGGCCAACGTCGCGGTGCGGCGGAGGCAGGACGATCTGTTCGTCCCTCTCATCCACGCCAAGGCCACGCGCGGGAACGACGACGGCGACACCAGCGCCAGCCCGCCGAGCTACGCGGACACGCTCCGCGCGCTGCGAGTGCCCGAGGAGGGCGACCGCCCGCTCACGGACGCCGAGATGGTCAGCCTCTGCTCCGAGTTCCTCAACGGCGGGACGGACACGACGGTGACGCTGGTGGAGTGGATCATGGCGGAGCTCGTCAACCACCCGGACGTGCAGGCCAAGGTGCACGAGGAGGTCATCAGGTCGCCGTCGTCGTCCAAGCTGGCAGACCACGGTGGCGATGACATCCAGGTCGGCCAGGCGATGCCGTACCTCAAGGCCGTGGTGCTGGAGGGCCTTCGCCTGCACCCGCCGGGCCACTTCGTGCTCCCGCATGGCGTGCAGACCGACGGCGCCGACGTCGGCGGCTACACGGTGCCCAGGGGTGCGGAGCTGAACTTCCTGGTGGCAGAGATCGGGCGTGACGAGACGGTGTGGACAAAGGCGCGGGAGTTCCGGCCGGACCGGTTCCTGGACGGCGGGGAGGGCTGCGGCGTCGACATCACCGGCAGCCGGGAGATCAAGATGATGCCTTTCGGCGCCGGGCGGCGCATGTGCCCCGGCTACTCGCTCGGCGTCCACCACGCCGAGTACTTCGTGGCGAGGATGGTGCGGGACTTGGAGTGGCGCCCGCCGGTGGACGGCGTGGCGGTGGAAATGGCGGAAGCGCTGGACTTCACCGTCGTCATGAAGCAGCCGCTCCGTGCACGCATCATCGCCAGATATTAGCTCCATGCGTGGTATTCCGCTGGGGATAAGATAAGCTACTATTCTGTTACATCAGTATCCCTTCGTGGATGTACTACTAATCTGTGGGCGATGCTTGATGCTTCCAAGAGCTGGAGTAGAATACATGTAGCTACACCGTTTACTAATTACCCTACTAATATATACAACTACACCGTTTACCAATTATAATATACTTAGTGCTTATATTATATACATATCACTATAATACTATCATTACATCAGGAACGAGATGTGCACCACGTATGATGGCTCTTCGTGTGTGAAAAGATAGAATCCGTTAGAGCATCTCCAACAACGTGACCTATAAAAATGCCTTATAATTTAAAAATAAGTAAATTTTATAGAATTTAGGGCACCAACAAAACATCCCGCTCCAACAGTAAAGCCCCAAATCTAGATTATAGGGCAGCCCACTACGGTGTAGTATATTTGAGGCAATTGAGATGGTGCCCTATAGTTTTTGACAAAATTTGTTGAATTGGGGCACTGTTGGAGTGATTTTTCCTGTGTAGAGCCCTATATTTCGATTTGAGGCAGTAGTTTAAGGCATTGTTGGAGATGCTCTTATGCTTGGTGTTTGCATTCACTAGAGCTAATAATTAATGACTAAAATTAGTTGAAACATCCAAACGCTCTAGCTAATAGTTCAGCTATTAACTATTTTTGATAAATTAGTTAATATTTAGCTAGTTATTTGTTAGCTAGCTAATTCCACTAACAATTTTTAGCCAACTAACTATTAGTTCTAGTGTATTCAAACACTCCTTAGGTAGTGTCTACTGTTCAGTAGGCCGATTCCTATCCCTCTCTCGTCGACTTCACTCTTGCTCCTGTCGCTCTAGTGTACAGAATGCAGCAGGCTATAACCTCAGCCTATAGCTACATCAGCTTTTCTATTCCAGAATTAAGTAATTTACACAAAAAAAATTTCAACGCTTAGAAATCACACAACATAATATTTTTTATTGAATTAAAAATTATGAAGTACATGATAATTAAAATAAAATTACATAACTCTAATCGGACTCCACGATCTCATCCTCATTTTCCTCCTCTTCACGCTCCGCTTCCAATTCCTCTTCTTCCTTGTCTACTATACCAAGTTCTTTTTCGACCATCTTTACGATCCCGGTATGGGTACGTATTTCAGCCGAGTCTATATCTCTAGTTGATCGGCCCTTAGGATGTTCCATTACTTCAAAAGCTTGGCCTTCACAAATCCACCCCACAAGTTCTTCATTTTGAATGCTTTACTTGTTGATACACTGCTCGTGGCTCCCTTCTCTTTTCCATTCGTCTTTGTCTTTCGTGCAGCCGCCTTTGTCCTATCGCACCCCACTGGTCGGGGCACTTCCTCTTCGGTATCTTCGATGCCTTCAGAACTATATTCACCAGAGGCTCCGAGTCAGGTTCTCTTATTCGCAGTCGCATCAGATCCACTACCAAGACCATGTTTTGCTGACCACTTGGGCTCATGGCGAAAAACTTGCAACCAGTGATGGAGCTTAAATGGATGCCCCATTTTACCCTCGAACCTCGTCGTTGCTGCCTCCATGGCCATTGCACCGTCTGCTCCGCTCTGATGCAACCTTTTTCTTAGAGGTAGTATCCATTGAACTTGGTCACCTCCGGTTATAGGTTCCCTAATGATCTTTAAGATGCTTGGCGGTTCAATGCCGACGAGGATCGGAGGTGGTGTTATATGTTGCCGTTATTTGGCCCTAGAAACTTGATCCACTCTTATTGTTGCCGGAGATGGGATCATTAGAATGCATAATCCAAGCATTAACCTACAATAAAACCTATAATATAAGTAAACTAAAAATTAAGATTAAATAAATGAGAAATGATTCACTCACCATCTTTTCCTCATCGACAGTCATCTAGTCTAAGCCTTTTCGTACATTTTTCCTTCGACACAGGATTTTCCTCAGGTTGGTTTTCAGATCCAACAGATAAAGGTGCAATTGGAGGAGGTGCTCCATACGGAGGTGGAGTATATGGATGAGGTGCTCCATATGGAGGTGGAGCATATGGAAGTGAGGAGGGGCATACAGAGGTACCTAGAAAGAAGCTTGACTTCCATCCGCAGCAGGTGGGGGAGGGGCATACGGACGTACCGGGAATGAAGCTTGAATTCCGGCTTGGGAAGTTGGAGGTTGACCATATGAAGACGGTGGGTATGGATACAAATAATAGGAATAGGGGTATGGTGGTTGACGCGCAGCTGGAAATAGTACACGGGGGACTAAGGCTGAAACATCGGATTGACGATGCAGTGGAGAAGACTCATCAAACGGAAAGGTTGTAGGCGACCCATCGGACTGCAAGAGATCCATGAAGGTGTTCAAATTTGGTGACCAACCCGACATTATTTGAAGAGAAGGGAGTTTGGAAGAAAAAAATGAGATGAAATGATGTGTGGAATGAGGTCCACCCAGGTAGGGGTATTTATAGAGGGATTGAGGATAAAATTTGTGATTTTTGCATTTTTGAATTTTTGGACTCCAAACGATAAAAATGGCTAGCACACGTGGCGCCATGTGGACCAATCAGATCATGCCAACTCATTCTCACCCGCGCTCTCGCCTGCACGTGACCCACGCCAACGTGTCACCCGCCTATCGCCTCACTCTCGCTCGGGCGCGCGCTCCAGCGCGAGCGAGGTGATATCGCCCACTTTCACCGAGTGTGAGCAACGTCACCCGGGGATCGCCTCTTGCCCTTCTCTTGCCCAAGCCAGGGTGACAGCGGCATCGTGCCACCCGGGCTCTCGCCCGCGTTGGCACCAGCCGTAGAATGTAACTTCTCCCGTTTTCCTATAAAGCATAGTAGTATAGCAACATAGAATATATACCAACTCCAAGCATGCTGACGAGTACATCACTGCCATTGATACAACCACAGTGACAACCATTCACAAGTCATTACTAAGCAAGGACACGCGCGTGTGCACGTAAACTTAAATATCAGGTGAACTCGTTGCTTGCTGTTGAAGTTAATCCTTATTTAAATGAGGTACTAAAGCATGGCGATAACTTTATTATGCTTAGGTGTTTGGGAGTTGAACCATATTGGAGCGGAGAAGGCAACTAGACAATAAAAGCTGTTGGAACCGAAGGGATTTCGTAACTGCACCAAGCACAAGATTAAATGGAGCATAACTTTCAACTCCCAAGGTCATTTAATGCAAATAAGTACTTGTTGGAAAGTTATATTCATCTACTTTCTAGTGGATCAAGAATCAATGAGAGACCACACACTAAGTGTCCAAGAATTGCCAAGTGAACTCCTGCTCTACCCAAGTCAATTTTGTAACTGTAGCATGCACCAGATTAAATGGAACATATCTTTCAACTCCCAAGGTTGTTTAATGCAAATAAGTACTTGTTCGAAAGCTCTCTTCCTCTTCTTTCTAGTGGATCAAGAATTAATGCGAGATACCAACCGAGGCGTCCAGAAACTGGCAAGAGAGCTTCATTACTCCACCAGAACTCCTTATTTCTATACCTCTATTTAAGCAACTAGCAGCCACCAAAGAACTGGTTTTTGTTTGATTGAAGTTTAGCCTTTGCTACTTCCTTGTAAACTTGTGTGTGGGCTAGACCATTCGGTTACTTGAAACAGGACCCCAACTTCATGAAATAAGTGAGTGTCTGCTTGTTATCTTGTTCTTGCTTGTTCTCGATTGCTTGCAGGTTCAAGGCTGTTCTTGGCACGGCAAGAGCAACAACAACATGAGTCAGTGTAACTATCGCTAAGGCACAACACCCTTGTGGTTGTTGTAGTCGAATAGCACAACATCGACCTCCACCCCAAATCGTAGTTATCATGAGATGGTGTACCTGTCGCTCAAGGCGGCACAACATCTTGGTTTTGGTAGTAGGGCAGCCAACGTCATTCTCCAACCATTTTCCAACCATCATCAACTCTCATTGAAAGATCGGGCTCCCTTCTACCCGTTGGGTTTATCAAGTGGTATCAAATTTCAGGTTGCTCGGTGCGAGATCTTCTCCTTTCTAGTTTATTTACCTATAGTCCACTTTTACCCAAAGATAAATTCAGATATGAAAATCACCTAAAACAGTTTGAGCCTTTGCTTTGCTACTTAGTTCCCAACTTGTTGAATTCGTGGTTGCTGCATTTGTGTCGAGTTGCTGGTCTAAAATTTTCTTACCACTAGAGTTTCGAGTTTGTAGCACCTTGTTTAGATCACCATTTTAGACCTCTTGAGAGCACCTAGAGGGGGGGGGTGAATAGGTGATCCTGTAAAATCAAACACTAAATAGCCACAAAATTTAGTTATTAAAGTGTTAGCGTGACTAAGTAGTTTTGAAGCGGGTTCTTGTGGATAAAACAATCACAGAGAAGGCAACACAAGAGACACACGATTTTATCCCGTGGTTCGGCCAAGTAACACTTGCCTACTTCCATGTTGTGGCGTCCCAATAGACGAGGGTTGCACTCAACCCCTTTCAAGTGATCCAATGATCAACTTGAATACCACGGCTGTCGGGTACCATAATTAGGGGTACCCCCAACACTCCTAAACTCGGCTGGTAATCACCATCAGCACAAGCTGCAGAGACTGATGGGCGCAATTCAGGTCAAGGCTCCGTCCAGTCAAGGGACGCGATCTCGCCTCGCTCGAGCCCAGCCTTGGGCAGGAACAGTAGACCCAGGCGAATTCACGCCTCGCCCGAGGGCCTCCTTAAGAAACGGGCGTACCCTCGACTCGCTCGAGGCCCAGCTCGGGCAGGCTTCGCAGTGAAGCAACCTTGGCCAGATCGCCTCGCCAACCAACCGTATCGCAGGAGCATTCAATGCGAGGATCGCCTAACACCTTATCCTGACGCACGTTCCTCAGTCGGTAGGACCGAAGTGACCGTAGTCACTTCGCCCCTCCACTGACTGACTTGACAGGAAAACAGCGCCGCCTGCCTCGCTCCGACTGCTGTGCCACCCGCCAGGGCAAGGCTGACAACAGCTAAGTCCAGCCTCAGGCGCAACGGGAAGCTCCGCCTCGCCCGACCTTGGGCCTCGGTCTCAGAAGGAGGTCTCCGCCTCGCCCGACCTCAGGGCTCGGCCCCCGCCTCGGCCTCGGAAGGTGGTCTCCGCCTCGCCCGACCCCAGGGCTCGGCCTCAACCTCGACCTCGGAGGATGGTCTCCGCCTCGCCCGACCCCAGGGCTCGACCTCGCCCCCGACCTCAGAAGGAATCGCGTCCTCACCCAACCCCGGCCTCGGCCTCAGGAGGAGTCACCAACTCGCCCGACCTTGGGCTTGGACCGACCACGCCACAGGGGGGGTACATCATTGCCCTACCCCTAGCTAGCTCAGGCTACGGGGAACAAGACCGGCGTCCCATCTGGCTCGCCCCGGTAAACAAGTAATGATGGCACCCCGCGTGCGCCCATGACGACGGCGGTTCTCAGCCCCCTACGGAAGCAAGGAGACGTCAGCAAGGTCCCGGCAGCCCCGACAGCTGTGCTTCTACAGGGCTCAAGCGCTCCTTCGATGGCCACGACATCGCATGCACAGGGCTCTAGCACCTCTCCGACAGCCACGTTGGCATGTACATAGGGCTCTGGCTCCTCTCTACCGGACATGTTAGCATATTGCTATACCCCCCATTGTACACCTGGACCCTCTCCTTACATCTATAAAAGGAAGGTCCAGGGCCCTCATATGAGAGGGTGGTCGCGCGGGAGGACGGGCCGACGAATAGGATCTCTCTCTCTCCCTCACGAACGCTTGTAACCCCCTACTGCAAGCGCATCCGCCCTGGGCGCAGGATAACACGAGCCACGGTTCTCCCCCTTGTGTTCCATCTCGCGCTGACCCATCTAGGCTGGGACACGCAGTGACAATTTTACTCGTCGGTCCAGGGACCCCCCGGGGTCGAAACGCCGACAACGACTTTCTTCCTTATAGTCTTTCTCCCGTTTGTGAGGAATCTCCACAAGTTGGAGCCTCTCGCCCTTACATAAAATATCACAAAGAAGGCACAAGAGTAAGGCTAGGAGAGCAACACACACAACACACAAATCCGCAGCACACACACGCACACAAGACAAGACTTGAGCTTGAAACATAGCACAGAGAGTTCACAACTTGAACGGAGCTCAAATCACTAACACAATCGATCAAATGCGCGGAGGTAGAGTGTGGGAATCTTAGAATGCTTAGTGAATGCTTGGGTAACTCTTCCATGCGCCTAGGGGTCCCTTTTATAGCCCCAAGGCAGCTAGGAGCCATTGGAGGCAAACTTAGAAGGCCATTCTTGCCTTCTGTCGAGTGGCGCACCGGACAGCTACTGTAGCCTGTCCGGTGCACGATTGCCTTCCAAATCGGGCACAGTCGACTGTTGCAGCTTTGGGCCCGTTGACGCACCGAACACTGTCCGGTGCACACCGGACAGTCTGGTGCCCCCCGCCGACCGTTGGAACTACCACACGTCGCCCACAAATTTTGCGGCCGACCATTGGCGCTGGCGGCCGTTGGCTCACCGGACAGTCCGGTGCACCACCGGACAGTCCGATGAATTATAGCCACGTTGCCTTTTCCGTTTCTCGAGAGCGACGAGTTCGCCGCGGATGACTCACCGGACAGTCCGGTGAATTATAGCCGTACACCGCCGTCGAATCCCGAGAGCGGCGAGTTCACGCGGACCAGCCTGGCGCACCGGACACTGTCCGGTGCACCACCGGACATTGTTCGGTGCTCCACCGGATAGTCCGGTGTGCCAGACCGAGCTGAAGTTTCCTCTCTTCTTCTTTAGTCACTGTTTCTAGCACTTGGATAACCATGTTAGTACATAAAACAATTCACCAAGTCTAGAAATATACCTTTTACCTTGATTTGCACTTCTCACTTTATTTGACACATAAGAACTTAATTAAACGTGTTGGACACTAAATCACCAAAACATTATGGAAATTGCCCAAGGGCACATTTCCCTTTCAATCTCCCCCTTTTTGGCGATTTATGCCAACACAACAAAAAGCAACCAAAATAAACGCAACTGAGGACCAAATCATTTTTGCACAAGATTTGACATATTTGGATCATTCTTTGCCACCACTTGGTTTGTTTTTGCAAATCAAATTCATTTTCCTATCTCTAAGTCAAACACGCTTGTTTGGGCACAAAGAGAGATAATCCAAGAGTGAAATTGATCAAGTGTCAAAAACTCCCCCTTTTCCCATAATCAAAATTCTCCCCCATAAGAGACCAAATTTTGCAATAAGAGCATTTTGAACAAATCAAAAATTCTAACTCAATTATTTTTGAAATTCACAAGTGGTAGCTGATCCATTTGCTTTGGCCTCAATTTCTCCCCCTTTGGCATTAAGCACCAAAACGGGATCATTATTGGCCCTTTTAACCCCATTGCCTCACCAAAAATGTCAATTAAGAGCAAAAAGGCTAATAGAGCATAAGAATGAACTTGGAATTAAATACACCAATACCAGAGTGCAGTGGAAGTCTTTGCAACGTCCAAGTCCATTTTCCCTTTCAATGCACCTTTGAGACTACATCAAGTATACTCAATAAAACAGGTTAGTCTCAAAGGGTCAAGTTGTAGCACATCTCCCCCTAAATATGTGCACCATTTGCATATGGACTTGTGAGGTCCGGGGAGGTCTTGTACAACTTGAGCACCACAAAAATACAACGAGTAATGTATATGCTTCAAAGTAACATGATCAAAGGCATAGAGCCCATGTCTACTATAGATCAATCCAAGTTACGCGAATCTAAGACATTTAGCTCACTACGCAACCTGCAAAAAGTTTTCTCATCCAACGGCTTGGTAAAGATATCGACTAGCTGGTTCTCGGTGCTAATATGATACACCTCGATATCTCCCTTTTGCTGGTGGTCTCTCTGGAAGTGATGCCGGATGTCTATGTGCTTAGTGCGGCTGCGTTCAACAGGATTATCCGCCATGCGGATAGCACTCTCATTGTCACATAGGAGTGGGACTTTGCTCAGATTGTAGCCAAAGTCCCGGAGGGTTTGCCTCATCCAAAGTAGTTGCGCACAACACTGTTCTGCGGCAACATACTCGGCCTCAGCGGTGGATAGGGCAATGGATGTTTGTTTCTTTGAACTCGAGGACACCAGGGACCTTCCTAGAAATTGGCACGTCCCCGATATGCTCTTCCTATCAACCTTGCACCCGGCATAGTCGGAGTCTGAGTATCCAATCAAGTCAAAGGTAGACCCCTTTGGATACCAGATCCCGAAGCAAGGCATAGAAACTAAATAACTAAGTATTCGCTTAATGGCCACAAGGTGACATTCCTTGGGGTTGAATTGATATCTAGCACACATGCATATACTTAGCATAATGTCCGGTCTACTAGCACATAAATAAAGTAATGAACCTATCATGGACCGGTATGCCTTTTGATCAACGGACTTACCTCCTTTGTTGAGGTCAACATGCCCGTTTGTTCCCATCGGTGTCTTCGCGGGCTTGGCGTCCTTCATCCCAAACTGCTTGAGAAGATCTTATGTGTACTTCGTTTGGGAGATGAAGGTGTCATCCTTGAGTTGCTTCACTTGGAACCCAAGGAAGTAGGTCAACTCGCCCATCATCGACATCTCGAACTTTTGTGTCATCACCTTGCTAAACTCCTCACAAGACTTTTGATTAGTAGAACCAAATATTATGTCATTGACATAAATTTGGCACACAAAAAGATCACCATCACAAGTCTTTGTAAAAAGAGTGGGATCGGCTTTCCCAACCTTGAAGGCATTAGCAATTAAGAAATCTCTAAGGCATTCATACCATGCTCTTGGGGCTTGCTTAAGTCCATAGAGCGTCTTAGAGAGCTTGAACACATGGTCGGGGTACCTGTCATCCTCAAAGCCAGGGGGTTGTTCCACGTATACCTCCTCCTTTATTGGCCCATTGAGGAAAGCGCTCTTCACGTCCATTTGAAATAGCTTGAAAGAGTGGTGAGCGGTATAGGCTAATAGAATTCAAATAGACTCTAGCCTAGCCACAGGAGCAAAAGTCTCCTCGAAATCCAAACCTGCGACTTGGGCACAACCTTTTGCCACAAGTCGAGCCTTCTTTCTTGTCACCACCCCATGCTCGTCTTGCTTGTTGCGGAACACCCACTTGGTTTTGAGAGCACCTAGAGGGGGGGTGAATAGGTGATCCTGTAAAACTTAAAACTTAACACCACAAACTTGATTAAGAGTTAGTATAATGAAATCAAGTGAGTAGAGAGGAGAGCTCTTGTGAAGCACGATAGACACAATAAGGACAAGCACAAGAGACACGAGGATTTTATCCCGTGGTTCGGTCAAGTACAAAACTTGCCTACTCCACGTTGTGGCGTCCCAATGGACGAGAGTTGCACTCAACTCCTCTCAAGTGATCCAATGATCAACTTGAATACCATGGTGTTCTTTTCACTTTGCTCTTTTCTCGTTTGCGAGGAATCTCTACAACTTGGAGTCTCTCGCCCTTACAATAAGAATCAATATGAAGCACAAGAGTAAGGGAGGGAAGCAACACACACAAAACAACAGCAAATACGCACACCCACGATCAAGACTTGAGCTCAAGACAATATCTCAAGGTTCTCAATAGAACAGAGCCCAAATCACTAAGAATGACGAACTAGTGCGCAAGAGTGAAGTGTGAATGATCAACAATGCTCAAAGGTTGCTTGGTATCTTCCTCCATGCGCCTAGGGGTCCCTTTTATAGCCCTAAGGCAGCTAGGAGCCGTTGAGAGCATTTCAAGAAGGCAAGTACGACGTTAATCACTTCCCGAGAGCAGCAAGTACGCCTGAGCCAGCCTGGCGCACCGGACACTGTCCGGTGCACCACCGGACAGTCCGGTGCACCCAGACAGGGTTGACTTTGGCTGAACAAAGCCATCTTTAATTCCAACTTGATTTTTCCTGTTTCCAGCACTTGGTCACAATACATTAGTCTCTAACACAATGTACTAAATCTGAGAAACATACCTTTATACTTGATTTGTGCTTTGTCCACCATTTAATACTTAGGCACTTGTGTTAGACACTAAATCACCAAAATACTTAGAAATGGCCCAAGGGCACATTTCCCTTTCAATCTCCCCCTTTTTGGTGATTTATGCCAACACAACATAAAGCAAGTAGAACAAGTGCAAAATCACTTCAAATAAGAACTCAAAATTGTTTTGATTCAAATTTGACATATATGGATCATTTTTTGCCACCACTTGGTTTGTTTTTGCAAATCAAACTCAATTTCCTATCTCTAAGTCAAACACACATGTTGAAACATAAAGAGAGATATTTCACGAGAAATTGATCAAGGATTCAAAAACTCCCCCTTTTTCCCATAATTAAGCCTTCTCCCCTCAAGAGACCAACTTTTAACAATAATAGGCAAACAAGAGTATTTTGACAAACAAAAACTATAACTCCAAAATTCACAAGTGGTAACTGATCCATTTGTTGCTTTGGCCGTATTTTCTCCCCCTTTGGCATCAAGCACCAAAACGAGATCAACTTTGGCCCTTTAACCCCATTGCCTCACCAAAATCTTCAACTAAGAGTAAAAAGGCAGTAAGAGTACAAAGATGAACTTGGTAAAAAGTTACTCTTTCATCGAAGTGCAGTGGAAGTCTTGCATGGTCCAAGTCCACTTTTTCCCTTTCAAACCTCCTTTGAGACTAAATTAAGCAAACTCAAGCACACAGTTAGTCTCAAAGGGTCAAGTTGTAGCACATCTCCCCCTAAATTTGTGCATCACTTGCAAAGGACTTGTGAGGTTCGGGGATTGCTTGTACAACTTGAGCACCATAAATAAACAACAAAATGCATTAAGGAACATGATCAAAGGCATAAACACATGTATGCTATAAATCAATCCAAGTTCCGCGAATCTAAGACATTGAGCTCACTACGTAGCCTGCAAAAGGTCTTCTCATCTAGAGGCTTAGTAAAGATATCGGCTAGCTGGTTCTCGGTGCTAACATGAAACACTTCGATATCTCCCTTTTGCTGGTGGTCTCTCAAAAAGTGATGCCGGATGTCTATGTGTTTTGTGCGGCTGTGTTCAACAGGATTATCCGCCATGCGGATAGCACTCTCATTATCACATAGGAGTGGGACTTTGCTCAGATTGTAGCCAAAGCTCGGAGGGTTTGCCTCATCCAAAGTAGTTGCGCGCAACACTGTCCTGCGGCAACGTACTCGGCCTCAGCGGTGGATAGGGCAACGAAAGTTTGTTTCTTAGAGCTCCATGACACCAGGGACCTTCCTAAGAATTGGCACGTCCCTGATATACTCTTCCTATCGACCTTACATCCAGCATAGTCGGAGTCTGAATATCCAATCAAGTCAAAGGTAGACCCCTTAGGATACCAGATCTCGAAGCAAGGCGTAGCGACTAAATATCTAAGAATTCGCTTCACAGCCACTAAGTGACACTCCCTTGGATCGGATTGAAATCTAGCACACATGCATACGCTAAGCATAATATCCGGTCTACTAGAACATAAATAAAGTAAAGACCCTATCATAGACCGGTATGCCTTTTGATCAACGGACTTACCTCCTTTGTTGAGATCGGTGTGTCCGTCGGTTCCCATCGGAGTCTTTGCGGGCTTGGCGTCCTTCATCCCAAAACGCTTGATCAAGTCTTGCGTGTACTTCGTTTGGGAGATGAAGGTCCCATCCTTGAGTTGCCTCACTTGGAACCCAAGGAAATAGCTTAACTCGCCCATCATTGACATCTCAAATTTTTGAGTCATCACCCTGCTAAACTCTTCACATGACTTTTGATTAGTAGAACCAAATATTATGTCATCGACATAAATTTGGCACACAAAAAGATCACCATCACAAGTCTTAGTAAAAAGAGTTGGATCGGCTTTCCCAACTTTGAAAGCATTAGCAATTAAAAAGTCTCTCAGGCATTCATACCATGCTCTTGGGGCTTGCTTAAGTCTATAGAGCGCCTTAGAGAGCTTACACACGTGGTCGGGGTACCGTTCATCCTCAAATCCAGGGGGTTGCTCCACGTACACCTCCTCCTTGATTGGCCCGTTGAGGAAAGTGCTCTTCACATCCATTTGGAACAACCTGAAAGAATGGTGAGCGGCATATGCTAGCAAAATGCGAATGGACTCTAGCCTAGCCACAGGAGCAAAAGTCTCCTCAAAGTCCAAACCTGCGACTTGGGCATAACCTTTTGCCACAAGTCTAGCCTTGTTCCTTGTCACCACCCCGTGCTCGTCTTGTTTGTTGCGAAACACCCACTTGTTTCCCACAACATTTTGCTTGGGACGAGGCACCAGTGTCCAAACTTCATTTCTCTTGATGTTATTGAGCTCCTCTTGCATGGCCAACACCCAGTCCGGATCTAGCAAGGCCTCCTCTACCCTGAAAGGCTCAATAGAAGAGACAAAAGAGTAATGCTCACAAAAATTAACTAATCGAGATCGAGTAGTTACTCCCTTGCTAATGTCACCCAATATTTGGTCGACGGGATGATCCCTTTGAATCATCGCTCAGACTTGAGTTGGAGGTGCCGGTTGTGCTTCTTCCTCCATTACTTGATCATCTTGTGCTCCCCCTTGATCACACGCCTCCTCTTGATGAACCTGTTCATCTTCCTGAGTTGGGGGATGTACCATTGTTGAGGAAGAATGTTGATCTTGCTCCTTTTGTTCCATTGGTCTCACATCTCCAATCGCCATGGTGCGTATTGCGGCCGTTGGAACGTCTTCTTCATCTACATCATCAAAATCAACAACTTGCTCTCTTGGAGAGCCATTAGTATCATCAAATGCAACGTCGCTAGAGACTTCAACCAAACCCGATGATTTGTTGAAGACCCTATACACCTTTGTATTTGAGTCATAACCTAACAAAAACCCTTCTACGGCTTTGGGAGCAAATTTGGAATTCCTACCCTTCTTCACTAGAATGTAGCATTTACTCCCAAAAACTCGAAAATATGAAACATTGGGTTTGTTACCGGTTAGTAGCTCATATGAGGTCTTCTTGAGGAGGCGATGAAGGTAGACCCGGTTGATGGCGTGGCAAGCCGTGTTCACGGCTTCCGACCAAAAGCGCTCGGGGGTCTTGAACTCTCCAAGCATCGTCCTCGCCATGTCTATAAGCGTCCTGTTCTTCCTCTCTACCACACCATTTTGCTGTGGTGTATAGGGAGCTGAGAACTCATGCTTGATTCCTTCCTCCTCAAGATGCTCCTCCACTTGAAGGTTCTTGAACTCGGACCCATTGTCACTCCTTATCTTCTTCACCTTAAGCTCAAACTCGTTTTGAGCTCTCCTTAGGAAGCGCTTGAGGGTCCCTTGGGTTTCAGATTTATCCTGCAAAAAGAATACCCAAGTGAAGCGGGAAAAATCATCAACTATAACAAGACTATATTTACTTCCTCCTATGCTTAGATAGGCGACGGGTCCGAAGAGGTCCATATGAAGTAACTCCAGGGGTCTTGATGTGGTCATCACATTCTTGGCATGATGAGAGCTTCCCACCTGTTTCCCTGCTTGACAAGCTACACAAGGTCTATCTTTTTCGAAAGTAACATTAGTTAGACCTATCACGTGTTCTCCCTTTAGAAGCTTGTGAAGGTTCTTCATCCCCACATGTGCTAAGCGGCGATGCCACAGCCAGCCCATGCTAGTATTAGCAATTAAGCATGCATCTAGACCGGCCTCCTCTTTTGCAAAGTCAACTAAATAGAGTTTGCCGTCTAATACACCCTTAAAAGCTAATGAACCATCACTTCTTCTAAAGACAGGCACATCTACATTTGTGAATAGGCAATTATATCCCATATTACATAATTGACTTACGGATAACAAATTATATCCAAGTGACTCTACTAAGAATACATTAGAAATGGAGTGCTCGGAAGAAATAGCAATTTTTCCTAACCCTTTCACCTTGCCTTGGTTCCCATCACCGAATATGATTGAATCTTGGGGATCCTTGTTCTTGACATAAGAAGAGAACATCCTCTTCTCCCCCATCATGTGGTTTGTGCATCCGCTGTCGATAATCCAGCTTGAGCCCCCGATTGCATAAACCTGCAAGGCAATTTTAGGCTTGGGTCTTAGGTACCCAACTCATGTTGGGTCTTGCAAGGTTAGTCACAATAGTCTTAGGGACCCAAATGCAAGTCTTGTCTCCCTTACATTTTGCCCCTAATTTTCTAGCAACTATCTTCCTATCTTTTCTACAAATTGCAAATGAAGCATTGCAGGCATGATAGATTGTAGAAGGTTCATTCATTACTTTCCTAGGAGCATGAACAATATTTCTTCTAGGCATAGCATTTTTCCAAGCAACATTTCTATCATACATAATAGAAGAGCTAGAAGCAACCATGGCATGAGAATCAAAAGCATCATAACTTCTAAAAGCATTCCTAGAATGTCTCCTATCATGATACATGAAAGCATGGTTCTTATGAGCACTACTAGCCATTGAGGCTTTCCCTTTCTCTTTGGCTGAGATGGAAACTTTATGACTTGTTAAGTTCTTGACTTCCCTCTTGAAGCCAAGACCATCCTTAATTGAGGGGTGTCTACCAATTGTGTAGGCATCCCTTGCAAATTTTATTTTATCAATTTCACTCTTGCTAGTCTTAAGTTGGGCATTAAGACTAGCCAATTTATCATTTTATTTGGAAATTGAAACTAGGTGTTCACTACACGCATGAACATCAAAATCTTTACATCTATTGCAAATTTTAACATGTTCTACACAAGATGTTGATTTATTTGCTATTTCTAACTTAGCATTTAAATCATCATTTATGCTCTTTAAGCTAGAAATAGAGTCATGACATGCAGACAATTCACAAGAAAGCATTTCATTCCTTTTAATTTCTAAAGCAAGGGATTTTTGAGCCTCTACAAACTTATCATGTTCTTCATACAAAAGATCCTCTTGCTTTTCTAATAACCTATTCTTATCATTCAAGGCATCAATTAATTCATTAATTTTATCAACCTTGGTTCTATCTAGGCCCTTGAATAAGCATGAATAATCTATTTCATCATCACCACTAGACTCATCCTCACTTGAAGAAGTATAAGTAGTATTCCAAGTACATACCTTCTTCTCCTTCGCCATGAGGCATGTGTGACGCTCGTTGGGGAAGAGGGATGACTTGTTGAAGGCGGTGGCGGCGAGTCCTTCGTTGTCGGAGTCGGACGAGGAGCAATCCGAGTCCCACTCCTTTCCAAGATGTGCCTCGCCCTTTGCCTTCTTGTAGTTCTTCTTCTTTTCCCACTTTCCACTCTTCTTTTCCTGGTCACTATCATTATCAGGACAATTAGCGATAAAATGACCAATCTTACCACATTTGAAGTAGGAGTGCTTCCCCTTTGTCTTGTTCTTGTTGGGGTGCTCCTTGCGACCCTTTAGCGCCGTCTTGAATCTCTTGATGATGAGGGCCATCTCTTCATCATTAAGCCCGGTCGCCTCAACTTGCGCCACCTTGCTAGGTAGCGCCTCCTTGCTCCTTGTTGCCTTGAGAGCAATACTTTGAGGCTCATGGATTGGACCGTTCAATGCGTCGTCCACGTATCTCGCCTCCTTGATCATCATACGCCCGCTTACGAACTTTCCAAGGATCTCCTCGGGCGTCATCTTTGTGTACCTAGGATTCTCACGAATATTGTTCACAAGATGTGGATCAAGGACGGTAAAGGACCTTAGCATTAGGCGGACGACGTCGTGATCCGTCCATCGCGTGCTTCCATAGCTCCTTATCTTGTTGATGAGGGTCTTGAGCCTGTTGTATGTTTGGGTTGGCTCCTCCCCTCTTATCATCGCAAATCTCCCGAGTTCGCCTTCCACTAACTCCATCTTGGTGAGCATGGTGACGTCATTCCCCTCATGAGAGATCTTGAGTGTGTCCCAAATCTTCTTGGCGTTATCCAAGCCACTCACTTTATGGTATTCATCCCTGCACAAAGATGCTAGAAGAACAGTAGTAGCTTGTGCATTTTTGTGAATTTGCTCATTTATGAACATAGGACTATCACTACTATCAAAATGCATTCCGTTCTCAACTATCTCCCATATGCTTGGATGAAGAGAGAACAAATGACTACACATTTTGTGACTCCAAAATCCGTAGTCCTCTCCATCAAAGTGAGGAGGTTTACCAAGTGGAATGGAGAGTAAATGAGCATTTGTGCTTTGCGGAATACGAGAATAATCAAAAGAAAAGTTTGAATTGACCATTTTCTTTTTCTCGTAGCCGTCATCGTCCTTTTGGGAAGAAGTAGACTCGTCGCTGTCGTCGTAGTAGATGATCTCCTTGATGCGCCTTGTCTTCTTCTTCTTCCCTTCTCTTCTTTTGTGGCTCGAGCCCGAGTCCGTAGGCTTGTCATCTTTCGGCTCATTGAAGATAGACTCCTTCTCGTTGTTGTTGACCACCATCCCCTTTCCCTTAGGATCCATCTCTTCGGGCGATTAGTCCCTTCTTGAAGAGAACGACTCTGATACCAATTGAGAGCACCTAGAGGGGGGGTGAATAGGTGATCCTGTAAAACTTAAAACTTAACACCACAAACTTGATTAAGATTTAGTATAATGAAATCAAGTGAGTAGAGAGGAGAGCTCTTGTGAAGCACGATAGACACAATAAGGACAAGCACAAGAGACACGAGGATTTTATCCCGTGGTTCGATCAAGTACAAAACTTGACTACTCCACGTTGTGGCGTCCCAACGGACGAGAGTTGCACTCAACTCCTCTCAAGTGATCCAATGATCAACTTGAATACCACGATGTTCTTTTCACTTTGCTCTTTTCCCATTTGCGAGGAATCTCCACAACTTGGAGTCTCTTGCCCTTACAATAAGAATCAATATGAAGCACAAGAGTAAGGGAGGGAAGCAACACACACAAAACAACAACAAATACGCACACCCACGATCAAGACTTGAGCTCAAGACAATATCTCAAGGTTCTCACTAGAATAGAGCCCAAATCACTAAGAATGACGAACTAGTGCGCAAGAGTGAAGTGTGAATGATCAATAATGCTCAAAGGTTGCTTGGTATCTTCCTCCATGCGCCTAGGGGTCCCTTTTATATCCCCAAGGCAGCTAGGAGCCGTTGAGAGCATTTCAAGAAGGCAATTCTTGCCTTCTGTCGCCTGGCACACCGGACAGTCCGGTGCACCACCGGACACTGTCCGGTGTGGATTTCTTTCCTTCTTTGGCGAAGCCGACCGTTGGCACTTGGGAGCCGTTGGCGCACCGGACACTGTCCGGTGCACACCGGACAGTCCGGTGCCCCCTTCCGACCGTTGGCTCGGCCATGTGTTTTGCACGGATCGCGCGGCCGACCGTTGGCCCGACCGACCGTTGGCTCACCGGACAGTCCGGTGCACACCGGATAGTCCGGTGCACACCGGACAGTCCGGTGATTTTTAGCCGTACACCGTTAATCACTTCCCGAGAGCAGCAAGTACGCCTGAGCCAGCCTGGCGCACCGGACAGTCCGGTGCACCGAGACAGGGTTGACTTTGGCTGAACAAAGCCATCTTTAATTCCAACTTGATTTTTCCTGTTTCCAGCACTTGGACACAATACATTAGTCTCTAACACAATGTACTAAGTCTGAGAAACATACCTTTATACTTGATTTGTACTTTGTCCACCATTTAACACTTAGGCACTTGTGTTGGACACTAAATCACCAAAATACTTAGAAATGGCCCAAGGGCACATTTCCCTTTCAGGTTTCCACAACATTTTGCTTTGGACGTGGCACCAGGCTCCAAACTTCATTTCTCTTGAAGTTATTGAGCTCTTCCTGCATGGCCAACACCCAATCCGGATCCAGCAAGGCCTCTTCTACCCTAAAAGGCTCAATAGAAGAGACAAACGAGTAATGCTCACAAAAGTTAGCTAATCTTGAGCGAGTAGTTACTCCCTTGCTTATATCACCTAGAATTTGGTCAACGGGGTGATGTCGTTGGATTGTTGCTTGGACTTGAGTTGGAGGGGCACGTGGTGCTTCTTCCTCCATCACTTGTTCTTCCTGTGCTCCCCTTTGATCCTGTCCCTCTTCTTGAGGTACCTGTTCACCGTCTTGAGTTGGAGGATGCACCATTGTGGAGGAAGATGGCTGATCTTGCTCCTGTTGTTCCTGTGGTCGCACATCACCAATCGCCATCGTGCGCATTGCGGCCGTTGGAACATCATCTTCATCTATGTCATCAAGATCAACTTGCTCTCTTGGAGAGCCATTAGTCTCATCAAATACAACGTCGCTAGAGACTTCAACCAAACCTAATGATTTGTTGAAGACTCTATACGCCTTTGTATTTGAGTCATACCCTAGTAAAACCCTTCTACTGCCTTGGGAGCAAATTTAGAATGTCTACCTTTCTTCACCAAAATGTAACATTTGCTCCCAAATACACGAAAGTAGGAGACGTTGGGTTTGTTACCGGTAAGGAGTTCGTAGGAGGTCTTCTTTAGAAGGCGATGCAGATAGAGCCAATTTATGGCGTGGCAAGCTGCGTTCACAGCTTCTGACCAAAACCGCTCGGGCGTCTTGAACTCTCCAAGCATCGTTCTCGCCATGTCGACAATCGTCCTGTTCTTCCTCTCTACCACACCATTTTGCTATGGTGTGTAGGGAGCGGAGAACTCGTGCTTGACGCCTTCCTCCTCAAGATACTCCTCAACTTGCAGATTCTTGAACTCGGACCCGTTGTTGCTCCTTATCTTTTTCACCTTTAGCTCAAATTCGTTTTGAGCCCTCCTTAGAAAGCGCTTTAGGGTCCCTTGGGTTTCTGATTTATCCTGCAAAAAGAACACCCAAGTGAAGCGGGAAAAATCATCAACAATTACAAGACCATACTTACTTCCCCCGATGCTAAGGTAGGCAACGGGTCCGAAGAGGTCCATGTGAAGAAGCTCCAGTGGTCTTGATGTTGTCATCACATTCTTGCTATGATGAGTGCTTCCCACCTGTTTCCCTGCCTGACATGCTACACAAGGCCTATCTTTCTCGAAACAAACATTGGTTAGTCCTAACACATGTTCTCCCTTTAGAAGTTTATGAAGGTTCTTCATCCCAACATGTGCTAGACGGCGATGTCACAGCCAGCCCATACTAGTCTTAGCTATTAAGCATGCATCTAGATCGGCCTCCTCTTTCAAAAAATCAACTAGGTAGAGTTTGTCGTCTAATACACCCTTAAAAGCTAATGAACCATCACTCCTTCTAAAGACAGAACCCATGTGACACAATTGACTTACAGACAGAAGGTTGTAACCAAGCGACTCTACTAGAAATACATTCGATATAGAGTGCTCATTGGTGATGGCTATCTTGCCCAAGCCTTTGACCTTGCCTTGGTTCCCATCTCCAAAGATGATCGTATCCTGGGAATCCTTGTTCTTGACGTAGGAGGTGAACATATTCTTCTCCCTCGTCATGTGGTTTGTGCATCCGCTGTCGATAATCCATCTTGAGCCCCCGGATGCATAAACCTGCAAGGAATTTAAGCTTGGGTTTTAGGTACCCAACTCTTGTTGGGTCCTACAAGGTTAGTCAAAATAGTTTTTGGAACCCATATGCAAGTTTTGTCTCCCTTGCATTTAGATCCCAACTTCCTAGCAACTACTTTTGCATTTTTATGTAAAAGCACAAATGAAGTATTGCAAGCATGGTAAATGATAGAAGGTTCATTGCACATTCTCCTAGGCACATGACGCACAACATTATTTCTCCTAGGCCTACTTCTACCATGCACAAAAGTAGAGCTAGAGGCAAACATAGCATGTGAATTATTGTAAGCAATATGAACATAACTCTTATTATAATTGGAATGACTAGCAATTTTCCTATCATAAATAAAACATGATTCCTTTGAGGACTACTAGCCATAGGGGCCTTCCCTTTCTCCTTGTTGAGAACAGGAGCCCTTTGGCTTGTTAAGTTCTTGGTTTCCTTTTGAAAACCAAGTCCATCCTTAATTGAGGGGTGTCTACCAACAGTGTAGGCATCCCTAGCAAATTTTAATTTATCAAAACCAATTTTGCAAGTCTTAAGTTGAGCATTAAGACTTGCTACCTCATCATTTAATTTAGCAATAGAAATAAGGTGTTCATCACAAGCATTAACATCAAAATCCTTACATCTATTACAAATAACAACATGCTCTACACATGAACTAGATTTATTAACTTCCTCTAGCTTAGCATTTAATTCATCATGTAAACTCCTTAAACTAGAAACATATTCATGGCAAGCAGACAACTCAGAGGATAGCATTTCATTTCTTTTAATTTGTAGAGCAAGAGATTTTTGAACACTAATAAATTTGTCATGCTCTTCATACAAAATATCTTCTTGCTTCTCTAGCAATCTATCCTTTTCATTTAGAGCATCAATTAATTCATTAATTTTCTCTACTTTGGCTCTATCTAATCCTTTAAATAAACTAGAGTAATCTACTTCATCATCGGAGGATTCTTCATCACTAGATGAAGTATACTTGGGTGTGTCCCGAACACGTACCTTTTTCTCCTTGGCCATAAGACATGTATGGCGTTCGTTGGGGAAGAGTGAGGATTTGTTGAAGGCTGAGGCAGCAAGTCCTTCGTCGTCAGAGTCGGAAGAGGAGCAGTCTGAGTCCCATTCCTTTCCAAGGTGCGCCTCGCCCTTTGCCTTCCTGTAGTTCTTCTTTTTCTCCTTCTTCCCGCTCTTTTCTTGTCCCTGGTCACTATCATTATCGGGACATTTTGCAATAAAATGACCAGTCTTACCGCATTTAAAGCATGAACATTTTCCCCTTGTTTTATTCTTGTTGGGGTACTCCTTGCGTCCTTTAAGTGCGGTCTTGAAACGCTTGATGATAAGCGCCATTTTGCCTTCATTTAGCCCGGCAGCTTCTACTTGTGCCACTTTGCTTGGTAGCGCCTCCCTGCTGCTGGTTGCTTTGAGAGCAACGGGCTATGGCTCATAGACGGGTAGTGGACCGTTGAGTGCATCGTCCACGTATCGAGCCTCCTTTACCATCATGTGCCCGGTCACGGATTTTCCGAGGATCTCCTTGGGCGTCATTTTGGTGTACTTGGGATTTTCACGAATAAGATTTACAAGATGGGGGTCAATTACAGTAAATGACCTTAGCATGAGTCAGACTACGTCATGGTCCGTCCATCTTGTGCTTCCATAGCTTTGAATCTTGTTGACCAGGGTCTTGAGCCTGTTGTAGGTTTGTGTTGGCTCCTCTCCCCTGATCATCGCAAATCTTCCCAGCTCGCCTTCCACCAACTCCATTTTGGTGATCATGGTGGCGTCATTTCCCTCATGAGATATCTTGAGGGTGTCCCAGATTTGCTTGGCATTGTCCAAGCCACTCACCTTATTGTACTCATCCCTGCAAAGAGATGCTAGCAGCACAGTAGTAGCTTGGGCATTCTTATGAATTTGCTCATTTATAAAAACGGCATTGTCAGTACTATCAAAGTGCATTCTGTTTTCAACAATTTCCCAGATGCTAGGATGGAGAGAAAATAAATGACTACGCATTTTATGACTCCAGAAAGAATAGTCTTCTCCATCAAAGTGGGCGGGGGGTTCCAAGTGGAATTGATAGCAAATGAGCATTAGAATTGTACGAAATATGGGACTAATCAAATGAATAGTTTTGATTAACCGTTTTCTTTTTTGACGAGGAGTCATCGTCGTCGTCGTGTGGTGAAGAAGACGAGGCATCGCTGTCGTAGTAGATGATCTTCTTGATGCGCCTCTTCTTCTTCCCGTCTCTTTTCTTATGACTCGAGCCTAAGTCGGTAGGCTTGTCTTCTCTTGGCTCATTGAATACAGACTCCTTTTCCTTGTCGTTGACCACCATCCCCTTTCCCTTAGGATCCATCTCTTCGAGCGGTTAGTCCCTTAGATGAAGATTACGACTCTGATACCAATTGAGAGCACCTAGAGGGGGGGTGAATAGGTGATCCTGTAAAATCAAACACTAAATAGCCACAAAACTTAGTTATTAAAATGTTAGCGCGACTAAGTAGTTTTGAAGCGGGTTCTTGTGGATAAAACAATCACAGAGAAGGCAACACAAGAGACACACGATTTTATCACGTGGTTCGGCCAAGTAACACTTGCCTACTTCCACGTTGTGGTGTCCCAATGGACGAGGGTTGCACTCAACCCCTTTCAAGTGATCCAATGATCAACTTGAATACCACAACTTTCTTCCTTATAGTCTTTCTCCCGTTTGCGAGGAATCTCCACAAGTTGGAGCCTCTCGCCCTTACAATAAAATCACAAAGGAGTCACAAGAGTAAGGCTAGGAGAGCAACACATACAACACACAAATCCGCAACACACACGCACACAAGCCAAGACTTGAGCTCGAAACGTAGCACAGAGAGTTCACAAATCGAACAGAGCTCAAATCACTAACACAATCGATCAAATGCGCAGAGGCGGAGTGTGGGAATCTTAGAATGCTTAGTGAATGCTTGGGTAACTCCTCCATGCGCTTAGGAGTCCCTTTTATAGCCCCAAGGTAGCTAGGAGCCGTTGGAGGCAAACTTAGAAGGCCATTCTTGCCTTCTGTCGAGTGGCGCACCGGACAGTCCGGTGCGCCACCGGACAGCTACTGTAGCCTGTCCGGTGCGCGATTGCCTTCCAAATCAGGCACAGTCGACCGTTGCAGCTTCGGGCCTGTTGGCGCACCGGACACTGTCCGGTGCCCCCCGCCGACCATTGGAGCTACCACGTGTCGCCCACAGATTTCGCGGCCGACCATTGGCGCTGGCGACCGTTGGTTCACCGGACAGTCCGATGCATCACCGGACAGTCCGATGAATTATAGCCACATCGCCTTTTCCGTTTCCCGAGAGCGACGAGTTCGCCATGGATGACTCACCGGACAGTCCGGTGAATTATAGCCGTACGCCACCGTCGAATCCCGAGAGCGGCGTGTTCACGCGGACTAGCCTGGCGCACCAGACACTGTCTGGTGCACCACTGGATAGTCCGGTGTGCCAGACCGAGCTGAAGTTTCCTCTCTTCTTCTTTAGTCACTGTTTCTAGCACTTGGATAACCATGTTAGTAAATAAAACAATTCACCAAGTCTAGAAACATACCTTTTGCCTTGATTTGCACTTCTCACTTTATTTGGCACATAAGAACTTAATTAAACATGTTGGGCAGTTAATCACCAAAACATTATGGAAATTGCCCAAGGGCACATTTCCCTTTCACCTCTAGATGCAATCAAAAACAAAAAAAAGAGGAAGAAAAAGGCTAGTGCATAAAAAAGCCACACTAATTATAAAAAAGAGAGCACGTACAACAAAAAAGAAAAGAAAAATTGCAGCAAGATTATAGGATTAGATTTCAGATTGTTGTTTCCAAGTGCAACAAAACAAAAGGTAGTTTGTGTGCATTCATTTTATAGTATTAGATTTCAGATTGTTGTTCTGAGCTTTTGGTGACACCATTTGTGTATCGGCTCATGTCTCTAGCATGGTTTGGATTAGGACCAGCACAACGCCATTGTGGAACGTTTATTCAACTTGTTGTGGCTAACGTGGTACAATATATTCCTTGGAACTATTGTTTGAGTAGCCACCTATAAATCCACAAATTTTTCTACAACACCACTAGGTTGTGATAGCAGCCACTGTTGTTTTTGTTCTTGTTGTTTGTTGGCGCCTACCTGCATCGCGTGGTGAGAACTTGTTTAACCAGTTTGAGAGTGAGAGATTACAACAATGATTCCTACTAGTTTATAGGATCAGAGATATTATTGTGTTTGTTTCTTGTCTTTATTAAACATGGCAGGTGATATGAAGATTTTTGAGCCAACCAAACATTATATTCAAGGCATCATTCAACACTTGCCTTCATATGGTCATAAATTCGATCCTCATGCATACATTGATTGGGAGTTCAGAGTAGATAAGCAATTTGATGAGCATGATCTATCTCAAAAACAAAAGATTTATATTGCCTCTAATATGTTAACTGAGTATGCATTGGTGGAATGGAAACACATTTGCAGGCACAACAAAGTTACACAGTCTTGGAAAGAATTCAAACTTCATTTTAGAGATGCATTCATTCCAGCATACTATGTTCATCACTTACTTTCTAAATTAGGCACCTTGAAGCAGGGTGCTAGGACTATGAAAGAATATTATCATTATTTTAACATTTGTACCGTATTTGTTGGTTTAGATGAATGCACGGAAGATATAATGACTAGGTTCATGAAAGGACTCAATTCTGAAATTCAGTCTATGGTCATGCATGAAGCTTATGGAGACATTTCTCACTTGTTTTTGCTTGCATGTAAAGCTGAAACTGAGATTGCATTATACAATTATATAAGCACTGAACATGTGACCCATAATTCCTCTTTTTGTTTGCTCTACATGTTGATCAAGAACACAAAATAGTGAAACTTGTTGTTGTTTTTCCGTCATCACAAGAAGAGTTGATTGTTGACCCTTGAGATATTGAAGATTTGTGGGATAATAATTCAGTTGAACTCAAGCAACAAATATTAAATGAACATGTTAATTCTATTATTGAACCAAACATTTTTTATAAGTAACATGTCATTCGCATTGCAAACGAAACCGAAGAACTGAAGTTGCTTTGTTCTTTAAATACTTAGGCTATTGAGTTTGATGATCTTTGTGAGCTCAGTAATTTGGACAATATTTTATTTGATAGATCAACTATGCCTTGTCCTTCTCATGCCATATTTTAGTTTTTTGGCAAGTACAACAACACAGAATAATTTTTAGTGCATAGAGTTTATATTTCATCAATATATGGTGTTTCTTCACACTGTGCAAATAAGATATTGGCATGTTCTCAAGAAAAGGAGAAATTATTGTTTGCATTTACTTTAGTAGAAGTTTTAGGTTTATTTTTAGAAGATAAAATCTTAGTCATGAACATCAACCATGATGCAAAACCGAGGATGGTTTGCTGTCAAGAAGAGGAGAATGATGAGAACATAACCTGCTCAGATATGACCATGTTAATGGCTCCTGCTGTGAAGGTGAAACTCTTCCACATTGTAACTACCTTTGATATATTTGAAGAATTGATATTGCACCGTAAAGTATGTATACTATTATTTGTAGAACTTCTTACATGGATTAAGCGATGTGTTAAGTGTACAAGGAAGGCATTGAGGAACAAAGAAGTTGATTGCGGGCCAGTAATGATATTTCCAACATCCTCGATCAGGCAACCACATCATCAGATTTGACCCCATACTTGGGTGAGGAGTACATGCTAGAGTCAAGAATGACTCTATTGCAAGAAGGGGAGGATGATGAGGACATCGCTGCCATTGATACAACCACATCGACAATCCTTCACAAGTTATTACTAAGCAAGGACACGCGCGCGTGCACGTAAACTTAATTATTAGGTGAACTTGTTGCTTGCTGTTGAAGTTAATTCTTATTTAAATGAGGTACTAAAGCATGGCAATAACTTAATTATGCGTAGGTGTTTGGGAGTTGAACCATCTTCGATTGGAGAAGGCAACAAGACAATACAAGTTGTTGGACCCGAAGGGATTTCGTAACTACAGTAACGTCGGCCTCCACCCCAAATCGTAGTTATCAGGAGATGGTGTACCTATCACTCAAGGTACCACACCTTCTTGGTTGTGGTAGTCGGGCAACCAACGTCGTTCTCCAACCATTTTCCAACCATCATCAAATCTCATCGAAAGATCAGGATCTCTTCTACCTGTTGGGTTTATCACATACACACCACTTTAAAATGTTCCACAAAGCGAGACATTTAGAATTTATACTTAACTTCCATTAGAACCAAAGTAGAGAATAAGCTACTCAGACATCTAACTCAAATAACATCTGATCGTTTAATCTCCACCTTCACTTTCATCAATTCAGCCACCACAAACTGTTACACTTTCACGCCCCGAACCTCTATAAACTGTTTGTGTGCTCATGTCAGTGTCACACCCGGTTCTAGAAGGCAAACCGAATGCGAACCATATACGTGCCAGGATCAGAATTTCATGTACACAACGATTACATAACTGACCATCATCACACAATGCTCAAATAATAACGTAAAGAGGTATTAATTTGATTACATCATGATGTCCGAGACATCCACATAGTCTTAAACATAGATCAAAGTGCGAATACAAAATGTAGTAATATAAGGCCTTCACAGGCAGCCGACTGGGGGTTCGCCGCTAACCCACACTTAGAACTTATCGTAGTCTTGAAACTCCTGGAAGTCTTCAGCTACGCCTTCATCTTCTCCTGAGCAGGGGTTGCAATGCGGACAACCTGGTGTTTTGGTGTTTTAAGCATGGGTGAGCACACATCAACATACTCAACAAATGTCCCGTTTGGCTAAAGTGGACTAGTTGTATGTGGGGTGAAGCTCAGAGCAAACTCAAATAATTATTACTAAAACCCAAAGGTACTCCCTCCGAAAGGATAATACCTAAATCTATAGTCATAATCATCACCATTAAAATCATCACCATTAGAACCATTATCCTCATTATCATCTGCAATCATAATATCTCTAATCAAAGGAGCTCCCAAGGTTGCTCATAACAGTGAGCACGGTTGATATCAGTTTCTAACCCTCTGCAGAGGTCGCACACTTTACCCATGAGCCGTGATTCCCTCTCTAGCCCGGGTTTGCAAGACCCTTGTTCCCTCCCAAGGTGAGCGGCTAGGGATTCACTATGAAGCCTTTACAAAGATTCCCCGAAGATGTAGCCGCCCGTTAGGTTTCCTAAATGCACCGCACTCCTCCCCAAGGGGCAAACCACCCTCAGCAGAGTGAGCCGTGTACATCGAGCCCCATTATGGCACGACGACAAAGCGAACTACATCTCAGTTCCTTTAATTAATTAGCTAAGGGCATCCCATTCCACCCTCATGGCTGTATTGTTATCCCGGGTGGTCATCCAATGAACAAGTCCTTACGGAGAGGCACTCGAGAAATAACTCGAGCCCCCTTTAATATCACAATGCCATAATCTTATCCAAAAGTAAACAGCATATCGTAAATAGTCTCATCATGTTCATTGATTATAGTAGAGCGCTAGCATAGAGCTAATCCAGAAATAATCCAACCCAAATAGGTGATCAAGGACAAGATAAATAAAAGACTAGTAAATCCTTATGTATGAATTGTGTAAATGTGGGGGGTGGATGAATTATAAAATGAGTAGGACATATATAGGTTAGAGGACACTTGCCTTCACCAACCAGCTGCTGCTCAGGGTCTTCTCCTGTAACTTCCTCGGACTCTGCTAACGAACCATTATCTATACGAGTGCAAACATACATTCCACATTCTTAAAATAGAAGGAAACAATACACCACACCATGAAATAGATCAATTAAACAGACGTGTGGCGTAGAGCTCGCATTTACGACTATGCGAGAAAAGAACTACGACGGTCAAAGCTACGACCGAGAGACATAGTGATTACGTTAAACGGCTATAGATTAAAATATTTATTTCGGTATATCTATATTAACTTAAATTCATGCAACGCGTAAATAAAATTGTCACTTGGTCCTGATCAGTTCGGTTCTCAGTTAACCTTTGTTCCACTACACACTTTAATTAACATACGTGATTCTAGGTGGATCAAAAGATCATCGCGCGACAAAGCGCACGACACACAACCACAGTGTGCACGCTGCGCGCGAAACGACACACGACCCAAGAGAAAATTAAAGCGTTACGGCGCATGCGAAGCATGCCGAGGGCACACGCGCACTGGGGGTGCGTGCCGAGGCCGCGCCATGGCCGTGCCACGACTGCACCAGGGCAGCTGGCCGTGAGCTGGGGAGGGGCCACGCCGGGGGCAGGAACGTGCTAGGAGGGGAGGTCGCGCCGGGCAGGGAGGAGGAGAGGGAGCTTACCACCACGGACACGACAAACGGCGGCAACTGCAGTCTTCCGTTGGTCCAAGCGAAGAACGAGGCAGGGAGAGAGTGGGAGAGGAGGAAGAGGGAGAAGGGGGACGGTTTCTCCTCTCCTAGATCACGAGTGCGCACGGGAGAGGGGAGGGGGCGGTTGGGTCGCTCCTGGGCTGCGCGGGAGGGGGCGCGGGGCAGCGCACCGCGCCACGGCTGGGCCGAGTGGAACATTTTCTCCTCTTCCTTCCTTTAATCACTCTCATTTGACTCATTTCATTCTAATTAAATCTATTCACAGGAACAAGCTCCGAATTCAATGGACTAACTCCCGAGCAAAGCATCAAACACAAAATATATGCAACCCAGCATGATGCAACCACATATATTACCTTAGGGTTTTGCTTACATATGGCATGGACAAAAGTCTCTATATTACTTTGAAAATGGGAGGAAGGAGCAAAAAAGAAAGAGAGAAAGAAGGTAACGCCTGAATTTGGTGAAGATTGGGAAAGAACTTTTATATCCCCAAATTCAAGGCGTTACAAACCTACCCCCCTTAAAAGAATCTTGCCCTTGATATTCAGGGTTGGCTAGCAAAGAGCTCGGGATACTTGGCCATCAGATCATCTTCGCGTTCCCATGTTGCTTCTTTCTTAGAGTGACGACCTCATCCGACTTTGCACATTCTGATGGTGTTCCTCTAGGTGACCCTGTCTGCATTCTCCAGAATTTATGTTGCCTTCTCTATGGATGCCAAGTCTTCTTGGACCTCCAGGTCCTCTACTGGCAACTGCTCTTCTGGCACACACAGACACTTCTTCAACTGAGACACATGGAAGACATCATGCACCGCTGACAGGTTTTCCGGTAAACTGAGCTAATATGCCACTTCTCCACGCTTTGCGAGAATTTGGTACGGACCAACATATCGGGGTGCTAGCTTGCCTTTGACTCCAAACCTTCTGACTCCTTCGATAGGCTAGGTAGACAAAATCTCACACTTCAAAACTCAGCTCTCTTCTTCTTGTGTCTGCATAACTTGCTGCCTTGTCTGCACTATCTTCAGATTCTCCCGAACCATCTTGATATTCTCGTCGGCTTCGAGCAAAATGTCAGGCCCAAACACTTGATTCTCTCCTGGTTGATCCCAGTGCAACGGGGTTTTGCAACTCCTCCCATAGAGTGCCTAAATGGTGATATCTTTAAACTGGCCTGGTAACTGTTGTTGTAGGAGAATTCTGCATAGGGTAATCTTTTATCCCATCCGGACTTATCTTGCAACGCACAGGCTCTCAACATATCCTCTAGGATCTGATTAGTTCTTTCAATCTGACCGTCTATCTATGGGTGATAAGATGAGTTGAAATTCAAATGTGTACCTAAGGCTTCATGCATCTGCTGCCAGAAATGAGAGGTGAACTGTGTTCCTCGATCTGACACTATCTTCTTTGGCACACCATGAAGACAAACAATCCGGGACATGTATAGCTATGCTAATACTGCACTGTTGTAGCTGGTCTTGACAGGTATGAAGTGAGTTGACTTGGTTAAGTGGCCCAGTACTACCCAAATGGAATCATAGCCGGCTCGAGTGCGCGGTAACCCAACTATGAAGTCCATCCCAATCTCGTCTCATTTCCATTGAGGAATTTGTAGCGGTTGCAACAGACCGGCTGGTCTTTGATGCTCTACTTTGATTCTCTAACAACTGTCACATATAGCCACATGCTCTACAATCTACCTTTTCATTCTGCACCACCAAAAATTGTTCTTTAGATCTTGATACATCTTCTCGCTTCTAGGATGTATGGAATAGGCTACCTCATGAGCTTCCTTGAGGATTAGCTCCCGAATGGATTGGACATTGGGAACACACAGGTAGTCTTTGAACCATACCACACCTTCTGCATCTTCCCAAAATTCTTTCCCTCTTCCTTCTAGAATTAGTTGTCTGATTTTGCTGGTCTTCTCATCGTCCTTTTGCGCTTCTTTGATTTCCCGCTCTAGGGTGGGTTCTAATTTGACTATTACTCCTTATGTGTTGTTGAAAAATCCGAGGCTCAGTCTGTCAAATTCTTTCGCCAACTCATAAGGCATTGGGTGAACAACCATCATGTTGACTTGACTTTTTCTGCTTAAAGCATCTACCACCATGTTTGCTTTACTTGGATGATAGTGAATTTCCAATTCAAAGTCTTTGATCAGCTCTAGCCATCTTTGCTGCCTCATATTCAGCTCCGACTGGATGAATATGTACTTCAGACTCTTGTGGTCTGTGTATACATCACATTTCTATCCATACAAATAGTGCCTCCAAGTCTTCAGTGCATGAATCACTGCTACTAATTCCAGATCATGGATTGGATAATTCTTCTCATGAACTTTCAGCTGTCGAGACGAATATGCCACGACTCTTCCCTCTCGCATCAATACACATCCCAAGCCGATGTAGGAAGCATCACATTACACCAAGAATGGTTTGTGAACATCAGGCAGAATTAAGATAGGCGCTGTTGTCAACTTCTCCTTTAGCGCTTTAAAGGCCTCTTTGCATTTCTGGGTCCACTTGAACTCAACTTTATTTGCTAGCAGGGTTGCCATGGGTCTAGCAATCTTTGAAAAACCTTCAATGAACCACTGATAATATTCGACCATCCCGATGAAACTTTTGAATCCCCGAACATCTTTCGGTGCTTTCCAGTTCAGAATGTCTTCTAACTTCTTTGGATCCACATCTAACCCATCTCTGTTTATAATGTTACCCAAGAACAAGACTTCTTGAATCCAAAACTCGCACTTGCTCAACTTTGCATATAATTGGTGCTCTCATAGCCTTTGCAATAACATCTTCAAATGATCCACATGCTCTTCCTCACTTTGAGAATATATGAGAATGTCGTCGATAAACACCACCACAAACTTGTTTAGATAATCCATGAACACATTGTTCATCAGATTCATGAAGAAAGCTGGCGCATTCGTGTACTCATATAGACCATACTTGGTAATAAAAGTCGTCTTCGGTATATCCGAAGGTTGGATCCTGAGCTGATGATAACCTGACTTCAGATCTATCTTCGAGAACACGCTGACTCCTCTCAGCTGGTCAAATAGATCTTCTATTTTGGGCAGGGGGTACTTGTTTTTGATTGTGACCTCGTTCAGAGCTTTGTAGTCGATGCACATCCTCTTAGTGCCATCCTTCTTTTCCATGAATAGGACTGGAGTGGCCCAAGGTGGGTACTTGGTTTTATGTAACCCTTCTTTGACAACTCATCTATCTGCTTCTTGAGCTCCACCAATTCTGGTCTAGATACCCTGTAGGATCTTTTGGAAATGGGGGCGGTGCCAGGAATAAGCTCTATGACAAACTCAACTTTCCTCTCAGGTGGCATACCTAGTAAATCTTTAGGGAACACATTTGAAAATTCTGACATAACCTTGATTGCCTCGAGTGGATCGGCCTCCTTGCTATCAATAGTCATCTGGTGGCAACCTCCTTTTCTTGACATGGGTAGGACTAGCTCAGTCACCACTTCTTCTCCTAGTGGGGACACCAACTTCACCGTTCTCTTATCATAACTGATAACTGCTTGATACTTATCTAGCCAATTTATCCCTAGGATAACATCTATTCCGTGACTGCCCATCACTATCAGGTTAGCCGGGAACTCTATCCCCCTTATTTCCACTCTTACATCCAAGCATATTCTATTGATTCAGACTTTCCCACCAACCGAATCAATTTGTATCAGTGTTGTCATTGTGTCCATTGGGAGATTATGCGCCTGTACCCATGATACAGTAATAAATGAATGCGTTGCTCTTGAAAGTCACCTAAAGGGGGGTGAATAGGCGAAACCTGAAATTTATAAACTTTGAACACGCACTATACCCGGGTTAGGGTAAGAAATAAATAATCTTGAATTCGGAGTGCGGAAGATAGTTCCTCTTGCTATGAGTTGCTTAATCAATGCAGATAACTTTGGGAGCAAACTCAAAACAATATAAGCAAGAGAACTTAAGAGAGAGGAGAGAGAAGAAACAAATCGAGTGAAGATCAACACAAGTGAACCCGGCGATTTGTTTACTGAGGTTCGGTTCCAAAGAACCTAGTCCCCGTTGAGGAGGCCACAAAGGCCGGGTATATTCGACACTTTCCCTCTCTCAATCGGTCACTTAGACCGGTCGAGTGCTTCTTCTTAATCACACGGGTCACTAAGACCCCACAAGGATCACCACACAATTAGGTGTATCTTGCTAGCTATACAAAGTACTTAGAAGAATTAGAGTGAGAAGAAGAAGGCAATCCAAGCAACAAGAGAAACAAAAGAAACACAAATGACCCTCTCTCAAGTCTCGTCACTAAGCACTTGATTTGATTTTGGAACTTGGAGGGGATTGAATGCTTTGATTGTGCCTTTGGAGTGTATTTTTTGCTCTTGTATTGAATGAGAAGTGTGGGAGGCTTGGATATGTCTACTATATGCCTTGATATGTTGCTTGGGCTCCCACACCTTGAAATGACCGGTTGGGGTGGTGGTATTTATAGGCCCCAACCACTCATATAGCTGTTGGCCAGAAAGCAACAACTTTCTGTCGATGGGCACACCGGACAGTCCGGTGCACACCGGACAGGGCACTATTCATTGTCTAGTGCCTACTATGTCAGCTGACCATTGGGGTCTATAGCAGTCAACCGTTGGGTCCGACCGCTACCCAGACCATCCGGTGCACACTGGACAGTCCGGTGACCTGGCCACGTCAGCCACCCGTTAAGGCATGCGACAGTCGACCATTGGATCCGACCATTGCGAGACTGTTCGGTGCCACAACCCAAGAGCGCCCGTTGTGGGCCTCTCTGCGCAGACTGCCTAGTGACCCACCGGACAGTCCGGTGCGCACCGGACAGGGCACTGTTCATTGTCCGCACCGGGCAGTCCGGTGCGCACCGGACAGGGCACTGTTCATTGTCCGGTGCATCACCGGTGCGCTGGCTGACTGTTCTTTTCTTGGATTTATTCGCTGATTCTTTTGGGCTTCTTTTGTTCTTGAGTCTTGGATTTCTCTGCTTCTTTTTATGTCTTCTTTTGAGGTGTTGCGTCCTCATTGCCTTAGTCCAATCCTCTTTACATCCTGTGAACCCTATTTGGTTGGAACTGAGCTGATTGTGACTTAGAAACTAAAATGTTGATCTTATGAACCTGTGAATCAGAGACTAGGCAAACTAGTTAGTCCGAATGGTTGTGAAGGTCATCAAGCACCAAAATATAAGAAATGGTTTAAGGCCATTTCCCTTTCAATCTCCCCTTTTTAGAGATTGATGCCAACACAAACCAAAGCAAATATGAAGTATGAAATCGTAACTAGTTTGCAATTGGTCAAGTCTTCATAAGCTACTGAAACGAAAGCAGTTCTAAGTGAATATGAGTGATATTGACATGATTGTAATTTTGGATCGCATTTGTACCACATGTAATGGATTTTGCAAACTTTTGATAAAATCTTTTCAAAGTTATTTGCATATGGCCTAAGGAACAAGAATGAAAATTTAAGAGCATTTCTAAGATTTAAAGATTCTCTCCCTTTTTCAAATGCTTTTCCTTTGGCCATTTAAAAAAATCTCCCCTGATGAAATTCTCCCCTTTGGTATAAAATAGTTTTCTCCTCTTAGCTGTCAAGAGGGTTTTTGCAAATGCAATAATACCAATTTGGAAGATAAATCATTTTCAGAAAATAGGGTGGTGGTGCGGTCCTTTTACTTTGGCCTAATACTTTCTCCCCTTTGGCATTAAGCACCAAAAATGAAGAAACTTTGAGGCCTTTTCAATAGATATGGAATTGAAGTACATGAGTTTGAGCAAGGGTGTTTGATACCGAACGAATGTGAAGTGGAAGTACTCCCTTTGCTCGAAACTCCATTTCCCTTTCAATTAGAGACTAAGCACAACATATACTTGAAGAATGGTTAGTCTTAAAGATTTAATGTGTAGAGAATTTCTACCCCTAAACTTGTGCATACAAGTGATGAATACTTGTAGATCAATGCACTTTAGGACATGTGAGGTCCGAGGATGCAAGTTCTACACATTGAACCTTGGTATAAGCAAAAATATGAATTAAGAGCAAGTACTAATTGAAAGAGATATATAAGATAAAAAGATATGTCAATTAAGCTTTACCATAGTTCTACAATATAGATTGCTCTCCCTAAATATGTGCATAGAGAGGAATACATTTTTTGGCCTTAGATACCAAATGCACATAATGAGGTCAATGAGAACATATCTATATCATAGAAATTGTGAAGTACAATGTGTCATAATATAAACGTGATGCTCATGATAGACTACACACTTATGAAAGCATGTTATAAACATTTGATGCATTTACCCTTGAGGATTCAAAGAAACTTAAGGAACCTCCACCTTTGGAACAAAGGTAGCTTATCCTCGTTACAAGATAAGCTTTAAGCTCTTTGACAAGAATATTACTTCATCTAGTTCTAACAAAAATGCAACAAAGCAGGAATGAATTTTAGAGGTTAAACTAGGTATGAAGCAAGGTTATGCATAGACATGCCTTTTCTTCCTCTTTTAACTTAAAGATATGCAATATATGTACAAGTTTACCCTTTTGTACCTTTACATGGAGACTCTCTCATCATTGTGCTTTGTCCTTAGTCTTGGTTACTTAAGTCCTATGCTCAAGACAATGTATAGAATTATTTTTGCACGAGAGAGAATTCTACAACTAGTTATCCTTTTCTTTAAACAAATCATTATTATCACATATCAAGTATATCAAAAATTGCATAAATTTATCCTAAACTCTCCTTTTAACTTAGTGCATATACACAAGAGACATCAATTGATAGTACATGAAGCACTAAGCAACATAAGTATCAATTGAAGCTATTCAATGATCAAAAGTATAACAGATGTGATCAAATCATATGCACTAGGTTATCAAATAAGCTTATAATAGGAGAATCTAGTGATTATGCTACTTGAATAATGAAAGTTGCAATCCTGGATAAAAGTGATACTTCTTTACCAAATTGGATTGAGTTGTAGTAGTATACTTCATGAGAAACTTATTCTCATACTTGAGACTACATAAGATTACTAATAGAAAGTGTTAGTCTCAACATAATCAAGATATAGAAATGGGCTCCCCCTAAAGATGTGCATCAAGTATTTGAATGACTTGGTTAGATGCACTCTCCTTTAAAGACAAATATGGGAATGCATTGTACATCTTGATCAAGGCATATAAAATTTGCAATAAACAACTTATGCATGGTATTCTCAAAATGAAAAAGGTTTAGAATACTTACAACCACACCATTGATTAATTTGAAGATCTTACTGTCTAAGTAGGTGTTGTTGTTCTTGACGTCTTCTTTTCATTTGAGTGTCCTCCCTTTATAGTTGTCTCTTTTTGCTTTCAAACTTATTGAAAATACTCGAAAAAGGGATATTAGCAGCACAAGGGAGTATATGACAAATGATGATTTCTTTAGATAAGAGATACAGACAAATCATCATCCACAAGTCACACAGACATGAAGTATAATCCTTAATATTAGTGCATAGCGTCAGAAAAGAGAAATATGCACCTTTTAACATTGATAATCAATCATAGGAAATTTACTTCTTCATATTGATGTTTCTTCACACATAATTGATTAACATAACTTAGAAGCATATTAATATGAGAACAGATATAACAAAGGCATGAATTAGATTCTAATGAACTAATGCACATGTGAAAGCAAGATTATATGCACTTTTAGCAGATTTAAGTCAAATAAGCAATCTAATCTCCACATTGGTAGATTATGATAGTTTAGAAGAAATACCAATTGATCGGAACTATCATTGATTGGATATTGATAAGGAGATGAGTTCCCATACCTTTGCTTTTACCTTTCTTCCTTTAGGTGAAGAGCAACCTTGAGGCTTGTGTCTTTTAATAAATTGAACATGCACTCACTCTCTTGTAGATTTTCATAAATGTGCTCAAGAGAGATGTCATTAGTAACACAAGCACTAGTTTCCTTTTTAGCAATCATTTTTTAGTAGGAATGACAGGTAGATTTCTAAAACATGGAAACTTCATGACATGAACTAGATTATCCCATAAATAATATTATGCACCGTTTTAACTCATAAAACAAGCATAATTAATCTCTCAAGATCATGGGAACAAATCTAAATCAAAATATGGAGAGCGATTAATGTAGAAGAATCATATCCAATTTAAGCAAGAAGAAATATATCATATATCATTGGATTGATCTTCCTTTTATGTTTAGAGTACGCATTCCATAGATAAACCCATTCCCTTGATGTAAGACTACTTAAGTCACTTTGACAAAAGCATTAGTTTCACGATTCTAGTCATAAAGAGAACTTTCCTTTTATAAGTGTCCTAAGGATTTGAATTCCTTATATGACACCTTATTCTTTTAAGAACATGGAATATTTCTCTCTATGTCTAGAACATGGGAACAATAGGATCACTAATGCAAAACATGCCATAAGGTATTTACAACAATTTAAAGCATGTAGATTGCCATAATATAGAAATGATGAATATGCAATCTACCATATGAGAGGAACTTTCTCCAAAGAATGGTGATATAATTTAACAACATTCTTAAGTGCTTCCTTTTTCTATGTGACTACACAAGACACAAGAGAAATAATAATTGAAGATACTTGCACTTAAAGACATAAGTGTTACCATCCTTTGGCTTCCTCCATGTTGTAGGCTTTGATTTTCCACACAGGATAGTCCTTTATTCCCTACAACATCAATATCTTGCTCGAGATGATACGAGTTTTAGATATTATAATTCAAAATAACTTTGGGTCAATCTTAGAGATATAAAACATTATAAGATTCATAGCTTGAGTTAATAAGAATTGAATTAACCCGCTCAAGCACCTCCAAAGCTTCATATCATCTCCTTTCCCCTGCAAAGCTTGTCAAGCATATTTTGGTCCCCATCTCTTGATGGGTCCATCAAGGTTAGTCAACAAAGATCTAGGAATCCAAATGTCATTTGTGCTAACACTTGGTAAACTCATTACCTTTCTAGCACAAGTTGCAATTTTGGGCTGCCTAGTTACATATGAATCAATTGACAAGCTAGGAGCGGAATAGTTACCAATGGGACAATCTTTGCATAGATGTCCCTTCCTTCGGCATATGTAGCAAAGACGATCTTCACATTTTGAAGATTTCTTCTTTCCTTGTCTCTTGCTTCCTACATGGTTAGTAAATATTTTCTTTTCTAAAACTATGCATTTTGGTTTTACATAGGGACATGACTTAACCATATGTCCCTTCTCATAGCATCTAAAACATTTTTATCATCCTTGTTAATAACCAAGCCATTTTCTTTAACATAGGGACATGACCTAATCAAGTCCCTCTTTTCAAGCATTCACTACACTTCTTATTTTTCTTAGTGTGAAGAGTGACTTGATCATTACATTGGATGTTACCTTGTATGGAGGCATGGTTGAGGCTTTTGGTAGAGGTATTGATTTTCTTATTTTGTTCCTTCCTCTTGACATTCCTCAAGTCCTTGACACTTTCCTCAAGGGATTTTGTGCATGCCACGGTTGTTCCCGTCTCAAGCTTTTTCACCATGTCATCACGGTTATCTTGAGAAGGTTGAGCAATGCACTTCCCTTTCAGTTGTGTCAAGCTCATTCTGTGACACCCCGGGTTCCACAAACACACCAGAATGCTACTGAACTACACTTCTGACATCTATATATAAAATTTCGGCAGCATCTCCTTTGCACAATTGCATAAATGAGGGGGGCAACAGTGTATAAACATATATCATGACAAAAACATACTAAGTATTATTAATCGGCTAGCAAAGGGAAGTTAAACATACGACATGAACTGAATTAACCAGTGCGCACGACTAGTTAAAAAAACAAACTTCCTTTGACAACAAGTTTCTAATTAAATCATGGCTGCGCCTGGGCAGCGTTATTATGAGAGTGAAAGTGGACGTGCTGCTACTCCCCTCATTCCCAACATGTATCAAGTACCTGCATTGAGTAATGCAAGAGTGAGATGTCACATCTCAGCAAGTAAAATAATATTAAACTGTTTAACCACATAAGAACATTGTTTTACCACCACTTGATTTCACAACCTTCTTATTACAAAGGTGCAGCACGTATACAACGTACAACACACCTAGTTACCACACCTCGCAGGTAGAAACCACAATAGTAACATAGTAATGTCACACTTCATATATTCCTCATGAGTGCAAATGTCTGCAAATGCAAGGATGACTTCTGCCTTCATACCACTAAGGATATGAAGCCGCATCGTATCCCTCCTCGGGCAACGTACGATGCTAAAAATGTACTGGTACGGTCGGACCATAAGATCACGACATAACTTCAGAATGCAAGATGGATGATGCGATGTGCATGTCATGCCTACAACACTTCATATAACATGATTCAAAAAGATACTTCAACTTCATCCAAGATGGGAATCAACCACATATATCATTACCAAATTATGATCATCCATAATATTAGACAACTGAGAATTAATACTTCCAAACAAATAAACTTCATCATAGAATTCAATGATTAACATAATTAAAACTTATGCATACTCAATGACAGGGAATAGGATGCAAACCAAACGGTAGCAACCACCACAGTATTTACTTGCCTTTACCGGAAGTTCGGGCAAATCCCTAAGTACGATCCGGAAGTCCACCACCTGTTTTTGACACCCAACTTAGTGCACCAATTTCACATAATCAGGCTCATAAGCGACGCCGCAACTACGCACAAACTCAAACCCCGCCGCGGGTTACATCTCTCCCTACACCCACCAAACTGCAGCGGCGCTGCTTAATAATTTCATAACTTTAAAATTATGACAGCAACGGTAACAAACAAAAACTCCAGAGGCATCTACATAAAATTCCCCACAAGTTTTGTATACAATTTATAACTAAATTCCAATATCTAATTAGCCCAAAACAGTCCACAAGAGGAACCCTGTAATCTGTTTTTCTTTGTCTTTTGGACAGCGACATACCCGGATTCAAACAGCGATATCTTTTAAAATATAATTCCAAATCAAGCGCATAAGTACTCATTGGAAAGATAAGACAAATCCCTACATGATTATCATACTGGTTAACACTAATTACCCACGAAAAATTCCCAGAAATGGCTAATACCACTGCTGTTCACCCACCTGAAAAATCTGTTTTTTTGGACAGCCACATACCCGGATTCAAACGGTGATAACTTTCAATTTATAACTCCAAATTGAGCGCATAAATACTCGTTGAAAAGGTAAGACAAAGTTCTACATGATCCCCAAACTGATTTCCCTTAATTTCTCACGAAAAAAACACAGAAACTGCTAGAACTACTGCTGTTCATCCACCACCTAAAATTCTGGACAGCCCCCCTCTACCCAATCGCAAATGCAACCTCTAATCAATTAAATTGCAGCGCAAATGAACAAGGGATGAACACAAAAATCACCTTGGATTCTCCCCCTTTCCTTCCTCCCTTCTTCCCTCCACCAAAACGATTGAAGACTCGCACCACGACGACGATGATCCGAGCGGCAAGGATTGGCACCTTGGGAGGAGGGGATAGAGGGGGGGGGGCGGCTAGGGTTTGGTGGCTGCAAGAATTGAGAGAGGAGGAGATGGGCAGGGGGGTGGCGGCCAAGGGGGGGGGGGAGAAGTGGGGGGACGGCTGCACATGGGGGGAGGGGGTTAGGAGGGAGGCGGCTAGGGTTTGGGAGGGTTAATGGGCTGAAACACCAATTGCGGCCCAACTAACCCACGTGACAGCTCCCGATCGCAACGCAAGTGTCAAACCAAATAAATTCTACTGCCCTAGTTGTGAATGCTTTTCACAAAATTCTAAATTCCCAAAACAACAACCGGATGAGGGAAAAAACAAAAAGAACAACCCCCAACTTCTCTTATTTGCAAACCGGGTATCACACTCTACCCCTCTTAAAAAGAATTCGACCTCAAATTCTGACGCTTCTATCGGAATGACAAAAGAAAAGATTAATGAATCAACAAAACTCACACATAAAGAAAAGTTCGAGTACTTCTGCTGCATCAGCTCCTCAAGCTCCTAGGATTCTAAGATACGCAGCAGACGACACTCTAGAGTCTGCTCTTGCTACACAGGAATCGGCTCTAGCTCGATTTGATGGTCTGGATTCTGCAAATACTTCCTCAACATAAAGACATGGAATACTTGGTGTACTCTGATCATAGATTCCGATAATTACATGTGCTAAGCCCAGCTGTCAACTCGGCCAAGATAGTAGACGGTCCTATATACCTCGGACCAAGCTTTTCTGACACCAAATCAATCATTGACATATGCAAGTACTTCAAGGAATGTATATATGAATTCAAGGCATATAATATTCCTATAGCCTAAACCAAACTTAGCCAAACAAGAGCAACTTCAAGAGAGCAACTTAATGCTTGCATATTTCTAGATAGCAGCACAACGGTTAATTGTTTTGCTCCTAACTCACAAAATATGCATCGAAAATTAGTAAACTAGAACTTTATGGAAAGCTTATAAAGTCCACTATACCCTTGGTATTATCATCACAACAAGATTTGACACTTAGAAAGGTCAAACAATGCTAAACGTAAATTCTGTCCAGACTTGGACATAATTCAACTACTCAATTCAAAAATCCATAATTGGAGTCTCAATCATCCAATTCAGGTGCTCCCAGACTTTTTAGAAAGCTAGTAGAATTGTCTATAATTCATTTATAAACATATCAAGTTAATTCAATGCATATTAGGGTCAAAAGACATGAGAAAGGCTCTGCTGTCCAAATTTGGACATATTCAGAGATCACACTTAAAACAGCTATAACTTAACTTATAGATCTCAAAAAAAAATTAATCCAAAATTTGTTGAAACGATTAAGAAAAGTACTACAACTTCTTTATAATTTATAATAAGTTATTCAAAGTTTAAATTGGGCAAACAAGGTCAGCTTCGAAATATGTACAGAATCTGGACAGATTTCAAGATTGGACATGAGAAAATCATAACTCCCAAACTACTAGACCTATGGTCATGAAATTTTTACACCAGTAAGATAAAGAAGTTGGCTACAACCTTTATATATAACATTTCTACAGAAAAGATGGTTTACTTCATTGAACTAGCTGCATAACTAAAACTGGTCATGCAGTCCCAATAGCAAGCAATAGATTTTATCAGGGTCATTACTCTTCTAAGATTAAGCGTTCATTGAAAGACTAATAACTTTAGGTTCTTCATTACGAGACACCTAGAACAAATATAAGTATAGAAGCAATATGATAACTTTTTAAATCATTTAAGCCTAATCTCACATCATGCAAACAAGAATCAATTTAAGCATGTTATGTCTGCCCACATATTCATCCAAGCACATTCTATACATGATATCATAACTCCCTGCAGCTAACAAAATTTTGCAAATATAAACTCATTGAAAAGATTATAACATTCCCTAGAACTTTTATTATAATGAGTGTCTCGAAATTGGTTTCCAAACCGATAAAACAATGCAACTCTTTTGTTGCAAAACTGATAGGATTGAAACAATGGACAACTAAAATTCAAAAATCTATAACTCCTGCTATACTCAACTTAAACTACAACGAACACGCGTTGGAAAAGTTTTGAAAATTGACCACGACTTTTGCAATAAAGTTGCACCCAAATTAATCCTTATAGCCCTCAACTCTGCATGACCTTTAGCTAAACTCAGCCTGAGATACTACACATTAGAGATTCGACTTATATCCGGGCAACCACCTCTCCAAATCTATTTAACAGACAGTTACAAGTAAATACCCATTAAAAAGGTACTGAAAAGACCTACAAGTTTTGCTTAAAGAGAATTCGCGAATTTGTGCTCTGCAACTATCAAAACACGGTCGATTTATTGGTGATTATAACGACACCTAAAGTTCAGACAAAACAGTGCAACAACTTCAGAGCAACCTAACTCCAATTATATGCAATGAGAATTAGAAACCCATACTCTTTGAAAAGATCATGAAATTACTAAAACTTTCATAATCCACAAAGTCCAAATTATACCGTCTTCAATGTCTACTCTTCCGTACAAAATTAAAGACTCACTCTGCTAGAGACACCAACAAAGATGTTTTAAGAAACCCATATCTCTCGAATGTTTAGACCAAACATGGTGATTAAGCATCCTATGGAAAGATGAAGAAACATACTACAAAACATTCTAGATAAGTGAAGCCTGATTCAGCCTCCAACTAATTTAAAATGCCTCCCGAAACCAAACAACACATTATCATCAATAAAAAAACAATGTAAAATGAAACCCAAGTCATTGGCAGGTGCAATCAACACTAGGATTTTCCACTACCAAACTGGGATGCAACTCCACAAGGTCTTTAAATAACACTCTACCAAATAGGTTAGAACACTAAGCACAACAATCAATAAATTCAACAACCTCGTTTGTTAATGCCACTAAGGTCAAACATCCATGTATCGACAATGTATGAAACACCTGACATACCCGTCTCCAGCACTATAAAACATGGTTGTTATTACACTAGAATCCAACTACTAGAAATCTCCAAAACTATTCTGTTGACGTGAAGCAAATGGTGCTCATGTCATATAACATCTTTTTCTCCTCTCAAAAGAGATAAAATTTGCAATACTCATAAAGCAATGGAGGGATAACAACAAGAAAAACTAATGTACTTCTTGACACAGACTCATGCAAAAGCTTCATAAATATTACTTTCAACACTAAAATAATAACACGATACTATGCTCAACAGGAGTAATTGGACTTCAATAAGACAATCCACCTAACCCAACTACCTTGATTAACCTCACATACAACAATACCTCCTATTATTGCACTTGAACAATTTGTACCTAGTGATGTCATAGGATGAATTCAAAGTAGTAGACATACATGATCTATCAAACCATCATTCATATAAAAAAATCTCCATCTGATGCAACAACCACATCATTATAGAGATATATGACTAACAAACATAAGCAACTTCCAGTTAAACATTGACTTTGCTTAAGATAAAGCGGTCCAAATAATAATTCAACAAGCATGCATAGAGAACTGATCATATAAAAAAAACTACCATATATCATCGACAATTAAAAACAATATAAAACGGGTTGTCCATATCGTCCACATGACTAGCCTCCAACAAATAAAAATTATGCATAACCTTTTTGGCTATAGAAACAAACCATAGAAGGAAAACATGCATGCCTCTTCAACTATAATATAGACATAGAATCCACTTGAAATCACCCTATTTATTATTAAAGATAAGGTTGCACACAATAAGAAAACCTATCATGTAAACATGGTTGAACTTATCTATCCACGTCATCTTACAAATTCACTTGAGTTCTACCAGTCTCAAGATTTCATAGACAGTACAACATTGCCTTTGCTCTATGGAGACAAACCTATTGTACTCTAAGATCAAGTTGGCAAGTAGCCACACTAGGCAAAAAAAAGGTGAGGTGTAAAGCACTGCACCTATGAAAATATTACATTGATAAGTTGGGTTGTAACCCAACAGTCAATCAAACTCAACAACACCATAAAACTACATTGTATAGTGTTTTCACACTACACCAAGTCGGATTAGATCCTCTATACACAAGCTCAATAAACAATCGGTCCTACAAGTACGAGAACCCAAGAATCCTTTTGGGCAAAAAAAACATCCACAGTCAAGCATATAGAAATATATGATGGTAATAGCTCAGAGATTAGTAAACATTGCATCCCAAAAAAAATCATCATGATGATATGTATATAAAACAAGTACATTAGTAGCTTCACTTGCATAATAATTTCAATAACAACCACATCAAGAAACCAATATTAAATAGAAGTAACATTTCATATCAAGCATTACATCGTTAACGACATACCCCATCAAACTATAAAGGGATTTGGAATAAGAACATTCTAGTCATCTATACAATAAAATACTAATATGAAAGATATACGAACCCATACCCTTCCTATATGTGCAAGTGTGTCAAATTTATCTTCAAATTGCGTAGAATCTAAAGCCTAACCTGGCTCTGATACCAACTGTAACACCCCGGGTTCCACAAACACACCGGAATGCTACTGAACTACACTTCTGACATCTATATATAAAATTTCGGCAGCATCTCCTTTGCACAATTGCATAAATGAGGGGGGGCAACAGTGTATAAACATATATCATGACAAAAACATACTAACTATTATTAATCGGCTAGCAAAGGGAAGTTAAACATACGACATGAACTGAATTAACCAGTGCGCACGACTAGTTAAAAAAAACAAACTTCCTTTGACAACAAGTTTCTAATTAAATCATGGCTGCGCCTGGGCAGCGTTATTATGAGAGTGAAAGTGGACGTGCTGCTACTCCCCTCATTCCCAACATGTATCAAGTACCTGCATTGAGTAATGCAAGAGTGAGATGTCACATCTCAGCAAGTAAAATAATATCAAACTATTTAACCACATAAGAACATTGTTTTACCACCACTTGATTTCACAACCTTCTTATTACAAAGGTGCAGCACGTATACAACGTACAACACACCTAGTTACCACACCTCGCAGGTAGAAACCACAATAGTAACATAGTAATGTCACACTTAATATATTCCTCATGAGTGCAAATGTCTGCAAATGCAAGGATGACTTCTGCCTTCATACCACTAAGGATATGAAGCCGCATCGTACCCCTCCTCGGGCAACGTACGATGCTAAAAATGTACCGGTACGGTCGGACCATAAGATCACGACATAACTTCAGAATGCAAGATGGATGATGCGATGTGCATGTCATGCCTACAACACTTCATATAACATGATTCAAAAAGATACTTCAACTTCATCCAAGATGGGAATCAACCACATATATCATTACCAAATTATGATCATCCACAATATTAGACAATTGAGAATTAATACTTCCAAACAAATAAACTTCATCATAGAATTCAATGATTAACATAATTAAAACTTATGCATACTCAATGACAGGGAATAGGATGCAAACCAAATGGTAGCAACCACCACTGTATTTACTTGCCTTTACCGGAAGTTCGGGCAAATCCCTAAGTACGATCCGGAAGTCCACCACCTGTTTTTGACACCCAACTTAGTGCACCAATTTCACATAATCAGGCTCATAAGCGACGCCGCAACTACGCACAAACTCAAACCCCGCCGCATGTTATATCTCTCCCTACACCCACCAAATTGCAGCGGCGCTGCTTAATAATTTCATAACTTTAAAATTATGACAGCAGCGGTAACAAACAAAAACTCCAGAGGCATCTACATAAAATTCCCCACAAGTTTTGTATACAATTTATAACTAAATTCCAATATCTAATTAGCCCAAAACAGTCCACAAGAGGAACCCTGTAATCTGTTTTTCTTTGTCTTTTGGATAGCGACATACCCGGATTCAAACAGCGATATCTTTTAAAATATAATTCCAAATCAAGCGCATAAGTACTCATTGGAAAGATAAGACAAATCCCTACATGATTATAATACTGGTTAATACTAATTACCCATGAAAAATTCCCAGAAACGGCTAATACCACTGCTGTTCACCTACCTGAAAAATCTGTTTTTTTGGACAACCACATACCCGGATTCAAACGGTGATAACTTTCAATTTATAACTCCAAATTGAGCGCATAAATACTCGTTGGAAAGGTAAGACAAAGTTCTACATGATCCCCAAACTGATTTCCCTTAATTTCTCACGAAAAAACACAGAAACTGCTAGAACTATTGCTGTTCATCCACCACCTAAAATTCTGGACAGCCCCCCTCTACCCAATCGCAAACGCAACCTCTAATCAATTAAATTGCAGCGCAAATGAACAAGGGATGAACACAAAAATCACCTTGGATTCTCCCCCTTTCCTTCCTCCCTTCTTACCTCCACCAAAACGATTGAAGACTCGCACCACGACGACGATGATCCGAGCGGCAAGGATTGGCACCTTGGGGGGGCGGCTAGGGTTTGGTGGCTGCAAGAATTGAGAGAGGAGGAGATGGGCAGGGGGGCGGCGGCCAAGGGGGGGCTGAAGTGGGGGGTGGCTGCACATGGGGGGAGGGGGTTAGGAGGGAGGCGGCTAGGGTTTGGGAGGGTTAACGGGCCGAAACACCAATTGCGGCCCAACTAACCCACGCGACAGCTCCCGACTGCAACGCAAGCGTCAAACCAAATAAATTCTACTGCCCTAGTTGTGAATGCTTTCCACAAAATTCTAAATTCCCAAAACAACAACCGGATGAGGGAAAAAACAAAAAGAACAACCCCCAACTTCTCTTATTTGCAAACCGGGTATCACACATTCTTAGCTATCATTTTCTTCCTTGAGCTCTTGATATACAACATTATTTATTCCTAGAAATTCAAGCCCAAAGAGGGATTTGCTTGCTCGCGAGCAACAAGCATTAGCACATGCCAATATAGTTTCAATTTGAACACATGTGCATGAGTGAGGTTGTTGAGATTTTAAGTTTCTATCACAACCTCTTGAGCAATATTTAACATGATATGATCATCCATAAGATTTTTATGAGAACATAGAAACATGTCATGTTTTTCTTGAAAAGCTAGATTTTCAATTTTTAGCCTTTCTACTTGAGCGATACATAATAAGGAGTTGTCTTGCTCAATTGAAATAGTTTCATACCTTTGGACCAAATCAACATGAGAGCACTTTAGCTCCTCATGTTCTTTAGTCAACTCTTCCAAGCTTTGGATTTTTGTGATGATGACATCTTCTAGCTTGTGAAGAGCTTCGCTTTGCTCTCTCGCTCTTTTTAAAAGTTTGAGCATGACCGCCTTATCTTCTAGGCTTAGATGAGCGTAGAGTTGCATGAAGCTTCTTTTATCCTCCTCATCATCATTTGTGCTTCCGCTATTATTTTCATTAGCCACACAACATATGTGGGAACCGAGATGGGAAGACAAACCTTTTGGAGAGGTGGATTCATCGTTTGGTCTCCAACGTTCATTTTCTTCTTCCTTTAAAGGGTTAGTTTCACAAGGACTAATGGAAGTAGAAGCATCATATGAACTAACATGTTTGGACCCATCAAATATATTTTTAATTCTAGTCCAAATATCACGCGCATCATGAATTGGTTCATCATATCTAATTATGAAGGCATGATAATCTTCTTTGCTAAGAGAATTACCTAAGAAGTCAAAAGCAAGATAATTTAAGCGTAAACATCTTCGATCTTCCTCGGAAGCATTTTTCTTATCATAACTAGAAGGTATAATAGTCTTATCTAAAATTTGTTCTAATTGTGGGTCTATGGTCCTAAAAGCATTTATCACACTAGTAGACCATGAAGCATAATTAGAACAATCGGAAAGTAATATCTCAAAAATTACCTCATTGTTCTCATTCGGTGGAGTCTTCTTGTTCTTTTGGGATTTTCTCCGAGCCATCACTTCAAGTTGTTAGACTCAGTATGAAGTTCCTAGCTTTGATAGCAATTGAAAGTTGCCTAGAGGGGGGTTGAAATTCGCCTAGAGGGGGGGTGAATAGGTGAAACCTGAAATTTATAAACTTTGAACACGCACTATACCCGGGGTTAGGGTTAGAAATAAATAATCTTGAATTCGGAGTGCGGAAGATAGTTCCTCTTGCTATGAGTTGCTCAATCAATGTGGAAAACTTTGGGAGCAAACTCAAAACAATATAAGCAAGAGAACGTAAGAGAGAGGAGAGGGAAGAAACAAATCAAGTGAAGATCAACACAAGTGAACACAGTGATTTGTTTGTCGAGGTTTGGTTACAAAAAACCTAGTCCCGATTGAGTGCTTCTTCTTAATCACATGGGTCACTAAGACCCCTCAAGGATCACCACACAATTAGGTGTCTCTTGATAGCTTTACAAAGTACTTAGAAGAATTAGAGTGAGAAGAAGAAGGCAATCCAAGCAATAAGAGCAACAAAAGAAACACAAATGACCCTCTCTCAAGTCTCATCACTAAGCACTTGATTTGATTTTGGAACTTGGAGGGGATTGAATGCTTTGATTGTGTCTTTGGAGTGTGTTCTTTGCTCTTGTATTGAATTAGAAGTGTGGGAGGCTTGGATATGTCTACTATATGCCTTGATATGTTGCTTGGGCCCCCACACCTTGAAATGGCCGGTTGGGGTGGTATTTATAGGCCCCAACCACTCATATAGCCGTTGGACGGAAAGCAACAGCTTTCTATCGACGAGCACACCGGACAGTCCAGTGCACACCAGATAGGGCACTGTTTATTGTCTGGTGCCTGCCATGTCAGCCGACCGTTGGGGTATGTAGCAGTCGACCGTTGAGTCTGACCGCTACCTAGACTGTCCGGTGACCTGGTCACGTCAGCCGACCATTGAGGTCTACGACAGTTGACCATTGGATCCGACCGTTGCCAGACTGTCCGATGCACACCGAACAGTCCGGTGCCATAGCCCGAGAGCGCCCGTTGTGGGCCTCTCTGCGGAGACTTCCCGGTGTCCCACCGGACAGTCTAGTGCGCACCGAACAACACATTGTTCATTGTCCGGTGCATCACCAGTGCGCTCGCTGACTACCCTTTTCTTGGATTTCTTCACTAATTCTTTTGGGCTTCTTTTGTTCTCGAGTCTTGGACTTCTCTGCTTCTTTTTATGTCTTCTTTTGAGGTGTTGCATCCTCATAGCCTTAGTCCAATCCTCTTTGCATCCCGTGAACCCTATTTGGTTGGAAATGAGCTGATTGTGACTTAGAAAGTAAAATGTTGATCTTATGAACGTGTGAATCAGAGACTAGGCAAACTAGTTAGTCTAAATGGTTGTGAAGGTCATCAAGCACCAAAATATAGGAAATGGTTTATGGTCATTTCCCTTTCAGCTACAGTATCAAATAACACTTCTACAAGGTGGGATTCGACTGAGAACGTACCTACTATCATGCCTGGTGTTTCCTGGACTACTTCGGCCTCTAGATGGTTCAGCCTCCCATGGTTGTAGCGCGTCTGACCGTGATTGTCTGCTCCCTGCTGAGATACATTCTGTCTTGCTGGGGCATTGGGGGCTGGCTGTTATTGAGCCATCTTCTTCGGACAATGCATCGCCCAGTGGCCCTGCTCGCCACAGTGGAGGCATCCTCTGCCTCCGCCTTGCACTGGCGCTGCTTGACTGCTCTGATTGATTACTGAGGCAGGAAGACGAGTTGCCTGATTATTCTGCCTCAAAAACTGACTCCCTCCCGGATGATGGTTCTGATGGTACTGCTTCTGATGCTGAGGGTACTTCCTCTAGAACTACTGCTGATGCGAACAATGGTTCTGCTGCTGATATCCCTGAGGGTGACTCTGCTTGAACTACTGGGGTGGATTGCCTAAGAAACAGGGGTGATTGTTGCTCCCGGGCTAAGGTCCACCAATCTTGCACTTTCGGTCTTCCATCTCTTTGCGCGTTTTCTCAGTAATGATTGCTTTGTCGATCAGGTGCTGAAAGGTGGGGAGGTATGATTCATCAGTTGGTAGTGCAGGGGATCAACCAAGCCTCTTAGGAAATGGTATTACCTTTTGGCATCAGTGTTGACATCTTCAGGAGCATATCAGGACATTTGTAGAAACCTATCTCTGTACTCGCTGACTGACATGGATCCTTGCTTTAGTGCCAGAAATTCCTCTTTCTTCACTATCAGCAGACCTTTTGGAACATGACACCGATGGAAGTTATCTCTGAATTCCTCCCAAGTAATGGCCCCGGGGTTAGCGTGGGTGGCGAGATAGGACTCCCACCAGGACTGAGCTGCTCCCCTTAACAAACGGGGACCATACAAGACTTTGTCTCTATCATTGCATTGGACGGAGTGCAACTCCCGCTCCATGGTGCACAGCCAGTCTTCGACGTCCATGGGGTCAGCAAAGTGAGCGAACACAGGTGGATGACTTCTCATGAAATCCGCACATTTGTCTCTTGGCATCTGTGGCATCTGCGCCTATGACTGAGGTTGATGTTACACCTGTTGCATGGCTGCCAGGGTCTGCCCAATTGCCTAAACTGCTTGAGTCTGCATGAGAAACATTGGCTCTATTGTCATCGGGGGTGGTGGTGGAGGCAACTTTGGCTGGGATGCCTCATCCTGTGGGGCATGCTGCTCTTGCTGGGTACGTCTCCCTCCTCTGCGCCTATGGTCGGACATCTACGGAAGGCAATCACACATCAGAACTGATCTTGCAAATCTTTCAGCATAAGAAAAGGGTATAGAGTTCTTCACAACATTGAATGAACAAGCATCTTCACTGACTCCCAACACAGCTAAACACAACTTCTTAGATAAAGAGGAAAGTAGAGGTAAAAAGGCTTCTCAACTAAATAACTAATTTCATTAACATTAATGGCTAAACCAAACTACAAGGGGTACCCACATTCTGATGACAGACATTACAAAGATACAAATCCATCATAAGTTCATCATGATAAGCATAAAAACACAAGATAAGCAAATTATCCTGACTAACTAAGACATACTAAGACTAAAACTCCTAACTTAAGCATTTATACAAATTCCGACTCTAGCGATCTATGGTTCCAAGTTTATCTGGGTCCTGCAGTTAGGGGTGCCATAGGCATGGTGTCCATGCAAAGGCGAGCGGTACGGGTGCTGAGTCCCGACGGGGGCAGGAGAGCCATCCTCCTGGTGACGGCGCTTCGCGCGCTCAGCCCACAACTCGGCAACCTCAGCATGAGTCTTACTCAGCTCATCCAGGGCATGGTCCAGCTCCATGTTGAGCACGACGGCTAGGTTGATTGTGCTACTCAACCTAGGATTGTCCTCACCAATATGTGAGACAACCACACCTCCAGTACTACCAGTTGGACGGCGGGCGTAATACCTCAGGTTAAGACTGTTGGCCACCCCACTGAACAGCGAGCAGTACTGAGAAAGCATGCGCTGTGTGGCATCCTGCATTGCTGCCTCGGATGAGTCACACTCAGAGATAGAATAATGCTCTAAGCAGACCTCTGCACCCAGGAGACCATCCTCTAGATGGCGCACCAAGCAAGTAGCCTCCCAACGGTCTGGGTATACCCCGCGACTGTGCTAGTAGACCACAAGTGATACTCGATTGACCAAGTGTGCCGGTCAAGGGCCCGATGCAGTAAGGTATCGAGCGCATCATGGAAGTGACACCCGCAAGCGCGTCATGAGTAATGGGTCGGGCGACCCATCCCTCCGGCTCCTACTCCTCTGAGAGGTCGGTGCTATGTCTTGAGCTGCTATCGTCGCTGTCTCCATCGTTAGGGTCTCCTCTAGCAGATACTCCGGCAGGCGGGGCGCCCAGTGGTGATGCAAGGGATGCCTCCAGCGCGGGCACAAGGGAGCGACGCATCGCAGACTCTACCTTCTGCTGAGGCGGGGAGGAAGAGCCCTGCTGCTCCAGCTCCTAGCACCAACGTTCCTGTTCCTCATGCAGGCGGTGATACAACCTCTCCAAGTGGCTGGACTAGGCAGTCACTGGGCGACAAAGCGAGCGCTCCAAAAGACGAGACGGCAAGAAAGGGATTACTGACTTTCGTGTTGTGTGTCTAAGACAAACGATCTACAAAAGACACCATAAGCATAAGAGTAAGAACATAACTAATATGACCAGCAAGTGAACCATAAAATAATGGAAAATAAAGTAAAATAAAACAAACTTTTAGCAAGGTACGATATATATAGTAGAACATAAATATGGTCGAGGTGACCGACTTTTGATGTGACACCAAGGGTCAAGGTGAGAATATGGGTATATAATCCTTAGAACGGTCATTCTACTCTAGGTTAGCGGTCCTACTGTCAGCGCGGCTTTGATACCACTTATGTGACACCCGATTTTAAAAGGTAAACTGAATGTGAACCATGTACGTGTTAGGATCAGAATTTCACGTACATAGCGATTACATAACTGGACATCATCACACAGTGCTCAAATAATAACGTAAAGAGGTATTAATTTGATTACATTATGATGTCTGAGACATCTACATAGTCTTAAACATAGATCAAAGTGCGAATACAAAATGTAGTAATATAAGGCCTTCACAGGCAGCCGACTGGGGGTTCGCCGCTAACCCACACTTAGAACTCATCGTAGTCTTGAAACTCCTGGAAGTCCTCCACTACGCCGTCATCTTCTCCTGAGCAAGGGTTGCATTCCAGACAACCTGGTTGTTGGGGGCCTTCTTTTCCGCTGAAGGTCCTCTAAGCAAAAACACCTTCGGCAAGATGATATGCAAGCAGGCATGACATGAAGGTATATGCTGAAGCTACAATCATAAGAGCTTTGGCATGATGACGCGCTTGAGACGAAGGGTGGCACCGACTTAAAGAGGAAAAGATCGCATAGTCCCTGATAGTTTGTGTCATGATTATGATTTGTTATCAAGGACATGAATGTAATATTGTCCGGGCTGTGTCCCGTGCCTATAAATAGGTGAATAGTACCCCCGTACTGTACACGCTGACCTGTAATCGCTCACGCGTCACTTCAGGATTTTTTGCCTTCTGTCAAGTCGAAGGTACCGATGTAATCTAAACATCATTAATGTTTGTTCATGGATGTATGATATTAATATGAATAACATAATGATCCAAAATTATTATTCATGCTTTCTCTGCGTTTCATATGCCCCTGTTTATATCTTTGCATATTGAAATGATGAAGGTATGTCCTTCATAACCTTCGTCCGAAGATCATTATATCCTAAGGGAGATAATGTTATGAAGGACGAAGGTCTTTAATCATTAACATTTGTGTTGCCATGTTCTTAATTCATAGCTTTTGAGAACAAGTGACCAACACTAGTGTTTTGGCGTTTTAAGCAAGGGTGAGTACACATCAACGTACTCAGCAAATGTTCTGTTTGGATAAAGTGGACTAGCTGTATGTGGGGTGAAGCTCATAGCAGTTGCTTTTAGTTGGTCTAGTAATTATTACTAGCAGAGAGCCAAGTTTTAGCAATAATCCCTAGTTATTAATCCAAAGGTACTCCCTCTAAAAAAATAATACCAAAATCTATAATCATAATCATCACCATTAAAATCATCGCCATTACACATCCATGGGGTACCGAATCCCGGAAAAGTAAATACTCCACATCGCAACCTTCATATATACATATGTAGAACATGTATATAGTCATGCGCTTTTTATACTCTCCCCTAGACCGACATTTGTTCGTTCATGCTCTCATATCTCACCTTACCTTGAGCGTCGATCCATTCAAAACTAAATGGCCCCAAAAATAACATTACACATGTATGCAATACCCTTCCCAGGTTGTGGGTTAGTATTTTAATCTAAGTCACCTGATAGTCCTTAATTTAGGGCTTAACAGAGGATGTCACTAGCATTATATTTTTTTAATCTGTTTTTCAAAACAAGACAAAGTGTTTAGTTGAAAATAGGTTTTCAAAACCAAAACTTTGTTTAAAAAATACGTATGTGACTGTAACACCCCTGGTGTTACTGCCACTAAAACTTGAGCATGACATCATAAGCATTGGCATATCCTGTGTTTGTCACACCTAGAATGCATTCACTAGGCAAAAATTTCAAACAAGTTGTGTGGATATGACTGGTTATGGGTAAAACCCTAGAGTAGGGTACTTAACCCTAAACTGGGTTCAAAAGGATAAAAAAAGCTTAACCAAGAGAAAACTTCAAAACTCATTAGAAATAGTCATAAAATGTCACCATGAATAGACTTAAGTGGCATCCAAACCCTAAAAGTACCAAAAACCCTAAATAGACCCCTAGAAAACCCTAGATTGAAACCCTAAGGGGTTATATGCAAAATGTACACATTTTTGAACCTAAGTGCAAAAACCATGAAATTAGGGTATCCTAACTCATTTGATTCACATGTATGTGGATTTGCAACTTAAACCCTGAGATTTGGACTTATTTGCAAAAAGCCTCATTTGAGCTCAATTGAGTTAAGTCTGAAATTCAGTGGAATTGGCTCAACTTTGGGGACCTATATCTTCCAAATTATGAAGATTTTTCCCTAGGTCAACACATACAGTTTGTAGACCTATAAAAGGAGAACAACTTTGCTATAGAGATTGAGCCTTGGTCACATGAAAAATTTGGAGTAGAATAGGCCTAAAGTTGGGCTGTCAGTCTGCCTAAAACCTGAATTATGATATTCAGTGGCATAGGATGAACTTTGGGGGCCATTTTGAAGATGATCCCGTGGATGTCTGAGCATGGTTACCACAGTCGGTTTATAGCCGGATCATAGGGCTACAGGTTTGCTACAAACAGATTAGTAAGTTCTTACGCAAAAATTCAAAATTTTGGTGTCACAAATTTGTCTGTCAGGCTGACTTAAGAAGATCGTGATCGTACAGTAACCAAAAAATCAGCAGATTCAGTAAACTGGCCGCCGGTGACCCTTCGCCGTGATTAGTGCTGCTCGCCGTGATTTGTGTGTCTGGTCTATAGATTGAATTCGCCGGTGAAAAGATCTCGTCACGGATGGGTTCAAGTTACTGTGGCCTCGCTGTTCCTCAATCACTTGCACCGACGACATGGCTTTACGGCCGTCACCGGAGTTGGCGTCTTTCACCGCGGTTGTGCCACGCCCCAAGCCTTTAACCACGTCGCTTCTAGCCGCACCAGCTCGCCGATAACCGCTGTAGCCCCTCAGCCGGTGAGTGCCATGATTTCACCCGCACTAGTAGCCTTCTCCCTCTCCAGCCGCCAGCGCGTTGAGCTTGTGATCGTCACCTACTCAGCCCATTGAGCTTGACTTCACCTAATCAACCGGAATGTCTTGATCGGTGTTCGGTATCCGCTGTCACCGTGGTCAGGCACATCCTGGCCCGGATTGATCCAATTAAAGCTCGTTCTAGGTTTGCCTCGGGTCGGTGGTGCTTGCCCATCCGTTAATTTGGGTAGCCAACACCGGTCATGGCCTGTCCGAGCCGCGTGGTGATCGACGACGAGCACGTCGTGGCCATGGGTCTGATTGGAGAAGAAACAAAAGTCGGGGGACCTCTGTGTAGTTGTCAGAGAGACGATGAATAGTGGCTAGGGGTTCTTAATGAGTTATCCAAGCAAGCGGGGGTCTCTGTGCAAATCTGCCAACGCAAGCGCGCGCGCGGGCGCGTCCCCGTTTCCTGTTCTGGTTGGGTCGACTTGGGCCAGTTCCGATCCAACACTGTTCATTTCTTTTCCTTTTCTTTTTCTATCAGGGTTTAAAAAATTCTAGAAAATTGTAGAAAAATGCTAAAAATGCCAAACCAATTTTGCTAGGCTTCTAATTTCTTATAGTATTTAATAAAAATAGTTTCCGGATTTTTAGTTTAAATAGGAAATTTTGGGACATTTAAAATAGCCAAAATACATACTTCTGGAATTTTAGAGAATAATTAATAATCTCACAATTCACCAAACTTTTTGGATAAACTTAAAATAATATTTAGAAGCCTTGGATAAAGTTTGGTATGATTTGGACCATGTTTGATACTTAGAACCTAAAACCCTAGCCCCCTGCTCTATGAACTTCACTATTGACTCCGAAAACCCTAGTTTCTCGGAGATTCGTGAAGGAAAGTTATATTCAAGACATTAGATAATAAACTTTTATTATCTTAGCATTCTCATGAGCATTACATGAGCATTCATGATTATATATGGTTATATCTAGAGAATGAAGAGGAAATAGAAGTTGAAGAAGCGAGGACTTCACCACCACCACCTGAAAAACCTCAGGGAGGAAATTGATTTTATTTTGATATATGTGCAACAGAGCCTGATTCACCTGTCACACAAGGCAAGCCCCGGTGCGTTTGCCACCCCCTTGTTATTTTAAAATCTTTCTCACTTACTTGATGCATTAGGTGATAGGAGTTGTGTGTTAAACTAGTTGCTGCATTTCCTTCCTTGGAATTTGATTACTTCTCCTTAGTCCCTAATTTACAAAGAGGTTTTTCTTATGCTTAGCTCTACTATAGAAAACAAAATGTTTTGGTTTCACAAATGATGATGCTTTAAAGTGGGTGGAATGTTTTCAAAAATAAAATTGGATGGTGGATCCATCATGGCCATGATGGGTTCAACATCGGAAAAATGTACCTCTACCAGGTACCAAACTTTGGGTTTAAAATGATTAAGCTGAGACCGGGCGGGTGACTTGCACGAGAAGAGAGTCCCGGTGTAGTGTCTCCGTCTGAGTCGATTAAGGACCTTCTCGATGTAGGCTTGATGATCGAGGACCCTTTAACTGGTCACATGCCTCGTCATGGGTAAGCTTTGCCTCGGGCAGACTAATACCAGAATAAGATAACACGCAATGGGAGTGGAGAGATGGCGAGAATAGCGTGTTCCCTCCGTCGCAAGAGGCTAGACGGTGGTGTATCTGTGCTCTCGGTTGGCGTGAACCTGATCTGGTCTTAAGAACCCTGGTGGCGAATTGACATATGCAAGGGTTAAGTGCTACATATGTCGTGTGATTGGAGATCCTCAGCTGAGTATTATCGATTCGGATCACTGTAACTTCGCGGATATGAAGACTTGGTCACTACCCTACACGTAGCAATCCAGTGAAGATGAAGGGTTGTTAAGAAATTGGCTAGTATAGGATAAGTGATTGAACTAGGGTAGAAAGAACTCTAGATGCAGGTAATTTTACTTAACCTGACAAGTAAAATTAGATTTTTAAGGATCCACTATTAGTAAGCATTTATGCAAACAGAGTCTTTGAATATTGATAAGCCATACCTTGACTCTCAAAGGCCAGCATATCCTTGAGAGTCTTTTATTTTGACGGGTAAGACATGCAAAAGTACACTTCGTACTCAGGGCTTTGTCTGATGTTGTTTTAGGTGAGGAAGCGACAAATTTTTGCTGCTTTTGTTCCAAGGTGGTACCCAAAGAAGAAAGTCAAGACTGAAGACCCAGGAGGAAGTGTCCTCCACTAAAAACTTTTTACTGATTATTCGGGAGGGGTTTTTGCCTCCCAGATTATGTAATAATAATACTCAACACTCTTATATTTGTTCTAGTCTGTAATAAATACTTCTCTTCCTTACTTTTAATAAAGTAAGTTATTGTAACTGGTTCCGCATTTTCGTACCTCCGATGTATTGTAATGTCTGCGTGACGGGTGAAACACTTAGGAAAGGTAAGGAATACAGATACTGAACTTGTCAAGTGATCCGGGGCACCTGCAGGGTTGTCTGAGGTCCGTTGGACAAGGACAACTGTAGGTGGGCCTAATAACTTGGGAGGTTCTGTCACAGCTGGTATCGGAGCGAAGCCAATCTCTGCAGATGTTATGAGACATTTTCAAAAAGAATTTTCAAAGACTTATCTAGAAAATTTCTTTCCTTCTTATCTAACTACCTTCTGAAGTACTTATTTTAAAGACCAGATAGTAGAGTGCAATGTATAGAAGGTGTGAATCAACTAAGGTTGATTCTGTAATTAAACATGCATCATACTAAAAACTATGCTAATAAGATTTTTCCCCTCATGGAGATATGCCGCCGCGCACAAGAAAAACCACGCGCAAGTCTACCGGACCCAGGCGTACCTCGCCATCAACTAGCCCCAAGGCATGAGGACAGTAGTAGTGGTAGCGATGATCCAATCGGAGATCTGGAAGCTCAGGTAGAACAGCTTCGATCAGAGCTCTGTCACAGGAACGAAGTATGGGTTGAGAATGGTCAGCGAATAAACGAATTGAGAACTGACATCCGACACTTGCAAGACCAACTTGCTGAACGAGATTTAGCGCTCGATTGGGCTGTTAACTCACGTTCACTTGCTTGGGCCAAGGAAGCCAATGCTCGAGCCCGCATGGAGGAGCTTAGCACAGCCGTGGACAACTTCCAGGTTTACTGTAATACACTACATGAGGAAGTTCATGTATTGTATTCACAACTACACCCTAACGTACCTGCGGATCCTGTCGGAATGGAAGTCAGACCTTCTGGAGCAGCGGGTGAAGCCCTTGGAGGGGAACTGGACCTTTTTAGGCCCCCTCCTTCAATGAATCTGGTTGACGAATGGTCTCCTACACCCGACAGCGAGGCTACCAAAAGTGATAAGAAGTTAGAATAGTGTAGTAGAGAAATAGTGTCAATCTATAATAGGTAATGTAATCCTGTTGTAAATTCGAGTCTGTATCATTACTCTTTTAAGTAATGTAAAATGGATGGTTTGTTTTGGCATATTATATTTTCCAAATGTTCTTTGCCTCAGATGCCGTCCAGGACTCGTGGACAGGATGGTGCGGGAACCTCCCGTGGGAGGGAAGCTACTCCTAACTCGCCACCAGTACCCCCTACCTTGGCTGAGGCTATCGCTGCCTTAGTCAATGCCACAGCCGATAACACTCGCTTTTCTGCGGGAAATGGTGGGACAACAAATGCAACAGCAAGGCGGGCGAGCGTATCCGCAAGGACCCCACGGAACTTCATATTTGGACTTCTCAGAGACACGTCCCCCACTATTTGTCAAGGCAGAAGATCCTCTTGAAGCGGATGAGTGGATCCGGGTTATCGAACAAAAGTTCGAGCTTCTCTGATGCACGGAGACTCAAAAGCCCTTATTTGCGGCACAACAGTTACGAGGCCCTGCCAGCACTTGGTGGGGAAATTTTGTGGCTATCCAGCCTGCTGGTCATCAAATTACCTGGGACGAATTCAAACTGGCTTTCCAGGAGCACTATATTCCTGAAGGGGTGCTCCATATGAAACAGGAAGAATTTATGAAGCTCAAACAAGGTGGAGATACTGTCACTCAGTATCTCAATAAGTTCAACCACTTGTCCCAGTATGCCATTGATCAAGTCAACACTGATCTAAAGAAGAAAAATAGTTTTATGAGAGGCCTCAGTGACCGGCTGCAGCGAAAAATGGCCACTTGTCTCGACCTCACTTACAGCAAGGCTATCATCACGGCGCTGGCAGTCGAAGCCAAATATGCAGGCCTGGGAAAATCAAAGGGCTATGGAGGCGACAGGCCCAATCAGGGGCCTGAGAAAAGACAAAGGTTGGTAATCCGACCTTTTAATCAGAATCGTTCTTCATCACGCCCACCCTCCTACCCTTTCAAACAACCGGTCTTTATCCGTCCTGCCACTGCCCCCACCTCAACAAATCAACCGAGTGCCCCTGGTACTCGTTTCCCCGCTCTCCCAAGCTCTTCAACAGGCTGCTTTAATTATGGAAAGTCCGGACATTTTATCAAGGATTGTCTATACCCGAAGCAGAACAGATCAAATAATCAGCAGAGTTCAGGGAGTTCCGCTCAAGGCAGGGGAAATGCGGCAAACAATACCGCGGGCAAAAACATGAAGAAAACTGGGTGGATTTTTTATACGCAAGTGGCCACGACACCGGAAGGAGAACCGGTTATGATGGGTACGTTTCTCGTGGCCAATCACCCTGCAGTTATTCTTTTTTATTCTGGTGCTTCACACATTCATAAGCAAGAAGTTTGTGGAGCAATATTGCATTCCATACAATGAATCAAGGGAAGGGTTTATAATTCATTCGCCTGGGGGACAAATATTCACTAAAGAAGTGGCTTTCCATGTGCCTATAACATTGGCTGAACGGGACTTTCCTACCAACATGATTGTTCTAAAAGGCCAAGATATAGATGTAATTCTAGGCATGAATTGGTTAGCCCAACATAAAGCTATCCTCAACACTGATCTGAGAACCATCAGGTTGAGTTATGGCCAAGAAGAGGTTCTTTTGTCCATCCCCGTAGCTATCCCAGCTAAACCATTTGGCAGAGTATTTGAAGCCATCATACCGGAGATCCAAGATATTCTGGTAGTATGTGAATTCTCGGACGTCTTCCCAGAAGATCTGCCTGGATTGCCTCCAGAAAGAGATCTAGAATTTGTGATTGAGTTGAAGCCCGTTTCGGCTCCTATTTCTAGAAGGTCGTACCGAATGCCTCCGAATGAATTGGCAGAACTCAAGACCCAATTACAAGATCTACTAGAAAAAGGATTCATCCGACCAAGTTCATCACCTTGGGGTTGTCCAGCCATCTTTGTCAAAAAGAAGGACCAAACACTTCGGATGTGCGTGGATTATAGACCCCTTAATGAGGTCACCATCAAGAATAAGTACCCTCTTCCCCGGATTGACATCCTATTTGATCAACTTACCGGAGCTCGGGTATTTTCCAAAATTGACCTCAGGTCAGGTTATCATTAGATCCGTATCCGACCCGAAGATATACCCAAGACCGCATTCACTACGCGGTATGGATTATTTGAATATTTGCTTATGTCTTTCGGACGAACAAATGCTCCTACCCACTTCACATATCTTATGAACTCGGTATTCATGCCCGAGTTGGATAAATTCGTGGTGGTATTCATTGATGATATCTTGATATATTCTAAGAATGAAGAGGAGCATGCTCGGCATTTACGGATCGTATTAACGTGCTTAAGGGAGCATCAATTATATGCTAAGTTCAGTAAGTGCGCGTTCTAGCTGGAGGAAATCCAATTTCTGGGACATGTATTGTTGGGGACTTGTTCTCAAATGCTAAGAGTTAAGAACAAGGCAACATAAAAAGTGTTAAGTGTTAAAGTCCTTCGTCCTTCCAAACATTATTTCTCTTCGGGAAATAATGAGTTTCGGACGAAGGTCACAAGAGACATACCTTCATAGATATAACAAGTAATGACGAAGGATTCATATAAAGTATGAAATATAATATAAACATCGTCATAGAATCATTTCTATTTTATTAACATGGAAAAATAGAAATGTTTTCAAATTACAAATGTACCTTCGGTCCTGAGAGAAGGTAAAAAGTACAAGCGTGACGCAAAAGCGAATACCAAGTCAGCGTGAACAGTACGGGAGTACTGTTCATCTATTTATAGACGTGGGACGCAGCCCACGTAAAATTACATTCATGTCCATTACATTTGTCAATGACTTATGGAAATCTGTCAAGGCCCACGTAGTCTTTTCATCTTTAAGTCGGTTCTCCTTTCTGCTATCGCGACGAAGCTTCCCTGCGCACAGCTTCGGCTGTGCCCCATCCTTCGTGGAGCTTGATAATCAGCTCGTCCTTCGTCTGGTTTTGGCTTCGTCCTGACCATACTTCATGTTCATAATTCTGAGTCCGAAGATACCTGTTCATATAATCCACTTGGAAAACATTGTCAAATCATGTTTTTGAGGACCTTCGGAGGACGAAGGCCCCCAACAGCAGCCCCTCGCAATATTAATTTGTTAATGATAAATTCAGATTGCGATATGGACGAAGGCCTTGAGCCGAAGGTCCGAAAAAACACCTTCCCTTTGCTAGAATAGCAACATTCACTGACAAGCGGGGTCTTTCAATTTTCAACGGCCTGGGCGTATAAATAAGATCATACCACAAACTTATTTGGTACGCACACTTGCCATCTGCTTCGGCCCACTACATTTTTAGCTCTTGTGCACTAAGATTTGCTGATCTTTTTGATTTTAAAGCTTCGGCCTTGAAAACAGTTTTTTAGCGCTTCCGAAGATGTCTGAAGGTAAGAAGATCCCTGCTGAGACGAAGCTGAGTCTTGACGAAGAGAAGAACTTGGGGTTCCTTATAGCGATGGCGGAGACCAATACAGAGAAAATCACCAAGGAAATTCTTGAAGGTTTGTCCGAAGATACTGATGACAGCGACAGTTTTGATGTAGAAAGTGGTGGGGAAGAGTCCGAAGATCGACCATGGCGACCAAGTCACACGGTTTTCGGGAAAACCACTATCAAGCAGAGTCATATTGATAATATGAGGGGGCGGTATTTTCGAGATATATCTATTGTGAGGGCTGATGCTGGAGAAAAGACTTCTCCCACCCTCGAAGAAGATGAAGTTGTAATCTTCCGAAGCTTTCTCAAGGTAGGGCTTCGATTCCCCCTAAGCAACTTTGTCGTTGAAGTCCTGAAGACATTTCAAGTCTACCTTCATCAACTTACTCCCGAAGCTATCATAAGAATGGGGATGTTTGTCTGGGCTGCGAGAAGCCAAGGTTTAGAACCAAATGCTAAAAGCTTTTGCAACATTCATGAGTTGTTATATGAGACGAAGCCCTGGGGGAAAGAACAATATCACAACAATTTTGGGTGTTACAGCTTCGGTGCCCGCTCCGGGTCAAGCCGCCCTGTGCCAACTTTTCGGAAGAGGTGGCCCGGTGCCTGGATGACTGAATGGTTCTATGTAAAGAATGACTTAACAGCGCAAGAAAATGTCAAGAGTATCATTATGCGCCCCATCTGGCAACGCTTCGGACTTCGAAGGCCGAAGGTTGAAATGGATGAAGCGGCCGAGGAATGCCAAAGGGCCTTCGGCGTAATCTGCTCTTTCATTGGGACAAGGGACTTGGTCCAAGAGCATATTGCCTTCAGGGTGTGGCCACTTGCAGGAAAGTGGGAAATGCCGAAGGAGACCATCAAAGAGTCCGACGAAGGCGGACTGGTCAGACTGAAATACACATTCAAATATGCAGATAAATTTGTTGAACCTGATGATGACTGGTTGAAAAGCATTGAAACATTAAGTGATGAACTGCTTGGGGCATATTCGAAGGCCGAGAACACTGCGTTATCAGCAGCCTTCGGAGGCCGAAAAAAGAAAAGGCTCAACCGAGTATTTGACGCAGTCGGGTTTGTCTACCCTGACTACCACTATCCGGTATTGAGTCGCAAAAGAAAAAATACTTCTACTGCGGCAGAAGCTACGACGAGTGCTACTAGTGAGCCAGTGCCGCAAAGGAAAAAGATGAAGGTGCTCACCCACCCAGTGCATTTTATTGAGCCGACCACAGTGCCAGAATTTATTGGTGAAGTCTCTTTGGCCTCTGAAGCTACCGAACCAGCTCCAGTGCCGAAGATGGAAGAAAAGACTGAAGCGCCTTCAGCAGAAAAAGCAGAGAAACCGAAGGTTGAAGAGCCAAAAATATCGAAATTCTTAAGTCCTTCGGTAAATGTTGAAACAATAAAAAACCAAAAGGGGCCATTGGTGACCCCAAAAAGAAAAAGAATGGTGAACGTATTAGATGTCTTGGAGACAATTAAGTCTTCAAGCGCAACTCCAAAAAAGACTGTTGAACTTGCTGAAGCGTCTACTGAAGCTTCGAAACAACAAGCTGAAACTGAAGCTGGACCTTCAGAGCCCACCAAGGAACAATCTTTGGAGACCGAGAAAATATCAGAACCAGCTTTGGTTGAAGAAATTGACACTGCCGCCCCCGAAGCTCCTTCCAGCACATGTGATTACATCGTGCGACATGCTTCGGGGAAGAAATTATCTGAAGAAGAGACTTATGAAGCCAATCACTATGCTAGAGAGTTAAAGTATCCGAAGGGGGCAGTAGTGTTCAATGGGACAAATGAAGACGACTTCCTATACTGCCTCCCCGATAACAAAGAATTATCTGTCTGCCGGGAGATAGCCAGAAGTATGGGTTTCCCGAAGCTCGAAGCTGGATTAAGTGCTATGACGAAGGAAGATCTCGCGGACAGTCTTGCGTACAATAGCTTAAAGGTATGGGAATTAAACTTTTGAAAAATTTTACAATATGTAATTCATTTCTTTATTCTTATACGGATTCTTTTTTGTATAGGGCTTAATCCTGAGCAACGCATTAAGAGCACAAAAGAGTGCCGAAGATGAGAGTTATGAAATTGCGTTCAACAATTTACGATCAGAAGTTATTAAACTGAGAAACGAAGCTCTAGAAAAAGATAAAATTCTGGTTACATTAGTAGACAAGATAAAAAAAGGACGAAGCTGCTGCAAAGATTCAGGCCGAAGCTCAGAAACGCGAAATTAAAGATCTTCAGAAGCAATTGGCCCGGGCAAAAGAAGAACGCATACTTGAAGAAACAAGACGGGAATGCAGCGACCAATGGGCTGATCATTTGGAAGCAACCGTGGAAGAGCTTCGGTCTTCTAAGAAAAAATGCTACGAAAAATCCATGGAATGCGTAAAGAAAATTAAATCCAGCTTCGCCAGCGTGGGCGCATTTTCCAGTGAAGAGAATTTTCAAGAGGCAATCCCGAAGGTCCACTGGAATGGATCAGTCACGAAGCAGAGGCCTTCGAGGAAATCCTGAGTAGCCGCGGCGACATCTGCGCTTTTTCGGGCGCCACGGGAGTCGCTACTATCTTGGAGAAGAAAGGTTGCGGGCATGTAAAATCTTTAGCTCAGTCCGAAGCTGCCTTATCTTCCGAAGACATCAAGGACCCCTCGGCCGAAGCAAGCATGGTTGGTGGCAAATTCTTTACTGATGTCTGGAACAATGGCGGCCGAGAAATGGCGCAAGAAATTATTCAAAGGAGTGAAAAAGGCATCCATGATGCTAGGAAGGTGACAGAAGTTGCCGAAAGGCAAATAGGTATTAATTAGTCGCTCTTATTGTATTGTAATTTTTATTTCAAACTTTGCCCGCAGTTTGTAATAGTAATGCAAAAATATTCTGTTCCCTCAGAACCTGCTGGATCGTCTGGTGACCCTCACACAAAAGGCGATGACAAAATTAAACAAATGGCCGAAGCTATCATGGATAAAGTTGTTGAACAACTTCTAAATGAGGCTGCCGAAGTAGTATTAAGAGAAGACTAGGTGTTATTAGAAAAAAACATTTGAAGTGTGATCTATGTAATATCTTGTACATTTGAATGTAATATACAAGTCTCTTTTCATTATTCAATTCTTTACGATGCATGAAATTCTACATACATACCATTTTTGAGCCTTCGGCGAAAAAACACCTTCCCTTCTTTTCATGCTTCGTGAAGAAGACATTCTCCGTTAAAACTATTCTGATGAATCACGTCCACACTTCGTGAAAACATTCTCCGAAGCTATACAATTTCGATATTGCTCTGATGAAGCTCGTCCATGCTTCGTAAAAACATTCTCCGAAGCTGTACAATTTCGATATTGCTCTGATGAAGCTCGTCCATGCTTCGTAAAAACATTCTCCGAAGCTGTATTCCGAAGATTATCATTGTATTCCCTCGTGACTTTACACAATTTTCACTTTCTCAAAGCGTCCATTCGAAGGCTGATACTGTGTCCCCTTCTTTTGCCAAATGCAACATGATGTATGATGCTTATGCTATGCAAAATGATGTGATGATGTTATGTTATGCAAATGACATTTGTTCCGAAGATACACACAAAATATATTTGTAAGCTCTGCATTCCCTTAGGAACGTCTTTGGAGCTTCTTCGCCTTTTACTTAGACGGTATAAGCTCTGCATTCCCTTAGGAACGTCTTTGGAGCTTCTTCGCCTTTTACTTAGGCGGTATAAGCTCTGCATTCCCTTAGGAACGTCTTTGGAGCTTCTTCGCCTTTTACTTAGGCGGTATCAGCGTTGACTTTTCGCTGTATGCTCTGCATTCCCTTAGGAACGTCTTTGGAGCAAAAAACTTACACTGCGCTCCCTTTGGAACGGCTTTTTGTAACTTCGGCAACTTACTCTGCGTTCCTTAGAACGACTTTTTGTTGCTTCGAAGGATTTTTAATAATTCGAAGGTCCTCCTTGTTACCATAAATTTTTAAGCTTCAGCAACTTAAGCCTGCGGAGAAGATAGGTTTTCCTCATAACCAACCACGAAACTATTATATGAAAACTGAAATGTTCTTTATTACACAGAAAATAGAACTTAAACGGAAAAGACTGCTATCAAAGTAGGATATCTGTCAATAAATGTGCTTCGACTCTGGCACAGTACTATTGACTGTGCGAGCTTCAGATTGCTCTCTGAGATCCCTTTGATGCGGAACATATTGGCTCCCTTCTGGCTGCTGGCCTTGTTGAAGCGGAGGTGGAGGCGGGGGCTGTTGCCATGAAGCTTGAGGTTGACTTGCCGAAGCTACGGAAACTGCAGGGTGGTTGCCCACGTATTCCGGGATGTAAGGCTGATGGTACGAAGCAGTATGCATAACCTGCTTCGGCTGGCCCTGTTGCGCTGCAGCTTCTGCTAACTCCTTTTGTTTCTGAATGGTGACATGGCACATCCTGGTGGTATGGCCCTTGTTTTCACTACAGAATAAGCAAAATATCCTCCTTGGTTGATCTCCAAATCTTCCACCGAAGCCCCTGGCGCCTCTGCCTCTTGGAGCTGGTGGCCGGAAGAAAGTTTGCTGTTGCCCCGAAGCCTGTGAGGAGCACTGCGGCCTGTTCTGCTGACTCCCCTTGTCATCATTTTGAGTGGAGTTGTGGATGGACCTGACATGCCTCAGATAGAATCTTCCTCTGAAGCCCCTGGTCATCTCAGAAAACCTGAAGGCCTCCTCCCTTCTTTGGCGAAAGTCATTATCGGCACGAATGTACTCGTCCATCTTCTAGAGCAGCTTCTCCAGAGTCTGAGGAGGCTTCCTAGCAAAGTATTGAGCTGCAGGTCCAGGACGAAGCCCCTTGATCATGGCTTCGATGACAATTTCATTGGGCACCGTTGGTGCCTGCGCCCTCAAACGCAAGAACCTTCTGACATACGCCTGAAGGTATTCTTCATGATCCTGAGTGCACTGGAACAAGGCTTGAGCAGTGACCGGCTTCGTCTGAAATCCTTGAAAGCTGGTTAACAACATATCCTTCAGCTTCTGCCATGAGGTGATCGTTCCTGGTCGAAGGGAGGAATACCAGGTCTGAGCAACATTCCTGACGGCCATAACGAAAGACTTCGCCATGACTGCAGCATTGCCCCCATACGAAGACACTGTTGCTTCGTAGCTCATCAAGAACTGCTTCGGGTCTGAGTGGCCGTCGAACATGGGAAGCTGGGGTGGCTTATAGGATGGAGGCCAAGGTGTAGCCTGCAGCTCAGCGGACAGAGGAGAAGCATCATCGAAAACAAAATTTCCCTGATGGAAATTGTCATACCAGTCATCTTCGTTGACGAAGCCCTCCTGATGAAGGTCTTTCTGCTGAGGCCTTCTGTTCTGCTCATCGTGAGTAAGATGGCGAACTTCCTCAGAGGCTTCGTCTATCTGCCTTTGCAACTCAGCTAGCCGGGCCATCTTCTCCTTCTTCCTCTGCACCTGTTGATGTAGCATCTCCATATCCCTGATTTCTTGGTCTAGCTCTTCCTCCTGAAGCGTCGGGCTGACGGCCTTCCTCTTCTGGCTTCGGGCCTCCCGAAGAGAGACGGTCTCCTGGTTGTGGTCCAGCGGTTGCAGTGCTGCAGCCCCAGTCGCTGAAGCTTTCTTCGGCGCCATAGCGAAGGTCTATAGCTTCCGAAGGTGTTCAAAAAAACTCGAAGTGGAAGTGAGTTCACCGGAGGTGGGCGCCAATGTTGGGGACTTGTTCTCAAATGCTAAGAGTTAAGAACAAGGCAACATAAAAAGTGTTAAGTGTTAAAGTCCTTCGTCCTTCCAAACATTATTTCTCTTCGGGAAATAATGAGTTTCGGACGAAGGTCACAAGAGACATACCTTCATAGATATAACAAGTAATGACGAAGGATTCATATAAAGTATGAAATATAATATAAACATCGTCATAGAATCATTTCTATTTTATTAACATGGAAAAATAGAAATGATTTCAAATTACAAATGTACCTTCGGTCCTGAGAGAAGGTAAAAAGTACAAGTGTGACGCAAAAGCGAATACCAAGTCAGCGTGAGTACTGTTCATCTATTTATAGACGTGGGACGCAGCCCACGTAAAATTACATTCATGTCCATTACATTTGTCAATGACTTATGGAAATCTATCAAGGCCCACGTAGTCTTTTCATCTTTAAGTCGGTTCTCCTTTCTGCTATCGCGACGAAGCTTCCCTGCGCACAGCTTCGGCTGTGCCCCATCCTTCGTGGAGCTTGATAATCAGCTCGTCCTTCGTCTGGTTTTGGCTTCGTCCTGACCATACTTCATGTTCATAATTCTGAGTCCGAAGATACCTGTTCATATAATCCACTTGGAAAACATTGTCAAATCATGTTTTTGAGGACCTTCGGAGGACGAAGGCCCCCAACATGTATTATCTACCAAGGGGATTGCAGTAGATCACAGCAAAGTCAAGGATATTTTGGAGTGGAAACCCCCAACCACTATACATCAAGTCCGAAGTTTCCTTGGACTAGCTGGTTATTACCGCCGATTCATTCCAGATTTTTCCAGGCTTGTGAAACCAGTCACATGTTTATTGAAGAATGATACTAAATTTAATTGGTCTTCAAGATGTAATGAAGCCTTTGAGCAGCTGAAAGTATTGTTGACCACTACTCCGGTATTAGCTCAACCGGACATTGAAAAGCCCTTTGATGTGTATTGTGACGCATCAGGCAGTGATCTAGGCTGTGTTCTAATGCAAGAAGGCCGAGTGATAGCTTATGCTTCAAGGCAGTTGCGCCGGCATGAGGAACATTATCCAACTCATGACCTGGAATTAGCTGCTGTGGTTCATGCCCTAAAAATATGGCGTCATTATCTGCTGGGGAATGTCTGTCACATTTATACAGATCATAAAAGTTTGAAGTACATCTTTACCCAGTTAGAGCTTAATATGAGGCAAAGGAGATGGCTCGAGCTGATTAAAGATTATGAATTGGAGATTCATTATCACTCAGGCAAGGCTAATGTAGTGGCAGATGCTTTAAGTCGCAAGGCTTCCTACCATTGTCTGACGATGAAGACTTCTGACATTACGTTATGCCAAGAAATGGAGAAGTTGAACCTGGGAATGACACAACACGGAATTGCCAATCATTTGAAGCTTGAGTCAGTCCTTCTGCAAAAGATAATTGATGCCCAAAGAAATGATGAGGGAATGAAACACATTCAGGAGAAAATGGAGGCCGGTAAAGCCAACTGCTTCAAAAGAGATGAACAAGGTGTTGTATGGTTTAACCACCGCATAGTTGTGCCTAAGAATAATGAGGTCCACCAGCAAATTCTAGATGAAGCCCATCTTAGTCGCTATTCTATTCATCCCGAAAGTACTAAGATGTATCATGATCTAAAACAACATTATTGGTGGATAAAGATGAAGGTTGAAATTGCACGCTATGTGGCAAGATGTGACACTTGCAGACGTGTCAAGGCCATACACATGAAAGCTGCTGGTTCATTACAATCTTTATCTATACCAGCATGGAAATGGGAGGATATAACCATGGACTTTATTGTGGGATTGCCCAGGACAGCAAAAGGGTATGATTCCATCTGGGTTATCATAGATCGACTTACAAAGATTGCCCACTTCCTCCCAGTCAAAGTAAAGTATCCAGTAATCGCATATGCGGAACTGTACATTGCTCGCATCCTCAGTCTGCACGGTGTTCCAAAGACTATAGTGTCGGATCATGGACCTCAATTCGTATCCAAATTCTAGGAAGAACTTCACAAATCCTTGGGTACTAAATTGCTCCACAGTTTGACCTATCATCTCCAAACTAGTGGTCAGACTGAAAGGGTAAATCATATACTAGAAGACATGTTGCGAGCATGTGTTCTGGAGTTTCCGCAGAAATGGGATGATTGTTTACCATTAGCGGAGTTCTCGTACAATAATAGCTATCAAGAAAGCATTAAAATGGCATCCTTTGAAGCCTTGTATGGACGACGGTGTCGTACTCCGTTAAACTAGTATGAACTAGGTGAAAGAAGTTTCTTCAGGCCAGATATGGTAAAGGAGACAGAAGAGAAAGTTCAACGAATAATTCATAATTTGAAGGAAGCTCAAGCTCGTCAAAAGAGTTATGTAGACAAGCGACGACAACCCTTGTACTTTTTAGTTGGGGATTATGTCTACCTCAAAATCTCACCGATGAAGGGTATATCGTGTTTCGGGGTAAAAGGGAAGCTTGCACCCCGGTACAATGGTCCTTTTCCTATCCTCAAAAGATATGGACCAGTGGCATACCGACTCCAGTTACCTGAAACCTTGTCTGATGTACATAATGTGTTCCATGTGTCTCAATTGAAGAAGTGTCTTCGGGTTCCCGATTGAACCATTGAATTAACGAATGTTGCCTTAGAACCAGACTTGACATATTTAGAGCACCCTATTCGAGTCTTAGATCAAAAGGACAGAATTACCCGAAGGAAAACTCTCAAGTTTTACAAGATACAGTGGAACCAACATACTGAAGATGAAGGTACTTGGGAAACTCAAGACTTTTTAGATAAGAATTTCCTAGGCTTTTTAGCTTCGTGTAAATTGTAAAGATATGTACACTTGTTGTAATAGAGGAATAAATCCCATGCCACCCCTACTTTGTACCAAAAATAAGGAAATAAAAGTATGACACATTTCCTTTTCCATTACTTGCTCTAGGATTTTTTAATCTCGGGACGAGATTCTTTTATGGGGGGAAGGATGTAACACCCCTGGTGTTACTGCCACTAAAACTTGAGCATGACATCATAAGCATTGGCATATCCTGTGCTTGTCACACCTAGAATGCATTCACTAAGCAAAAATTTCAAACAAGTTGTGTGGATATGAGTGGTTGTGGGTAAAACCCTAGAGTAGGGTACTTAACCCTAAACCGGGTTCAAAAGGATAAACAAAGATTAACCAAGAGAAAACTTCAAAACTCATTAGAAATGTTCATAAAATGCCACCATGAATAGACTTAAGTGGCATCCAAACCCTAAAAGTACCAAAAACCCTAAATAGACCCCTAGAAAACCCTAGATTGAAACCCTAAGGGGTTATATGCAAAATGTACACATTTTTGAACCTAAGTGCAAAAGCCATGAAATTAGGGTATCTTAACTCATTTGATTCACATGTATGTGGATTTGCAACTTAAACCCTAAGATTTGGACTTATTTGCAAAAAGCCCCATTTGAGCTCTATTGAGTTAAGTCTGAAATTCAGTGGAATTGGCTCAACTTTGGGGCCCTATATCTTCCAAATTATGAAGATTTTGCCCTAGGTCAACACATCAAGTTTGTAGACCTATAAAAGGAGAACAACTTTGCTATAGAGATTGAGCCTTGGTCACATGAAAAATTTGGAGTAGAATAGGCCCAAAGTTGGGCTGTCAGTCTGCCCAAAACCTGAATTATGATATTCAGTGGCATAGGATGAACTTTGGGGGCCATTTTGAAGATGATCTCATGGATGTCTGAGCATGGTTACCACAGTCGGTTTATAGCCGGATCATAGGGCTACATGTTTGCTACAAACGGATTAGTAAGTTCTTACGCGAAAATTCAAAATTTTGGCGTCACAAATCTGTCTGTCAGGCTGACTTAAGAAGATCGTGATCGTACAGTAACCAAAAAATCAGCAGATTCAGTAAACTGGCCTCCGGTGACCCTTCGCCGTGATTAGTGCTACTCGCCACGATTCATGCGTCTAGTCTGTGGATTGAGTTCGCCGGTGAAAAGATCTCGTCGCGGATGGGTTCAAGTTACTGTGGCCTCGCTGTTCCTCAATCACTTGCACCGACGACATGGCTTTACGGCCGTCACCGGAGTTGGCGTCTTTCACCGTAGTTGTGCCACGCCCCAGGCCTTTAACTATGTCGCTTCTTGCCGCACCAGCTCGCCGATAACCGCTGTAGCCCCTCAGCCGGTGAGTGCCACGATTTCACCCGCGCTAGTAGCCTTCTCCCTCTCCAGCCGCCAGCGCGTTGAGCTTGTGATCGTCACCTGCTCAGCCCATTGAGCTTGACTTCACCTAATCAACCGGAACGTCTTGATCGGTGTTCGGTATCCGCTGTCACCGTGGTCAGGCACATCCTGGCCCGGACTGATCCAATTAAAGCTCGTTCTAGGTTTTCCTCGGGTCGGTGGTGCTTGCCCATCCGTTAATTTGGGCAGCCAACGCCGGTCATGGCCAGTCCGAGCCGCGTGGTGATCGACGACGAGCGCGTCGTGGCCATGGGTCTGATTGGAGAAGAAACAAAAGTCGGGGGACCTCTGTGTAGTTGTCAGAGAGACGATGAATAGTGGCTAGAGGTTCTTAACGAGTTATCCAAGCAAGCGGGGGTCTCTTTGCAAATCTGCCAACGTAGGCGCGCGCGTGCGGGCGCGTCCCTGTTTCCTGTTCTGGTTGGGCTGACTTGGGCCAGTTCCGATCCAACACTTTTCATTTCTTTTCCTTTTCTTTTTCTATCAGGGTTTAAGAATTTCTAGAATATTGTAGAAAAATGCTAAAAATGTCAAACCAATTTTGCTAGGCTTCTAATTTCTTATAGTATTTAATAAAAATAGTTTCCTTATTTTTAGTTTAAATAGGAAATTTTGGAACATTTAAAATAGCCAAAATACATACTTCTGGAATTTTAGAGAATAATTAATAATCTCACAATTCACCAAACTTTTTGGATAAACTTAAAATAATATTTAGAAGCCTTGGATAAAGTTTGGTATGATTTGGACCATGTTTGATACTTAGAACCCAAAACCCTAGCCCCCTGCTCTATGAACTTCACTATTGACTCCGAAAACCCTTGTTTCTCGGAGATCCGTGAAGGAAAGTTATATTCAAGACATTAGATAATAAACTTTTATTATCTTAGCATTCTCATGAGCATTACATGAGCATTCATGATTATATATGGTTATATCTAGAGAACGAAGAGGAAATAGAAGTTGAAGAAGCGAGGACTTCACCACCACCACCTGAAGAACCTCAGGCAGGAAACTGTTTTTATTTTGATATCTGCGGAACAGAGCCTGATTCACCTATCACACAAGTCAAGCCCCGGTGCATTTGCCACCCCCTTGTTATTTTAAAATCTTTCTCACTTACTTTATGCATTAGGTGATAGGAGTTATGTGTTAAACCAGTTGCTGCATTTCCTTCCTTGGAATTTGATTACTTCTCCTTACTCCCTGATTTACAAAGAGGTTTTTCTTATGCTTAGCTCTGCTCTAGAAAACAAAATGTTTTGGTTTCACAAATGATGATGCTTCAAAGTGGGTGGGATGTTTTCAAAAATAAAATTGGATGGTGGATCCATCATGGCCATGATGGGTTCAACATCGGAAAAGATGTACCTCTGCTAGGTACCAAACTTTAAGTTTGAAATGATTAAGCTGAGACCAGGCGGGTGACTTGCACGAGAAGAGAGTCTCGGTGTAGTGTCTCTGTCTGAGTCGATTAAGGACCTTCTCGATGTAGGCTTGATGATCGAGGACCCTTTAACTGGTCACATGCCTCGTCATGGGTAAGCTTTGCCTTGGGCAGACTAATACCAGAATAAGATAACACGCAATGGGAGTGGAGAGATGGCGAGAGTAGCGTGTACCCTCCATGGCAAGAGGCTGGACGGTGGTGTATCTGTGCTCTCAGTTGGCGTGAACCTGATTTGGTCTTAAGAACCCCGGTGGCGAGTTGACATATGCAAGGGTTAAGTGCTACATATGTCGTGTGATTGGAGATCCTCAGCTAAGTATAATCGATTCGGATCGCCGTAACTTCGCGGATATGAAGACTTGGTCACTGCCCTACATGTAGCAATCCAGTGAAGATGAAGGGTTGTTAAGAAATTGGCTAGTATAGGATAAGCGATTGAACTAGGGTAGAAAGAACTCTAGATGCAGGTAATTTTACTTAACCTTACAAGTAAAATTGGATTTTAAGGATCCACTATTAGTAAGCATTTATGCAAACAGAGTCTTTGAATATTGATAAGCCGTACCTTGACTCCCAAAGGCTAGCATATCCTTGAGAGTGTTTTATTTTGACGGGTAAGACTTGCGAAAGTACACTTCGTACTCAGGGCTTTGTCCCATGTTGTTTTATGTGAGGAAGCGGCAAATTTTTGCTGCTTTTGTTCCAAGGTGGTACCCAAAGAAGAATGTCAAGACTGAAGACCCGGGAGGAAGTGTCCTCCACTAAAAACTTTTTACTGTTTATTCGGGAGGGGTTTTTGCCTCCCAGGTAATGTAATAATAATACTCAGCACTCTTATATTTGTTCTGGTCTGTAATAAATACTACTCTTCCTTACTTGTAATAAAGTAAGTTATTGTAACTGCTTCCGCGTTTTCGTACCTCCGATGTATTGTAATGTCTGCGTGACGGGTGAAACGCTCTTGGGAAAGGTAAGGAATACAGATACCGAACTTGTCAAGTGATCCGGGGCACCTGCAGGGTTGCCTGAGGTCCGTTGGACAAGGACAACTGTAGGTGGGCCTAATAACTTGGGAGGTTCTGTCACAGTGACCGTATTATACTTAATCCTGCTCTCATACCAGCTGTCGCAGAACCTCCCAAGTTATTGGGCCCACATGCACCTGTCCTTTTCTCAAAGACCTCAGACGGCTATGCATGTGCACCAAACAACTTAACATGATCTGTCCAAGTGTCCCAAGGACCCCAGATAAATCACTTACTGCCAATATTGCAGGATTAAGTAAACACAACTCACATACCAACATTTGCAGCAGATTTTTTTACAAAATGGTTACAAGTTACAACATTTATAAGTTATAACAAGAGTACAATATATATCATCCGATTTGATTACAAAAGAAATTGATTCAAAAATATTACAATTTGAATGTATAAAACATTTATATGTTTTAAAATACATGCTAGCTTAAGTGACAACCCTTGATAAAGAAGCTATAGATGGGATGTACTTATATAAGAAGGCCGAGCCCACCAGCACTTAGCACCATCCACAACAGAACAAAATTATAACCTGAAAAACAACATGGAATAAAACCCTGAGTATGCAATTACTCAGCAAGACTTACCCGACTAAAGAAAAGACTCTCAAGGGTATGCTGGTTTTAAAAGGATTCAAGGTAAGGCTCATCAAGTTTGAAAGACTCATTTTTGCATAAAAGCTTACTAGTAGTGGATCCTTATGCCAAAATTTTACTTCACAAGTTAAATACTTTTCCTGAATCTAGATTTGCCAAATCTAGAGCATTCACTTGTCCTACACTAGTTTTATTTTAGCAGCTTTAGTTTCACTTGTTATCTACTATGAGGGTTGAAGATCCAGTCTTCATGTCCGAGAAGTTCGGCGATCCGAATCGATTAATACCCAGCTGGGGATTTCTAACCACACGACATATGTAGCACTTAACCCTTGTGTATGTCAACTTGCACTCGGGTTTCTCAAGACCAAAACGGGTTCACGTGACTCGAGAGCACAGTACCCCACCATCCAGCCAGTTGCCAGGTGGGCACACGTTACTCTCGCCATCTCTCCACTCCCAGTGCGTGCGAGCTGTTCTAGTATTGGTCCGGCCGAGGCAAAGCTTACCCATGACGAGGCATGTGGCCAGTTAAATGGTCCTAGGTCAGCAGGCCAACAATCGTTGCAGTCCTTAATTGACACACACGGGCGACCTTTCATGTTCAACGTCTGGTCTCAAATTAACTATTTCTGAAAAACCTAGTACCTGTCAGAGGTACCCTACTGAAATGATGAAGTCATCAAGGCCTTTGATACCTTCATCATTCCAGTTCCTTTTTCTTTGTAAAAACATGATTCATAGATCAAAACATTTTGTTCCTAGTATATATGCATACTAAGCACATCTAGCTTTTCAAATCAGGTATCAAGGATGATAATCAATAGTTCAAGGAAGTTATGCAGCAAAGGTTTAATCATTCAACTCCTACCACCTAATGCAGCATATAAGTGATAAAAGTTTTAAAACAACAAAGAGGTGGCAAATGCACCGGGGCTTGCCTGGGATAAACACTACATTAGTGTTGTTCAATGACGACCACTTGGTGAGCATCTTCCATCCTGGTACTTGATCATATCATCCAATCTTCAAGTTCATCAGCATCACCCTGAGATTAACTCAGCTCTTGTTCTCCACACTCTATGATCAATTAACGTACCTAAATGATATGCAAAATGCACATGGATGAGCATCCAGAGGATTAGCACACTTTAACATAATACTACATAAAATAGAATTAAACACTTAAAACAAGGCATCACAACTCATATGTGCAGGCACTAGATACCTCACTCTACAAAAATCATGACCTTTCAGTTTATCAGATCTAACTAAATCATCCAACAATAATAGACTATATATATAGGCCATGTCTTCCTTAGCTAAAGTATAACACCAAAACTAGCAATACTTTACTTATCAACCTATGGTACCTAGGATTTAAAGTAACAAATAGTAGCATTTCAAGTTACTATAGACATACTACCTTAAACTAATATGCATAACATACCTACTAAACAAAACATTACACTAATTGTTCTAACAAATAAAGCATTAGCAAACAACATAGAGTTTTACAAGATCACACTTTAAATCTTAAGGACTTAAGACACTAAGGTGTTATGCCCACTATGCAGTTTTTAGAATTTATCTGAAGTAGACCTACGACGATACCTCCTTCTAACTAATTAGAACAACAATGACCATTTATTCAGGGCAATTAACCTAAGCGATCAATCTACCTTTATGACATTTGATCCATCAACAAACATCGCACACGACAACTATTAGTTTACTTGTACTCACCCAAGCATTTACTTCCCTAAACTAGATGTGTAGTTAAAACTAGACATGCATTCCAAATAGTAAGCATTAAACATGTTCTTTTAAGTCTAGCAATTGATTAACTAGATAGAAATATCAGATCCTCTAATTTAGTAAGTAGAAATCATCAAACATTTCATAACTCCACTCGACTACAACTTCAGAAGCAATAGACTTAAAGTGCCTAAAGGTTAAGAGTAAGCGGGCTAAAAAGACCATACTAGTAATATAAATTGTGTCATTAATGAACTCTACACCGCAAACATAGAACATGACATTTACTAAAACAAGGCATCACTTCACCAATTAAGAATCAACTAAACTTACTTAACCAAACAAGAGTAACTTCAAGCCAACAATTTAACACATGCAGAATTTCTGGACAGCAGCACAGTAGTCAATTGTTTTGCTCATAACTCACAAAATATCCATACAAAAATAGTAAACTAGAACTTTCTAGAAAGCTTATAAAGTCCTCTACATCTTTGGTATTACCATCAGAACAAGATTCGACATTTAGAAATGTCAAACAGTGCTAAACATAAATTCCGTCCAGATTTGGATAGAATTTGACTACTCACTTCAAAAAATCATAACTAGAGTCTGAGGCATCCAAATCAGGTGATCCTAGACTTTTTAGAAGGATAATAGAATTTTCTAAAATTCATTTATAAACATCTCAGGTTAATTCAATACTGTTGAGCACAAATTTGAGCCGCCGGACGGTCTGTGCCTGTGGGCCGGACGGTCCACGCCTGCGCAAAACAGATTAGGGTTCCGAGTTTTGTGCTATGGTTGTTAGCTAAATTTGCGGAATTAGTTCGGGAGATTAGCTTGTAAAGGGTCCAGCCCCCCTCCTCTATAAATACAGAGGTATACGACCGATTTGTAATTATCAATCGAATCAATAACACTTCTATCTCGTATTTATTTCCTGTACAATTAGGAGTAGTTCTAGTCTAGTTCTAGTTTAGCGTCTCAATCCCCAAATTCTCTGCTTCTCTTCGACTCTATGTCGATTAGAGGAGTCTAGGTCGGTCTACCCGAGCCTAGACGTCACCTAGGATCTCTCCTCCTCGACAGGGTCCCTCCCGGGAGCGAGATCCAAGCGCCGGCGGCGATCTTCCGTCGCCCCTGCGCACGCGCGGACCGTCCGGCCCCAGGGCACGGACCGTTCGGCCGTTAGGTAGGAAACCCTAGCCTCGCGCTAGGCCGCGGACCATCCGCCCCTGTGTAGAGAGCACCGTCGCTGGTTCGTGTTGAGTGATTGGCGCCCTAAAAAGGTGTCAACATACTTTTTGGCGACTCCGCTGGGGACAGTTTCATACAGACCTATCGAGATCGGCCCTCAATGTCCATTTTAAAGGATACCTCTGAAGTTTCCACCAACAATATCATCAAGCCGACATGGGAAACCTTGCCGGCTGAAGAACAACTCCTATTTGAGGAGCGCCAGGAGCAGCTGATCCAGGAAGCAAAGTCGAAATTCCTGGCCGACTTCAAGGTGGACAGGAACAACAAAGTCGTTCGACAACAGGCGACAGGTCTAGCTTCGCTCCGATGTAACACCTCTGGTGTTACTGTCACTAAAGCTTGAGCATAACATCATAAGCATTGGCATTCCATATGGTTGTTACACCTAGAGTGCATTCACTAGGCAAAAATTTCAAACAAGTTGTGTTGATATGACATTTTGTGAATCAAACATTAGAGTAGGGAACTCAACCCTGGATTGGGTTTAATAGAGCAAATAAGGCCTAAACAACAGAAAACTTCAAAATTCAATTGAAGAAGTCATAAAGTGTCACCATGGATGAACTTAAGTAGGATCCAAACCCTAAGAGTACAAGAAACCCTAAGTGGAACTGTGGAAAACCCAAATAGAGAAAACCCTAAAGCTTAAGTGAAATAATCATAAAATGTTACTAAGAATGGGTCTAAGTTTCATTCACACCCCTCGAATACCAAAAAACCCTAAAAAGGACCCTGGAAAATCCTAACCCTAAACCCTAGGGGGTTAAGTGCGAAATCAGTGCACTTTTAGACTAAAGTGTAAAAACTATGATGTTAAGGCATATAAAGTTATATGGTTCACATTTATGAAGATTTGCAATTCAAACCCTGAATTTTAGACCTATTTGCAAAAAGGACCCCCTTTGTGTTCTAGTGCTAAGTCTGAAAATCAGTGATATTGACTCCACTTTGGAGCTCTATATCTTCCAAAATAGTGAGAATTTACCCTAGGTCACCACATCAAATTTGTAGACCTATCAAAGGATAATAACTTTGCTTAAGAGTGTAAGCATGGTTGTTGTGAAGAATTTGGAGAAAAATGCACTCAAAGTTGGGCTGTCAGGCTATTTGATGACTGAAATTCAGACCAATAGTGTACTGAGTCATCTGTGGACTGGAATTCAAGCATGATCGAGCAAGAATTTGCCTAGGGTTGCTATACCAAGAGTATAGCTGGATCCTAGAGCTATAACTTTACTAAAGAGTGTCGATCATGTTACTACATAAAATTAAGAGAAAATTCACCCTAAACTTTGGCTGACAGACTGTCTGAATGAGGAATGGCCATGGTATAGATCTGAATAAGATCAGATCAGCCGTTCACCATCGACGACCTCTCTACCGCGATTCGTGCCATCGCCGTCTCGATTCGTTCTCGGGGAGGAATGGATAACACCGGGGACGGGTAAAAAGATCGGGCGCGGGATGGATTGTGATTGCTAGCTGGTCCGGCCATCCTGTCCACTTGCCATGCCGCCGGCCGAGTTTATCCTCACCGAAGCTCGCCGTTTCACTCAATCGTGCCACGCCGCAAAGCATTCTCCACGTCGTAGGGATCGTGGAGGATAGCCAGTTACCCCTCCGGCACCGTTTTCTCCACGCGCACCACAATACGCAGAGCACGGTAAAATATCCAAGTCGCCGTGAGCTGATCTCCAACCCAAATTCACTGGCCGCCGCTCACGATCACTATAAATTGAGTGCACCCGTGGCTCCATAGGGTAATCACGCATCTATTGCACCAATCCTTGCCCCGGATTATCCACCAGGGACCGAGAATTGCTCACTTTCCCCAATCACGGTTTCCGCCACCGTAAAACGCACCTCACCGTGGCCAGCCACTTCCAGGTTTGTTCATGGTCTCTGCTGCATTGTTTCAGCATTAGTGTGCTTCCCTAATGCTCCTCAACTAACCCAATTACACTGAGTCCCTCTTAATCACCAGGAACGCGATACCCATTCGAGTGTCTGCGCCGTTTCCATGGACCGATCGATTCAATGTCCCGTTGATGGAATTGTTTGAGGGGAAACCCTCGTTAGGTCTTGGATTTGATCTCTGCCAAAGTAGAACACTAGTCATCACGTGGATCAGCCGATACATGCTCACCGGAGTTTGTCCCTGCACGGTTCGCCACCGTGGACTTTGAACTGAGAAAGGATAGAAGCGCGGGGGTGTTTTTGTAGATGTCACTGAGACATGTGAATAGCGCCAAGGACCGCCACTCTGATTGTAGAATCGGTAAGGGCGTTTCGGCAAAGTTGTCGCGGGCACGCGTACGTGTAGGCGAATTCGCTCGCTGCTGTGCCGCTTCGGCTGAAATGAGCCCAACACTGTTCACGCTTTTCTCTTTTCTTTTTCTTTGAAACTTTGAAAATCTGTAGAAAATTGTAGAAAAATGGTAAAAATGTCAAACCAATTTTTCTAAATCCCTAATTTTCCATAGAATTTAATAAAAATAGTTTCAAGATTTTTAGATCAAATAGGGAAATTTAGAGCATTTAAAATAGCCTAAAACATTATTTCTGGATTTTTAGAAAATAGATAATAATTACAAAAATCCCCAAACTTTTTATATGAACTCTAAACATTATTTAGAAGCTTTGGGTAGATTTTGGTATGATTTGGACCTTGTTTGTACCTAGACCCAAAACCCTACCCCCTGCCTTTTGAACCTCACTATTGACTCCGGAAACCCTAAGTTCTCGGAGATCCGTGAAGGAAAATTGTATTCAAGACTTTAGATAATAAACCTTTATTATCTTTGCACTCTCATGAGCATTCATTATTATAGATACTTCTGGTGAAGTATCAAAATATGATTTACAAAAATGCTTAGCCCTGCTCAGATCTTGTGGATAGTGGTTGTCTTTTGCATTAAGGCCTAGCTCAGGGGTTATCCTGATGAAAGATGGCTTCTACCTGCAAGAATATTTTCATTGAGAGCATGGTGGGATCTTACTGCAAAGTTCCCTTTGATACTCTTTTCATCCTAAGGAATACAAACAATCCTAAGGGTGGAAGTACTAGGGCTAGGAATAGGTGATGTTCTACCCAGGTTGATTAAGGATTGGATGTGTATGTAGGCTTGCTAATCAATGACTATCTTAACTAGCCACATGCCCTGGAAATGGGACAGGGTAAGATTTGCCTCGGGCAGACTAATACCAGAATAAGATAACACGCAATGGGTGTGGAGAGATGGCGAGAGTAGCGTGTACCCTCCGTGGCAAGAGGCTGGACAGTGGTGTATCTATGCTCTCGGTTGGCGTGAACCTGATCTGGTCTTAAGAACCCCGGTGGCGAGTTGACATATGCAAGGGTTAAGTGCTACATATGTCGTGTGATTAGAGATCCTCAGCTGAGTAAATCGATTCGGATCACCATTATATCCCCGGACAGTGGAGACTTGGTCACTGCCCTACAACCTAAGTCAGGATGTGAACCTCATGAATAAAAATGATGTTGTATTGATGAGATGGTAAAATTAGACTAGATGCAAATAGAGTCTATTAATATTTAATCTGGCATTAAAATATTGAAAGTAAGGACTCACTTTAGTAAGCTTTTTCTGCAAAAGTATCTACGTTGATTCTTGCTAAAAGCCTCTCCTTGATTCCTAAATCCAGCATATCCTTGAGAGTCTTTTTCCTTAGTCGGGTAAGACTTGCGAAAGTACACTTCGTACTCAGGGCTTTGTCCCATATTGTTTTAGGTGAAGAAGCGACAAACTTTTGTTGCTTCTGTTCAAAGGTGGTACCCAAAGAGGAGAACCAAGACTAGAACTGCGGGAGGGAAGGCCCTCCGTTAAAACTTTTTACTGTCTATTTGGGGAGAAGTTTTTGCCCCCCATGGTATGTATAATAATACTCAGCACTCATATAGTATGTTCTGGTCTGTAAATATTAATCACTATCTTACTTTTCAATAAAAGTAAATTATTGTAACTGCTTCCGCATTTTCGTATCTCCGATGAATTGTAATGTCTGCGTGACGGGTGAAACGCTCTTGGGAAAGGAAAAGAAATTTAGATACCAAACTTGTCAAGTGGTCAGGTGCACCTACAGGGTTGTCTGAGGTCCGTTGGACAAGGACAACTGTAGGTGGGCCTAATTACTTGGGAGGTTCCATCATAGCTGGTATCGGAGCGAAGCCCATCTCTGTAGATATTATGAGACATCTTCAAAAAGAATTTTCCAAGACTTATCTAGAAAATTTCTTCCCTTCTTACCTAAGTATCTCTGAAGAGTTTATTTTAAAGACCAGGTAGTAAGAGTGCAACGTATAGAAGGTGTGAATCAACTAAGGTTGATTCTGTAATTACACATGCATCATTCTAAAAACTATACTAATAAGATTTCCCCCTTAGAGAAATGCTGCCGCGCACCAGAAAGACTGCTCGCAAATCTACTGGACCCATTGGCGTACCCCGCCATCAACTTGCTCCAAGACATGAAGAAAGTTATGCCTGATCATCTTCTTTATTTGATGCCTTTGAATTCCCCATACCTATCTAAGGCATACCAACTTAACCTTGTGATTGTTTTCCCTACGTATCTAATCAGATACTAATCCTTGACCTTGTGATCTCTATGATGGGCATAGAAATATGCTTGGGGCTGAATTAACAGTCTCCCATCGTACTTCTTTCATCAAGTTTAGGTTATGGCCATGCCTTGTTCATTTCATCGGGCCATGATCTATTTGGCTCTCTACTTGTAACCATCTTTACTGGTGGAGTATCTCTTTGTATATTGTCACCCTTGCCCAATCCATTAGTGTCACGCGAGATTTCTTATTGGTTATGTCTGGCAATGGTGTTATGACTAAAACTGATGGCACCACGATGAAACTGAGGGCCTCCTGTGGATGCACACACATGGTTGCGTTACTTGGCACCCGCTAGTATCACTGTTAATAATCATAATCCATTATTAGACTATATCGATATGTTATCTTTGCGCAAATTGTTCTTACCACATGAGATTCATTATTGGTGCCAGTTTTGTAATAGTGTCATGGTTAAGAACTTATGGTACCGCGGCAAAACTGAGAGCCTCCTATGAATGTGCACACAGGATTTTGCTGCTTGGCGCATGCCGGTATCGAGGTCTCTAGTCATGATCCATTATGGAATTACACTGATATGTTATCTTCCATCGACCTTTCCTTGAAACAATTTCTATGTTGTTTGTGAAGAGATCAAGCAACATCTGTCATTTCCGTTGGATCAAAAGGGCATACCACTTTCATGTGTGGTCTTATTTCTTTTGATCTTGGTAGTGACTACTCATACAAGTTCCCTTTACATCCTTTGTGTAAAGGTGAAGCCTTGGAGCTTTTTAGTGTTGGAAAACAACTGATTAGCTCTCAAAATAGGGATCTGCTTCCCCTGCTGCTGAAATGCAGGAGTTTGTACATTCGCTCTCTTATTTAACCCATGTATTCCCTAACTAAGTGGATAATTCATCTCGCATGAGGAAACGAATGAACAACTTGACCAAATAGATTTTTACCCACATACATAATCTCTTATTAATAAAGAGTGAACTCTCAACCCTTGGCTTACCAATGGTACTGAGAGGATTTGCTTAATGTCAAAAGTAGTTCAACAAGTTGGTTTTGACTAACTTGTAACTGCCCAATGAACGAAGGCTGAGTTTAGAGATCATTTTATCGAGTTGTCTAAACTCACTTTGGTTCAACCCACCCTAAAGAAAGTACTTACCAAAATCAAATTAAGTCGACCAGTAACCACCTAATTATCGCTCTAGTCGCGCCTCGACCGCCTCACGCGTGCTTTTCCTGCGTGTGTGACCATGCCGATCCATGACTAGTGCTGGATAAAATGGACTAGTTGCAAAGTCCGCAACTATAGATCCCTCCGCTGGTGATTTTCTTGAATCTATATCACCTTTCGTGGACTTGGATTCCCTGGCTAACACGAGTTGACCGTGATGTTATTCGACATTCACACCCGTCTCGTGTGCTATGAACTTACTGTAACCACTTGTTGGTAAACCTCTTTCTGTGTGTTTTACCCATGATGGTGCATCTGATTCTGTTTGGGTAAAATTGTGTAATTGTCGCTCGCCCAACAGACTCAGATAGTACAGTGCCATCAGAAGAAGCAAATTGCACACATGGAACCTTATGTGTTCTTCTGGCTGACATCGTCTCTATTGGTGGGCAAAGATAAAGATTGAAATCACATGCTATGTGGCGAGATGTGACACTTGTAGACATGTCAAGGCCATACACATGAAAGCTGCTGGGCCATTGCAATCGTTACCTATTCCAACATGGAAATGGGAGGATATTTGTATGGACTTTATTGTGGGATTGCCCAGGACCGCTAAAGGGTATGATTCTATCTGGGTTATCGTTGATCGACTTACAAAGATCGCCCACTTCCTTCCGGTCAGGGTAAAATATACAATGGCCACGTATGCAGAATTATACATTGCCTGTATTCTCAGTTTGCATGGTATTCCCAAGACTATAGTGTCAGATCGTGGACCTCAATTTGTAGCCAAGTTTTAGGAAGCACTTCACAAATCCTTGGGTACTAAGTTGCTCCATAGTTCGGCCTATCATCCGCAAACCAGTGGGCAAACTCAAAGGGTAAATCAAATACTTGAAGATATGTTACGAGCTTGTGCTTTGGAATTCCCACAGAAATGGAATGATAGTTTACCATTAGCGGAGTTCTCATATAATAATAGCTATCAAGAAAGCATTAAAATGGCACCCTTCGAAGCTTTATATGGACGACGATGTCGCACTCCGTTAAGCTGGGCTGAACCTGGTGAAAGATATTTATTCAGACCTGATATGGTAAAAGAGACCGAAGAAAAAGTTCAGCGAATAATTCATAATTTGAAGAAAGCTCAAGCTCATCAGAAGAGTTATGCAGACACCCACCGGATACCCTTGTACTTTCCAGTTGGAGATTATGTCTACCTGAAAGTTTCACCAATGAAGGGTATATCACGTTTCGGGGTAAAAGGGAAGCTTGCACCCCGGTATATTGGTCCTTTTCCTATCCTTGAAAGATACGGACCAGTGGCATACCTACTTCAGCTACCCAAAACCTTGTCTGCAGTACATAATGTATTCCCTGTGTCACAATTGAAGAACTGTCTTCGGGTTCCTGATCGAACCATTAACGTAATGGATGTTGCCCTAGAACCAGACTTGACATATTCTGAGCACCCTATTCGAGTCTTGGGTCAAAAGGACAGAATTACCCGAAGAAAAACTCTCAAATTTTACAAGATACAGTGGAACCAGCATTCAGAAGATGAGGCTACATGGGAAACTCAGGACTTTTTAGAAAAGAATTTCCCAGGCTTTTTAGCCTCATGTAATTTGTAAAGTGTATATAATTGTTGTAATAAAGGAGCGAGCCCCAAACCACCCCTGCCATGTACCAAGAATAAGGAAATAAAGATATGTCGTGTTTCCTTTTCCATTACTTGCCATAGGACTTTTAATCTCGGGACGAGATTCTTTTATGGGGGGAAGGATGTAACACCCCTGGTGTTACTGTCACTAAAACTTGAGCATAACATCATAAGCATTGGCATTCCATATGGTTGTTACACCTAGAGTGCATTCACTAGGCAAAAATTTCAAACAAGTTGTGTTGATATGACATTTTGTGAATCAAACATTAGAGTAGGGAACTCAACCCTGGATTGGGTTTAATAGAGCAAATAAGGCCTAAACAAGAGAAAACTTCAAAATTCAATTGAAGAAGTCATAAAGTGTCACCATGGATGAACTTAAGTAGGATCCAAACCCTAAGGGCTTGTTCGGTTAGCTCTCAATCCATGTGGATTGAGTGGGATTGGATGGGTTTGAATCTCAAACAAGTCAAACCTCTTCTCAATTTTTTCCAATCTCATCCAATCCATATGTATTGGAAATAACCGAACAAGCCCTAAGAGTGCAAGAAACCCTAAGTGGAACTGTGGAAAACCCAAATAGAGAAAACCCTAAAGCTTAAGTGAAATAATCATAAAATGTTACTAAGAATGGGTCTAAGTTTCATTCACACCCTTGGAATACCAAAAAAACCCTAAAAAGGACCCAGGAAAACCCTAACCCTAAACCCTAGGGGGTTAAGTGCAAAATCAGTGCAGTTTTGGACTAAAGTGTAAAAACTATGATGTTAAGGCATATAAAGTTATATGGTTCACATTTATGAAGATTTGCAATTCAAACCCTGAATTTTAGACCTATTTGCAAAAAGGACCCCCTTTGTGTTCTAGTGCTAAGTCTGAAAATCAGTGATATTGACTCCACTTTGGAGCTCTATATCTTCCAAAATAGTGAGAATTTACCCTAGGTCACCACATCAAATTTGTAGACCTATCAAAGGATAATAACTTTGCTTAAGAGTGTAAGCATGGTTGTTGTGAAGAATTTGGAGAAAAATGCACTCAAAGTTGGGCTGTCAGGCTATTTGATGACTGAAATTCAGACCAATAGTGTACTGAGTCATCTGTGGACTGGAATTCAAGCATGATCGAGCAAGAATTTGCCTAGGGTTGCTATACCAAGATTATAGCTGGATCCTAGAGCTATAACTTTACTAAAGAGTGTCGATCATGTTACTACATAAAATTAAGAGAAAATTCGCCCTAAACTTTGGTTGACAGACTGTCTGAATGAGGAATGGCCATGGTACAGTATCTAAATAAGATCAGATCAGCCGTTCACCGTCGACGACCTCTCTGCCGCGATTCGTGCCGCCGCCGTCTCGATTCGTGCTCGGGGAGGAATGGATAACACCGGGGACGGGTAAAAAGATCGGGCGCGGGATGGATTGTGATTGCTAGCTGGTCCGGCCATCCTGTCCACTTGCCGCGCGGCTGGCCGAGTTTATCCTCACCGGAGCTCGCCGTTTCACTCAACCGTGCCACGCCGCAAAGCATTCTCCACGTCGTAGGGATCGTGGAGGATAGCCAGTTACCCCTCCGGCACCGTTTTCTCCACACGCGCCACGATACGCAGAGCACGGTAAAATATCCAAGTCGCCGTGACCTGATCTCCAACCCAAATTCACTGGCCACCGCTCACGATCACTATAAATTGAGTGCACCTGTGGCTCCATAGGGTAATCACGCATCTATTGCACCAATCCTTGCCCCGGATTATCCACTAGGGACCGAGAATTGCTCACTTTCCCCAATCACGGTTTCCGCCACCGTAAAACGCACCTCATCGTGGCCAGCCACTTCCAGCTTTGTTCATGGTCTCTGCTGCCTTGTTTCAGCATTAGTGTGCTTCCCTGATGCTCCTCAACCAACCCAATTACACTGAGTCCCTCTTAATCACCGGGAACGTGATACCCATTCGAGTGTCCGTGCCGTTTCCATGGATCGATCGATTCAATGTCCCGTTGATGAAATTGTTTGAGGGGAAACCCTCGTTAGGTCTTGGATTTGATCTCTGCCAAAGTAGAACGCTAGTCATCACGTGGATCAGCCGATACATGCTCACCGGAGTTTGTCCCTGCGCGGTTCGCCGCTGTGGACTTTGAACTGAGAAAGGATACAAGCGCGGGGGTGTTTTTGTAGATGTCAGTGAGACATGTGAATAGCGCCAAGGACTGCCACTCTGATTGTTGAATCGGTAAGGGCGTTTCTGCAAAGTTGTCGCGGGCACACGTACGCGCAGGCGAATTCGCTCGCTGTTGGGCCGCTTCGGCTGAAATGAGCCCAACACTGTTCACACTTTTCTCTTTTCTTTTTCTATGAAACTTTGGAAATATGTAGAAAATTGTAGAAAAATGGTAAAAATGTCCAACCAATTTTTCTAAATCCCTAATTTTCCATAGAATTTAATAAAAATAGTTTCATGATTTTTATATCAAATAGGGAATTTTAGAGCATTTAAAATAGCCTAAAACATTGTTTCTGGATTTTTAGAAAATAGATAATAATTCCAAAAATCCCCAAACTTTTTATATGAACTCAAAACATTTGTTAGAAGCTTTGGGTATATTTTGGTATGATTTGAACCTTGTTTGATACCTAGACCCAAAACCCTACCCCCTGCCTTTTGAACTTCACTATTGACTCCGGAAACCCTAAGTTCTCGGAGATCCGTGAAGGAAAATTGTATTCAAGACTTTAGATAATAAATCTTTATTATCTTAGCACTCTCATGAGCATTACATGAGCATTCATTATTATACTTGGCTATATATAGCAAACGAAGAAGAAGTTGAAGTAGAAGAAGCGAAGACTCCACCACCACCTAAGGAACATCAGGCAGGCAGCTGTTTCTATTTTGACATCTGCGGGTCCGAGCTTGATTCACCTGTAAACCAAGGCAAGCCCTGGTGCATGCAACCCCTTCCTTGTATTTTTAAATTATTTTTACACACTTTAAGTCTAGTGAATGTGCATTAGGTTTATAGGAGTTACTTGGAAACCCTTTGATACATTGCCTTCCTTGATATCCATACCTTTATAGATACTTCTGGTGAAGTATCAAAATATGATTTACAAAAATGTTTAGCCTTGCTCAGATCTTGTGGATAGAGGTTGTCTTTTGTATTAAGGCCTAGCTCAGGGGTTATCCTGAGGAAAGATGACTTCTACCTGCAAGAATATTTTCATTGAGAGCGTGGTGGGATCTTACTACAAAGTTCCCTTTCATGCTCTTTTCATTCTAAGGAATACAAACAATTCTAAGGGTGGAAGTACTTAAATCGGGACTTGGGCTAGGAACAGGTGATGTTCTACCCAGGTTGATTAAGGATTGGATGTGTATGTAGGCTTGCTGATCAAGGACTATCTTAACTGGCCACATGCCCTAGAAATGGGACAGGGTAAGCTTTTCCTCGGGCAGACTAATACCAGAATAAGATAATACGCAATGGGCATGGAGAGATGGCGAGAGTAGCGTGTACCCTCCGTGGCAAGAGTCTGGACGATGGTGTATCTGTGCTCTCGGTTGGCGTGAACCTGATCTGGTCTTAAGAACCCCAGTGACGAGTTGACATATGCAAGGGTTAAGTGCTACATATGTCGTGTGGTTAGAGATCCTCAGCTGAGTAAATCGATTCGGATCACCGTTATATCCCCGGACAGTGGAGACTTGGTCACTGCCCTACAACCTAAGTCAGGATGTGAACCTCATGAATAAAAATGATGTTGTATTGATGAGATGGTGAAATTAGACCAGATGCGAACATAGTCTATTAATATTTAATGTGGCATTAAAATATTGAAAGTAAGGACTCACTTTAGTAAGCTTTTTCTGCAAAAGTATCTAAGTTGATTCTTGCTAAAAGCCTCTCCTTGATTCCTAAATCCAGCATATCCTTGAGAGTCTTTTTCCTTACTCAGGTAAGACTTGCGAAAGTACACTTCGTACTCAGGGCTTTGTCCCATGTTGTTTTAGGTGAAGAAGCGACAAACTTTTGTTGCTTCTGTTCAAAGGTGGTACCCAAAGAGGAGAACCAAGACTAGAGCTGCGGGAGGGAAGGCACTCCGTTAAAACTTTTTACTGTATATTTTGGGGAGAAGTTTTTGCCCCCCATGGTATGTATAATAATACTCAGCACTCATATAGTATGTTCTGGTCTGTAAATATTAAACACTATCTTACTTTTCAATAAAAGTAAATTATTGTAACTGCTTCCGCATTTCTGTATCTCCGATGAATTGTAATGTCTGCGTGACGGGTGAAACGCTCTTAGGAAAGGAAAAGAAATTCAGATACCGAACTTATCGAGTGGTCAGGTGCACCTGCAGGGTTGTATGAGGTCCGTTGGACAAGGAAAACTGTAGGTGGGCCTAATTACTTGGGAGGTTCCGTCACATCCGACCTACTACGAATACCCCCAATGTAAGTAGCACCAATGAACTCCAATCTCTTAAAGCTTACATAGACGAACATCGAGAGCAGATGCAATGTATCGTAGGGGATATACAAAATGATCATAAAAGGCTAGTGTGTGTGCTTGATAAGTCTACTATTCCAAATCTTCCTTCGCACGAGATTGAACTGAGGGAATACACACGTAATTCATCGGCTACAGGTTGTCACGACCAGTCACAACCCCTTTATGGGATGCCGATAGACATGTACCTTGGGCAACAATAGCCTCCCACGCGCATCGGCGATAAATTTGCCGATCTGCGCATATCCGGACCGTCCGCACGTGAGCGCGGACTGTCCGGGCCAGCGGCGGCCGATCCCATTTTTAGAAGCGAATTACCGAGGCCTACACCCAAGCCGCCACATACCGTGCAAACCCTAGATAACCCATTCGGACCGTCCGCGTATGACGCCAGACAGTCCAAATATAATGTCGGACGGTCCGGCCACATGGTCGGACAGTCCGCGCACGGAGTCGGACGGTCCGCATATTTAATCGGACGGTCTGGCAAAGAGTTTTTTTGAGAAGGATGGGTATCCAACTCCGTATCAGTCCCAGCTAGACTTCCCATCTCACCATACGACACACCAGCACCATAATATAATCTACCAAAACTGTGAGAGTGAGTACTTTCCAGCCCCTAGAAGGCCAGAAAGGAATGGCCAGTCCTATGAGCCTCATAGGGCATGTATTAACACGCCGCAAAACCCAAACCAATGGGGAGGAAAACAACATACCAAAATCCAAACAAACTCACCCATATTGGACCAATGAGCCGGTGGTCTCCCACCGGCTACCATCGATGTAGTAAGAGAGGAAATAGCTGGGGCGTTCCAAGATAAGCTCGGAGTTAGTATAGTCCCCGGGGGCATTCATATCGGAGACCTTATAATAGCCAGTTTCACTGTCTCCCATACCCACAAGGGACCAGAATACCCGAATTCACAAAGTTTTCGGGTGACCAAGGAAAAAGCACGCGTGAGCACATAGACCAGTTCTTAGCACAGTTAGGAGAATTGGCCGACACCGAAGCATTCCGTGTACGTTTATTTTCATTATCTTTAACAGGGATTGCATTCACATGGTATGCCACGTTCCCTCCTAATTCCATTTTGTCATGGGGAGATTTAGAATAGAAATTTCATGAACATTTCTTCTCTAGCGATTACGAGCTAGATTTAGTAGACTTAGTGGCCCTACGGCAAGAAAAGGATGAATCGGTTAGGGATTACATCCAGAGATTCCGGGATACGAGAAACCGATGCTTTCAAATTCATTTAACAGATAAACAACTGGCGGGAATAGCCTTTGATGGATTGCGCTATTATTTAAAAGAGAAATTAGAAGGCATCCGGTTCTTTACACTAGCACAATTACATCAGAGAGCTTCGGCTTGTGAAAGCCAGAGCAAAGAACTAGTCAAAACGGTTCATCATAATGTCCATATAGTAGAACACAATCAAAGTAGTTCGGGCGATGAACCAAAAGAAGTTTACAATGCCAAAATAGTTTGGCCCGAGCAGGCCAAATCTTCGGCTTGCTCCTCCTTGCAGTCAGTTCAAAAGAAACGACAGGAGGAGGTTAAGTTTACATTTAATTTCGGCAAATGTGATAAGATATTCGATGAATTACTGAAAAATGGTAACATTAAGATCGATTATACCGTTCCACCCACGGACGAACTAAGGCGTCGCGCATATTGCAAGTGGCACAACTCATTTTCCCATGCCACTAATGGTTGTAATGTGTTTCGATGACAAATCCAATCGGCCATTAACGAGGGACGATTGAAATTTCAGGAGGACACGGAGCCCTTCCCAATGAATGTGATCGACTTTAATGAAAAAAGATCCTAATTCGGCCCAGCACAGCCGATAAGGGCAAAGACAAAGAAGTCATCATCGGCAACACATGGGAGGCCGATGGAAACAACAAAATTTCTTGCAGAAAAGTGGTGGCCGAGAAGACTCCTGATGGAGGGGAGACACTGAAGGTGACCATCACAACCGCCGGCACTGGAGGGCAAGCGCAGACCAGGGAACATGTGCGAGAACCCATACTACGCATCGCGGACAGTCCGGTGCCCAGGCGCGGACGGTTCGTAACATCACCGGACGGTCCGAAGCGTTCCAGCGGACGGTCCGGCAACGATAAGGAGCCACGGCAACCACGTACGTTCAAACCACGACGACCAGAAATAGGTACGTGGAAAACTAACACGTTCAAGGCCGCTGATCAGTTGGTAAAAACCAGCCCGATCTTTGATCAATTATTGTCTAAATACGTGAAAAAGAAGGTTGGCCCTAGTGATCGGCCACCAAAGTGGTCTCGCTTACCCACCCAGGAGCGACAGCAGGTTAGGCCGATTGGACCACCTCACCAATCGGAAAGGACGGGAGGTCATAATGTCCAACTAAGACCTAACGTACATACATGGACAACTCCACTCCCATACACACCTATGTCATATCATTATACATACATACCACCACCACCATATATCCCGAATCAGATGTGGGGTATGCCACCATATCCTTTTGGGACACCACAATACTCCGCTTGGGGGCCACCCCAGTCATCTGTCTTTGCCAGGTTGACGCCTCCGGTATAAGACCGATTGAGAGCCCCTCAATCTAGTCCACAAGCACAAGCCCAGCAAGATTGCCGAACCACTCGGCCCCAAAGGCTGACTAATCCGGCAGGGGGGTATATAGCTACGACCTCTAACAGTACGATAAAAGGGGACGTCATTGAAATAGGAACAACAGATGTCATCGTACAACAAAATAACGAAGGGCCGATGATTTTTGGTAAATCTGCCAGCACAAACAAAAAAGATGATACGGCTGTCAACAAAATGGCCAATTCAAAATACTCCATGCCCCGATGGTGCCCATCGGGATTAACATGATCGCAAAAGCGAAAATTACAGCGCCTAAGAGCAAAGGAGAACCAAGAAAAATAGGTGGAAAAAATATTCAATGACACGCATCCGCAGTATCCGCCACCACAAAAGAGATGGAGACCAAAGGTCGTCGAGGAAAATCAAACGGCCACAAATACAGAAAATGAAACAACAACTGTGCAGTTCTTTGCAGGTATGGCAGACAGTCCGGCTATAAAGACCGGACCAACCGTACAGGGCGCGGATCATACAACCCCTGAGGCCGGATCGTCTGCACTACACCAGGACACTTCCAACGATGTACCGACACCCATGGAGGAAGACGACGTGCAAGGAGAAGACCTGATCGACTACGGAGCTATGCCAGAACACTCAGAAAATTAGGAAAACAAGATGACAAATTGATCAGGACCAGTACGACACTCGACGATATTGGGACTGACAGTCCGATCAAAGCAAAACAGGTCACGTCCGTTGACTTAACCATCGGGAACAAGACCCTTGCTACTATCCTAGTAGGTGGCAAGATGCCTAAGAAAACCGATGTGATCGCATCGAGTTAGTTGTTTTTGGTTCGCTCAGCTCCACCAAAAGCCAGGGGGCATATGTTGAGCACCAATTTGAGCCACCGGACGGTCCGCGGTTCGGACGGTCCGCGCCTTTGGGCCGAACAGTCCGCGCGTGCGCAGAACAGATTATGGTTCCGAGTTTTGTGCTACGGTTGTTAGCTAAATTCGCGGAATTAGTTCGGGAGATTAGTTTGTAAAGGGTCCAGCCCCCTCCTCTATAAATACAGAGGTATACGGCTGATTTGTAATTATCAATCGAATCAATAACACTTTTATCTCGCATTTATTTCCTGTACAATTAGGAGTAGTTCTAGTCTAGTTCTAGTTTAGCCTCTCAATCCCCAAATTCTCCGCTTCTCTTTGACTCTACGTCGATTAGAGGAGTCTAGGTCGGTCTGCCCGAGCCTAGACATCACATAGGATCTATCCTCCCCGATGGGGTCCCTCCTATGAGCAAGATCCAGGCGCCGCCGGTGATCTTCCGCCGCCCCTGCGCCACGTGTGGACCGTCCGGCCCGCGAGGGCGCGGACCATCCGGCCGTCATGCAAGAAACCCTAGCCTCGCGCTAGGTCGCAGACCGTCCGACCCCTAGCCGCGGACCGTCTGCCCCTGTGCAGAGAGCACCGCCGCTGGTTCGTGTTGAGTGATTGGCGCCCTAAAAAGGTGTCAACAAATACGTAGCAAGGTCAGTTAACACAAACAGTCTTCTCTGTCCAGATTTGGACAGATTCAGACTCCACGTTTCAAACAGCTATAACTTGGCCTCTAATCCACCAAAAAGGGTGATCCAAGACTCCACGTTTCAAACAGGTATAACTTGGCCTCTAATCCACCAAAAAGGGTGATCCAAGACATTTTGGAAAGCTTAAGGAAAGTACAACAATTCTTATATATTTATTAAGGGTTGATTCTCAGTTTAACTTGGGCAAACAATGTCATCTTCGAAATTTGTACATAATTTGGATAGATTCTGAGACTTGATTTGGAAAAATCATAAATCCTAAACTACTAAACCTATGGTCAAGAAATTTTTACAGAACCAAGATATAGAAGTTAGCTACAACTTTTATATATAACACATCCATAAAAAACAAGATTTACTTCACTCAATTAGTTGCACAATCAAAACTGTACGTGCAGGTTCGAACTACAATACCGTCATCACTTATTTTAACCATAATCATGAATACAATCATGTCACTATCTACGAAGAGGTATTACCACTGACTCATTATTCATATATATATTCATAAAACATATCTATTCCATTCATCTAATAATTCAATCAACAGTAATAATAAATTAACTTACCAACACTAAATAGACTCGGAATTCGCAAGAGCAACAAGGATCTCCGATTCATCCATTCTATCAAACACCTAGCACACGCCACATGGATTTCCTCTCTACGCAAAACCTGGGGTTCCTCTTCTCCAATCTGCAGCAGATGGGGAGGGTGCCGACTGTGGAAGGGGCTGGAGGCAGGGCGAGCACCACAACTGGAAGGTGAGGGAGAGGGTGACGTCCACACCATTGGAAGTGAGCAGGAGAGATGCAGCAATCGGGAGAGACCATGGACGAGTAGAAAGGCATGGCGAGCTTACCATGGGTTGGCCATGGGAGGAAGAGCAGGGAGCAGAGGAAAGCGTCCTTGCTGCAGGGAGTGGAGATGCCAGCCATCAGGAAGAGGAGGGCGACATCCATGGGAAGCTGGGGCTGATCCATGCCATGGAGAGGGATCCAGGGGGAGCCCCAAGGGAGGGAGCAAGGGGCGGCCAATAGAAAATGGAGGGGCTGGTGTCGGCGTGCAAGAAATGAGAATGAAGGAGAACAGCGGTGGATAGGATAAAGAATAAGAAAGAAGGCGTTGAGAAATATTCTAGAGAGATGACGTGCTCAAGCTAGCAAACAGGAGGTGGCAGCCTAGAAAGAGGATAAGAATTTAGATTTTTCTTGTCCAATTTGTAACAAAAGAAAACACCTATAAAATCTAGGATTTGAATCTGAACGAGATGAAAACAGACCAATCAAAATAATATCAATTTTAATATTTTTGGATTACGCTTACAATGGTAGGTATTTTTGGAATCAGATAAATTTTCACAATTGTAGACAGTGAAACAGATTAATTATGAATACTCAGTTCGGTTCTAGTTATCTCGGTCTGATTTAATTTTGCATCAATATTGTTGTCGTCGAATTCTAATAATATTTACTTGGAGCAAAGATCGCAAGAGTGAGTCGAGCTTCCAAATTCATTTTTGCTAAATCAAGAAATTTTAATTAGCCACCAGGCCCTAAAATTCTCGAAACAAGAATGTTCTAAACTTCACAAAATATTTGAAATAGTCCAGATAGACAGAGATGAAAGCGATATCGAAATCATGATAGGCGAGGATGATTAGGATGTAAAGACCTTTATTCACACCGATAACTCATGCTTAAGTCCATAGTCGTGGTCGAACGGGAGATAAACACCTTGGGTGTTACACAAACTAAATCTCAATTCCTCTAATTAATTAGCTAATAAGGACGTCGCATTCTACCCTCATGGTTGTACTGTTATCCCGGTTGGTCATCCAACAAACAAGTTCTTACGGAGAGGTAGTCGAGAAACAACTCGAGCCCCCTTAAATATCACAATGCCATAATTTTAACCAGAAGGAAATATCGTATTATAAATAGTCTCATTTCATTCTAATTAAATCTATTCACAGGAACAAGCTCCGAATTTAATGGACTAACTCCCGAGCAAAGCATCAAACACAAAATATATGTAACCCAGTGTGATGCAACCACATATATTAACTTTGGGTTTTGCTACACATGGCATGGACATAAGTCTCTATATTACTTTGAAAATAGGAGGAAGGAGCAGAAAAGAAAGAGAGAAAGAAGGTAACGTCTGAATTTGGTGATGATTGGGAAAGAAATTTTATACCCTAAATTCAGGGCATTACAGTCAGCGTCCTAATCGAGCGATCCTCCACCCTACTACCCTCGCTCTCTTCCTAACTCTATAAATTTATCTAGTACATTTGGTATCTTGGTGTGACAACATACTAATATTTAGCATGCGAAGTAGGGGGAGTTGGTGCGCTTGGTTGTGTTTGACGACATGGATTCACCTATACATTCACTCGACGAAGCGGTCGTCTCTAACACTGCCTCGAGCAATTTCGCTAGTGGCCCATGGCATGGAGGACGACATAATACCCTCTACTACGGGCCTGTTTGGTTCAGCTTTTTTCTGACCAGCTTTTCTGAGAATCTGGCTGTAGAGAGAATCTGGCTGTGGGAAGAATCTAAGTATTGTGTGGATTACGTGCGGAGGAAGATGAAGTGGTCCAAAGGGTTCAGGATCTAGAAACCAACAGATTCCTACTATCATGATGATTCGACTGATTTTGTGTACATGTTGATTTTGGATGGTTTTTACCAAAGCGATTCTTATAGAAGCTGGCTGAAAAGCTAGGGCGTTTGACGATCTGCAGCAGCTTTTGGTGGCCAGAAGCTGGAAAAAGCCCAAACAAACAGGGGCTACGTCAACTGGGAGGCCAACACCTAGTAGGATCACATATTCACATGGCGCTACTCCCGCTAATCCTGTTTTAGTACATTTCTCCTTTTAGAGTACGCAATGTCCTGGAGACATCATAGCGAATGCCTCCCTAGATGCTAGGGCCTAGGGGCACATCTCTCCGGCACGTGCCAACACTTGAAGAGATACCCTGAGAGCTAACCTCTGGCCCTCTCGGGACAATTAAACATTGCTTTACCCTAGAACTCTGTCAGCTTGGTCACAATATGTATCAATTCGAGGCAAGCACCATCCATGCTATCCCTAACCTAGCCCCCTCTCAATCGACCCAAGGACTACGTCCTATTTAGCACAGCTTATTTTTAACTTCTTCATAGATATAAGCAGAAGTTGTGCCAAAATGACGCTTCTTCAACAACTTATCAGTTCAGTTGCTTCTCAGAATGAACTAAAAGCAGCCAACAAGTAGAAGGTGTTTTTCATCAGCTCTCAAATAAGCTGCTTTTCTAACGAGCAACAATTATTAAAAAAGAAATGTGCCCTTGGGACATTTTTAGTTGTTTTGGTGATTAAATGCTCACCATATTACTAAGAACTAACGCTCCTATTACGAGCATGAGCACATGTGTTTAAAAAGCAAGTTGAAGCAAAGGTATGTTTTTAGCACTTAGTCAATTGTTTTAGGTGCTAACAATATTCATCTAAATGCTAGGGAACTTCTCAAGTCGAGCCAAGATACAGTGAAGAAGTTTGGCTAAGTGTGGCCAAACTTGGGCCAGTCTTGGCCTCTCCGGATAGTCACCCGAGACGTGCTCGGGCGAGTTAGAGCTGCGCTCGGGCGTGTCAATGATGCGCTCAGGCGAGTCGGAGATGAGCTCGGGCGAATCATGTCAGGCTCGGGTGAGTCATGACTGCCTCGGTCGACTCAGACTTGATTGGATATTCAGACCCCGACTATGTCGGGTGCAAGGTTGATAGGAAGAGCACTTCAGGGACTTGTCAGTTTTTTCGGAAAGTTCCTCGTGCCTTGGAGCTCAAAGAAATAGACATATGTTGCCCTATCCACCGCCGAGGCCGAGTATGTTGTTGTAGGTCAGCGTTGTGCACAAGTACTTTGCATGAGGCAAACCCTCCAGAACTTTGGCTACAATTTGAGAAAAGTCCAACTCCTATATGATAATGAGAGTGCAATCCGCTTGGCGGATAATCCCTTTGAACACAGTCGCACTAAGCACATAGACATCCAACATCACTTTTTGAGAGACCACCGGCAAAGGGGAGGTATCAATGTTGCCATGTTAGCACCAATCACCAGCTAGCTGACATCTTCACCAAACCTTTAGATGAGAAAAGGTTTTGTAAGCTGCGTAGTGAGCTAAATGTCTTATATTCGCAAAACTTGAATTGATCTATAGCATATATGTACTATTATGCCTTTGATCATGAGCTTAATTATTGAAATTTGCCTAGAGGGGGGTGAATAGGCAAATCTGAAATTTATAAACTTAAAGCACAACTACAAGCTAGGGTTAGCGTTAGAAATATAATCGAGTCCAAAAGAGAGGGCGAAAACAAATCACAAGCGAATAAGGCGAATGACACGGTGATTTGTTTTACCGAGGTTCGGTTCTTGCAAACCTACTCCCCGTTGAGGTGGTCACTAAGACCGGGTCTCTTTCAACCCTTTCCCTCTCTCAAACGGTCACTTAGACCGAGTGAGCTTTCTCCTTATCTCACGGGTCACTTAGACCCCTGTTGGGGCTATGCTTCGTCGCGCCGAAGGTCTTGTAGGAAGAAGCAGCTTCGGAGCCGAAGCTGCCCGCAGAAGATGACCGAAGATTCCTCTTCATGAAGCTTCGGAATTACAAACCGACTTAAAAAGTAGAATGACCTTTTAGTCCATAAAGGTCTGAGTCAATGTTGTAAACTTTTATGAGGGGCATAATTGTAATTCTTCACAGGCTGTGTTCTGTGTCTATAAATAGTGAACAGTATTCCTTTACTGTTCACGGATTCCGGTAGTTGCAATCGCATCATTCGGGAACCAATCTTTGTCAAGGCAGAGGTATAGCTGTATTCAATGATTTAATATATTATAATATGATTCGTTTATGATTCATTTACCTTTGATACCCTTCATTTTATATTATCTCGTTCAATCTATTAAAATTTGATTACGAAGATTTAACCGTCGTAATCATATTCTCATTAACCTTCATCCAAGGTTCATTATCCTCAAGGGAATAATGTTTCGTGGACGAAGGACTTTATCATTTAACATTTTATGTTGCCTTGTTCTTAATTCGTAGCATTTGAGAACAAGTCTCCAACATTGGCGCCCACCTCCGGTGAACTCACTTCCACTTTTTTGAGCTGATGGCTTCGTTCAATGATCAAGCTGGAGCTGCTTCGGCTCCGAAGCTGCTACTCCCGATAACAGGCGGTTCATGTTCAGAGCCAGCCAACAAGAAGCAGAAGAAGGAAGCACAGAGAAGGGTACAGCATGTTGGGGTGCAAGGACCCTTCATCAAGTCGAGATGGTCTCACATTCCTATTACCTTCTCCCAAGAGGACCTTCAACTCAAGGATTACCCACACAACGATGCCATGGTTATCTCTTGTGTTATCAAAGGATTTCTGGTCCACAATGTCTTGGTTGATACAGGCAGTGCAGCTGATATCATATTTGCTAAGGCCTTCAAGCAAATGCAAGAGCCAGAAGATAAGATTCATGACGCTACGCACCCTCTCTGTGGCTTCGGAGGAAGACAGATTGTAGCACTGGGCAAGATCACCATGTCAGTGACCTTCGGGTTCATCAACAACACTAGAACTGAGCAAGTTGTGTTTGACATTGTTGACATGGAATACCCTTACAATGCAATTATTGGTCGTGGGACCTTCGGCTTCCCGAAGTTTAAGAGACTTTTTTCACGGATCAAGCTCGTTACGAAAAACGATCTAGCGCCGCGAAAGGGGCTATGCTTCGTCGCGCCGAAGGTCTTGTAGGAAGAAGCAGCTTCGGAGCCGAAGCTGCCCGCAGAAGATGACCGAAGGTTCCTCTTCATGAAGCTTCGGAATTACAAACCGACTTAAAAGTAGAATGACGTTTTAGTCCATAAAGGTCTGAGTCAATGTTGTAAACTTTTATGAGGGGCATAATTGTAATTCTTCACAGGCTGTGTTCTGTGTCTATAAATAGTGAACAGTATTCCTTTACTGTTCACGGATTCCGGTAGTTGCAATCGCATCATTCGGGAACCAATCTTTGTCAAGGCAGAGGTATAGCTGTATTCAATGATTTAATATATTATAATATGATTCGTTTATGATTCATTTACCTTTGATACCCTTCATTTTATATTATCTCGTTCAATCTATTAAAATTTGATTACGAAGATTTAACCGTCGTAATCAGATTCTCATTAACCTTCGTCCAAGGTTCATTATCCTCAAGGGAATAATGTTTCGTGGACGAAGGACTTTATCATTTAACATTTTATGTTGCCTTGTTCTTAATTCGTAGCATTTGAGAACAAGTCTCCAACAACCCCGCAAGGATCACCACACACTTGGTGTCTCTTGCCTTGGTTACAAAACAATTGAGAACAAGAAATGAAGAAGGAAGAAAGCGATCCAAGCGCAAGAACTCAAAATAACACAAATATCACACTCTCGCTAGTCACTATTTGATTGGAATGATCTTTGGACTTGGGAGAGCATTTGATCTCTTTGTGTCTTGGAGTGAAGTCTAGAGCTCTTGTATTGAATGCAATGGCTGAAAACTTGGATGCCTTGAAGTGTGGTGGTTGGGGGGTATTTATAGCCCTAACCACCAAAATGGCCGTTGGGAAGGCTGTCTGTCGTATGGCGCACCGGACAGTCCGGTGTGCCACCGGACACTGTTCGGTGCGCCAATCACGTCACCCAACCGTTAGGGTTCGACCGTTGGAGCTTCTGACATGTGGGCCACCGGACGGTCCGGTGGTGCACCGGGCAGTCACTGTTCACTGTCCGGTGCGCCTTTTGACGCCTGCTCTGACTTCTGCGCGCGCAGGCGCGCACTGTAGCGTTGCACTGTTCCTTTGTAGACAACCGTTGGCGCGAAGTAGTCGTTGCTCCGCTGGCACACCGGACAGTTCGGTGCCACACCGGACAGTCCGGTGAATTATACCGGAGTGGCTCCCTGAATTCCCGAAGCTGACAAGTTCAAAGTGAATCCTCCCTGGTGCACCGGACACTGTCCGGTGACACACCGGACAATCCGGTGCGCCAGACCATGGCAGTCTTCGGTTGTCTTTTGCTCTTTTTATTTGAACCCTTTCTTGGACTTTATATTGGTTTGTGTTGAACCTTTGGCACCTGTAGAACTCATAATCTAGAGCAAACTAGTTAGTCCAATAATTTGTGTTGGGCAATTCAACCACCAAAATTCATATAGGAAAAAGGTTTGACCCTATTTCCCTTTCAATCTCCCCCTTTTTGGTGATTGATGCCAACACAAACCAAAGCAAATATAAAAGTGCAGAATTGAACTAGTTTGCATAAAGAAGTGCAAAGGTTGCTTGGAATTAAACCAATAATTCTTTCTATTAGATACGCATGGATGGTTTTCTTCTTATTTAAAATTTTGGACCACACTTGCACCACACGTTTTGTTTTTGCAAATTCTTTGTAAAATTCTTTTCAAAAATCTTTTGCAAATAGTCAAAGGTACATGAATAATATTGAAAGAAGCATTTTCAAGATTTGAAATTTTCTTCCCCTATTTCAAATACTTTTCCTTTGACTTAAACAAAACTCCCCCTTAATGAAATTCTCCTCTTAGTGTTCAAGAGGGTTTTATAAGTTTTGAAGATACTACTTTCTCCCCCCTTTTTGAACACAATAAGATATCAATTTAAAAAACTTCATTTTTAAAATTCGGTGGTGGTGCGGTCCTTTTGCTTTGGGCTAATACTTTCTCCCCCTTTGGCATGAATCGCCAAAAACGGATACTTGTGAGAGAAATATAAGCCCTTTTACTTTCTCCCTAATGGCAAACAAATAGATGTGAGTGAAGATTATACCAAAGTGGAGAACGATGCGGAGTACCGGCAAATACCAATGGAGTTGAGTGGAAGCGCCTTCTTTACCGAATACTCCATTTCCCTTTCAATTCTATGACTAAGCATGAGAATACACTTGAATACACATTAGTCATAGACATAAAAGAGATATGATCAAAGGTATATAAATGAGCTATGTGTGCAAAGTATCAATCAAAATTCCGAGAATCAAGGATATTTAGCTCATTCCTAAGTTTGGTAAAGGTTTTCTCATCTAAAGGCTTGGTAAAAATATCGGCCAATTGATCTTTGGTGTTAATATAGGCTATCTCGATATCCCCCCTTTATTGGTAATCTCTCAAAAAGTGATACCAAATGGCTATTTGCTTAGTGCGGCTGTGTTCAACGGGATTATCCGACATGCGGATTGCACTCTCATTATCACATAGGAGAGGGACTTTGCTAAATTTGTAGTCATAGTCCCTAAGGGTTTGCCTCATCCAAAGTAATTGCGCGCAACAATGGCCTGTGGCAATATACTTGGCTTCGAAGGTAGAAAGAGCTACTGAGTTTTGTTTCTTTGAAGCCCAAGACACCAGGGATCTCCCCAGAAACTGACAAGTCCCTGATGTGCTCTTCCTATCAATTTTACACCCTGCCCAATCAACATCGAAATATCCTAATAAATCAAAAGAGGATCCCTTGGGGTACAAAAGACCAAACTTAGGTGTATGAACTAAATATCTCAAGATTCGCTTCACGGCCCTAAGGTGAACTTCCTTAGGATCGGCTTGGAACCTTGCACACATGCATACGGAAAGCATAATATCCGGTCGAGATGCACATAAATACAGTAAAGATCCTATCAGCAACCGATATACCTTTTGATCTACGGATTTACCTCCCGTGTCGAGGTCGAGATGCCCATTGGTTCCCATGGGTGTCTTGATGGGCTTGGCATCCTTCATTCCAAACTTGGTGAGTATATCTTGAATGTACTTCGTTTGGCTGATGAAGGTGCCCTCTTGAAGTTGCTTGACTTGAAATCCTAGAAAATACTTCAACTCCCCCATCATAGACATCTCAAATTTTTGTATCATGATCCTGCTAAACTCTTCACAAATAGATTTGTTAGTAGACCGAAATATGATATCATCAACATAAATTTGGCATACAAACAAATCATTTTCAATTGTTTTAGTAAAGAGAGTAGGATTGGTCTTTTCGACTTTGAAGCCATTAGTGATAAGAAAATCTCTTAGGCATTCATACCATGCTCTTGGGGCTTGCTTGAGCCCATAAAGCGCCTTTGAGAGTTTGTAAACATGGTTAGGATACTCACTATCTTCAAAGCCGGGAGGTTGCTCAACTTAGACCTCTTTCTTGATTGGTCCATTGAGGAAAGCACTCTTCACGTCCATTTGGTAAAGCTTAAAGCCATGGTAAGTAGCGTAGGCAAGTAATATACGAATTGACTCAAGCCTAGCTACGGGTGCATAGGTTTCACCAAAATCCAAACCTTCGACTTGTGAATACCCCTTGGCCACAAGTCGGGCTTTGTTCCTTGTCACCACACCATGCTCATCTTGCTTGTTGCGAAAGACCCACTTGGTTCCTACAACATTTTGGTTGGGACGTGGAACTAAATGCCATACCTCATTCCTTGTGAAGTTGTTGAGCTCCTCTTGCATCACCAACACCCAATCCGAATCTTGAAGTGCTTCCTCTACCCTGTGTGGCTCAATAGAGGAAACAAAAGAGTAATGATCACAAAAATGAGCAACACGAGATCGAGTGGTTACCCCCTTATGAATATCGCCGAGGATGGTGTTCACGAGGTGATCTCGTTGGATTGCTTGGTGGACTCTTGAGTGTGGCGGTCTTGGATCTTGTTCATCTTCCTTGTCTTGATCATTGGCATCTCCCCCTTGATCATTGTCCTCCTCTTCTTCTTGATCTTCATTTTCATCATCTTGAGCTTGATCCTCATCTTGGGTTGGTGGAGATGCTTGCATGGAGGAAGATGGTTGATCTTGTGCTTGTGGAGGCTCTTCAGATTCCTTAGGACACACATCCCCAATGGACATGTTCCTTAGCGCGATGCATGGAGCCTCTTCATCATCTAGCTCATCAAGATCAACTTGCTCTACTTGAGAGCCGTTAGTCTCATCAAACACAATGTCACAAGAAACTTCAACTAGTCCAGTGGACTTGTTAAAGCCTCTATATGCCCTTGTGTTTGAGTCATAACCAAATAAAAAAGCCTTCTACAGCCTTAGGAGCAAATTTAGATTTTCTACCTCTTTTAACAAGAATAAAGCATTTGCTACCAAAGACTCTGAAATATGAAACATTGGGCTTTTTACCGGTGAGGAGTTCATAAGATGTCTTCTTGAGGATTCGGTGTAGATATAACCGGTTGATGGTGTAGCAAGCGGTGTTGACCGCCTCAGCCCAAAACCAATCAGAAGTCTTGTACTCATCAAGCATGGTCCTTGCCATGTCCAATAGAGTTCTATTCTTCCTCTCTACTACACCATTTTGTTGTGGCGTGTAGGGAGAAGAGAACTCATGCTTGATGCCCTCCTCCTCAAGAAAGCCTTCAATTTGTGAGTTTTTGAACTCCGTTCCATTGTCGCTTCTTATCTTCTTGATCCTTAAGCCGAACTCATTTTGAGCCCGTCTCAAGAATCCCTTTAATGTTTCTTGGGTTTGAGATTTTCCTGCAAAAAGAATACCTAAGTGAAGCGAGAATAATCATCCACAATAACTAGACAGTACTTACTCCTGTCAATGCTTATGTAAGCAATCGGGCCGAATAGATCCATGTGGAGTAGCTCAAGCGGCATGTCGGTCGTCATGATGTTCTTGTGTGGATGATGAACACCAACATGCTTCCCTGCTTGACATGCACTACAAATCCTGTCTTTCTCAAAATGAACATTTGTTAGTCCCAAAATGTGCTCTCCCTTTAGAAGCTTGTGAAGATTCTTCATTCCAACGTGGGCTAGTCGGTGGTGCCAGAGCCAACCCATGTTAGTCTTAGCAATTAAGCAAGTGTCGAGTTCAGCTCTATTGAAATCAACTAAGTATAGCTGACCCTTTAACACTCCCTTAAATGCTACTGAATCATCACTTCTTCTAAAGACAGTAACACCTATATCCGTAAAAAGACAGTTGTAACCCATTTTACATAATTGAGAGACAAAAAGCAAGTTATAATCTAAAGAATACAAGAAAAATATTGGAAATAGAATGGTCAGGTGATATAGCAATTTTACCAAGTCCTTTGACCAAACCTTGATTCCCATCCCCGAATGTGATAGCTCTTTGGGGATCATGGTTTTTCTCATAGAAGGAGAACATCCTTTTCTCCCCAGTCATGTGGTTTGTGCACCCGCTGTCAATTATCCAACTTGAGCCCCCGGATGCATAAACCTATAAAACAAATTTAGGCCTTGTTCTTAGGTACCCAAACGGTCTTGGGTCCTTTGACATTAGAAACAAGCACCTTGGGTACCCAAACACAAGTCTTTGATCCCTTGTGTTTGGCCCCAACATATTTGGCAACTACTTTGGCTGATTTGTTGGTAAGCACATAAGAAGCATCAAAAGTCTTAAATGAAATATTTGGTTCATTTGATGTTATAGGAGATTTCTTTTTAGGCATTTTAACATGTGTAGAACGCCTAGAGCTAGAAGCCTCATTCTTATAAATAAAAGCATGGTGAGAAACAGAATGAGTCTTCTTAGCATGAATTCTCCTAATCTTATCCTCAGGATAACCAGCAAGATACAAAATATAGCCCTCGTTATCCTAAGGCATGGGAGCCTTGCCCTTGACAAAATTAGACCATATTTTAGGAGGGGCATTAAGCTTGACATTGTCTCCCTGTTGGAAGCCAATGCCATCCTTAATGCCAGGGCATCTCCCATTATAAAGCATGCTACGAGCAAATTTAAATTTCTCATTTTCTAGTTCATGCTCGGCAATTTTGGCATCTAGTTTAGCTATATGATCATTTTGTTGTTTAATCATAGCAAGGTGATCATGAATAGCATCAACATTAATGTCTCTACATCTAGTACAAATATAAACATGCTCAACGGTAGATGTAGAGGGTTTGCAATTATTTAATTCAACAATCTTAGCATGTAGAATAGCATTCTCATCTCTAAGATTGGAAATAAAAGCATTGCAAACATCTAATTCCTTAGCCTTAACAATTAATTTATCATTCTCAAACTTAAGGCTAGCAAGAGATTCATTCAACATGTCAATCTTAGCAATTAAGCTAGCAGTATCATTTCTAAGATTAACAATTGAATCATCACAAACATTTGATTTCTCAACCTTAGCAATTAATTTGGCATTTTCATTTCTAAGGCTAGAAATAGTGTTATGGCAAGTGCTAACCTCACTAGTTAATGTTTCATTTTTCTCTACCTCCTGAGCATAAGCATTTTTAGTCTTAACATGCTTTTTGTTTTCCTTAATAAGGAAGTCCTCTTGGCTATCCAAGAGTTCATCCTTCTCATGAATAGCACTAATTAATTCATTCAATTTCTCCTTTTGTTGCATGTTAAGATTGGCAAAAAGAGTAAGCAAGTTATCCTCATCATCACTAGAATTATTCTCATCACTAGAGGTTGCATACTTAGTGGAGGATCTTGATTTTACCTTCTTCTTCTTGCCGTCCTTTGCCATGAGGCACTTGTGGCCGACGTTGGGGAAGAGGAGGCCTTTGTTGATGGCGATGTTGGCGGTGTCCTCGTCGTCGGAGGAGTCGGTGGAGCTCTCGTCGGAGTCCCACTCCCGGCAAACATGGGCATCGCCACCCTTCTTCTTGTAATACCTCTTCTTCTCCTTCTTCTTCCCCCTCTTGTTGTTATCCCTATCACTATCACTAGATAAAGGACATTTAGCGATAAAATGACCAGGCATACCACACTTGTAGCATACTTTCTTGGAGCGGGGCTTGTAGTCTTTCCCCCTCCTTTTCTTGAGGATTTGGCGGAAGCTCTTGATGATGAGCGCCATTTCCTCGTTGTCGAGCTTGGAGGCGTCGATGGGGACCCTACTTGGTGTAGAGTCTTCTTTCTTCTCCTCTATTGCCTTTAATGCAACGGGTTGTGCCTCGGGTACGGAGGAGGCGCCTTGCTTGATGATCTTCTTGGAGCCTTTGATCATTAATTCAAAGCTCACAAATTTTCCTATTACTTCCTCAGGAGACATTAGTTTGTATCTAGGATCACCACGAATTAATTGAACTTGAGTGGGGTTAACAAATATGAGTGATATAAGAATAACCTTGACCATTTCATGGTCATCCCACTTGGTGCTCCCGAGGTTGCGCACTTGATTTACCAAGGTCTTTAGCCGGTTGTACATGGCTTGTGGGTCTTCTCCTTGGTTGAGCATAAAACGACCAAGCTCCCCCTCGATCGTTTCCCTCTTGGTGATCTTAGTCACCTCGTCTCCTTTGTGCGCGATCTTGAGCACATCCCAAATCTCTTTGGCGCTCTTCAACCCTTGCACCTTGTTATACTCCTCTCGACTTAGAGAGGCGAGGAGTATAGTGGTGGCTTGGGAGTTGAAATGCCGGATTTGGGCAACCTCGTCCGAATCATAATCTTCATCCCCTACGGATGGTACCTGCACTCCAAACTCAACAACGTCCCAAATACTAGTGTGGAGTGAGGTTAGGTGATGCCTCATTTTATCACTCCACATGTTATAATCTTCACCGTCAAAAACCGGTGGTTTGCCTAATGGAACGGAAAGTAATGGAGTACGTTTAGAAATGCGTGGGTAGCGTAGGGGGATCTTACTAAACTTCTTGCGCTCATGGCACTTAGAATTTACGGACGGTGCGTCGGAGCCGGAGGTGGATGGCGACGAAGAATCGGTCTCGTAGTAGAATACCTTCTTCATCTTCTTTTTCTTGTCGCCACTCCGATGCAACTTGTGAGGAGGTGAATCCTCCTTCTTCTTGTTGCAGGACTCTCCCGATGGAGCCTTCCCGTGGCTTGTGGTGGGCTTCTCGCCGGTCACCATCTCCTTCTTGGCGTGCTCTCCCGACATAACTTCGAGCGGTTAGGCTCTAATGAAGTACCGGGCTCTGATACCAATTGAAAGTCGCCTAGAGGGGGGTGAATAGGCAAATCTGAAATTTATAAACTTAAACCACAACTACAAGTCGGGGTTAGCGTTAGAAATATAATCGAATCTGAAAGAAAGGGCGAAACAAATCACAAGCGAATAAGGCGAATGACACGGTGATTTGTTTTACCGAGGTTCGGTTCTTGCAAACCTACTCCCCGTTGAGGTGGTCACTAAGATCGGGTCTCTTTCAACCATTTCCCTCTCTCAAACGGTCACTTAGACCGAGTGAGCTTTCTCCTTATCTCACGGGTCACTTAGACCCCGCAAGGATCACCACACACTTGGTGTCTCTTGCCTTGGTTACAAAACACTTGAGAGCAAGAAATGAGGAAGGAAGAAAGCGATCCAAGCGCAAGAACTCAAAACAACACAAATATCACTCTCTCGCTAGTCACTATTTGATTGGAATGGTCTTTGGACTTGGGAGAGGATTTGATCTCTTTGTGTCTTGGAGTGAAGTCTAGAGCTCTTGTATTGAATGCAATGGCTAAAAACTTGGATGCCTTGAAGTGTGGTGCTTGGGGGGTATTTATAGCCCCAACCACCAAAATGGTCGTTGGGAAGGCTGTCTGTCGTATGGCGCACCGGACAGTCCGGTGCGCCACCGGACACTGTCTGGTGCGCCAGCCATGTCACCCAACCGTTAGGGTTCGACCGTTGGAACTTCTGACATGTGGGCCACCGGACGGTCTGGTGGTGCACCGGGCAGTCACTGTTCACTGTCCAGTGCGGCTTCTGACGCCTGCTCTAACTTCTACGCGCGCAGGCGCGCACTGTAGTGTTGCACTGTTCCTTTGCAGACGACCGTTGGCGCGAAATAGCTGTTGCTCCGCTGGCATACCGGACAGTCTGGTGAATTATAGCGGAGTGGCTCCCCGAATTCCCGAAGCTGGCAAGTTCAGAGTGAATCCTCCCTGGTGCACCGGACACTATCCGGTGGCACACCGGACAGTCCGGTGCGCCAGACTAGGGCAGTCTTCGGTTGTCTTTTGCTCTTTTTATTTGAACCCTTTCTTGGACTTTATATTGGTTTGTGTTGAACCTTTGGCACCTGTAGAACTCATAATCTAGAGCAAACTAGTTAGTCCAATAATTTATGTTGGGCAATTCAACCACCAAAATTCATATAGGAAAAAGGTTTGACCCTATTTCCCTTTCAATTATCATTATTACTCATCTTGTTGCTCAAGTTGTAGAATGTAATCCTTAGACCTCTCAAGTCCTTGTGCAACTAATGCTATGTTTAGGGGGAGTATATGCTACAACTTGACCCTTTGAGACTAATATGTTTGCTTAAGTGATTTTCGTGTAATCTCAAAAGTAGATTGAAAGGGAAATGGTGGACTTGGACATAGGAAAAGGCTTCCATAGTGTAATGGTATCAATGTACCTTGTTCAAGTTGCCTTTGGTGTTCATTGCCTTCTTGCTCTTAATTTTGCATTTTTGGTGAGGCAATGTGGTTCAAGGCCACTAGTTTCTTCGTTTTGGTGCTTAATGCTAAAGGGGGAGAATTAAGGCCAAAACAATTGGATCAACTGCCACTTGTGGATTTCAAAAGGTATTATTGTCGGTGTTTCGAAACCCGGGGGGTCCCTGGACCGACGAGTAAATTGTCGCCGCGTGCCCCAGCCCAGATGGGTCGGCGCGAGACGGAGCGCGAATGGGGGAGGAAGCCGGAGGGAGACGGGCATGAGAGGTGGAATCCTGCGGCCTTCATGTTTGTCCCGCGCCCAGGTCGAGTGCGCTTGCAGTAGGGGGTTACAAGCGTCCACGCGGGAGGGAGCGAGCGGCCTCACGCGAGCGCCGTCCCGTCCTTCCCCGCGCGGCCAACCCTCTGTAAGAGGGCCCTGGTCCTTCCTTTTATAGGCGTAAGGAGAGGATTCAGGTGTACAATGGGGGGTGTAGCAGTGTGCTAACGTGTCTAGCGGAGGAGAGCTAGCGCCCTAAGTACATGCCATCGTGGCAGCCGGAGAGGTTTTGGCACCCGGTTCGTGTGGTGTCGTGGCCGTCGGAGGAGCGTTGGAGCCTGGCGGAAGGACAGCTGTCGGGGCTGTCGGGTCCTTGCTGACGTCCTCTTGCTTCCGTAAGGGGGTTGAGAGCCGCCATCGTCATAGAGCGTGCGGGGCGCCATCATTACTCGTATAGTGAGCGAGCCAGATGGGACGCCGGTCTTGTTCCCCGTAGCCTGAGTCAGCTTGGGGCAGGGTAATGATGGCGCCTCCTGTTGACGTGGTCGGTCCGTGACCTGGGTTGGGCGAGGTGGAGGCTCCTCCGAGGTCGAGGTCGAGTCTGTCTTTCGAGGCCGAGGTCGAGTCTGAGCCCTCGGGTCGGGCGAGGCGAAGACCGTCGGCTGAGGCCAGGGCTGAGTCCGAGCCCTGGGGTCGGGCGAAGCGGAGTTCGTCATCTTCCTGGGCTGAGCCCGAGTCCGAGCCTTGGGGTCGGGCGGAGCGGAGTTCGTCGTCTTCCGGGGCTGAGCCCAAGTCCGAGCCCTGGGGTCGGGCGGAGCGGAGTTCGCCGTCTTCCGGGGTTGAGCCCGAGTCCGAGCCCTGGGGTCGGGCGAAGCGGAGTTTCCTATGGCGCCTAAGGCCGGACTTGGCTGTTGTCAGCCTCACTCTGCCGAGTGGCACAGCAGTCGGAGCGGCGCAGGCGGCGCTGTCCTCTTGTCAGACCGGTCAGTGGAGCGGCGAAGTGACTACGGTCACTTCGGCTCTGTCAACTGGGGGGTGTGCATCAGGATAAAGGTGTCAGGCCACCTTTGCATTAAATGCCCCTGCGATTTGGTCGGTTGGCGTGGCGAGTTGGCCAAGGTTGCTTCTCGGTGAAGACTGAGCCTCGGGCGAGCCGATGGTATGCCCGTTGCTGGAGGGGGTCTTCGGGCGTGACGTAGATCCTCCGGGGTCGGCTGCCCTTGCCCGAGGCTGGGCTCGGGCGAGGCGTGATCGCGTCCCTTGAATGGACCGATCCTTGACTTAATCGCACCCATCAGGCCTTTGCAACTTTGTGCTGATGGGGGTTACCAGCTGAGATTTAGGAGCCTTGAGGGTGCCCCTAATTATGGTCCCCGACAGTAGCCCCCGAGCCTCGAAGGGAGTGTTAATACTCGCTTGGAGGCTTTTGTCGCACTTTTTTGCATGGGGACCAACCTTTCTCGGTTGCGTTTTGTTCCGGTGGGTGCGCGCGAGCGCACCCGCCGGGTGTAGCCCCCGAGGCCTCGGAGGAGTGGTTTGACTCCTTCGTGGTCTTAATGTATTTCGCAATACTTCGGCTGGTCTGGTTGTTCCCTCATGCGAGCTGGCTGTAGCCCGGGTGCACGGTCGGGTCCCAAGTTCTCGAGCTGGTATGTTGACGCTGTCAACGGTTTGGCCGGAGCCGGGTTCGCGAGAGAAGCCCCCGAGCCTCTGCACAGGGTGAGAGGACGGTCAAGGACAGACTCGACTTTTTTACATACGCCCCTGCGTCGCCTTTCCGCAAGGAGGAGGGGGGAAAGCGCCATGTTGCCCTCGGAGGGCGTCGAACATCGTGTCTCCGGTGAGCTGCTGGCGGGTAATCCGATTGGACGCCCATGCCCCATTTGTTAGGGGTCGGCTAGAGGCCCGGAGGCATGCTCCAAAAGTACCTGCGGGTGATCTGCCGGACCCGGTCCCCTTTCGACGGGGTCCGAGGGCTCGATGCCTCCCTCTGATGGGATTCCGTTACAAGATCGTTCCCGCTGGTCTCGGAAATGTCCTAGGGTACCTTGGGAGCGTAGCCCGAGCCTCGGTTATGTATCAAACGTACCCAGGATCATCCCTCGCTCTATGTCTGAGGCGGCTGTGAACCCTTCGAGGGCCAGCCTACGAACCCCTGATCAGTAGTGGGCACGGAGCCCGAGAGGCCTGAGGCAGCCGTTGAACCCTTCCGAGGGGTCGGCCTTCAAACCTCTGACCAGTAGTGGGCGCGGAACCCAGGCGCTCTGAGGCGGCCATTGAACCCCTCCGAGGGGCCAGCCTTTGAACCTCTGATCAGTAGGGAGGCTCGGGGCCTGTTTCCTTCACGGAGAAGGATCCTTTTCGGGGTATCCGCCTTTCCCGGTCCCTGTTGTAAGAGAGAGAAAGAGGAAAAAGGAAAAGGATACGAAATCGAATGACGCGGCGTACCTTTTTTGACGCAGTCATTATGGCGAAGGCGAAGCGTCGCTTGCTTCTCCTGCCTGAGGCGCCGCCTGTCCCGCCGTGGAGTTAATGCGACGGGGCGAGTGGTTCGCGAGGCGGCCGTTGCGCGTGCGCGAGCCGTTCGAGGAACAGAACACGGGCGCGTCGTCTTCATGCCGTGAGAGAGGGTTCTCTCGCTGCCCCTGGATGGGACGTAAGCTTGGCTGACGACGTGACCGCTGCTCCTGCCCGCCTGCCACCGCCATTACTGCCGGCCCATTTTTGGCCGTATTGACCATCGCGCCTGGCTGGCACTGCTGGGTCATACGCAGGGTTGCCTCAAGTCGTGGTACTGGTTCCGCAGTCGAGGAGGCGTGGTAGTGGTGCGAGTGGCGGTGCAGTCGCTCGCACGTAGCAACCGGCGCGCCGGTTGCATGACGCGTGGGCCTGGGCCTCCATGCTGGGTGCGTTGGAAGTCGGAGGGGTGCGCCCACTTGGCGCGGTTGCATGCCGCCTGCATGGCTGCCCGCCCTTTCACCTGCTGGTCTGGGCGAAAGTGGAGGAATGCTCGTAACCGCTGGGCAGTTGCATGCACCGCGCGCGGCGGTTTGGCTTCTTCTGCCCTAGGCCAGTTTGCATGACGCGTGGGACCCAGCCCCCGCGCCGTAGGGGGAGGACCTTGGAGCGTGTTGGAGAAGACTGAGCCCACGACAGCTGGGGACGCAAGTACGGAGAGTCACCTTTAAAAGGAGGGTGACCTCCTTGAAAGGCAACCATGTCTTCGCGCTCCCTTATGCACCGTGTCTTTCCACCTTCCGAGCCCCCGGATGGGGAACACCCGCAATCCTTCCGCCTTGCCGTTGGAGGAACGCAACTTCGTGGAAGTTGGTACCTTTCAGCCATCGTTCGGCTTCAAGGATTTTCATCATGCAGCCCGGCCGCATCCCCTCGCCGGTGGTCACCCAAGGCGGTGACCACCAGCCCCTGGGTGGGGAGAAGCAAGCTGGGCTGCGATCTTGGTCCCGCCCTCAGCTTCAAGGATGTTTATCATCCTTGCTAGGGCGGAGAGCGAGGCGAGTTAGGTCTCTACCTCCCGCACGGGTCGGCTGGCCACCTCTTCTTCCAGCTTCTGGTGGTGGAAACCATCCTCCAGCTCTGCGGAGGAGGCGTCCTCCAGCCATGCCGGGGAAGGCGAACTGTTGCTGCCCAGCTAGGATGCAACATTCCGTCCTCTTCCTCGCTTTCATGGCGAGGACGGGAGCGAGGACCTACCGGTGCGCTTTTGAGCGGCCCGCGTTTGCCGGTGCGGCGTTGGTGGGGAGGCGGACGCCGCCGTCGGTGCTGACGTGGTGGCAGCCGGGGGAAGCTTCCCCACCGTTGAGGCTGTCAGCGCCGCCTATGGGCCGGCCTCCGGCTCTTTGGCTTTGATGTTTGGTTCGCATCCCTTGAGCGGGGACACGAACGAGAGCCTTCCGGTGGCCGCGTCCGTCCTGGGACCATGGCTGCTGCTGCAGAGGTCATTGGCGAGTCGCCATGAACTTGTCGCCTCGCAGGCTCCCTGGTGTGGGGGTTGTCCATACCCGCGGGGACGGAACCGGAGTTCCGTTTGTAATGGCACCTTGAATGCCGGTCTTTTGTTCATTGTGGCTGTCGGGGCCTGAACATGTATGTATTTTCGGCACGGAGCCGTGTTTTTTCCTCATTTTCGAGCACTAAGACTCGCCTATTGGTTATCTGAACCGCTTCACCAAGCGTGAGTCACCTCGTGCGAAGGTGACGAGTGAGGTATCCATATCCCGGAGGCGTAGGAGTCCCTCGGCTCGGTCGGCCTTGCTATCCGAGGCTTCTCTTGCTTAGTTAAAGGGACCCCTTGGCCGCTCTTCGATGAGCCGAAGCCGAGGGTAGCGGTGTCAGCTCGAACAGAGGTAGAGTTGGCTTCGAAAAGAAGACTTGGTCGGCCGGAGCCTGGCCGGGTCGTCCGCTGGCGGGACCGACGCCGGAGTTGAGTTGCCGAGGCCACGGGCTGGGCTCATGTCTTCGGGGGACCGTCGGCCGAGGCCTCGGGGTGGCCGGCCGAGCCGTCTGCTCGAGCCGGATTCCTGGAGAAGACCCTGGCGGCGATGGCCTGGGCGTGGTGCTGATGTCGTCCTTCAGAGTGGAGATCCTCCGACCGCGTCGCCGTCCGAGGCTAGGTAGGACCTCGCTGAAGGTGTAGTTGACGCCGAGGGTGCTGCTGCTCCCTTCAACTGTCAAGATCCGAGCCTGCAGGATCGGATTATCTTGTAGTGTGTGTATGTTTTCTGCGGCCGCCGAGGCCCAAACACACCATCGTCGTGTTGTAAAGCTGTGTTTCTTTTCCTCTTGTTTCGAGTATCTGGACTTATTTGTCGGTAACAGAATTGTTTGTGCGAGCGAGAGTTGCTTTTCACGGAAGGTGATGAGTGAGGTATTCGTATCCCAGAGGCGTAGGAATCCCTCGGCTCGGTCGGCCTTGCCGCTTATGCGCACTCTTACTCGTCCATAGGGTTCTGTCACCGACGCAGTCGAGAAGGCCCGAAAAATCGTTCCGGCAGAGGAGCTTTCGAGCGTGAAGACTTGTTCGGTCCGCGGAATCACTTATCCGAGCGCGAGTTACTTATCGCAGAAGGTGATGAGTGAGGTATCCATATCCCGGAGGCGTAGGAGTCCCTCGGCTCGGTCAGCCTTGGCTGCTTACGTGTACTCCGTCGTTTTTAGGATCCACTTTCGAAGTAGTCGAAAAGCACGAAAGACATTCTGGCGAAGAAGATCTTTTTTCGAGGAAAATTCTGGCGCAGAGGGGGTTCCCCCCTTTTAGCCCCCGAGGGAGGGTCGGGCTTTGCCGAGGCAAGGCTGACCCTTCCTTGATGACTAAACTTTGCGTGGGAACAAGGCATACGAACGACTTGAAAGCATCTTAAGGGTAGAAGCGACGTAGCTGTTGGATGTTCCAAGCGTTGCTGTAGACCTCGCCTTGACGGTTGACCAGCTTGTACGTCCCGGGCTTTAGAACTTCGGCGATGACGAACGGCCCTTCCCAGGGAGGCGTGAGCTTATGCCGCCCTCGGGCGTCTTGTCGCAGCCGAAGCACCAGGTCACCCACCTGGAGGTCTCGGGACCGAACCCCTCGGGCGTGGTAGCGTCGCAGGGACTACTGGTATCGCGCCGAGTGTAGTAAGGCCATGTCCCGAGCCTCTTCCAGCTGGTCTAGTGAGTCTTCTCGATTAGCTTGATTGCTTTGGTCAGCGTAGGCCCTCGTCCTCGGGGAATCGTATTCTAAGTCTGTGGGCAAGATGGCCTCGGCCCCATAGACTAGGAAGAACGGTGTGAAGCCCGTGGCTCGGCTCGGCGTTGTCCTCAGGCTCCAGACCATCGAGGGGAGTTCCTTCATCCACCGCTTGCCGAACTTGTTGAGGTCGTTGTAGATCCGAGGCTTGAGTCCTTACAAAATCATGCCGTTGGCACGTTCTACCTGCCCATTTGTCATGGGGTGGGCCACGGCGGCCCAGTCCACCCGGATGTGATGATCCTCGCAGAAGTCCAGGAACTTTCTGCCGGTGAACTGAGTGTCGTTGTCGGTGATGATGGAGTTCGGGACCCCAAAGCGATGGATGATGTTGGTGAAGAACGCCACCGCCTGTTCGGACCTGATGCTGTTTAGGGGTCGGACCTCGATCCACTTGGAGAATTTGTCGATGGCGACCAGCAGGTGCGTGTAGCCCCCGGGTGCCTTCTGCAAGGGGCTGACTAGGTCCAGACCCCACACAGCAAATGGCCAGGTGATGGGTATGGTCTGCAGGGCCTGAGCAGGCAGGTGGGTCTGCCTTGCGTAGAACTGACACCCTTCGCAGGTGCGGACAATTCTAGTGGCATCGGCCACCGCCATCGGCCAGTAGAAACCTTGTCGGAAGGCGTTTCCAACAAGGGTGCGAGGTGCTGCGTGATGGCCGCAAGCCCCCGAGTGTATCTCTTGTAGGAGCTCCTGGCCTTCGGCGATGGAAATGCATCGCTGGAGGATGCCCGAGGGGCTGCGGTGGTAGAGCTCCTTCCCGTCTCCCAGCAAGACGAACGACTTGGCACACCGCGCCAACCGCCGAGCTTTGGCTCGGTCGAGGGGTAGCTCTCCTTGGTGGAGATATTGCAGGTACGGGGTCTGCCAGTTTCGATTAGGCGTGACCCCGCTTCGCTCCTCCTCGGCGTGCAGTGCCTCACCCTCGGGGGCCGAGGGTACCTCGGGCCGAGTCGAGGGTGCCTCGGGTTGAGACGAGGGTGCCTCGGGCCGAGCCGAGGGTACCTCGGACTGTGCCGAGGGTACCTCGGACTAAGCCGAGGGTACCTCGGGCTAGGCCAAGGCCTTCTCGGGCTCGGACGTGTCGTCGGTCTTGACGGAGGGTTGATGCAGGTCTCGGGAGAAGACGTCTGAGGGAACCGTCGTTCGCCCCTAGGCTATTTTAGCCAGCTCGTCCGCAGTCTCGTTGTAGCGTCGGGCGATGTGGTTGAGCTCGAGCCCGTAGAACTTGTCTTCCAGGCGCCGAACCTCATCGCAGTATGCTTCCATCTTCAGGTCGCGGTAGTGGGAGTTCTTCATGACTTGGTCGATTACGAGCTGCGAGTCACCACGAGCATTGAGGCGTCGGACCCCTAGCTCGATGGCGATGCGCAAACCGTTGACCAGAGCCACATACTCAGCCACATTGTTGGACGCCGGGAAGTGGAGGCGTAGCACGTAGCGTAGGTACTTCCCGAGGGGCGAGATGAAGAGCAGGCCTGCGCCTGCTCCTGTCTTCATCAGCGACCCGTCGAAGAACATGGTCCAGAGTTCCGGCTGGATCGGAGTTGTTGGGAGCTGGGTGTCGACCCATTCAGCCACGAAGTCCGCCAACACCTGGCACTTGATGGCCTTCCGAGAGGCGAACGAGATTGTCTCGCCCATGATTTCCACCGCCCACTTTGCAATTCTACTCGAGGCCTCGCGGCACTGGATGATCTCCCCCAGGGGGAAGGATGATACCACAGTTACCGGATGAGACTCGAAGTAGTGTCGCAACTTCCACCGCGTCAGGATCACCGCGTACAGCAGCTTTTGAATTTGTGGGTAGCGGATCTTGGTCTCGGACAGTACCTCGCTGATGAAATAGACTGGCCTCTGGACGGGCAATGCATGCCCCTCTTCTTGTCTCTCAACCACAATCGCGACGCTAACCACCTGAGTGGTCGCGGCGACGTAGATCAAGAGGGCTTCTCCGGCAGCGGGGGGCACCAAGATGGGCGCGTTCGTAAGGAGCGCCTTCAGGTTCCCGAGGGCTTCCTCGGCCTCAGGGGTCCAAGTGAAGCATTCGGCCTTCCTTAAGAGGCGGTACAGAGGCAGACCTCTTTCGCCGAGGTGCGAGATGAAGCGGCTCAGAGCCGCAAGGCATCCCATGACTCTCTATACGCCTTTCAAGTCCTTGATGGGCCCCATGCTGGTGATGGCTGCAATCTTCTCCGGGTTGGCCTCGATGCCCCGCTCGGAGACGATGAACCCCAAGAGCATGCCTCGGGGAACCCCGAAGACACACTTTTCGGGATTGAGCTTCACGCCTTTCGCCTTGAGACATCGGAATGTCACTTCAAGGTCGGAAAGGAGGTCGGAGGCTTTCCTCGTCTTGACTACGATGTCATCGACGTAGGCCTCGACCGTTCGGCCAATGTGTTTGCCGAACACATGGTTCATGCACCGTTGGTAGGTTGCACCCGCATTCCTCAAGCCGAACGGCATGGTAACATAGCAGTACATGTTGAAGGGTGTGATGAAAGAGGTCGTGAGCTGGTCGGACTCTTTCATCCTGATCTGGTGATACCCTGAGTAGGCATCGAGGAAAGACAGGGTTTCGCACCCAGCAGTGGAATCCACGATTTGATCGATGCGAGGCAGAGGGTAGGGAACTTTCGGACATGCTTTGTTTAGACCAGTGTAGTCTACACACATCCGCCATTTCCCTCCTTTCTTTCTCACAAGCACAAGGTTGGCAAGCCATTTGGGATGGAATACCTCTTTGACGAACCCTGTCGCCGTTAGCTTGTGGATCTCCTCGCTTATGGCTCTGCGCTTTTCTTCGTCGAATCGGCGCAGAGGCTGCTTCACGGGTCGGGCTCTAGCTCGGATATCCAGCGAGTGCTCGGCGACATCCCTCGGTATGCCGGGCATGTCCGAGGGACTCCACGCGAAAACGTCGGCGTTTGCGTGGAGAAAGTCGACGAGCACTGCTTCCTATTTGGGATCGAGCTCGGAGTCGATCCGGATCTGCTTGGAGGCATCGCTGCTGGGGTCGAGAGGGACGGATTTAACCGTCTCCGCTGGCTCGAAGTTGCCGGCGTGGCGCTTCACGTCTGGCGCCTCCTTAGAGAGGCTCTCCAGGTCGGTGACGAGGGCCTCAGATTCGGTGAGGGCCTCGGTGTACTCCATGCACTCCATGTCCCATTCGTACGCGTGTCGGTACGTGGGGCCGACGGTGATGACCCCGTTGGGGCCCGGCATCTTGAGCTTGAGGTAGGTGTAGTTGGGGACGACCATGAACTTTGCGTAGCATGGCCTCCCCAGCACTGCGTGGTAGGTTCCTCGGAACCCGACCACCTCGAACGTGAGGGTCTCCCTTCGAAAGTTGGAGGGCGTCCCAAAGCAGACGGGTAGATCGAGTTGTCCGAGGGGCTGGACGCGTTTCCTGGGGATGATCCCATGGAAAGGCGCAGCGCCTGCCTGGACCGTGGATAGATCGACCCGCAGGAGCCCGAGGGTCTCGACGTAGATGATGTTGAGGCTGCTCCCTCCGTCCATGAGGACCTTGGTGAGCCTGACGTCGCCGATGACGGGGTCGACAATGTAACACCCGGATTTTAGGGGTCCAAAACCCGGGGTTAACATAAACACCAGGTATGCTGGGACCAAGTCTCATACATATGATGTATAGTGGCACAGGATCGAATGTCACAACTTTATATATAACAGGAGTTCTATACAAATAAATAGTTACATTATAAGGAGACAACGGTCCAGCAACCCAAAGTTGACTAGGAGACGACGGCCTAGACCTCTCACGAACACATCGCAGCATCCTCCATGAGCATCATTCAGTGGTACCTGTTCTTGATCTGTGGTGTATGTGAGACAGCAAGAGTGAGCTCACATACGTTCATCGCTCAACAAGTTGTGGGGAATAATGTGCATGAACTCGCCAAAGGTGGGAGCTCACGTGAAGTGTAAGGCTTACCAAAGAAGATGGTTAGAGCTGAGCATTGCTTTTAAAGTTGGTCAAAATTTTATTAGCAATTACTAAGTATAAGTAAATACCAGCCCAATTAAATAGTAGAACAAAAGTAACAACTTCACCTGCGATGCAATGCATATGACAAATTGAATTTAGTTCCATCATTTAATCATGTGAGTGTCCGAGCTGCTCATGACCGTGAGCACGGCTAGTATACCAGTTTTACACTCTGCAGAGGTTGCGCATCTTTACCCACAAGTCATGTTACCCATCTGCTAAGGGATCGCGACTTCCCATACACCTCTACCGAGGAGACGAGGCAGGGTAACACTACGAGGCCTTTACAAAGTTCCACTAGCTTCAGAAAACCCGCTACAGTTTATAGGAAGCTCCAATGCAGGAATCCCTTGCAGGACCGCCATCGCAGCAAAATCCTCCCGAGGGCCTCCCTACACTGACCACTCCCCTACTGCCCTTGCCCCTTTCGGGTAAGGTAGTCTTCCACTAGCTTTCCTAATTAATCAGCCAAGGGCGTCCCATTCCACCCTTGTGGTAGCACTGTTTTCCCGGGTGGTTCTCCATGTTCCAATTAACATAATGATCTTAACATGAACAAATAATAACAACTGATAACAAAAGTGTAACCATGAATAGTGTATCTCCATACCCAAAACCACATATAGCACTAGCAAGTACTACCCAGAAAGTTCAGTGGTAAACAAGGTATAAAGATAGACAAACTAGGGTAACCTATTGGGTCCCATCAAAATTAACCTATGCAGATCATTATGCTTAATCAGAACATGGCTGGGTAAAAAGAAGTGATCAAGGGCACAACTTGCCTGGGCCTTGAGAATCCAGGTACCAGGATGATCTTCAGGTGACTCGTGACCTCACTGCTAGTCGTAGTAATACAAACAAACAGTGTAGGCAAAATTTAACATCACACCAAACAAGTAAACAAAATACATAATAATAATCTACACATTAAAATAAGATTCTAGGAACAGGAATCATTAATTTTGGAGTTATAGATTTTAAGTTATGGATTTTCTAATGTTTTATGTGTTTAATACAAGATTAAGTATTAGATAAATTTAAATGAGCCTTTCATGCCAAAACAGAGGCACAAAATGATGAAGAATATTATTACAAAATTTTAGAAACTGGAATAGTTCAATTTGGAGCTAAAATGAATTTTCTATGAATTATCTAAGTTCTAGCAATTATTTTCATATTAAAAATCTGTTTTCTATTTTATTTAATCACTTTAATACTGCACTGGACTGGGCCTCAAATAAGCCGAAGCGCAGGGGTCTCGGTGTAAGTATTTCTAGACACAGAGAACAGCGCCCAAGGACGGCGGGTTGATTCACTGAAACCCGAGGGGCTCATATGAAAAACGACCCGACCGAAGGGGTATGATGTGATCTGGGCCATCCGATCACGCGCCAACCGCCCAGATTAGATGCTACATTCCTTGAACCGGTACGTGCTATCAACCCTTGGATCAGGGATCCACGGTCAGAGCAACACGTGACTCCAAAACCGTCCGATCACTGGTTGACGTCATGGATTTAATACAGCGAAGAGTTATCTTCCCATCTAATCCCCACCGTCCTAAACGCATCCGACGGCACGGGAGCTGTCTTCAATCTCCCGCACACCCACGGCGGCGTTCCCTGGCCAACGGCGGAGTTCACGCCGGCGTGCAAAGCCCTGGCGACCCTGGTGCCCCAATCGGACCTCAGAGAGATGCTACACGATGCAGAGGGAAGGGCGAGTGTCGCAAAGGTGTCGTTACCTTCAATTGTGCCGCGGTGATCCCTGCCCACGACACAGCAAGGCTCCGCGGCGGCGGAGTAACTCCGATGAGGAATTAAGCCACCCCCAGACGCCCCCGAACCACGGCAGGGCACCCCCGACTTGCGGCAGCCCCAGAAGAGATGCTCCCAAGCTTCCCGCGAGCCGAACACCGGTGAATCGTGCGTTTGCTGTTGGCGGCAACTCTTGGTTCACCACGGTGCTCGGATGTGGGTACGATTGGATGAGATGAGGGGGGGAAATCACGACGGTCATCTTTTATAGCCCAGGGAGCAACGGAAGCACCGATTACCACGCGCCCGAGCGCGGAGTCCGCCAGCGATCGCGCGGAGGTCGTTTCTGTCGATCGGAGAGGACGAACCTGACAAGTCGGCCCACAAGTCAGAGGGAATAGGGCGCGAGAGGAAGAGATGAGTGCGGCTGGTGGCTGACGGGCATGGCCCGCGTGTCGGTGAGACAGCGAGAGCGCGCGTGAGGGGATGAGAGGCTGCCCGTGGGGCCCGCGTGTCGGCGCCAGGATTTGGAGTTGGGCCGAGACGAGTGAGATCGGTAGTGGGCTGAAATTCACCCCGTGAGCCCACCAAGTCGGTTTGTTTTTATTCTTTTCCATTTTTCTTTTATTTTTCTTTATACATTTGAATCTTCTAGTTTGAATTTGAATCCCTTTTTTGTGGACTTAACCTTTGTGTTAAATGTTCAAAATCCAATATGTATAAGAATAATGCATATATTTTTATATACTTATTTTTATTCCCTTATTAATCTCTCTTCTTTTCTCTTTTCTCAATTCTAGGTTTATTTAGGATTTAAATCCCCCATTTGGATTTGCATTTGAATACCTATTTTAAATCCAAATTTTCCTATGAACTTTGTTCCTAGATTCAAATGTACAAATTAACAAACAAGTATGGAAGGATTTTTATTTATTTATTTAATTATTTTCTTTATCTGTTATAGTATTTTCCTTCCCCTTCTCCAAATTCTAATTTGCAAACTAGGGCTTAAATCCAAATATGAACATTAATGTATTTCTATTAATTTTATTATTGTTTTGAATGCACAAACCAAAAATCCAATATGAGGCAATGGTTTATTTGTGTTTTAGTAAAGAACTACTCATCATTTTTTTTTCTACCAATTTTGGGCTTTACAAATCCTACCCCCCTTAAAAATAATCTCGTCCTCGAGATTTGTAGGAAAAGGGATGTATACTCATATTGTTCTCGGAACATATGCACAAACAAAGAGATCTCGGCATGATGCATAACCCTTTAACAAAACATAGGTTTTAATAGACCTTACTATTATAACTAAAATAGTAATAGTACTAACTAATAGCTAAACTATTATTTAGGTCTTACAAATAGTAACAAAATATATATATATATATATATATATATATCTATATCTATGTTTATCTCTCTATTCTTGTTGCTTGTTGACTTCTTCACCGACTACTTCATCTCCAACTGGTTCTTCTTCTTGAATTTCAAGTTCATCGGGTTCAGCTTCTACTTCTGCATGATGGGCATATCCCCGGTTGATAGATAGGGGCTGACTCTTTCCTGCCGAGGCTTGTCCTTGCTTCATCGGAGCCGGTGTTGTGTAGGCAGCTCTGTTGGGACAGTAGTTGGCGTAGTGTCCCGGTTGTCCACACTTGAAGCATGCCCTGATGGCGGTTGTGTTAGGAGCAACGGTTCCTACTGGAGTGCTTGCTTTTGGGGGAGCAGTTGGTGTCTGTTGAGTTTGTTGTCCAGAACTGCCACTAGCTGGTGTATTGGGAGTGGTAGTATAGCGAGGACGGGAACTACTTCCAGCCTGCCCTTGGTTGACAGCCTTTCTTTTCTCTCCAAATATACTCCTCTTGTTTTCTACAGCAATAGCTTTGTCAAGTAGCCTTTGGAAGGATGGGAATGTGTGCGATACCAGTTGATATTGCAAGGGTCCAATCAAACCGTCCAGAAAAAGCTCCTGCTTTTGCTCATCATCCTCTACATCTCTAGGAGCATATCGAGATAACTGGATGAATTTGTCTCTATATTCACTTACGGACATACTTCCTTGCTTGAGGGAGAGAAACTCCTTTCTCTTAATCTTCATGAGTCCAGCAGGAATATGGTAATTCCTGAATTGAGTGGAGAATTCTGCCCAGGTAATTGTATCGACAGCAGCATGAGCAGCGCAGTACGCATCCCACCAATCCGCAGCGGGACCAGCAAGACGACCTGATGCATAGAGTACTTTCTCTCGGTTCGAGCACTGGGCTATGTTGAGCATCTTCTCTATGGATTTTAACCAGTCATCTGCTTGCAGTGGATCTGCGGAGTTGGAGAAGGTTGGTGGTTTGTGGCTCATGAATTCCCGGTGCTTGTCCCGGGGTGGAACTGGTGGTGGAGGTGGAGGCAATGGCACTTGTTGTTGTTGCTGCTGTTGTTGAAGTTGTTGCTGCAGCTGCTGTTGTTGTACCCTTCTCTCCTGGCGTATCTCTTCCCGTTCTTGGCGCATTTCCCGACGTGCATCCTCTCTTTCCTGGTGCATTTCTTGGCGTTCTTGCTGCATTTGGGTGCGCATATCTGCCATAGTGTCAGCCATTTGCTGCATCATTCTCATTTGAGCTGCGACTAGTGGATCAACTCCGCCTGATGGAGGATTAGGAGGATTCATTGCTGCTGACTGTGGTTGGGGTTGTTGATTAGCAGGTAAATCAATTCCACCACCCCGCCTGGTATTGACCATCTAAGTTAGAAGCATATGGTAAGATAGCTTTGCAAGGGAATCATTTAATAGACAGAATGAATAAACTAATAGTTGGTTATGTACTGGAATTTTTTTTTTGGCAGGGCTGGGCCAGACATTCTATGTCAAGACTAGGGTAATTAGTTGTACGAGGTGAATGTCCAAAGGTAAGATAGAATATGTTAAGATGAGATTGATACGGAATACTACATATATTTTCTAAGGGGATAATCTAGTTTGTCTAGTTATCTTACAAATGCTATCCTTTATACCTAGATGTATATGCAGATGTAATTGTGGACATTACTCCACAACTAATCACACTCAATCAAAAATCCAAATCAAGCATGTATCATAAGAACAAACATTCAAGTGCATAGATATCTATAAAAATAGTTTTGTTTTTGTTCCTAAGATTAGGTCTTCTATTCCTAAAGGTCACTTCAGTCACAGGATTTCAAAGTGTGAAATCCACATTTGTCTTTTAGAAAGAAAAGATAAGAATAATCAGAGTAAAGCGGAATTAGATGAGAAAAGATTAAGAAAAGTTTAGAAAAGAATCAGAGTAGCGAAGATAAGTAGATATTGGTTGTCCAGTTCTATCTAGGTTTCGTCCTACAGTCAACATTGCTCTGATACCACTTCTGTAACACCCGGATTTTAGGGGTCCAAAACCCGGGGTTAACATAAACACCAGGTATGCTGGGACCAAGTCTCATACATATGATGTATAGTGGCACAGGATCGAATGTCACAACTTTATATATAACAGGAGTTCTATACAAATAAATAGTTACATTATAAGGAGACAACGGTCCAGCAACCCAAAGTTGACTGGGAGACGACGGCCTAGACCTCTCACGAACACATCGCAGCATCCTCCATGAGCATCATCCAGTGGTACCTGTTCTTGACCTGTGGTGTATGTGAGACAGCAAGAGTGAGCTCACATACGTTCATCGCTCAACAAGTTGTGGGGAATAATGTGCATGAACTCGCCAAAGGTGGGAGCTCACGTGAAGTGTAAGGCTTACCAAAGAAGATGGTTAGAGCTGAGCATTGCTTTTAAAGTTGGTCAAAATTTTATTAGCAATTACTAAGTATAAGTAAATACCAGCCCAATTAAATAGTAGAACAAAAGTAACAACTTCACCTGCGATGCAATGCATATGACAAATTGAATTTAGTTCCATCATTTAATCATGTGAGTGTCCGAGCTGCTCATGACCGTGAGCACGGCTAGTATACCAGTTTTACACTCTGCAGAGGTTGCGCATCTTTACCCACAAGTCATGTTACCCATCTGCTAAGGGATCGCGACTTCCCATACACCTCTACCGAGGAGGCGAGGCAGGGTAACACTACGAGGCCTTTACAAAGTTCCACTAGCTTCAGAAAACCCGCTACAGTTTATAGGAAGCTCCAATGCAGGAATCCCTTGCAGGACCGCCATCGCAGCAAAATCCTCCCGAGGGCCTCCCTACACTGACCACTCCCCTACTGCCCTTGCCCCTTTCGGGTAAGGTAGTCTTCCACTAGCTTTCCTAATTAATCAGCCAAGGGCGTCCCATTCCACCCTTGTGGTAGCACTGTTTTCCCGGGTGGTTCTCCATGTTCCAATTAACATAATGATCTTAACATGAACAAATAATAACAACTGATAACAAAAGTGTAACCATGAATAGTGTATCTCCATACCCAAAACCACATATAGCACTAGCAAGTACTACCCAGAAAGTTCAGTGGTAAACAAGGTATAAAGATAGACAAACTAGGGTAACCTATTGGGTCCCATCAAAATTAACCTATGCAGATCATTATGCTTAATCAGAACATGGCTGGGTAAAAAGAAGTGATCAAGGGCACAACTTGCCTGGGCCTTGAGAATCCAGGTACCAGGATGATCTTCAGGTGACTCGTGACCTCACTGCTAGTCGTAGTAATACAAACAAACAGTGTAGGCAAAATTTAACATCACACCAAACAAGTAAACAAAATACATAATAATAATCTACACATTAAAATAAGATTCTAGGAACAGGAATCATTAATTTTGGAGTTATAGATTTTAAGTTATGGATTTTCTAATGTTTTATGTGTTTAATACAAGATTAAGTATTAGATAAATTTAAATGAGCCTTTCATGCCAAAACAGAGGCACAAAATGATGAAGAATATTATTACAAAATTTTAGAAACTGGAATAGTTCAATTTGGAGCTAAAATGAATTTTCTATGAATTATCTAAGTTCTAGCAATTATTTTCATATTAAAAATCTGTTTTCTATTTTATTTAATCACTTTAATACTGCACTGGACTGGGCCTCAAATAAGCCGAAGCGCAGGGGTCTCGGTGTAAGTATTTCTAGACACAGAGAACAGCGCCCAAGGACGGCGGGTTGATTCACTGAAACCCGAGGGGCTCATATGAAAAACGACCCGGCCGAAGGGGTATGATGTGATCTGGGCCGTCCGATCACGCGCCAACCGCCCAGATTAGATGCTACATTCCTTGAACCGGTACGTGCTATCAACCCTTGGATCAGGGATCCACGGTCAGAGCAACACGTGACTCCAAAACCGTCCGATCACTGGTTGACGTCATGGATTTAATACAGCGAAGAGTTATCTTCCCATCTAATCCCCACCGTCCTAAACGCATCCGACGGCACGGGAGCTGTCTTCAATCTCCCGCACACCCACGGCGGCGTTCCCTGGCCAACGGCGGAGTTCACGCCGGCGTGCAAAGCCCTGGCGACCCTGGTGCCCCAATCGGACCTCAGAGAGATGCTACACGATGCAGAGGGAAGGGCGAGTGTCGCAAAGGTGTCGTTACCTTCAATTGTGCCGCGGTGATCCCTGCCCACGACACAGCAAGGCTCCGCGGCGGCGGAGTAACTCCGATGAGGAATTAAGCCACCCCCAGACGCCCCCGAACCACGGCAGGGCACCCCCGACTTGCGGCAGCCCCAGAAGAGATGCTCCCAAGCTTCCCGCGAGCCGAACACCGGTGAATCGTGCGTTTGCTGTTGGCGGCAACTCTTGGTTCACCACGGTGCTCGGATGTGGGTACGATTGGATGAGATGAGGGGGGGAAATCACGACGGCCATCTTTTATAGCCCAGGGAGCAACGGAAGCACCGATTACCACGCGCCCGAGCGCGGAGTCCGCCAGCGATCGCGCGGAGGTCGTTTCTGTCGATCGGAGAGGACGAACCTGACAAGTCGGCCCACAAGTCAGAGGGAATAGGGCGCGAGAGGAAGAGATGAGTGCGGCTGGTGGCTGACGGGCATGGCCCGCGTGTCGGTGAGACAGCGAGAGCGCGCGTGAGGGGATGAGAGGCTGCCCGTGGGGCCCGCGTGTCGGCGCCAGGATTTGGAGTTGGGCCGAGACGAGTGAGATCGGTAGTGGGCTGAAATTCACCCCGTGAGCCCACCAAGTCGGTTTGTTTTTATTCTTTTCCATTTTTCTTTTATTTTTCTTTATACATTTGAATCTTCTAGTTTGAATTTGAATCCCTTTTTTGTGGACTTAACCTTTGTGTTAAATGTTCAAAATCCAATATGTATAAGAATAATGCATATATTTTTATATACTTATTTTTATTCCCTTATTAATCTCTCTTCTTTTCTCTTTTCTCAATTCTAGGTTTATTTAGGATTTAAATCCCCCATTTGGATTTGCATTTGAATACCTATTTTAAATCCAAATTTTCCTATGAACTTTGTTCCTAGATTCAAATGTACAAATTAACAAACAAGTATGGAAGGATTTTTATTTATTTATTTAATTATTTTCTTTATCTGTTATAGTATTTTCCTTCCCCTTCTCCAAATTCTAATTTGCAAACTAGGGCTTAAATCCAAATATGAACATTAATGTATTTCTATTAATTTTATTATTGTTTTGAATGCACAAACCAAAAATCCAATATGAGGCAATGGTTTATTTGTGTTTTAGTAAAGAACTACTCATCATTTTTTTTTCTACCAATTTTGGGCTTTACAGACAACGAGCGGGTATTTCCCCGGGCTCGGCACGCGGTCGGGGTGGTCGTCTCGGTCGAAGGTGATGGGCTTGTCGGACTAGTCTAGGTAGACTGGCGCCGCCACCTTTACCGAACAGACCTCCCGACGCTCCTGCTTGCGGTGCCGAGCCGAGGCGTTCGCCACTTGCCCACCGTAGATCATGAAGTAGTCGCGGACCTCGGGGAACTCTCCTGCCTGGTGATCTTCCTTCTTGTCGTCATCGCGAGCCCTGCCACCCTCCGCGGGTGGCCCGGCCTTGTGAAAGTGGCGCTGAAGCATGGCGCACTCCTCAAGGGTGTGCTTGACGGGCCCCTGATGATAGGGGCACGACTTCTTGAGCATCTTGTCGAAGAGGTTGGCACCTCCAAGAGGTTTCCAAGGGTTCTTGTACTCGGCGGCGGCGACAAGGTCCGCATCGGCGGCGTCGTGTTTCGCTTGCGACTTCTTCTTGCCTTTCTTCTTGGCGCCGCGCTGAGTTGACACCTCGGGGACATCTTCCGATGGGCGGCTCTGGGGCTGCTTGTCCTTCCGGAAGATGGCCTCAACCGCCTCTTGGCTAGAGGCGAACTTGGTAGCGATGTCCATCAGCTCGCTCGCCCTGGTGGGGGTCTTGCGACCCAGCTTGCTCACCAGGTCGCGGCAGGTGGTGCCGGCGAGGAACGCGCCGATGACATCTGAATCGGTGATGTTGGGCAGCTCGGTGCGCTGCTTCGAGAATCGCCGGATGTAGTCCCAGAGAGACTCTCCCAGCTGCTGTCGGCAGCTTCGGAGATCCCAGGAGTTTCCAAGGCGCACGTATGTGCCCTGAAAATTGCCGGCGAAGGCTTGGACCAGGTCGTCCCAGTTGGAGATCTGCCCCGGAGGCAGGTGTTCCAGCCAGGCGCGAGCGGTATCGGAGAGGAACAGGGGGAGGTTGCGGATGATGAGGTTGTCATCGTCCGTTCCACCCAGTTGGCAGGCCAGCCAGTAGTCCGCGAGCCATAGTTCCGGTCTCGTCTCCCCCGAGTACTTTGTGATAGTAGTCGGGGTTCGGAACCGGGTCGGGAACGGCGTCCGTCGTATGGCGCGGCTGAAAGCCTGCAGACCGGGTGGTTCTGTAACACCTCAGGTGTTACCATGGCTAGAGCACACCTTGGTGCTTAGGACTATGATCACATGTGGAAGAACTTAAGGAGCAAAAGTATAAGGGCTTTGGAAACTAGGTTTTAACCAAGAGATGTGAATGACCAAAGGCATTACCCTAATTGAGTGCAACTATCACTTTGGACAAGGGGGGAGAGAACCCTAGACCCCTCTTGAACCCTATCTCCCAAAGCCATGGATAAGAGGGGGGGAGAGGGTGAGCAATTGTGCAAAACATGAGTAACCTTTAACCAAACCTTAAGTAACCTTATAACCAGCAATTAGGGGATGGAAATATTGCAAAAAGTCCCCTGGAGAAACCCCAAATCCATTCCCTAAGTAGAGAGAGAGAGCTAGAGCTCTCTAATTCTCTCTAAGTTAAAAACTACACCTACACTAAAGATCAGTCGTGTTCACCTCGAAGCTGGCACCAAATCCACCTATGTTATATACCAAAAATGTGGCATACCACCTAGGGCACCCACTGGAAAAAGCTGAGCCCGAGACCCTGACGTTTGACATGCCTTGGCATGGTTTTTGTCGCGAGGTGGGCAGTGTGACACACCCGATTTGGCGACCGAAGATCTCCCTACCTAGGCCATATCTGCCATGGCAGCTCATGGATGAGAGACAGCCCTAGGTGCCAGGAAAAGACTCACGCCGAATTTTTGCCAAGATTCGCACATTTGCGACTTGGGTGAGCTGTGGAACACGGGCAGAATGAAAGCTCCACGTGTTCGACGCGCTCTGTGTGCGCCAGAGCACGCCCGCGCGCGCCCCGCATCGCGCCAACGGCCAGCCGACGCCCTGGCCCGCGCCCGCGCCTATAAAGCCCGCTTAGGCGTCGACTACACTCTTCCGCGCACGCTCAAACCTCACCGGAGCTAAACTCGTCGTCGTTTGCCCGTGCGTGACGTGTCCGCGGCTACCCGAGCCACTGCCGCCGTAGACCGGCCAGCCCAGCCCTTCCCAACCCTGTCCAACCCTCTGAGGCGAGTGTGCACGCCCAGTGAAGCTCCCCGAGTGAGGAATCAAAGCCTGCGTCGCCGGAGAGGCCAGTCCACGGTCGCCGGAGTTCACAACCCCGCCGGAGCACGTGGACCGGGTAGATCACTGAGCCATATTTCGATTCAATGCACAGATAGCCTCTATGTCACCCCATGAAGCTCACCGTGCCCTTGGATTGAACTAGATCGTCGTAGTTTGGCCGGCACACCCGCCGTCGACGAGAACACCCGCCTGCGCACGAGGACCGAGCGATTCCGGCCATCCCCGCCGTCGAGCCGTACATCACTGTGACCGCCAGAACCTCCCCGAGCCAACCCCGCCCCTCGCCGGACCCCTCACACCGCCGGTAAGCCGCACCGCCCTTTTCTTTCCCGCGGGTACTGCTTGCATTGGGGGAAGGACCGCGGGTGAGAGGAAGAGAAAGTCAGGGGGCTTTTTGAACTGTCAGCGACTCAGGGGAATAGTGGCGCAGGGGTAGATTTGAGTGGGTTGATTTAGTTTTAACCCAGAGACCTCGGTGTAAACTGCTTTTCCAGAAAACCTTATTAAATCTGATTTTAAATTTGAACAGAAACTTTAAAAATCCATAACTTCTGTTTAGTTCATCCAAATTTGGTCAAACCAATTTTGTTAGACTCTGAATAATGTAACCTACTTAAGAAAAATATAAAACCCCCTGTGTACTATAGAAAACTTTAAGGTTCTAATTTAATTATAGTTTTGGCCAAAAGCTCAATAATAGGAAGAAAACTAATTGTACTATTTGGCTAGGGTTAGAAAAATTTGGAGAAGTTTATGTCCACCTACTGACCTAATTAAAAATGCTAAACCTCTCTGTCCACCCCCATTAAGTTAGTTTTTACCCCTTATTTTACAAAATGCTTAAGGTTAAGAAAAATAGAAAATGTGATTTAGATAATGAACAAGAGGGCACCCCTATTTTTGTTAGGGTACTTATTCTATATAGTTCACTAGAAAAATCTATCATACCCTGGTTTAGTATAAAATAAGTAGGATACCTTTTATTTTAATAAAACAAGGAAAACTTAGAAAAACCCTACAAAAATAAACCCAAGGTGAAAACACCCCAACCCTTGGGATAACTAATGTTTTGTTAATAAAAACTTAGGAAAAATATGAAATCTGTTGTTTGACATTTTTCAAATAATAATGTAGTAGAAAGTGCCTTTTTGACATTTAACTCTAGAAAATCATAACTAAATGACCATCCCTTAGCTTTCTGTGATTTTTAGCACAGAAGCCTATTATTGCTATTAGATGCCAGCAAAAATAACCTTTAGGACAGAACCCACCCCTAATTAGGAGATGTAGTGTAAAGTGGCCATTTTACACCACTCTTGTTATTTTTGTCTAAAGCATAGCCTTTATATTTTAAGCCTCAAATTCTTAAAACAGGCTAGAATAGCAAATGGCAACCCACTGTAATTTTTATGGAATTTTTGGAAAATAATAAACCACTGTCGTAGTTCAAACCTACCCTAGAAACCATAAGTAGAAGATAAAGAAAAGGAAAAATGAATAATAGGAAATTAGTGTCATCCTAAAAACTCCTTATAACTTGTCCACTAAAATATGTAAAGGCAATACCAATTCCCTATGTTTATCCTCAATAAAAACTTAAACCTAAAAGTGATAAGCATAACCCACTAAAAGCCCCGCATAGCCAAGGAACCCTAAGTTACTCCTTAACTCAGTTTTCTTCTTTAGCATAATGTTATTAAATCATGCATAATCATAACATACATGTTCGTTGCATTCGATAGACTGTAACCTTGCTGACGGAGAGTACGTCCTCGTGCCGGAGAAAGGAGCTGCTCAGGAGGTAGCCCCAGATCCAGCACCAGAGCCTGCACCAGAGGACCTGCCTGCCACTACTTTGGAAGGCAAGCCCCGGTTTTATGCATAACCTGTTCTATATGCTATTTTACTACACTTAATGTTTGTAGGATTGTACTGTGCACTTAAGTGTAGGAGTTGATTGAAACCCTAGTTGCATGAACTCAGGATTCCTTTTTGAAATGGATACTAGTATGCTAGGTCGAGTAGTTGCTTTGCTAATTAGGGATCTCGGTAGAAGTCGAGTGATTTTTCTAGCACTCGCGCGAGATCAGGAAATTGGTTGTACCCACTTTCACACTATCATGATACTAGTTTGTGGACAACAATCCATGGGGATTGGTTGTTTACGAGATGGGAAAATGGAATAAGGATTAACGTGCGGATACATGTGTCAAGTGTTTGAACGTACTAAACACATGCCGAGAAATATGGTAAATCGATAAGCCTAGTACCTGATTGAACCTGGCAGTAGACTTTACCCCTCACGCGACCTGAGACGTGGTCTCCCATTCCGGTTATGGTGGGTACAAGTGTGATCACTGCACGACGGCAGTTGGGGTCAGTGAGGCATTGTACGCCAAGGCGGTGAGCCCTGATCTGCTGACGGGGAATCGATGGGGACGGTTGATGTGTGTGGGGACGGAGTGCCCCTGCATGTCGTGTGTTTAGGTGTACCTTGCAAGGATAAAAACTCGATTCGAATCGTCTGCTTCTCGCAGCTAATGAGACTGCTTGATCCATTGTACTGCATTGAGTAACAAGTGGAAATATGATGAGTTGATATAAGATGTTGATTGCTAATAATGTTTGTTACTATGTATGAGTAGATAGTACACTTTTAGCCTTAAGAGAGTCACACTTAAATATGACAAAGTTAAAACTTGACTTAGAAACTCAGCTAGTGCTTTTGGCAACCAAACCCCACAGCCAAACAGCTGCATGTCTAGAGGTAGAGGAGTAGACTCCTCACACCGGGTAAGTCTAGCTGAGTATTAGTATACTCAGCCTTGCTTGTGGCATAATTTTACAGGTTCTCTGGAGGACATGGTTGCTGGAGTGACTTGGCCGTCCATCTTGCCACCGGGTTGGACTGTCGAGCGGGACCCCGCCTCGGCTGAGGAGGAGCATGTGGAGTGATGGGACAGGCTTCCCCATCCTTCTGTTTATTTACCGTTAGTTTTATTCCGCTGCATTTCGAACAATGATGACTACTTTTGCAAAACTCCGATGGTGATGTAATAATTTTAATACTCTTACATGCATGGTTTTATGCTTTATTGTATTTGCTCTGTGACTCACCATCGAGTGAGATTGTGGTACTTGATCCTGTCAGTGGCCGTGTCGGACTAGATCCGAGGGATTGACGGGTTATTCCCATTTAAGTGTGGTCTAGCCTCTAAGGCGGGGCTTAGGCACTTAAGTTGGAATAATTCGGGCAGTTCCGCCACAGGTTCGGGCGAGGGACTCCGATCCTCCCCGCTGTCGTAGCGTCCCCCACGCCTGGGGTGGTAGCCTCGGCGCACCCTCTCGTCGAGGTGGGCCCGACGGTTGCGGTGATGGTGCTCGTGGCCGAGGCGACCCGGGGCCGCAGGCGCTGTGTTGCGCGTGCGCCCGGTGTGGACCGAGGCTTCCCGCATGAATCGGGAAGTCGCGGCGCGATGTTCCGAGGGGTAACCCTGCCTTCGGGAGGCGGAGCTTTCGGCCCATCGGACCGCGGCGTCCTCCAGGAGATTCTTGAGCTCTCCCTGAATTTGCCGCCCCTCAGTGGTTGATGGCTCCGGCATCGCGCGGAGATGCATTGCCGCTGTAGCCAGGTTCTGGCCGACTCCACTGGAAGTCGGTGGCGGCCTTACCCTGACATCATCGGCAATGCGGTGCTGGATACCCTAGGGTAGGGGACGCACTTCTCCGACCGGAGGTTGGCCCACCCATTCCTGCCCGATGTCCCGGCGGATTGGCTCAAGTGTTCCTGCCCCCTCGTCGAGCCTGGCCTGCATCTCGCGGATTTGCTCGAGCTGTGGGTCATGACCCCCCGCCGGGACGGGGACCACAGCTAGCTCCCGTAGGATGTCAACGCGAGGCACAGGCCTAGGGAGATCACCGTTCTCCGGCATACCAAGATGGTTGCCTTCGTTGGGACCCCCTAGATCGACGTGGAAACATTCACGACTTGGGCCGCAGTCCTCGTCGCTAAGGCTGCGGCTACCGTCAGAACAGTCGGAAAGGCAGTAGTCGCACGCGGTCATAAAGTCCCGCATGGCACTGGGGTTACCAAGTCCAGAGAAATCCCAATAGAAGTCGGGCTTGTCATCTTCCTCGGACCCCGAAGGCCCGTAGGTCGAGACGTCCGTCAGCCGTGTAGGAAACGGGTGACGCCTAAGAGGGGGGGGGGTGAATTAGGACTTCTAAAACTTTTACTAAACTAGGCCACAATTGAATCCCTAGAGCAAAACCTATGCAAATAATCAAAACTAGAATGTGCAAACTAGGTTTTGTCTAAGTGTTGCTATCTCTACCGCAAAGGCTAAGTTTCAATCTACACTAAATAAGTATGACCACAAGATTGAAACTTAAATGCTTAATATAAATGCGGAATGTAAAGAGCTAAGTAGAGAAGCAAACTCTCGTGGATGACGCCGGTATTTTTACCGAGGTATCCGGAACCGCGCAAGGTTCCGACTAATCCTCGTTGGTGCCCCTACGCAAAGGGAAGCCCACGCGAGGGCCAAGCACCACGGTCGAGTAACTCCGTAGAGAACCGCGGGCCTTCTCCACGCGCAAGTGGTGCTCCGCTTCCGGCTCCTCTCGGACGCTCCCCGCCGTCTCCACTATCGAGCTTCCGGCCGAAACGCCGCGGGCCTCGTTCCCTCCGGTACACGGTGGCGGCCGTGACACAAACGCGGTTGTCACGGTCTCGCAAGACTCTCGCCCCACTCGGTACAATTACAACGACTCACGCAAGAGCCGAGGGGTTGTGTGGTTTTACAAAACTCACTCAACTAACTAGGGTTCTCCTAGAGCAAGCGCTAAAGCGGTCTAACTAACCTAAGCACTTCGCAAAGCACCTACGCTAATCACCGAGTGATTCTATTAAGCACTTGGGTGTTTGAGCTCTTGGAAATATGCACTATGTGTATTGGTATGTTGCTTGGGCTCTCACACATGAGAATGGCCGGTTGGGGTGGTATTTATAGCCTCCACACCCCAAACTAGCCGTTGGACAGAAAGCAGCAACTTTCTGTCGTCGGGTGCACCGGACAGTCCGGTGCACCACCGGACATCTACTGTGCAGTGTCCGGTGCACGCCACGTCAGCCGACCGTTGGCGCCTGTAGCAGTCGATCGTTGGATCCGACCGTTGCCTTCTGCCCGTTGGCACACCGGACAGTCCGGTGCACACCGGACAGTCCAGTGCTACAGCCAGAGAGCGCCTGTCTGTGGCCTCTCTGCGCAGACTGTCCGGTGCCTCACCGGACAGTCCGGTGCACACCGGACACCGATGTCCGGTGCGCCACCAGGCGCTGGCTGACAGCCCTCATCTTGGATTTCTTTGCTGATTTCTTCGGGCTTCTTTGTTCTTGAGTCTTGGACTCCTATGCATCTTTTTATGTCTTCTTTTGAGGTGTTGCATCCTCATTGTCTTGGTCCAATTCTCTTCGCATCCTGTGAACTACAAACACAAACACTAGAAAACTTATTAGTTCACGGATTGTGTTGTTCATCAAACACCAAAACTCAATTAGCCAAAAGGCCCGGGGTCCATTTTCCTTACAAGCCGGTCCCAGGGTGACCGCATACGATTCCGCAGAGGGTTTGGACTCGCCTCTATGAGAGCGTCCACCAAAGCGAAGTCGCTTGGTGGGTTGAGGCTGGATCCAAAAGGCGTGAGATGGGAATCGGTGGGTACCTCTTGGTCGACGGGCGGTGATGAAGTCACGTCAGGGGCTGACTGCACCGTCGTCTCAGGTACGGGGGTGACGCCCAGCAAGTCCTTCGCGAGCGTGCTGGCGTCGTCCATTGGCTTGGGATTGGCGTGTTGCGGGGAGACGGCGCTCGTCTTCGTCTCAAACGCGAGGTCGATGCCCGACGTGCCCCCCGTTGGGGCGCCGGCGCCATCGACTCGCTCGACAGCCGACGAGGTGCCGCCTCCTGCTTGGCCTTGGTTGCCCCGCCTCCTCCTCCGTCGGCGGGGGAGGGGACGGGGCGAGCTCGAATGTTGTACTTCCACCATGCGGGGAAGACGTCGTCGATTTCGCCGCCGGCGGGCGGGCTGTCGGCCGCCATTGTCGCTGTCGCGCGGCGGGGGAAGGAGTATGTTGGGGGCCTTCGTCTTCCGAAGGTCCTCAAAAACATGATTTGGCAATGTTTTCCAAGTGAATCATATGAACAGGTATCTTCGGACTCAGATTATGAACATGGAGTATGTTCAGGACGAAGCCTAAGCCAGACGAAGGGGGATTGAGATGAAGGACGGGCTGATTACCAAGCTGTACGAAGGATGGTGCACAGCCGAAGCTATGCGCAGGAAAGCTTCGTCGCGATAGCAGAGAGGGGAACCGACTTAAAGATGAAAAGACTACTTAGGCCTTAATAGATTCCCATAAGTCATTAGCAAATGTAATGGGCATGAATGTAATTTTACATGGGCTGCGTCCCACGCCTATAAATAGATGAACAGTACTCCCGTACTGTTCACGCTGACTTGGCATTTGCTTTTGCGTCATCCTTATACTTTTGCCTTCCTGCAATCCGAAGGTACACTTGTAATCTGAAATCATTCCTATTTTTCTATGATAATAAAATAGAAATGACGTTGTGATAATATTTAAATATTTATATTACTTCTTATGTTACATATAAGTTCTTCATCATCGTTTATTGTGCTTACGAAGGTATGTTGTTTGTGACCTTCGTCCGAAATACATTATATCCCGAAGGGAAATAATGTTTCAGAGGACGAAGGACTTTATCATTTAACACTTTTTATGTTGCCTTGTTCTTAATCCGAAGCATTTGAGAACAAGTCCCCAACATTGGTGCCCACCGTTAAACCTTCGCTATGGCGCCGAAGAAAGCTTCAGCAACTGGGGCTGCACCTCTGCAACCACTGGACCCCAATCAGGAGACTCTCTCTCTTCGGGAGGCCCGAAGCCAGAAGAGGAAGGCTGTCAGCCCGACACCGCAAGAGGATGAGCTAGACCAGGAGATCAGAAACATGGAGATGCTTCATCAACAGGTGCAGAGGAAGAAGGAAAAGATGGCCAGGCTAGCTGAACTGCAAAGGCAGATAGACGAAGCTTCTGAAGAAGTTCGCCATCTTACTCACGATGAGCAGAACCGAAGGCCTCAGAACCAAAACCTTCATCAGGAGGGTTTCCTCAACGAAGATGACTGGTATGACAACTTCCATCATGGAAATTTTGTTTTTGATGATGCTTCTCCTCTGTCCGCTGAGCTGCAGGCTACACCTTGGTCTCCGTCCTACAAACCGCCTCAGCTTCCCATATTCGACGGCCATTCAGACCCGAAGCAGTTTTTGATGAGCTACGAAGCAACAGTATCTTCGTATGGTGGCAATGCTGCAGTCATGGCAAAGTCTTTTGTTATGGCTGTCAGGAGTGTTGCTCAAACCTGGTATTCCTCCCTTCGACCAGGAACGATCACTTCATGGCAAAAGCTGAAGGACATGTTGTTAACCAGTTTCCAAGGGTTTCAGATGAAGCCGGTCACTGCTCAAGCTCTATTCCAGTGCACCCAGGATCACGAAGAATACCTTCAGGCATATGTCCGGAGGTTCTTGCGTTTGAGGGCACAGGCGCCGACAGTGCCCAACGAAATTGTCATTGAGGCCATGATCAAGGGACTTCGGCCAGGACCTTCAGCTCAGTACTTCGCTAGGAAGCCTCCCCAAACTTTGGAGAAGCTGCTCCAGAAGATGGACGAGTACATCCGGGCCGACAATGATTTTCGTCAAAGAAGGGAGGAGGCTTTCAGGTTTTCCGAAATGACCAGGGGCTTCGGAGGAAGATTCTATCCAAGGCACGTCAGGTCAATTCATAACTCTTCTCAAAATGATGATAAGGGGAATCAGCAGCAAAGGCCACAGTGTTCCTCACAGGCTTCGGGGCAACAGCAAAGCTCCTTCCGACCGCCAGCCCCAAGAGGCAGAGGTGCCAGGGGCTTCGGCAGAAGATTTGGAGATCAACCAAGGAGAATATTTTGCTTGTTCTGTGGTGAAAACAAGGGCCATACCACCAGGATGTGCCACGTTACCATCCAGAAACAAAAGGAGATAGCCGAAGCTGCAGCACAACAGGCTCAGCCGAAGCAGGTCATGCACACTGCTTCGTATCATCCGCCTTACATCCCAGAATATGTAGGCAACCACCCTGCAGTTTCTGTTGCTTCGGCGAGTCAACCTCAAGCTTCCTGGCAGCAGCCTCCGCCTCCACCACTGCTGCAACAAGACCGACAGCCAGAAGGGGGCCAATATGCTCAACACCAAAGGGACCTCAGAGAACAGTCCGAAGCTCGCACAGTCAATAGCACTGTGCCAGAGTCGAAGCACATCTATTGACAAATATCCTACCTTGATAGTAGTCTTTTCCATTCAGTTTATTTTTTCTATAATAAAGAACACTTTTTAAATCTCATGTAATAGTTTCGTTGTTTGCCACAAGGAAAATATATTTTCTCCACAGGTTTAAAGATTTGCGACAGATTTGCGATAGCAAGAAAGACCTTCGGATTATCAAAAATTTATTTTTAAAGAAAAAAGAGGCACGGTACGAAAAGTCGTTCTAAGGAACACAGAGTAAGTTTGCTGAAGTTACAAAAAGTCGTTCCTAAGGGAATGCAGAGCTTACAGCGAAAAGTCAACGCTGATTCCGCTGAAGTAAAAGGCGAAGAAGCTCCTAAGGGAGGCTTACAGCGAAAAGTCAACGCTGATTCAAAAAAGATTATGTATTTTATTGCAGGGATGTGTGTAGCTTCGGAACGAATACCTTTTCTCATTGCATAACATCATCACATCATTTTGCATAGCATAAGCATCATACATCATGTTGCATATGGCAAAAGAAGGGGACACAGTATCGACCTTCGGAAGAATGCTTTGAGAAAGTGAAAATCATGCTAAGTCACAAGGGGATACAATATTGATCTTCGGAATATAGCTTCGGAGAATGTTTTCACGAAGCTTGGATATTCTTCATCAGAGCACTATGGACATTGTTGTGATGCATAAAAGTTTTTTCTATCTTCACGAAGCATGAAAAGAAGGGAAGGTGTTTTTTCGCCGAAGGCTCAAAAACGGTACGTATGTAAAGTTTCATGCATCGTAAAGAATCGAATCATTAAAAGCAAATATATTACATTCAGGGTTACAAGATACCACACATATTATATTTCAAATATTTTTACAATAACACCTAGTCTTCCCTAAGTACTACTTCAGCAGCTTCGTTCAGAAGTTGATTGACAACTTGATCCATGATAGCTTCGGCTATCTTTTTGATTTCATCGTCTTCCTTCGGGTGAGGGCCCGGAGACGCTTTAGCAGAATCTGAGGGAGAACAGGATACGACTACATTGCTATTACAAATCGCGAACAAAGTTTGAAATTAAAAAAAATACAACACAATAAAAACTACTAGTTAATACCTATTTGCCCTTCGGGCTCTGCGCTTTTCTCAGCAGCCTCTGCTACTTTTCTAGCATCATGGATGCCTTTTTCACTTTTCTAAATAATTTCTCGGGCCATTTCTCGGCCACCATTGTCCCAGACGTCGGTGAAAAATTTTCCACCAGCCTAGCTAGCTTCGGCCGAGGGGTCTTTAATATCTTCAGGGGATAAGCTGGCTTCAGATTGTGCAAGAACCTTAACATGATCGCAGCCTTTTTTCTCCAGCATAGTAGCAATCCCCCTGGCACCCGAGAAGGCGCAAATGTCTCCACGACTATTTAGAATTTCTTCGAAGGCTTCAGCTTCGTGGCTGATCCATTCGATCGGTCCTTCTGGGTTACCTCTCACAAAGTATTCTTCACTCGAAAATGCGCCAACACTGGCGAAGCTGGTTTTTATCTTCTTTACACATTCCATGGATTTTTCGTAGCACCTTTTCTTAGAAGACCGAAGCTCTTCAATGGTTCCTTCCAAATGATTGGCCCATTGGTCGCTACATTCCCGCCTCGTTTCTTCAAGTATGCGTTCTTCTTTAGCTCGGGCTAATTGCTTCCGAAGAACGGCAATCTCGTGTTTTTGAGCTGCAGCTTGTGCTTTAGAGGCAGCTTCGTCCTCCTTTATTTTATCCACCAATGTAACTAGAATTTTGTCCTTTTCTAAGGCCTCGTTTCTCAGTTTGATAACTTCTGTTCGAAGGTTGTTGAAGGCAATTTCATAGCTCTCGTCTTCGGCATTCTTTTGCGCTCTCAGCGCGTTGCTTAGTATTAAACCCTATATGTAAAAGAGTTGGTATAAGAATAAAAGAATAGATTTCAAATCATAAAGTCTCCAAACGCGCAGTTCTCGTACCTTCAGGCTATTGTATGCAAGGCTATCTGCAAGATCGTCCTTTGTCATCGCGCAGAGGCCAGCCTCCAGCTTCGGAAACCCCATGCTTCGGGCCATTTCCCGGCAGACGGATAATTCCTTGTCATCTGGGAGGCAGTATAGGAAATCTTCTTCATTTGTCCCATTGAATACTAAGGCCCCATTTGGATATTTCAATTCTTTTGCATAGTGATTAGCTTCAAAAATTTCTTCTTCTGTTAACTTCTTCCCCGAAGCATGTCGAACAATATAATCAAGGACTTTGGGGGATGCTTCGGGGGTAGCAGTACTGATCTCTTCAATTAAAATTGGCTCCGTCATTTTTTCTTCCTCGGTTTCCAAGGGTTTTACCTTTGTGGGCTCTGAAGGTCCAGCTTCAGTTTCAGATTGTTGCCTTGGAGCTTCAGCAGCAAAGATTTCAGTTTCCGTTTTGGAAGTTTCAACAGTCTTCTTCGGAGTTGTGCTTGAAGACTTAATTGTCTCCAAAACATCTAGCACGTTCACCATTCTTTTTCTTTTCGGGGTCACCGATGGGCCCTTTTGATTTTTTATTGTCTCAACACTTGCTGAAGGACTTAAGATTTCCAATATTTTTGTTCCTTCAATTCTCGGTTTTTCTGCCTTCTCTGCTGAAGGTGCTTCAGTTTTTTCTTCGATCTTCGGCACTGGAGCTGGTTCTGTAGTCTCAGTGGCTGAAGAGACTTCACCAATAAACTCAGGCACTGTGGCCGGTTCAATAAAACGTGCCCGGTGGGTGAGCACCTTTATCTTTTTTCTTTTCGGTTCTGGCTCGCTAGGAGCAGTTGCAGCTTCTTCTTTCGCAGAGGTTGTGTTTTTTCTTTTCTGCCCTCAAATGGGATAACGATAGTCAGGGTAGACGAACCCGATTGCATCAAACACCCGGTTCAGCCTTTTCTTTTTTCGGCCTCCGAAGGCTGCTGACAGTGCAGTATCTTCGGCCTTCGAATAAGCCCCAAGCAGTTCATCACTTAAATTTTCAATACTCTTTAACCAGTCATCATCTGGCTCAACGAATTTATCTCCGAACTTGAAAGTATACTTCAGCCTGATAAGTCCACCTTCGTCGGCCTCCTTTATGGTTTCTTGCGGCATTTCCCATTTTTCCGCGAGCGGCCATACTCTGAAGGCAATATGCTCTTGGACCAAATCTCTCGTTCCAATAAAAGAACAAATAACTCCGAAGGCTCTCTGGCATTCTTCGGCAGCTTCATTCATCTCAACCTTCGGCTTTCACAGGCCGAAACTTTGCCAAATAGGGCGCATAATTATACCTTTAATATCTTCTTGTGCTTTCAGGTCATTTTTCACATAGAACCATTCTGTCATCCAGTCGCCGGGCCATCTCTTTCGAAATGTTGGCACGGGACAGCTTGACCCAGACCGAGAAACGAAACTGTAGCAGCCAAAATTATTGTGATACTGTTCCTTACCCCAGGGTTTTGTCTCGTATGATAACTCGTGTATGTTGCAGAAACTTTTCGCATCAGGTTCCAGACCTTGGCTTCTCACGGCCCACACGAAGATATTCAGCCTTATAATTGCTTCGGGGGTAAGTTGATGAAGATAGATTTCAAACATTTTCAGCACTTCTACGACAAAGCTGCTCAGGGGAAATCGTAGTCCAGCTTTCAAAAAGCTTCGAAACACTACGACTTCATTTTCCTCAGGGGTCGGGCAAGTTTTCTCTCCTTCGTCGACCCTCACAATGGATAAATCCCGGAAGTATCTTCCCCTCATGTTGACAAGATGATTTTCTTTGATACCTGACTTGCCAAAAACTGAATGGCTTGGTCGCCAGGGGCGATCTTCGGAGTCTTCACCACCACTATCCACATCATAACTGTCGCTGTCACCAGTATCTTCAGACAAACCTTCCAGAATCTCCTTGGTGATTTTTTCCGTATTGGTCTTCGACATCGCTATAAGAAACCCCAGGTTCTTCTCTTCGTCGAGACTCAGCTTCATCTCAGCAGCAGCCTTCTTATCTTCAGACATCTTCGGAAACACTAAAAAACTGTTTTCAAAGCCGAAGCTTCAAAACTAAAAGCTCAGCAAATCTTAGTGCGCAAGAGCTAAAAATTGAGTGAGCAGGAGCAAATGGCAAAGAGAGCGTGCCAAATAAATTGTGGCGGGCTCCTATTTATACACTCAATATGACGGAAACTGTGTGGTCCCGCGTGTCAATGACTTTTGCTATTCTAGCAAAGGGAAGGTGTTTTTTTCGGACCTTCGGCTTAAGGCCTTCGTCCATGTCGCAATCTGAATTTATCACTAACAAATTAATATTGCGAGGGGCTACTGTTGGGGGCCTTCGTCTTCCGAAGGTCCTCAAAAACATGATTTGACAATGTTTTCCATGTGAATCATATGAACAGGTATCTTCAGACTCAGATTATGAACATGGAGTACGTTCAGGACGAAGCCTAAGCCAGACGAAGGGGGATTGAGATGAAGGACGGGCTGATTACCAAGCTGTACGAAGGATGGTGCACAGCCGAAGCTATGCGCAGGAAAGCTTCGTCGCGATAGCAGAGAGGGGAACCGACTTAAAGATGAAAAGACTACTTAGGCCTTAATAGATTCCCATAAGTCATTAGCAAATGTAATGGGCATGAATGTAATTTTACATGGGCTGCGTCCCACGCCTATAAATAGATGAACAGTACTCCCGTACTGTTCACGCTGACTTGGCATTTGCTTTTGCGTCATCCTTATACTTTTGCCTTCCTGCAATCCGAAGGTACACTTGTAATCTGAAATCATTCCTATTTTTCTATAATAATAAAATAGAAATGACGTTGTGATAATATTTAAATGTTTATATTACTTCTTATGTTACATATAAGTTCTTCATCATCGTTTATTGTGCTTACGAAGGTATGTTGTTTGTGACCTTCGTCCAAAATACATTATATCCCGAAGGGAAATAATGTTTCAGAGGACGAAGGACTTTATCATTTAACACTTTTTATGTTGCCTTGTTCTTAATCCGAAGCATTTGAGAACAAGTCCCCAACAGAGTATCATGTCGTAGCTGCCGTCGAGGGACATGAACTCAAGACTCCCGAAACGGAGTACCGTCCTGGGCTGGAAAGGTTGCTGGAGACTGCCCATCTAGAGCTTGACGGGAAGCTGTTCGTCAACACGCAGCACGCCCCTACCTGGTGCGCCAACTGTCGGCGTTTCGAAACTCGGGGGGTCCCTGGACCGACGAGTAAATTGTCGCCGCGTGCCCCAGCCCAGATGGGTCGGCGCGAGACGGAGCGCGAAGGGGGGAGGAAGCCGGAGGGAGACGGGCGTGAGAGGTGGAATCCCGCGGACTTCGTGTTTGTCCCGTGCCCAGGTCGGGTGCGCTTGCAGTAGGGGGTTACAAGCGTCCACGCGGGAGGGAGCGAGCGGCCTCACGCGAGCGCCGTCCCGTCCTTCCCCGCGCGGCCAACCCTCTGTAAGAGGGCCCTGGTCCTTCCTTTTATAGGCGTAAGGAGAGGATCTAGGTGTACAATGGGGGATGTAGCAGTGTGCTAACGTGTCTAGCGGAGGAGAGCTAGCGCCCTAAGTACATGCCATCGTGGCAGCCGGAGAGGTTTTGGCACCCGGTTCGTGTGGTGTCGTGGCCATCGGAGGAGCGCTGGAGCCTGGCGGAAGGACAGCTGTCGGGGCTGTCGGTGTCCTTGCTGACGTCCTCTTGCTTCCGTAAGGGGGTTGAGAGCCGCCATCGTCATAGAGCATGCGGGGCGCAATCATTACTCGTATAGTGGAGCAAGCCAGATGGGACGCCGGTCTTGTTCCCCGTAGCCTGAGTCAGCTTGGGGCAGGGTAATGATGGCGCCTCCTGTTGACGTGGTCGATCCGTGCCCTGGGTTGGGCGAGGTGGAGGCTCCTCCAAGGTCGAGGTCGAGTCTGTCTTCCGAGGCCGAGGTCGAGTCCGAGCCCCCGGGTCGGGCGAGGCAGAGACCGTCGGCTGAGTCTGAGCCCTGGGGTCGGGCAAAGCGGAGTTCGTCGTCTTCCGGGGCTGAGCCCGAGTCCGAGCCCTGGGGTCGGGCGAAGCGGAGTTCGTCGTCTTCCGGGGCTGAGCCCGAGTCCGAGCCCTGGGGTCGGGCGAAGCGGAGTTCGTCGTCTTCCGGGGCTGAGCCCGAGTCCGAGCCCTGGGGTCGGGCGGAGCGAAGTTCGTCGTCTTCCGGGGCTGAGCCCAAGTCCGAGCCCTGGGGTCGGGCGGAGCGGAGTTCGCCGTCTTCCGGGGCTGAGCCCGAGTCCGAGCCCTAGGGCCGGGCGAAGTGGAGTTTCTATGGCACCTGAGGCCGGACATGGCTGTTGTCAGCCTCACTCTGCCGAGTGGCACAACAGTCGGAGCGGCGCAGGCGGCGCTGTCCTCTTGTCAGACTGGTCAGTGGAGCGGCGAAGTGACTACGGTCACTTCGGCTCTATCGACTGGGGGGTGTGCGTCAGGATAAAGGTGTCAGGCCACCTTTGCATTAAATGCCCCTGCGATTTGGTCGGTTGGCGTGGCGAGTTGGCCAAGGTTGCTTCTTGGTGAAGACTGAGCCTCGGGCGAGCCGAGGGTATGCCCGTTGCTGGAGGGGGTCTTCGGGCGTGACGTAGATCCTCTGGGGTCGGCTGCCCTTGCCCGAGGCTAGGCTCGGGTGAGGCATGATCGCGTCCCATGAATGGACCGATTCTTGACTTAATCGCACCCATCAGGCCTTTGCAGCTTTGTGCTGATGGGGGTTACCAGCTGAGATTTAGGAGCCTTGAGGGTACCCCTAATTATGGTCCCCGACAATTATGTTTTGAACTTGTCTTTTTAATCAAAACCCTCTTAACAGCAAGAGGAGCCATCTGATTGCAAAACCACTCTCTTGTGGGAGGGGAATCTTTACTCTGGGAAAAAGGGGAGCTTTTGGCTTCTTGATCAAAACTATCTTGAAAAATAGTTTGATTTGCAAAACTAAAGTGTTTTGAATTAAAAGTAAGAAAATGAATTTGTTTTGTGAAAATAAACCAAGTGGTGGCAACATGATCCAAATATGCCAAATCCTACACTTATTCTATTCGTGTTTGACTTGACTTCAATTTGCAAAAGTTGGCTCATATTTGGTTATCTTATTACTTTTAAGTTGCTTTTGGTGTGTTGGCATGAATCACCAAAAAGGGGGATATTTAAAGGGAAATGTGCCCTTGGGCCATTTCCAATTGTTTTGGTGATAAAATTCTCAACATATTACTAAGAACGAACACTCCTCTTATGAGCATGAGTGATAGAGGGCGAGGTCCAATCTGAGTGATGTCCTCATCAATGAGCACATGTGTTTAAAAAGCAAATAGAAGCAAAGGTATGTTTCTAGCACTTAATCATTTGTTCTAGATGCTAACAATATTCATCTAAGTGCTTGGAAACTTCTCAAGTCGAGCCAAAATATAGTGAAGAAGTTTGGCTAAGTGTGGCCAAAATTGGGCTAGTCTCGACCTCTCTAAACAATCACCTGAGACGTGCTCGGGCGAGTTAAAACTGTGTTTGGTTGTGTCAGTGATGCGCTCAGGTGAGTCAGAGATGAGCTCGAGCGAATTGTGTCAGGCTAGGGCGAGTCATGACTGCCTCGGGCAAGTCATGACTGCCTCAGGCGAGTCATGGCATCGGGCGAGCTATGGTCTTAGGTGAGCTGTTGCCTCAGGTGCATTGCTGCCTCGGGCGCGTTGTGCCCTCGGATGAGTTGTGGCCTCAGGCAAGTCGTGTTCATTGTGCCATGCGATCGAAGGCGCTCAACATTTAGCTCAGCTGATGAAGGAAACAGATCGTTGATTGACAATCCGGTGCACGCAGACAAGGAAGACTGATTGCTTCCCTAATGAAGATCCAATGGTTCCTGGGCTCCTTGGGGTTATAAAAGGACTCCCTCTGTGACGGAACCTCCCAAGTAATTAGGCCCACCTACAGTTGTCCTTGTCCAACGGACCTCAGACAACCCTGTAGGTGCCCCTGAACTACTTGATAAGTTTGGTATCTTTCCTTACCTTTCCAGGAACGTCTCACCCGTCTTGCAGACATTACAGAACATCGGAGATAAAGAATTGCGGAAGCGATTACATAAACTTACATTCATTAAAAAGTAAGATCAAGTTGGTTATTACAGACCAGAAAATATAAGCGAGTGCAGAGTAGTATTATTATTACACATACCAAGGGAGGCACAAACTCCTCCCGATAGTTTTTCACAAAAGTTTTCTATATGGAGGACCCAGTCCTCCCGCATCTTCACTCTTGTTTCTCCTCCTTAGGAACCACCCTGGCACAGAAGCAACAGAAATCTGCTACTTCCTCACCTAAAAACAACGAAGGGATAAACCCTGAGTATGGAATTACTCAGCAAGTCTTACCCGACTAAAGAAAAGACTCTCAAGGGTATGCTGGTGATATGGGAGTCAAGGTAAAGCTTTTCAATAATCAAAGACTTTGTTTTGTAGAAATGCTTACTAAAGTCGATCCTTAAAAATCCAGTTTTATTTGTCAAGTTAAGTAAAATTACCTGCAACTAGAGTTCTTTCTACCCTAGTTCAATCACTGGTCCTGCACTAGCCAATTTCTTATCAAAAACCCATCATCTTTAGTGGAATGCTACGTGTAAGTCAGTGGCCAAGTCTCCATAACCGTGGAGGTACGACGATCCGAATCGATTATACTCAGCTGAGGATCTCCAATCACACGACATATGTAGCACATAACCCTTGCATATGTCAACCTGCCACCGGGGTTCTTAAGACTAGATCAGGTTCACGCAAACCGAGAGCATAGATACACCACCGTCCAGCCTCTTGCCACGGAGGGTACACGCTACTCTCGCCACCGCTCCACGCCCATTTCGTGTTATCTTATTCTGGCCTTAGTCTGCCCGAGGCTAGGCTTACCCATGACGAGGCATGTGACCAGTTAAAGGGTCCTCGGTCAGCAGGCCTACATCGACAAGGTCCTTAATCGACTCAGACGGAGACACTACACCGAGACTCCTTTCTCGTGCAAGTCACCCGCCCGGTCTCAGCTTAATTATTTCAAACCCAAAGTTTGGTATCTGGTAGAGGTACATCTTTTCCGATGTTGAATCTATCAAGGCCTTTGATAGATCCATCATCAAGTTTTATTTTCGAAAACATCCTACCCACCTTTGCCACATCATATTTTGTAAAAACAAAACATTTTGTTTTGCTAAAGCAAGGCTAAGCATCAAAATCTTTTGTAAAACGGGTGATCAAGGAAGGTAATCAAATTCAAGGAAGGTAATGCAGGAATTGGTTTATCAATCAACTCCTATCACCTAATGCATCAATCAAGTGAGAAAGATTTTAAAAACATCAAGGAAGGTGGCAAATGCACCGGGGCTTGCCTTCGTTCACAGGTGAGTCTGGCTCGGATCCACAAATATCGAAGTAGAAGCAGTTGCCTGCTTGAGAATCCGAGGGTGGTGGTGTCCTTTCTTCGATGACTTCCACTTCTTCTTCACGTTCTAACATAACCATATATATACATATATAAGAATGAATGCCATGTAATGTGCATGAGAGTGCGAAGATAATAAAGATTTATTATCTAAATCTTAAATACAACTTTCCTTCACGGAACTCCGAGAACTTAGGGTTTCCTGAGTCAGTAAAGGAGTTCAAAGGGCAGGGGGTGGTGTTTTGGGTTCTAGTCATCAAACATGGTCCAAATCAATTCAAACTCTACCCAAGGCTTCTAAATATTGTTTTAAGTTCATATAAAAAGTTTGGGCATTTTTGGACTTATCATCTATTTTCTAAAAATCCATAACTAACACTTTTAATTACTTTAAATGCCTTAAAATTTCTTATTTAACCTAAAAATCATAAAACTATTTTTATTAAATTCTAGGGAAAATAAGGAGCCTAGGAAAATTGGTTTCACAATTTTATCATTTTTCTACAATTTTCTAACATTGTTTTGACTCTGGAGTAAAAAGAAAAAGAAAACAGGTGAATAGTACTGGGCTGATTTCAGCCCAGTGGCCCAGCTCAGAGGGAGAAAGGCGCCCGCGCCCTGGCGACTTTGCACAGAGACCCCCCAGAGTTTTGAAAAACCCGAGAAAGTCCGAACACTATTCAAAACAGTCGCTGACACTTTACACAGGGGTCCTCCAACTTCTGTTTCCTCGCACAGGGCGGTCCCCGACGGCGTTCAAGCACGGCTGAGCTCCGGCGAGCATTTACGCTGGCCGATTGGGGCTATGACTGGCGCTCTCCGTCGACTAACACCTAATTCATACCTTAATCGCTGTTTCCCCTAACTTAATTTCACCAATCGCGCACTAAAACTCTCTGGCCACGGTGACCGAGAACATGGCGGTTGGATCGTCGCGTTCCCGACAATTGGTGGCGGTCCAATTCTATTGGGTGGGTCGGTGAGCATCACAGGCGCATGAGAATGCTTAGACAAGGGAGCAGAGGGGAAAATCTGACCTGAGTTGGGCTGACCGCGGCGGTGTTGAGTTCTACGGTGGCGGAGAGTGGATTTGGGGGAAATGAGCGATTCTCCGGCGATGGGGGCTAATCGGAGACGGGAGTGGTGGCTATGGCTTCGCGATGACCAAGTGCAGCTACCCGGGGGCTCAATTTATAGGGGGAGCGAGCGGCGGTCACGAATTCGGGCGAGACACGCGGTGGCCGGAGATGAAGAAGAGCACTATGTAGTGGATACACGTTCAACGTCGTGGCAGTAACTCTGGTGGGCGATGAAAAGCTTAGAAGGAGTCACGGCGATGCGATGGCAAGGTTGAGCCACGCGGCGCACGGCCGAAAGGCGGCGATCACCGGTGAGCTAATCCGTTCTAGCTGAAAAGCAAAAGGCGCAGCCGCGGTGAGTCACCGGAGTTATCCCCAGGGGTGGCTTTTACCTGGCGGCCATATCGGGTCATCGGCGACGCGAACGCTACGGCGGTGGCGTGAATCACGGCGCGGATAGGTCGCCGGCGGTGAGAACAGCCGTGCTGGCAGTCTGATCCACGCGAGTGTACTGTACCATCAGAGCTGCATTCAGACAGTCTGACAGTGATAGTTTGGGCCAAGTTTTCTCTCAAATTTTTATAAGAACTTCATCAACTCTTTGTAGCAAAGTTGCAGAGTTATAAACCAGCTACAATTCAACTATAGAGATCAAACTTGGTTGAGCACTGGATCATGCTCAGAATTGAGCTTGAAGTTGATGTCAGACCTCTGTTAGTCTGAAAATTCAGACAATAACAGCCTGACAGCCAGAATTTGAAAATGATTATCTCCAGATTTCTCTTAACAACATTGCTCACTCTCTTAAGCAAAAGTGTTCACCTTTGATGGGTCTACAACTTTGATGTGATGCCCTAGGGCAAAAATCCTATACTTTGAAAGTTATAAAGGCTCAAAGTTGTGCTCATGACACTGAAATGCAGACTTAGAGTGGATTCTCAACTTGGAGTCTTTTTTGCAAATTGGTCCAAAACTTAGGGTTTAGCTTGCAAATCACCCTAAATGTGAACCATGGGACTTTATATGTCTTGACATTGTAGTTTTTACACTTTAGTCCAAATGTGCACAATTTTTGCACATAGGCCCCTAGGGTTTGGTTTTAGGGTTTTCCAGGGTTCCAATTAGGGTTTTTAGTATCCCAGGGGTATAAATGTGATTCAACTTTATTTTTGGGGATATTTTATAACTATTTCCCTAAAGTCTTTAGGCTTTCTCAACTTGGGTTAAGTTTTTACCCCTTCAATCCCTATTTAGGGTTAAGTTCCCTATCCAGGGTTCTATTTGTAAAACACTAAAACAATACAACTTGTTTGAAATTTTTGCCTAGTGAATGCACTCTAGGTGTGTCAAACATATGCAATGCCAATGCTTATGATGCCATGCTCAAGTTTTAGTTACAGTAACACCAGGGGTGTTACATCCTTCCCCCCATAAAAGAATCTCGTCCCGAGATTAAAAGTCCTAGGGTAAGTAATGGAAAAGGAAACACGGCATACTTTTATTTCCTTATTTCGGGTACAAGGCAGGGGTGATGTGGGGGTCACTTCTGTATTACACAGTTATACAGGCTTTACAGTTTACAAGAGGCTAAAAAGCCTAGGAAATTCTTATCTAAAAAGTCTTGAGTTTCCCATGTAGCCTCATCTTCAGAATGCTGGTTCCACTGTATCTTATAGAACTTGAGGGTTTTTCTCCGGGTAACCCTGTCCTTTTGATCCAAGACTCGAATAGGGTGCTCAGAGTATGTCAAGTCCGGTTCAAGGACAACATCTGTCACAACATTGGCTTTGCCTGGGTGATAATGGATTTCCAGTTCATAGTCCTTAATAAGCTCAAGCCATCGTCTCTGCCTCATATTTAATTCTGACTGGGTGAAGATGTACTTCAAACTCTTATGATCTGTATAGATATGACAGATATTTCCCAGTAGATAGTGACGCCAAATTTTTAGGGCATGGACCACAGCAGCTAGCTCCAGATCATGAGTTGGGTAATGCTCCTCATGTCGGCGTAACTGTCATGAAGCATATGCAATTACTCGGCCCTCTTGCATTAGTACATAGCCGAGTCCACTGCCAGATGCATCACAATATACATCAAAAGGCTTGGTGATGTCCGGTTGAGCCAATACCGGAGCAGTGGTTAGTAATGTCTTCAATTGTTTAAAGGCTTCATCACACTTTGAAGACCAATTGAACTTAACATCATTCTTCAATAAACTTGTGATTGGCTTCACAAGCTTAGAAAAGTCTGGTATAAATCTACGGTAATATCCAGCCAGTCCAAGGAAACTTCGTACCTGATGAACAGTGGTCGGGGGTTTCCACTCCAAAATGTCCTTGACTTTGCTGGGGTCTACCGCAATCCCTCTGGCAGATAGAACATGTCCCAGAAATTGAATCTCCTCCAGCCAAAACGCGCATTTGCTGAACTTGGCATACAACTGATGTTCCCTCAGGCGCGTTAACACGATCCGTAAATGTTGGGCGTGCTCCTCTTCATTCTTGGAGTATATCAAAATGTCATCAATGAAGACCACCACAAACTTGTCTAGCTCGGGCATGAACACCGAGTTCATCAAATATGTGAAGTGGGCCGGAGCATTTGTTAACCCGAAAGACATTACCAGATATTCAAACAACCCATACCGTGTAGTGAAGGCGGTCTTTGGTATATCTTCGGGCCAAATACGGATCTGGTGATAGCCCGATCGGAGATCAATCTTTGAAAATACCCTTGCTCCAGTCAGTTGATCAAATAAAATATCAATCCTTGGAAGAGGGTACTTGTTTTTGATGGTGACCTCATTCAAGGGTCGATAATCCACACACATTCGTAAGGTTTGATCCTTCTTTTTGACGAATATGGCTGGACAACCCCACGGCGATGAGCTTGGCCGGATAAATCCTTTCTCCAGGAGATCTTGTAATTGAATCTTCAACTCTGCCAACTCATTAGGAGCCATATGGTACGATCTTCGAGAAATGGGAGCCGTACCGGGCTTCAACTCTATTACAAACTCTACCTCCCGCTCAGGTGGCAGTCCCGGCAAATCCTCGGAAAAGACATCAGGAAACTCACATACTACCGGGATATCCTTAATTTCCGGTATTATGACTTCATAAACTCTGCCAGCAGTTTTGTTTGGAATAGGGATGGACAACAGAATTTCTTCTTGATTATGACTCAACCTGATGGTTCTTTGATCAGTATTGAGTGTTGCTTTATGCTTGGCCAACCAATTCATACCCAAAATAACATCTATGTCTTGGCCTTTCAGGACGATCATATTGGTAGGAAAGTCCTGTCCGGCCAATGATACGGGCACTTGATAGGCCACTTCTCTAGTAAAGATTTGTCCCCCAGGTGAGTGTATTTTAAATCCCTCTTTTTATTCATGGCATGCAATGTGATGTTGCTCCACAAATTTCTTGTTAATGAACGTATGCGAAGCACCAGAATAAAAAAGAATAATTGCAGGGTGACTGGCCACGAGAAACGTACCCATCATCACCGGTTCTCCTTCCGGTGTAGTGGCCACTTGAGTATAGTATACGCGTCCTGTTTTCTTGAAATTTTTGCCCTTAACATTTCCCTTGCTTTGAGATGAACTTCCCGATCCTTGCTGATTATTTGCTTGATTCTGCTTAGGATATGGGCAGTCCTTGATGAAATGTCCAGACTTGCCACAATTAAAACACCCATTTGTAGAGATGGGCAAGGCAGGGAATCGAGTGCCGGGGGCACTCGGCTGACTTGGGGCAGTGGGGGCTTTATTGGGACGAATAATTATCGGTTGCTTGAAAGGGAAAGTTGGTGCACGTGGAGGAGTCTGGTTAGAAGGCCAGAGAATAAACCGTTGCCTTTTTGCCTGGCCCTGATTAGTCTTCTCACCACCAAATCCCTTGTTCTTTCCGGATCCCGCATATTTTGCTTCAACAAATAGGGCTGTGCTGACAGCCTTTCCATACGTCAAGTCAATACAAGCAGCCATTTTTCTCTGTAGCCGATCATTTAGTCCTCTCATGAAGCAATTTCTCTTTTTCAGATCAGTGTTCACCTGATCAATTGCATATTGAGACAGGTGATTAAACTTGTTGAGATATTGATTGACAGTATCTCCTCCTTGTTTTAGCTTCATGAACTCTTCTTGCTTCATATGCAGAACGCCTTCGGGTATATAATGCTCACGGAATGCCACTTTGAATTCCTCCCAGGTGACTTGATGATTGGCCGGCTGAACGGCCACGAAATTACCCCACCAAGTACTGGCAGGGCCGCGTAGTTGTTGCGCTGCGAATAACGACTTCTGTGTCTCTGAACAACGTAGAAGACCAAATTTTTGCTCAATAACCCGTATCCATTCATCGGCTTCCAGTGGATCTTCAGCTTTCACAAATAGTGGTGGACGGGTTTCCGAGAAATCCAGATAAGTAGTTTCGTGGGGGCCTTGTTGATAGCCCTGCCCACCAGGCTGCTGGAATTGTTGGCCCGCCATTTCTCTTAGGAAGCGGGTATTGTCAACAGTTGCGTTCACTAAGGCGGCAATTGCATCCGCCAATGTCGGAGGAACAGGGGGTGGATTGGGTGTAGATTCACGCCCCCGGGAAGTACTAGCTCCGTCCTGAGCTCGATTCTTGGAAGGCATCTGTGGCAACAACATTTGAAAACGATATGATATGCCAAAGAAAAAGCCATTCCATCTTACATTACCAAAAGTAATGTTACAGACTCAAGACTCTTACAACAGGGTACAATACCTAGTATACAATAGCATTACCTATTATACACCCGTACAACCCACAATACACTATTCTACTTCTACTTCTACTTCTATTACACCATTAGTCCTGCTTCCCATTACTCTTGGCGGCCTCATCGTCAGGTGTGGGAGTCCAAACGTCAACCAACCTCATGGAAGGAGGGGCTCAAAAAGGTCTAACTCCCCACCCAGCGCGCGTCCCGCAACGTGGGAGGGTCCGGCTTCTGCCTCAGCAGGGTGTGCAGGTGCACTAGGGTGTAATTGCGAATATAGTACATGGACTTCCTCATGCAACGTATTGCAATAGACCTGCAGGTCGTCGACAGTTGAGCTAAGTTCCTTAATTCGGGCCTGAGCCCTTGCTTCCTTAGCACATGCCAACAAACGGGACTGTACTACCCAGTCGAGCGCCAAGTCCCGATCAGCAAGCTGATCCTGCAGGTGACGGATGTCCCTTCTTAGTTCATTTATTCTATCTCCGTCCGCGACCCAAGCATTGGTCCTGTGTTGCAGCTCCGCTTGAAGTCGACTCACTTGGGCTTCAAGATCTCCTATTGGGTCATTGCTCCCGCTGCTACTGTTTTCATGTCGAGGGGCCAGTTGATGCCGGGGCACACCGATTGGTCCAGTTGACTTGCGCGCCGTTAGCCTTGTGCGTGGCGGCATCTTTCTAAGGGGGAAAACTTTATTAGTATAATTCTTAGCATGATGCATGTGTAAGTACAGAATCAACCTTAGTTGATTCAACCTTCTATACATTGCACTCTTCCTATCTGGTCTTTAAGATAGACTCTTCAGAATACTTAGGTAAGAAGAGAAAAGAGTTTTTAGGTAAGACTTTTGAAAATTCTTTTGAAGATGCCTCATAATATCTGCAAAGAAGGGCTAGGCTCCGATACCAGCTGTGACGGAACCTCCCAAGTAATTAGGCCCACCTACAGTTGTCCTTGTCCAACGGACCTCAGACAACCCTGTAGGTGCCCCTGAACTACTTGATAAGTTCGGTATCTTTCCTTACCTTTCCAGGAACGTCTCACCCATCTTGCAGACATTACAGAACATTGGAGATAAAGAATTGCGGAAGCGATTACATAAACTTACATTCATTAAAAAGTAAGATCAAGTTGGTTATTACAGACCAGAAAATATAAGCGAGTGCAGAGTAGTATTATTATTACACATACCAAGGGAGGCACAAACTCCTCCCGATAGTTTTTCACAAAAGTTTTCTATATGGAGGACCCAGTCCTCCCGCATCTTCACTCTTGTTTCTCCTCCTTAGGATCCACCCTGGCACAGAAGCAACAGAAATCTGCTACTTCCTCACCTAAAAACAACGAAGAAATAAACCCTGAGTATGGAATTACTCAGCAAGTCTTACCCGACTAAAGAAAAGACTCTCAAGGGTATGCTGGTTATATGGGAGTCAAGGTAAAGCTTTTCAATAATCAAAGACTCTGTTTTGCAGAAATGCTTACTAAAGTGGATCCTTAAAAATCCAGTTTTATTTGTCAAGTTAAGTAAAATTACCTGCAACTAGAGTTCTTTCTACCCTAGTTCAATCACTGGTCCTGCACTAGCCAATTTCTTATCAAAAACCCATCATCTTTAGTGGAATGCTACGTGTAAGTCAGTGGCCAAGTCTCCATAACCGCGGATGTACGGCGATCCGAATCGATTATACTCAGCTGAGGATCTCCAATCACACGACATATGTAGCACTTAACCCTTGCATATGTCAACCTGCCACCGGGGTTCTTAAGACCAGATCAGGTTCACGCAAACCGAGAGCACAGATACACCACCGTCCAGCCTTTTGCCACGGAGGGTACACGCTACTCTCGCCACCGCTCCACGCCCATTTCGTGTTATCTTATTCTGGCCTTAGTCTCCCCGAGGCTAGGCTTACCCATGACGAGGCATGTGACCAGTTAAAGGGTCCTCGGTCAGCAGGCCTACATCGACAAGGTCCTTAATCGACTCAGACGGAGACACTACACCGAGACTCCTTTCTCGTGCAAGTCACCCGCCCGGTCTCAGCTTAATTATTTCAAACCCAAAGTTTGGTATCTGGTAGAGGTACATCTTTTCCGATGTTGAATCTATCAAGGCCTTTGATAGATCCATCATCAAGTTTTATTTTCGAAAACATCCTACCCACCTTTGCCACATCATATTTTGTAAAAACAAAACATTTTGTTTTGCTAAAGCAAGGCTAAGCATCAAAATCTTTTGTAAAACGGGTGATCAAGGAAGGTAATCAAATTCAAGGAAGGTAATGCAGGAATTGGTTTATCAATCAACTCCTATCACCTAATGCATCAATCAAGTGAGAAAGATTTTAAAAACATCAAGGAAGGTGGCAAATGCACCGGGGCTTGCCTTCATTCACAGGTGAGTCTGGCTCGGATCCACAAATATCGAAGTAGAAGCAGTTGCCTGCTTGAGAATCCGAGGGTGGTGGTGTCCTTTCTTCGATGACTTCCACTTCTTCTTCACGTTCTAACATAACCATATATATACATATATAAGAATGAATGCCATGTAATGCGCATGAGAGTGCGAAGATAATAAAGATTTATTATCTAAATCTTGAATACAACTTTCCTTCACGGAACTCCGAGAACTTAGGGTTTCCGGAGTCAGTAAAGGAGTTCAAAGGGCAGGGGGTGGTGTTTTGGGTTCTAGTCATCAAACATGGTCCAAATCAATTCAAACTCTACCCAAGGCTTCTAAATATTGTTTTAAGTTCATATAAAAAGTTTGGGCATTTTTGGACTTATCATCTATTTTCTAAAAATCCATAACTAACACTTTTAATTACTTTAAATGCCTTAAAATTTCTTATTTAACCTAAAAATCATAAAACTATTTTTATTAAATTCTAGGGAAAATAAGGATCCTAGGAAAATTGGTTTCACAATTTTATCATTTTTCTACAATTTTCTAACATTGTTTTGGTTCTGGAGCAAAAAGAAAAAGAAAACAGGTGAATAGTACTGGGCTGATTTCAGCCCAGTGGCCCAGCTCAGAGGGAGAAAGGCGTCCGCGCCCTGGCGACTTTGCACAGAGACCCCCCAGAGTTTTGAAAAACCCGAGAAAGTCCGAACACTATTCAAAACAGTCGCTGACACTTTACACAGGGGTCCTCCAACTTCTGTTTCCTCGCACAGGGATGTCCCCGACGGCGTTCAAGCACGGCTGAGCTCCGGCGAGCATTTACGCTGGCCGATTGGGGCTATGACTGGCGCTCTCCGTCGACTAACACCTAATTCATACCTTAATCGCTGTTTCCCCTAACTTAATTTCACCAATCGCGCACTAAAACTCTCTGGCCACGGTGACCGAGAACATGGCGGTTGGATCGTCGCGTTCCCGACAATTGGTGGCGGTCCAATTCTATTGGGTGGGTCGGTGAGCATCACAGGCGCATGAGAATGCTTAGACAAGGGAGCAGAGGGGAAAATCTGACCTGAGTTGGGCTAATCGCGGCGGTGTTGAGTTCTACGGTGGCGGAGAGTGGATTTGGGGGAAATGAGCGATTCTCCGGCGATGGGGGCTAATCGGAGACGGGAGTGCTGGCTATGGCTTCGCGACGACCAAGTGCAGCTACCCGGGGGCTCAATTTATAGGGGGAGCGAGCGGCAGTCACGAATTCGGGCGAGACACGCGGTGGCCGGAGATGAAGAAGAGCACTGTGTAGTGGATACGCGTTCAACATCGTGGCAGTAACTCCGGTGGGCGATGAAAAGCTTAGAAGGAGTCACGGCGATGCGATGGCAAGGTTGAGCCACGCGGCGCACGGTCGAAAGGCGGCGATCACCGGCGAGCTAATCCGTTCTAGCTTAAAAGCAAAAGGGGCAGCCGCGGTGAGTCACCGGAGTTATCCCCAGGGGTGGCTTTTACCTAGCGGCCATATTGGGTCATCGGCGACGCGAACGCTACGGCGGTGGCGTGAATCACGGCGCGGATAGGTCGTTGGCGATGAGAACAGCCGCGCTGGCAGTCTGATCCATGCGAGTGTACTGTACCATCAGAGCTGCATTCAGACAGTCTGACAGTGATAGTTTGGGCCAAGTTTTCTCTCAAATTTTTATAAGAACTTCATCAACTCTTTGTAGCAAAGTTGCAGAGTTATAAACCAGCTACAATTCAACTATAGAGATCAAACTTGGTTGAGCACTGGATCATGCTCAGAATTGAGCTTGAAGTTGATGTCAGACCTCTGTTAGTCTAAAAATTCAGACAATAACAGCCTGACAGCCACACTTTGAACATGATTATCTCCAGATTTCTCTTAACAACATTGCTCACTCTCTTAAGCAAAAGTGTTCACCTTTGATGGGTCTACAACTTTGATGTGATGCCCTAGGGCAAAAATCCTATACTTTGAAAGTTATAAAGGCTCAAAGTTGTGCTCATGACACTGAAATTCAGACTTAGAGTGGATTCTCAACTTGGAGTCTTTTTTGCAAATTGGTCCAAAACTTAGGGTTTAGCTTGCAAATCACCCTAAATGTGAACCATGGGACTTTATATGTCTTGACATTGTAGTTTTTACACTTTAGTCCAAATGTGCACAATTTTTGCACATAGGCCCCTAGGGTTTAGTTTTAGGGTTTTCCAGGGTTCCAATTAGGGTTTTTAGTATCCCAGGGGTATAAATGTGATTCAACTTTATTTTTGGGGATATTTTATAACTATTTCCCTAAAGTCTTTAGGCTTTCTCAACTTGGGTTAAGTTTTTACCCCTTCAATCCCTATTTAGGGTTAGGTTCCCTATCTAGGGTTCTATTTGTAAAACACTAAAACAATACAACTTGTTTGAAATTTTTGCCTAGTGAATGCACTCTAGGTGTGTCAAACATATGCAATGCCAATGCTTATGATGCCATGCTCAAGTTTTAGTTACAGTAACACCAGGGGTGTTACACCCTCGGTGCCATGGAGCAGAACCCGAGTAACACACTCAAACAAACACAAGTGCATACAACATACTCCAAGACTTCGATCATGCCTTGGTTCGTTCGAGAGAGATGTGAGCGTACTTTGAGTTGGGACTCTGCTGGTTTTCATTTGTGTGCTCTTTTCTTCACTTATGTGTGTGGTCTTGCTGCATTTGTGCTCTTGTGTGTGTTGCTAATTGAGAGCACATAGAGGGGGGTGAATAGGTGATCCTGCAATATTCAACACTAATAGCACAAACTTGGTTTATAAAATGTTAGTTAGATTAAACCAAGTTGCTATAGAGCGAGCTCTTGAGAAGAAATCAATCACAGAGAAAAGCAACACAAGCGACACAATGTTTTATCCCATGGTTCGGCCAAGTAACACTTGCCTACTTCCATGTTGTGGCGTCCTAATGGACGAGGGTTGCACTCAACCCCTTTCAAGTGATCCAATGATCAATTTGAATACACGGTCTTTTTCTTTAGAGTTCTTTTCCCGTTTGCGAGGAATCTCCACAAGTTGGAGCCTCTCGCCCTTACAATGTTAATTACAAGAGAAGCACAAGAGTAAGGGAGGGAAAGCAACACACGCAAGACTCAATTCGCAGTAAACACACGCACACAAGACAAGACAGGAGCACAAAACACGGCGCAGGGAGTTTACAATTCAAACGACGCTCAAATCTCTAACACGATGAACCGATTGCGCGATTGCGGAGTCTAGGTGTCTTAGGATGTCTAGTGAATACTTGGTGTAGTGATCCATGCGCCTAGGGGTCCCTTTTATAGCCCCAAAGCAGCTAGGAGCCGTTGAAGTTCCATTTGGAAGGCAATTCTTGCCTTCTATCGGGTGGCGCACTAGACAGTCCGGTGCTCGATCTCCTTCCTTATCAGGCGCAGCCGACCATTGGACCTCCGGTCCTGTTGGCGTACCGGACACTGTCCGGTGCACACCGGATAGTCCGGTGTGACCAACCGTCCGTTGGCGCGGGCCACGCGTTGCCCGCTGATTGTGCTACCGACCGTTGGCATAGGCGGCTTTGGCTCACCGGATAGTCCAGTGCATACCGGACAGTCCAGTGAATTTTAGCCACGGCGCCATTGCTTTTTCCCGAGAGCGACGAGTTCATCGCCGGGCCAGCCTGGGCACCAGACAGTCCGGTGCACCACAGGCTGGTGCTGGTTTGGGTGAACTCAGACAATTTTTCTCCAATTCAATTTCTTTTGACTTGGCGAGATTCCTGGCACTTAGATAAATAAATATATTAGTACCCAAAAACAATTTACTAAGGCCAGATACATACCTTGTTCTTTGATTTGCATCTTAGCACTTATGAACCAACGTATTTTGTGTTGGGCATCAAATCACCAAAACATTTATAGAAATGGCCCAAGGGCACATTTCCCTTTCAATCTCCCCCTTTTTTGGTGATTTATGCCAACACATTAAAAAACAACTAAAGATTGCAAATTGAAGACCAAATTTTCTTCACTTAGGATTTGGCATATTTGGATCACCTTTGCCACCTCTTGGTTTGTTTTCGCAAATCAAATTCTTTTTCCTATCTCTAAGTCAAACACACTGGTTCGGGTAAATAGAGAGATGTTTCAAGAGTAATTTTGATCAAGTGGCAAAAACTCCCCCTTTTCCATAATCAAAATTCTCCCCCATAAGAGACCAAATTTTGCAATAAGAGTATTTTGGACAAAATACAAATTCTAACTCTACTATTTTTAAAGTTCACAAGTGGTTGGCTGATCCATTTGCTTTGGCCTTTATTTTCTCCCCCTTTGGAATTAAGCACCAAAACGGGATAACTTTTGGCCCTTTAATCCCATTGCCTCACCAAAATGTCAAATAAGAGCAAAAAGGCAATGAGAGTATAACAAAGAACTTAGGACAAGATACATTTTTACCGAAATGCAGTGGAAGCTCTTCCCTTGTCCAAGTTCACTTTCCCTTTCAATGTTCCTTCGAGACTACTTCAAGTGCACTCAAACAAACAGGTTAGTCTCAAAGGAGTCGAGTTGTAGCACATCTCCCCCTAAACATGTGCATTATTTGCATAGGGACTTGTGAGGTTCGGGGATGACTTGTACAACTTGAGCACCAAATATAAGCAAATGAGATAGTAAAGCCTAAAGTATCATGATCAAAGGCATAAAACACATGTATGCTGTAGATCAATCCAAGTTACGCGAATCTAAGACATTTAGCTCACTACGCAACCTGCAAAACCTTTTCTCATCTAAAGGCTTGGTGAAGATATCGGCTAGCTGGTTCTCGGTGCTAATGTGGTAAATGTCGTTATCTCCCCTTTGCTGGTGGTCTCTCAAGAAGTGATGCTGGATGTCTATGTGCTTAGTGCGACTGTGTTTAGCAGGATTGTCCGCCAAGCGGATTGCACTCTCATTGTCACATAGGAGTGGGACTTTGCTTAGATTGTAGCCAAAGTCCCGGAGGGTTTGCCTCATCCAAAGCAGTTGCACGCAACACTGTCCTGCGGCAACGTACTCAGTCTCAGCGGTGGATAGGGCAACAGATGTTTGTTTCTTGGAGCTCCAGGACCCCAGGGACCTTCCTAGAAACTGGCACGTCCCTGATGTGCTCTTCCTATCAACCTTGCACTCGGCATAGTCAGAATCTGAGTATCTGATTAAGTCAAAGGTAGACCCCTTTGGATACCAGATCCCGAAGCAAGGCATAGAAACTAAATATCTAAGAATTCGCTTAACGGCCATAAGGTGACACTCCTTGGGGTCGGATTGAAATCTAGCACACATGCATACACTAAGCATAATGTCCGGTCTACTAGCACAAAGATAAAGTAATGAACCTATCATTGACCGGTATGCCTTTTGATCAACGGACTTACCTACTTTGTTGAGGTCAAGATGTTCGTCAGTTCCCATAGGTGTCTTTGCGGGCTTAGCATCCTTCATTCCAAACAACTTAAAGGAATGGTGAGCGGCATAGGCTAACAAAATCTGGATTGATTCTAACCTAGCCATAAGAGCAAAAGTCTCCTCAAAGTCCAAACCTGCGACTTGGGCATAACCTTTTGCCACAAGTCGAGCCTTGTTTCTTGTCACCACTCCGTGTTCGTCTTGCTTGTTGCGGAACACCCACTTGGTTCCCACAACATTTTGCTTTGGACGTGGCACCAGGCTCCAGACTTCATTTCTTTTGAAGTTGTTGAGCTCTTCCTGCATGGCCAATACCCAGTCCGAATCCAGCAAGGCTTCTTCTACCCTGAAAGGCTTAATAGAAGAAACAAACGAGTAATGCTCACAAAAATTAGCTAATCGTGAGCAAGTTGTTACTCCCTTGCTGATGTCAGCCAGAATCTGATCCACTGGGTGATTTCTTTGGATTGTTGCTCAGACTTGAGGTGGAGGGGCTCGTGGTGCTTCTTCCTCCATAACCTATTCTTCATGTGCTCCCCCTTGATCCTGCCCCTTTTCTTGAGGTACATGTTCATCGTCTTGAGTTGAGGGATGCACCATCGTAGAGGAGGAGGGTTGATCTTGTTGCTATAGTTCCTGTGGTCGCACATCACCTATCGCCATAATTCGCATTGCGGCCGTCAGAACCTCATCTTCATCTACATCATCAAGATCAACTTGCTCTCTTGGAGAGCCATTAGTCTCATCAAATACAACGTCGCTAGAGACTTCAACTAATCCTGATGATTTGTTGAAGACCCTATACGCCTTTGTATTTGAGCCATACCTAGTAAAAACCCTTCTACTGCTTTGGGGGCAAATTTTGAATGTCTACCTTTCTTCACCAGAATATAGCATTTGCTCCCAAATACACAGAAATAAGAAACATTGGGTTTGTTACCAGTTAGGAGTTCATAGCAGGTCTTCTTGAGGAGACGATGCAGATAGAGCCGGTTTATGGCATGGCAAGCTGTGTTCACAGCTTTCGACCAAAACCGCTCCGGCATCTTGTACTCTCCAAGCATCGTTCTTGCCATGTATATTAGCATCATGTTCTTCCTCTCTACCACACCATTTTGCTGTGGTGTGTAGGGAGCGGAGAACTCGTGCTTGATGCCTTCCTCCTCAAGATATTCTTCAACTTGTAGATTCTTGAATTCGGACCTATTGTCGCTTCTTATCTTCTTCACCTTTAGTTCAAACACATTTTGAGCTCTCCTTAAGAAGCGCTTTAGGGTTCCTTGGGTTTCGGATTTTTCCTGCAAAAAGAATACCCAAGTGAAGCGGGAAAAATCATCAACTATAACAAGACCATACTTACTTCCCCCGATGCTGAGATAGGCAACGGGGCCGAAGAGATCCATGTGTAGGAGCTCCAGTGGTCTTGATGTCGTCATCACATTCTTGCTGTGATGAGTGCTTCCCACCTGCTTTCCTGCCTGGCATGCTGCACAAAGTCTGTCTTTCTCAAAACAGACATCGGATAGTTCTAACACATGATCTCCCTTTAGAAGTTTATGAAGGTTCTTCATCCCAATATGTGCTAGACGGTGATGCCAAAGCCAGCCCATATTAGTCTTAGCGATTAAGCATGCATCTAGATCGGCATTCTCCTTTGAGAAATCAACTAAATAGAGCTTGTCGTCTAATACACCCTTAAAAGCTAATGAACCATCACTCCTTCTAAAGACAGGTACATCAATATTTGTAAATAAACAATTGTAGCCCATATGACACAATTGACTTACAGACAATAAATTATACCCAAGTGACTCTACTAAAAACACATTTGATATTGAGTGCTCGGTCGTGATGGCTATCTTGCCCAATCCTTTAACCTTGCCTTGATTCCCATCTCCAAAAATGATGGTGTCTTGGGAATCCCTGTTCTTGATGTAGGAGGTGAACATTTTCTTCTCCCCATCATGTGGTTTGTGCATCCGCTGTCGATAATCCAGCTTGAGCCCCCGGATGCATAAACCTGCAAGGCAATTAAGCTTGGGTTTTAGGTACCCAACTCTTGTTGGGTCCTACAGGGTTAGTTACAACAACTTTTGGAACCCAAATGCAAGTTTTGTCTCCCTTGCATTTAGATCCCAATTTTCTAGCAACTACTTTGGCATTTTTGCATAACAATACAAAAGAAGCATTACATGTTTGATACATAGTAGTTGGACCAGTGTAAACTTTCCTAGGCGCACGAGAAATAGTATGATTGCACCTAGGCCTACTCTTATCATGAACATATGTGGAACTAGAAGCAAACATAGCATGTGAATCATGATAAGTAGGTAAAGCAGCATGATCATAACATTTATCATGCTAATAAACTTGCTTGACATGAGCATAAAGGTAAGCATGGTTCTTTTGATCATGTGAAGAACTACTGGCCATAGGAGCCTTCCCTTTCTCCTTTTTGAGACTAGAAGTCCTTTGGCTTGTTAAGTTCTTGGTTTCCTTTCGAAAACCAAGTCGATCCTTAATTGAGGGGTGTCTACCAACTATGTAGGCATCCCTAGCAAATTTAAGTTTCTCATAATTATCCATGCAAGTCTTAAGTTGAGCATTAAGACTTGCAACATCATTGTTTAACTTGGCAATAGTAGAGGCATGTTCATTACAAGCATCAACATCAAGGTCTTTACATCTATTGCAAATAACAACATGCTCTACACATGAACTAGTTTCATTTACTTTCTCTAGCTTAGCATTCAAATCATCATTTAAATTCTTTAAGCTAGAAATAGATTCATGACAGGTAGACAATTTGGAAGACAGCAGTTCATTCTTCTTAATTTCTATAACAAGAGATTTTTGAACACTAACAAACTTATCATGTTCCTCATAGAGTATATCTTCTTGCTTTTCTAAAAGTCTATCATTTTCATTAAGAGCATCAATTAGTTCATTTATCTTATCTACCTTAGATCTATCTAGTCCTTTAAATAAATCACTATAATCTATCTCATCATCGGAAGATTCCTCATCGCTAGAAGAAGAATACTTTGGAGTATCTCGAAAATGTACCTTCTTGTCCTTCGCCATAAGGCACGTGTGTCGTTCATTGGGGAAGAGTGAAGACTTGCTGAAGGTCGAGGCAGCTAGTCCTTCATCTTCGGAGTCGGATGAGGAACAGTCGGAGTCCCATTCCTTTCCGATGTGCGCCTCGCCCTTGGCCTTCCTATAGTTCTTTTTCTTTTCCCACTTCCCATGCTTTTCTTGTGCCTGGTCACTATCATTATCGAGCCATTAAGCTATAAAATGACCAGTCTTACCGCATTTGAAGTAGGAGAGTTTTCCCCTTGACTTGTTCTTGTTGGGGTACTCCTTGTGTCCTTTTAGTGTGGTCTTGAAGCGCTTGATGATGAGCGCCATCTCATCCTCATCGAGCCCGACAGCCTCCACTTGTGCTACCTTGCTAGGTAGAGCCTCCCTGCTGCTGGTTGCTTTGAGAGCAATGGGCTGCGACTCGTAGACGGGAAGTGGACCGTTCAAAGCGTCATCCACATATCTTGCCTCCTTTACCATCATGCGCCCGCTTACGAATTTTCCGAGGATTTCCTCGGGCGTCATCTTGGTGTACCGAGGGTTTTCAAGAATAAGATTTACAAGATGGGGGGTCAATAACCATAAATGACCTAAGCATGAGTCAGACGACGTCATGATCTATCCATCTTGTACTCCCGTAGCTTCGGATTTTGTTGACAAGGGTCTTTAGCCTGTTGTATGTCTGTGTTGGCTCTTCTCCCCTTATTATCGGAAATCTCCCCAGCTCGCCTTTCACCAGTTCCATTTTGGTGATCATGGTGGCATCATCCCCCTCGTGAGAGATCTTGAGGGTATCCCAGATTTGCTTGGCATTGTCCAAGCCACTTACTTTGTTATATTCATCCCTGCAAAGAGATGCTAGCAAAACAGTAGTAGCTTGGGCATTTTTATGTATTTGTTCATTAATAAATACGGGATTGTCAGTGCTATCAAAATGCATTCCATTTTCTACAATTTCCAAAATGCTAGGATGGAGGGAAAATAGGTGACTACGCATTTTATGGCTCCAAAATGAGTAATCCTCTCCGTCGAAGTGTGAGGGTTTTCCAAGTGGAATAGAAAGTAAATGAGCATTTGACTTGTACGGAATACGGGAATAATCAAAGTAGTAGTTTTGATTAACCGTTTTCTTTTTGTACGAGGAGTCATCGTCGTTGTCATCCCTTGGTGAAGAAGAGGAGGCATCGCTGTCGTAATAGATAATCTTCTTGATGCGCCTCCTCTTCTTCCCGTCCCTCTTCTTGTGACTCGAGCTTGAGTCAGTGGGCTTGTCCTCTCTAGGCTCATTGAGGAGGGGCTCCTTCTCCTTGTCGTTGATCACTATCCCCTTGCCCTTAGGATCCATCTCTTCGGGCGGTTAGTCCCTTAGATGAAGAGTACAACTCTGATACCAATTGAGAGCACCTAGAGGGGGGTGAATAGATGATCCTGCAATATTCAACACTAATAGCACAAACTTGGTTTATAAAATGTTAGTTAGATTAAACCAAGTTGCTATAGAGCGAGCTCTTGAGAAGAAATCAATCACAGAGAAAAGCAACACAAGAGACACGGTGTTTTATCCCGTGGTTCGGCCAAGTAACACTTTCCTACTTCCACATTGTGGCATCCCAATGGACGAGGGTTGCACTCAACCCATTTCAAGTGATCCAATGATCAACTTGAATACCATGGTCCTTTTCTTTAGAGTTCTTTTCCCATTTGCGAGGAATCTCCACAAGTTGGAGCCTCTCGCCCTTACAATGTTAATCATAAGAGAAGCACAAGAGTAAGGGTGGGAAAGCAACACACGTAAGACTCAATTCGCAGCAAACACACGCACACAAGCCAAGACGTGAGCACAAAACACGGTGCAGGGAGTTTACAACTCAAACGGTGCTCAAATCTCTAACACGATGAACCGATTGCGTGATTGCAGAGTCTAGGTGTCATAGGATGTTTAGTGAATGCTTGGTGTAGTGCTCCATGCGCCTAGGGGTCCCTTTTATAGCCCCAAGGCAGCTAGGAGCCGTTGAAGTTCCATTTGGAAGGAAATTCTTGCCTTCTGTCGGGTGGCGCACCTTACAGTCCGGTGCACCACCGGACATGAACAGTAGCAGTCTGGTGCCCGATCTCCTTCCTTATTAGGCACAGCCGACCATTGGACCTCCGGTCCTATTGGCGTACCAGACACTTTCCGGTGTGACCAATCGATCGTTGGCGCGGGCCCCGCGTCGCCCGCTGATTGCGTTGCCGACCGTTGGCGCAGGCGGCTTTGGCTCACCGGACAGTCTGGTGAATTTTAGCCACGGCGCCATTACTTTTTCACGAGAGCGACGAGTTCGTCGCCGGGCCAGCCTGGGCACCGGACACTGTCCGGTGCACCACCGGATAGTCCGGTGCACCACAGGCTGGTGCTAGTTTGACAGAACTCAACCAATCTTTCTCCAATTCAATTTCTTTTGATTTGGCATGATTCCTGGCACTTGGATAAATAAATATATTAGTACCCAAAAACAATTTACTAACGCCGGATACATACCTTGTTCTTTGATTTGCATCTTAGCACTTATGAACCAACGTATTTTGTGTTGGGCATCTAATCACCAAAACATTTATAGAAATGGCCCAAGGGCACATTTCCCTTTCACTAATCCATCCCTTACTCTTATTCTTGATTGTGATCATATTGTGTAAGGTGTGAGAGACTACAACTTGTGGAGATTCCTCACAAACGAGATCATACTATAAGAAAGACTAATCGTGGTACTCAAGCTTGATCTCTGGATCACTTGGGAGAGGTTAAGTGAAACCCTCTCCATTGGAACGCCTCAACGTGGAGGTAGGCCTCGGCCGAACCACGAGATAAATTGACGTGTCTTTTTCTATGTTTCTTTCCTTGCGAATTTGTTCTTCCGAGCTCTGTACTTCACATTCATAATTGCTCTAGTTTCAATACATATATTGTGAGAGCAAATAAGTGAAAAGATTATCCTTCTATTCTTGATTGAGCTTGGTTTTAGTTTCACTAACCCCATTTATAGACCAAGTTTGTTGTTTTTAGTTAAAGTTTTCGCAGGATCACCTATTCACCCCCTCTCTAGGTGAAATAAAAGCAGCCAACAAGCAGAAGGTGCTTTTCATCAGCTTCTCAAATAAGTTGCTTTCCTAACGAGCAACAGTTATCCCAAACGGGGCCTACATCACGAAGGACCTTAGTAGCTTCCTTAAGGGTGTCCCATTGTAACACCCTAAAATCTTAACTTGTGATTTAAGGAAATCCTTTAAAAATATATATATAATAATCATCATACTAATAAAGTACCCTTGAGAAATAATTAAACTTTAGATTCCACCGTTTATAAAGTGATTGGTCATAATAAAATAATGTTAGCTAAATCATATCTTGATAAAGATTTAGACATTTGAAAATGTTTTCTATCAAAACAAAGGAATCATAATGTAAAATTTGAATTCAAATTATAAATGAGAATATAAAACAGAAAATGAGTAAAAAGAAAGGAATTTTAATTAAGTCAATTACCCTCTCCATAATTAAATAATAAGAAGAAAGGTAAATAATATAAATGTAAACAGTGGTAGTATTATTCAGATTAGAATTATGGCGGATATTTGGAAACCTGAAATTCAAAACAGGAATTTAAAATATAGTTTGAATCTTTAAATTTGGAAATAGAAAATATTGAAAAAAGGAAAAAAGAAATGGGGAGCACACTTGGGCCGGCTTCAGCTCGTTCAGCCCACTAACCCCACCCGACCCATTTCCACTTTTGCGCGCGCGGCCCGCCCACGTACACGCTGCGCGCCCTGCGTCACCATCATGTGGGACCGCCTTGGGGGGTTCGTCTTCCTGGCAGGCGCGTGTCGTGCCAAGATCCAACCGAATCGCTATGCCGCTGTCGGGAATCTCGGATCGATCCGGCTGGATGCGCGTGTACTGCTTCTGTTTGGACTCCGCATCTCGCGCCTATATATGTGACTGCCCGCGCCTAGCTCCTTCCATCGACAAAATCCGCAAATCCCCATCTACGGGCGAAGGAAAGCTCTGGTCGCCCTCATCTAGTGTCGAGCTATGAATCCCATCCATGGTCTCGCCTTGCTCATTGCTCCGTATAGCATCGGTTAGGGCATTGATAGGTTCACCAGGGCCGCCTTGGGGAGCCCCACCCATGGCGCTTCCATGGCAGGCTAGCCGCCACCATCCTGGCCTGGGAAAGAATATGGGTTGTGCACCGTCGGATCAGTAATGTGCGGTCGAGATCGGTTCAAGAGTAACGACTCAGCCGAACCGTGATGGGTCGTCCGATCAGAATCCGAGGAACGTGATTAGATCTCGGGTCATGTAATCTAGTCCATCGATCTAACCACCAATGATCAGATTTGCATACCGGTTCGTAAATCTGACATCTATTCGTAACCAATTGATCGACATCCAATGGGTGGGATGCGATCACACCCCTTCGGTCGGTGACTTTTGTAAAAGAGACCCTGAAACACATGGAAATCAACCCGACGTCCAGGATAGTGTTAAAATCATTACAGAGAAGTCCCTGAAATTTGTAGTTTAAACCCTAGGGTCTCCTGTATTTATGGTCCTAGTCCAGATAACTAGAAAAAAATTAATTAAAATAAATACAGAAATCATTTTTAGTGCAAAAATAATGTCCCAGTCTTAGGAAATTCATAACTTTATGCATTTAACTCATTTTTGACCCGTTCCAGTTGCATTAAATTCATATTAATATTCTTTATCATCTAGAAACTATGTTTTGTTATGAAATATATGTTAAAATTCTGCACTTAATTTTTTTTTATATCTACCACTTAAAACTTCGAAAATTCATAACTCTTTAACAGTAACTCCGAATTTAGTGGTTCTCGAACCTGCGATCTTCTAGCAGCGTGTAGAATATTCTTACACTGTTTGTTCGCATGTTTGGTGTACTGTTATTTTTATGTGATCCCTGTCTATTTGTATGTATTGCTATGAGTACCAGCTAGGTTACGAGTCACTTGAAGACCAAGTTAGTATCTGGGGATCTCGAGTCTAAGGCAAGTTGTGCCCTTGATCACTTTTCTCTACCTAATAATATTCCTATTAATCACGGTGACTTGCTCAGGTTAATTTGATGGGACCTAATAGGTTTCCCTAGCATTGTTTATCCCCACCTTGCAAACAGATGATCTATTAGGTAGATTTGCTATTGCTCTACGTGATTTTGGGAAATTAATGTTATATTATGATCATGTTCCAATTATGTTGTTGTTTTAATTATTGTTCATGATAAGATCATCATGTTAATTGGAAAATGGAGAACCACCCGGGAAAACAGTGCTACCACAAGGGTGGAATGGGACGCCCTTGCCCAAGTAATTAGGAAAGCTAGAGAGAGAATACCTTACCCGAAAGGGGCAAGCGGGGAGGCGTCGCTGCAGAGTATAGGGAGGTTCTCGGGTCGAACTGCTACGATGGTAGTTCGGACGAGGGATTCCTATGCTTCCTGAAATCGTAGTGGGTATTCTCGAACTAGTAGAACTTTGGAAAGGCCTTGTAGTGCTACCCTGCCTCGCTTCCTTGGTAGAGGTGTATGCGGTCCGTACAACTCCGTGGCAAATGGGTAACACGACTTGTGAGTAAAGATGCACAACCTCTGTAGAGTGTAAAACTGGTATATCAGTCGTGCTCACGGTCATGAGCGGCTCGGACACTCACATGATTATATATTTCTATTATGGAATTAAACTTAATCTGTCATTTGCATTGCATTAATAGTGTTATTATTAATTGTGATCTCTTATTTATTTGGGTTGGTATCTACTTATACTTTGTAACTGCTAATAAAACTTTGACCAACTTTAAAAGCAATGATCAGCTTTAACCACCTCCTTCGGTAAGCCTTACACTTCACATGAGCCCCACTGTAAGTGAACTCATGCACATTATTCCCCACAACTTGTTGAGCGATGAACATATGTGAGCTCACCCTTGATGTACTCACATCCCCCAGGTCAAGGACAGGTACCACAGGATGGGGCGCATGAAGGATGTTGTAATGAGTTTGTGAGTGGTCTAGACCGTCGTCTCCCAGTCAACTTTGGGTTGTTGGATCATTGTCCTCGTATGATGTAATTATTTAACTATTTTGTACAAGAACTCTGTTATATATTAAAGATGGGACATTCGTTTCTATACCATGAGTCATCATATGTGTGAGGCTTGATGCCAGCACATATGTGAGTCGTGCCCGGGTTTGGCCCCCTAAATCCGGGTGTGACACCCATGTAAAGGTGCACTCCTCTGACATGTGGAGTGGGGTAAGGTCATCCTTTAGCCGCTTATCCTCTCCTGCAAGTCCCATGAGCCTTGAGGGGATCATTGCTACTTTCAAGGCCACCAGCCTTTTAGCTCAAGCCTTTGATTCTCCTTTTGAGGATGACATGCGCTTTGCCCCTTGTTCAGCCCCTCCTTAACCCTCCAAACTTCTTCCAGGTATTTGCCATAACCGGTTTTGAAGGTAAACCGAATGCGAACCATGTACGTGCCAGGATCAGAAATTCACGTACACAGCGATTACATAAATGACTCATCATAGCATAATGCTTCGAATAACAATAAAGAATAAGTAATAATATTAAAAACTCGAGTCATTTACATAATATAAATCAAAGTACACAGAATCAAAACGTAGCCAACGTAAACAAACCCACCACAGGCAGCTGACTTGGGGAGGTCGCTAGTCTAATCCTCAAACTCGTCGAAGTCCTGGAACTCCTGGAGATCCGCCTCGACACCTTCTTCTTTACCTGAGCATAGATTGCACCAAAGGCAACCTGGTGTTTTGTGAAAACAATGGTGAGTACACATCAACGTACTCAGCAAATGTCCCATTTGGCTGTAGTGGACTAGCTTTATGTGGGGTTAAAGTCAAGAAGTTGCTTTTAGTTGGTCAGGTTATTATTACTAGTAGAGAACCAGGTTTTAGCATTAACCCAAGTTGTTAACCCAAAAGTACCCTTTCCAAACGGAAAGAATACCAGAAACCATTACCATAATCATAATCAAAACCATCATCCTCAGCATCATCTGTAAACAAAGTAGCCATGATTCAATGTGTCTCTAATCAATGGAGCTCCCTTGGCCGCTCATAACTGCAAGCACGACTGATATATCAGTTTCATAACATTCTGCAGAGGTTGCGCACTTTACCCATAAGTCGTGATTCCCTTTCTAGCCCGGGCTTGCAAGACCCTTATTCACTCCCAAGGTGAATGGCCAGGGATTCACTACGAAGCCTTTACAAAGATTCCCTGAGGTTGTAGCCGCCCGTTAGGTTTCCTAAATATACCGCACTCCTCCCCAAGGGGCAATCCACCCTTGGCAGAGCGAGCCACATACACCGAGCCCCATTGACGGCATGACGACGAAGCGAACTACACCCTAGTTCCTCTAATTATTCAGCTAAGGGCGTCCCATGCCACCCTCATGGTTGCACTGTTTTCCCGGGCGGTCATCCAACGAACAGGTCCTTTTGGAGAGGCACTCGAGATACTACTCGAGTCCCCTTAAATGTCACAATATCATCATCATAATCAAAAGGGAAAATAACATATCATAAATAATCTCATCATGTTCATTGATTAGTGTGAAGCACTAGCATAAAGCTAAACTAAAATAATCCAACCCACATAGATAAACAAGGACATGATAAACAAAGCTAGTCAATTCTTAGGGATAACTGGTATAAATGCGGGGAGTTTATAAAATGAGTAGGACATAGATGGGTCAAGGGACACTTGCCTTCACCAAATAGATGCTTAGGGTCTTCAACTTTGTAGAACTCGAAGAACTTGATCCCACGATCGCCGAAGCTTGACCGTCGATTCCTCGAAGTTCGGAAATGGATCGCAGTCTATTCGCGACACAACGAATATAAACAGGCACAAGCAAACATATACTTGCATAAGAACATTACACCATATAAGACAAAATATTATAAAATCGAGCAATATAAAATAGAGAGCGCTTCTACGGTTATGCGAGGAAAAGAACCGCGATAGTCGAAGCTACGGTCGAGAAGTCGTAACGTTTACGCTACGCAAGTAATAATCAACACATTTAATTCGACATGACCGAATATAAATTATAACTGCTATTTAGTTTTGATTAAACCTGCTACACCATCAGCTGTCAAATAAATAACTAATATAATTAGCACGAGATATTCTAAGCGAGGTGAATTTACGATGCGCAAAACAATACGACAACGTGCAGACGATGTGCGGACATGCGCGACATAGCACGCTGACGACGCATGAAATAGTGTGCGCGACCAGCGCGAACCAGCACAATACCACATGCGGAACAGCACGTGCGACTATCGAGGAAACAAAATAGGTGACACGTTTATACTAAACAAATGTTAAATAAATAAAAGGTAGTTAAGTTAATATTAGCCATGTCAATGTTTATTATAATGCGCAAGTTGAACACTACACGTTTTACTCTAATTGGAATATTAATCTGATAAATATTAGTCGAGCAAACTTTAAGTTAATTATCTAAAATAGGTGACCTCACGAATTAACGTTATTAACACGAGTGTTTATAAGCAAAATAATCTATTATCATGCGCTAACGACGCGCGGCAAAGCGAGCGACATGCGTAAATGGCACACGCGATGCGCGCAAACGACGTGCGACAACGCGTGCGAACAGCACGCGCGAACGCGCGAACGGCATGCGACGACACAACATGTGGGAAATTGACTTTCCGTGTTTGTATTAAACAAATATTAATTCAACACATTGGAGTAGACATAATCTCATTAACATGTATTTGTAAAAGAGTGAATTAAAACTATAAATTAGTTTTAATCGGATTGCTATTTTAATTTCCATGAGATAAACAAATAATTATTAATTACTTAACTAAAATATGTGTCAAGACAAAATAATAGGTTTATCACGTACATGACGTTATTACGGAGCTAACGCAATAGGAACGAAGTCTAACGCAACAGGAACAAATTTATAACACAACGTATATTGAATAATATTTAAGTGACGTATAATATATTGAATAATTAACTATTCGCGGCTAAACACGACGCGACAAACGAATATCACCAGATTATAATTAAATGCGCAAAACTACATTTCTAAGTTGATTTTAGTTAATATAAACTATTTGTGTAAAACATTTTAGATAAATTGAAATTGTCAATTAGTCAACGATTATAGCGAAGCGATTAATTAATGTGCGCGGATCGCGCGCGACATACGCGAAACAACGTGAATGGATGGTGACGCACGCGGACCGCGCACGCGAACGACAACAACTGACACGTGCGAATGGCGCAAACGCGTGCATGTGCAAAAAAAAGGGGGGTACACGAGGTAGACGGGGTAGACGGGCGTCGTCTACGGGTAGACGAACGTCATCTAAACCCCGACGGCACGCTGTGCACACGTGGATGTGGGTACGTCCGCGGCACGAGCACGACGACAAGTGCGGGGCTATGACGACACGGTTTGGAACTAGTTTTGGCAACTTGCACATGATGTAGACGGAGAGTATACCGGGGTAGATGAAGCTCACCTCGGCTACGACGAGAGCGACGTAGACCCTGCTGCGCAGCGACAACAATAGCGCGACGACGAATCCCGCGGCGAGCCACTGCTCAGGCAAACGGCGGTGACGGCGAGCACGTGGGCTGCGCAGAGGGCACGCACGAGCGAGTCGTGGGCAAGCCGCGGGCACACCGGCCACGCGCCGCGGGCACACGCAGCCGCGCCGGGCGCCGAGATGGCCACGCCGGGGGCACAGCTGGCCGCACCGGGCACCGCAACTGTCAGGCCCGCTGGCCATGGTAGGGCCAGTGGACGCGCGGGTGAGGTCTAGCTGCTGTGCCGGCCATGGGTGACACCGGCTTGCGAGCCTGTAGGCCATGCGGGCGCGAGAGCAAGGTAGCAGGGGACTCGAGGGCCATGAGGACGCGCGCCGCGGACAGGCTTCGACAGCCATGGCCACGCCCATGGAGAAAAGGAACCATGCTGTGGCGCGACGCGGGGTTGCAGGGAGCCATGGCCGAAATAGAGAGAGGTCACCGTGGGGAAAGAAAGAGGAAGAAGGGGCTGACCTCGGTGACAAGAGGACGGTGGCACGGACGGCGAGCCGGTCATGGCGAGCACAGTAGGGCGGTTCCGATTTGGGGGGTCGTGGATGAACGTACGATGGGGAAACAGAGAAAATGGGGGGAGCAGTTATCGGAGAAGATGAACTGGGCGCCGTGGGGAGAGGATGGAGAGGGGAGGTGGCTAAGCGGGTGCGCGACATGGGCGCCGAAGGGAGCGGCCTCGCGGCTGAGCGAGCGCGCCTGTGCGCCGTGCGGGCAGGGCGGTGGCACCAAGATTTGGGGAGGAGCGTGCTGCGCCGGTGGGCCTGGTTGGGCCACGCGGCTGCACACGGGAGCGGGCCGGCTATGCTGGCGCTACTGGTGGGCCCCACGCAGCGACGTGGTTGGGCGCGCGCGCAAGCCCGCAGCGGAAGCTGGGCTGATTGGCGCAAGGCAGGCCGCGGGGCTGAGGGAGATTTTCCCTTTTATTATTTTTCTTCCTTTTCTTTTTCTATTTCCTGCTATCAAATTTATTTACTACAACGAACTACATATTAAATGGATACACACCAAAGCAAAACATCACACAAAAACAAATATATTTCTGCATGATGCATCAATCATTATTCCCTTAGGGTTTTATTAATAGCTATAACTGGAGTAAAATTTCCTATTACTTGAAAAAAATAAAGGAGTGAAAAGAAAGAGGAACAAGAAAGTAACACCTGAATTTGATGGATATTAGAGAAAAAAAATTATACCCCCAAATTCAGGGTGTTGCAGTATTACAAAGATCTCAGGACTGAGGGAGGTGGGTCTGCTACAGGGTCACCATCTCCTTCTGTTGGGGGCCGACCTTTGTTTTGAAGTGAACAAATGAATTTTAGGTATACAACTAATATAAGATGAAGCTAAGCCTCGTCCAAACAGCTATTGACAATGGCTGAAGCACCGTAAGGGAAAAGCTTCGCTCAGCACACACGGTCAGAAAGAATAAAACTCAAAGCCACAAGCTTCGGCACAGAGAAGCTTTCACGCAACAAAGGCCAAGACCTGCGTTGCAGAGGAAGGAGAAAATACAATGTCGCACTGATGTCATTTGTAAATAATGTGTGTAAATCCTTGAGGGACATGATTGTAATTTTGAACAAAGGCAGTCCGTCTTCCCTATAAATAGATGAACAGTTCCATGTATAAAGTACATTTTTGAGGACCGCAGCTTCGTGTTGCTCAGCCTTCGTGCCACCTTGTGTTAAGGAGCCGAAGGTACACTTGTAAATTAACTTGACATAAAGGAAGATGGAATTAAAACGCTAAAGGCATGTGTGATGAGTTTCATATTATGTTTTACATTGTCGTTCAATTCTACATTGTTTCATTTACATCTCCTCTTAAAGACCTTCATCCTTCGTGCCAACACTTCAAAGAAGTGTTAAAGGACGAAGGATCATATACTTAACTTGTGTTGCTTTGTCTTTGATACCTTAAGGGGATTGAAATCAAGTATCCAACATTGGCGCCTAGTTTTGGTGATCTCACGACAACAACAACAACTTACATCAAGTCGCCAAAAAAGGCAACAACAATCAGTTTCGTCCTCATGACCTTGGACCAACTAAGGGGACGAAGCTCTCCTTAGGGAGGCAAGAAATCAAAAGAGGAAGGCTATCAGCAAAGAATCACAAGACGAGGGCCACAACCATGACAATCTTCGTCATGAACTAGTCAACATCTAAGATTTCTTCTACGATGAAGTGAAAGGGAAATGGACCTAATCATTTCCTATAATCAATTTTGATGGTTGACGACCAACACTAACCACGTGGACTAATTAGTTTGTCTAGATGTCAATTATCTCAGGTGCATAAGGTTCATCATAAACCAAGAAAGAAATTCAGTTGGGGACACAATCAAATTTAGAGCAAGACATGAGAGTGTGCTGCCAAGAGGCGCACCGGACACTATCCGGTGCACCAGGCCAGACATCCAATGAACAGGCCACTCTCGAGAATTCTAGGGGCACCCTCCGCTATAATTCACTGGACTGTGTGGTGTGCACCGGACATGTCCAGTGTGCCAGCGGAGCAACGATCACTGTGCATCAACAGTCGACTGCAAAAGGGAAGAGTGATGAACAGTGCCGCACAGAAGTTAGAGGTCACCGGACATGTTCGATGTGGCATCGGACTGTCCGGTGCAGCAAAAGGACAAAGGGTCCCAACGGTCAATAGCTCCAAACCCCAACAGGCGCGCTGACGTTTTTGTGTTCATTTGCGCTCTTGTCGCTTGGATTGCCTTCTCTTCTTCCCATTCTTATTTCTAAGTGTTTGTAAAGCTAGCAAGAGACACCTAAGTGTGTGGTGGTCCTTGCGGAGTCTTAGTGACCCATTTGATTATGGAGAAGGCTCACTCGGTCTAAGTGACCGTTTGAGAGAGAGGGAAAGGGTTGAAATAGACCCGACCGTTATGGCCTCCTCAACGGGGATTAGGTTCTTTGAAACCGAACCTCGGTAAAACAAATCACTGTGTCCACTTATGTTGATTTCCATTTGATTTGTTTTCCCTCTTTCCTCTCTCTAAAGTTTCCTTGCCAATATTTATTTGAGTTTGCTCCCAAACGTCATCCACATCATTTGAGCAACTTGTGGCAAGAAAAACAATCTTTCACCACATATTTAATTCTAACGCTAAGTTCGGCCTTAGTGTGTGTTTAAGTTTATAAATTTCAGGTTTTGTCTATTCACCCCCCCTCTAGGCGACTTTCAATTAGTATCAGAGCCAGTGCTTCATTAAGAGTCTAACAAACTCGAAGTGATGTCTGGAGATCATGCCAAGAGGGAGATCGTGACCGGCGACAAGCCCACATGCTCGGGGAAGACTCTCTCAAGGGAGTCCTGCAACAAGTACAAGGAGTAATCCTCCTCCTTCGTCAAGTCACATAGGAGGGGTGACAAGAAGAAAAAGAAGATGAAGAAGGTGGTCTACTACGAGACCGACTCTTCAACACCCTCCACATCTGGCATCGAGTCGTCCACTACTTCTTAGCGCCATGAGCGGAAGAAGTATAGTAAGATGCCCCTATGCTATCCCCGTATTTCCAAACGTGCTCCTCTACTTTCTGTTCCCTTAGGCAAACCACCATATTTTGATGGTGAAGATTATCGTATGTGGAGTGATAAAATAAGGTATCATCTAACCTCACTCCACGAAAGCATATGGGACATTGTTGAATTTGGAGCGCAGGCACCACAAGTGGGGGATGAGGACTATGACTCGGACGAGGCCCCCCAAATTAGGCACTTTAACTCCCAAGCAACTTCTATACCCCTCGCCTCTTTATGTCGAGAGGAGTATAATAAGGTGCAAGGGTTAAAGAATGTCAAAGAAATTTGGGACGTCCTCAAAACGGTGCACGAAGGGGACGAGGTGACCAAGATCACCAAGAGGGAGACGATCGAGGGAGAGCTCGGTTGATTCGTCCTCAACAAAGGAGAGGAGCCGCAAGCGATGTACAACCGGCTCAAGACGATAGTCAATCAAGTGCACAACCTCGGGAGCACAAAATGGGATGACCATGAGATGGTCAAGGTTATTCTTAGATCCCTCGTTTTTCATAATCCTACTCAAGTTCAATTAATACGTGGGGATCCTAGATATAAGCAGATGTATCCCGAGGAGGTTATCGGCAAGTTTGTGAGCTTTGAACTTATGATCAAAGACTCCAAACACATTGTCAACTTGGAGCAAGGCGCCACCTCTACACCCAAGGTGCAACCCGTTGCATTCAAAGCAACAGAAGAAATGAAAGAGGAGTCTACACCAAGTAGGCTTCCAATCGACGCCTCCAAGCTCGACAACGAGGAGATGGCTCTCATCATTAAGAGCTTTTGCCAGATCCTCAATCAAAGGAGAGGGAAGGACTACAAGCCCTGCTCCAAAAGGGTGTGCTACCGGTGTGGTAAGTTCGGTCACTTTATAGCAAAATGTCCATATTCTAGTGAAAGTGACAGGGACGAAGACAAGATGGGGAAGAAGAAGATGGAAAAGAAGTACTACAAGAAGAAGGGCAACGAGGCGCACATGGGGTGGGAATGGAACTCCGACGAGAGCTCCACCGACTCCTCCTCCGACGAGGACGCCGCCAACATCGCCGTCAACAAGGGACTTCTCTTCCCAAACGTCGACCACAAGTGTCTCATGGCTAAGGATGGCAAGAAGAAGAAGGTACATTCTAGAAGTACCCCCAAATATACTACATCCGATGATGAGGGTAGTTCTAGTGATAATGAAGATGATTTAATTTCTCTTTGTGCCAACCTTAACATAGACCAAAATAAAAAAATTGAATGAATTGATAGGAACCATTAACGAGAAGGATGATCTCTTGGAATGCCAAGAGGATTTGCTCGTTAAGGAAAACAAAAAAAATTGTTAAATTGAAAAATGCTTGTTGGGGACTTGTTCTCAAATGCTATAAATTGAGAACAAGGCAACACAAAAATAGGTTACTTGTTAATGTCCTTCGTCCTTCGGAACATTATTTCCTTAAGGATAAAATGATCTTCGAACGAAGGTCATGAAGGACATACCTTTATCATTTCAACATATATATTTATACATATCAAGGGCGGATGAGACATGTAAAACATAAGGGATAATATGAACAAATGTATAACATCATCATACACATTTCTTATTATATAATCATAAATGAATGATGACAATATTGAATTACATTCGTACCTTTGGCTTGACAGAAAATGAAAGTACAAGCGTGACGCAAAAATGAGTACAAGTCAGCGTGAACAGTACGGGGTACTATTCATCTATTTATAGGCACAGGACACAGCCTATGAGAAATTACAATTATGCCCTTTACATTTACTATTGGCTTATAGAAAAATCTATGAGGACTGAACAGCCTTTTCCCTTTTAAGTCGGTTCCCTTTTCTGCGATTTAGCCGAAGCTTCCTTCCGCACAGCTTCGGAGCGCCGGCAACCTTCGTCACGATCAAGCTCCTCATCGTGCATGCTTTTATCATAAATCTGAAGATACCTGTCCATAAACCATACTTGGAAGACATTGTTAAATTATGTTTTTGAGGACCTTCGGAGGACGAAGGCCCCCAACAATGCTTATGCTCTAGAAGTAGAAAAATGTGAAAACTTGTCTAGGGAGCTTAGCATTTGCAATGATTCAATTTCCTGTCTTAGAAATGAGAATGCTAGTTTAAATGCTAAGATAGAAGAATTAAACTTTTGCAAACCCTCTACATCTACTGTTGAGCATGTCACTATTTGCACTAGATGTAGAGATATAAATGTTGAAGCTTTTGATGATCACATTGCTATGATTAAAGAACAAAATGATCACATAGCAAAATTAAATGCTAAAATTGTCGAGCATGAGCTAGAAAATGAAAAATTTAAATTTGCTAGAAGCATGGGAGACGCCCAAGCATTAAGGTGGCATTGGGTTCCAACAAGGGAGTCAAAGCAATGTCAAGCTTAATGCCCCCCAAGAATTTGTCTAATTTTGTTAAGGGTAAGGCTCCCATGGTTCAGGATAGAGAGGGTTACATTTTTATCCTGTAAACTATCCTGAGCATAAGATTAGGAAAATTCATGCTAGAAAACCTCATACTTGAAAGGGTAATGTGCCCTTGGGCAATTTCTATTATGTTTTGGTGATTAAGTGCCCAACACATTTAATTAAGTTCTTATGTGCTAAATGAAGAGAAAAGTGCAAATCAAGACATGAGGTATGTTTCTAGACTTAGTACATTGTTTTGAATACTAACATATTTTTGTCTAAGTGCTAGAAATAGGAAAAGAAAGAATTGCAAAAGACTTGGTTGTGTGCAGCCAAAGTCCAGCTCGGTCTGGCACACTGGAGTGTCTGGTGGTGCACCGGACAGTGTTCGGTGCGCCAGGCTAGTCTCCAGTGAACAGGCCGCTCTTGGGAAAACTTTGGCGGCGTACGACTATAATTCACTGGACTGTCCGGTGGTGCATCGGACTGTCCGGTGAGCCAACGGTCGCCAGCGCAACGGTCAACTGCGCAATCCGCGGGCGACGCATGGCCCGCGCCAACGGTCGGCAGGGGGCACCGGACAGTGTCCGGTGCGCCAACTCCCGAAGCTGCAATGGTCGTCTACGCCAGAAAAGGAAGGAGATCGGCACCGGACCGTCTACAGTGACTGTCCGGTGGCGCACCGGACTGTCCGGTGCGCTAATCGACAGAAGGCAAGGATAGCCTTCCTTGTTGATCTTCAACGGCTCCTAGCTGCCTTGGGGCTATAAAAGGGACTCCTAGGCACATGGAGGAGTAACCCAAGCTTACAAGAAACATTCTAAGACTCCAACACTCCAACTTCACGCATTCGATTCTTTGAGATAGTGACTTGAGCTCCATTTGAGTTGTGAACTCCATGCGTTGTGTTTTGAGCTCGAGTTGTGACTTGTGTGCGTGATTGTGCTATGGATTTGAGTCTTGTGTGTGTTGCTCTCCCCTCCCTTACTTTTGTGCTTCTTTTGTGATCATCATTGTAAGGGCGAGAGGCTCCAAGTTGTGGAGATTCCTCGCAAATGGGAGAAAGTCTAAGAAAGGAAAAATTGTGGTATTCAAGTTGATCATTGGATCACTTGAAAGGGGTTGAGTGCAACCCTCGTCCATTGGGACGCCACAACGTGGAAGTAGGCAAGTATTACTTGGCCGAACCACGGGATAAAAATCGCGTGTCTCTTATGTGCTTTCTCTTTGATTGTCTGTGTTCACAAGAACTCGCTTCAAGCTACTTAGCCGTTCTAACTTTCATAATTAAGTTTTGTGGCTATTAGTGATGAATTTTATAGGATCACCTATTCACCCCCCTCTAGGTGCTCTCAATTGGTATCGGAGCCGTTCTCTTCACGTAAGGGACTAATCACCTGAAGAGATGGATCCTAAGGGAAAGGGGATGGTGGTCAACGACAAGGAGAAGGAGTCCCTCTTCAACGAGCCAAGGGATGACAAGCCCATTGACTCAGGATCGAGCCACAAGAAGAGGGACGGGAAGAAGAAGAGGCGCATCAAGAAGATCATTTACTACGACAGCGATGCCTCCTCTTCTTCACCAAGAGACAACGACGATGACTCGTCCAAAAAGAAATCGGTTAATCAAAACTATTCATTTGATTATTCTCATATTCCATTCAATTCTAATGCTCATTTGCTATCAATTCCACTCGGTAAACCTCCACACTTTGATGGAGAAGACTACTCTTTTTGGAGTCACAAAATGCATAGTCACTTATTTTTCTCCATCCTAGTATTTGGGAGATAGTTGAAAATGGGATGCATTTTGATAGCACTGATAACCCTGTATTCATTAATGAACAAATTCATAAGAATGCCCAAGCTACTACTGTCTTGTTAGCTTCGCTCTGCAGAGATGAATACATTAAAGTAAGTGGCTTGGACAACGCCAAGCAAATTTGGGACACCCTCAAGATCTCACATGAGGGAAACGATGCTACAATGATCACCAAAATGGAGGTGATGGAAGGCAAATTGGGAAGATTTGCCATGATCAGGGGAGAAGAGCCAACACAAACCTACAACAGGCTCAAGACCCTGGTCAACAAGATTAGAAGCTATGGAAGCACAAGATGGATGGACCACGACGTCGTCCGACTCATGCTCAGGTCCTTTACCGTCATTGACCCTCATCTTGTGAATCTTATCCGTGAAAATCCCAGGTACACAAAGATGACGTCTGAGGAGATACTCGGAAAATTCGTGAGCGGGTGCATGATGGTAAAGGAGGCACGATATGTGGATGACGCCTTGAATGGGCCACTACCCGTCTACGAGCCGCAGCCCGTTGCGCTCAAGGCAACAAGCAACAAGGAGGCGCTACCAAGCAAGGTAGCACAAGTAGAGGCTGTCGGGCTCAACGAGAATGAAATGGCGCTTATCATCAAGCGCTTCAAGACCGCTCTTAAAGGACGCAAGGAGTACCCCAACAAGAACAAAACAAGGGGAAAGCGCTCCTGCTTCAAATGCGGTAAGACTGGTCACTTTATAGCAAATTGTCCCGATAATGATAATGACTAGGGACAAGAAAAGAGTGAGAAGAAGGAGAAGAAAAAGAGCTACAGGAAGGCAAAGGGCGAGGCACATCTCGGAAAGGAATGGGACTCGGACTGCTCTTCCTCCGACTCCAACGACGAAGGACTCGCTGCCTCGGCCTTCAACAAGTCTTCTCTCTTCCCCAATGAACGCCACACTTGCCTCATGGCCAAGGAGAAGAAGGTAAGTGTTCGAGATACCCCTAAGTACACTACTTCTAGCCATGATGTTTCTAGTGATGATGAAGTAGATTATACTGATTTATTTAAGGGTTTAGATAGAGCTAAAGTTGATAAAATCAATGAGTTAATTGATGCTTTAAATGAAAAAGATAGATTGCTAGAGAAGCAAGAGGATATTTTATATGAGGAACATGATAAGTTTGTTAGTGTGCAAAAACCTCTTGCTTTAGAGACTAAAAGAAATGAGATGCTATCTTCTGAGTTATCTGCTTGCCATGAAACTATATCTAGTTTAAAGAGTTTAAATGATGATTTAAATGCTAAGCTAGAGGAAGCTAATAAATCTAGTTCATGTGTAGAGCATGTTAGTATTTGTAATAAATGTAAGGACTTTGATGTTGATGCATGTAATGAACACCTTATTTCTATTGCTAAACTAAATGATGAGGTGGCAAGTTTTAATGCTCAACTTAAGACTTGCAAAATTGATTTTGATAAATTAAAATTTGCTAGGGATGCCTACACAATTGGTAGACACCCCTCTATTAAGGATGGACTTGGTTTTCGAAAGGAAACCAAGAACTTAACAAGCCAAAATGCTCCCATTCTCAGTAAAGAGAAAGGGAAGGCGCCTATGGCTAGCAGTTCTCAAAAGTGTCATGCCTACATTTATGATAGAAAATATTCTAGGAATTCTCATAGGAGTTATGATCATAATGCTTTTGATTCACATGCTATGTTTGCCTCTAGCTCTACTTTTGTGCATGGTAGAAGTAAGCCTAGGAGAAATCATGTTGAGCATCATGTGCCTAGGAGAGTATGTAATGAACCTTCTATCATTTACCATGCTTGCAATACTTCATTTGCGCTCTTATGTAAGAATGAAAAAGTAGTTGCTAGAAAGGTGGGATCCAAATGCAAGGGAGACAAGACTTGTATTTGGGTTCCAAAGGCTATTGTGACTAACCTTGTAGGACCCAACAAGAGTTGGGTACCTAAAACCCAAGTGTAAAATGCCTTGCAGGTTTATGCATCCGGGGGCTCAAGCTGGATTATCAACAGCGGATGCATAAACCACATGACGGAGGAGAAGAAGATGTTCACCTCCTACGTCAAGAACAAGGATTCCCAGGATACGATTATTTTTGGAGATGGGAACCAAGGCAAGGTCAAAGGTTTGGGAAAGATAGCCATCACAAGTGAGCACTCTATTTCAAATGTATTTTTAGTAGAGTCATTAGGATACAACCTCCTGTCTTTAAGTCAGTTGTGCCACATGGGCTACAATTGTTTGTTTACAAATGTTGATGTTTCTGTCTTTAGAAGGAGTGATGGTTCATTAGCATTTAAGGGTGTATTAGACGGCAAACTCTACTTAGTTGATTTTTCGAAAGAGGAGGTCGATCTAGATGCATGCTTAATAGCTAAGACTAGCATGGGTTGGCTGTGGCATCGCCGTCTAGCACATGTTGGGATGAAGAACCTTCATAAACTTCTAAAGGGAGAACATGTGTTAGGACTAACCAATGTCTGCTTCGAGAAAGATAGACCTTGTGCAGCTTGTCAGGCAGGGAAACAGGTGGGAAGCACTCATCACAGCAAGAATGTGATGACAACATCAAGACCACTGGAGCTTCTTCACATGGACCTCTTCGGACCTGTTGCCTACCTTAGCATCGGGGGAAGTAAGTATGGTCTTGTAATTGTTGATGATTTTTCCCGCTTCACTTGGGTGTTCTTTTTGCAGGATAAATCAGAAACCCAAGTGACCCTAAAGCGCTTTCTAAAGAGGGCTCAAAACGAATTTGAGCTCAAGGTGAAAAAGATAAGAAGCAATAATGGGTCCGAGTTCAAGAATATGCAAGTGGAGGAGTATCTTGATGAAGAAGGCGTCAAGCATGAGTTCTCCGCTCTCTACACACCACATCAAAACAATGTGGTAGAGAGGAAGAACAGGACGCTCATCGACATGGCGAGGACGATGCTTGGGGAATTCAAGACGCTCGAGCGGTTTTGGTCGGAAGCTGTGAACACAGCCTACCACGCCATAAACCGGCTATATCTGCATCGTCTCCTCAAGAAGACCTCCTACGAACTCCTTACTGGTAACAAACCCAATGTCTCTTACTTTTGTGTATTTGGGAGCAAATGCTACATTCTGGTGAAGAAAGGTAGACATTCCAAATTTGCTCCCAAAGCTGTAGAAGGGTTTTTACTAGGATATGACTCAAATACAAAGGCGTATAGGGTCTTCAACAAATCATCGGGTTTGGTTGAAGTCTCTAGCGACGTTGTATTTGATGAGACTAATGGCTCTCCAAGAGAGCAAGTTGATCTTGATGACATAGATGAAGATGATGTTCCGACGATCGCAATGCACACGATGGTGATAGGAGAAGTGCGACCACAGGAGCAACAGGAGCAAGATCAATCATCTTCCTCTACAATGGTGCATCCCCCAACTCTAGATGATGGACAGGTTCCTCAAGAAGAGATGCGTGATCAAGGGAGAGCAAGAGAAGAACAAGTCATGGAGGAAGAAGCACCACTGGCCCCTCCAACTCAAGTCCGAGCGACGATTCAAAGAAATCACCCTGTCGATCAGATTCTGGGTGACATAAGCAAGGGAGTAACAACTCTCTCACGTTTGGCTAATTTTTGTGAGCATTACTCGTTTGTCTCTTCTATTGAGCCTTTCAGGGTAGAAGAGGCCTTGCAAGATCTGGACTGGGTGTTGGCCATGCAGGAAGAGCTCAACAACTTCAAGAGAAATGAAGTTTGGAGCCTGGTGCCACGTCTAAAGCTAAACGTTGTGGGAACCAAGTGGGTGTTCCGCAACAAGCAAGACGAGCACGGAGTGGTGACAAGAAATAAAGCTCGACTTATGGCAAAAGGTTATGCCCAAGTTGCAGGTTTGGAATTCGAGGAGACTTTTGCTCCTGTGGATAGGCTAGAGTCGATTCGAATATTATTAGCCTATGCCGCTCACCACTCTTTCAGGTTGTTTCAAATGGATGTGAATAGCGCTTTCCTGAACGGGCCAATCAAGGAGGAGGTGTACGTGGAACAACCCCCTGGCTTTGAGGATGACAGGTACCCTGACCATGTGTTCAAGCTCTCTAAGGCGCTCTATGGACTTAAGCAAGCCCCAAGAGCATGGTATGAATGCCTTAGAGATTTCTTAATTGCTAATGCTTTCAAGGTTGGGAAAGCCGATCCCACTCTTTTCACTAAGACTTGTGATGGTGACCTTTTTGTGTGCCAAATTTATGTCGATGACATAATATTTGGTTCTACTAACCAAAAGTCTTGTGAGGAGTTTAGCAGGGTGATGACTCAAAAGTTTGAAATGTCGATGATGGGCGAGTTGAATTATTTCATTGGGTTCCAAGTGAAGCAACTCAAGGACGGCACCTTCATCTCCCAAACGAAGTACACTCAAGATCTTCTCAAGCGGCTTGGGATGAAGGACGCCAAGCCCGCGAAGACATCTATGGGAACTGACGGGCATGTCGACCTCAACACGTTGATCAAAAGGCATACCGGTCTATGATAGGTTCATTACTTTATTTATGTGCTAGTAGACCGGATATTATGCTTAGCGTATACATGTGTGCTAGATATCAATCCGACCCAAGGGAATGTCACCTTGTGGCCATTAAGCGGATTCTTAGATATTTAGTTTCTACGTCTTGCTTCGGGATCTGGTACCCAAAGGGGTCTACCTTTTACTTGATTGGATATTCAGACTCCGATTATGTTGGATGCAAGGTTGATAGGAAGAGTACATCAGGGACGTGCCAATTCCTAGGAAGGTCCCTGGTGTCTTGGAGTTCAAAGAAACAAACCTCTGTTGCCCTATCCACCACTGAGGCCGAGTATGTTGCTGCAGGACAGTGTTGCGCGCAACTACTTTGGATGAGGCAAACCCTCCGGGACTTTGGCTACAATCTGAGCAAAGTCCCACTCCTATGTGACAATGAGAGTGCAATCTGCAAGGCGGATAATCCTGTTGAACATAGCCGCATTAAGCACATAGACATCCGGCATCACTTTTTGAGAGACCACCAGCAAAAGGGAGATATCGAGGTGTACCATATTAACACCGAGAACCAGCTAGCCGATATCTTTACCAAGCCATTAGATGAGAAAACCTTTTGCAGGCTCCGTAGTGAGCTAAATGTCTTAGATTCACGTAATTTGGATTGATTTATAGCATACATGTGGTTTATGCCTTCGATCATGTTACTTCATGCATTTATGTAATTTTTTTGCTTATTCATGGTACTCAAGTTGTGCAAGGGATCCCCGGACCTCACAAGTCCATGTGTGAATGATGCACATATTTAGGGGGAGAAGTGCTACAACTTGACCCTTTGAGACTAACCCTTGTGTTTGAGTTTACTTAATGTAGTCTCAAAGGTGAAATGAAAGGGAAAGGTGAACTTGGACCATGCAAAGACTTCCACTGCACTCCGGTATTAGTGTACTAACCTCCAAGTTCATTCTTATGCTCTAGTTGCCTTTTTGCTCTTAATTGATGTTGGGGGCCTTCGTACTCCGAAGGTCCTCAAAAACATGATTTGACAATGTTTGCCAAGTGGATTATATGAACAGGTACCTTCGGACTCAGAATTGTGAACATGAAGTACGGTCAGGACGAAGCCTGAACCAGACGAAGGGGGATTGAAATGGAGGACGGGCTGATTACCAAGCTCTACGAAGGATGATGCACAGCCGAAGCTGTGCGCAGGAAAGCTTCGTCGCGATAGCAGAAAGGGGAACCGACTTAAAGATGAAAAGACTACTTAGGCCTTGACAGATTTCCATAAGTCATTAGCAAATGTAATGGACATGAATGTAATTTTGTATGGGCTGTGTCTCACGCCTATAAATAGATGAACAGTACTCCCGTACTGTTCACGCGGACTTGGCATTTGCTTTTGCGTCATCCTTGTACTTTTGTCTTCCTGCAATCCGAAGGTACATTTGTAATTTGAAGTCATTTCTATTGTTATATGATAATAAAATAGAAATGACATTATGATAAAATTTAAACACTTATATTATTTTCTATGTTATGTATATGACCTTCGTCACATCTTATTGCGTTTACGAAGATACATTGTTTGTGACCTTCGTCCGGAACACATTATATCCCGAAGGGAAATAATGTTTCGAAGGACGAAGGACCTTATCATTTAACACTTTCTATGTTGCCTGGTTCTTAACCCGAAGCATTTGAGAACAAGTCACCAACATTGGCGCCCACCTCCGGTGAACTCACTTCCACTTCGAGTTTTTGGAATACCTTCGGAAGCCATAGACCCTCGCTATGGCACCGAAGAAAGCTTCAGCGACTGGGGCTGCAGCTCTGCAACCGCTGGACCACAACCAGGAGACTGTCTCTCTTCGGGAGGCCCGAAGCCAGAAGAGGAAGGCCGTCAGCCCGACGCTTCAGGAGGATGAGCTAGACCAACAGATCAGGGATATGGAGATGCTACATCAACAGGTGCAGAGGAAGAAGGAGAAGATGGCCAGGCTAGCTGAGTTGCAAAGGCAGATAGACGAAGCCTCTGAAGAAGTTCGCCATCTTACTCACGATGAGCAGAACAAAAGGCCTCAGCAAAAAGACCTTCATCAGGAGGGCTTCTTCAACGAAGATGACTGGTATGACAATTTCCATCATGGAAATTTTGTTTTCGATGATGCTTCTCCCCTGTCCGCTGAGCTGCAGGCTACACCCTGGCCTCCATCCTACAAGCCACCCCAGCTTCCCATGTTCGATGGCCATTCAGACCCAAAGCAGTTTTTGATGAGCTACGAAGCAACAGTGTCTTCGTATGGTGGCAACGCTGCAGTCATGGCAAAGTCTTTTGTTATGGCTGTTAGGAATGTCGCTCAGACCTGGTATTCCTCCCTTCGACCAGGAACGATTACTTCATGGCAAAAGCTGAAGGACATGTTGTTAACCAGCTTTCAAGGGTTTCAGACGAAGCCGGTCACTGCTCAAGCCCTGTTCCAGTGCACTCAGGATCATGAAGAATACCTTCAGGCGTATGTCAGAAGGTTCTTGCGTTTGAGGGCGCAGGCACCAACGGTGCCCAATGAAATTGTCATCGAAGCCATGATCAAGGGGCTTCGTCCTGGACCTGCAGCTCAATACTTTGCTAGGAAGCCTCCTCAGACTCTGGAGAAGCTGCTCCAAAAGATGGACGAGTACATTCGTGCCGACAATGATTTTCGCCAAAGAAGGGAGGAGGCTTTCAGATTTTCTGAAATGACCAGGGGCTTCGGAGGAAGATTCTATCCGAGGCATGTCAGGTCCATCCACAACTCTACTCAAAATGATGATAAGGGGAGTCAGCAGAACAGACCGCAGTGCTCCTCACAGGCTTCGGGGCAACAGCAAACTTTTTTCCGGCCACCAGCTCCAAGAGGCAGAGGCGCCAGGGGCTTCGGCGGAAGATTTGGAGATCAACCAAGGAGGGTATTTTGCTTATTCTGTGGTGAAAACAAGGGCCATACCACCAGGATGTGCCATGTTACTATCCAGAAACAAAAGGAGCTAGCAGAAGCTGCAGCGCAACAGGGCCAGCCGAAGCAGGTCATGCATACTGCTTCGTACCATCAGCCTTACATCCCGGAATACGTGGGCAACCATCCTGCAGTTTCCGTAGCTTCGGCGAGTCAACCTCAAACTTCATGGCAATAGCCCCACCTCCACCTCCGCTGCAACAAGGCCAACAGCCGGAAGGGAGCCAATATGCTCCGCATCAAAGGGATCTCAGAGAGCAATCTGAAGCTCGCACAGTCAATAGTACTGTGCCAGAGTCGAAGCACATTCATTGACAAATATCCTACTTTGATAGCAGTCTTTTCCCTTTAGATCTATTTTCTGTGTAATAAAGAACATTTCAGTTTTCATGTAATAGTTTCGTGGTTGGTTATGAGGAAAACCTATTTTCTCCGCAGGCTTAAGTTGCTGAAGCTTAAAAATTTGCGGTAACAAGGAGGACCTTCGAATTATTAAAAATCCTTCGAAGCAACAAAAAGTCGTTCTAAGGAACGCAGAGTAAGTTGCTGAAGTAACAAAAAGCCGTTCCAAAGGGAGCACAGTGTAAGTTTTTTGCTCCAAAGACGTTCCTAAGGGAATGCAGAGCATACAGCGAAAAGTCAACGCTGATACCGCCTAAGTAAAAGGCGAAGAAGCTCCAAAGACGTTCCTAAGGGAATGCAGAGCTTACAGCGAAAAGTCAACGCTGATACCGCCTAAGTAAAAGGCGAAGAAGCTCCAAAGACGTTCTTAAGGGAATGCAGAGCTTACAAAGATATTTTGTGTGTATCTTCGGAACAAACGTCATTTACATAACATAACATCATCACATCATTTTGCATAGCATAAGCATCATACACCATGTTGCATATGGCAAAAGAAGGGGACACAGTATCAACTTTCGAAAGGACGATTTGAGAAAGTGAAAATTGTGTAAAGTCACGAGGGAATACAATGTTAATCTTCGGAATACAGCTTCGGAGAATGTTTTTACGAAGCATGGACGAGCTTCATCAGAGTAATATCGAAATTGTACAGCTTCGAAGAATGTTTTCACGAAGCGTGGACGTGATTCATCAGAATAGTTTTAATGGAGAATGTCTTCTTCACGAAGCATGAAAAGAAGGGAAGGTGTTTTTTCGCCGAAGGCTCAAAAATGGTATGTATGTAGAATTTCATGCATCGTAAAGAATTGAATAATGAAAAGAGACTTGTATATTACATTCAAATGTACAAAAAATTACATAGATCACACTGCAAATGTTTTTTTCTAATAACACCTAGTCTTCTCTTAATACTACTTCGGCAGCCTCATTTAGAAGTTGTTCAACAACTTTATCCATGATAGCTTCGGCCATTTGTTTAATTTCGTCATCCCCTTTTGCGTGAGGGTCAGCAGACGATCCAGCAGGTTCTGAGGGAAGAGAATATTTCTGCATTACTATTACAAACCGCGAACAAAGTTTGAAATAAAAATTACAACACAATAAGAACGACTAATTAATACCTATTTGCCCTTCGGGCTCTGTACTTTTTTCGGCAACTTCTGTCACTTTCCTAGCATCATGGATGCCTTTTTCACTCCTTTGAATAATTTCTTGCGCCATTTCTCGGCCGCCGTTGTCCCAGACATCAGTAAAGAATTTACCACCAACCATGCTTGCTTCGGCCGAGGGGTCTTTGATGTCTTCGGAGGATAAGGCAGCTTCGGACTGAGCTAAAGATTTTACATGCCCGCAACCTTTCTTCTCCAAAACAGTAGCAACTCCCCTGGCGCCCGAAAAAGCGCAGATGTCACCGCGGCTACTCAGGATTTCCTCGAAGGCCTCTGCTTTGTGACTGATCCATTCCAGTGGACCTTCAGGATTGCCTCTTGAGAAATTCTCTTCACTGGAAAATGCGCCCACGCTGGCGAAGCTGGTTTTAATTTTCTTTACGCATTCCATGGATTTTTCGTAGCATTTTTTCTTAGAAGACCGAAGCTCTTCCACGGTTGCTTCCAAATGATCAGCCCATTGGTCGCTACATTCCCGTCTTGTTTCTTCAAGTATGCGTTCTTCTTTCGCCCGGGCCAGTTGCTTCTGAAGATCTTTAATTTCGCGTCTGTGAGCTTCGGCCTGAACCTTTGCAGCAGCTTCGTCCTTTTTTATCTTGTCTACTAATGTAAGCAGAATTTTATCTTTTTCTAGAGCTTCATTTCTCAGTTTAATAACTTCTGAACGTAAATTGTTGAACGCAATTTCGTAGCTTTCATCTTCGGCACTCTTTTGTGCTCTTAATGCGTTGCTTAGGATTAAACCCTATACGAAAAAGAATCCATATAAGAATAAAAGAATGAATTACCTATTAAAAAAAATTTTCAAGCGTCTAATTCCCATACCTTTAGGCTATTGTACGCAAGACTGTCCGCGAGATCCTCCTTCGTCATAGCACATAATCCAGCTTCGAGCTTCGGGAAACCCATACTTCTAGCCATCTCCCGGCAGACAGATAATTCTTTGTTATTAGGGAGGCAGTATAGGAAGTCATCTTCATTTGTCCCATTGAACACTACTGCCCCCTTCGGATACTTTAACTCTCTAGCATAGTGATTGGCTTCATAAGTCTCTTCTTCAGATAATTTCTTCCCCGAAGCATGTCGCACGATGTAATCGCATATGCTGGAAGGAGCTTCGGGGGCGGCAGTGTCAATTTCTTCAACCAAAACTGGTTCTGATATTTTCTCGGTTTCCAAAGATTGTTTCTTGGTGGGCTCTGAAGGCCCAGCTTCAGCTTCAGCTTGTTGTTTTGAAGCTTCAGTAGACGCTTCAGCAAGTTCAACAGTCTTCTTTGGAGTTGTGCTTGAAGACTTAATTGTCTCCAAGACATCTAGTACGTTCACCATTCTTTTTCTTTTTGGGGTCACCAATGGGCCCTTTTGATTTTTTATTGTTTCGACATTTGCTGAAGGACTTAAGATTTCCGATACTTTTGGCCCTTCAATCTTCGGTTTTTCTACTTTTTCTGCTGAAGGCGCTTCAGTTTTCTCTTCTATCTTCGGCACTGGAGCTGGTTCTGTAGCTTCAGAGGCCAAAGAGACTTCACCAATAAATTCTGGCACTGTGGCCGGCTCAATAAAACGCGCTCGGTGGGTGAGCACCTTCATCTTTTTCCTTTGCGGCGCTGGCTCACTAGTAGCACTCGTGGTAGCTTCTGTCGCAGGAGAAGTATTTTTCTTTTGCGACCCAATACCGGATAGTGATAGTCAGGGTAGACAAACCCGACTGCGTCAAATACCCGGTTGAGCCTTTTCTTCTTTCGGCCTCCGAAGGCTGCTGATAACGCAGTATTCTCGGCCTTCGAATATGCCCCAAGCAGTTCGTCACTTAATGTTTCAATGCTTTTCAACCAGTCATCATCAGGTTCAACAAACTTATCCCCGTATTTGAATGTGTATTTCAGTCTGACCAGTCCGCCTTCGTCGGACTCTTTGATGGTCTCCTTCGGCATTTCCCACTTTCCTGCAAGTGGCCACACCCTGAAGGCAATATGCTCTTGGACCAAGTCCCTTGTCCCAATGAAAGAGCAGATTACGCCGAAGGCTCTTTGGCATTCCTCGGCTGCTTCATCCATTTCAACCTTCGGCCTTCGAAGTCCGAAGCGTTGCCAGATGGGGCGCATAATGATATTCTTGACATCTTCTTGCGCTGTTAAGTCATTCTTTACATAGAACCACTCTGTCATCCAGGCTCCGGGCCACCTCTTCCGGAAGGTTGGCACAGGGCGGCTTGACCCGGAGCGGGCACCGAAGCTGTAACACCCAAAGTTGTTGTGATATTGTTCTTTCCCCCAGGGCTTCGTCTCATATAACAACTCATGAATGTTGCAAAAGCTTTTAGCATTTGGTTCTAAACCTTGGCTTCTCGCAGCCCAGACAAACATCCCCATTCTTATGATAGCTTCGGGAGTAATTTGATGAAGGTAGACTTGAAATGTTTTCAGGACTTCAACAACAAAGTTGTTTAGGGGGAATCGAAGCCCAGCCTTGAGAAAGCTTCGGAAGATTACGACTTCATCTTCTTCGGGGGTGGGAGAAGTCTTTTCTCCAGCATCAGCCCTCACAATAGATATATCTCGAAAATACCGCCCCCTCATATTATCAATATGACTCTGCTTAATAGTGGTTTTCCCGAAAACCGTGTGACTTGGCCGCCATGGTCGATCTTCGGACTCTTCCCCACCACTTTCTACATCATAACTGTCGCTGTCACCAGTATCTTCAGACAAACCTTCCAGAATCTCCTTGGTAATTTTTTCCGTATTGGTCTCTGCCATCGCTATAAGGAACCCCAAGTTCTTCTCTTCGTCAAGGCTCAGCTTCATCTCAGCAGCAACCTTCTTATCTTCAGACAGCTTCGGAAACACTAAAAAACTGTTTTCCAAGCCGAAGCTTCAAAACCAAAATATCAGCAAATCTTAGTGCGCAAGAGCTAAAAATTTAGTGGGCGAAGGCAGATGGCAAGCGAGAGTACCAAAATGAGTTTGCGTTACGATCTTACTTATACGCCCAGTGCGTTGAAAATTGAAAGACCCCGCTTGTCAGTGAATGTTGCTATTCTAGCAAAGGGAAGGTGTTTTTTCGGACCTTCGGCTTAAGGCCTTCGTCCATATCGCAATCTGAATCTGTCATTAACAAATTAATATTGCGAGGGGCTACTATTGGGGGCCTTCGTACTCCGAAGGTCCTCAAAAACATGATTTGACAATGTTTGCCAAGTGGATTATATGAACAGGTACCTTCGGACTCAGAATTGTGAACATGAAGTACGGTCAGGACGAAGCCTGAACCAGACGAAGGGGGATTGAAATGGAGGACGGGCTGATTACCAAGCTCTACGAAGGATGATGCACAGTCGAAGCTGTGCGCAGGAAAGCTTCGTCGCGATAGCAGAAAGGGGAACCGACTTAAAGATGAAAAGACTACTTAGGCCTTGACAGATTTCCATAAGTCATTAGCAAATGTAATGGACATGAATGTAATTTTGTATGGGCTGTGTCTCACGCCTATAAATAGATGAACAGTACTCCCGTACTGTTCACGCGGACTTGGCATTTGCTTTTGCGTCATCCTTGTACTTTTGTCTTCCTGCAATCCGAAGGTACATTTGTAATTTGAAGTCATTTCTATTGTTATATGATAATAAAATAGAAATGACATTATGATAAAATTTAAACACTTATATTATTTTCTACGTTATGTATATGACCTTCGTCACATCTTATTGCGTTTACGAAGATACATTGTTTGTGACCTTCGTCCGGAACACATTATATCCCGAAGGGAAATAATGTTTCGAAGGACGAAGGACCTTATCATTTAACACTTTCTATGTTGCCTTGTTCTTAACCCGAAGCATTTGAGAACAAGTCACCAACAATTGATATTTTTGGTGAGGCAATGGGGTTAAAAGGCCAAGAATGATCCCGTTTTGGTGCTTAATGCCAAAGGGGGAGAAATTAAGGCCAAAGCAAATGGATCAGCTACCACTTGTGAATTTTGAAAACAATAGAGTTAGAACTTTTGATTTGTCAAAATACTCTATAATTGCAAAATTTGGTCTCTTAAGGGGGAAAATTTTGATTATGGGAAAAAGGGGGAGTTTTTGGCTCTTGATCAATTTCATTCTTGGATTATCTCTCTTTATGCCCAAACAAGTGAGTTTGAATTAGAGATAGGAAAATGAATTTGATTTGCAAAAACAAACCAAGTGGTGGCAAAGAATGATCCAAATATGTCAAAACTTGTGCAAAGACAATTTTGTTCTCAATTGCATTGATGTTGCACTTCTTTTGGTTGCTTTTGTATGTGTTGGCATAAATCACCAAAAAGGGGGAGATTGAAAGGGAAATGTGCCCTTGGGCACTTTATATTATGTTTTGGTGATTAAGTGCCCAACACATTTAATTAAGTTCTTATGTGCTAAATGAAGAGAAAAGTGCAAATCAAGACATGAGGTATGTTTCTAGACTTAGTACATTGTTTTGAGTACTAACATATTTTGTCTAAGTGCTAGAAACAGGAAAAGACAGAATCGCAAAAGACTTGGCTGTGTGCAGCCAAAGTCTAGCTCGGTCTGGCACACCGGACTGTCCGGTGGTTCACCGGACAGTGTCCGGTGGTGCACCGGACAGTGTCCAGTGCGCCAGGCTGGTCTCCGGTAAACAGGCCGCTCTCAGGAAAAGTTTGGCGGCGTACGGCTATAATTCACCGGACTGTCCGGTGAGCCAACGGTCGCCAGCGCAACGGTCGGCTGCGCAATCCGCGGGCGACGCGTGGCCCGTGCCAACGGTCGGCAGGGGGCACCAGACTGTCCGATGTGCACCGGACAGTGTCCGGTGCGCCAACTGCCCGAAGCTGCAACAGTCGTCTACGCCAAAAAAGGAAGGAGATCGGCACCGGACCGTCTATTGTGACTGTCCGGTGGCGCACCGGACTGTCCGGTGCGCCACTCGACAGAAGGCAAGGATAGCCTTCCTTGTTGATCTTCAACGGCTCCTAGCTGCCTTGGGGCTATAAAAGGGACCCCTAGGCGCATGGAGGAGTAACCCAAGCTTAAAAGAAACATTCTAAGATTCCAAGACTCCAACTTCACGCATTCGATTCTTTGAGATAGTGACTTGAGCTCCATTTGAGTTGTAAACTCCGTGCGTTGTGTTTTGAGCTCGAGTTGTGACTTGTGTGCGTGATTGTGTTATGGATTTGAGTCTTGTGTGTGTTTCTCTCCCCTCCCTTACTTATGTGCTTCTTTTGTGATCATCATTGTAAGGGTGAGAGGCTCCAAGTTGTGGAGATTCCTCGCAAATGGGAGAAAGTCTAAGAAAGGAAAACTCGTGGTATTCAAGTTGATCATTGGATCACTTGAAAGGGGTTGAGTGCAACCCTCGTCCATTGGGACGCCACAACGTGGAAGTAGGCAAGTATTACTTGGCCGAACCACGGGATAAAAATCGCGTGTCTCTTGTGTGCTTTCTTTTTTATTGTCTGTGTTCACAAGAACTCGCTTCAAGCTACTTAGCCGTTCTAACTTTCATAACTAAGTTTTGTGGCTATTAGTGTCGAATTTTACAGGATCACCTATTCACCCCCCTCTAGGTGCTCTCAGTACTGTTTGTCATCATGTTTTTATGTATAAAAATGAGGCTTCTAGTTCTAGGCATACCACTCATATCAAAATGCCTAATATGAAAATTCCTAATGCATCAAATGAGCATAATATTTCATTTAAGACTTTTGATGCTTCTTATGTGCTAATTAACAAATCAGGCAAAGTAGTTGCCAAATATGTTGGGGCAAACACAAGAGTCCAAAGACTTGTGTTTGGGTACCCAAGGTGCTTGTTTCTAATGTCAAAGGACCCAAGACCGTTTGGGTACCTAAGAACAAGGCCTAAATTTGTTTTGTAGGTTTATACATCCGGTGGATTAAGTTGGATAATCAATAGCGAGTGCACAAACCACATGACAGGGGAGAAAAGGATGTTCTCCTCATACAAGAAAAATGAAGATCCCCAACGAGCTATTACATTCGGGGATGGAAATCAAGGTTTGGTCAAAGGTTTGGGTAAAATTGCTATATTTCCTGACCATTTCATTTCTAATGTTTTTCTTGTAGATTCTTTAGATTACAATTTGCTTTTTGTTTCTCAAGTATGCAAAATGGGCTACAATTGTCTTTTTACTGATACAGGTCTTACTGTCTTTAGAAGAAGCGATGATTCAATAGCATTTAAGGGAGTGCTAGATGGTCAGCTATATTTAATTGATTTTAAGGACAATCAAGCTAAACTAGACACTTGCTTAATTGCTAAGACTAACATGGGCTGGCTTTGGCATCGCCGACTAGCCCACGTTGGGATGAAGAACCTTCACAAACTTCTAAAGGGAGAACAAATTTTAGGACTAGCCAATGTTCATTTTGAGAAAGACAGGATTTGTAGCGCATGTCAAGCAGGGAAGCAAGTTGGAGTACATCATCCACACAAGAACATCATGACGACTGACAGGCCGCTTGAGCTGCTCCACATCGACTTATTCGGCCCGATTGCTTACATAAGCATTGGCAGGAGTAAGTATTGTCTTGTAATTGTGGATGATTATTCTCTCTTCACTTGGGTATTGTCGGAGGGTAAATCTCTTCGGCCGGGTGGCGGATTGCACCCGCCCTAATTCCTAAAATGAGGATGGGCCTAAGCGTCTTGCTTGTTACGAGGATGGTGGATGAACACACAAGAGCACACGAGGGTTTAGAGTGGTTCAGGCCGCCGGGACGTAACACCCTACTCCACTGTGTAATGTATTGTGAGTCTGAACTTGGATCTCCTTGTAACATCGCATGCATCCCCTTTTATAGCTGAAGGGGGGCATGAACAAAGGTACTGAGCCCCGACATGTGGGCCCAGGGACATAGAGAATATAATACTTGGGACAATAAACTTTTGCTGTCAGGGCAATCCCCTTGTGTCCTGTCGCCCGAGATCTGCGTATCTTCGGCGTGCAGGGGAAGCTTCTTGTAGAAGGGGTAACATAGTGCGCTGCTTGGCACGGGTGCACTGTTCGCCGTAGACCTAGCAGGCGCGCCGCCTGCTGGATGACCCTAACGCCGCCTGCCAGCGGATGGGACGGGACGCATTAAATGCTGAGAGGGCACGTCACCTGTCAGCGCAGTGGCAGGCGGTGCGTCCGCTCCTCAATAAATGTAGGGGCTGCACGGCTTTACGTCAGGCTCGGCCCGATGGCTTATGTCATGGGCCACAAGCAGCGGGTCACCGCCTGAGCGGGAAGTGAAGGGCAAGGTCTGGACACGTGTCAGCACCGAACCCCTACTCACGCCAGGGTCCTCCTAGTTCCGATACCTTGTTGAGGTTCGAACCTTAACTTATACGTATAGGGGTCTGGTGTCCTTCTGTGGAGGTCCGGACCCCCACGATTCACCAGGATGTGTTGTCTTTCCTTGCCACGTGGCGCCCTTTGGCCTGCCCATGCGGTGGGGTCAGGCACCGTCCTCCGTATGGCCTGGGGACATTGCATAGGTGCGGCGTCTTCATGCTGTAGAAGAGGGTACCCCTGATTTAGGGTACCGACAGTGGCCCCCGGGCCTGCCTTAGGAGAGGATACGATCCTGTTGGTGGGGCCAGAGTCTTATTGGTGGTTGGCCTGCCACTCCTGTGCGCCTGTTGATGCAGTTGCTGCCGGCCCGCCTATGGTCACGTCGATGGCCATGCCCGTTTTCGCGGTTGACTGGCCCATGACTCTCGCACTTAGCGTGCACTGCTGGGCCATGCGTGGGGTGCCTTGAGTCGTCTCCCTGGTTCTGAAAACTTATCTTTTCAGTTTTCCGCGACGGCCCCGAGGAGTCGTGGCATTGGCGCGAGTGGCGGTGTGACTTTTCTGCACCCAGTGACCGGCGCGCCGGTTGCATGACATGTGGGCCTGGGCCCCTATGTTGGGCCGCCGGTTGCAGCGAAGCTGAGGGGGCGCATAACCGTGGGGTGGTTGTACGCCTCCCGCATGGCGGTTCGACTTTTCGACCACTAGTTTCGGTGAAGATGAGGGAGCGTTTAACCGCGGGGCGGTTGCATGCCCCTTTATGCGGTGGTTCACCTTCCTTGCACATCGGATCAGTCAGTCTGACATGTGGGGCCTAGCCCCCGTGTCATAAGGTAGGAACCTTGGAGTACGTCGGGGGAGAATTTGCCCATGACGCTTCAGGGCGCGAGTGGGGAGATCTACCTATAAAAAGGGATCGATCTCCCAGGTAGTAACCATGCCTTGCTCCTCTCGCCTTTATCGTGCCCTTCCTCCTCCCGAGCCTCCAGATGGGGTGTGTCGGTGTTTTCTAGAGAGGTCCGCGTCAGGGCCACCTCCTCCAGCGACCTCACCGCCGGAGAGCTCATGCCCGTGGAGGTGCCAGCGGTCTTGCCTTCTTCTTGTTGCTGTTTAGAGGGGCGCGACCTCGAGGAGGTTGGTGCCCTTCCACCATTGCTCGGCTTCAAGGATTTTTATCATGCAGCCCGGCTGCAGTCCCCCGCCAGTGGTCATCCAGAAGGATGGCTACCAGCCTTGTGGTGGGGAGAAGCAAGCCGGGCTGCAGCCTCCCTCCTGCCCTCAGCTTCAAGGATGTTCATCATCCGTGCTGGGGAGGAGGGCGAGCCGAGTCGGGGCTCCGCCTTTCACGCGGGCTGGCGGCCCGCTTCTTCCTCTAGCATTCGGGGGAGAAGGGCGTTCGCCAGCCCTGTGAAGGAGGCAAACTTCGGCTATGCGGGGCCAGCCGTCTGAGGCGCCGTCAGCTGCCACGTGTCTGGCTCCTCGGCCTGGGTGGCTTTGGTGCTGCCTCCGGCGCTGCCTCATGCCGCTTGGACGGGGCGTGGCTGTCCGTCCACTGCACGGGCGACGGTCGCGCCGTGCGCGGGTCTGCCACATCCACGGCTTCTCCCGCGCCACTAGCCGTACTGGGGGGCGTACAAGACGCCATACGCCGCGGGGGTGGCGGTGGCATTCTTGGATGGTCTTGTCCTCACTCCGTGGAGGACGAGAGCGAGGACCTCTTCACGCGCGCCGAGGCAGCCGCCGTCCACCGGTGTGGAGGTGGCCATTGTCGTCGGTGCTGAGGTGGTCACAGCCGCTGGTGAGGCTGTCCCTTGCAGAGGTGGTTGCCTCCGCTGTCGGGACCGTCAGAGCCACCTGCTGCTGAGTCCCCGACTCTTTGGCTTTAATGGCCTCGTTGTCACCCCCCATAGGGAGACGGGGGCAAGGACCCTTTCGCAGCGACGCACTTGTTGAGATGATTGCCGCTGCTGGCGAGCCGCTCGGAGCGGGGGTCGTTATCGCTGCTAGTGCAGAGGTGGTCGCTGTCGCTGGCGATCCGTTGATGCAGAGGTGGTCGCCGTCATTGGTGGGGCTGTCCGGAGCGAGCTTCTAGCGTGACTCCTGCTGGTGCAGCGTAGTCCATTCCTGCAGAGATGGAGCTAGGGTCCCGCTTGTAAGGGAATGTGATGACATTTGCTTGAGAGCAGAATGTAATAACATATGTACGCAGGATTTTAGCTTGGGGAGCCAAGTCATGTGTTCAGACCCCCTGGATGGTGGCTTTAAGTACTAAGACACCTGCCATAGGGTGGTGGAGTATGCAGGCTCACGGTATGGGACCAGGCTGAGCGGCTACACGGTTTCCGGACCTCCAAGTTGTTGGGCGCACAGAAATATAGTTTTAAGTACTAGGACACCCATCATGGAGTGGTGGAGTGTGCAGGATTTTGGGTACGGAACCAGGCTAACCGGCCACACAGGCTCCGGACCACCCTATGGAACGGGCATCCGTTCTTTAGAACCGGCCCCCAGGCCTTCCCCTGTTTTTGTAAAGTAATAAATATTGTTTACTAAGCAGTATTTAACACTTATCTGTGTATCGCCTGTTCCTATTGTGCGAGATGTTGCGGTGTTGAGTCCCCCTGGTACCTGGCCCCCCGCCTGGGATGCAGGCTTGATGTGTCGAGGTTGGATACCAGCGTGTTCCAAAAGAGTCATCAACAATTCTCGAGAGGGAGCCTCTCCGAGACCTGGATCTGTACACAGCTTTTAGCCAGGGAGCGTGTAACATCCCAAAAATCTCAACCCAAGGTTTGGAACCCTAATCTCCTAACCCCCCCCTTATTTCTATTTTTCTCCCTAAACTTCACCCCTAGGTCATATGCATACACTTTGATTGTTAGAGCACCCCACATAGATTATATTTTTTTCTTTACACTTAAATTTTTTTAGCAAATTGTTGATTCAAAAGAAAAGGAAATAAAAAGAAACAAAAAATAGAAAATGGAAATGTGAAATAGAAAACAGAAAAAGAAAAAGGAAAAACCCTCCCCCCCCTCGGCTGGGTCGTATCCGGCCCAAACCGCGCCCGCGCCCGCTTTCCCCCTCTCCTCCCATGACCCAAGTGGCCCAGCTGCGCGCGCCCGCGCCGCACTTGACAACCCGGCCCCACCGGTCAGCGGCTCCTTCCCTCTCCCTCTCGCGTCGCTCTCCCGCTGGCAGCCCAGGCCCGCTTGTCAGGTCCCTCGTCCCGCCCATGCCATCACCGGCACGTTCGCCGCCGACCACCGCCCACCCCGTCGCCTCGCCATTAACGCGCGCACCAGCCTCAACTACCTCCCCACCACTGTACCCAAGCCGTCCCCTCACCCCTCGCCTGCCCGAGCCGTCTCGTCGCCGTTTGCTCCATCACCGCCATCATGGCGGCTCGTCGGCGCTCGCCGTCCCCTCCCTTCCTTCCCCCTCCCGGCCGCCTATAAAAGGGTCCGCCCGAGCCCCTTGTTCCACCACACCAGAACCCAGCCACTCCACCTCCCCTCCCTCGAGCTCAATCGGACTTGGCGTCGTCGTCTCTCCCCTCTCCGGTGAGCTCCGACCTCCTCCCTCTGCTAAGTCCCAGTCCAATTCACATGGTTCTTGAGCTTCGCCACTCTCTCACAAACGCAATGCACCCATTCCCACCTCCTATTACGCTCGGCTGCCTCGCTGGCGACCTCACCGCCGCGAGCGCCCGCCACCGCGCCATGGACCGACCACCCTAGGCCTCCGCCGGTCAAATTGACCCCACCCCCGTGACCCCCTACCACCACCCGTGCCTCGCCACCACTTCCCCGTCGCGAAACTAGGATATGCTAATATTTATATGCTGATATTTTATGCACCAAAAATAGTTTAAATAAATCATAGGGCACAAAAATAATAAGGTATAAGAATTGGCACACCCCACTAAAGTCACCATGATTGATGTATTGTTCTTATCTGTGCTTGTTAGCGGAAGAGGGATCCGATCCTCTGGAATTTGTAGCTCCGGAAGAAGGGCAGGAACCCGACCCCTCCGAGATAAATCTTTTGTGGCAGGAAAGCTTCGACGAAGGCAAGTCCATCCTTCCCTTGATGCATGATTTACCTATTCTCTCTACCACTACCTAAGCCGGGATTAAGGGATGGAATATATTTGCATGGTGAGCATGAGAGAGCACGCATTAACTAATACCTTTTGATCACAAGATATGGGATGGGAAAAGGTTGTAACCAACGATGTTTTCCAAAAAAGTGTGCGATGAAGGGTATTCACCCTCATCACCTGGTGAGTAGGATGATCAGGGACTCCCTGGTTTAGGGGAGGGCCTAAGGTGATGGCTTAGCTGGTTTAGGCATGAGCAGAAGGATTGTCCTCTCATATAAGGACCGGTTTGTCATCCTTCACTACATGTACTCATGAAAAGTACAACCACTTGAGGCTGTGTGGGCAATCACTCGATCTGAACTCGTACGGTCCAACCCCAGGGTTATGAAGGCTAGGGAGCACCGGGAGGATAAGGAGGGGGAATGTTTTGTCCGGTTGGGACATGGCGGTGGCCTGACTCCTTTCGGTATAACCATTAAGGTTAGGACGTGCGAGGAAGGAAAGAGATTCGGATTCAGGTCTCATTGGCCATGAGATCGCAGAGCCAGACTAGTGGGTAAAGTGTACCCCTCTGCGCAGAGTTTAAACCTATTCGAATAGTCCATGTCCACTGGTATGGACGAGTCTGGTATGGTATGACAATTAGTGTTTCTACAACATCCGTGAACAGGGAGATACGTGTGTGAGAGTGTGTCTCTGGAAAAGAAAATGGTGCCACAGGAGCGGGAAGCTCAGTGGTGGTTAAGCAAGTGTTATTTCTATTTCTTCGGGAAAACCCTAAAAAAAGTACTGCCTTTCTCTAAGAAAAAGAAGAGTGACTTCAACTCCACCATATGAAGCATGTATGATATAGGTCTCTTTCTCTTTACGGGAGCCGGGTGGGCTTGCGGAATACCTAGTGTATTCACCCAGATTTATTTATGTTTTTCAGCAGCTAAAGACTTCTTTTCGGCTATGCTTGATTGAGAGGGTTGTGTCTTCACTCAGTTCTGCCTGTGGCCTGGGCTAGTTTATCTTCCACTGTGTTTTATATTTCTGGCTCTCTCGAGCTTGTACCCTGGTATTGTAATAACTTTTACTCAAACTCTATACTATTTGAAGTAAGGAATGTGGTTACTAGCCTCCTAGGACTAGTAATTGTATCACATTTGAGTCCCAAAGGATCGGGACGCTTCAGGTTGTATCAGAGCCCATAGGACTGGTCGTAGACCGCAACCCTGACCTTAAAAGTTGCCTTAACAAGAAAACACCTCTTACCCCTAAGGAACACCTTCTCTCCTTTCCCCGATATTAATAGACCCTTCTTTTCTCCTACCAGATGGAAGGCTCTTGGGTCATTAGGACATCCTACTGCTCAGAAGAGGAAGGATTTCCTCACCTCCTACGGAGTTACGCACTATGCATGGGGATCCGCAAGAAGCCCGAATATGTCTGGAAGGAATACCGCGAAAATGGAATAGAGAAGTGCTCTATGGCGGTCTACCTGGGAGAAAGCCGAAGCTACCCAAACCACCCTCCCTTCCAAGTCACCTTCATCGGGCACCGCTTCCCAGACACTTGCCAAAGTGTTGCCCGAAAAGCCCTTAAACAGCTATGCCAAAACTACAGCAGAGAGATCTTTGAAACCCCCCTTCGTTACTTCCCACCTAGCAACAAAAATACCCCCACCTGGAGGAAAAGACTTCAGGCCCTGTCAGGGAGAGACCCCACCGAGGATGACCCCACCATTGTCTACATGGCCGGATACCTCCACACTCTCGATAACCACTACGATGATCTTTCCTCTCACTGCACCCACCTAAACTCCCAGGTGGAAATCTTGGAGCAGCAGGTCAAGGAACTTAAGAAGGAGAAGGCATCCCTCCAAGAGTGTCTCGATATAGCAGAAGGCGAGGAGGCCAACACCCGTGAAGCCTACCGAACACTAAAGATGGATTATGATAAGAAGCTGAAGAAGCTCGCCCCCATGAAGAAAATCCAAAAGAAGACCAGGAACCAAGGAGGCCAAGCTGAGCAGAGGAAGAAGGCCCCTCCAGCACCAGCTCCCGCTAGGATAGAGAATTTGTCCGACGTCGAGGATATGTCCCTAGCTAGCATTGATGACCATCTCAAGGAATTTGGGGACACTTTAGAAAAAGAGTTCGGTAGTACCTCTGAGAACGCTCGCGTGTAGTATGACTTGTAGTAGTTGTATGCTTGTAATGTATTGGTGTAATGAATAAAATAACTTGGTTGAAAACAATTGGCATGTGCATAATAGTGACTCTCTCCCCCTGGCAGATGGCTTCGGATAAAACCACGCCTATCGCCTCCGGGATTGGAGCAGGGTTTCCCCTGAGAGCTGAAAGAGAAGCCAGTAGAGAGGAAAGCGAGACCCACCTCCCCGCACCTCCAGAACTACCCTTAGATTTAGCCCAAGTTCTAGCCAACCAAACCCGACTCATCGAGGTCCTCACTCGAAGTCTGGAAAATCAACGCTCGAATGGTGGGAGACCACAAGACAGGATGGGGGATTTCCTGAGGCTCAAGCCTCCCACGTTTGCCGGATCTAGCAATCCCCTCGATGTTGATGATTGGCTGCGCATGATTAAAAGAAATCTGGAAGCCATCGGATGCCCGGAAAATCAGCGTGTTCAACTGGCTGCTCATCAACTTTCCGGGATGGCCTTAGCCTGGTGGGATACCTTCAATGTCACCATCAGAGATGCTACCTGGGCAGAGTTTGAAATGGCTTTCCGAGAGCACCATGTGCCCCAAGGGATCGTTCAGCTCAAGGAAGATGAATTCTGGGAACTGACTCAAGACGGAAGATCTGTCGGTGAGTACGTGCACAAATTCATGGAGTTGGCCCGCTACACGCCAGATGACGTCAGCACCGAAGTCAAGAAGATGGCCCGCTTCCTGAAGGGGCTCAGACCAGAACTCAAGACCATCCTAGCCAGCCAAGAATTCCTTAGTTTCTCACACCTCTCCATCAAAGCCATGCAAGTGGAAAGGGCAAAGGAAGAAGAAAAAGGCCATGTCAAGAGGAAATTCCAAGTCCTCCGAGCTCAGCAGCAAGACCGGCACCATAAAACTCGATCCTTTGGATTTCCACCCAAGGGACCAAGCTTCAGTAGACTAGCTGGACCCTCTCCGTCTCGATTCAGTCAGCAGAGTCAAAGCTCCTTCCATGCCCCCTCAGTTGCAAGCAACCAACCACCAGCAAATGTGTGTTGGCACTGCAGAGATCCCAGTCACTTCAAGAACAACTGTCCCCATCTGAAGCCATCGGGACTAGCTTACTCCAACTCGGTGGATGGCCCCAAGAATACCTCAGCATCCGCCCCCAAGGCGCCCTCCTCCATCAGCCAGCAGAACAAGACCCAGTATCAAGGAAGGGCACGAGTAAATCACGTCGATGCTTAGGAGGCTCAGCAAGCTCTGGGAGTAGTGCTCGGTGAGTTCCTTGTTGAATTTACTCCCGCTACTGTACTTTTCGATTCAGGAGCATCCCATTCTTTTATAGCCACTAGTTTTGTGGAAAAGCATGGCATCCCCTCTACCCCTCTAGAGATTCCCTTAGTCACCCGAACCCCAGGGTCAGACCTTCTATGCCAGCTCAAATGCTCCCAAGTCAGAATTCTTTTAAGTGGTGTAGTATTCTTGGCAGACTTAACCATCTTGCCGTCCCAAGGGATTGATGTGATCTTAGGAATGGATTGGCTGACCAAGCACAAAGGTATCATCAGTTGCGCAAACAAGACAGTCCTTCTCACAGACCACCAAGGAAAGTCAGTCTCTTGTCAACCTCAGCCACCCGCCAATGATCCAATGATGTTTAATTTAGCAACAGAAATCATATCAGTGGTAGAAGAATTCATGGATGTCTTCCCGGAAGAGTTGCCAGGAATGCCACCAAAAAGAGAAGTGGAATTCTACATAGATCTGATTCCTGGGACAGCGCCCATCGCAAAGAGACCATACCGCATGGCTCCTACCGAGTTAGCAAAATTGAAGCTCCAAATCGTCGATCTTCAACAAAAAGGGTACATTCGTCCCAGCTCATCCCCTTGGGGAGCACCAGTCCTTTTCGTCTCTAAGAAGGATGGAAGTATGAGGATGTGTATTGATTATCGATCATTAAATGAAGTCACCATCAAGAACAAGTATCCACTCCCTCGGATCGACGACCTCTTCGATCAGCTTCAAGGAGCCAAATACTTCTCCAAGATAGACCTAAGGTCTGGTTATCACCAGCTGAGAATCAAAGAAGAAGATATTCAGAAGACTGCATTTGTCACCCGGTACGAATAGTATGAATTCACAGTGATGCCTTTCGGACTGACAAACGCACCCGCCTTTTTCATGAACCTCATGAATAAGGTGTTTATGGAAGAGCTGGATAAGTTTGTCGTAGTCTTCATTGACGACATCCTTATCTACTCCAAGAACCGTGAAGACCATAAGCGTCACCTCCGGACCGTCCTCGAAAAACTCAGGGCGCACCAACTTTATGCTAAACTCAGTAAATGCAAATTTTGGTTGGAAAAGATATCCTTCCTTGGGCATATCTTGACTGCAGAAGGAATAGAAGTAGACCCTTCCAAGGTAGAAGTAGTATCAAAATGGAGGCGGCCATCCAACGTCAGTGAAGTTCGAAGCTTTCTAGGAATGGCAGGATATTACCGTCGCTTTATCAAGGGATTCTCCAGCATAGCAAGGCCTATGACCGAACTTCTCAAGAAAGACCATAAGTTTGTGTGGACCCCGAAATGTGAAGGAAGTTTCCAGATCATAAAGAAGAAGCTCACGACCGCACCCGTTTTGACACTACCGGATATACATCAGGATTTCGTCGTCTTCTGTGATGCCTCAAGGCAAGGCTTAGGGTGTGTGCTGATGCAAAATGAGAAAGTCATTGCTTATGCATCGCGCCTACTCAAGTCGCATGAGCAGAATTATCCCACCCATGATTTGGAATTGGCAGCCATAGTGCATGCTTTGAAGATATGGAGGCACTACCTAATTGGGAACAAATGTCACATCTTCACCGATCACAAGAGTCTGAGGTATATCTTCACTCAGCCAGATCTCAACCTCCGTCAAAGAAGATGGCTGGAACTAATCAAAGATTATGACCTTGAGATTCATTATCACCCCGGAAAGGCCAATGTGGTAGCAGACGCCCTCAGCCGAAAACCTTTTGGGATAAAGGGAACCAACTTTTTAGAAGATTGGAGGAAGGAATCAGCTCAATTGAATGCATGTTTGGGAAACAACGGCAGTCTCGAAGTCAAACCAATGCTAGAAGACCTCATATGCAAAGCTCAACGCCTAGACTCAGAGACAGCAAGATTTGTGAAAAAAGCTCGCAAGGAACAACTTCCGGACCTCAGGATAGATGAACAAGGAGCCCTTTGGTTCAAAAAATGTCTGTGTGTATCAAAAGGGGAGGCACAAGAAGTCCTGCTCGAGGAAGCTCACAACTCAGCCTACTCCATCCACCCAGGGACTACCAAGATGTACCTAGACCTCAAAACCAGATACTGGTGGAGAGGGATGAAGAAAGAGATAGCACAGTATGTGGCCCAGTGTGACACCTGCCAAAGAACGAAGGCCGAGCACCAGAAGCCTGCAGGCCTATTGCAACCCCTCCTAGTGCCTGAATGGAAGTGGGAAGAAATAGGCATGGATTTGTAACCGGACTACCCCGGACGCAAAAAGGGAATGACTCTATCTAGGTAATAATAGACCGCCTTACCAAGGTAGCCCATTTCATTCCCGTGAAAACTACCTTTGGAGGAGCCACCCTTGCCCGAATTTATCTCAAAGAGATAGTCAGACTCCATGTCATTCCAAGAAAGATAGTGTTAGACAGAGGAACCCAGTTCATCTCCAAATTCTGGACAAGCCTTCAGAAAGCTATGGGCACCAAGCTAGACTTCAGCACCGCCTATCACCCTCAGACAGATGGGCAGACAGAAAGGGTCAACAAGGTCCTCGAAGATCTATTAAGAGCCTGTGTGTGAACCTTCGATAGAAGTTGGGAATCCAGTTTGCCTTACGTGGAGTGCTCGTATAACAACAGCCATTAGGCCAGCATCAAGATGTCACCGTTCGAAGCATTATATGGACGAAAATGCCAGACCCCTCTCATGTGGTCCAACATAGGGGAAAAGGCAATGGAAGGACCTGCCTTTGTCAAAGAGGCTGAGGAGAAAGTTGCCCTGATCCGCAGAAGATTACTTGAAGCTCAGAGTCACCAGAAAAGTTATGCGGACAACAGGCGAAGAGAACTCAGATTTGAGGAAGGAGACTTCGTCTACCTCAAGGTCTCCCCGATGCGTGGTGTCAGAAGATTCCAAGTAAAAGGGAAGCTAGCACCACGATTCGACGGTCCCTATCCCATCATCGGCAGAGTAGGACCCGCAGCATACCGTCTTGAACTACCAGAATCCATGTCTGATATCCACAATGTGTTTCACGTGTCCTAGCTCCGCAAATGCCTGCAAGCACCAGAAAGTCACATCGAAGAAGAGGCAATACAGATTCAGAAAGATCTTCAGTACTGTGAGAAGCCAATAAAGATCCTTGATTCAGCAGTCCGGAAGACCCGCACCTCAGAAGTAAAACTCTGTAAGGTTCAGTGGAGCAGAAGGAGAAGAGGAAGCTACCTGGGAGAGTGAGGACTCTTTGAGGAGGGAATACCCTTATCTTTTCTCAAATCCAGTCTAAATCTCGAGGGCGAGATTCCTTTAAGTGGGGTAGGTTTGTAACATCCCAAAAATCTCAACCCAAGGTTTGGAACCCTAATCTCCTAAACCCCCCACCTATTTCTATTTTTCTCCCTAAACTTCACCCCTAGGTCATATGCATACACTTTGATTGTTAGAGCACCCCACATAGATTATATTTTTTTTCTTTACACTTAAAATTTTTTAGCAAATTGTTGATTCAAAAGAAAAGGAAATAAAAAGAAACAAAAAATAGAAAATGGAAATGTGAAATAGAAAACAGAAAAAGAAAAAGGAAAAACCCTCCCCCCTCGGCTGGGCCGTATCCGGCCCAAACCGCGCCCGCGCCCGCTTTCCCCCTCTCCTCCCACGGCCCAAGCGGCCCAGCTGCGCGCGCCCGCGCTGCCTGACAACCCGGCCCCACCGGTTAGCGGCTCCTTCCCTCTCACTCTCGCGCTGCTCTCCCGCTGGCAGCCCAGACCCGCTTGTCAGGTCCCTCGTCCCGCCCATGCCATCACCGGCGCGTTCGCCGCCGACCACCGCCCGCCCCGTTGCCTCGCCATTAACGCGTGCACCAGCCTCAGCTACCTCCCCACCACTGTACCCGAGCCGTCCCCTCACCCCTCGCCTGCCCGAGTCGTCCCGTCGCTGTTTGCTCCATCACCGCCATCATGGCGGGCTCGCCGTCCCCTCCCTTCCTTCCCCCTCCCAGTCACCTATAAAAGGGTCCGCCCAAGCCCCTTGTTCCACCACACCAGAACCCAGCCACTCCACCTCCCCTCCCTCGAGCTCAATCGGACTCGGCGCCGTCGTCTCTCCCCTCTCCGGTGAGCTCCGACCTCCTCCCTCTGCTAAGTCCCAGTCCAATTCACATGGTTCTTGAGCTTCGCCACTCCCTCACGAACGCAATGCACCCATTCCCATCTCCTATTACGCCCGGCGACCTCACCGACGCGAGCGCCCGCCACCGCGCCATGGACCGGTCACCCTAGGCCTCTGCCGGTCAAATTGACCCCACCCCCATGACCATCTACCACCACCCATGCCTCGCCACCACTTCCCCATCGCGAAACCGGGATCCCGGCGGAGAACCGCCGCGGGCATCACCGGCGGTCGAGCCGACCAGTTCACCCCCCCCCCCTCCGTCGCCCGCTCCACGCCGTTAACCCCTCCTCTCATTGACGCGTGGGCCCGCGCCCACGGCGTCTGCCCGCGCCGCTCCTTCATGGGCCATATGCCACGCCCGCGCGCGCACTCGCGCTCGACTGGGCCAAAAACACCACCCCCCCGGCCCAGCGAGCAGGAATTTCCTTTTCTTTTTCTTTTTCCCATTTTCATATATATATTTATATGCTGATATTTTATGCACCAAAAATAGTTTAAATAAATCATAGGGCACAAAAATAATAAGGTATAAGAATTGGCACACCCCACTAAAGTCACCATGATTGATGTATTGTTCTTATCTGTGCTTGTTAGAGGAAGAGGGATCCGATCCTCTGGAATTTGTAGCTCTGGAAGAAGGGCAAGAACCCGACCCCTCCGAGATAAATCTTTTGTGGCAGGAAAGCTTCGACGAAGGCAAGTCCATCCTTCCCTTGATGCATGATTTACCTATTCTCTCTACCACTACCTAAGTCGGGATTAAGGGATGGAATCTATTTGCATGGTGAGCATGAGAGAGCCCGCATTAACTAATACCTTTTGATCACAAGATATGGGATGGGAAAAGGTTGTAACCAACGATGTTTTCCAAAAAGTGTGCGATGAAGGGTATTCACCCTCATCACCTGGTGAGTAGGATGATCAGGGACTCCCTGGTTTAGGGGAGGGCCTAAGGTGATGGCTCAGCTGGTTTATGTAAAGCCCAATATTTCTATAAAGAATATTAATAATGGTATACATGAATAAATACTATTTTGTAGGGATTTAGGAACCGATAGAGATTACTTGGTTTTCTTTTATTTGTGCATATTCATTCAATGGAATTATATTGGTTAAACAACAACTAAATAAATATAAAAAAAATGTATCATGCTGAGGGTTTCTTTGATTGCGTATTTACCTAGATCCTAGATCTTCGCTCAAATAAAATTTAGGATTCGAGATTTGAATTCGAAGTTGAAAAATTGGAAAGGAGAATGGTACACCCTCTTATATACATATATTGCTATTTAATTATTTACGTATAAGAATGTCCATGATCTAATGTGAATAAGTTAATTTGGGAGATAAACATAAATTCTGCACATCATACTGATATTTTTCTGAGATGCATTTAATTTGAAAAAGGAAAATAAAGAAATTTAAAACAAAGGAAAGAGAGGACGATGGGTCGGTCTTGTGTTGGACCCAAATCTCAGCTCAATCAGCTCACCTCTTTATTTTTTTCTCTCGTTTCTTCCTACCCTTTTCACGTATCCTTGAATCAGGTCCCTATGTGGCCCATCCGCAGATGCAGCCCAACATCGACCAGCACAAATAAAATGTATTGTTTAACCCTCTCGCCGGAGCTGACGTCGTCATGGTGTCAGCTATGACATCAGGCAAGCAAAAACAGATTTTGACGGCCAACTCTCGTAACAAACTGCGACCGGATTCCTGGGGTTCCTAGGGTCTTGAAGACGTGTTCTCTCAGCCTCTTTCCTCATTCTATTGATCGCTGGAAGGCGCTGGCTCTGCGGCAAAGAAAAAAAGAGAGGGCGAGAGAAAGAGAGAACGCCGAGGGAGAGAGAGGGCTTAGCCAGGATCGTGTCGAGAGAGAAGAGTTGCTAGGACTGCGGTGCTCCTGCGCGGGTGACTGGACTTCACCGGTCGTGCATCAGGGACCAGCGTCTTCAGCCTACTGCGTCTAGAGAAGATCGCCGGAGTCACAAAGCCAGCTACGCGCATCGTCGGGGCCTTGGCTGCGTAGTCCGGTAAGATGCTCCGTCGAACCTTTGTCCCTTTCACAGCGTGTAGCAGGCGAGCCTGATTGGGACTGGAACGTTTAGCGTTCAGCAGGCTGGCGGGCGTGGTTCTCAGGACTCCGGGATTTCTCGCCATGGAGTCTCGCTCCGCGGCGGACGGTGTATCTGCGCTCCAAATCTTGGTGAGGCCTCGCTCGCGCCTTCCTGTGGCCATCGCGACGTTTTTCTCGAGGATTCGCTAGGAACAAACACCAGAGCCTTGTGCGTGTGTTCCGGCAGGGTGCGCCGCCGCCCTGGGCACTCTCCTCGTTTCCGTGCGTCGCGGGGTAGAAGAAGCACCCTACACCGTTGGATCCTTTTTGGGTGGTTGTGATCAAGTCGCGGATACCGGTTCGACTCGGGTTGTTTCGGTCGTTGATCTTGAATCGAAGGGCCGCAAGGTAATTCCGGTTCGGATGATGCCCGATTTAATCCTGTCCATCGATTCTAGTTCGGACGGACGATACTCGCCTGTACCCCCTTCGGCCATGCTAGATTGCTAAAGAGCCCCTGCTTTTTATTCATATTAACCCGCCGTCCTTGACTGGAGCGCCTCTGTGTCTTAAGCATTTTTGCGCTCTAAACCCTAGTTTTCCCTGTTATTGTTGCCTAGTCCAGTCAATAGAAAATCCAGGAAAAAGAAATATAAATCTATGGCTAGAGTTTGTTTAATTTATATAAAATTCATATGATGTCCAAATTAATCCATTCTAATTGCTATAATTTTGTAATATTATTGTTTATCATTTAGTACCACTGTTTTGACATGAATGTCACAATAAAATTTATATCCTATTTAATCTTGTACAAGACACATAGAATATCTGGAAATGCGTAATTTAAAATCTATGATTCCGATTTGATCCGTTCAAGTTGTGTTAGTATCGTATAAATATATAATACGCAATAACAATATTTATTGTGCCATGTCACATTCTTTTATAATTAGATCTTTATTTAACGTGTGTTGGTTAGTCTTGTTAAATTCCTTACCATTATAACCTACTAGAATAAGATATGTGGTCAATTTGTAATTTAGATTAAAGTTGATATAATTAATTGTAGAATAACCTCTCATATGATTTATATTAACCAATTTATAATATAGTTTAATATTTTAATCACACAAATCTTTTATAAAATCATAACTCCCTAATCGTAACACCGATCTTAGTAGTTCTCGATTCCACGATTCCGTAGCAACGCGTAGATTACTATATTTCAGTTTATTCTTATGTTTGGTGTGATGTTAATTTTGCCTATACATGTTTGTTTGTATTGGTACGTTTAGCAGTGAGGACACGTGTCATCTGAAAAGCAAGTTGGTACCTGGAATATCAAGTGCCAGGCAAGTTGTGCCCTTGATTCACTTTTGTTACCCAATAATGTTCTTTATAATCATTTACCATGCATAGGTTTAATTTTGATGGGACCCAATAGGTCACCCTAGTCTGTTTATCCATTTTACCTTGTTTACCCCTGAATCATATGGGTGGTTATGCTATTGCTTTACATGGTTTTGGGTTAATATTTTATATCCATGTTCCAGTTATTTTGTTATTCTATTTATGTTCATGTCAAGATCATTATATTATTGTTAATTGGAACATGGAGCTTAACTTGAGAAACACGTGCCACCACAAGGGTTTAATGGGACGCCCTTGGCTGACTAATTAGGAAAGCTAGTGGAAGACTACCTTACCCGAAAGGGGCAAGGGCAGTAGGGGAGTGGTCAGTGTAGGGAGGTCCTTGTTTGATTTTGCTGCGATGGCGGTCAGACGAGAACCCTGCATTGGAACTTCCTATAAACTGTAGCGGGTTTTCGGAAGCTAGTGGAACTTTGTAAAGGCCTCGTAGTGGATCCCTAGCCATTCACCTTGGTAGTGTCTAAGGGCCTAGCTAACCCTGGCGACATGGGAAACACGACTTGTGGGTAAAGGGTGCAACCTCTGCAGAGTGTAAAACTGGTATACTAGCCGAGCTCACGGTCATGAGCGGCTCAGGACTCTCCGATGATTAAATTATGGAACCTAAACTCAATTTGTCATTTGCATTTGCATGGGTTTATTATTAATTTTGTTCTTTATTATTATTTAAGGTTTGGTATTCACTTACACTTAGTAACTGCTAATAAAATTTTGACCAACTTTAAAAGCAATGCTCAGCTTTAACCATTCCCTTTGGTAAGCCTTACACTTCATGAACTCCCACCTTTGTGAGTTCATGTTCACATTATTCCCCACAACTTGTTGAGCGATGAACATGTGTGAGCTCACCCTTGCTGTCTCACACCCCCCACAGGAGAAGAGCAGGTGATTTAGGAGGAGCCACAAGGCGAGGGGTTCGATCTGATCTAGGTGGCGTTTCTCAGTTGACATTGGCGCCGACGATCCTTAGTTCGTGTTATATTTATCTTTTATTTTGTAATAAGACTTCCGCTATGTAATAAATACTCTGATTATTGTGACATTTATCTCTATACACTCTGTTATTGTATATGTTGTCTTCTTGGCGCATGTATGAGATGCACCTGGCTTTGTCCCTTAAAGCCGGGTGTGACAGAAGTGGTATCAGAGGAAATGTTGACTGTAGGACGAGACCTAGATAGAAATGGACAGACTCTTACCTACTTACCTTACTCTAATTCATTCTATACTTATCTTACCTTGATCCTGTCTCACCTTTTGCTGTCATACTCTGATTACTCTTATCTTTTCTACTCTAAGACACGATGGATTTCACACCTTGGATTCCTACATTTATGAACTTCTTAAGAGATAGGGAACCTAAGATGAAATTAAAACTATTTTCTCTATTTAAAAATGTTGATTGATTGTTCTGATGATAAATGCTTGATTTGCTTCTTTGATTGATTGAAACATTATAGTCGGGCATCTTAGCATGTACCACTATAAGGTAATGTATTAGCTTTAGTGGGTGACACACTATTCTACTTAGCTACTAAATCCCCCGCAGTAACATTCCTCGTAATTACTCGCCTTGTCTACAATTCTTCCTTTCTTACCCTGTGTTTCTAACCCAGATGGGCTACCCCTATACTGTTAGAAGAGAGCAGTATAGACTTGATCCTTGGTATGTCATGGTTAAGAAAGGCAAAGACAGTTTATACACTGTGCTAAAGGAACCATAGAACTCACCAGTTCCAAAGGAGAAATATTTGAAGATAGAATTGCAGTAACTACCACCACCAGACTAGCAGCATTCTTAGTCGATGGGAAGTTTGTTGGTGACAACATCCGTGTGGTTAAGGATTCTCTTGATGTCTTCCCAGAAGAATTACCAGGGATGCCACCAGATATGGAAGTTGAGTTGGTCATTAATCCCTTATCTAGGACTGCCCCTATTTCTAAACGGCCATACATGATGTTCGTAGAAGAACTAAAGGAATTTAAGAAGCAATTAACAGAGTTACAAGAGGCTGGGTACATTCGTTCGGATTCTTCACCTTGTGGAGCGTCGGTTCTATTTGTACAGAAGAAAGAAGGATCGCAAGGGATGTGCGTGGTTTATAGATCCCTTAATGATGATACTGTGAAGAACAAGTATCTATTACCCCGCATTGAGGATTTATTTAATCGGATGAGAGGTGCAAGGGTATTCTCGAAGATTGATCTCCGATCGGGTTACCATCAAATGAAGATTAGGCTATCAGATATTCCCAAGACGGATTTCTCGACTCGATATGGATTATATGAGTTTACTGTTATGTCATTTGGATTAACTAATGCACCAGCTTATTTCATGGATTTGATGAATAAAGTGTTTATGGAGTATTTGGACAGATTCGTCGTAGTATTTATCGACGATATTATTATCTATTCTAAGAGTGAAAGTGATCATGAGGAACACCTGATATTGGTGCTACAGAAGCTACGAGATAGTCAACTCTACGCCAAGTATAGTAAATGCAAGTTTTAGATTGACGAGGTGCCATTTCTTGGACATATCATTTCTAATGGAGGAATATCAGTGGATCGTGCTAAAAGTCAAGGAGATAGTGGCGTGGAGCATACCCACTATAGTTACTGAGTTCCGGAGTTTCTTGGGACTTGCAAGATATTATCAGATATTTATTGAAGGATTTTCTAAGATTGCCAAGCCCATGACCTCACTTTTAGAGAAGGGAAGAGAGTTTAAGTGGGACGAGAAGTGCCAAGACAGCTTTGATCAATTAAAGAAGAGATTGATATCACCACCAGTGTTGGTTATGCCAGATCTATAGAAAGGATTTGACATTTATTGTGATGCATGCGGCCAAGGCTTGGGATGTGTGCTTATGCGAGAAGGACGCGTGATTGCCTACACATCTCGTCAGTTACAGAAACATGAATTGAACTATCCCATGCATGACTTGGAACTGGCCGCCATAGTGCATGCGCTTAAGATATGGAGACATTATGTCATGGGAACCAAGTGTCAAGTATACACGGATCATAAGAGTTTGAAGTATATACTCACTTAGAAGGATCTCAACCTTAGGCAACGCCATTGGTTGGAGTTTATTAAGGATTATAATTTGGAGACTCACTATCACCCGGGCAAGGCAAATTTGGTTGCAGATGCCTTGAGTCGAAAGGAGCATGTTCATTCAGCTGTTGTTGCCCAGCTACCCGATGAGATTGTTGAGAATTTCAGAAGACTTAACCTGGGGATAGTCGCTCACACTGAAGGAGTTATTATTGATGTGGAACCTACCTTGGAGCAAGAAATCCACAAAGGACAGGTTGGTGGTGCTAAAATACAAGAGATTAAGGATCTGATTACTAAAGGTCGAGGTCTAGAATTCACGGAAGATGAGCAAGGCACCGTATGGTTCAAGGATCGGATATGTGTTCCTGATATTGAAAGCCTTCGTGAGACTATTTTAAAGGAGGCCCATGACTTGGATTATTCTATTCATCCTGGTAGTACCGAGATGTATCAGGATTCGAAGCAGAAATACTGGTGGTATGGATTGAAAAGAGATGTGGCTGCACATGTGACTATGTGCAATGTGTGTCAAAGAGTTAAGGTCGAACACCAAAGACTAGTTGGACTATTGCACCCACTAAAGAGACCCGAGTGGAAGTGGGCAGAGATTGGTATGGATTTTATTACTGGATTGCCTCGCACCCAGAAAGGATGTGATTCGATATGAGTTATTGTGGATAGATTGACTAAAGTAGCTCATTTCATTCCGACCAAGACTACTTATAAGTGATCTCCATAGGCAGAATTATATATGGCTCGGATTGTGTCTTTACACGGTGTACCGAAGAAGATCATTTTGGATAGAGGATCACAGTTTACCTCCAGATTTTGGAAAAGTTTTCATGAGAATATGGATGCAGAGTTGAATTTTTGGTTTGGCCTATCATCCTCAGACTGATGGACAGACTGAAAAGAGCTAATCAAGTATTGGAGGACATGTTGAGAGCTTGTGCCCTTCAGCATGGTAGTAGTTAGGACAAGAGTCTACCTTATGCTGAGTTCTCATATAATAATAGTTACCAGGCCAGTCTGAAGATGACACTGTTCGAGACTCTGTATGACAGGGAATGCAGGACCCCTCTATATTGGGATCAGACTAGAGGAAGACAGTTCTTTGGGCCTGAACTTATTCAAGAGGCAGAAGAACAAGTTCGTATAATTCAGGAGAACTTGAGGGTAGCTCAAACCAGGCAAAAGAGCTATGCTGATAATAGAAGGAGACCACTGGAGTTTGAGGAAAGTGATCATGTGTACCTCAAGGTGTCACCACTTCGTGGAATGAGGAGGTTTAAAGACAACGGCAGATTGTTCCCTCGCTATATTGGACCATTCAGAATTTTTTTTAGGCAAGTTGGAGAGATGGCCTATCAACTCAAGCTACCTGATAATCTATTTGATGTGCATAATGAATTCCATATGTCTCAACTTAAGAAGTGTCTCCGTGTCCCTAAGGAACAGTTACCAATGGAAGAGCTCAGTGTTCAGGGTGATTTGACTTACACGGAGTATCCTATCAAGATTCTTAATACATTGACTCGAGTTACAAAAAAAAAGGTAATAAAGATGTGCAAAGTGCAATGGAGTCACCATGGAGAAGATGAAGCTACTTGGGAAAGAGAAGAAGAGCCTCGCATAGATTTTTCCCCATCTTTTCCCTAGTCCTTCCTAAATCTCGAGGACGAGATTCTTTTTAAAGGGGGTAGGATTTGTAAAGCCCAATATTTGTATAAAGAATATTAATAATGGTATACATGAATAAATACTATTTTGTAGGGATTTAGGAACCGATAGAGATTACTTGGTTTTCTTTTATTTGTGCATATTCATTCAATGGAATTATATTGGTTAAACAACAACTAAATAAATATAAAAAAAATGTATCATGCTGAGGGTTTCTTTGATTGCGTATTTACCTAGATCCTAGATCTTCGCTCAAATAAAATTTAGGATTCGAGATTTGAATTCGAAGTTGAAAAATTGGAAAGGAGAATGGTACACCCTCTTATATACATATATTGCTATTTAATTATTTACGTATAAGAATGTCCACGATCTAAAGTGAATAAGTTAATTTGGGAGATAAACATAAATTCTGCACATCATACTGATATTTTTCTGAGATGCATTTAATTTGAAAAAGGAAAAGAAAGAAATTTAAAACAAAGGAAAGAGAGGACGATGGGTCGGTCTTGTGTTGGACCCAAATCTCAGCTCAATCAGCTCACCTCTTTATTTTTTTCTCTTGTTTCTTCCTACCCTTTTCACGTATCCTTGAATCAGGTCCCTATGTGGCCCATCCGCAGATGCAGCCCAACATCGACCAGCACAAATAAAATGTATTGTTTAACCCTCTCGCCGGAGCTGACGTCGTCATGGTGTCAGCTATGACATCAGGCAAGCAAAAACAGATTTTGACGGCCAACTCTCGTAACAAACTGCGACCGGATTCCTGGGGTTCCTAGGGTCTTGAAGACGTGTTCTCTCAGCCTCTTTCCTCATTCTATTGATCGCTGGAAGGCGCTGGCTCTGCGGCAAAGAAAAAAAGAGAGGGCGAGAGAAAGAGAGAACGCCGAGGGAGAGAGAGGGCTTAGCCAGGATCGTGTCGAGAGAGAAGAGTTGCTAGGACTGCGGTGCTCCTGCGCGGGTGACTGGACTTCACCGGTCGTGCATCAGGGACCAGCGTCTTCAGCCTACTGCGTCTAGAGAAGATCGCCGGAGTCACAAAGCCAGCTGCGCGCATCGTCGGGGCCTTGGCTGCGTAGTCCGGTAAGATGCTCCGTCGAACCTTTGTCCCTTTCACAGCGTGTAGCAGGCGAGCCTGATTGGGACTGGAACGTTTAGCGTTCAGCAGGCTGGCGGGCGTGGTTCTCAGGACTCCGAGATTTCTCGCCATGGAGTCTCGCTCCGCGGCGGACGGTGTATCTACGCTCCAAATCTTGGTGAGGCCTCGCTCGCGCCTTCCTGTGGCCATCGCGACGTTTTTCTCGAGGATTCGCTAGGAACAAACAACAGAGCCTTGTGCGTGTGTTCCGGCAGGGTGCGCCGCCGCCCTGGGCACTCTCCTCGTTTCCGTGCGTCGCGGGGTAGAAGAAGCACCCTACACCGTTGGATCCTTTTTGGGTGGTCGTGATCAAGTCGCGGATACCGGTTCAACTCGGGTTGTTTCGGTCGTTGATCTTGAATCGAAGGGCCGCGAGGTAATTCCGGTTCGGATGATGCCCGATTTAATCCTGTCCATCGATTCTAGTTCGGACGGACGATACTCGCCTGTACCCCCTTCGGCCATGCTAGATTGCTAAAGAGCCCCTGCTTTTTATTCATATTAACCCGCCGTCCTCGACTGGAGCGCCTCTGTGTCTTAAGCATTTTTGCGCTCTAAACCCTAGTTTTCCCTGTTATTGTTGCCTAGTCCAGTCAATAGAAAATCCAGGAAAAAGAAATATAAATCTATGGCTAGAGTTTGTTTAATTTATATAAAATTCATATGATGTCCAAATTAATCCATTCTAATTGCTATAATTTTGTAATATTATTGTTTATCATTTAGTACCACTGTTTTGACATGAATGTCACAATAAAATTTATATCCTATTTAATCTTGTACAAGACACATAGAATATCTGGAAATGCGTAATTTAAAATCTATGATTCCGATTTGATCCGTTCAAGTTGTGTTAGTATCGTATAAATATATAATATGCAATAACAATATTTATTGTGCCATGTCACATTCTTTTATAATTAGATCTTTATTTAACGTGTGTTGGTTAGTCTTGTTAAATTCCTTACCATTATAACCTACTAGAATAAGATATGTGGTCAATTTGTAATTTAGATTAAAGTTGATATAATTAATTGTAGAATAACCTCTCATATGATTTATATTAACCAATTTATAATATAGTTTAATATTTTAATCACACAAATCTTTTATAAAATCATAACTCCCTAATCGTAACACCGATCTTAGTAGTTCTCGATTCCACGATTCCGTAGCAACGCGTAGATTACTGTATTTTAGTTTATTCTTATGTTTGGTGTGATGTTAATTTTGCCTATACATGTTTGTTTGTATTGGTACGTTTAGCAGTGAGGACACGTGTCATCTGAAAAGCAAGTTGGTACCTGGAATCTCAAGTGCCAGGCAAGTTGTGCCCTTGATTCACTTTTGTTACCCAATAATGTTCTTTATAATCATTTACCATGCATAGGTTTAATTTTGATGGGACCCAATAGGTCACCCTAGTCTGTTTATCCATTTTACCTTGTTTACCCCTGAATCATATGGGTAGTTATGCTATTGCTTTACATGGTTTTGGGTTAATATTTTATATCCATGTTCCAGTTATTTTGTTATTCTATTTATGTTCATGTCAAGATCATTATATTATTGTTAACTGGAACATGGAGCTTAACTTGAGAAACACGTGCCACCACAAGGGTTTAATGGGACGCCCTTGGCTGACTAATTAGGAAAGCTAGTGGAAGACTACCTTACCCGAAAGGGGCAAGGGCAGTAGGGGAGTGGTCAGTGTAGGGAGGTCCTTGTTTGATTTTGCTGCGATGGCGGTCAGACGAGAACCCTGCATTGGAACTTCCTATAAACTGTAGCGGGTTTTCGGAAGCTAGTGGAACTTTGTAAAGGTCTCGTAGTGGATCCCTAGCCATTCACCTTGGTAGTGTCTAAGGGCCTAGCTAACCCTGGCGACATGGGAAACACGACTTGTGGGTAAAGGGTGCAACCTCTGCAGAGTCTAAGGGCCTAGCTAACCGGAGCTCACGGTCATGAGCGGCTCAGGACTCTCCGATGATTAAATTATGGAACCTAAACTCAATTTGTCATTTGCATTTGCATGGGTTTATTATTAATTTTGTTCTTTATTATTATTTAAGGTTTGGTATTCACTTACACTTAGTAACTGCTAATAAAATTTTGACCAACTTTAAAAGCAATGCTCAGCTTTAACCATTCCCTTTGGTAAGCCTTACACTTCATGAACTCCCACCTTTGTGAGTTCATGTTCACATTATTCCCCACAACTTGTTGAGCGATGAACATGTGTGAGCTCACCCTTGCTGTCTCACACCCCCCCACAGGAGAAGAGCAGGTGATTTAGGAGGAGCCACAAGGCGAGGGGTTCGATCTGATCTAGGTGGCGTTTCTCAGTTGACATTGGCGCCGACGATCCTTAGTTCGTGTTATATTTATCTTTTATTTTGTAATAAGACTTCCGCTATGTAATAAATACTCTGATTATTGTGACATTTATCTCTATACACTCTGTTATTGTATATGTTGTCTTCTTGGCGCATGTATGAGATGCACCTGGCTTTGTCCCTTAAAGCCGGGTGTGACAGTTTAGGCGTGAGCAGAAGGATTGTCCTCTCATATAAGGACCGGTTTGTCATCCTTCACTACCTGTACTCATGAAAAGTACAACCACTCGAGGCTGTGTGGGCAGTCACTCGATCTGAACTCGTACGGTCCAACCCCAGGGTTATGAGGGCTGGGGAGCACCGGGAGGATAAAGAGGGGGAATGTTTTGTCCAGTTGGGACATGGCGGTGGCCTGACTCCTTCCGGTATAACCATTAAGGTTAGGACGTGCGAGGAAGGAAAGAGATTTGGATTCGGGTCTCATTGGCCATGAGATCGCAGAGTCGGACTAGTGGGTAAAGTGTACCCCTCTGCGTAGAGTTTAAACCTATTCGAATAGTCTGTGTCCACTGGTATGGACGAGTCTGGTGTGGTATGACAATTAGTGTTTCTACAACATCCGTGAACAGGGAGATACGTGTGTGAGAGTGTGTCTCTAGAAAAGAAATGGTGCCACGGGAGCGGGAAGCTCAGTGGTGGTTAAGCAAGTGTTATTTCTATTTCTTCGGGAAAACCCTAAAAACAAGTACTGCCTTTCTCTAAGAAAAAGAAGAGTGACTTCAACTCCACCATATGAAGCATGTATGATATAGGTCTTTTTCTCTTTATGGGAGCCGGGTGGGCTTGCGGAATACCTAGTGTATTCACCCAGATTTATTTATGTTTTTCAGCAGCTGAAGACTTCTTTTCAGCTATGCTTGATTGAGAGGGTTGTGTCTTCACCCAGTTCTGCCTGTGGCCTGGGCTAGTTTATCTTCCACTACATTTTATATTTCTGGCTCTCTCGAGCTTGTACCCTGGTATTGTAATAACTTTTACTCAAACTCTATACTATTTGAAGTAAGGAATGTGGTTACTAGCCTCCTGGGACTAGTAATTGTATCACATTTGAGTCCCAAAGGATAGGGACGCTTCAGAGCGTTAGTAATACACCTGTAGGACCCATCATCTGACACTAGCCATCCTTTGATACGTGCTTGGGACTTGCAAGGTCTAGTCTGGGGGAGCCAAGTTATGCGTCTGGACTCCCCGGATGGTGGTTCTAGGTACTAGGACACTCGTCACAGAGTGGCAGAGTATGCAGGCCCACGATACGGGACCAGGCTGAGCGGCTACACGGCTCTGGGCCACTCCAGGAGACCAGTGTCTCTTCTCTAGTTTCGGACCCCAGGTTGTCAGACTCACAGGACTTATAGTTCTAAGTACTAGGGTACCCATCACGGAGCCATGGAGTGTGCAGGATTTTGGGTACGGAACTAGGCTAACTGGCCACACAGGCTCCGGACCACCCTATGGAACGGGTTCCCATTCTTTAGAACCGGCCCCTAGGCTGTCGGGTCCTCCTGCTTTCACGAAGAGGTCCTAACCTGCAAGCCTGGCTGTCCAATTTGGATGTCATTATGCTTGATGGAACGAGAACTGCTTGGGTGGGTTAGGTAAAATAACATCCAGAAGACTACGAGGTAAGACCATGGAGCAGTAGGACAATACTATCATAGAGGCGCATCTAAGAGGGTAGTTTTCCTTTGTAATTTATCATGCATGTGTGCGGACCAACAGGCCAGATTTATGGGGACAGACCCCACCGGGTTGGCATACACGTATGCGCTACCTAGTTACAAAAGGGAAACAACTCGACCCCTCAGGTCTGCTCTATAGATAGAACCTACAGAGATGTTCTAGCACCGGGGGAGGTACTCCTTCGGTCGTAGCTAGACAGTCGCCCTCGGGTCGAGGTATTCCCGTTACCTTGAAGGGTCCTTCCCAGCTGGGGAGTGTTGCGGAGCCCTGATTTGGTTTGGTACTTCCGTAAGATTAAGTCCCGACCCCGGCTTTCCATCTGCATTTGACGAAGGAGCCCCCGTACTTGGCCTTGGTCACTCCTGGATAAACCTGTCGGAAGTCTGGACCCATGGGGGGCCAGAATGGTTTCCGGAGGAAGGTGGGCTTCAGCTCCATAGGCCGGGGGACATGGGGTCCCGCCGGTGGTTCGTCTAGTCGCCATCGGAGTGGGAGTCTCTAGTGAAGACGTCCTTTAGGTCCCCCTCGGGTGACTGGTATCCGAGGTCTCGCTCAGCTGCGGCTGCCTCGCCGTCGTCGACCTTTTCCTTGCCAGGACGACGACGAGGTGGGGAGCCGTCCTTGGAAGACTGCTCACGCCGCTCGCTGATGCGTTCGCTGACGTGTTTCGCGAGATCAATGATCTCGCGGCACTCCGTGGCGCTGTGGCGACCGTTGGGATGTATAGGGCACGAGCCACCGCTACCCCTTTGCGACCGTGGGCGTTTGTTGTGGTCGCCCCGGCCCCCAGTCGTAGCTGCAACGACCAGAGCGGTGGATCGCGGCTTCTAGTAGTCGCGATCCTTCTTATTTTTCTTCTTCTCGTCCCGGGGGGGCGGCACTCGAGCCGCCTAGCTGGGCAGCCCCGGTTTGTGGGGCCGAGTGCCATGCACAGCCCTCGGCGGCTCTGGCACACTTGTCAGCCAGAGCAAAGAGCGTGGGGACAGTTTCCACGTCATGCGTGGCCAACTTCTCCAGCATTTTCTTGTCACGTACTCCCTGTCGGAAGGCCGTGATGATGGAGGCATCAGAAATACGAGGTATAGTACCTCACACCTTGGTGAAGCGTGAGATGAACTTCCGAAGAGTCTCCCCGGGCTCCTGCCTCACCGCATGGAGGTGGGCCTCCACGCCGTGTTACTGGTAAGCGCTAGTGAAGTTCGCGACGAACCGCGCGCAGAGCTCTTCCCAGGTGTAGATGGATCCTGGGGCGAGGTTCATGAGCCAAGTCCGGGCAGGTCCAGACAAGGCGACATGAAAATACGTTGCCATCACAGCAGTGTTTCCCCTTGCTGTCGTGATGGCGGTGACGTACACTTGCAGGAACTCCGATGGGTTTGATGTCTCATCGTATTTTTCCGGCAGATGCGGCCAGAACTTGGGCGGCCATGATGTCGCGCGAAGATGGTCTGCAAGGGTGGCGCAGCCCACGCCGGCCAAGGGGACACCCATTTGGGACCGGGTGCCCATTGGGGTCTGCAGTGTTGCCGCAGCAAAGTCTTGATCGAGGTTGCAGCCCTCGATGTTTTGGCGGCGCTCGCACGCCCTTTCTAGGGAGATCCAGGCGTCCTCTCCCGTACGACTGCGGTTGAGCTCTGCCCGGAGGTCATCAGTCTGTGCACCCCTTACGGAAGGCGAGCGCACAGACGCCATGGTTTCGCGTTGGCGCCGGGATGACCGGGGCCTGGTCGAGGTAGAATGTGCCATACTGAGTTGTCGGTCAACGTCATCACGCCACTGCTTCATGGCCCCTGGTGAAGCCGTGGAGCTAGGGGGTGGCGTAGCAACTCCCTGGCGGTAGATAATGTCGTAGGTGTTGCCCTCGACGGAGTCCGAGATACTTGCGCAGGCGTGTGCTGTTGCACGGCGTGTACAACAGCAGCCCCAGACTCAGGGCGGTCGGGTACTCACGGCGCAGAGGACGCAACTTCTTGCTCCATCGCCAAATCTTCTGAGGTTTTAGCGTGGTGCTCGATGATTCGCACCATCATGCTGAGTGAGGGAACAAGCAAAAACTTCAAGCCTACCCCCTACCTGGCGCGCCAAATGTCGGAGGGTAAATCTCTCCGGCCGGGTGGCGGATTGCACCCGCTCTAATTCCTAAAATGAGGAGGGGCCTAAGCATCTTGCTTGTTACGAGGATGGTGGATGAACACACGAGAGCACGCGAGGGTTTAGAGTGGTTCGGGCCGCCGGGACGTAACACCCTACTCCACTATGTAATGTATTATGAGTCTGAACTTGGATCTCCTTGTAACGTCGCATGCCTCCCCTTTCATAGCTGAAGGGGGCATGCACAAAGGTACTGAGCCCCGACATGTGGGCCCAGGGACATAGAGAATATAATACTTGGGACTATAAACTTTTGCTGCGGGGGCAATCCCCTTGTGTCCTATCGCCCGAGATCTGCGTATCTTCGGCGTGCAGGGGAAGCTTCTTGTAGAAGGGGTAACATAGTGCGCTGCTTGGCACGGGAGCACTGTTCGCCGTAGACCCAGCAGGCGTGCCGCCTGCTGGATGACCCTGACGCCGCCTGCCAGTGGATGGGACGGGACACATTAAATGCGGAGAGGGCACGTCGCCCGTCAGCGCAGTGGCAGGCGGCGCGTCCGCTCCTCAATAAATGCAAGGGTTGCATGGCTTTACGTCAGGCTCGGCCCGATGGCTTATGTCATGGGCCACAAGCAGTGGGTCACCGCTTGAGCGGGAAGTGAAGGGCAAGGTCTGGACACGTGTCAGCACCGGACCCCTACTCACGCCAGGGTCCTCCTCGTTCCGGGACCTTATTGAGGTTCGGACCTTACTCGGAGGCTCCGGACTTATACGTATAGGGGTCCGGTGTCCTTGTGTGGAGGTCCGGACCCCCACGATTCATACCGGGATGTGTTGTATTTCCTTGCCACGTGGCGCCCTTTGGCCTGCCCATGCGGTGGGGTCAGGCACCATCCTCCGCGTGGCCTGGGGACTGAAAGCATCTAGGCCCCTGGTTGGTTTTAGTGATTAATGACAATGTAATGTTATATGTGACTAACGTGTGTTTTGCAGGGACAAATGGTAAGTTAGGTCGCATTACAGGTAGAAGTACTACAACGGTGAAAACAATCCCGGAGATAAGAACTCGAAGCGATGGCTAAAACGACGAAACAAAAGGTAAAGGACTACGGAGTCCGAGTGTCAAGGAGATGTGGACACTCGTGATTTAGTTAGGTCTTTTATTCTCTTTTAGCCGTACTATAAAGAGGGGTTGTCGATGAGTAGTTTGACCAAGAGAGTTCTAGTGTAGTGTTGGTGCACATTCACACTCACATATAGTGCTAGGTGTCACTCTAGAACTCACTCACAAGTTAGAACAAAAACCGATTTGAAAAACAGCTGAAAACAAGAAATAGGGTTTCTAGCCTTGGGGCACCGGACTGTCCGGTGCACCCTCTGCCAGGTGGGGCCAAGGTGGCCCTGGGGAAGAGTTTTCTGCCCACAGAAACCCGAGAGCGCCAGTCCAGAAATGAATTTTAGTGGCGCACCGGACAGTGCACCGGACTGTCCGGTGTGCACCAGACAGTGTCTGTTCACTGTCCGGTGTGCCATCAGCCCAATGGCTAGCTGTCAGAACTAGCCATTGGAGTTGACCGTTGGCGCACCGGTGGCGCACCGTTGGCGCACCGGACTGTCCGGTGCGCCCGTGCGCAGAAAAGTGCTGGTAACGGCTAGTTGGTGGGTGAGGGCTATTTATACCCCTTCCACCCACCATATTCAATGTCTTGCTGCCCACATTAATTCTAGCACATTGCTAGAGCATTGCAAGCACCAAAAGCCTAGTGAGGAAATTAGAGAATCTTAATCCCGCATTTGTTCCTCATTAGCGCTAGCGAGAGCCACCTAGAGCACACACCACTGTCATGAAAAACAACAAGAGTGGTATTGGATACAATGCTTTTGTGCAAAAGAAAGCTACTACTCAATACAAGCCAAAGCAGACTCACAAGCCTATCAAATGCTTTGAGTGTGGAAAAGAAGGTCACTTTGCCCACAACTGCAAAGCCAAACCACCAACTCCCTTGCCTAAGCACTCAAGACCATTTGCTTTCAATGCTCATTATGTACTAAGAAAATTTGCAAATGGAAAGGTCAAAGTTACATTCCTAGGTCCACCAAACAAGAGTAGACCTAGACAAATTTGGGTTGCAAAGTCCTTGATTAAGAGAGTCACTGGTCTATGCAATATAGGGCCCTCAAAACTCAAGCTTGATTTGTCTGTGGATGTAGGTGAACTACAAGACCGATGGGAGCCATTGGGTTATTGATAGTGGATGCACACAACATATGACAGGCAACCCACGGATGTTCACCTCACTTGATGAGAATGTTGATGGACAAGACAAAATCACATTTGGAGACAATTCAAAAGGGAAAGTGCAAGGACTTGGCAAGGTGGCAATTTCAAATGATTTATCCATTTCAAATGTTCTCTTGGTTGCACCTTTGAGCTTCAATTAATTATCAGTGGGTCAACTCTGTGATCTTGGACTTCAATGCTTATTCACTCCAACAGAGGTTATTGTATCAAAGATGGATGATGAATCAATGGTGTTCAAGGGATTTGGATACAACAATCTCTACTTAGTGGATTTCACTTCAAAAGATGCAGACTTAAGAACTTGCCTCTTCACCAAAGCTTCACTTGGATGGCTTTGGCATAGGAGGCTTGCACATGTTGGGATGAGCACACTCAAGAAGGTATTAAAGAAGGACATGGTTAGAGGATTAAAGGATGTGGTATTTGAAAAGGACAAGCCTTGTAGTGCATGTCAAGCTGGGAAGCAAGTTGCTAATACACATCCTACTAAAGCTTTTCAAGGCCACTGGAACTACTTCATATGGATTTATTTGGACCTACAAATTATGTAAGTGCTGGTGGCAACCTCTACTGTCTAGTGATTGTTGATGATTTCTCAAGATACACTTGGGTGTTCTTTCTCCATGACAAATCTGAAGTTGCATCTATATTCAAGAAGTTTGCCAAGAAAGCACAAAATGAATTTGATTGCAAGATCAAGAAGATTAGAAGTGATAATGGCAAAGAATTTGACAACACCAACATTCATGAGTACTGTGATGAAATTGGGATCAAGCATGAAGTTTCTGCAACATATACACCTCAACAAAATGGAGTTGTTGAAAGGAAAAACAGGACCTTGATCACTCTTGCAAGGACAATGATTGATGAGTATAACACACCGGAGAGGTTTTGGGCCAAAGCTGTCAACACTGCATGTTATGCATCAAACAGGCTATTTCCTCACCGGCTGCTTGCGAAGACTCCCTATGAACTGCTAAATCGGAAAAAGCCAGACGTCTCCTTCTTCCGGGTGTTTGGATGCAAATGCTACATCTACAAGAAACGCCATCACCTAGGGAAGTTTCAAAGACGTTGTGATATTGGTTTTCTTTTGGGTTATTCATTAAAGTCCAAAGCATATCGAGTATTCAACCATGCCACTAGCGTGGTAGAAGAAACATATGATGTGGAATTTGATGAGGCTAATGGCTCCCAAGGAGCACTTGAAAATCTTGATGATGTAGGTGATGAGCCACTTAGGGAAGCAATGAAGAACATGCCAATTGGAGCTATCAAACCAAAAGAAGATGAAGAAGAGGTGCAAAACATTGACAGGCCTTCTTCATCAAATGTACCACAAGATGATGAAAAAGATGAGAGGCATGCAAATGAAGATACATTTGTCTCTCATGAACAAGCAAGGGTACAAGCCGAAGATGTTGATGCTCCAGGATCTTCTTCCCAAGTGGTTGACAGGAGAAACTCATCACTACTTCAAGCTCATCCTCAAAACCAAATCATTGGGAGTCCTTCACAAGGGGTTATTACTCGATCACATAGACATGCTTCTTTTATTGAACATCACTCTTTTGTTTCTTATGTTGAGCCTACTTGTATAGATGAGGCGCTACAGGATTCGGACTGGGTGAACGCCATGCATGAAGAACTTAACAACTTCACCCGTAACCAAGTTTGGACCCTGGAGAAGCCCCCACAAGATGCAAGAATCATTGGAACAAAGTGGGTGTTCAGAAACAAACAAGATGATCAAGGTGTGATTGTAAGGAACAAGGCAAGACTTGTTGCAAAAGGATTCTCTCAAGTTGAAGGCTTAGATTTTGGAGAGACCTTTGCACTGGTTGCTCGACTGGAAGCCATCTGTATCCTACTTGCATATGCATCATGCTATGATATAAAACTTTATCAAATGGATGTAAAAAGTGCATTTTTAAATGACTTCATAAATGAACTTGTATATGTTGAGCAACCACCTGGATTTGAAGACCCTAGATATCCTAACCATGCTTACAGGTTGTCCAAGGCGCTATATGGACTAAAGCAAGCTCCAAGGGCTTGGTATGAGCGTCTTCGCGACTTCCTCATCGAAAAGGGCTTCAAGATCGGGACCGTCGACACAACTCTATTCACAAAGAAACATAACGGTGATATTTTCATTTGTCAAGTATATGTTGATGATATAATCTTTGGCTTGACAAATGACTATCATTGCAAGGAATTTGGTGAGTTGATGTCGAAGGAGTTCGAGATGTCAATGATTGGTGAGCTGACGTACTTCCTCGGCTTTCAAGTCAAGCAAATGAAAGATGGTAACTTTATCTCACAAGAGAAGTATACCAAAGACTTGTTGAAAAGGTTCAACATGGAGAAGTGCAAACCAATCAAGACACCTATGCCAACAAATGGACATCTAGACCTAGATGAGGGAGGTAACCCGGTTAATCAAACTCTCTACCGTTCTATGATTGGTAGTTTATTATACCTTACCGCATCTAGGCCTGATATCATGTTTAGTGTCTGCATGTGTGCTAGATTTCAATCTAATCCTAAGAAAGCTCATCTTCGCGCTGTTAAAAGAATTCTTAGGTATCTCAGGCACACCACAAGCATTGGTTTGTGGTATCCCAAAGGAGCTACTTTTGATTTAATTGGCTATTCCGATTCGGATTATGCCGGTTGCAAAATTGATAGAAAAAGTACTTCTGGGGGATGCCATCTGCTTGGTAGATCACTAGTTTCATGGACATCCAAAAAGCAAAATAGTGTTGCCTTGTCAACTGCCGAAGCGAAATACATTGCCGCGGGTGCTTGTTGCATACAAATTTTATATATGAAACAAACTCTTCTAGACTATGGCGTAGTTCTAGAAAAGGTACCTTTGTTGTGTGATAATGAGAGTGCTGTTAAAATTGCTAATAATCCTGTACAACACTCTCGCACCAAGCACATTGATATCCGTCATCACTTCCTTAGAGATCATGTTGCTAAAGGAGATATCATTTTAGAAGGAGTGAGGTCGGAAGATCAATTAGCGGATATTTTCACTAAGCCACTTGATAAGACCCGCTTTTGCATATTGAGGAATGAATTAAATATACTTGATCTCAGAAATTTTATTTAAGATATCAAATGGTGTTGTCAAGCTTGCATTGCATGTTTAAATTTCTTGTATTGCATCTAGGGCTTGTCTAACCTGGTTAAGATAACCACCAACAAAGCGAGTGAAAAAGCTTAACTCGGATCAAACTTGACAAGTCTTAGTTTTAAGCTTTTTGCACTTAAATTCTTACTTTCTATGCAATTGTTGGTTCTTGAAATATGCATGAGGTACTGCACTTAGGGGGAGTATTCAAAACTCAAATCACTCATGAAAACCCCTAGTGCAAGGCCAAAATGCAAATTTCACCATTTGCCTATTTTCTCTAAAAATTATCTAGCCTATGGCAAAATATTTTGAAAATTATGTGAAAATATATGAGGGTGCTAATACCTGTCCCAACAAGTGCTATTTTGTGTGATTATAAGTTGGGATTTGGTTTGGTTGAAAACTGAATAGAAAAATTCAAAAATTTCAGAACTTCCCTCTGTCTGGGCTCACCGGACAGTCCGGTGTGCACCGGACACTGCACTGTGCACTATCCGGTGCACCGGCCGCGCGCGCGCGCAAGAACTTCCTTTCCTGTGCGTTGTCCGATGGTTCACCGGACAGCTACTGTGCGCTGTCCGGTGCACACCGGACAGGCACTGTAGACTGTCCGGTGCGCCCATATTCGGTTTTTAAAAAACCTTTCCCCGCCCGAGCCCAGGGCAGAGAACATTTCCTCAGCTCCTCTCTGCCTCTCTGGCGATTCCCACTCCCTCACCGACGACCTCCCCTCACCGGCGACCCAGTGCTCCATCTCCTGCCCTCGCTCGGTGAGCAGCCCCTTTCTCCCTCTGTCTTCTCTCCCTCTCTGTTCCATTGAGCAGTGCACCCCTTTTTCCACCCTCGTGTGCCAAATTCAAATTCTTGTCAATTCCAGTGAATCCAAGTGGTGGAATGTGTTCCTATATGCCCATTGAATATCCCTGCAGGTTTCTAGCTCCCTTTGGGAGGGTTTCAATCCTCAAATGGCCATATCTCCAAAAACCTAATTCACCGCATGCCACGTGTTCGGTGAAATGTCCAAACCAGCCAAAAATGCTCCGATTGAACCCAAAATTTTCAGGCACCTTCACAACACCTCTAGTAACATATTCGCCAAATTTCACGCCCATCCGATATACCAGGCTTCATTTTCACCAAATTCCCCGTTTCGAGCGATCGTTTCTGAGTCGAGTACCCAAATTCCATTTTCTTAGCCTAAATTCAAACCAAGCACACACTTCACTCATATTCACACATATAAACCTATTCGTGAAGTATCGGCTCAATTCCATGTCATTTCGTGCCTCAATTCGAATTCCAAACCTCCTATGGCACTATTTCTCGTTCAAACGTCGTTTTCACGTCGTTTGACCTCTCGATCGCCATATCTCTCGTTTTTGTTTCATATTTCTCTGTGTATGTATTTATTCACATTTCATATACTTATGACTATGTGACTAATACGTGCTCACCTCTTCTGTCATTTCAGTGACCTTGACTGCCCGTGAGCCGTCTCCTGTCCTGCCTGGATTTTCACCTCTCGTGTGAGCTTTCTAGGTAGACATCTCCTCTTTTGATTTTCTATCGGCTGTTATCAACTTGTGCTTAGCTTCTCTCTCTCATTTGCAGTCGTCAGGTCAGGATGTCGCGCACGAAGAATGTGTCGGTGCCAGGGGAGGCGATGATGAGGATCCTCGTCGCCCCTTCAGGCAGGTCAAGGGAAAGACCGTATACTTGGAGCAGCAGGAAGGCCGCAAGAAGCGGCGTATGGATAGAGCAGCCCGAGCAGCAGCAGCAGCAGCAGCCGCTGAGCAGGCCAAGCTAGGAGATCAGCCTCAAACTCCTTCAGATCAGATTGCGTATCGTGTTCGTCGCCTCGCCTCCCGGCCTCGCTCCTCCACTCCCACCACTGCTTCCACTCCACCACCCACTTTGCCTGCTCCCGTCACCCCTGCTGCGCCATCCACCACCTCCTCTACACCAGCTTCCACTACCCCTCCTCCCGCTCCTGTTTCCCCTCCTCCTATCCCACCTGCTCGCTTTCGGGAGCGCGATGAGGCTGAGGTGCGACCTCTGGCTGCAGATCCCAGGTTGTTTGACCTTCAGCATGCTACAGCGGCACGGGTACGTCGGTTCAGATACGTACCCGTGGAGTCTTGGTTACCGGCTCAGAGGGACCCTGCTGCAGTTGACCTCTTCAGCACCCGTATTCAGGAGTCCTTTTTCAGAGCCTAGATGTCTGCACAGATTGCTCTGCGAGTGCACCGGCTTTTGGACCTTCCCGCTTTTCTGCTTGCCGCCGGTGCTAACTCTGAGGTGCACCTCTCCTATCTGCCTAGCCTTCTCACTCTTTTGACTACCAGCGGCAGGTATGTTGAGGAATGGGTCCGAGTTTTCTACGTGACTGTATGGATCGACCCTGATCACCACTGGATGAGGTTTCATTTTGAGCGAGAGGATGTCACTATTCATGCCAGCCAGATTCGCTAGCTATTTGGATTTCATGAGTCATCGACTCGTCTTCACAGCTTATGCTATGGCACCTCTGACCCTCCTCGTCACCCTCACGGTGGTGTTGCTCCAGGTACAGCTCACGCCGCGGCTCTGTTCCAACCGCCCTTCTCAGATGGGTCGCGATGCTCTCCGACAGATTTCACCACAGCAGCTAAGTTTCTCTATCAGCTTATGAGACGGACACTTCTGCCGCGGATGGGGTACAGGGAGGCCACCACTCATATCTAGCTCTGGCTCCTTGGTGCCCTGGTCTCTCACTCAGAGTTTGATGTTGTGGATTTCCTTATTTGTGAGATCGAGGACACTGTTCTGGATGGTCTGCATGCTCGTCGACAGCTGCCGTATGCTCAGTATCTGTGTCACATTTTTGCTCAACTAATTCGGCCTCCATAGTACCAGGGCACACTTGAGGCCTCACGCCTCGTCTTTGGGTCCTACCATCCAGCGCCTGAGGATCCTGTGCCAGCACCTGCTCCAATATTTGACACTCAGGCCGAGGATACTGCTCTTCATCAGTTCGAAGCTCAGGACGCAACAGTTGATGATGATGATGATGATTTTGGGATTCCGCCTCCGCCTCCTATGCCTCCACGCTCACATGATCATGAGGCTAGGAGTTCTCGTGTTGCCCCTGCTGCCCCTCCTGCCATTGACCCTGCTCTTGCTTCGATTATCCAGACACTTACTCAGCAGCAGGCTCACTTGGCAGCCGAGCAGACCCGTCAGGCAGCAGCCCACCAGCAGTTGTCCGAGAGAATGCTATCGATGTTTCAGACAATTCAGGACAGGCAGGATTCTCTACAACAGCAGCTTCTTCAGGACCGGGCTGAGAGCAGGGCCTTCATGACTCTTATGTTATAGCATTCTGGTATATCAATTCCCCCAGTTCAGTCCTCCACCTCTTCAGGCTCCTGTTGTGCCAGCGATTCAGCCAGGACACCCTGTTGGTCCTTCTTCCTCTCTGCTTCGGCCGGTCACCCTGGCTTTCACGTCACCGGTCTTCAGCTCCATCTGCCCTCAGCCGTCAGTGCCACCAGCTTCTGCTATTCCCACTACTGCTATGGCGGTGTCTGTGACCACTTCTTCGGCTCCAGCAGCGCAGCTTCCGTCCGAGTCAGTACCAGCTCTAGCTTCTACAGCAGATCCTGGATCCGAGACTGACTCTGACCCCCAGCTGGCATTCGCTCTACTGCCTCGACCGCGACCGGATGCGCCTCCGCTGCCTCCTCCCACTTCTGATTTGTAGGTTCGGGTGCCCTTTTGGTGTTTGACGCCAAAGGGGGAGAGATATGAGTTGTGAAAGCTAGGGGGAGTTAGTAGAGAGTCATTTTGATGTAATATATGTGCTTGTTACTCTCTGTACTAGCTTCACTTTTGTATGGTGCTTTTGGCTCACAAACTCTATATATACTCTCGATGCTTATGTTGACTGTGTGTGTATTATGTTTTCACCTTATATGTTATCACCAGTCTTTTAGTTCTTGTTCATCGATTTGATTTCACTTTTATATGAACAAGAAACTTACGATGTGTATGCACTCATACTTATTATTTTGGTACACACTCTTTCTGTCAAAGATTATTGAGTATAACTAACCATCTTTTCTATTGACAGAAATTTCAAAACAAACTACTCTCACAAATCTTGTAGGGTTGTCATCAATCACCAAAAAGGGGGAGATTGAAAGCATCTAGGCCCCTGGTTGGTTTTAGTGATTAATGACAATGTAATGTTATATGTGACTAACGTGTGTTTTGCAGAGACAAATGGTAAGTTAGGTCGCATTACAGGTAAAAGTACTACAACGGTGAAAACAATCCCGGAGATAAGAACTCCAAGCGGTGGCTAAAACGACGAAACAAAAGGTGAAGGACTACGGAGTCCAAGTGTCAAGGAGATGTGGACACTCGTGATTTAGTTAGGTCTTTTATTCTCTTTTAGCCGTACTATAAAGAGGGGTTGTCGATGAGTAGTTTGACCAAGAGAGTTCTAGTGTAGTGTTGGCGCACATTCACACTCACATATAGTGCTAGGTGTCACTCTAGAACTCACTCACAAGTTAGAACAAAAACCGATTTTAAAAACAGCTGAAAACAAGAAATAGGGTTTCTGGCCTTGGGGCACCGGACTGTCCGGTGTGCACCGGACTGTCCGGTGCACCCTCTTCCAGGTGGGGCCAAGGTGGCCCTGGGGAAGAGTTTTCTGCCCACAGAAACCCGAGAGCGCCAGTTCAGAAATGAATTTTAGTGGCGCACCGGACAGTGCACCGGACTATCCGGTGTGCACCGGACAGTGTCTGTTCACTGTCCGGTGTGCCATCAGCCCAACGGCTAGCTGTCAGAACTAGCCGTTGGAGTCGACCATTGGCGCACCGGACTGTCCGGTGCGCCCGTGCGCAGAAAAGTGCTGGTAACGGCTAGTTGGTGGGTGAGGGCTATTTATACCCCCTCCACCCACCATATTCATTGTCTTGCTGCCCACATTAATTCTAGCACATTGCTAAAGCATTGCAAGCACCAAAAGCCTAGTGAGGAGATTAGAGAATCTTAATCCCGCATTTGTTCCTCATTAGCGCTAGCGAGAGCCACCTAGAGCACACACCACTTGTATTAGGCTTCTCTTGGTCAAGCGAAAGTCTACGGCTTGTTACTCTTGGTGATCGGCATCACCTAGACGCTTGGTGGCGTTGGGCGCTCGGTGATCACCGTGAAGATCTTGTTGGTGACCCGACTCAAGTTTGTAAGCGGTCTCGAGGGATCCACCGCGCCGGAGTGGTAAAAGATCATCTCGTAGTGAGCACTTGGTTCTTGCGAGGACCAAGGGGGAGCGATACCCTTACGCGGGTGCTCCAACGAGGACTAGTGGAGAGTGCCGACTCTTCGATACCTCGGAAAAAATTGGAGGAGTCTTCTAAACCTTGCTTTACTTTCCACACTTAATTCAGGCACTTTAGCAAGTATTTGAAGCATTGTCCTAGCATTATTGTATTTCTAGTATTATTATCTTAGTGCTAGTTGTTGGGGTGAAGTTGGGCTCTTGCTTAGCTCTTGCTTAGGTTTTAATTAGTGTTGATTTTTAGAAAAGCCCAATTCACCCCCCTCTTGGGCATCATGATCCTTTCAGGGACGTTGCATAGGTGCGGCGTCTTCATGCTGTAGAACTTTGGGTGGTTGATCGGGTGTCGTTAGATCGAGATCGAGCGGCGTTGGTTGGATCGAAAATTATAAAAATCTGGGTCGTCGTATCTTCATCCAACGGCCTGGCCAGCGTACCAGTTCATGATGAAATCGGATCTAATTCGCGCTGTCTGCGCATGATCCAACAGTTAGAAACTGATGATACCTCTTCGCAGGCGCGGATTTACACTTTGGCCCCTCTGTTCTTATAGAACCAACCCGTCGTCCTGCGCAATGGGGCTCTGGGTCTTAATGATTTTCACGCAGGGGCCCCTGGACTCTCTGGTAATTGATGCGCAGTCTAGACAGTGAATAATATTCATAAATCAATTAGAAAATGAATTTTTAGTATTAAATTAATTGCAGAAACTTGCTAAATTCATAGAAAATTCATATGAACTCCAAATTAACACATTCCAGTTTCTAAAATTTTGTAATATTATTCTCTTTCACTTAGAGTCTCTGTTTTGACATGAAAACAGTAAGAAAAATAATTTCTCAATTAATCCTATTTCAAGCACATAGAACATTTGGAAATTCATAATTTAATATCCATAACTCCAAAATTAATGATTCATGTTCCTAAGTCGTTATTTTAATGTGTAGATTATTATTATGTATTTTGTTTATATGTTTGGTGTGATGTTAATTTCTCCTTTATACTATTCTTGTTTGTATTGTGGCGAGTAGAAGAGTCTGTGACAGAGGATCCTGGTGTCCAGCAGATAGAAGTTGCTGAGCAGGAGCTCATTGAAGGCAAGTTGTGCCCTTGACCACTTTTTACCCAATAATGTTCTTTAAATATCACTTATTCATGCATAAGTTTAATTCTGATGGGACCCAATAGGTCACCCTAGACTGTTATTCCATTTTACCTTGTTATCCCTGAATCACATGGGTAGTTTTGCTATTGCTTTACATGGTTTTGGGATTATATTTTATTATATCCATGTTCCAATTATTTTGTTATTCTATTTATGTTCATGTCAAGATCATTAATGTTAATTGGAGCATGGAGCTTAACTTGAGAAACATGTGCCACCACAAGGGTGGAATGGGACGCCCTTGGCTGACTAATTAGGAAAGCTAGTGGAAGACTACCTTACCCGAAAGGGGCAAGGGCAGTAGGGGAGTTGCATGCAAGGAGGCTCTCGGGTTGATTTTGCTGCGATGGCGGTCAGACGGAGAATTCTTGCAAGTGCTCTTCCCATAAACTATAGCGGGTTTTCGGAAGCTAGTGGAACTTTGTAAAGGCCTCGTAGTGTTGCCCTGCCTCGCTTCCTTAGTAGAGGTGTATGAGAGTCGCGATCCCCTGGTAGATGGGTAATGTAACACCCCTAGTGTTTATATTCTGCTCGACAACGAGTATGGATTTAAGCACGTAATATCAGTGAATAAAACGGATGCTAAATTTTAATCATCTTCGCCTATCGCGATTTTAATATCGCATATGTTTCTGTCTATTTAGACTCTTCCTAAGTCTTCGCGAAATTCTGAACGTAATTGTTCCAAAAAATTGCGAGTCCTGTGTGTAATTAAAATCTATCGAGTTTGGTGCCGTTTTCTTTCGGTAATATAAACAGCTAAAAAGGGTTAATGAAGCTTTTGGATTATCGAATCTTCGTCGCTGGCGAATTTTGAACTGTTCGAATCACGCGCGTAAGTGAATTCGAAAAATCAGAAGACTTCTGATTTATGAACAATTTAGAGCTCATGCTGTCCGAACAGAACGATGCGCCAGCTGATTAAGTGAATTGTTCCTCTCAGCATGTGATCGTTGGCGTCAGATCAAATGATCGATCACTGGTGAGGATCGTAAAAATTAGACAGAACTAAATAACAGTCTCTCTGTCTTAATCTGTTTCGTATGTCGCGAGTTCGACATCGTTTTTTTATCTATCCGGACACTTCTTAAATTTTCGTGATGTTCGGAACATAGTTGTTCCGAAAATCGGTGCGTCCGGTGATTATTTAAAATTCATCGCTCGCGCGAATACGAATTCGAAAGCCCACCCACTCGGATGATTTTTATCCCGGACAAATTAGTTTGAACTCGACGACTAAAATGTTTGGGCAAAATAATCTGAATTGCGCAGTGTCTGAGAAAAATCGTGTGCGAGGTTGATAATCAAGGAATTATAATTGAGATCCTATTATCACATAAATTGCCTGTGACCATGGAATCAGGTGTTCAGACTACAGATAAAATTTATCAGATTTTGAATCGAATCAAACCGTATCACAGGTACTGTCGATCCAGTATACATCACTAAAATTGTGATCCAAAATATCTGCGATTTTCGGTATAAAAAAGAGAAGAAATAAAAAAAGGGAAAAATATCAACCGCCGTGGGTGTTGATCTTTTTTTCTGGCAGCGCTTATCTCCGTGGCACCTTTTCTCCAGCCGTCGTTATCCCCTGCGGCAGATTTTTTTTCAGCCGTTGATTTTTCTCCCTCGCCCAGCCGAGCGGCTTCCCATTTCTCCAGCCGAGCGCTTCTCCCAGCCGTGCAGCCTGCCTCTCCATGTCCGTTCCCTGCTCTTCCTCCCCCAGCTCGCTCACCAGCCGTTCCTCCCTATGCTCGCCCCATCTCACTCCATGGCTGGAGCTCTCTCCAGATCGCCCATGGCAGCGCGCCCTTTCCCTGTCCCACGCGCGCTCTTCCCCTTCCTGCCATGGCCGCTCCTATCTGCAGCTCGCTCTCTCTCTCCCACGGTCGAGTTCCCATCTCACTGCCATCTCACTGCCCTCTGCTCGGCGCCCAACTCCCCTGCGCGCAGCTCGCCGAGCTCGCCGGTGTTCCTCCCCTCTGCTTGCAGCGCCCTGAAGCTTCCCTGCATCGCGCCCGGTCAAGCTCTCTGCGCAGGCGCAACTGCTTCCTCTGTTCGGCCGCGCCCTGCTCCCTCCAGCTCGGCTCTCTGTGCGCGCAGCCGCGAACTCCGCTGCCCCCCATGGCCAAGCGCCCAGCTCCCTCGCTCTTGCTGCCCGCCGTGGCCGGCTCCCTACTGCTCTCGTCTAGGTCGCCGCTGTCGAGTTCCCTCACCGAGTCCTTACCCTGCTCGCTGTCACGGCCGCCGTCAAATCGTCGGAGTCGCTCAACTCGCCAATCACATCTTGGCCGGTCGTCAATTTTCTATTCGCCGTGGTACAACACAGCTGTTAGATCCAGTCTCCAAACCACCACGGCGTTTGCCGGACTTCGCCGGTAAAGTTCGTCGTCGTCCTCTAGTCCCAGTCTGACCCATCCGTGCTGCTCGCCCCGTGTGCGCTCGCTCCTCATCCATTGGGTTTCGGCGTGTTCGCATTTACCGTCGAGTCATTGAACCCATCATCCCCTGCTCGATCCCCACCTCACCAGCTCGCTCCAGACTTGTCGGCGTTTCGAGACCGGGGGTCCCTAAGCCGACGAGTGAGTGTGCCGCGTGCCCCAGCCCAGATGGGTCGAGCGCGTGGGCGAGCGCGAAGGGGGGAGAGCGAGGTGGCTGGAGCCGGGTCGTGAGGGAGGCGGAGATCCCACGGCCTTCGTGTTCGTCCCACGCCCAGGTCGGGTGCGCTTGCAGTAGGGGGTTACAAGCGTCCACGCGGGTGAGGGGAGCGAGCGGCCCCAAGAGAGCGCCTGCCCCTGCCCTCGTTCCCGCGGGGCCAACCTTCTCTAAGAAGGCCCTGGTCCTTCCTTTTATAGGCACAAGGAGAGGATCCAGGTGTACAATGGGGATGCAGCGGGGTGCTACGTGTCTAGCGGGGGAGAGCCAGCGCCCTGGGTACATGCCAATGTGGCAGCCGGAGAGAACTTGGCACCCAGCTGGTGGGGTGTCGCGGCTGTCGGAGGAGTAACGGAGCCTGGTGGAGGGACAGCTGTTGGAATAGTCGGGCTCTTGCTGACGTCCCCATGCTTCCGTAAGGGAGCTGAGAGCCGCCGTCGTCATGGGTCTAGCGGGGCGCCATCATTGCCTATCTGGCGGAGCTAGCCAGATGGGACGTCGGTCTTGTTCTCTGTGGCCCGAGTCGGCTCGGGGTAGGGTGATGATGGCGCCTCCTGTTGACGTGGCGGACCTGTGCCCTAGGTCTGGCGACGTGGAGGCTCCTCCGAGGCCGAGGTCGAGTCTGTCTTCCATGGCCGAGGCCGAGCCCGAGCTCCTGGGTCGGGCGAGGCGGAGGTCGTTCGGCAGAGACCAGGGCGGAGTCCGAGCCCTGGGTCGGGCGAGGCGGGGTCCGTCGTCTTCCGGGGCCTTAGCCCGAGTCCGAGCCCTGGGTCGGGCGGAGCGGAGTTCACCGTCTTCCGGGGCCTTAGCCCGAGTCCGAGCCCTGGGTCGGGCGGAGCGGAGTTCGCCGTCTTCCGGGGCCTTAGCCCGAGTCCGAGCCCTGGGTCGGGCGGAGCGGAGTTCGCCGTCTTCCGGGGCCTTAGCCCGAGTCTGAGCCCTGGGTCGGGCGGAGCGGAGTTCGCTGTCTTCCGGGGCCTTAGCCCGAGTCCGAGCCCTGGGTCGGGCGGAGCGGAGTTCGCCATCTTCCGGGGCCTTAGCCCGAGTCCGAGCCCTGGGTCGGGCGGGGCGGAGTATGGCGCCTTTGGCAAGGTCTGGCTGCTTGTCAGTCTCACTCTCTGCGTTAAATGCCCCTGCGACTCGGTCGGTCGGCGCGGTGATTTAGTCAGGGTTGCCTCTCAATGAAGGCAAGGCCTTGGGCGAGCCGGAAATGCGTCTGCCGTAAAAAAGGGGGCCTCGGGCGAGACGGAAAACACCTCAGGGTCGGCTGCCCTTGCCCGAGGCTAGGCTCGGGCGAGGCGCGATCGAGTCGCTCGTATGGACTGATCCCTGACTTGATCAAACCCATCAGGCCTCTGCAGCTTTATGTTGATGGGGGTTACCAGCTGAGAATTAGGCGTCTTGAGGGTACCCCTAATTATGGTCCCCGACAGTAGCCCCCGAGCCTCGAAGGGAGTGTTAGCACTCGCTTGGAGGCTTTCGTCGCACTTTTTTGCAAGGGGACCAGCCTTCCTCGGTTGCATTTTGTTCCGGTGGGTGCGCGCGAGCGCACCCGCCGGGTGTAGCCCCCGAGGCCTCGGAGGAGTGGTTTCACTCCTTCGAGGTCTTAATGCCTTGCGTAATGTTTCGGCTGGTCTGGTGGTTCCCTCATGCGAACAGGTCGTAGCCCGGGTGCACTGTCGGGGCCCAAGTTCTCGGGCTGGTATGTTGACGCTGTCAACGGTTTGGCCGGAGCCGGGTTTGCGAGAGCAGCCCCCGAGCCTCCGCACAGGGCGAGAGGGCGATCAGGGACAGACTCGGCTTTTTTACATACGCCCCTACGTCGCCTTTCCGCAAGGAGGAGGGGGGAGAGCGCCATGTTACCCTCGATGGGCACCGAACATGGTGTCTCCGGTGAGCTGCAAGCGGGTAATCCGAGTGGACGTCCGTGCCCCGTTCGTTGGGGGTCGGCTAGGGGTCCGGAGGCACGCCCAAAAGTACCTGCGGGTGATCTGCCGGACCCGGTCCCCTGGCGACGGAGTCCGAGGGCTCGTTGCCTCCCTCCGATGGGATTCCGTTACAGGATCGTTCCCGCTGGTCTCGGAAATGTCCTAGGGTACCTCGGGAGCGCAGCCCGAGCCTTGGTTATGTATCGAACGCACCCCTGGTCATCCCTCGCTCGGTGTCTGAGGCGACTGTGAACCCTTCGGTGGGCCAGCCTTCGAACCCCTGATCAGTAATGGGCGCGGAGCCCGAGTAGCCTGAGGCGGCCGTGGAACCTTTCGGGAGGCCGACCTTCGAACCTCTGACCAGTAGTGGGTGTCGGGCCCACGCGATCTGAGGCGGCTGTTGAACCCTTCGGGGGGCCAGCCTTCGAACCCCTGATCAGTAAGGAGGCTCGGAGCCTAGTTCCTTCACGGGGAAGGATCCCTTTGGGGGTATCCCCTTTCCCGGTCCCTGTTGCAAGAGATAGAGAAAGAGGAGAAAGGAAAAAAGGATACGAATCTGAACGACGCGGCGTACCTTTTTCGGCGCGGTTATTTTGGCGAAGGCGAAGCGTCGCCAGCTGCTCCTGCCGGAAGCGCCGCCTGTCCAGCCGTGGAGTTAATGCGTCGGGGTGAGTAGTTGGCGAGGCTGCCGTTGCGTGTGCGCGAGCCGTTCGAGGGACGAGTCACGGGCGCGTCGTCTTCACACCGTGAGAGGGGGTCCTCTTGCTGCCTCTGGATGGGACGTGAGCTTGGCTGACGGCGTGACCGCTGCTCCCGCGCGCCTGCCACCGTCATTACTGCCGGCCCACTTTTGACCGCGTTCGACCGCTGCGTCAGGCTGGCGCTGCTGGGTCGCGCGCTGGGTCACCTCGGGTCGCGGTATCGGTTCCGCAATCGAGGAGGTGCGGTGGTGGCGCAAGTGGTATGGTTGCTTGCACGCAGCATCCGGCGCGCCGGTCGCGCGACGCGTGGGCTTAGGCCTCTGCGCTGGCAGGTTAGGAGTCGGAGAGGCGCGGCCACTTGGCGCGGTTGCATGCCGTCTGCATGGCTGCCTCCCCCTTTCGCCCGTTGGCCTGGGCAAAAGTGGAGGGTTGCTTGTAACCGCTGGGTGGTTGCGTGCGCCGTGCGCGGCGGTTTGGCTTCTTCTGCTCGGAGCCGATCTTGTATGACAAGCGGGGCCCAGCCCCCGCGCCACAGGGGAGGGCTTTGGAGGCGTGCTGGAGAAGACTCGGCCCGCGACGGTTGGGGGCGCGAGCAGGGAGAGTCGCCTTTAAAAGGAGGGCGACCCCTTCCGTAAGGCGACCATGCCTTCTTCCTCCCTTATGCCTCGTGTCTTTCCACCTTTCAAGCCCCCGGATGGGGGAAGCCGCCGTCTTTTCGCCCCATCGTTGGAGGAACGCAACTCTGTGGGAGTTGGTACCTTTCAGCCATCGTTCGGCTTCAAGGATTTTCATCATGCAGCCCGGCTGCACCCCTCCACCGGCGGTCACCCAAGATGGTGACCTCCAGTTTGATGGTGGGGGAAAGCGAGCCGGGCTGCGGCCTCTGCCCCTCCCTCAGCCTCAAGGATTTTCATCACTAGTGCTGGGGAGGGGAGTGTGTCGAGTTGGGGTTGGTCCCTGCGTGGGCGGCGGCCCGCTCCTTCCCTCAGTGATCGGGGGGAAGGGCGGGAGTCGTTCGTGGCGCTGACAGCTGCACCGTGCCCGGCTCTCTGAGCCGAGCGGTTTCGGAGCCGCTCCCGGTGCCGCCTCCCGCCACGGCAGCTGGAAGAGGTTCTTCCGCCGGTGGCCATGGACCGACCTCCAACTCTACGGCCTTCTGCCCGTCCTTGCCTCTCGAGTTTGGGCAAGGGCGGGGGCCTCCTAGCAGCAGCATCCGCCCTGAGGTCATCACTGCTGCTGTTCGGCCCCCCGGGGCAGGAGTCTTCATCGTCGCCGCTGTCGGGGCGGGCGATGACATGCCGTTCGTTGGTCTTCTGTTGCTCCGCAGGCCCACCCCTATCGAGTGGGGTTGTTCGTACCTGCAGAGGGGGAACCGGAGTTCCGTTTGTAATGGCACTTCGAATGCCAGTGTTTTTGTTCATTACGGCTTTCAGGGCCCGAACATGTATATAACGTCGGCACAGAGCCGTGTTTTTTCCTCATTTTTGAGCACTAAGACTCGCCTGTTGTTTGTCTAAACCGCTTTACCAAGCATGAGTCGCCCCGTGTCAAGGTGACGAGTGAGGTATCCGTATCCCGGAGGCGTAGGAGTCCCTCGGCTCGGTCGGCCCTGCTGTCCGAGGCTCCTCCGGCTTAGCTAAAGAGACCCCTCGGCCGCTCTTCGTCGAGCCGAGGCCAGGGGTAGCGATATCAGCATGAGCAGAGGCGGAGTTGGCTCGAGAATAAAACCTGGTTGGCCGGAACCTAGCCAGGTTGTCCGTTGGCCGGATCGACGTCGGAGTCGATCAGCCGAGGCTTCGGACCGGGCTGGCACCCTTAGAAGATGGTTGGACGAGGCCCCAGGGGTAACTGGCCGAGCCGCCGGCTCGGGCCGGATTCCCAGAGAAGTCCCTGGCAGCGATAGCTCGGGCGTGGTGATGACGTCGTCCTCCGGAGCGGAGAGCCTCGGACCCCGTCGCCGTCCGAGGCTAGGTCGGGCCTTGCCGAAGGTGCCGTCGATGCCGAGGGTGTTGCTGCCCCCTTCCAGCGCCAAGACCCGAGCCTGCAGGATCAGATTGTCTTGTAGTGTGTGCCTCGTGCGGCCGTCGAGGCCAGGACGCACACCCTCGCTGTGTTGTAAAGCTGCGTCTCTTTTCCTCTTGTTTCGAGTATCTGGACTTTTTGTCGGTAACAGGGATGTTTGTGCGAGCGAGAGTTGCTTTTCGCGGAAGGTGATGAGTGAGGTATCCGTATCCCGGAGGCGTAGGAATCCCTCGGCTCGGTCGGCCTTGCCGCTTACGCGTACTTTCACTCGTCCATGAGGCCCTGTCGCCGACTCGGTCGAGAAGGCTCGAAGGATCGCTTCAGCAGAAGGGCTTCCGAACGTAAAGACTTGTTCGATCCATGGAGCCACTTTATCCGACCGTGAGTTACTTATCGTAGAAGGTGATGAGTGAGGTATCCGTATCCCGGAGGCGTAGGAGTCCCTCGGCTCGGTCAACCTTGGCTGCTTACGTGTACTCCGTCGTTTCCAGGACCCACTTTTCGAAGTAGCCAAAAAGCACGAAAGATATTCTGGTAGAAGTGATTTTTTTTCGAGGAAAATTTTGACGCAGAGGGGGTTTCCCCCCTTTTAGCCCCCGAGGGAGGGTCGGGCTTTGCCGAGGCGAGGCCGACCCTTCCTTGTTGACTAAACTTTGCGTGGGTGCGAGGTATATGAACAACTTGGAAACATCTTAAGGGTAGAAGCGACGTAGCTGTTGGATGTTCCAAGCGTTGCCGTAGACCTCGTCTTGACTGTTGGCCAGCTTGTACGTTCCGGGCCTCAGAACTTTGGCGATGACGAATGGCCCCTCCCAGGGGGGCGTGAGCTTGTGCCTCCCTCGGGCGTCTTGCCGCAGCCGAAGCACCAGGTCGCCCTCCTGGAGATCTCGGGGTCGGACCCCTCGGGCGTGGTATCGTCGCAGGGACTGCTGATACCGCGCCGAGTGTAGTAAGGCCTTGTCCCGAGCCTCTTCCAGCTGGTCCAGCGAGTCTTCTCGGCTAGCTTGGTTGCTTTGATCGTCGTAGGCTCTCGTCCTCGGGGAGCCGTATTCCAGGTCCGTGGGCAAGACGGCCTCGGCCCCGTAGACTAGGAAGAACGGCGTGAAACCCGTGGCTCGGCTCGGCGTCGTCCTCAGGCTCCAGACCACCGAGGGGAGTTCCTTCATCCATCGCTTACCGAACCTGTTGAGGTCATTGTAAATCCGAGGCTTCAGCCCTTGTAGAATCATGCCGTTGGCACGCTCTACTTGCCCATTCGACATGGGATGAGCCACAGCAGCCCAGTCCACCCGGATGTTGTGATCCTCGCAAAAATCCAAGAATTTTTTGCCAGTGAACTGGGTGCCGTTGTCGGTGATGATGGAGTTTGGGACCCCGAAGCGATGGATGATGTTGGTGAAGAACGCCACCGCCTGCTCGGACCTGATGTTGTTCAGGGGTCGGACCTCGATCCACTTGGAGAATTTGTCGACGGCGACCAGCAGGTGCGTGTAGCCCCCGGGCGCCTTCTGCAGAGGGCCGACGAGGTCCAGACCCCACACAGCGAAGGGCCAGGTGATGGGTATTGTCTGCAGAGCCTGAGCGGGAAGGTGGGTCTGCTTCGCATAGAATTGGCACCCTTCGCAGGTGCGGACAATTCTAGTGGCGTCAGCCACCGCCGTCGGCCAGTAGAAGCCTTGCCGGAAAGCGTTCCCGACAAGGGCTCGAGGCGCTGCGTGATGGCCGCAAGCCCCCGAGTGTATCTCTTGCAGGAGCTCCTGACCTTCGGCGATGGAGATGCACCGCTGGAGGATGCCCGAGGGGCTGCGGTGGTAAAGCTCCTTCTCATCGCCCAGCAAGACGAACGACTTGGCGCGTCGCGCTACCCGCCGTGCCTCGGCCTGGTCGAGGGGTAGCTCTCCTTGGCGGAGATATTGTAGGTACGGGGCCTGCCAATCTCGATCAGGCGCAACCCCGCTCTGCTCCTCTTCGATGCGCAGCGCCTCGTCCTCGGGGGCCGAGGGTTCCTCGGGTTGAACCGAGGACGGCTCGGGCTGGGCCGAGGTCTCCTCGGACGGGGCCGAGGGCGCCTCGGGCTCGGGCGTGTCGCTGATCTTGACGGAGGGTTGGTGCAGATCCCGGGAGAAGACGTCCGGGGGAACCGTCGTTCGCCCCGAGGCTATCTTTGCCAGCTCGTCCGCAGTCTCGTTGTGGCGCCGGGCGATGTGGTTAAGCTCGAGCCCGTAGAACTTGTCTTCTAGGCGTCGAACCTCATCACAATAGGCCTCCATCTTCGGGTCGCGGCAGTGGGAGTTCTTCATGACTTGGTCGATGACGAGCTGCGAGTCGCCGCGAGCGTCGAGGCGTCGGACCCCTAGCTCGATGGCGATCCGCAATCCGTTGATCAGAGCTTCGTACTCAGCCACATTGTTGGACGCCGGGAAATGGAGGCGTAGCACGTAGCGCAGGTGTTTCCCGAGGGGCGAGACGAAGAGCAGGCCCGCGCCGGCTCCTGTCTTCATTAGCGACCCATCGAAAAACATGGTCCAGAGCTCCGGTTGGATCGGAGCCGTCGGCAACTGTGTGTCGACCCATTCGGCTACGAAGTCCGCCAGTACCTGGGACTTGATGGCCTTCCGAGGGGCGAACGAGATTGTCTCGCCCATGATTTCCACCGCCCACTTCACGATCCGTCCCGAGGCCTCTCGGCATTGGATGATCTCCCCCAGGGGGAAGGATGACACCACAGTTACCGGATGAGACTCGAAGTAATGCCGCAACTTTCGCCTCGTCAGGATCACTGCATACAGCAGCTTCTGAACTTGTGGGTAGCGGATCTTGGTTTCGGACAGCACCTCGTTGATGAAGTAAACTGGCCTCTGGATGGGCAATGCATGCCCCTCTTCTTGCCTTTCGACCACGATCGCGGCGCTAACCACCTGAGTGGTAGCGGCGACGTAGACCAAGAGGGCTTCTCCATCAGCTGGGGGTACCAAGACGGGCGCCTGGGTGAGGAGCGCCTTCAGGTTCCCGAGAGCTTCCTCGGCCTCGGGAGTCCAAGTGAAGCACTCGGCCTTCCTTAAGAGACGGTACAGAGGCAGGCCTCTTTCGCCGAGGCGCGAGATGAAACGGCTCAAAGCCGCGAGACATCCCATGACCCTCTGTACGCCTTTTAAGTCCTTGATGGCCCCCATGCTGGTGATGGCCGCGATCTTCTCCGGGTTGGCTTTGATGCCCCGCTCGGAGACGATGAATCCCAGGAGCATGCCTCGGGGCACCCCGAAGACGCACTTCTCGGGATTGAGCTTGACGCCCTTCGCCTTGAGACACCGGAATGTCACTTCAAGGTCGGAGAGAAGGTCGGAGGCTTTCCTTGTCTTGACTACGATGTCATCGACATAGGCCTCGACCGTGCGACCAATGTGTTGAGAGCACCTAGAGGGGGGGGGTGAATAGGTGATCCTGTAAAAACTTCAAACTTAAGCCACAAAAACTTGTTAAGCGTTAGCACAGTTAATGCCAAGTGGCTAAGGTGAAGTCTTCAACAAAACACAATACCACAAGAATCAAGCACAGAGGGACACGGTGGTTTATCCCGTGGTTCGGCCAAGCCAATGCTTGCCTACTTCCACGTTGTGGCGTCCCAACGGACGAGGGTTGCAATCAACCCCTCTCAAGCGGTCCAAAGACCCACTTGAATACCACGGTGTTTTGTTGTTCTTATCTCAATCCCGTTTGCGAGGAATCTCCACAACTTGGAGCCTCTCGCCCTTACAAAAGATGTTCACAAAGAATCACGGAGTAAGGGAGGGATTAGCAACTCACACACAACACAGAGATCACAGCGAATACGCACACACAAAACCCAGACTTGAGCTCAAGAGGCTAACACACTAGAACGGAGCTCAAATCACTAGAATGTCAAACAAGTGCGCAAGATTGATGTATGAGTGATCAAGAGTGCTCAAGGAATGCTTGTATTCCTCCTCCATGCGCCAAGGGGTCCCTTTTATAGCCCCAAGGCAGCTAGGAGCCGTTGGGAACAAATCTGGAAGGCCATCTTTGCCTTCTGTCTCGTGGCGCACCGGACAGTCCGGTGCACACCGGACACTGTCCGGTGCCCGATTTGTTTCCAAAAACAGCACTTCTGACCGTTGCTGGCTGCTCCAGATCTGCGCTCAGTTGGCGCACCGGACATGTCCGGTGCACACCGGACAGTCCGGTGTTCCTTCCCGACCGTTGGCCCGGCCACGTGTCGCGCGCTGATCGCGCGGCCGACCGTTGGCCCTAGCCGACCGTTGGCTCACCGGACAGTCCGGTGCACACCGGACAGTCCGGTGAATTTTAGCCGTACGCCGTCGGCGAATTCCCGAGAGCGGCCAGTTCGAGCCGAGGCAGCCTGGCGCACCGGACACTGTCCGGTGCACACCGGACAGTCCGGTGCTCCAGGCCGAGCTGGGTCTTGGCTGCACACAGCCAAGACTTTCTCCTCTTTTCTTTTCATCTCCTTTTCTGTTTCTAACACTTAGACAAATATATTAGTACACAAAACCAATGTACTAAGGATTAGAAACATACCTTTTCTCCATGATTTGTACTTTGTCCCATTTTACAATTAAGCACATGTGTTGGGCACTAAATCACCAAAATACTTAGAAATGGCCCAAGGGCACATTTCCCTTTCAATCTCCCCCTTTTTGGTGATTTATGCCAACATTTCATAAAGCCACTAGAACAAGTGCAAACTCAATTCAAATAACATAAATTTAAGTGTTATTCAATTTTGGCATATATGGATCATCCTTTGCCACCACTTGGTTTGTTTTTGCAAATCAACCACAAATCTCTATCTCTAAGTTAAACACACATGTTTAAGCATAAAGAGAGTCATTCAAAAAGAGATTGATCAAAAATTTCAAAAACTCCCCCTTTTTCCCATAATCAATACTCCTCCCCACAAGAAGCCAACTTTTGACAAGAGAGACAACTTAAGAATTTTGACAAATTAATCAAAAACTCTATTCTACAATTTTCAAAATCTCTCAAGTGGTAGCTGATCCATTTATTGCTTTGGCCTTTATTTTCTCCCCCTTTGGCATCAAGCACCAAAACGGGATCAATTGTGGCCCTTTAACCCCATTGCCTCACCAAAATCGTCAATTAAGAGCAAATGGCAATAAGAGGTCATGAGATGAACTTGGAATGAGTTACCCCTCATCGGAGTGCAGTGGAAGTCTTGCATGGTCCAAGTCCACCTTTTCCCTTTCAATTCTCCTTTGAGACTAAATCAGACACACTCAACATATGGTTAGTCTCAAAGGGTCAAGTTGTAACACATCTCCCCCTAAACATGTGCATCACTTTGCAACGGACTTGTGAGGTCCAGGGAGTGTTTGTACAACTTGAGCACCATAATAAGCAACAAAATGCAGAATGAACATGATCAAAGGCATAAATACATGTATGCTACAATTCAATCCAAGTTCCGCGAATCTAAGACATTTAGCTCACTACGCAGCCTGCAAAAGGTCTTCTCATCTAAAGGCTTGGTAAAGATATCGGCTAGCTGGTTCTCGGTGCTAACATAAAACACTTCGATATCTCCCTTTTGCTGGTGGTCTCTCAAAAAGTGATGCCGGATGTCTATGTGCTTTGTGCGGCTGTGCTCAACAGGATTTTCCGCTATGCGGATAGCACTCTCATTATCACATAGGAGTGGGACTTTGCTCAGATTGTAGCCAAAGTCCCTGAGGGTTTGCCTCATCCAAAGTAGTTGCGCACAACACTGTCCTGCGGCAACGTACTCAGCCTCAGCGGTGGATAGGGCAACGGAGGTTTGTTTCTTAGAGTTCCATGACACCAGGGACCTTCCTAAGAATTGGCACGTCCCCGATGTACTCTTCCTATCGACCTTACATCCAGCATAGTCGGAATCTGAGTACCCAATTAAGTCAAAGTTAGACCCCTTTGGATACCAGATCCCGAAGCAAGGCGTAGCGACTAAATATCTAAGAATTCGCTTCACCGCCACCAAGTGACACTCCTTAGGATCGGATTGAAATCTAGCACACATGCATACGCTAAGCATAATATCCGGTCTACTAGCACATAAATAAAGTAGAGATCCTATCATTGACCGGTATGCTTTTTGATCAACGGACTTACCTCCTTTGTTGAGGTCGGTGTGTCCGTCGGTTCCCATCGGAGTCTTTGCGGGCTTGGCGTCCTTCATCCCAAACCGCTTCAGCAGATCTTGCGTGTACTTCGTTTGGGAGATGAAGGTGCCGTCCTTGAGTTGCTTCACTTGGAACCCAAGGAAGTAGTTCAACTCGCCCATCATCGACATCTCGAATTTCTGCGTCATCACCCTGCTAAACTCTTCACAAGACTTTTGATTAGTAGAACCAAATATTATGTCATCAACATAAATTTGGCATATAAACAAATCACCATCACATGTCTTTGTAAAAAGAGTTGGATCGGCTTTCCCAACCTTGAAAGCATTAGCAAGTAAGAAATCTCTAAGGCATTCATACCATGCTCTTGGGGCTTGTTTAAGTCCATAGAGCGCCTTAGAGAGCTTACACACGTGGTCGGGGTACCGCTCATCCTTGAAGCCAGGGGGTTGCTCCACGTACACCTCCTCCTTTATTGGCCCGTTGAGGAACGCGCTCTTCACATCCATTTGGTACAACCTGAAAGAATGGTGAGCGGCATATGCTAGCAAGATACGAATAGACTCTAGCCTAGCCACAGGAGCAAAAGTCTCCTCAAAGTCCAAACCTGCGACTTGGGCATAACCTTTTGCCACAAGTCGAGCCTTGTTCCTTGTCACCACCCCGTGCTCGTCCTGTTTGTTGCGGAACACCCACTTGGTTCCCACAACATTTTGCTTGGGACGAGGCACCAGCGTCCAAACTTCGTTGCGCTTGAAGTTATTAAGTTCCTCCTGCATGGCTAACACCCAATCCGGATCTAGCAAGGCCTCCTCTACCCTGAAAGGCTCAATAGAGGAGACAAAAGAGTAATGCTCACAAAAATTAACTAATCGAGATCGAGTAGTTACTCCCTTGCTAATGTCACCCAAAATTTGATCGACGGGATGATCCCTTTGAATCATCGCTCGAACTTGGGTTGGAGGTGCCGGTTGCGCTTCTTCCTCCATCACTTGGTCGTCTTGTGCTCCCCCTTGATCACACGCCTCCTTTTGATGAACCTGTTCATCATTTTGAGTTGGGGGATGCACCGTTATTGAGGAAGAAGGTTGATCACGTTCATCCTGTTCCTGTGGCCGAACGTCTCCAATTGCCATGGTTCGTATAGCGGCCGTTGGAACATCTTCTTCATCTACATCATCACAATCAACAACTTGCTCTCTTGGAGAGCCATTAGTCTCATCAAATACAACGTCGCTAGAGACTTCAACCAAACCCGATGATTTGTTGAAGACCCTATACGCCTTTGTATTTGAATCATAACCTAATAAAAACCCTTCTACAGCTTTGGGAGTAAACTTAGAATTTCTACCCTTCTTCACTAGAATGTAGCATTTGCTCCCAAATACACGAAAATAAGATACATTGGGTTTGTTACCGGTTAGTAGCTCATACGAAGTCTTCTTGAGGAGTCGATGAAGGTAGACCCTGTTGATGGCGTGGCAAGCCGTGTTCACGGCTTCCGACCAAAAACACTCGGGGGTCTTGAACTCTCCAAGCATCGTCCTCGCCATATCGATTAGCGTCCTGTTCTTCCTCTCTACCACACCATTTTGCTGTGGTGTGTAGGGAGCGGAGAACTCGTGCTTGATCCCTTCCTCCTCAAGAAACTCCTCCACTTGAAGGTTCTTGAACTCGGACCCGTTGTCGCTCCTTATCTTCTTCACCTTGAGCTCAAACTCATTTTGAGCTCTCCTGAGGAAGCGCTTGAGGGTTCCTTGGGTTTCAGACTTATCCTGCAAAAAGAATACCCAAGTGAAGCGGGAAAAGTCATCAACAACAACTAAACCATACTTACTCCCTCCTATGCTTAGATAGGCGACGGGTCCGAAGAGATCCATGTGTAGCAGCTCCAGGGGTCTTGACGTGGTCATCACGTTCTTGCTGTGATGTGCTCCTCCCACCTGTTTCCCTGCTTGACAAGCTGCACAAGGTCTATCCTTTTCGAAATGCACATTTGTTAGACCTATTACGTGTTCCCCCTTTAGAAGCTTGTGGAGGTTCTTCATCCCCACATGAGCTAAGCGGCGATGCCACAGCCAGCCCATGCAAGTCTTAGCCATTAAGCATGCATCTAGACCGGCCTCTTCTTTTGCAAAATCAACTAAATAAAGCTTGCCGTCTAGTACACCCTTAAAAGCTAGTGAACCATCACATCTTCTAAAGACAGACACATCTACATTCGTAAATAAGCAATTATATCCCATTTGACATAATTGACTAACAGATAGCAAGTTATATCCAAGACTCTCCACTAAGAATACATTTGATATAGAATGCTCATTAGAAATTGCAATTTTACCTAGCCCTTTTACCTTGCCTTGATTCCCGTCACCGAATATAATTGAATCTTGGGAATCTTTACTTTTGACGTAGGAGGTGAACATCTTCTTCTCCCCCGTCATATGGTTTGTGCATCCGCTGTCGATAATCCAGCTTGAACCCCCGGATGCATAAACCTGCAAGGCAAATTTAGGCTTGGGTCTTAGGTACCCAACTCATGTTGGGTCCTGCAAGGTTAGCACAAATATTCTTAGGGACCCAGATGCAAGTTTTATCTCCCTTGCATCTAGCCCCTAATTTCCTAGCAACAACCTTCTTTCCCTTTCTACAAATAGCAAAGGGAGCATTACAAGCATAATAAATGGTAGAAGGTTCATTCACTAATTTTCTAGGAGCATGAATAACATTCTTTCTAGGCACATGAGCAATATTTCTCCTAGGCATATATACAACATTCCTCCTATCATGCTTATAAGAGGAACTAGAGGCAAACATGGCATGAGAATCATAAACATGTGAATCAAAATCATTATGAACATTTCTAGCATGTCTCCTATCATGGTATAAGAAAGCATGGTTCTTTTTAGCACTATTTGCCATAGGGGCCTTCCCTTTCTCCTTGACGAAGACGGGAGCCTTATGGCTTGTTAAGTTCTTGGCTTCTCTCTTGAAGCCAAGCCCATCCTTAATTGAGGGGTGTCTACCAACCGTGTAGGCATCCCTTGCAAATTTTATTTTGTCAACTTCATTCTTGCTAGTCTTAAGTTGGGTATTAAGACTAGCCACTTCATCATTTAATTTGGAAATTAGAACTAGGTGTTCACTACAAGCATTAACATCAAAATCCTTACACCTAGTACAAATTTCAACATGTTCAACACAAGAATTTGATTTACTAGCTACTTCTAGTTTAGCACTTAAATCAATATTAACATTTCTTAAGGTAGAAATGGTTTCATGACAGGAAGATATTTCACTAGAAAGCATTTCATTTCTTTTTACTTCTAAAGCATATGATTTTTGTGCCTCTACAAACTTATCATGTTCATCATACAGTAAATCTTCTTGCTTTTCTAAAAGCCTATCCTTTTCATTCAATGCATCAATCAATTCATTGATTTTATCTATCTTAGATCTATCTAAGCCCTTGAACAAGCAAGAATAATCTATATCATCATCACTAGACTCACTATCACTAGAAGAAATATAAGTGGAGTCTTGAATACTCACCTTCTTCTCCCTTGCCATAAGGCAAGTGAGACGCTCGTTGGGGAAGAGAGCCGATTTGTTGAAGGCAGTGGCGGCGAGTCCTTCGTTGTCGGAGTCGGAGGAGGAGCAATCCGAGTCCCACTCCTTTCCTAGATGCGCCTCGCCTTTTGCCTTCTTGTATTGCTTCTTCTTCTCTCTTTTGTTCCCCTTTTCCTGGTCACTTTCATTATCGGGACAGTTAGCAATGAAATGACCAAGCTTACCGCATTTGAAGCATGAGCGCTTCCCCTTGGCTTTGGTCTTGCTTGGTTGTCCCTTGTGACCTTTAAGCACCGTCTTGAATCTCTTAATGATGAGAGCCATCTCTTCATCATTAAGGCTAGCCGCCTCAACTTGCGCCACCTTGCTAGGTAGCGACTCCTTGCTCCTCGTTGCCTTTAGAGCAATGGGTTGAGGCTCGTGGAGTGGTCCGTTCAACGCGTCGTCGACGTATCTTGCCTCCTTGATCATCATCCGCCCGCTCACAAATTTTCCAAGCACTTCCTCGGGCGTCATTATCGTGTACCTGGGATTCTCACGAATATTGTTCACGAGATGAGGATCAAGTACGGTAAAGGACCTGAGCATTAGGCGGACGACGTCGTGGTCCGTCCATCGCGTGCTCCCGTAGCTTCTTATCTTGTTGATAAGGGTCTTGAGCCGGTTGTACGTTTGCGTTGGCTCCTCGCCCCTTATCATCGCGAACCGTCCAAGCTCGCCCTCCACCAACTCCATCTTGGTGAGTAAGGTGACGTCGTTCCCCTCATGAGAAATCTTGAGGGTGTCCCAGATTTGCTTGGCGTTGTCCAAGCCGCTCACCTTATGGTATTCATCCCTGCACAAGGAAGCTAGAAGAACAGTAGTAGCTTGTGCATTTTTATGAATTTGTTCATTAATGAACATGGGACTATCCGAACTATCAAAGTGCATTCCACTCTCTACAATCTCCCATATACTAGGATGGAGAGAGAATAGGTGACTACGCATTTTGTGACTCCAAAATCCGTAGTCCTCTCCATCAAAGTGTGGGGGCTTGCCAAGTGGAATGGAGAGCAAATGAGAATGTGAACTTTGCGGAATACGAGAGTAATCAAAGGAAAAGTTCGAGTTAACCGGTTTTCTCCTCTCGTAGTCGTTGTGATCCTCATTCTTTTGGGAAGAAGTAGACTCGTCGCTGTCGTAGTAGATTATCTCCTTGATGCGCCTGGTCTTCTTCTTCTTCCCTTCCTTCCGTCTTTGACCCGAGCCGGAGTCGGTAGGCTTGTCGTCCTTCGGCTCGTTGACGAAGGTCTCCTTCTCTTTGTCGTTGATCACTATACCCTTCCCCTTAGGATCCATCTATTCGGGCGGTTAGTCCCTTTGTGAATAGAACGGCTCCGATACCAATTGAGAGCACCTAGAGGGGGGGGGTGAATAGGTGATCCTGTAAAAACTTCAAACTTAAGCCACAAAAACTTGTTAAGCGTTAGCACAGTTAATGCCAAGTGGCTAAGGTGAAGTCTTCAACAAAACACAATACCACAAGAATCAAGCACAGAGGGACACGGTGGTTTATCCCGTGGTTCGGCCAAGCCAATGCTTGCCTACTTCCACGTTGTGGCGTCCCAACGGACGAGGGTTGCAATCAACCCCTCTCAAGCGGTCCAAAGACCCACTTGAATACCACGGTGTTTTGTTGTTCTTATCTCAATCCCGTTTGCGAGGAATCTCCACAACTTGGAGCCTCTCGCCCTTACAAAAGATGTTCACAAAGAATCACGGAGTAAGGGAGGGATTAGCAACTCACACACAACACAGAGATCACAGCGAATACGCACACACAAAACCCAGACTTGAGCTCAAGAGGCTAACACACTAGAACGGAGCTCAAATCACTAGAATGTCAAACAAGTGCGCAAGATTGATGTATGAGTGATCAAGAGTGCTCAAGGAATGCTTGTATTCCTCCTCCATGCGCCAAGGGGTCCCTTTTATAGCCCCAAGGCAGCTAGGAGCCGTTGGGAACAAATCTGGAAGGCCATCTTTGCCTTCTGTCTCGTGGCGCACCGGACAGTCCGGTGCACACCGGACACTGTCCGGTGCCCGATTTGTTTCCAAAAACAGCACTTCTGACCGTTGCTGGCTGCTCCAGATCTGCGCTCAGTTGGCGCACCGGACATGTCCGGTGCACACCGGACAGTCCGGTGTTCCTTCCCGACCGTTGGCCCGGCCACGTGTCGCGCGCTGATCGCGCGGCCGACCGTTGGCCCTAGCCGACCGTTGGCTCACCGGACAGTCCGGTGCACACCGGACAGTCCGGTGAATTTTAGCCGTACGCCGTCGGCGAATTCCCGAGAGCGGCCAGTTCGAGCCGAGGCAGCCTGGCGCACCGGACACTGTCCGGTGCACACCGGACAGTCCGGTGCTCCAGGCCGAGCTGGGTCTTGGCTGCACACAGCCAAGACTTTCTCCTCTTTTCTTTTCATCTCCTTTTCTGTTTCTAACACTTAGACAAATATATTAGTACACAAAACCAATGTACTAAGGATTAGAAACATACCTTTTCTCCATGATTTGTACTTTGTCCCATTTTACAATTAAGCACATGTGTTGGGCACTAAATCACCAAAATACTTAGAAATGGCCCAAGGGCACATTTCCCTTTCATGTGTTCGCCGAACACATGGTTCATGCACCGCTGGTACGTTGCACCGGCGTTCCTCAAACCGAACGGCATGGTGACATAACAGTACATGCCGAAGGGCGTGATGAAAGAAGTCGCGAGCTGGTCAGACTCTTTCATCTTTATTTGATGATACCTTGAGTAGGCATCGAGGAATGACAGGGTTTCGCACCCAGCAGTGGAATCCACGATTTGATCGATGCGAGGTAGAGGGTAGGGAACTTTCGGACATGCTTTGTTGAGACCAGTGTAGTCTACACACATCCGCCACTTCCCCCCTTTCTTCCTCACAAGCACAGGGTTGGCAAGCCATTCGGGATGGAATACCTCTTTGATGAACCCTGCTGCCATCAGCTTGTGGATCTCCTCGCCTATCACCCTGCGCCTTTCCTCGTCGAATCGGCGCAGAGGCTGTCTGACCGGTCGGGCTCCGGCCCGAATATCCAGTGAGTGCTCGGCGACATCCCTCGGTATGCCGGGCATGTCCGAGGGACTCCACGCAAAGACGTCGGCGTTTGCACGGAGAAAGTCGACGAGCACTGCTTCCTATTTGGGGTCGAGCCCGGAACCGATCCGGATCTGCTTGGAGGTGTCACCACTGGGGGCGAGAGGGACGGCCTTAACCGTCTCCGCTGGCTCGAAGTTGCCGGCGTGTCGCTTCACGTCCGGCACCTCTCGGGAGAGGTTTTCCAGGTCGGCGATGAGGGCCTCGGACTCGGCGAGGGCCTCAGCGTACTCCACGCACTCCACATCGCATTCGAACGCGTGTTTGTACGTGGGGCCGACGGTGATGACCCCGTTGGGGCCCGGCATCTTGAGCTTCAGGTAGGTGTAGTTGGGGATGGCCATGAACTTCGCGTAGCACGGCCTTCCCAACACTGCGTGGTAGGTTCCTCGGAACCCGACCACCGCGAATGTCAAAGTCTCCCTTCGGAAGTTGGAGGGTGTTCCGAAGCAGACAGGAAGGTCGAGCTGTCCGAGGGGCTGGACGCGCTTCCCGGGAATGATCCCGTGGAAGGGCGCAGCGCCTGCTCGGACGGAGGACAGATCGACGCGCAGGAGCCTGAGGGTCTCGGCGTAGATGATATTGAGGCAGCTGCCCCCATCCATCAGGACCTTGGTGAGCCTGACGTCGCCGATGATGGGATCGACGACGAGCGGGTACTTCCCCGGGCTCGGCACGTGGTCGGGGTGGTCATCTTGGTCGAAGGTGATGGGCTTGTCGGACCAGTCTAGGTAGACTGGCGCCGCCACCTTCACCGAGCAGACCTCCCGACGCTCTCGCTTGCGATGCCGAGCCGAGGCATTCGCCGCATGCCCTCCGCAGATCATGAAGCAGTCGCGGACCTCGGGGAACTCTCTTGCTTGGTGATCTTCCTTTTTGTCGTCGTCGCGGGCCCTGCCACCCTCTGCGGGTGGCCCGGCCTTGTGGAAGTGGCGCCGAAGCATGACACACTCCTCGAGGGTGTGCTTGACGGGCCCCTGATGGTAAGGGCACGCCTCCTTGAGCATCTTGTCGAAGAGGTTGGCACCTCCGGGGGGCTTCCGAGGGTTTTTGTACTCGGCGGCGGCGACAAGGTCTGCGTCGGCAGCGTCGCGTTTCGCTTGCGACTTCCTCCTGCCTTTCTTCTTGGCGCCGTGCGGAGTAGACGCCTCGGGAGCATCCTCCGACGGGCGGCCCTGGGGCTGCTTGTCCTTTCGGAAGATGGCCTCGACTGCCTCCTGTCCGGAGGTGAACTTGGTGGCGATGTCCATCAGCTCGCTTGCCCTGGTGGGGGTCTTGCGACCCAACTTGCTCACCAGGTCACGGCAGGTGGTGCCGGCCAGGAACGCGCCGATGACATCGGAGTCGGTGATGTTGGGCAGTTCGGTGCGCTGCTTCGAGAACCGCCGGATGTAGTTCCGAAGAGACTCTCCCGGCTGTTGCCGACAGCTTCGGAGGTCCCAGGAATTCCCGGGGCGCACGTACGTGCCCTGGAAGTTGACGGCGAAAGCTTGGACCAAATCCTCCCAGTTGGAAATCTGCCCCGGAGGCAGGTGCTCCAACCAAGCGCGAGCTGTGTCGGAGAGGAACAGGGGGAGGTTGCGGATGATGAGGTTGTCGTCGTCCGTTCCACCCAGTTGACAGGCCAGGCGGTAGTCCGCGAGCCACAATTCCGGTCTTGTTTCCCCCGAGTACTTCGTGATAGTAGTCGGGGGTCGGAATCGGGTCGGAAACGGCGCCCGCCGAATGGCCCGGCTGAAGACCTGCGGACCGGGTGGTTCGGGCGAGGGACTCCGATCCTCCCCGCTGTCGTAGCGTCCCCCACGCCTGGGGTGATAGCCTCGGCGCACCCTTTCGTCGAGGCGGGCCCGACGGTCGCGATGAGGGTGATCGTCGCCGAGGTGAGCCGGGGCCGCAGGCGCAGTGTTGCGCGTGCGCCCGGTGTAGACCGAGGCTTCCCGCATGAGTCGGGAAGTCGCGGCACGAGGTTCCGAGGGGTACCCCTGCCTTCGGGAGGCAGAGCTCTCGGCCCGCCGGGCCGCAGCGCCTTCCAGGAGATGCTTGAATTCTCCCTGGATTCGCCGACCCTCGGTGGTTGATGACTCCGGCATCGCGCAGAGGAGCATCGCCGCGGCTGCCAGGTCTTGACCGGTTCCACCGGACGCGGGTGGCGGCCTGTCCCTGGCATCGTTGGCGATGCGGTGCTGGAGACCCTGGGGCAGGTGACGTATTTCTCCGGCCAGGGGCTGGCTCGCCCATACCTGCCCGACGTCCCGGTGGATCGACTCGAGCGCTCCTGCCCCCTTGTCGAGCCCGGCCTGCGCCCCGCGGACTTGCTCGAGCTGTGGGTCGTGACCCCCCGCCAGAACGGGGACCACAGCTAGCTCCCGCGGGATGTCGGCGCGAGGCACTGGCCTAGGGAGATCATCGTCCTCCGGCATGCCGAGACGGCTGTCTCCGGAGGGATCCCCTAGCTCGACGTGGAAACATTCGCGGCTCGGGCCGCAGTCCTTGTCGTCAAGGCTGCGGCTGCCGTCGGAACAGTCGGAGAGGCAGTAGTTGCATGCGGTCATGAAGTCCCGCATGGCACTGGGGTTGCCAGATCCAGAGAAATCCCAGAGGATGCTGGGGTCGTCATCTTCCTCGGACCCAGAGGGCCCGTAGGTCGAGACGCCCGTCAATCGGTCCCAAGGCGACCGCACACGAAACCCCAGAGGGGTTGCACTCGCCTCAACGTGAGTGCCCGCCAGAGCGAGGTCGCTAGGCAGGTTTAGGTCGAGTCAAAATGACGAAGGATGGGGATCAGTCGGTACCTTTTTGTCGACGAGGAGCGACGAGGTTACACCGGGGGCTGATCGCGCCGTCGTCCTGGGTGCGAGGGCGACGTCCCGCAGGCCCTCCGTGAGCGTGCTGGCGTCGTCCACCTGCTCGGGGTTGGCGTGTTGCTGGGGGACGACGCTCGCCTTCGCCTCAAACGCGGGGGTGACGCCCGACGCGTCCTCCGTTGGGGCACTGGGGATGTCGATTCGTTCGACAGTCGACGGAGCGCAGCCTCCCGCTCGGCCCTGGTTGCCCCGCCTCCTCCTCCGATGGCGAGGGAGAGGATGGGGCGAGCTCGAATGTTGTTCTTCCCCTACGCGGGAAGGACGTTGTCGATTCCACCGCCGGCGGGCGAGCTGTCGACCGCCATTGTCACCGCCGCGCGGCGGTGGAAGGAGTACCATGTCGTAGCCGCTGTCGAGAGACATGAACTCGAGGTTCCCGAAACGGAGCACCGTCCCGGGTTGGAGAGGTCGTCGGAGACTGCCCATCTGGAGCTTGACGGGAAACAGCTCGTCAACACGCAGCAGGCCCCTACCTGGCGCGCCAACTGTCGGCGTCGAGACCGGGGGGTCCCTAAGCCAACGAGTGAGTGTGCCGCGTGCCCCAGCCCAGATGGGTCAAGCGCGTGGGCGAGCGCGAAGGGGGGAGAGCGAGGTGGCCGGAGCCGGGTCGTGAGGGAGGCGGAGATCCCACGACCTTCGTGTTCGTCCCGCGCCCAGGTCGGGTGCGCTTGCAGTAGGGGGTTACAAGCGTCCACGCGGGTGAGGGGAGCGAGCGGCCCCAAGAGAGCGCCTGCCCCTGCCCTCGTTCCCGCGGGGCCAACCTTCTCTAAGAAGGCCCTGGTCCTTCCTTTTATAGGCGCAAGGAGAGGATCCAGGTGTACAATGGGGATGCAGCGGAGTGCTACGTGTCTAGCGGGGGAGAGCCAGCGCCCTGGGTACATGCCAATGTGGCAGCCGGAGAGAACTTGGCACCCAGCTGGTGGGGTGTCGCGGCTGTCGGAGGAGTAACGGAGCCTGGTGGAGGGACAGCTGTTGGAATAGTCGGGCTCTTGCTGACGTCCCCATGCTTCCGTAAGGGAGCTGAGAGCCGCCGTCGTCATGGGTCTAGCGGGGCGCCATCATTGCCTATCTGGCGGAGCTAGCCAGATGGGACGTCGGTCTTGTTCTCTGCGGCCTAAGTCGGCTCGGGGTAGGGTGATGATGGCGCCTCCTGTTGACGTGGCGGACCTGTGCCCTAGGTCTGGCGACGTGGAGGCTCCTCCGAGGCCGAGGTCGAGTCTGTCTTCCATGGCCGAGGCCGAGCCCGAGCTCCTGGGTCGGGCGAGGCGGAGGTCGTTCGGCAGAGACCAGGGCGGAGTCCGAGCCCTGGGTCGGGCGAGGCGGGGTCCGTCGTCTTCCGGGGCCTTAGCCCGAGTCCGAGCCCTGGGTCGGGCGGAGCGGAGTTCGCCGTCTTCCGGGGCCTTAGCCCGAGTCCGAGCCCTGGGTCGGGCGGAGCGGAGTTCGCCGTCTTCCGGGGCCTTAGCCCGAGTCCGAGCCCTGGGTCGGGCGGAGCGGAGTTCGCCGTCTTCCGGGGCCTTAGCCTGAGTCCGAGCCCTGGGTCGGGCGGAGCGGAGTTCGCCGTCTTCCGGGGCCTTAGCCCGAGTCCGAGCCCTGGGTCGGGCGGAGCGGAGTTCGCCGTCTTCCGGGGCCTTAGCCCGAGTCCGAGCCCTGGGTCGGGCGGGGCGGAGTATGGCGCCTTTGGCAAGGTCTGGCTGCTTGTCAGTCTCACTCTCTGCGTTAAATGCCCCTGCGACTCGGTCGGTCGGCGCGGTGATTTAGTCAGGGTTGCCTCTCAATGAAGGCAAGGCCTCGGGCGAGCCGGAGATGCGTCTGCCGTAAAAAAGGGGGCCTCGGGCGAGACGGAAAACACCTCAGGGTCGGCTGCCCTTGCCCGAGGCTAGGCTCGGGCGAGGCGCGATCGAGTCGCTCGTATGGACTGATCCCTGACTTGATCAAACCCATCAGGCCTCTGCAGCTTTATGCTGATGGGGGTTACCAGCTGAGAATTAGGCGTCTTGAGGGTACCCCTAATTATGGTCCCCGACAAGACTCGATCTCGTCGTCGTTCCGTGCGTCATCAAGAAATACAAATCGTCGGGTAAAGATGAAGCTAGCCGCGTAATATTTACCAAGTGCTCGGCGAAAGGCCAGAACAAGAATCATCGCCGTTTATGTGAAGTTCTAGTTAATATGGAGAGATTCCAAGAGTGGTGGATGGAAGAGAAAGTGAAGCTCCGTTCTATACTCGTCAGTTGTTTGATTGAAGACTTCAATCAAAGACTGTCGTCGTTCTCAGAAATATTGAATCGAGTTGATAATGGTGAGCCAAATCACTATTTTTACTATTGATTTTATGATCGTGAAATAAGACGCTTAGTTTGCGTATGAAGTTTAAGTTAGAAATACCGGTGATGCGAGGTGTGCTTCGAGGAGTTTAGTTGCCGAGTATATTTGAACTAGTTCTATTTTGCAGAGTGTAGTATTCCGGTGACGCGTAGATTAAATTTAGTATTTTATGCAATTATCGATAAATCTATCGATGCTAGTTGTGTTCAATGCGCGTAAGGTGAAGTCGATGTCCAGCGCTAGTAGTTAGTATCATCTATGTGTGTGATCGAAAATGTTGGGGTAGGATATGATCGACGATTTTCTTATCTAGTGATTGGTGTGATGGTATATTGTATAAAATATGCTTGGTAAAATATATGTAGTAATATGATTCTGTTAATAAATCATAAAAGAAAGTAGAGCGTGAATATATATATATATATATTATTGTTTTGTGATATATGAGATACCTTTGAATATGCTAGAAAAGTGTAATTATTATAATTAGTCTTATATCGCTAGCTGATACTTGCTTGTGATTGATTCTAATGCGTTGTTGTAAGTGTTTCATCATCTTCAGCGTAGATTATTTGTTTTATGTTATTCCTCTGTATATTTATACATGTGCATTGTGCATCCCATGAGGTACGGAAATTAATCGCGTGAGGCGGAAGACGAGTCCAGTCGACCCCGAGCGCGGGCTACTCCGCATGGTAATGCTGATGGACGAACCTGCCTGAACAAATGTCAAGACAAAGGATGGTCGTCAAGCGGACGTCGTCTAACAACACTAACCTAGTATTATCCAGGCAAGCCCCGGTACATGCAACCCCTTCTTTGTGTTTTTAAATGATTTTTACACACTTTAAGTCTAGCGAAATGTGCATTAGGTTTATAGGAGTTGCTTGGAAACCCTTTGATGCATTGCCTACCTTAATATCCATACCTTTATAGATACTTCTGATGAAGTATCGAAATATGATTTACAAAAATGCTTAGCCCTGCTTAGATCTTATGGATAGAGGTTGTCTTTTGCATTAAGGCCTAGCTCAGGGATTATCCTGAGGAAGGATGACTTCTACCTGCAAGAATATTTTCCTTAGGAGCGTGGTGGGATCTTACTGCAAAGTTCCCTATAATGCTCTTTTCATCCTAAGGAACACAAAACAATCCTAAGGATGGAAGTACTTAAATCGAGACTTGGGTTAGGAACAGGTGATGTTCTATCCAGGTTAATTAAGGATTATAGCGAATGTAGGCTTGATGACCGAGGACCTTTTAACTGGTCACAGCCTCGTCATGGGTAAGCTTTACCTCGGGCAGACTAATACCAGAATAAAAGATAACACGCAATGGGAGTGGAGAGATGGCGAGAGTAGCGTGTACCCTCCGTGGCAAGAGGTTGGGCGGTAGTGTATCTGTGCTCTCGGTTGGCGTGAACCTGATCTGATCTTAAGAACCCCGGTGGCGAGTTGATATATGCAAGGGTTAAGTGCTACATATGTCGTGTGATTGGAGATCCCCAGCTGGGTATTAATCGATTCGGATCGCCGTTACTTCTCAGACATGAAGACTTGGTCACTGCCCTGCAATCTAAGTCATGGATGGAATCATAATGAGCAAAAATCATGTTGTATTAATTAATGTGATGATGAAATTAGACTAGATGCAAACAAGGTCTATTAATACTTAATCTATCATTAAAATGTTGAAAGTAAGGACCCACTCATAGTAAGCTTTTCTGCAAACAGAGTCCTTGATTCTTGATAAGCCTTACCTTGAATCCCTTTAAAACCAGCATACCCTTGAGAGTCTTTTCTTTAGTCGGGTAAGTCTTGCTGAGTACTTGCGTACTTAGGGTTTTACCCATTGTTGCTGCAGGTTACGAGTCACTTGATTGTGATTAGTGTTAAGCGCCGGTGGGCACGGCCTTCTTATAAGTCTAAGTACTTCTTCTAAACTTCTTATTGAGGATTGTCCCTGAGCTAGCATATATTTCAAACTTATAAATAATTTATAACATTTCAAAGTTATCCCTTTGAACCACTTTTGTAACCACTCCGATAAATATAATGTAATTTTGTTGTAACTTGTAAAATTTGGTAATAAGATTTCCGCTGCAAAATTGTTGGTGTGTGATTTGTGTTTACTTAACCCTGCGGTCCTGGTTATAAGTGGTTTATTCGAGGTCCTTGGAGCACTCGAACAGATCCTGTTAAGTTATCTGGTGCACATGCATAGTCGTCTGAGGGCTTTGAGACAAGGGCAGGTGCATGTGGGCCCAATAACTTGGGAGGTTCTACCACAGGTAACATGACTTGTGGGTACAGGGTACAACCTTTGCAGAGTGTAAAACTGGTATACTAGCTGAGCTCACGGTCATGAGCATCTCAGGACTCTTGCATGATTAAATATGGAACTTAAATTCAATTTGTCATATGCATTGCATGAGATTATTTATTAATTTTGTTCTATTATTTTTATTATGGTTTGGTATTCACTTACATTTAGTAACTGCTAATAAAATTTGACCAACTTATTAAAAGCAATACTCAGCTTTAACCCCTATTGTTGATCATCCTTACATTTCACATGAACTCCCACCTTTGGTGAGTTCATGCCCACTGGTTTCCCCACAACTTGTTGAGCTATGATCATGTGTGAGCTCACCCTTGCTGTCTCACACCCCCCCCTCAGGAGAAGAACAGGTGGTTCAAGAGAAGCCGCACAACGAGGAGTTTGATCTGATCTAGGTGGCTCCCAGTTGACTTATTAGCGCCAAGGATGATCCTTAGTTCGTTTTATATTTATCTCTTATTTTGTAATAAGACTTCTGCTATGTAATAAATACTCTGATGTTATTGTGACATTTATCTCTATACACTCTGTTATTATATATGTTGTCTTCTTTGGCGTATGTATGAGATGCACCTGACTTTGTGCCTTAACGCCCGGGTGTTACAGCACCCGTAGCTAGGCTTGAGTCAATTCAAATTTTACTTGCCTATGCTACTTACATGGCTTTAAGTTGTATCAAATGGATGTGAAAAGTGTTTTCCTCAATGGCCCTATCAAGGAAGAGGTATATGTTGAGCAACCTCCTGGCTTTGAAGATAGTGAGTATCCTTCACATGTTTATAAGCTCTCAAAGGTGCTTTATGGGATCAAGCAAGCCCCAAGAGCATGGTATGAATGCATGAGAGGCTTTCTTATTGCTAATGGTTTCAAAGTCAGAAAAGTTGATCTACTCTCTTCACTAAAACGATTGTCAAAGACTTGTTTATATGCCAATTTTATGTTGATGGTATTATCTTTGGGTCTACTAACAAGTCATCTTGTGAAGAGTTTAGTAGAATTATGATACATAAATTTGAGATGTCCATGATGGGGGAGTTGAAGTATTTTCGTGGATTCCAAATCAAGCAACTCCAAGAGGACACCTTCATCAGCCAAACAAAGTACACTCAAGACATACTCAGGAAGTTTGGAATGAAGAATGCCAAGTCCATCAAGACTCCTATGGGAATAAATGGGCATCTCGACCTTGGCACAAGAGGTAAATCTGTAGATCAAAAGGTTTACTGGTCGATGATAGAATCTTTACTCTATTTATGTGCGTCACGATCAGATATTATGCTTTCATTATACATGTGTGCACTATTTCAAGCTGGCCCTAAGGAAGTCCACCTAAGGACCGTGAAAAGAATCATGAGATATTTAGTTTATACTCCTAGGTTTGGGCTATAGTACCCCAAGGGATCTACCTTTGATCTAATCGGGTATTCTAACACCGATTATGCCGGATGTAAAATTGATAGAAAGTGTATACCAGGAACTTGTCAGTTTCTGGGAAGATCCTTGGTGTCTTGGGCTTCAAATAAATAAAACTCAATAGCTCTATCCACCGCCAAAGCCGAGTATATTGCTGTAGGACATTGTTGTGCACAATTACTCTAGATGAGACAAACTCTTAGGGACTATGGCTACAAATTGAGCAAAGTCCCTCTCCTATGTGACAATGAGAGTACAATCTGCATGGCGGATAATCCTGTTGAACACATCCACACAAAGCACATAGACATCCGGTATCACTTCCTGAGAGATCACCAACAAAGGGGAGATATCACAATTGAACATGTTAGCATCCACGACCAGTTAGCCGATATCTTCACCAAACCCTTGAATGAAAAGACTTTTTGTAAGCTTAGGAATGAAGTAAATGTCTTAGATTCTCAGAACTTTGATTGAAATATTGCACACATTGCTCATTTTATACCTTGATCATGGCATGTCTATTTCATTTGCTACAAATGCATATTTCTTATTCTTCTTGTGCCACAGCTAAGACTAATGTGCTTCCAAGTGTATCTCTATACTTAGTCTTAGATTGAAAGGAGAATAGAGTTGTAGAAAAAGGTAAGGCTTCCATTGTATCTCCATAAGTATCAAATACCCTTTGCCCAACTCATGTACTTACATTCATATCTTTCTTATGATAGGCCTCTGGATTTCTTTGTTTTTGGCACTTAATGCCAAAGGGAGAGAAATTATAGGCCAAAACAAATCTTCCAAATTAGTACTATTGCATTCGCAAAAAACCTCTTGATAGCTAATGGGAGAACTTTTTCAGGGGGTTTTATTTGGCCAAAGGAAAAGCATTTGAAAAAAGGGAGAATCTTTCAAACTTCAAAATGCTTTAAATTTTGAAAGATTATATTCTTATACCTTAGTGAAAGGGAACTATGCCAATGGGCCATTTCTATAATGTTTTGGTGATTAAGTGTCCAACACATAGTGAGTGAGTTGTTATGTGCTAAACAAGCAAGAAGTGCAAATCATGTAACAAGGTACGTTTCTAGACTTAGTACATTGTTTTGAGTACTAACATATTTTGTCTAAGTGCTAGAAACAGGGAGAAAAGAATTAGAAAAAGACTTGGCTTCGTGCAGCCAAAACTCAGCTCAGTCTAGCACACCGGACTGACCGGTGGTGCACCGAACAGTGTTCGGTGCGTCAGGCTGGTCTGCGATGAACTCGCCGCTCTTGGGAAATTTGACGGCGGCGTACGGCTAAAATTCACCGGACTGTCCGGTGATGCACTGGACTGTCCGGTGAGCCAACAGTCGCTAGCGCAACGGTCGGCTGCGCAATCCACAGGCGACGCGTGGCCCGTACCGACGGTCGGCAGGGGGCACCGGACAGTTTCCGGTGCGCCAAAGGGCCCGAAGCTGCAACGGTCGACTGCGCCTGTTTTGGAAAGCAATCGCGCACCGGACAGCTACAGTGACTGTCCGGTGGTGCACCAGACTGTCCGGTGCACCACACGACAAAAGGCAAGATTAGCCTTCTATGATTGTCTTCAACGGCTCCTAGCTATCTTGGGGCTATAAAAGGGACCCCTAGGCGCATGGTGGAGTCACTCAAGCATTCACTAAGCATCCTAAGGCATCCAGACTCTGTTCCTGTGCATTCGTTTCGTTGTGTTAGAGATTTGAGCTCTATTCGAGTCAAGGACTCCCTGTGTTGTCATTTGAGCTCAAGTCTTCTCTTGTGTGTGTGGGTGTGCTGCGATTTGTGTCTTGTGTGTGTTGCTCATCCCAACCTTACTTTGTGCTCTCACTGTGATCTTTGTTGTAAGGGCGAGAGACTCCAATCTTGTGGAGATTCCTCGCAAACGGGAATAATCATCTGAAGGAAAACCGTGGTATTCAAGTTGATCATCGGATCACTCGAAAGGGGTTGAGTGCAACCCTCGTCCATTGGGACACCACAACGTGTAAATAGGCAAGTGTTACTTGGCCGAACCACGGGATAAAAATCTCGTGTCTTGTGTTGATCTCTCTGTGATTATTTGTGTTCACAAGAACTCGCTTCAAGTAATTTAGCCGTACTAACACTCATAACTAAGTTTTGTGGCTATTAGTGTTTGAATTTTACAGGATCACCTATTCACCCCCCTCTAGGTGCTCTCAATTGGTATCGGAGTCGTACTCTTCATCTAAGGGACTAACCGCCCGAAGAGATGGATCCTAAGGGAAAGGAGATGGTGGTCAATGACAAGGAAAATGACTCCTTCCTCAACGAGCCTAGAGACGACAAGCCAACCGACTCAGGCTCGAGTCACAAGAAAAGAGACGGGAAGAAGAAGAGGTGCATCAAGAAGATCATCTACTACGACAATGATGCCTCGTCTTCTTCACCACACGACGAGGACAATGAGTCCTCTTCAAAGAAGAAACTGGTTAATCAAAACTATTCATTTGATTATTCTCGTATTCCATTCAATTCTAATGCTCATTTGCTATCAATTTCACTTGGGAAACCTCCACACTTTGATGGAGAAGACTACTCTTTTTGGAGTCACAAAATGCGTAGTCACTTATTTTCTCTCCATCCTAGTATTTGGGAGATTGTTGAAAACGAAATGCATTTTGATAGTACTGACAATCCCGTTTTCATAAATGAGCAAATTCATAAGAATGCCCAAGCTACTACTGTGTTGCTAGCATCTCTTTGCAGGGATGAGTACAATAAGGTGAGTGGCTTGGACAATGCCAAGCAAATTTGGGATACCCTCAAGATCTCACATGAAGGAAACGACGCCACCATGATCACCAAAATGGAGTTAGTGGAAGGCAAGTTGGGAAGGTTCGCAATGATCAGGGGAGAGGAGCCAACACAAACATACAACAGGCTCAAGACCCTGGTCAACAAGATTAGAAGCTATGGAAGCACAAGATGGACGGGCCACGACGTCGTCCGACTAATGCTCAGGTCCTTTACAGTTATTGATCCCCATCTTGTAAATCTTATCCGTGAAAATCCCAGGTATACAAAGATGACACCCGAGGAGATACTCGGAAAATTTGTAAGTGGGCGCATGATGGTTAAAGAGGCAAGGTATGTAGATGACGCCTTGAACGGCCCACTGCCCGTCTACGAGCCGCAACCCGTTGCTCTCAAGGCAACAAGCAGCAAGGAGGCATTACCTAGCAAGGTAGCTCAAGTGGAGGCTACCGGCCTCAACGAAGATGAGATGGCGCTTATCATCAAGCGTTTCAAGACCGCACTTAAAGGACGCAAGGAGTACCCCAACATGAACAAAACAAGGGGAAAGCACTCCTGCTTCAAATGCGGTAAGACTGGTCACTTTATTGCAAATTGTCCCGATAATGATAGTGACCAGGGACAAGAAAAGAGCGGGAAGAAGGAGAAAAAGAAGAGCTACAGGAAGGCAAAGAGCGAGGCGCACCTTGGAAAGGAATGGGACTCGGACTGCTCCTCTTCTGACTCCTACGATGAAGGACTCATTGCCTCGGCCTTCAACAAGTCTGCTCTCTTCCCCAATGAACGTCATACATGTCTTATGGCAAAGGAAAAGAAGGTACATGTTTGAGATACCCCTAAGTACACTACTTCTAGCGATGATGATTCTTCCGATGATGAAGTAGATTACTCTAGCTTATTCAAAGGTTTAGATAGAGCTAAGGTAGAAAAAATTAATGAATTAATTGATGCTCTAAATAAAAAGGATAGACTTTTAGAAAAGCAAGAGGATATTTTGTATGAAGAACATGATAAATTTGTTAGTGTTCAAAAATCTCTTGCTCTAGAAATTAAAAGGAATGAAATGCTATCTTCTGAGGTATCTGCTTGCCATGAAACTATATCTAGTTTAAAGAGTTTAAATGATGAATTGACTGCTAAGCTAGAGGAAGTTAGTAAAATAAAGTCTTGTGTAGAGCATGTTAGTGTTTGTAATAGATGTAAGGATTTTGATGTTAATTCTTGTGATAAACACCTTATTTCTATTGCTAAACTAAATGATGAGGTGGCAAGTCTTAATGCTCAACTTAAGACTTGCAAAATTGATTTTGATAAGTTAAAATTTGCTAGGGATGCCTATACCGTTGGTAGACACCCCCTCAATTAAGGATGGACTTGGTTTTCGAAAGGAAACCAAGAACTTAACAAGCCAAAGGGCTCCCATTCCCAACAAGGAGAAAGGGAAGGCCCCTATGGTTAGTAGTACTCAAAGGAATCATGCTTTCATTTATGATAGGAAGATTGCTAGTCGCACTCATTACAATAGAAGTTATGATCATGCTGCTTATAACTCACATGCTATGATTGCCTCTAGTTGTACTTTTGTTCATGGTAGAAGTAGGCCTAGGAGAAATCATGTTGTGTCTCATACTCCTAGAAAAATGTGCAATGAACCTTCTACCATTTACCATGCTTGCAATACTTCATTTGCGCTTTTATGTAAGAATGAAAAAGTAGTTGCTAGAAAGTTGGGATCCAAATGCAAGGGAGACAAGACATGTATTTGGGTTCCAAAGGCTATTGTGACTAACCTTGTAGGACCCAACAAGAGTTGGGTACCTAAAACCCAAGTGTAAATTGCCTTGCAGGTTTATGCATCCGGGAGCTCAAGCTGGATTATCGACAGCGAATGCACAAACCACATGACGGGGGAGAAGAAGATGTTCACCTCCTACGTCAAGAACAAGGATTCCCAGGATTCGATCATCTTTGGAGATGGAAACCAAGGCAAGGTTAAAGGACTGGAAAAGATAGCCATTTCATCCGAGCATTCTATATCCAATGTGTTCTTAGTTGAATCGCTTGGGTACAACTTATTGTCTGTGAGTCAATTATGTAACATGGGTTATAATTGTCTATTTACCAATATAGATGTATCTGTCTTTAGAAGGAGTGATGGTTCATTAGCTTTTAAGGGTGTATTAGACGACAAACTCTACTTAGTTGATTTTTCGAAAGAGGAGGTCGATCTAGATGCATGCTTAATAGCTAAGACTAGTATGGGCTGGCTGTGGCATCGCCGTCTAGCACATGTGGGGATGAAGAACCTTCATAAACTTCTAAAGGGAGAACATGTGTTAGGACTAACAAATGTTTGTTTTGAGAAAGATAGACCTTGTGCAGCTTGTCAGGCAGGGAAACAGGTGGGAAGCACTCATCACAGCAAGAATGTGATGACAACATCAAGACCACTGGAGCTTCTTCACATGGACCTCTTCGGACTCGTCGCCTATCTCAGCATCGGGGGAAGTAAGTATGGTCTTGTAATTTTTTATGACTTTTCCCGCTTCACTTGGGTGTTCTTTTTGCAGGATAAAACAGAAACCCAAGGGACCCTAAAGCGCTTTCTAAGGAGGGCTCAAAATGAATTTGAGCTCAAGGTGAAAAAGATAAGAAGCGACAATGGGTCCGAGTTCAAGAATCTACAAGTGGAGGAGTATCTTGAGGAAGAAGGCGTCAAGCATGAGTTCTTCGCTCCTTACACACAACAACAAAACGGTGTGGTAGAGAGGAAGAACAGGACGCTTATCGACATGGCGAGGACGATGCTTGGAGAATTCAAGACGCCCGAGCGGTTTTGGTCGGAAGCTGTGAACACAGCTTGCCACGCCATAAACCAGCTGTACCTACATCGCCTTCTCAAGAAGACCTTGTATGAACTCCTTACCGATAACAAACCCAATGTTTCTTACTTTCGTGTATTTGGGAGCAAATGTTACATTCTGGTGAAGAAAGGTAGACATTCCAAATTTGCTCCCAAGGCAGTAGAAGGGTTTTTACTAGGGTATGACTCAAATACAAAGGCGTATAGAGTCTTCAACAAATCATCGGGTTTGGTTGAAGTTTCTAGCGACGTTGTATTTGATGAGACTAATGGCTCTCCAAGAGAGCAAGTTGATCTCGATGACATAGATGAAGATGATGTTCCGACGGCCGTAATGTGCACGATGGCGATAGGTGATGTGCGACCACAGGAACAACAAGAGCAAGATCAGCCATCTTCCTCAACAATGGTACATCCCCAACTCAAGATGATGGACAGGTTCCTCAAGAAGAGGCGCGTGATCAAGGGGGAGCACAGTAAGAACAAGTGATGGAGGAAGAAGCACCAAGTGTCCCTCCAACTCAAATCTGAGCAACGATCCAACGACATCACCCCGTTGACCAGATTCTGGGTGACATAAGCAAGGGAGTAACAACTCGCTCAAGATTAGCTAACTTTTGTGAGCATTACTCGTTTGTCTCTTCTATTGAGCCTTTCAGGGTAGAAGAGGCCTTGCAGGATCCGGATTGGGTGTTGGCCATGCAGGAAGAGCTCAACAACTTCAAGAGAAATGAAGTTTGGAGCCTGGTGCCACGTCCCAAGCAAAATGTTGTGGGAACCAAGTGGGTGTTCCGCAACAAGCAAGACGAGCACGGGGTGGTGACAAGAAACAAGGCTCGACTTATGGCAAAAGGTTATGCCCAAGTCGCAGGTTTGGATTTCGAGGAGACTTTTGCTCCTGTGGCTAGGCTAGAGTCTATTCGAATATTATTACCCTATGCCGCTCACCACTCTTTTAGGTTGTTTCAAATGGATGTGAAGAGCGCTTTCTGATAGTCGCCTAGAGGGGGGGTGAATAGGGCAAAACTGAAATTCTCAAAAATAATCACAACTACAAGCCGGGTTAGCGTTAGAAATATAAACGAGTCCGCGAGAGGGTGTAAAACAAATCGCAAGCGAATAAAGAGTGTGACACGCGGATTTGTTTTACCGAGGTTCGGTTCTCGCAAACCTACTCCCCGTTGAGGTGGTCACAAAGACCGGGTCTCTTTCAACCCTTTCCCTCTCTCAAACGGTCCCACGGACCGAGTGAGCTTCTTCTTCTCAATCAAACGGGAACAAAGCTTCCCCGCAAGGGCCACCACACAATTGGTGCCTCTTGCCTTGGTTACAATTGAGTTTTGATCACAAGAACAAGTGAGAAAGAAAAGAAGCAATCCAAGCGCAAGAGCTCAAAAGAACACGGCAAATCTCTCTCGCTAATCACTAAAGCCTTGTGTGGAATTGGAGAGGATTTGATCACTTGGGTGTGTCTAGAATTGAATGCCTAGCTCTTGTAAGTGGTTGAGAAGTGGAAAACTTGGATGCAATGAATGGTGGGTGGTTGGGGGTATTTATAGCCCCAACCACCAAACTAGTCGTTTGGTGGGGCTGACTGTCGTATGGTGCACCGGACAGTCCGGTGCACACCAGACATGTCTGGTGCGCCAGCCACGTCACCAAAGCCGTTGGCTTCCGATCATTGGAGCTCTGTCTTCTGGCCCCGCCTGGATGTCCGGTGGCGCACCGGACATGTACTGTATAGTGTCCGGTGCGCCAGTATGGGCGTGCCTGACTTCTGCACGCGCTGGCGCGCATTTAATGCGCTGCAGGTAGCCGTTGGCGCCGAAATATCCGTTGCTCCGTTGTCACACCGGACAGTCCGGTGCACACCCGACATGTCCGGTGAATTATAGCGGACTAGCCGTTGCGAATTCCTGAAGCTGGCGAGTTCCTGAGGCGCCGTTCCTTGGAGCACCGGACACTGTCCGGTGTACACCGGATAGTCCGGTGAATTATAGCGAAGCGCCTCTGGATTTTCCCGAAGGAGACGAGTTTGAGTTGGAGTCCTCTGGTGCACCGGACACTGTCCGGTGGCACACCGGACAGTCCGGTGCGCCAGACCAGAGATGCCTTCGGTTGCCCCTTTGCTCTTTTTGTTGAACCCAATACTTGGTCTTTTTATTGGCTAAGTGTGAACCTTTGGCACCTGTATAGCTTATACACTAGAGCAAACTAGTTAGTCCATTTATTTGTGTTGGGCAATTCAACCACCAAAATTATTTAGGAACTAGGTGTAAGCCTAATTCCCTTTCAATCTCCCCCTTTTTGGTGATTGATGCCAACACAAACCAAAGCAAATATGGAAGTACATAATTGAACTAGCTTGCATAAAGTAAGTGCAAAGGTTGCTTGGAATTGAGCCAATATAAATACTTACAAGATATGCATGGATTGTTTCTTTGTTTTTAACATTTTGGACCACGCTTGCACCACATGTTTTGTTTTTGCAAATTCTTTTGTGAATCCTTTTCAAAGTTCTTTTGCAGATAGTCAAAGGTACATGAATAAGATTTTGCAAAGCATTTTCAAGATTTGAAATTTTCTCCCCCTGTTTCAAATGCTTTTCCTTTGACTAAACAAAACTCCCCCTTAATGAAATCCTCCTCTTAGTGTTCAAGAGGGTTTTAAGATATCAATTTGAAAATAATATTTTCTCCCCCTTTTGAACACAATGAGATACCAATTTGAAAATCATTAGTTTTAAAATTAGGTGATGGTGCGGTCCTTTTGCTTTGGGCTAATACTTTCTCCCCCTTTGGCATGAATCGCCAAAAACGGATACTTTGAGTGAAATATAAGCCCTTGAATAACTCTCTCCTCCTTTGGTCATAAATAAATGAGTGAAGATTATACCAAAGATGGAGTCCTTTTGCTTGGTGCTCATGCTTTCTCCCCCAAAGATGGAGAGTTGCTTGGAGTGACGGCGAAGGATGAGTTATGGAGTGGAAGCCTTTGTCTTCGCCGAAGACTCCAATTCCCTTTCAATACACCTATGACTTGGTTTGAGATAGACTTGAAAACACATTAGTCATAGCATATGAAAGATATATGATCAAAGGTATATAAATGAGCTATGTGTGCAAATCAACAAAAGAAGTTCCTAGAATCAAGAATATTTAGCTCATGCCTAAGTTTGTTAAAAGTTTGTTCATCTAGTGGCTTGGTAAAGATATCGGCTAATTGATCTTTAGTATTAATGTAAGAAATCTCGATATCTCCCTTTTGTTGGCGATCCCTTAAAAAGTGATACCGAATGGCTATGTGTTTAGTGCGGCTATGCTCAACGGGATTATCCGCCATGCGGATTGCACTCTCATTATCACATAGAAGAGGAACTTTGGTTGATTTGTAACCATAGTCCCTAAGGGTTTGCCTCATCCAAAGTAGTTGCGCGCAACAATGGCCTGCGGCAATGTACTCGGCTTCGGCGGTAGAAAGAGCAACCGAATTTTGCTTCTTTGAAGCCCAAGACACCAAGGATCTTCCCAAGAACTGGCAAGTCCCCGATGTGCTCTTTCTATTGATTTTACACCCTGCCCAATTGGCATCTGAATAACCAATTAAATCAAAAGTGGATCCCCTAGGATACCAAAGCCCAAACTTAGGAGTATAAACTAAATATCTCAAGATTTGTTTTACGGCCGTAAGGTGAGCTTCCTTAGGGTCGGCTTGGAATCTTGCACACATGCATACAGAAAGCATAATATCCGGTCGAGATGCACATAAATACAGCAAAGAACCTATCATCGACCGGTATACCTTTTGATCGACGGATTTACCTCCCTCGTCGAGGTCGAGATGCCCATTGGTTCCCATGGGTGTCTTGATGGGTTTGACATCCTTCATTCCAAACTTGCTTAGAATATCTTGAGTGTACTTCGTTTGGCTTAGAAAGGTGCCTTCTTGGAGTTGCTTTACTTGAAATCCTAAGAAATATTTCAACTCCCCCATCATAGATATCTCGAACTTTTGTGTCATGATCCTACTAAATTCTTCACATGTAGACTCGTTAGTAGACCCAAATATAATATCATCAACATAAATTTGGCATACGAACAAGTCATTTTCAAGAGTTTTAGTGAATAAAGTAGAATCGGCCTTTCCGACGTTGAAGCCATTAGTGATAAGGAAATCTCTAAGGCATTCATACCATGCTCTTGGGGCTTGCTTGAGCCCATAAAGCGCCTTAGAGAGTTTATAGACATGGTTAGGGTACTCACTATCTTCAAAGCCGGGAGGTTGCTCAACATAGACCTCTTCCTTGATTGGTCCATTGAGGAAGGCACTTTTCACGTCCATTTGATAAAGCTTAAAGCCATGGTAAGTAGCATAGGCCAATAATATACGAGTTGGCTCAAGCCTAGCTACGGGTGCATAGGTTTCACTGAAATCCAAACCTTCAACTTGGGAGTATCCCTTGGCCACAAGTTGAGCTTTGTTCCTTGTCACCACACCATGCTCATCTTGCTTGTTGCGGAAGACCCATTTGGTTCCTACAACATTTTGATTAGGACGTGGAACTAAATGTCATACCTCATTCCTAGTGAAGTTGTTGAGCTCCTCTTGCATTGCCACCACCCAATTCGAATCTTGTAGTGCTTCCTCTACCCTGTGTGGCTCAATGGAGGAAACAAAAGAGTAATGCTCACAAAAATGTGCAACACGAGATCTAGTAGTTACCCCCTTATGAATATCGCCGAGGATGGTGTCGACGGGGTGATCTCGTTGGATTGCTTGGTGGACCCTTAGGTGTGGCGGCCTTTGCTCTTCACCCTCCTTGTCTTGATCATTTGCATCTCCCCCTTGATCATTGTCGTCATCTTGAGGTGACTCATTTTCTTGATCTTCTACTTCATCAACTTGAGCTTCATCCTCATTTTGAGTTGGTGGAGATGCTTGAGTGGAGGAGGATGGTTGATCTTGTGCATTTGGAGGTTCTTCGGATTCCTTAGAACACACATCCCCAATGGACATGTTCCTTAGCGCGATGCACAGAGCCTCTTCATCACCTATCTCATCAAGATCAACTTGCTCTACTTGAGAGCCGTTAGTTTCATCAAACACAACGTCACAAGAAACTTCAACTAGTCCCGAGGACTTGTTAAAGACTCTATATGCCCTTGTGTTTGAATCATATCCTAGTAAAAAGCCTTCTACAGTCTTAGGAGCAAATTTAGATTTTCTACCTCTTTTAACAAGTATAAACCATTTGCTACCAAAGACTCTAAAATATGAAATATTGGGCTTTTTACCGGTTAGGAGTTCATTGGATGTCTTCTTGAGGATTCGGTGAAGATATAACCGGTTGATGGCGTAGCAGGCGGTGTTGACCGCCTCGGCCCAAAACCGATCCGAAGTCTTGTACTCATCAAGCATGGTTCTTACCATGTCCAATAGAGTTATATTCTTCCTTTCCACTACACCATTTTGTTGTGGTGTGTAGGGAGAGGAGAACTCATGCTTGATGCCCTCCTCCTCAAGGAAGCCTTCAATTTGAGAGTTCTTGAACTCCGTCCAGTTGTCGCTTCTTATTTTCTTGATCCTTAAGCCGAACTCATTTTGAGCCCGTCTCAAGAACCCCTTTAAGGTCTCTTGGGTTTGAGATTTTTCCTGCAAAAAGAATACCAAGTGAAGCGAGAATAATCATCCACAATAACTAGACAGTACTTACTCCCGCCGATGCTTATGTAAGCAATCGGGCCAAATAGATCAATGTGTAGGAGCTCCAGTGGCCTGTTAGTTGTCAGGATGTTCTTGTGTGGATGATGAGTACCAACTTGCTTTCCTGCTTGGCATGCGCTACAAACCCTGTCTTTCTCAAAATGAACATTGGTTAGTCCTAAAATGTGTTCTCCCTTTAGAAGCTTATGAAGATTCTTCATCCCAACATGGGCTAGTCGGCGGTGCCAGAGCCAACCCATGTTAGTCTTAGCAATTAAGCATGTGTCGAGTTCAGCTCTATCAAAATCTACTAAGTATAGCTGACCCTCTAGCACACCCTTAAATGCTATTGAATCATCACTTCTTCTAAAGACAGTGACACCTACATCAGTGAAAAGACAGTTGTAACCCATTTTGCATAATTGAGATACAGAAAGCAAATTGTAATCTAATGAATCTACAAGAAAAACATTGGAAATAGAATGGTCAGGAGATATAGCAATTTTACCCAATCCTTTGACCAAACCTTGGTTTCCATCCCCGAATGTGATAGCTCGTTGGGGATCTTGGTTTTTCTCGTAGGAGGAGAACATTTTCTTCTCCCCAGTCATGTGGTTTGTGCACCCGCTATCGATGATCCAACTTGAGCCCCCGGATGCATAAACCTACAAAACAAGTTTAGTTCTTGACTTTAGGTACCCAAACAGTTTTGGGTCCTTTGGCATTAGAAACAAGAACTTTGGGTACCCAAACACAAGTCTTGGAGCCCTTGTGTTTGCCCCCAACAAACTTGGCAACTACCTTGCCGGATTTGTTAGTTAAAACATATGATGCATCAAAAGTTTTGAATGAAATGTCATGATCATTTGATGCATTAGGAGTTCTCTTCTTAGGCAACTTAGCACGGGTTGGTTGCCTAGAACTAGATGTCTCACCCTTATACATGAAAGCATGATTTGGGCCAGAGTGAGACTTCCTAGAGTGAATTCTCCTAATCTTGCTCTCGGGATAACCGGCAGGGTACAAAATGTAACCCTCGTTATCCTGAGGCATGGGAGCCTTGCCCTTAACAAAATTAGACAATCTTTTAGGAGGGGCATTAAGTTTGACATTGTCTCCCCTTTGGAAGCCAATGCCATCCTTGATGCCAGGGCGTCTCCCATTATAAAGCATACTACGAGCAAATTTAAATTTTTCATTCTCTAAGTTATGCTCGGCAATTTTAGCATCTAATTTTGCTATATGATCATTTTGTTGTTTAATTAAAGACATGTGATCATGAATAGCATTAATATCAACATCTCTACATCTAGTACAAATAGATACATGCTCAACGATAGATGTAGAGGGTTTGCAAGATTTTAATTCTATAACCTTAGCATGTAATATATCGTTTTCACTTCTAAGGTTAGAAATAGTAACATTGTAAACATCAAAATCTTTAGCCTTAGCAAGCAATTTCTCATTTTCAACTTCAAGGCTAGTAAGAGAAATGTTCAATTCATTAATCCTAGCAAGCAAATCAACATTATCATCTCTAGGATTGGAAGTTGAAACATTACAAACATGAGAATCAACCTTAGCAATTAATTTCGCATTTTCATTTCTAAGGTTGGCAATAGTGTCATGGCATGTGATTAGCTCACTAGATAATTTCTCACATTTTTCTACCTCTAGAGCATAAGCATTCTTAACCTTAACATGCTTTTTATTTTCCTTGATTAGGAAGTCCTCTTGGGAGTCCAAGAGATCATCCTTTTCATGGATGGCACTAATTAGCTCATTTAGTTTTTCCTTTTGTTCCATGTTAAGGTTGGCAAAAAGGGTACGCAAATTATCTTCCTCATCACTAGCATTATCATCACTAGAAGATTCATATTTAGTAGAGGATTTTGATTTAACCTTCTTCCTTTTGCCGTCCTTTGCCATGAGGCACTTGTGGCCGATGTTGGGGAAGAGAAGTCCCTTGGTGACGGCGATGTTGGCGGCGTCCTCGTCGGAGGAGGAGTCGGTGGAGCTCTCGTCGGAGTCCCACTCGCGGCATACGTGGGCATCGCCGCCCTTCTTCTTGTAATGTCTCTTCTTCTCCCTTCTTCTCCCCTTCTTGTCGTTGCCCCTGTCACTATCACTAGATAATGGACATTTAGCAATAAAATGATCGGGCTTACCACATTTGTAGCATACTTTCTTGGAGCGAGGTTTGTAGTCTTTCCCCCTCCTTTGTTTGAGGATTTGGCAGAAGCTCTTGATGACGAGCGCCATTTCCTCATTGTCGAGCTTGGAGGTGTCGATTGGTTGTCTACTTGATGTAGACTCCTCCTTCTTCTCCTCCGTCGCCTTGAATGCGACCGGTTGTGCTTCGGGTGTGGAGGAGGTGCCTTGCTCGATGATTTTCTTTGAGCCTTTAATCATTAGCTCAAAGCTCACAAATTTTCCTATGACTTCCTCGGGAGACATTAGCTTATATCTAGGATCACCTCGAATTAATTGAACTTGTGTAGGGTTAAGAAATACGAGGGATCTAAGAATAACCTTGACCATCTCATGGTCATCCCATTTTTCGCTCCCGAGGTTGCGCACTTGGTTCACCAAGGTCTTCAAGCGGTTGTACATAGCTTGTGGATCCTCCCCTTGGTGAAGCATGAAGCGACCGAGCTCCCCCTCGATCGTTTCCCGCTTGGTGATCTTTGTCACCTTGTCTCCCTCGTGCGCGGTCTTGAGTACGTCCCAAATTTCCTTCGCACTTTTTAACTCTTGCACCTTATTATACTCCTCTCGACTTAGAGAGGCGAGGAGTATAGTAGTGGCTTGGGAGTTAAAGTGGTGGATTTGGGCCACCTCGTCCGAGTCATAGTCTTCATCCCCTACAGATGGTACCTGTACACCAAACTCAACAACATTCCATATACTTTTGTGGAGTGAGGTTAGATGAAATTTCATTAAATCACTCCACCTAGCATAATCTTCACCGTCAAAGGTTGGCGGTTTGCCTAATAGAACGGAAAGTAATGGAGTATGTCTAGAGGTACGAAAATAATGTAAGGGGATCTTACTAAACTTATTACGCTCATGGCGCTTCGAAGTTATGGAGGGCGCGTCGGGGCCGGAGGTAGAAGGTGATGAAGTGTCGGTCTCATAGTAGACCACCTTCCTCATCTTCTTAATTTTGTCGCCACTCCGATGCGACTTGTGGGAAGAAGACTTCTTTTCCTTCTTCTTCTCCTTCCGCTTCTCCTTGTTGTGGGACTCTCCCGATAGAGCTTTCTCGTTGCTTGTAGTGGGCTTTTCGTCGGTCTCCATCTCCTTCTTGGCATGATCTCCCGACATCACTTCGAGCGGTTAGGCTCTAATGAAGCACCGGGCTCTGATACCAATTGATAGTCGCCTAGAGGGGGTGAATAGGGCGAAACTGAAATTCTCAAAAATAATCACAACTACAAGCCGGGTTAGCGTTAGAAATATAAACGAGTCCGCGAGAGGGTGTAAAACAAATTGCAAGCGAATAAAGAGTGTGACACGCGGATTTGTTGTACCGAGGTTCGGTTCTCGCAAACCTACTCCCCGTTGAGGTGGTCACAAAGACCGGGTCTCTTTCAACCCTTTCCCTCTCTCAAACGGTCCCACGGACCGAGTGAGCTTCTTCTTCTCAATCAAATGGGAACAAAGCTTCCCCGCAAGGGCCACCACACAATTGGTGCCTCTTGCCTTGGTTACAATTGAGTTTTGATCACAAGAACAAGTGAGAAAGAAAAGAAGCAATCCAAGCGCAAGAGCTCAAAAGAACACGAGAAATCTCTCTCGCTAATCACTAAAACCTTGTGTGGAATTGGAGAGGATTTGATCACTTGGGTGTGTCTAGAATTGAATGCCTAGCTCTTGTAAGTGGTTGAGAAGTGGAAAACTTGGATGCAATGAATGGTGGGTGGTTGGGGGTATTTATAGCCCCAACCACCAAACTAGCCGTTTGGTGGGGCTGACTGTCATATGGTTCACCGGACAGTCCAGTGCACACCGGACATGTCCGGTGCGCCAGCCACGTCACCAAAGCCGTTGGGTTCCGACCGTTGGAACTCTGTCTTCTGGGCCCACCTGGATGTCCAGTGGCGCACCGGACATGTACTGTAGAGTGTCCGGTGCGCCAGTATGGGCGTGCCTGACTTCTGCGCGCGCTGGCTCACATTTAATGCGCTGCAGGTAGCCGTTGGCGCCGAAATATCCGTTGCTCCGTTGTCACACCGGACAGTCCGGTGCACACCAGACATGTCCGGTGAATTATAGCGGACTAGCCGTTGCGAATTCCCGAAGCTGGCGAGTTCCTGAGGCGTCGTTCCTTGGAGCACCGGACACTGTCCGGTGTACACCGGACAGTCCGGTGAATTATAGCGGAGCGCCTCTGGATTTTCCCGAAGGTGATGAGTTTGAGTTGGAGTCCTCTGGTGCACCGGACAGTCCGGTGCGCCAGACCAGAGATGCCTTCGGTTGCCCCTTTTCTCTTTTTGTTGAACCCAATACTTGGTCTTTTTATTGGCTAAGTGTGAACCTTTGGCACTTGTATAGCTTATACACTAGAGCAAACTAGTTAGTCCATTTATTTGTGTTGGGCAATTCAACCACCAAAATTATTTAGGAACTAGGTGTAAGCCTAATTCCCTTTCACTTTCCTTAATGGGCCAATCAAGGAGGAGGTATACGTGGAACAACCCCCTGGCTTTGAGGATGATAGGTATCCCGACCATGTATTTAAGCTCTCTAAGGCGCTCTATGGACTTAAGCAAGCCCCAAGAGCATGGTATGAATGCCTTAGGGATTTCTTAATTGCTAATGCTTTCAAGGTTGGGAAAGCTGATCCCACTCTTTTCACTAAGACTTGTGATGGTGATCTTTTTGTGTGCCAAATTTATGTCGATAACATAATATTTGGTTCTACTAATCAAAAGTCTTGTGAGGAGTTTAGCAGGGTGATGACGCAAAAGTTCGAGATGTCGATGATGGGCGAGTTGACCTACTTCCTTGGGTCCCAAGTGAAGCAACTCAAGGACGACACCTTCCTCTATCAAACGAAGTACACTCAAGACCTTCTCAAGCGGTTTGGGATGAAGGACGCCAAGCCCGCGAAGACACCGATGGGAACCAACGGACATGTCGACCTCAACAAAGGAGGTAAGTCCGTTGATCAAAAGGCATACCGGTCTATGATAGGGTCATTACTTTATTTATGTGCTAGTAGACCGGACATTATGCTTAGTGTATGCATGTGTGCCAGATTTCAATCCGGCCCCAAGGAATGTCACCTTGTGGTCGTTAAGCGAATTCTTCGGTATTTAGTTGCTACGCCTTGCTTTGGGGTCTGATATCCAAAGGGGTCTACCTTTGACTTGATTGGATATTCAGACTCTGATTATGCCGGGTGCAAGGTTGATAGGAAGAGCACATCGGGGACGTGCCAATTTCTAGGAAGGTCCCTGGTGTCTTGGAGTTCAAAGAAACAAACATCCGTTGCCCTATCCACCGCTGAGGCCGAGTATGTTGCCGCAGGATAGTGTTGCGCGCAACTACATTGGATGAGGCAAACCCTCCGGGACTTTGGCTACAATATGAGCAAAGTCCCACTCCTATGTGACAATGAGAGTGCAATCCGCATGGCGGATAATCCTGTTGAAAACAGCCGCACTAAGCACATAGACATCTGGCATCACTTTCTGAGGGACCACCAGCAAAAGGGAGATATCGAGGTGTACCACATTAGCACCGAGAACCAACTAGCTGATATCTTTACCAAGTCGTTAGATGAGAAAACCTTTTGCAGGTTGCGTAGTGAGCTAAATGTCTTATATTTGCGTAACATGGATTGATCTATAACATACATGTGTTCTATGCCTTTGATCATGTTACTTTATGCATTTAAATCCATTATTGTTTATTTGTGGTGCTCAAGTTGTACACATGATCCCCGGACCTCACAAGTCCATTTGCAAGTGATGCACATATTAAGGGGGAGATGTGCTACAACTTGACTCTTTGAGACTAACCTATGTGTTTGAGTACTCTTGATGTAGTCTCAAAGGTGCATTGAAAGGGAAAATGGACTTGGACGTTGCAAAGACTTACACTGCACTCCAGTATTTGTGTATTTAATTCCAAGTTCATACTTATGCTCTTATTGCCTTTTTGCTCTTAATTGACAATTTTGGTGAGGCAATAGGGTTAAAGGGCCAAGAATGATCCTGTTTTGGTGCTTAATGTCAAAGGGGAGAGATTAAGGCCAAAGCAAATGGATCAGCTACCACTTGTGAATTTTGAAAACAATAGAGTTAGAACTTTTGATTTGTCTAAAATACTCTTATTGCAAAATTTTGTCTCTTGTGGGGGAAAATTTTGATTATGGGAAAAAGGGGGAGTTTTTGGCACTTGATCTATTTTACTCTTGGAATAACTCTCTATGTGCCCAAACAAGTGTGTTTGACTTAGAGGTAGGAAAAAGAATTTGATTTGCAAAAACAAACCAAGTGGTGGCAAAGAGTGATCCAAATATGCCAAATTATAGCTAAAACAATTTGGTCTTCAATTTGAATCGACGTTGCATGTTTTGTGTTGCTTTTTGATGTGTTGGCATAAATCACCAAAAAGGGGGAGATTGAAAGGAAAATGTGCCCTTGGGCCATTTCTATAATGTTTTGGTGATTAAGTGTCCAACACATAGTGAGTGAGTTGTTATGTGCCAAACAAGCAAGAAGTGCAAATCATATAACAAGGTACGTTTCTAGACTTAGTACATTGTTTTGAGTACTAACATATTTTGTCTAAGTGCTAGAAATAGGGAGAAAAGAATTAGAAAAAGACTTGGCTTCGTGCAGCCAAAACTCAGCTCAGTCTGGCACATCGAACTGTCCGATGGTGCACCAGACAATGTCCGGTGCGCCAGGCTGGTCCGCGGTGAACTCGCCGCTCTCGGGAAATTGATGGCGGCGTACGGCTAAAATTCACGGGACTGTCCGGTGAGCCAACGGTCGCTAGCGCAACGGTCGGCCGCGCAATCCGCGGGCGACGCATGGCCCGCACCAACGGTCGGCAGGGGGCATCAGACTGTCCGGTGTCCATCGGACAGTGTCCGGTGCGCCAATGGGCCCAAAGCTGCAACGTCGACTGCGCCTGTTTTGGAAAGCAATCGCGCACCGGACAGCTACAGTGACTGTCCGGTGCACCACATGACAGCAGGCAAGATTAGCCTTCCATGATTGTCTTCAACGGCTCCTAACTGCCTTGGGGCTATAAAAGGGACCCCTAGGCGCATGGAGGAGTCACTCAAGCATTCACTAAGCATCCTAAGGCATCCAGACTCTGTTCCTGCACATTCATTTCGTTGTGTTAGAGATTTGAGCTCTATTCGAGTCAAGGACTCCATGTGTTGTCATTTGAGCTCAAGTCTTCTCTTGTGTGCGTGGGTGTGCTGTGATTTGTGCCTTGTGTGTGTTGCTCATCCCAACCTTACTCTGTGCTCTCACTGTGATCTTTGTTGTAAGGGCGAGAGACTCCAATCTTGTGGAGATTCCTCGCAAACGGGAATAATCATCTGAAGGAAAAACCATGGTATTCAAGTTGATCATCGGGTCACTCGAAAGGGGTTGAGTGCAACCCTCGTCCATTAGGACGCCACAACGTGGAAGTAGGCAAGTGTTACTTGGCCGAACCACGGGATAAAAATCGTGTGTCTTGTGTTGATCTCTTTGTGATTATTTGTGTTCACAAGAACTTGCTTCAAGTTATTTAGCCGTACTAACACTCATAACTAAGTTTTGTGGCTATTAGTGTTTGAATTTTACAGGATCACCTATTCACCCCCCCTCTAGGTGCTCGCACTTAGGATAATTGCAAATTTGAAAAGACTTTTCCAAAAGATTTGCAAAAACAAGCTAAGTGGTGCAAATGTGGTCCAAAATTTTAACTATATCACAACATTCATATGTACTTAGAACTGCTTTCACTTCAGTAACTTATGCACTCTTATCAAAATTGCAAACTAGATACTTTTCTACACTTTACACTTGCTTTGGTTTATGTTGGCATCAATCACCAAAACGGGGGAGATTGAAAGGAAAATGACATTTACCATTTTCTCTAAATTGATTTTGATGATTGATGACCATCACAGCCTAATGGACTAACTAGTTTGCCTAGTTGATTAATTCTCTAGTGCATAAGTCCAACCATCTCAATTCTAAGTTGACTGTCCAAAATACCGTAGAATATTTCGGACATGACAAGCTTTTTGGAGAATTCACCTATGCGCGGACCGTCCAGGCCCTTCCGGTGGACCGCCCGCGACATCTCGGTGAGCCTCGGATAGGAACTATGCAAAACTCACATTACTACTACGGACTATCCGAAGGAGAGAAGAACACCGTCCGAGACCAAGCTCGGACCGTCCAGCCTCAAGCATGGACCGTCCGCCCGTTGGAGACCATAGAAATTCGAAGGATCCAAGTTCAATAAAAAGGAATTATAGTGTCCTCGCGGACCGTCTGGGGTGCATGGCCAGACCATCCGCGACTGCTTTATCTGACATCTGACGATATATTTAATGCACTAATAGCTATTACAACTAGAGCATCTTCACCCAGGAATTCTAGTGCGTCAATCAGCCTATATCCAAAAAAAAATATTGGAGAAAATCAATATGGATAAATCATAACCATCTAAAATGCCTCTGGTAGTTAGATCTATCGATATGGAGAAAGATCCATTTAGGTCATGTGTTGATGAAGAGAAAATATTGGGACCCGAAATTCTTTATCTCAGTGTCATCGGAGCACTAATGTACCTTGCAAATTGCACTAGGCCTGATATTGCATTTTGCAGTAAATTTACTAGCTAGACATAGAGCTATACTTACCCGACTTCATTGGACAGGTGCAAAGCATATCCTCAGATATCTAAATGTCACAAGATATCTAGGTTTGTTTTTCGTAAGAAATCAAGATCCCAATATGATTGGATACCCATCTTTTGGCTACTTATCAGATCCCCATAATGCTAGATCCCAAACAGGCTTTGTGTTTTTACATGGAGGGACAACTATTTCATGGAAGTTTTCCAAACAAACTCTCGTAGCTACTTCCACTAATCATTCTGAAACAATAGCACTATATGAAGCTTCACATGAATGTGTATGGCTTCGCAGAATGATCAACCATATACAACAATCATGTGGTATTGATTACATTGAATCACCAACAATTATTTATGAAGATAATTCTGCTTGTGTTACACAGATGCAGACATGTTGTATAAAGAACAACATCACAAAACATATTGCTCCAAAATTATTTATCCCCACGAGTTACAACAAAGTGGGAAGATAAATATCTTGCAAACTAGATCATGCAATAATCTCACTAATCTTTTTACTAAGTTGTTACCATCCTCTACATTCTGGAAGTTTGTAAATGGGATTGGCATAAGACGACTTCAAAATTTGCAAGAATCAGGGGAGCTATCTCCTAATTATTAAACATGTCCTAACATCGTATTACAATATTTTCTTTTATGAGTTTTTTCTCACAAGTTTTCTCATGGAAAATTTTTAATGAGGTGATAATAACGCAAGTACTAGTCATGTTTTCTATTTTCCCTAATGGGGTTTTTAAGGGAACATCAAAGGCATATATTGTCCTCAAATTTGTTATGAATTTTTCCTCTTCAAGGTTTTCTCATACAAGCTCACAAGAGACAATCCCTAAAATATACTGGCCAATATCTCCTAATTTTCCCATTGGATTTTCATGGAGTTTTTAACAGTATATCAACACATTTTTCACATTTTCCTACATGGTTTTCAGAGAAATTATCTTTATGTCGTATCTCCAATTTACCCACAGGGTTTTTTAGAGGAGCTACCAAAGTCACAGTGGTTTATTAATCACAATAAGATATTCCTCAGATTTTTCCCATAGGGTTTTTTGAGGAATTAACAAAGCATTGATCTGAAGGAAGATTCGATCAAGGGGGAGTGCTGTGAAAGGTTGTCTCTTAAAAGAGGCACCTATTCACCAAAGGAGATGATCTCATCCATCCATTAAGAAGACAGGATCAAGACATAGATTACATAATTACTTGTAACCAAAGGGTGTGTCCTTTGGCATGGATGCAATGAACAATTGTCTCTAGGATTAGACATCTATTCACTGCACCCCTTCTGCTTGTATAAATACGTACATAGATTAATACAACAGTACACTTCTTCAATTCCTCTACTTTCACTTAGACTCTAACCAACCGCAAAAAACAAAGGAGACCACATGAACCACGAATAGGAGACACGAAGGCCTCCATTTCATCACGGTAAGCATCATGGCGAGAATCAACTTGCCTTACCACACTGCTCGTGTTCTATACAATGCTCTCTGTCAAGTTGGAGGCCGTCGTCGTCATGTTTGTCATCGCAGCTATTGGGTGACGTGCTACCATCCATGGATGATGTGAATGCCACGACGCTCTGTCTTCGAGCGTCTAGGCCCTCGCGTCCATCCACTGCCACAAACTCCGGCACCAACCGTGCATAACGCGTACAGGTGCCTGGATCACGGATGGACTGCAGAGCCCCATGTCATGGCAACTGTCGCCGAAGATCACGGTGAAGACCACATCTTCACCCCTCGCCTAGGCAGCACCATGGTGGCGCGAACCGACGCTCCACGCCTCTACGACCACCCTCCCATCCCTGTAGAGGGAAGGTCGACAGAGGATGATGTGGTTGCTGCTCCGGGGGTCGACGTCCTCATCAACCCCGGTGGCACTCGCGCTCCTCACCATGGATGGCCACCATAATATTTTGAATCTTATTAAAATTGAGATTACTCCTATATGTATATATACATATATACTAGTGTGTTCTAAAGAGATAATAAAACGGGGCTTTCTATAACAGACGACATGACTAGGGATGAAAATAGGAAAATCTCATACCGTCCTTGTCCGAATACCGTTTTTATAGTCCATTTTCAAAATTTTCGAAAACCGATTAGAAACAGTACGAAAGCGATTTACCTAGTTTTCCGATCGTTCTCATAATTTTCGTTTACGAGTCGTGATGATACAATTTTTAATATAATATGAGATACATCTAGTGTATAATTTATGAAATTTACATGTTTTTTATTGTGTTCAAGCGAATGAATTAGAGAAAAACAAAAATTGTAATTACTCTAAATAATACGAATGATGAAGAAATAGTTGTTTGTCTATTTCAATATCTAAAATATTCGCCAATATGCCACTTTATTATATATTTGTGAAAAACAAAAGTTTATTGTTTTTGAATAACCGACAATGTCGATCTGACCGTTGGTTTTTCGTTTTCATCCCGTTAAAAAAGTAAAAACATAATCAATTTAGCTATTTTTTGGACCGTTCAGCAGCACAACATGGCACGGAACGCGGTGGAGGCCTGATTCCGTTCCGACACACGATAGGGGAAGCCATGGTAGGGATGAAAGCGGTCGGGAAAACACTTCTACCGTTTTCATTTTCATATTTATTTTGCGGAACGGAAACGAAAACGGGATATATCGGATACGAAAACGAATGGGATAATTACGGGAATTGAAAAACGATACAATACGGCTGGGTAAATGCAGAAATCGAACGGTAACCAGTATTTTAGATCGCTAAAATCACAACATAAAAGTTAGTTTTGAATCAATGTGATGCTTCCAAACAGTAGTAAACAAGATGCTGACATTATTCATGCATTAGCAAAGACCAAACTTCTGCTGTATGTAAGCAGTATTAAATGTGCAAGCAACCAAGCAGTATGCAAGCAACATCAATGTGCTCACGTTATCTATACTATACTTAAAGCACCAGTTTCAACGGTCGTCATGCGTCATCTTTTTACAAATAACCTCTCACAGCTATTTTAAATTAATTCGCTGCACGTCTATGTAGATGGCCAAACGGCGTCCGGCACGGGCTAGACGCACGTGGGCCAGAACTATGGCCCAGGCACATCATGCCGGCCCGCTAACTGTGTCGAGCCAGCCCAGGCACGTCATGCTGGACTGCTAACTGTGTCGAGCCAACCCGTTAGCCCGTCGACCGGTGCAGGAGGTGGGGTTCGAACCCATGTCCTGATGGAAGAAGGACGAGAGACACTGGGTGAAGCTGTCTAAGCAGTAGAACATCATGCTAAGATGTTTTTAATATTGGATATAAATTGTATATAGGTATATATTTTTTTGTAAAATAAAAAAATAATCGTGTCGGGTCGGGCCAGCACTACGGGCTGAGGCTGCAGCCCAAGCACGGCACAACGTTCTTGGCTCTTGCAAACATTAGGTTGTTTCTGAGATCACATTGGCGCAATGGACTACACGGTGTTTGAGGTTGCTGAATTGGATGGATCAACAATGATTTGTCACACTAACAACAAAATAAAAAGTTATTTGTTGGTTTTAAACGTTAGTAATTGCTACGAAATAGCATAATTTATATGGAGCGCATCCGGTTTTATTGATGCCTGACTTTAGCAATCACTCCATATTTTGATATATCTTTTTTATAAGTTTGACTTCATGAGACTTATTTTAGAAACTTGAGCTTACAAATTTTGTCTTATTTGGTCTCTGTATGATGGAATTATGTCATTTTATAATCTCTATTCATTCATCAGTCATTGTGAACTTGTGAACTCTTTCTAATCGCTCACTTCATTGGTCGTGTTGTACCAAGACATATTGCATGGAGTAAACAATAACATCAATTAGCCAAATCAAAAAAATATTATACAGAGAGCGGAGACAATCAATAAAAAATCTTGAATTTTTTTAATGAATAGTTTACGTAAGTATTATTGTAAGCCGTCGCAACGCACGGACAACCGACTAGTAATTAATAAACAAGCAGTATGCGTGGATGCGTTTAGAGCTACAAGTTGGCTGATGGCTGGACTGCTGGAGACCTGGCATACTGTGGTGGGCTGGTCGCTCGTAGCATGGAGCCAGCCGTGGGCCCATGGAGAGAAAGCTAGTGTGGCTGGTTTATGGGCTGAATGCTTATGGATCAAGACAGGGCATCATGTCTATTTTTCTGGAATTAAAAATACCGGACAAAACAAGATCATCCTGATTTAAAACGAAATCCCGATAAAACGGTTGGAAAAATAGTTCTACGTTTTCATTTTTTCTTATCGTATTTGATATCCCGTTTTCGTCCTGTTTTTGTTTTATTAATCGGATTTGATAATAGTCGGAATAAAATTGACAAAATCAATAATACAATAACGGTCGGTTCGGGTTTCCCATCCTACTTTCATCCAGAGCCCAGGTTGCGTGCCAGCGACGCTGACCCCCCACCCCCACACGGCCATGGCGTAGGCGCACGTGCACATCCTAGCCGTCCGCGAGCGAATATCCGGCGCAGATACCCGATCGGACGCTCTCGCACGTCCCCCGTCCGGGCCGTCGCCACAGAAAAGAAAAAAAAACGAGGACTCCTCCCGAATTCTCCACGAAGGCGAGGGTCTCTTTTCCCAAAAGCGCCCGTCACGGCGGATCGAGCATCTGGGCCGTCGGGGCCGCGGATCGGACGGCTGCCACCGCGGCCCGGATGTTTCCCTGCCACCATAAATGCGCCGCGGCCGTCCTCGCTGCCCAACCCTTGCTCGCTGCGCCGCCGCCTCCGACATCGTCCCTTCGTCCCCACGAGCAACCGATAATCCGCCGGCGCTGAGATGTTGGTTTATCAGGATCTCCTATCTGGTGCGTGCGAATTTTACCAACCGATTCAGTATTCCTTTCTCTGTTTTTGTTTTCCTTTTTTTTGTTTCGCCTGGTTCCCGATTCCCGGATCCGGTTACCGTCGGTGTTGTTCTAGTCGTGTCGCGATCGGTAGAGAAGTCGATCTCATCGTTTGCTGCGGCCTGGGTGGCTAGATCTGCGATCGATTCGCTGAATTACTGTGCGCGCGTGTATTGCAGGCGACGAGCTCCTGTCGGATTCATTCACCTACAAGGAGCTCGAGAACGGCGTCCTGTGGGAGGTCGAGGGAAAGGTATGTTCGCTCCATCATCGGATGACTAGCTTGTGTTGTGATCCGATATTCTGATATCATTTGTTTGATGCAGTCAGTATCATATGTGTTTAGACAGTACCTGTGTGGTTGGTATGTGACCTATGGCGCTGTTAGGTTCTTTCCTGCGCTAGGTTTTTTAGTCTAGACTCTAGATGTAATTTGCTTGATGTGGCATGCCATGTAGTTTATCCAAACTATTATGCTATTTTTAGATTATTTTAGTTGCCTTTACATACCAGGACTCATTACTGACCTGCAGCTGCACCAAAACTTAATTTTGATGTGTGCCAACTTCTCCACATTTGTAACTTTCTTGCTGTGGTATGCCATGTAGTTTACCCTTCGTTCAAATTGATGTATGCTACCGTAAGTTTGGTCTCATTGTCTTCACAGGCTAGAACTTCTATGATGGTTCATGAGTGTAACCTGGAGGTGCATCAACATGTTTTCATGCGCACCCCTGGCCTGAGTGTTTGTTTTTTTCTGTATGCTTGGTGTTGTACCAACATTTATTGGTCTCCCTTATTAAGTTATGTAGTCATGATTGTGCAGCGATAATACTCTGTTTTGCTTAATCCATTACTTGGTTAGCTGTTTTTGTGTGATTGATACTTATGTTTGTGCTGGATGATTGCAGTGGGTCACCCAAGGTCCTGTTGATGTGGACATTGGTGCCAATCCATCCGCCGAGGGTGGTGAGGACGAAAGCGTTGATGACACAGCTGTGAAGGTGGTTGATATTGTTGACACATTCCGTCTACAGGTTGCTACCCTCTAAATGTCAGGGCTAATTCTTTTTTTTGCTTGAATGTACCTTGTGCATAGTTTTTTTGGTACTAATCCCTGCATCCTGTTTACAGGAGCAACCTCCTTTTGACAAGAAATCATTTGTGTCTTACATCAAAAAATACATCAAGAATCTCACTGCTGTGTTGGAGCCAGAGAAAGCGGATGAGTTCAAAAAGGGTGTCGAGGGTGCAACCAAGTTTCTCCTTAGCAAGCTGAAGGACCTTCAATTGTAAGTTCTATCAATAAATACATTGCATATCTATTATTAGCTTAGTAATGCTATGTGAAATATCCTCTGCAAGTTCTATACCCAAATCTATTGATAATACATTTCACATCTATCGTTAACTTATTATAGCAATGCAGCGTGAACTACTATACTATCTTTTTCTAATATGAATTAGAACTTGGTATTCTCATACACAAATGTATATATAGACTTTGTGGTCCCACGTTTGCAGATTGTACCATCCTATCTTTTTCTAATATGAATTAGAACTTTTGGTATTCTCATACACAAATGTGTCTCCAGACTGTGTCTCTAGACTTTGTGATCCCACATTGGGCAGATTGTTTTTGTTCATGTAATACACTGGTCTATCTGTAACCTCCTGTTTGCCTGAAAATGCTGCTCTAACCTCTTCATGCTGCTGTGCATTATTTTGCCACAATAGTTTTTTGACAATAGCTTAACATATTACATTTTATTCCTACCACGATTTATTCACAACTCTCTGTAGTTTGGTCTAATGTTGGCATTTATGTAAGGATAGTCCTTTGTAACTGATAATTTAGTCTAATGTTTGTTTTTTTGTTAAATCTAATGTTGACATTGTTGTCATTTACATGTCTAATATTGACATTGTTATTTATGTTTTTAATAGTTTTGTTGGTGAGTCCATGAAGGATGATGCGTCCGTGGTATTCGCCTATTACAAGGATGGTGCCACTAATCCGACATTCCTCTATTTCTCTCATGGTCTTAAGGAGATCAAGTGCTAGGCGTGCGGCGAGATTAGTTACCCATGTTGGGTACTATCTATGTACTATTATTATATCCAAAACTATAGTTGTCCTGGCTGAATTGAACTCAAAAGGGTTTGTTTGAGAAAAAACTGTCCAAGATTGGATTACTTGTTAAAGCTCAATATTGTTATTGAAGTGTTATTGCTTAGTTGTGATTGCCTTTCAGTTAGTCTTTTTATATTTTATATTTTTATCTCTTCATTAAAATATTATACTTGTTTTTGACGAAAGTAGAAGTGAGTTTATTATTAGTATTTCTATTTGGACTAAAGAATTGGATATGAGTTAATTGTTAATAGATAATTATTATCTGTAGAGATCCAAACGAGGACTTACCAAAGTTCATACTAATATGCAAGTAGAAATGCTTGAAAGCTATGATGCTTGAATGCACCCCTTCCCTTTGTATAAATATATGTACAGATCAGTATAACAGTACACATCTTCCATTCCACTACTTTCACTTTTAGTTCTAACACGTTGTGAGTCCCTTGACTCTAACCAACTGCAAAAAACATAAGAGACCATCACAGGAAGCACGAACATGAGACATGAAGGCCACTGATCCATGATGGTAAGCATCATGGCGAGAATTAACTTGCCTTATCACACTGCTCGTGTTCTGTACAATGCTCTTCGTCGAGTTGGAGCCTACCGTCGTCCTGTTCGTCGTCGCGGCTACTGGGTACCGCACTATCGTCCATGGATGAAGCGAACGCCGCGGCTACTGGTGCTCGGATCATGGGTGAATTGTAGAGCCCCATGTCGCGGCAACTGTCGTCGATTATGATGGTGAAGACCACGTCTTCACCCCTCACCTAGGTGGCACCATGGCGGCGTGAACAGGCGCTCCACGCCTCTACGACCACCCTCCCATCCTTGCGGAGGGAAGGCCGGCAGAGGACCTCTACGACCACCCTCCCATCCTTGCGAAGGGAAGGCTGGCAGAGGACGATGTGGTTGCTGCTCTAGGGGTTGTCGTCCCCATCAACCTCGTCGGCACTCGCGTTGCTCGCCGTGGATGGCCGCCATACTTCATCGACGAAGAGACCGCTCTTCCAACACCAACGCGGCCTTCACTGGAGCCGGCCCGTGGTCCTTGGAGTCCAGCCTCCGTCCTCCTCTTGAGCGCTGGCGTCCTCAACACCAATGATGGAAGTTGCTCCTTCTTCTCCCCCGACAAGGGGGAGACCTCTCGGACTTAAAGAAATGAAGGGACAGGGGGCTTGATGGCGCGTCCCTCCGTCGGCATGGCCATAAGCTAGTGCAGCCCTGAGCCTCGACAATGGGTCTAAGCGGCGCGTCCCTCGACTGGCGTGCCCCCAAGACACTCGGCGGCTGGCTCCTTGGTACACGGCGACGGCTGAAGGGCGGTTAGGGTTAAAAACCATAATTGCCACCCTTTAGGGCTGATTTGGTGACCCGGGATCCCGGGAGGATCGGAGGGGATTGAGGGGGAAATTAGTTTATTTCCCCCTCAATCCACTCCAATCCTCCCGGGATCCCCTTATCACCAAATCAACCCTTAGGAGGCCGCACACGCCCCTGCCCTAATGGGCCAGCCAGCAGGCCCAAGCAACGACCACCCTCCCCCTTCCCACTTCGTTGGATCGATAGTGCCTTTGGGCCAAATTGGCTAATTGTTGGCTCACTGGCACTTTTATCTTTTATATTTTTGTAGTTCAGTTCTAAATTCGCAATAAAACCTTTGGTTTCCATGTAATTTAGAACTGACTTCTAATAGAATTTCACTATTAGTGAGTACTTTATTGTGTAAATATCATGAATTTATCAATAATTGTGCCACTGATATTTTATTTGTGTAAAATATCCTTCTTTTTCTATTGATTCAAAGAGTTTGTATGCAACAAACCAATAAACATACTAATTTTATTTAACGACCAATTTATTGTACTAATTGAAATATTTATTTAAGTCCATATGCTTTTATCATTAAAAGCCATAAGTACTTTGTCAGGAAAATGGATCTCGTCCTATTTGACTAATTGGTTTTGGTGTTTGATGATTAACATAATCCGTGGACTAATATATTTGCTAGTGTTTGTATTTGTAGTTCACAGGATGCTAAAGTGACTTGGACTAAGGCATTGAGAAAGCAACACCTCAAAAGAAAACATTATAAAGACCATAAGTGAAGATCAACAAGTATCAAGCAAAGTCTAAGACATGAAGAAAGTGTTACCACTGGCGGACTGTCCGACTGAGAGCACCATACCGTCTGGGGGCACACTGGACTGTCCGGTGCCACACCACGCGGACTATCTGATGCACCAGGGAACAATAGCTCAACGGCTAGTTCTTGGTGGCACTATGGAGGAGAGCTGAAAGCATCTAGGCCACTGGTTGGTTTTTTAGAGCACCTAGAAGGGGGTGAATAGGTGATCTTGTAAAAACAACTTAACAACACAAACTTGGACTAAAATTAGATTAGTGAAAGCTAAGGCCAAGTTCAAGAGAGGAGAATGAGTGGAGAAAACTTCTTCACTTAATTGCTCTTCACAAGATGAGTATTAAACTTAGAGCAATTATGAAGTGAATAGAAGTAGAGAGAATCGCACAAGAATAAAGACAAGTGACACAACGATTTTTTATCCCGTGGTTTGGCCAAGTAGAGCACTTGCCTATTCCACGTTGTACATTTCTCTTTATCTCAAGTATATCCCTTTGTGAGGAATCTCCACACTTTGGAGTCTCTCACACCTTACAAAAGATCTTGAATGAGCACATGAGTAAGGAGGGAATAACAACATACACAAAAGCGAGAGTCGCAACACTAACACGCACACAAGACAAGAACGAGCACACAAAAGCGGCACAGTGGAGTTACAACTCAGAAAAGTGCTAGAATCTCTATCACAGTGAATCAAATGCGCGAATGCGAAGTCTCGGCGTCTTAGGATGTTCAAGAGGTGCTTGGTGTATTGTTCCATGCGCCTAGGGATCCCTTTTATAGCCCCAAGACAGCTAGGAGCCGTTGGAGCTCCATTTGGAAGGCCATAGTTGCCTTCTATCTGTGGGCGCACTGGATAGTCCGGTGCCCCACCGGACAGGGAACAGTGCATGATTTACTTCCTTTTTTGGCGAAGCCGACCGTTGCGGCCATGACTCTCGTGGCACACCAGACAGTCCGGTGCGGCCTTCCGACAGTTGGCGAGGTCCACGCGTCGCCCGCTGATTGCACTACCGACCGTTGGCGTGGGCACGGCTGGCTCACCGGACAGTCCTGTGGCACACTGGACAGTCCAGTAAATTATAGACGCGACACACTAAGCTTTTCTCGAGAGCGGCCTGTTCGTTGGGGGAGCCAGCCTAAGCACCAGACACTATCTGGTGCACACTGGACAGTCCGGTACACCTCAAGCTAGCGCAAGTCTGGCTGAACTCAGCCAAACTTCTCCAATCCGATTTCTCTCGTTTTAACAAGGTTCCTAGCACTTAGTTGAATAATGTTAGTACCAAAAACAATTTAATAAGGCTAAAATCATACCTTGATTTTCTATTTGCATCTCTTTGACACTTAGCACAAACCAATATGTGTTGAGCATCTAATCACCAAAACATTTATAGAAATGGCCCAAGGGCACATTTCCGTTTTGATTTATGACAACACATTAAAAGCAACTCAAAATGCAACAACATTTTTTCAAAGATAGGCTAAAGACTGCAAATTGAAGACAAATTCATCTCACATAGGATTTGGCATATTTGGATCACTTTTGCCACCACTTGGTTTATTTTCTCAAAACAAATTCGTTTTCCTATCTTTATGTCAAAATCACTTGTTTTGGCAAATCAAGAGATCATTCAAGAGTAATTTTGATCAAGTGCTAAAAACTCCCCCCTTTTCCCATAATCAAATTTCTCCCCCACAAGAGAACAATTTTTGCAATAAGAGGGTTTTGACCAAACACCAAAAATCTAACACTAAAATTTTGAAATACCAAAAATCTAACACTAAATTCTTTGAAATTCACAAGTGGTTGGCTGATCCAGTTGCTTTGGCCTTAATTTCTCCCCCTTTGGCATTAAGCACCAAAACAGGAGAACTAGTTGGCCCTTTAACCCCATTGCCTCACACAAATGTCAAATAAGATCAAAGGCAATGAGAAAACACGAATATGAACTTGGGATAAGATACATTGATACCGGAACGCAGTGGAAGACCTTTCTTTGTCCAAGTTCACCTTTTCCCTTTCAATTCAACTTTGAGACTATATCAAAAGTACTCAAGCAAACATGTTAGTCTCAAAGGATCAAGTTGTAGTACAGCCTCCCCCTAAACATGTGCATCATGTGCATAGGGACTTGTGAGGTCCGGGGATGACTTGTACAACTTGAGCACAAAAAATAAGCAAGTGAAGACATTAATGCTTAAAGTAACATGATCAAAGGCATAAAACACATGTATGCTGGAGATCAATCCAAGTTCCGCGAATCTAAGACATTTAGCTCACTACGCAGCCTGCAAAACCTTTTCTCATCTAAAGGCTTGGTGAAGATATTGGCTAGCTGGTTCTCGGTGCTAATATGATAAATATCGATATCTCCCCTTTACTGGTGGTCTCTCAAAAAGTAATGCCGGGTGTCTATGTGCTTAGTGCGGCTGTGTTCAACAGGATTATCCGCCAAGCAGATTGCACTCTCATTATCACATAGGAGTGGGACTTCGCTAAGATTGTAGCCAAAGTCCCAGAGGGTTTGCCTCATCTAAAGTAGTTGCGCGCAACACTGTCCTACGGCAACATACTCGGCCTCAACGGTGGATAGGGCAACAAATGTTTGTTTCTTAGAGCTCCAGGACACCAGGGACCTTCCCAGAAACTGACAAGTCCCTGATGTGCTCTTCCTATCAACCTTGCACCCGACATAGTCGGAGTCTGAATATTCGATTAAGTCAAAGGTAGACCCCTTTGGATACCAGATCTCGAACCAAGGCGTAGAGACTAAATATCTAAAAATTTGCTTAACGACCACAAGGTGACATTCCTTGGGGTCGAATCTAGCACACATGCATACGCTTAGCATAATATCCAGTCTACTAGCACAAAGATAAAGTAAAGAACCTATCATAGACCGATATGCATTTTGATCAAGTGACTTAACTCCTTTGTTGAGGTCCAAGTGTCCGTCCGTTCCCATCGGTGTCTTTGTGAGCTTTGCATCCTTCATCCCAAACCTCTTGAGTAAGTATTGGGTGTACTTCGTTTTGGAGATGAAGGTCACTTCCTTGAGTTGCTTCACTTGGAATCCAAGGAAGTAGTTCAACTCGCCCATCATCGACATCTCGAATTTTTGCATCATCACCCTGCTAAACTCTACACATGACTTTTGATTAGTAGAACCAAATATTATGTCATCGACATATATTTGACATACAAATAAATCACCATTACAAGTATTAGTAAAGAGAGTATGATCAACTTTCTCAACCTTGAAAGCGTTAGAAATAAGAAAATCTCTAAGGCATTCTGAAAGTCGCCTAGAGGGGGGTGGATAGGCGGAATCTGAAATTTACAACTTTAAATACACACTACAAGTCGGGGTTAGCGTTAGAACGAATATCATGTCCGGGAGAGAGGGGAAAACAAATCAACCAAGAAGTAAAGCGGATGAACACGGTGATTTGTTTTACCGAGGTTCGGTTCTAAAGAACCTAGTCCCCGTTGAGGTGGTCACAAAGACCGGGTCTCTTTCAACCCTTTCCCTCTCTCAAACGGTCACTTAGACCGAGTGAGCTTTCTTCCTTGATTTCTCGGGTCACTTAGACCCCACAAGGACCACCAAACAATTGGTGTACCTTGCTTCGCTTACAAGGCTTTGAGAATAAGAATGAGAGAAAGAATAAAGCCAACCAAGTAATAAGAGAAACAAAGAAACACAAGAACGATCATTTCTCAAGTCCTAAAGCACTAGAATTGAATTGGGGACTTTGATTTGATCGGTGGCTTTGATTTGTGTCTTGGAGTGTTGCACTTTGCTCTTGTATTGAATGAGGAGTGATGAATGCTTGGATTGGATAGAGTGGAGGTGGTTGGGGGTATTTATAGCCCTCAACCACCAAAACAACCGTTGGGGGTGGCTGCTGTCGATGGGCGCATCAGACAGTCCGGTGCGCCACCGGACGCTGTCCGGTGCGCCAGCCATGTCACCCAACCGTTAGGGTTCGGGCGCAGATGACCGTTGGAGATTTGTCTTCTAGTGGCACCGGACAGGTACTGTTCACTGTCCGGTGCGCCTCTGACGGCTGCTCTGACTTCTGCACGCACTGTCCGCGCACTGTAGCGTTCGCAGGTGTCCGTTGCAGTCGACCGTTGCGCTGGTAGCCGTTGCTCCGCTGGTGCACCGGACAGTCCGGTGGCACATCGTACAATCCGGTGAATTATAGCGGAGCGGCGTTGGAGAAACCCGAGACTACCGAGTTTGATCCTGTATGGTCCTGGTGCACCGGACACTGTCCGGTGGCACACCGGATAGTCCGGTGCGCCAGACCAGGGCACTCTTGGTTTCTTTGCTCCTTTGCTTTTGAACCCTAACTTTGATCTTTTATTGGTTTGTGTTGAACCTTTATGCACCTGTGGAATATATAATCTAGAGCAAACTAGTTAGTCCAATTATTTGTGTTGGGCATTCAGCCACCAAAATTATTTATAGGAAAAGGTTAACCTTATTTCTCTTTCAATCTCCCCCTTTTTGGTGATTGATGCAAACACAAACCAAAGCAAATATATAAGTGCAGAATTGAACTAGTTTGATTAAGGTAAGTGCATAGGTTACTTGGAATTAAACCAATTTATAGTTTTACTAGATATGCATGGTTGCTTTCTTTTATTTAACATTTTGGACCACGCTTGCACCACTTGTTTTGTTTTTACAAATTATTTTGGAAAGTCTTTTCAAAATCTTTTTGCAAGTAGTCAAAGGTATATGAATAAGATTGCAAGAAGCATTTTAAGGATTTGAAATTTTCTCCCCTGTTTCAAATGCTTTTCCTTTGACTAAACAAAACTCCCCCTGAATGAAATTCTCCTCTTAGCTTTCAAGAGGGTTTTAATAGATATCAATTGGAAATATATTTAGATGCTAGTTTTGAAAATATACCAATTGAAAATCAACACACCAATTTGAAATATATCAATTAAAATTTTTGAAAGGTGGTGGTGCTGTCCTTTTGCTTTGGGCTAATATCTTCTCCCCCTTTGGCATTAATCGCCAAAAACGGAGACTTTGAGAGCCCTATTAAACTTTCTCCCCATTGGTACAAATAAATAAGAGTGAAAGATTATACCATTTTGGAGTGCGGAGTAACAATGAAGGATAAAAGATACCGATAGAGTGGAGTGGAAGCCTTGTCTTCGTCGAGTACTCCATTTCCCTTTCAATCTACGACTTAGTCTAGAAATACACTTGAAAATACATTAGTCGTAGACATAAAAGAGATATGATCAAAGGTATATAAATGAGCTATGTGTGCAATGTTTCAATCAAAATTCCGAGAATCAAGTATATTTAGCTCATTCCTAAGTTTGCTAAAGGTTTTCTCATCTAATGGCTTGGTAAAGATATCGTCTAATTGTTCTTTGGTGCTAACATAAGCGATCTCGATATCCCCCATTTGTTGGTGATCTCTCAAAAAGTGATACCGAATGTCTATGTGCTTAGTGCAGCTGTGTTCAACAGGATTATCCGCCATGCAGATTGCACTCTCATTGTCACATAGGAGAGGGACTTTGCTCAATTTGTAGCCATAGTCCCTAAGAGTTTGCCTCATCTAACGTAATTGCGCACAACAATGGCCTACGACAATGTACTCAGCTTCGGCGGTAGAAAGAGCTACTAAATTTTGTTTCTTTGAAGCCCATGACACCAGGGATCTTCCCAGAAACTGACAAGTCCCTGATGTGCTCTTCCTATCAATTTTACACCCTGCCCAATCAGCATCTGAATATCCTATTAAATTAAAGGTGGATCCCTTGGGGTACCAAAGACCAAACTTAGGAGTATAAACTAAATATCTCATGATTCTTTTCACGACCCTAAGGTGAACTTCCTTAGGATCGGCTTGGAACCTTGCACACATGCATACGGAAAGCATAATATCCGGTCGAGATGCACATAAATAGAGTAGAGATCCTATCATCGATCGGTATACCTTTTGATCTACGGACTTACCTCCCGTGTCGAGGTCGAGATGCCCATTTGTTCCCATGGGTGTCTTGATGGGTTTGACATCCTTCATTCCAAACTTGGTAAGTATATCTTGAATGTATTTTGTTTGGATGATGAAGGTGCCATCTTGGAGTTGCTTGACTTGAAATCCTAGAAAATACTTCAACTCCCCCATCATAGACATCTCGAATTTTTGAATCATGATCCTACTAAACTCTTCACAAGTAGATTTGTTAGTAGACCCAAATATGATATCATCAACATAAATTTGGCATACAAACAAATCTTTTGCAATAGTTTTAGTAAAGAGAGTAGGATCGACTTTACCGACTTTGAAGCCATTAGCGATAACAAAATCTCGGAGGCATTCATACCATGCTCTTGGGGCTTGTTTGAGCCCATAAAGCGCCTTTGAGAGTTTATAAACATGGTTAGGGTACTCATTATCTTCAAAGCAGGGAGGTTGCTCAACATAGACCTCGTCCTTGATTGGTCCATTGACGAAGGCACTTTTCACGTCCATTTGGTAAAGCTTAAAGCCATGGTAAGTAGCATAGGCAAGTAATATGTGAATTGACTCAAGCCTAGCTACGGGTGCATAGGTTTCACCGAAATCCAAACCTTCGACTTGTGAATAACCCTTGGCCACAAGTCGGGCTTTGTTCCTTGTCACCGCACCATGCTCATCTTGCTTTTTGAGGAATACCCACTTGGTACCTACAACATTTTGATTAGGACGTGGAACTAAATGCCATACCTCATTCCTCATGAAGTTGTTGAGCTCCTCTTGCATTGCCAGCACCCAATCCGAATCTCTTAGTGCATCCTCTACCCTGTATGGCTCAATAGAGGACACAAAAGAGTAATGTTCACAGAAATGAGCAACTCGAGATCGATTAGTTACCCCCTTATGTATGTCATCAAGGATTGAGTTGACGGGGTGATCTCTTTGAATTGCTTGGTGGACTCTTGGGTGTGGCGGTCTTTGTCCCTGTATCTCTTGATCATCTTCCTTGTCTTGATCAACTTCATCTCCTCCTTGATCATTGTCCTCCTCTTGAGGTGGCTCATCCTCTTGATCTTCATCTTCATTGTCCTGGGCCTTATCCTCATCTTGAGTTGGAGGGGATGCTTGATTGGAATATGACGATTGATCTTGTGCATGAGTGGGCTCTTCGGATTCCTTAGGACACACATCCCCAATGGACATGTTCCTTAGTGTGACGCACGGAGCCTCTTCATCATCTAGCTCATCAAGATCAACTTGCTCCACTTGGGAGCCATTAGTCTCATCAAACACAATGTCACAAGAAACCTCAACTAATCCAGTGGATTTGTTGAAGACTCTATATGCCCTTGTGTTTGAGTCATATCCTAGTAAAAAGCCTTTTATAGCCTTAGGAGCAAATTTAGATTTTCTACCTCTCTTAACAAGAATAAAGCTTTGCTACCAAAGACTCTAAAATATGAAACATTGGGCTTTTTACCGGTGAGGAGTTCATATGATGTCTTCTTGAGGATTCGGTGAAGGTAGAGCCGGTTGATGGAGTAGCAAGCAGTGTTGATTGCTTCCGCCCAAAACCGGTCCGGTGTCTTGTACTCATCAAGCATGGTTCTTGCCATGTCCAATAGAGTTGTATTCTTCCTCTCCACTACACCATTTTGTTGAGGTGTGTAGGGAGAAGTGAACTCATGCTTGATGCCCTCCTCCTCAAGAAAGCCTTCAATTTGAGAGTTCTTGAACTCTGTCCTGTTATCGCTTCTTATCTTTTTGATTCTCAATCCGAACACATTTTGAGCCCGTCTCAAGAATCCCTTTAAGGTCTCTTGGGTTTGAGATTTTTCCTGCAAAAAGAATACCCAAGTGAAGCGAGAATAATCATCCACAATTACAAGACAATACTTACTCCCGCTGATGCTTATGTAAGCGACCGGGCCAAATAAATCCATGTGGAATAGCTCAAGTGGCCTGTCGGTCGTCATGATGTTCTTGTGTGGATGGTGGGAGCCAACTTGCTTTCCTGCTTGACATGCACTACAACCCTGTCTTTCTCAAAATGAACATTTGTTAGTCCCAAAATGTGCTCTCCCTTTAGAAGCTTGTGAAGATTCTTCATTCCAACATGGGCTAGTCGGCGATGCCAGAGCCAACCATATTAGTCTTAGCAATTAAGCAAGTATCGAGTTCAGCTTTGTCAAAATCAACTAAGTATAGCTGACCCTCTAATACTCCCTTAAATGCTACTAAATCATCACTTCTTCTAAAGACAGTAACACCTATATCCGTAAAAAGACAGTTGTAGCCCATTTTGCATAATTGAGAAACAGAAAGCAAATTGTAATCTAAAGAATCTACAAGGAAAACATTAGAAATAGAATGGTCAGGTGATATAGCAATTTTACCAAGTCCTTTGACCAAACCTTGATTTCCATCCCCGAATGTGATAGCTCTTTGGGGATCTTTGTTTTTCTCATAGGAGGAGAACATTCTTTTCTCCTCTGTCATGTGGTTTGTGCACCCGCTATCGATTATCCAACTTGAGCCTCCAGATGCATAAACCTACAAAACAAATTTAGGCCTTGTTCTTAGGTACCCAAACGGTCTTGGGTCCTTTCACATTAGAAACAAGCACCTTGGGTACCCAAACACAAGTCTTGGAGCCCTTGTGTTTGCCCCCAACATATTTGGCAACTACTTTGCCTGATTTGTTAGTTAAAACATAAGAAGCATCAAAAGTCTTAAATGAAATATTAGGCTCATTTGATGTAGTAGGAGTTTTCTTTTTAGGCAATTTAACATGGGTTGATTGCCTAGAGCTAGAAGGATCATTCTTATACATAAATGCATGGTGAGAAACATAATGAGATTTCTTAGCATGAATTCTCCTAATTCTGTGTTCGGGATAACTAGCAGGATATAAAATATAGCCCTTGTTATCCTGAACCATGGGAGCTTTGCCCTTAACAAAGTTAGACAATCTTTTAGGGGCATTAAGTTTGACATTGCTTCCCTGTTGGAAACCAATGCCATCCTTGATGCCAGGGCGTCTCCCATTATAGAGCATGCTTCTAGCAAATTTAAAATTTTCATTTTCTATCTCATGCTCATTGATTTTAGCAGTTAATTGAGCTATATGATCATTTTGTTGTTTAATTAAAGCAAGGTGATCATGAACAACATCAATATTAACATCTCTACATCTAGTACAAATGGCAACATGTTCAATAGTAGATGTAGAAGGTTTGCAAGCATTTAATTAATATATCTTAGCATGTAATATTGCATTTTCATCTCTAAAACAGGAAATAGAATCATTGTAAACATTTAAATCTCTAGCCTTGGAAATTAAACTAGCATTTTTAGTTTTAAGGCTAGAAATTGATTCATTCAACGTATCAATCTTAGCAATTAAACTAGCATTTTCATTTCTAAGATTGGTAATTGAATCATGGCAAATGCTAAGCTCTTTAGTCAAGTTTTCATTTTTCTCTAATTCCTGAGCATAAGCATTCTTAACTTTAACATGCTTTTTATTTTCCTTAATAAGGAATTCCTCTTGGCTATCCAAGAGTTCATCCTTCTCATGAATGGATCCTATTAATTCATTCAATTTTTCCTTTTGTTGCATGTTATGGTTGGCAAAAAGTGTAAGTAAATCATCTTCATCATCACTAGAACTACCCTCATCACTAGATGTAGTATATTTGGGGTGGTTCTAGATTGTACCTTCTTCTTTTTGCCGTTCTTTGCCATGAGGCACTTGTGGCCGATGTTGGGAAAGAGGAGATCCTTGTTGACGACGATGTTGGCGGCATCCTCGTCGGAGGAGGAGTCGGTGGAGCTCTCATCGAAGTCCCATTCCCGACACACGTGGGCATCGCCGCCCTTCTTCTTGTAGTACTTCTTCTTCTCCTTCTTGTAGAACTACCCTCATCCGCGTGAACTTGCCGCTCTCAGGAATCAACGACGGCGTACGACTATAATTCACCGAACTGTCCGGTGGTGCACCGGACTATCCAGTGAGCCAACGGTCGCCAGCGCCAACGGTCGGCCACGCAATCCGCGGGCGACGCGTGGCCCGCAGCAACGGTCGGTTGGGCACACCAGACTGTCCGGTGTGCCAACCGACCCCGAGGACCAACGGTCAGATGCGCCAGAAAAGGAAGGAGATCACGCACCGGACTGTTCGGTGCACCACCCGACACAAGGCAAGTTTGGCCTTCCAAGTTGGCCTCCAACGCTCCTAGCTGCCTTGGAGCTATAAAAGTGACCCCTAGGCGCATGGAGGAGTAACCCAAGCATTCACTAAGCATCCTAAGACTCCAAGACTCCAACTCCACGCATTTGATTCTTTGTGTTAGCGATTTGAGCTCCATTTGAGTCGTGAACTCCGTGTGTTGTGTTTCGAGCTCATGTCGTGACTTGTGTGTGTGGTTGTGCTGCGTATTTGAGTCTTTTTTGTGTTGCTCTTCCTAACCTTACTCTTGTGCGTTCTTTGTGATCAATATTGTAAGGGCGAGAGGCTCCAACTTGTAGACATTCCTCGCAAACGGGAAGAAAACTATAAGGAAGAAAGCTGTGGTATTCAAGTCGATCATTGGATCACTTGAAAGGGGTTGAGTGCAACCCTCGTCCATTGGGACGCCACAACGTGGAAGTAGACAAGTGTTACTTGGCCGAACCATGGGATAAAAATCACGTGTCTCTTGTGATTGTTTTCTTTGTGATTGTTTTGTCCACAAGAACCGGTCTCTCAACCACTTAGCCGTACTAACACTTTAAATTAAGTTTTTGTGGCTATTAGTGTTTGATTTTATAGGATCACCTATTCACCCCCCTCTAGGTGCTCTCAATTGGTATCGGAGCTGTACTCTTCATCTAAGGGACTAATCGCCCGAAGAGATGGATCCTAAGGGAAAGGGGATGGTGGTCAACGACAAGGAAAAGGAGTCCTTCCTCAATGAGCCTAGAGACGACAAGCCAACCGACTCAGGCTCGAGTCACAAGAAAAGAGACGGGAAGAAGAAGAGGCGCATCAAGAAGATCGTCTACTACAACAGTGATGCCTCATCTTCTTCACCACACGACGACGACGATGACTCCTTGTCAAAGAAGAAACCAGTTAATCAAAACTATTCATTTGATTATTCTCGTATTCCGTACAATTCTAATGCTCATTTGCTATCAATTCCTCTTGGAAAACCTCCCCACTTTGATGGAGAAGACTATTCTTTCTGGAGTCATAAAATGCATAGTCATTTATTTTCTCTCCATCCTAGTATCTGGGAGATTGTTGAAAACGGAATGCACTTTGATAGTACTGACAATGCCATGTTTATCAATGAGCAAATTCATAAAAATGCCCAAGCCACTACTGTTTTGCTAGCATCTCTGTGCAGGGATGAATACAACAAGGTTAGCGGCTTGGACAATGCAAAGTAGATCTGGGACACCCTCAAGATATCTCATGAGGGAAACGACGCCACCATGATCACCAAAATGGAGTTGGTGGAAGGCGAGCTAGGGAGATTCGCCATGATCAGGGGTGAAGAGCCAACACAAACCTACAACAGGCTCAAGACCCTGGTCAACAAGATTAGAAGCTATGGAAGCACAAGATGGACGGATCATAACGTCATCCGACTCATGCTCAGGTCCTTTTATTGACCCCCATCTTGTGAACCTTATCCGTGAAAATCCCAGGTACACAAAGATGACGCCTGAGGAGATACTCAGAAAATTTGTAAGCGGGCGCATGATGGTTAAGGAGTCAAGGCATGTAGATGACGCCTTAAACGACCCTCTACCCGTCTACGAGCCGCAACCCGTTGCGCTCAAGGCAACTAGCAGTAAGGAGGCACTACCAAGCAAGGTAGCTCAAGTGGAGGCTGCCGGCCTCAACGAAGATGAGATGGCGCTTATCATCAAGCGCTTCAAGACCGCACTTAAAGGACGCAAGGAGTACCCCAACAAGAATAAAACAAGGGGAAAGCGCTACTGCTTCAAATGCGGTAAGACTGGTCATTTTATTGCTCAATGTCCCAATAATGAAAATGACCAGGGACAAGAAAGACATGGGAAGAAGGAGAAGAAGAAAAGCTATAGGAAGGCGAAAGGCGAGGCTCATCTTGGAAAAGAATGGGATTCCGACTGCTCCTCATCCGACTCCGACGATGAGGGACTGACAGCCTCGGCCTTCGACAAGTCGTCGCTCTTTCCCAACGAACGCCACACTTGCCTCATGGCCAAGGAGAAGAAGGTAAGTGTTCGAGATTCCCCTAAGTACTCTACTTCTAGTGATGAAGATTCCTCCGATGATGAAGTAGATTACTCTAGTCTATTTAAAGGTTTAGATAGAGCCAAAGTAGAGAAAATTAATGAATTAATCGATGCTCTAAATGAAAAGGATAGATTATTAGAAAAACAAGAGGATATTTTATATGAGGAACATGACAAATTTGTTAGTGTGCAAAAATCTCTTGCTTTAGAAACTAAGAGGAATGAAATGCTATCTTCTGAGTTATCTGCTTGCCATGAAACTGTATATAGTTTAAAGAGTTTAAATGATGAATTAACTACTAAGCTAGAGGGAGTTAATAAATCTAGTTAACGGGTAGAACATGTTGTTATTTGTAATAGATGCAAGGATTTTGATGTTGATGCTTGTGATGAACACCTTACTTCTATTACCAAATTAAATGATGAGGTGGCAAGTCTTAATGCTCAACTTAAGACTTGCAAAATTAATTTTGATAAATTAAAATTTGCTAGGGATGCCTACACCGTTGGTAGACACCCCTCAATTAAGGATGGGCTTGGTTTTTAAAAGGAAGCCAAGAACTTAACAAGCCAAAGGGCTCCCATTCCCAACAAGGAGAAAGGGAAGGCACCTATGGTTAGTAATCCTCAAAGGAACCATGCCTTCATTTATGATAGGAAAATTGCTAATCATACTCATTGTTGGGGACTTGTTCTCAAATGCTTCGAATTAAGAACAAGACAACATAAAATGTTAAATGTTAATGACCTTCGTCCATTGAAGCATTATCTCCCCAAGGATATAATGAACTTTGGACGAAGGTCATGAGCAAAAATCACGTAGGTCATACCTTTGTAACTAGAATTGTGAAATAATGAAAGATGAAATATAAAATATAAGACATGAAGGAATAATATATTAAAACACATAAACTTATTCATATATTTCATTATATAAATTCAAATATCAAAACATAACATTTAATCACATTTATACCTTCGTCTTGACAGAAGGCAATAATCCAAGTGTCGTGTGCAAGCGATTACCAGACTGCGTGAACAGTATGGGGGTACTGTTCATCTATTTATAGGTACAGGGCACAACCTGTGTGAAATTACATTTATGCCCTTTACAATCGATTACAATCAAGACACAAACTATTATGGGTCTATTGGTCATTTCATCTTTAAGTCGGTTCACTCCTTCGTCTTGAGTCATGTCACTATGCCGAAGCTTTATGAGTGATAGCTTCGGCACTACTTTTGAGAGGATCTACCGAAGGTGTTTCTTTCTTCAGGATCTTCGGCTACGAAGCATACCCCCAATAGTAGCCCCTTCGTGGTGCTAGATCGTTTTTAGTAACGAGCTTGATCCGTGAAAAATCTCCTAGGCTTCGGGATGCCGAAGATCCGAAAAACACCTTCCCTAAGCTCGTTGCCGAGAAACGATTAAAATAATCCGAGCGGGAGGTGGCCCCACCATGCAGTGATTGCGCGCGTCCTAGCGATTCACCTTCTCGGGCTCTGTGGCCCACCGTTCAGTGGGTGCGGGCGACTGTTTGTCCGGTGCGGAAGACTTGACGATTTACCTTCCCACCCGCGGCACTATATAAACAGACGGGTAGGTGTGAAGTTACCACAACATTCATTGCTATTGCACTGTTTTGCTGCCAAAAATTTAACCATATCCAAAGCTTGCTTACTGCATCGTCAACCGAAGCTATTCATTTTGCTCAAGCTTTGTAACAAGAAAGAGCTTCGGCAAAGTTAAAAAATTTTCAACTTCGTCAAAAAACAATAAATTCAATCATCGGATGGCTAGGGTACGCTCAACAGCTAGGGTTACTCGCGACGGAGAGGAAGCCAAAGGTGCCGAAGCTGCTCCAATCTCTGAAGTGATGCAGCGGTCAGGGCTGGTAGTATCGGAGGATGCACCTGCCGCTGAAGCTGAGCAGGTTGATGCTGAGGAAATTGAATCTGAAGATGATTACAACGTCGTGCCATCTAAACCCAGCCACCTGGAGTTTGGGAAATCCACCATTACCGAAGGTGATATGTCTAAGCTGATGAAGTTAGGCTATTTCAGTGAAGCAAAGTAGGAGCTGGTTCGTTTTGGCGGAGAGGAAATTACTCCAAAGCCGAAAAAGGATGAGGTGGTAGTGTTCAAAAGCTTCTTTAAAGCAGGATTAAGATTTCCTTTGAATGTGATGATTGCTGATGTTTTGAAGAAGTTTGGGATTTATCTTCATCAACTAACTCCTAACGCCATCGTTAGGCTTAGTGTCTACATCTGGGCCCTCCGAAGCCAGGGGGTAGAACCATTTGCCGAAGGCTTCTGCCAAGTACATGAGCTTCATTATCAAACAAAAGCTAGAGAGGATGGGCTACATGAAAACTTCGGCTACTACAATTTTGCCTATCGCAAAAATACAAAGTTTCCAGTTATCAGCTATCGTACCAAGTGGCCAGCCGGCTGGAAGACTGAATGGTTTTACGTCAAAGTTGATGAAGAAAAGGAGAAGCTGGTCCAAAGTCCACTAGAATTAATCTTCGGAGAAACCAGGCCCCAGTGCAACATGACACCAAAGAGTCCAAGCCTAATTGCACTGGGCGAATTTCGAGTTATTGCGGAGCATATTGGCACTAGGGATCTGGTGCAAGAATTCTTGGCTTTTAGAGTGTTCCCAACTTTGAAAGAGTGGGACATGCCGAAGCTCAAGGGAGAAAAGAAAAAGGGGGAACTTGTTCGGTTACCCTACTTATAAATTCAAGAAACATTTCAAAGTACCTTGCCAAGAATGGTTAGACACAATTGAAGTTATGTGCAACGACATTCTTGGCAATTATTCTAAAAAAGAAGATCAACTAATGACTGCAGCCTTCGGCACTCGTCTGAAGCGAAGGTTAACCCGGGTAATGGATGCTCTGAACTTTGAGTATCCTGACTATGAGCGACTGGACCGAGGCGCCGAAGGACAGAAGAGAAAGAGAGTTGCCAGCGTCCTGAATAAAGAAGATGCTAAATTGGTGAAAGATGATGAAGAAAAACTGAAAAAGAGAAAGCTGAGGCCTGAGCCGAAGACAGATGCTTCAAAGAAAAGAAAGGCTGCGGCTCCAAAGCAGAAGGCAACTGATATAGAAGAAGAAACTGCTGCAACACCTTCTGCCCCCGACGTGGAGGAAATCTTAAAGGTAATGTTTGAATCTTTGCCTATCAAGCTAAGTCCACTGGGGCCGCATCTGATGAAGCTTTTTCAAAAGGAAAAGGATCCCTCGATAACGAAGAAAGCAGCTGGGCCGAAAAAACGAAGAATTGTTACAGTGATAGAAGTTATTGAAGGGACACCACCAGCAGCTTCGGCTTCGAAGGCACTAGCTGTTGAGAGCGCAACAGCTACCAAAGCTGCACCTACTGAAGCTGCAGCTGCCAAAGCTGCCACAGCCGAAGATGTACATTTAGAAAGCACACTTTCTAACATTGATAAGATATTTCTGGACATGGCCACAGAAGAAGCTGCCGCAGCCGCTGAAGAAGCCATGGCTACAGTACCTGAGAAGGAGAAGGAAATAGCTAAATAAGCTTCGGAAGAAGAAAACTTTAACTTTCAAAACTTAATTGGGCAAGGCTTGTCGGAGGCTGAGAAAGAAGAGTTGAGAGAATACGCCATATCCTGCGGGTATCAACTAGGGGCACTACTCTTCGGCGGTGTTGACGATGAAAAATTGGGCTGCGTCTGAGATCAAATCGGAGCGAAGGTTATCGGTACTCTGTCAAAGAGTATTGGTTTCCCAAAGCTTGAGACTGACATAAGCCGCTACTGACGACAGCATCTTGTCGGTAGTTTATTCTATTCTAATTTCAAGGTAAAAACTTTTCTTCGACTTTTTATTGTTTTGAACAACGAAGGTGTTTTCTAACAAAGGTTGCTTGTGCACAGAGTATGCTGTTGAGTAAAGCTTTAAGAATGCAACAAGATCTTGAAGATAAAAAACATGAAGTTATAATTGAGGGTTTAGAAAGCAAATTAAAAGATCAAGCAGCTGCTCTTGAAAAGAAGGATTTCGAGCTTCAGACAACAGAAGGTTTATTGGCAGAAGCTAAAGCTAAAATTGCAAAGTTAAATACGGAGCTTCTCTCGAAGTCAGAAAGCTTCGAACAGGAGAAGCAAAAGTTAAATGCCAAATTTAAGACTGAGGTCGAGAAAAGTTTGAATCTGCAAAAATCATTGACAGAGCATCAAAACAAATGTCTGGAGTTCAGTAGCCGATGTGTACAACGGCTGAAGCAGATCTTCAATTCAGTTGGAGCCAGCTGTGAAAAATTTAGTCCTTCGACTGAAGACTTGCCATGGGCCTTCGAACATATCGAGGGTGAAATTGATGACCTTGATGAAATTATAGCCGAACATGGTGATTTCTGTGCCCTGGTAGCTTCTCGGGGCACAGCTGTCGCCTTCCTGAAATCTGGTTGCACACATGGAAAGGTTGTCAATAGACCCAACTTTAGTTTATCACCAGCAGATCTGGTTGATATTCCCAGTCTTGCCCGAAGCATAGGAAACAAATTTATAAAACTAGTATGGACGAAGGGTGGAGGAAGCATAGCTGGTGACGAAGCTCGAAGTCATCTTAAGCCGGTAACAAAATCATACCTTGTGCTTACCTTTTTATTTAAACTTGAATTTTCCTTATAATACTTTAATATGTACAGGATGATGAAGCTGAGGAGCAAATTGACGAAGCTAAAGAGCACAAAGCCGAAGCTTAATAGATAATGATGAAGCTTGAATAGATAGCTGTGGAAAAAATTCTAAGAACTCTTGTAATAATCTTTGTAAAGAATATTGTAATCTAAGAATTAGATTTTACTCTGTAAATTTTGTCCATACCTTGTAATATATTTTTACCTTTCCATCAATGTATGAAGTGCTTCGATGTGAACAAAACTTGTACTTGCATTGAATTGCTTTGCTGTGGACGAAACTAGCATTTTTTGAGCCGAAGGCGAAAAACACCTCCCCTTCTTTTCATACACAACGAAGCATAAAACTGCTTCTTTTTCTCTTTTTGCCGAAGCCTTATTTTTAGAGCCGAAGCATCCGCCTGTGTTTGTATGTTATGATGATGATGATCCTATGTATGTCTAAATGAATGTTTATGAATGCAAATGTATGATGTAATGTGTCGTGCAAATGAATGTCCAAACACACATACGAAGCCACAACCATAGTCTTCATTCCCTTGGGAATGACCGAAGTCTCTTTGTCGTTTATTTTTTGGCTTCACCGTTTATTTTTTGGTGTATCAGCGCTGACTTTTTGCTGTAAGTTCTGCATCCCCTTAGAAACGTCTTTTGAACTTCTTCGCCTTCTATTTCAGCGGTATCACGTTGACTTTTTGCGCTTCGCCTTATATTTTGGTGGTATCAGCGTTGACTTTTCGCTGTAAGCTCTACATTCCCTTGGGAACGACTTTTGAGCAGAAAACTTAGACTGCGCTCCCTTAGGAACGGCTTTTTGTAGCTTCGTCGTGCTCTGCATCCCCTTAGGGACGACTTTCAAGCTTCTCCCTGTTTTTTCTTTTTTGCCTGCACTCGATGGTGCATGCTCAGTTTTTACATTTACATTTTTGGGGGATTTTGCTCTCGTAGAGCTGAATAAGAAAAAGGGAAATTACATGCTATGGCCCCATTAAAAACCTTTCTCCCCCTTCGGAATGGAAAAGGGTGCCATAGGAAAAAGAAAATAAAAAGGTTACATCAAGCTAAACATAATATCGCCGAAGCTCATCCGCATTCCAAGATCTAGGAATGTCGTTGCCGTCCATATCCTTCAGTCTGTAAGAGCCGGGTCTTGATGAAGATACTACCAGAAAAGGTCCTTCCCACTTCAGCTGTAGCTTGCCTACTGTATCTGGGTTGGCCACTCTCCGAAGTACCAAATGCCCTGGCTTAATGTTCTTTAGCCGAACTTTTTTGTCATGCCACTTTATTGTTTCGGCTTGATATTTATTGATGTTCTCCACGGCCTGAAGCCTGATCCCTTCTATAACATCTTTTGCCACAGAACAATCAGCTTCGTCCACTGCCGAAGCCACTATTCTTATTGATCCTGCCTTAGCTTCTTCTGGGTTATTGCTTCATCACCAAACAGTAATTTGAATGGTGTGAAGCCTGTTGACCTTGATATTGTTGTGTTGTGGCTCCACAACACTTTGATCAATTCATCTGGCCACTTTCCTCTGGGCTGATTGAAGATTAACTTCATTATTCCCGTCATTATAATGCCATTAGCTCTTTCAACAAGTCCATTTGACTCTGGATGTCTGACTGATGCAAAATGAATCTTCGTGCCAATTTGTTCACAGAATTCTTTGAAAGCTTCGACATCGAATTGTGTTCTGTTGTCCATAGTAATAGCCTTCGACACTCCAAAGCGACAAACAATATTTTGCCAGAAAAATTTCTGGACAGTGACCAAAGTTATTGTGGCTAAAGGCTTCGCCTCAATCCACTTGGAAAAATACTCTACCGCCACCACAACATATTTTAGATTTCCTTGTGCTGGTGGAAGTGGGCCTAGCAAATCGAGGCCCCACCTTTGCAACGACCAAGTGGGCTGTATTAATTGAGTGAGAGATGAAGGTTGTTTCTGATCTCTTGCACATTTTTGACAACTTTCGCATTTTTGGACTAATTCTGCTGCATCCGAAGCTGCCTTCGGCCAATAAAATCCTTGTCGAAAAACCTTTCCCAACAAGGGCCTAGATCCAATATGAGATCCACACAGACCTGCATGTATCTCTTTCATTAATTCCATACCTTTGGTTCTTGATAAACATTTGAGGTGTGGTGAACAAACTCCATGTTTATGCAATTCCCCTTCTATTATCACATATGGTCTTGTTCTTGCCTCCATTCTTTTGTTATAAGCTTCGTCACTTGAAAGACAATTGCCTTGAAGGAAAGATATTATTTCAGTTCTCCAGTCTTCACTGTGTACTGGAGAAATAGTAAGCGCTGCTCTCTCCATGAGCTCAACCGAAGGTGCTTTTATTGCTTCAAAAAATACTTCAGAGGGTAGGGGGAGCCCCTGAGCCGCTGATTTGGCTAGCAAATCTGCATGCTCATTTTCACCTCTTGGAATATTTTTGACGGAAAAACCTTCGAAGGAAGCTTCCAACCTTCGGACTACATCCAGATATTTTTCAAGCTTCGGATCTCGTGCCTTGCTGCTCTTATCCACATGGCCAGCAATAACTTGAGAATCAGTCTTTAGGATGGCCCTTCTTATTCCCATTGCCCTTAGTTTCCGAAGCCCTAATAGAAGTGCTTCGTACTCAGCAATATTATTTGTGCAACTGAAATCCAGTTTGACTGCAAAACATGTTTTGACTTTTGAAGGTGCCACTAGGACCGCAGCTGCTCCTGCACCGAAGGTTCCCCAAGAACCATTACAGAGCACCGTCCAAGCTTCGGTATCCTTGCTTGTCCCTTCTTCGTGAGCCCCTAGCGCCCAGTCAGCGATGAAGTCTGCTAGCGCCTCGGATTGAATTGAAGATCTGTGCACGTAGTCAATGGTGAATTCATTGAGCTCCACGGCCCACTTTCCAACCCTTCAAGTAGCTTCTCTATTCCTCATAATATCCTTCAGAGGCTGTGACGAGGGAACAATTATATGGTAAGCTTGAAAATAATGCTGAAGCTTCCTGGAGGCCATTAATACAGCATACAACACTTTCTCCAATTCTGTGTAATTTTTCTTTGATAAGCTTAATACTTCGGAGACAAAATATACTGGGACTTGCTTTTTAGTTTGTCCTTCAAGCTTCTCCTGTACAAGCGCCGCACTTACTGCAGAGTGCGAAGCTGCCACATACAATAGCAGAGGAGCCCCTGGCGTGGGTGGAGTTAGCGTTGTTAGATCTATCAGGTATTGCTTCAGCTCTTCGAAGGCTTTCTGCTGTGCTGATCCCCATTGAAAGACTTCGGCCGACTTCAGCACTTCAAAGAATGGTAAATTTCTCTTTGCTAATCTAGATATGAATCGATTCAAAGATGCCAGTCTTCCTATCAGCCGTTGAGCCCCCTTCTTTGTGCTTGGTGGCTCCATCCGAAGAATAGCTTCGACTTTGTTTGGATTAGCTTCGATTCCTTTCGTTGAAACTAGACAACCAAGGAATTTTCCCTTCTTTACTCTGAAGACACATTTCTCTGGATTTAATTTAAGGCCAACTTGCCTAAAATTAGCAAATGTTTCCTGCAGATCAGCAATGTGATTTTCCTGCTTCGTGCTCTTTACTATGATATCATCAACATATGTTAGCACATTTCTGCCTATCTGAGAGTGAAGGACTTTGGCTGTCATTCTACTGAAGCTTCCTCCAGCATTCTTGAGCCCCTCAGGCATCCGAAGATAACAATATGTACCACTGGGGGTTATGAAGCTGGTTTTTGGCTCATCTTCCTTCTTCATCTAGATTTGATGGTAGCCTAAATAACAATCTAGTAGACTCATGAGCTCTGACGAAGCTGCTGCATCTACTAGAGAATCTATTCTTGGTAATGGGAACTCATCCTTTGGACAAGCCTTGTTCAGATCAGTAAAATCAATGCATATTCTCCATTTACCATTGGCCTTCTTCACCATAACAGTGTTGGCTAGCCATTCTGGGTATTTCACTTCTATGATGACACCAGCACTGAGAAGTCTTTTTACTTTGTTCTGAGCACCTTCGGCTTTATCGTCAGACATTTTTTGAAGCTTCTGTTTCCTGAGTCGGAAGGATGGATCGACATTGAGTGAAAGTTCAATGACGTCCCTGTTGACACCACAAAGATCGTTGGCTGACCATGCAAAGCATCTTTGTTGTTGAGTAAAAACCTTAACAATGTTTTCTCCTACTCTTCAGATAGTTGGGATCCCAGTAATACCTTCTGCTCTGCTATGTCTTCACATAGAAGCATGGGCTTCGGCTGATCAGCCGAAGCAGCCTTCTCCCTTCTGTACTTATACTGCTCACAAGCTTCGGCTCCATCTATATTATGGATTGCTTTTGAATCTGTCCAGTTTCCTTCAACCTTTCTGGCAGCTTCCTGACTTCCATGAATAGCAATAGGCCCTTGATCCGAAGGTATCTTCATGCATAGATATGCTGGATGAAGAATTGCTTCAAAAGCATTGAGTGTCCCACGACCAATGATTGCATTGTAGGGGTACTCCATGTCGACAATATCAAACACAACTTGCTCAGTCCTTGTATTGTTGACAAATCCGAAGGTCACTGGCATCGTGATCTTGCTGAGTGCTATGATCTGCCTTCCTTCGAAGCCACAAAGAGGGTGTGTAGCATCATGAATCTTATCCTTTGGCTCTTGCATCTGTCTGAAGGCCTTGGCAAATATAATATCCGCTGCACTGCTCGTATGAACCAGAATATTATGGACCAGAAATCCCTTGATGACACAAGAAATGACCATAGCATCATTGTGAGGGTAATCCTTGAGTTGAAGGTCCTCCCGGGAGAAGGTAATTGGGATGTGGGACCATTTTGACTTGATGAAGGGTCCCTGTACCCCGACAAGCTGTACCCTTCTCTGAGCCTCCTTCTTCTGCTTCTTGTTGGCCGGCTCTGAACATGAACCGCCTGTTATCGGGAGCACCAGCTTCATAGCCGAAGCAGCTTCAGCTTGGTTGTTGAACGAAGCCATCAGCTCAGAATGTGGAAGTGAGTTCACCGAAGGTGGGCGCCAATGTTGGGGACTTGTTCTCAAATGCTTCGAATTAAGAAAAAGGCAACATAAAATGTTAAATGTTAATGACCTTTGTCCATTGAAGCATTATCTCCCCAAGGATATAATGAACTTCGGACGAAGGTCATGAGCAAAAATCACGAAGGTCATACCTTCGTAACTAGAATTGTGAAATAATGAAAGATGAAATATAAAATATAAGACATGAAGGAATAATATATCAAAACACATAAACTTATTCATATATTTCATTATATAAATTCAAATATCAAAACATAACATTTAATCACATTTATACCTTCGTCTTGACAGAATGCAATAATCCAAGTGTCGCGTGCAAGCGATTACCAGACTGCGTGAACAGTACGAGGGTACTGTTCATCTATTTATAGGTACAGGGCACAACCTGTGTGAAATTACATTTATGCCCTTTACAATCGATTACAATCAAGACACAAACTATTATGGGTCTATTGGTCATTTCATCTTTAAGTCGGTTCACTCCTTTGTCTTGAGTCATGTCACTATGCCGAAGCTTTATGAGTGATAGCTTCGGCACTACATTTGAGAGGATCTACCGAAGGTGTTTCTTTCTTCAGGATCTTTGGCTACGAAGCATACCCCCAACACTCATTATAATAGGAGTTATGATCATGATGCTTTTAATTCACATGCTATGTATGCCTCTAGTTCTACTTGTGTTCATGGTAGAAGTAGGCCTAGGAGAAATCATGTTGTGCATCATGTACATAAGAAAATGTGTAATGAACCTACTACTGTTTTTTATGCTTGCAATACTTCTTTTGTACTTTCTTGTAAGAATGAAAAAGTGGTTTCTAGGAAGTTGGGATCCAAATGCAAGGGAGACAAGACTTGCATATGGGTTCCAAAAACTATTGTGACTAACCTTGTAGGACCCAACAAGAGTTGGGTACCTAAAATCCAAGCTTAAATTGCCTTGCAGGTTCATGCATCCGGGGGATCTAGCTGGATAATCGACAGTGGATGCACAAACCACATGACGGGGGAGAAGAAGATGTTCACCTCCTATGTCAAGAACAAGAATTCCCAGGATACGATTATTTTTGGAGATGGGAACCAAGGCAAGGTCAAAGGTTTGGGAAAGATAGCCATCAAAAGCGAGCACTCTATTTCAAATGTATTTTTAGTAGAGTCATTAGGGGTACAACCTCTTGTCTGTAAGTCAATTGTGCCACATGGGCTATAATTGTTTGTTTACAAATGTTGATGTATCTGTCTTTAGAAGGAGTGATGGTTCATTAGCGTTTAAGGGTGTATTAGACGACAAACTCTACTTAGTTGATTTTCGAAAGAGGAGGCCGATCTAGATGCATGCTTAATAGCTAAGACTAGTATGGGCTGGCTGTGGCATCGCCGTCTAGCTCATGTTGGGATGAAAAACCTTCATAAACTTCTAAAGGGAGAACATGTGTTAGGACTAACCAATGTATGTTTCGAAAAAGATAGACCTTGTGCAGCTTGTCAGGTAGGGAAACAGGTGGGAAGCACTAATCACAGCAAGAATGTGATGACAACATCAAGACCACTGGAGCTTCTTCACATGTACCTTTTCGGACCCGTTGCCTACCTTAGCATCGGGGGAAGTAAGTATGGTCTTGTAATTGTTGATAATTTTTCCCGCTTCACTTGGTTGTTCTTTTTGCAGGATAAATCAGAAACCCAAGGGACCCTAAAGCGCTTTCTAAGGAGGGCTCAAAACGAATTTGAGCTAAAGGTGAAAAAGATAAGGAGCGACAACGGGTCTGAGTTCAAGAACCTACAAGTTGAGGAGTATCTTGAGGAGGAAGGCGTCAAGCATGAGTTCTCCGCTCCCTACACACCACAGCAAAATGGTGTGGTAGAGAGGAAGAACAGGACACTTATCGACATGGCGAGAACGATGCTTGGAGAATTCAAGACGCCCGAGCGGTTTTGGTCGGAAGCTATGAACACAGCTTGCCACGCCATAAACCGGCTCTACCTACATCGCCTTCTCAAGAAGACCTCGTATGAACTCCTTACCGGTAACAAACCCAACGTTTCTTACTTTCATGTATTTGGGAGCAAATGTTACATTCTGGTGAAGAAAGGTAGACATTCTAAATTTGCTCCCAAAGCAGTAGAAGGGTTTTTACTAGGGTATGACTCAAATACAAAGGCATATAGAGTCTTCAACAAATCATCGGGTTTGGTTGAAGTCTCTAGCGACGCTGTATTTGATGAGACTAATGGCTCTCTAAGAGAGCAAGTTGATCTTGATGACATAGATGAAGATGATGTTCCAACGGCCGCAATGCGCACGATGGCGATTGATGATGTGCGACCACAGGAACAACAGGAGCAAGATCATCCTTCTTCCTCGACGCTGGTGCATCCCCCAACCCAAGATGATGGACAGGTACCTTAAGAAGAGGAGCATGATCAAGGGGGAGCACAAGAAGGACAAGTTATGGAGGAAGAAGCACCACAGGTCCCTCCAACTCAAGTCCGAGCGACGATCCAAAGAAATCACCCCGTCGATCAGGTTCTGGGTGACATAAGCAAGGGAGTAACTACTCGCTCAAGATTAGCTAACTTTTGTGAGCATTACTCGTTTGTCTCTTCTATTGAGCCTTTCAGGGTAGAAGAGGCCTTGCAGGATCCGGATTGGGTGTTTGCCATGCAGGAAGAGCTTAACAACTTCAAGAGAAACGAAGTTTGGAGCCTGGTGCCACATCCAAAGCAAAACGTTGTGGGAACCAAGTGGGTGTTCCACAACAAGCAAGACGAGCACGGAGTGGTGACAAGAAACAAGGCTCGACTTGTGGCAAAAGGTTATGCCCAAGTCGCAGGTTTGGATTTCGAGGAGACTTTTGCTCCCGTGGCTAGGCTAGAGTCTATTCGAATACTATTAGCCTATGCCGCTCACCACTCTTTTAGGTTGTTCCAAATGGATGTGAAGAGCGCTTTCCTCAACGGGCCAATAAAGGAGGAGGTTTATGTGGAACAACCCCCTGGCTTTGAGGGTTTATGTGGAACAACCCCCTGGCTTTGAGGATGACAGGTATCCCAACCATGTGTTCAGACTCTCTAAGGCGCTCTATGGACATAAGCAAGCCCCAAGAGCATGGTATGAATGCCTTAGAGATTTCTTAATTGCTAATGCTTTCAAGGTTGGGAAAGCCGATCCCACTCTTTTTACAAAGACTTGTGATGGTGATCTTTTTATGTGCCAAATTTATGTCGATGACATAATATTTGGTTCTACTAACCAAAAGTCTTGTGAGGAGTTTAGCAGGGTGATGACTCAAAAGTTTGAGATGTCGATGATGGGCGAGTTGAACTACTTCCTTGGGTTCCAAGTGAAGCAACTCAAGGACGACACCTTCATCTCCCAAACGAAGTACACTCAAGATCTTCTCAAGCGGTTTGGGATGAAGGACGCCAAGCCCGCGAAGACACCTATGGGAACTGATAGGCATGTTGACCTCAATAAAGGAGGTAAGTCCGTTGATCAAAAGGCATACCGGTCTATGATAGGGTCATTACTTTATTTATGTGCTAGTAGACCGGACATTATGCTAAGCGTGTGCATGTGTGCTAGATATCAATCCTTCCCCAAGGAATGTCACCTTGTGGCCGTTAAGCGAATTCTTAGGTATTTAGTTGCTACGCCTTGCTTTAGGATCTGGTATCCAAAGGGGTCTACCTTTGACTTGATTGGATATTCAGACTCCGATTATGCCAGGTGCAAGGTTGATAGGAAGAGCACATCGGGGACATGCCAATTCCTAGGAAGGTCCCTGGTGTCTTGGAGTTCCAAGAAATAGACATCCGTTGCCATATCCATCGCTGAGGCCAAGTACATTGCCGCAAGACAGTGTTGCGCGCAACTAGTTTGGATGAGGCAAACCCTCCGGGACTTTGGCTACAATCTGAGCAAAGTCCCACTCCTATGTGACAATGAGAATGCAATCTGCATGGCGGATAATCCTGTTGAACACAGCTGCACTAAGCACATAGACATCCGGCATCACTTCCTGAGAGACCACCAACAAAAGGGAGATATCGAAGTGTACCATGTTAGCACCGAGAACCAGCTAGCCGATATCTTTACCAAGCTGTTGGATGAGAAAACTTTTTGCAGGTTGCATAGTGAGCTAAATGTCTTAGATTCGCGTAACTTGGATTGATCTATAACATACATGTGTTCTATGCCTTTGATCATGTTACTTCATGCATTTATATGATTTGTCGCTTATTTATTGTGCTCAAGTTGGGCAAGGGATCCCCGGACCTCACAAGTCCATGTGTGAATGGTGCACATATTTAGGGGGAGATGTGCTACAACTTGACCCTTTTGAGACTAACCTTTGTGCTTGAGTATACTTGATGTAGTCTCAAAAGTGCATTGAAAGGGAAAGGTGAACTTGGACGATGCAAAGACTTCCACTGCACTCCAGTGTTAGTATAATTACTTCCAAGTTCATTCTTATGCTCTCATTGCCTTTTTGCTCTTAATTGACATTTTTGGTGAGGCAATGGGGTTAAAGGGCCAATGATTGTAACACCCCTAGTGTTACTGCCACTAAAACCTGAGCATAACATCATAAGAATTGGTATATCATGTGTTTGTTACACCTAGAGTGCATTCACTAGGCAAAAAGTTCAAACATGTTGTATTGATGTGACATTTCATAAGTGAAACCCTAGGGTACAATGTTTAACCCTAAATTGGGCTTAAAAGGGTAACCAAAGCCTAAACAAGAGAAAACTTCAAAACATGATAATAATGATCATAAAATATCACCATTAATGAATTTAAGGGACATCCAAACCCTATAAGTATCAAAGGCCCTAAAAAGAACCCTAGAAAGCCCTAGACTTAAACCCTAGGGGGATAAGTGCAAAATTAGTGCACTTTTGGACTAAAGTGCAAAAACCATGAGATTAGGGTATCTTAACTCATATGGTTCACATGTGTGTGGATTTGCAACTTAAACCCTAAGTTTTGGGCCTATTTGCAAAAGGCCCTATTTGAACCCTATGGAGTTAAGTATGGTTTTAGTGCATTTGGCTCAACTTTGGAACCCTATATCTGCCAAGTTATAAAGTTTTTGCCCTAGGTCACCACATCAATTTTGTAGGTCTATGAAAGGAGAATAACTTTACTATGGAGATCATGTCCTGGTACTATGAAGTATTTTGAGATAAATGTGCCCAAAGTTGGGTTGTCAGACTGCCCTTGGTTTGAATTCAGAATAGCAGTGAGATTGGGCAATCTTTGGACTATAGTTCGACCATGATCTAGTGGGAATTTGACTAGGGATGCTATAGCAAAAGTGAACATGGATTATAGATCTATAACTTTGATGCAGATGAATTATGAGGTTGTCACATAAAAATTGGAGAAAAGCTACCTTGAATCTGCTCTGTCAGACCGCCTGAATGCACTTCGCGATGGTACAGCGACTGGATTGGGCCGCCAGCTCAGAGACCTCACCACCAGTGATCCCGTGCTCGGATTCACGCTGGCGTTGCGATTCGCGCCCTGTAACGCGTAGGTAATAATTCCCAGAGCAATGATCTCGTCGTGGATATGGTCAGGGTACTGTGGCCGGCCTGTCACCGTACCCACTTGCGCCGCGACGTGGCCGCGCGACCGTCGCCATGATCATCGCCGTTCATCGATGTCCGCCACACTACTAGCCATACTACCATCCCGCTGTAGATCACTAAAGCCAGCCTCGTTGTCACTGGAGACTTAACGCAGTAAATGCCACGTTGAGCGGCCTCCGGTGACTCCTCTCGTTTCTTACCGATAGCCATCCGCCGCTCAAATTCGTCGTATTCACGGTCGATCTCTATAAATTGATGCCTCAGTGAGCTCCGTTCGATTATCCCCAAGCCAGAGCACCCACTCTCGTCTCCAATCATACACCATAGCGCTTCAATTTGGGTTTTTCCCCAAATTGGATCTCCACGTCACCGTGGATAGCTCTTCCGTGGCCGGACCACTCTGGTATGGCTTTGCACTTCTCGAGTGTTGTTTTAGCAGCTCTGTATACCCGTGAAGCTCATCATAGCAGCCATTTGACCAATTCGAGCGTGATTGAATGGGAACGCAGGCTCGACGTCACGGGTTCCGCCGTGTGCGTGGGTAGAACACTCTCTAAGTGTGCCAGCCAAAATTGAAGACTGTTCTTGGGTCGCCCTAGGTCGGGAATGTTTGCCCCATAGCTATTTTAGACAGCCACCGCCGGTCATGGCCAGTACGTGCCGCGTGGTGCTCGACGGCGAGCACGCCGTGGCCATGGGTCTATTTGGAGAAGAAATAGAAGTCGGGGGACCTCTGTGTAATTGTCAGAGAGAGGATGAATAGTGGTTAAGGGTTATTAACGAATTATTCAAGTAGCGGGGATCTCTGTGCAAATCTGCCAGCGCGGGCGCGCGCGCGGGTGCTTTCCTCCTGTAGTGGGCTGACTTGGGCCGGTATCGGTCCAATACTGTTCATGCCTTTTCTTTTTCCTTTTCTACCAGAGCTAAAGAAATTCTAGAAAATTGTAGAAAAATGATAAAAATACCAAATCAATTTTGCTAAGTTTCTAATTTTCTATATTATTTACTAAAAATAGTTTCATGATTTTTAGTCCAAATAGGAAATTATAGAGCATTTAAAATAGCCAAAAAACCATGCTTCTGGATTTTTAGGGAATAAGTAATAAATCCAAAATTCACTAAACTTTTAGGGTAATCTCTAAATAATATTTAGAAGCCTTGGGTAGAGTTTGGTATGATTTGGACCATGTTTGATACTTAGAACCCAAAACCCTAGCCCCTGCCCTTTGAACTTCACTATTGACTCCGAAAACCCTAAGTTCTCGGAGATCCGTGAAGGAAAGTTGTATTCAAGATCTTAGATAATAAACTTTTATTATCTTTGCATCTTCATGAGCATTACATGAGCATTCATTATTATACTTGGCTATATTTAGAAAACGAGGAGGAAGTAGATGTTGAAGAGACAAGGACTTCATCACCACCACCACCTGAGGAACATCAGGCAAGCAACTATTTCTATTTTGATATCTGCGAAACAGAGCCTGATTCAACAGTAACACAAAGCAAGCCCCGGTGCATTTGCCACCTCCTTGTTCCTTTTAAAATCTTTCTCACTTTCTTGATGCATTAGGTGATAGGAGTTGTGTGCTAAACCCATTCCTGCATTTCCTTCCTTGGATTTGAGTACTTCTCCTTAAATCCCTATTATACAAAAGGTTTTTCTTATGGTTAGCCTTGCTCTAGCAAAACAAAATGTTTTGTTTTCACAAAAGGTGATGTTGCAAAGTGGGTGGGATGTTTTCGAAAATAAAACTTGATGGTGGATCCATCATGGCCATGATGGGTTCAACATCAGAAAAGATGTACCTCTGCCAGGTACCAAACTTTGGGTTTGAAATGATTAAGCTGAGACCGGGCTGGTGACTTGCACGAGAAGAGAGTCTCAGTGTAGTGTCTCCGTCTGAGTCAATTAAGGACCGTGTCGATGTAGGCTTGATGATCGAGGACCCTTTAACTGGTCACATGCCTCGTCATAGGTAAGCTTTGCCTCGGGCAGACTAATACCAGAATAAGATAACATGCAATGGGAGTGGAGAGATGGCGAGAGTAGCGTGTACCCTCCATGTCAAGAGGTTGGATGGTGGGGTATCTATGCTCTCGGTTGGCGTGAACCTGATCTGGTCTTAAGAACCCCGGTGGCGAGTTGACATATGCAAGGGTTAAGTGCTACATATGTCGTGTGATTGGAGATCCTCAGCTGAGTATAATCGATTTGGATCGCCGTAACTTCGCGGACATGAAGACTTGGTCACTGGCCTATACGTAGAAATCCAGTAAAGATGAAGGGTTGTTAAGAAATTGGCTAGTGTAGGCAAGTGATTGAACTAGGGTAGCAAGAACTCTAGTTGCATGTAATTTTACTTAACTTGAAAAATAAAACTGGATTTTTAAGGATCCACTATTAGTAAGCATTTCTGCAAACAGAGTCATTGATTATTGATAAGCCTTATCTTGACTCCCTTAAAGCCAACATATCCTTGAGAGTCTTTTACTTTGTCGGTTAAGTCTTGCGAAAGTACACTTCGTACTCAGGGCTTTGTCCCATGTTGTTTTAGGTGAGGAAGCAGCAAACTTTTGTTGCTTCTGTTCAAAGGTGGTACCAAAAGAAGAGAACCAATTCTAAAGCTGCGGTAGGAAAGGTCCTCCGTTAAAAACTTTTTACTACTTATTCAGGAGGGGTTTTTGCCTCCCATGGTTTGTATTACTCAGCTGTTGGGGGCCTTCGTCTTCCGAAGGTCCTCAAAAGTATGATTTAACAACGTTTCTGGAGTATAATACATGAACAGGTACCTTCGGACTTGGATCAGAACCACAATACGAAGAAGTACAAAGAATGCGAAGGTTGGCGCAGGGCCAAAGCTATGCGCAGGGGACCTTCGACGTGATGGCAGAAAGGGGAACCGACTTAAAAAGGAAAAGGCTATTCAGACCTCGATGGATTACTATAAAGTTATTAGCAAATGTAAAGGGCATGAGTGTAATTTTACATGGGCTGCATCCCGTGCCTATCAATAGATGAACAATGCTCCCGTACTGTTCACGCTGACTTGGCATTTGCTTTTGCGTCACACTTGTACTTTTACCTTCTTTCAAGTCGAAGGTATATTTGTAATTTGATAGCATTTCTATTTTTCCATAATAATAAAGTAGAAATGAGTTAATAATAATACATAATTGTTTATGTTATCTTTTATACTTCATATGATTCCTTCTTCCTTATTATATGTTGTGCTGATGAAGGTATGTCCTTCATAACCTTCGTCCGAAAATCATTATATTTAACGTTTAACAATTTTTGTGTTGCCTTGTTCTTAACTCATAGCATTTGAGAACAAGTCCCCAACATTGGCGCCCACCTCCGGTGAACTCTTTTCGACCACCTTCGGCAAGCATTGACCTTCGTCATGCCACCGAAGAAAGCTTCAGCGATAGGGGTTGCCGCTCTGCAGCTGCTGGACCCGAACTAGGAGACCCTTTCTCTTCGAGAGGCCCAAAGCCAGAAGAGGAAGGCCACTAGTCCAACACCCCAGGAGGACGAGTTGGACCAAGAAATCAGGAACATGGAGATGCTTCATCAACAAGTACAAAGAAAGAAGGAGAAGATGGCTCGACTAGCCGACCTTCAGAGGCAGATTGACGAAGCTACTGAAGAAGTACGCCATCTCGCTCAAAATGAGCAAGAGCGAAGGCCGCAACATAGGGAGCTTCACCAAGAAGGCTTCTTCAATGAGGATGAATGGTATGAGGATTTCCATCGTGGAAATTTTGCTTTTGATGATGCTTGTCCTCTGTCAGCAGAACTGCAGGCTACACCATGGCCCCCATCTTACAAGCCACCCCAGCTCCCTATGTATGACGGGCACTCAGATCTGAAGCAGTTTCTGATGAGCTACGAAGCAACCATATCTTCATATGGAGGCAATACCGCAGTCATGGCGAAATCTTTTGTTTTTAAGTACAAAAAGCTCATTCTCGTACCTTTAAACTATTATATGCTAAGATGTCGGTCAATTCATCTTTTGATAGCACCGAAAGCCCGTCTTCTAGTGTTGGGAAACCGAAGCTTCTGCTCATCTCCCGGCAGACAGAAATCTCCTTGCTGTCTGGGAGACAATACAAGAAATCTTCTTCTCCGCTGCCGTTGAATATCAATGCCCCCCTTGGATATTTCAGTTTCCAGGCATAGTATTGAGCTTCTCGCTTTTCTTCTTCAGATAACCTTTTTCCTGAAGCATGTCGTACAATATAATCAAGTACTTCGGAAGATGCTTCGGGGGTAGGAGTGGCAGTTTTTTCAGGCAAAATTTGTTCTGTAGCTTCTTTTTCTGTTTCTTTTTCTCCGATTTCCAAGGATTTCTCCTTGGCGGGCTCTGAAGGCCCAGCTTCGATCTCGACCTGGCTCTTTGCAGCTTCGGCTTCGGTTGGTCCTGTCTCAGACTGCGTCTTTGGAGCTTCGGCAATTTTCCTTGGAGTAGAGCTTGTCTTTATTGTCTCCAGCGCATCTAGTATGTTGACCATTCTTTTCCTCTTAGGGGTCGCTGTAAGACCTTTATGTGCCTTCGACACTGTCACTTCTACCGAAGGGCTTGTAACTTCTAATATCTTTGTTCCTTCGACCCCTATCTCTTCAATATTATCGGCCTTCGGCTCAGCTAATTTGGCTGAGGATGCCTTCGGCATTACAACTGGATCTTCAATCTTCTGCGTAAGCACAGGTTCTTTGGCTTCAGTAGCCGAAGAGGTCTCACTGCCAAATTCGGGCACCGTGGCCGGTTCAATGTAGCGCGGTCGGTGAGTAAGGACCTTCACCTTTCTCCTCTTCGGCGCGGGCTCACTCGGAGCAGCTGAAGTAACATCCCTCCCAGAAGTTGCACTCTTTCTCTTCTGCCCCCTTGGCGGGTTGCGGTAGTCAAGATACAAAAATCCGATGGCATCAAAAACCCTATTTAGTCGTTTCTTTTTCTGACTTCCGAAGGCCGCAGATAACACATTATCTTCCGCTTTGGAGTACGGCCCGAGCAGTTCATCACTTGTAGCTTCGATACACTTTAGCCAGTCATCGTCTGGTTCGATAAATTGGTCTCTAAACCTGAAGGTATATTTCAGTCGAACTAAACCACCTTCATTGGGGTTGCTGATGGTTTCTTTTGGCATTTCCCAGTTAACTACCAATGGCCATATCCTGTAGGCCACGTGCTCTTGGACTAAGTCCCTTGTCTCGATGAAAGAACAAACTATGCCAAAGGCCCTTCGGCATCCTTCGACCGCTTCATCAATCTCTACCTTTGATTTCCGAAGGCTGAAGCGGGACCAGATGGGGTGCATGATGATCTCTTTAATATCTTCTCTCGCCTTTAAATCATTTTTCACATAGAACCATTCTTTCATCCAGTCTCCAGGCTATCTCTTCCGAAAGGTTGGCACTGGGTAGCTTGAGCCTGAACGAGCAACAAAGCTGTAGCAACCAAAATTGTTATGATATTGCTCCTTACCCCAGGGCTTCGTCTCATATAAAAGTTCGTGCATACTGCAGAAACTTTTTGCACTTGGTTCCAAACCTTGACTCCTCACGGCCCAGACAAAGATTCCCATTCTTATGATGGCTTCGGGAGTAATTTGGTGAAGGAAAATCTGATATATCTTTAGAACTTCAACCACAAATTTGCTTAAGGGTAGTCGAAGCCCAGCTTTAAAGAAGCCTCGGTAGACCACGACTTCATTTTCTTCGGGTACAGGAACAGTCTTCTCCCCGTTGTCAGCCCTCACAATAGACATATCCCGAAAATATCTTCCTCTCATGTTATCAAGATGACTCTGTTTAATAGTTGATTTCCCAAAGACTGAATGGCTTGGACGCCAGGGCCGATCTTCAGAATCTTCACCCCCACTTTCTGTGTCATAGCTGTCGCTGTCATCAGTATTTTTAGATAGGCCTTCTAGAATTTCTCTTGTAATTTTCTCTGTATTTGTTTTTGCAATTGACTCAACGAACGCAACAGTCTTTTCCTTAAGAACCTTCTCTTCTTCGGTTAGCTTTGCTTCAACAACTGTCTTCTTGTCTTGAGGCATTTTATCTTCGGAGCTAACGAGAATATGTCCTCGAATCTGAAGCTCAGAAGCTCAGAAAACTTAAGAAACAAAGCAACTGTTGCAAAGCAAGAACTAAGAAATCAAGCAGAGCAAAGTAAGCGTACCAAATGTGCTCGGGGTGAGTTCTTATTTATACGCTCAGCATGCTCCAATTTGGAGGGCCCTAGCTGTCATTGGTTGTTGCTATTCTAGCAAAGGTAAGGTGTTTTTTCGGACCTTTGGCTTAGGGCCTTCGTCCATATCGCAATCTGAATTCGTTATTCTAACAAATTAACCTTGCGAGGGGCTACTGTTGGGGGCCTTCGTCTTCCGAAGGTCCTCAAAAGTATGATTTAACAACGTTTCTGGAGTATAATACATGAACAGGTACCTTCGAACTTGGATCAGAACCACAATACAAAGAAGTACAAAGAATGCGAAGGTTGGCGTAGGGCCAAAGCTATGCGCAGGGGACCTTCGGCATGATGGCAGAAAGGGGAATCGACTTAAAAAGGAAAAGGCTATTCAGACCTCGATGGATTACTATAAAGTTATTAGCAAATGTAAAGGGCATGAGTGTAATTTTACATGGGCCGCGTCTCGTGCCTATAAATAGATGAACAGTGCTCCCGTACTGTTCACGCTGACTTGGCATTTGCTTTTGCATCACGCTTGTACTTTTACCTTCTTTCAAGTCGAAGGTATATTTGTAATTTGATATCATTTCTATTTTTCCATAATAATAAGTAGAAATGAGTTAATAATAATACATAATTGTTTATGTTATCTTTTATACTTCATATGATTCCTTCTTCCTTATTATATGTTGTGCTGATGAAGGTATGTCCTTCATAACCTTCGTCCGAAAATCATTATATCCCAAGGGAAATAATGCTTCGAAGGACGAAGGACTTTAACGTTTAACAATTTTTGTGTTTCCTTGTTCTTAACTCATAGCATTTGAGAACAAGTCCCCAACATCAGCACTCATATATTATGTTCTGGTCTATAACTATATAACTTTGTCTTACTTTTCAATAAAAGTAAGTTATTGTAACCGCTTCCGCATTTCCGTATCTCTGATGAATCGTAATGTCTGCGTGACGGGTGAAACACTCTTGGGAAGGTAAGGAATTCAGATACCGAACTTGTCAAGTGATCAGGTGCCCCTGCAGGGTTGTCTGAGGTCCGTTGGACTAGGACAACTGTAGGTGGGCCTAATGACTTGGGAGGTTCTGTCATTGGTAGTATCAGAGCGAAACCCATCTCTGCAGATATTATGAGACATTTTCAAAAAGAATTTTCAAAGACTTATCTAGAAAATTTCTTTCCTTCTTATCCAATCCCCTTCTGAGGTACTTATTTTAAAGACCAGATAGTAGAGTGCAATGTATAGAAGGTGTGAATCAACTAAGGTTGATTCTGTAATTACACATACATTATGCTAAAAACTATGCTAATAAGATTTTCCCCCTCATGGAGATATGCCGCTGTGCACAAGAAAGACCGCGCGCAAGTCTACCGGGCCGATTGGCGTACCCCACCATCAACTAGCCCCATGGCATGAAGACAGTAGCAGTGGTAGCAACGATCCAATCGGGGATCTGGAAGCCCAAGTTGAACAACTTCGATCAGAACTCCGTCACAGGAACGATATATGGGTCACGGATGGTGAAAGAATAAACGAATTGAGAACAGACATCCGCCACCTGCAAGACCAACTGGCTGAACGGGATCTAGCGCTCGATTGGGCGGTTAATTCTCGTTCACTTGCTTGGGCAAAGGAAGCTAGAGCTCGAGCCCGAGTGGAGGAGCTTAGCTCAGCCGTGGATAACTTGCAGGTTTATTGTAATACACTACATGAAGAAGTTCATGTATTGTATTCACAAATGCACCCTAACGTCCCTGCGGATCCTGTTGGGATGGGAGCCAGACCATCTGGAGCAGCGGGTGAAGCCCTTGGAGTGGAACTAGACCTTTTCAGGCCCCCTCCTTTAATGAATTTGGTCGACGAATGGTCTCCTACACCTGACAGCGAGGCTACCAAAAGTGACAAGAAGCTAGAGTAGTGTAGTATAGAAGTAGTAATAATGTGTAATAGGTAATGTAATCCCGTTGTAAATACGAGTCTATAACATTACCCTTTTAAGTAATGTAAAATGGATGGTTTGCTTTGGCATATTATATTTTTCCAAATGTTCTTTGCCTCAGATGCCGTCCAAGACTCGCGCACAGGATGGAGCAGGAACCTCCCGTGGGAGGGAAGCAACCCCTAATCCACCCCCAGTACCTCCAACATTAGCTGAGGCCATCGCTGCCTTAGTTAATGCCACAGCTGACAACACCCGCTTTCTGCGGGAAATGGCGGGGCAACAAATGCAGCAGCAAGGCGGGCGAGCGTATCCACAAGGACCCCGTGAAACATCATATTTGGATTTCTCAGAGACACGTCCCCCATTGTTTGTTAAGGCGGAAGATCCTCTAGAAGCGGATGAGTGGATCCGCGTCATTGAACAGAAGTTCGGGCTTCTCCAATGTATGGAGACTCAAAAGCCCTTATTTGCGGCACAACAGTTGCGAGGCCCTGCCAGTACGTGGTGGGGAAATTATGTAGCCGTTCAGCCGGCCGGCCATCAAATTACATGGGACGAGTTCAAATTGGCTTTCCGGGAGCACTATATACCTGAAGGGGTGCTCCATATGAAGCGGGAGGAGTTTATGAAGCTCAAACAGGGTGGGGATACTGTCACTCAGTATCTCAACAAATTTAACCATTTGTCCCAATATGCTATCAATCAAGTCAACATGGATTTAAAGAAGAGAAATTGCTTCATGAGAGGCCTTAATGATCGAATGCAACGAAAGATGGCCACCTGCATTGATCTTTCTTACGGAAGGGCTGTCAGCACGGCGCTGGCAGTTGAGGCCAAATATGGAGGCTCAGGAAAATCAAAGGGGAATGGAGGCGACAGGCCCAATCAAGGGTCTGAGAAAAGACAAAGGATGGTAATCCGACCTTTTAATCAGAATCGTTCTTCATCGTGCCCACCCTCCTACCCTTTCAAACAACCGGTTTCTATCCGTCCTACCGCTGCCCCCCACCGCTACAAATCAGCCGGGTGCCCCTGGCACTCGTTTCCCCGCTCTCCCAAGCTCTTCAACAGGCTACTTTAATTATGGAAAGTCCGGACATTTTATCAAGGACTGTCCATACCCAAAGCAGAATCGATCAGATAATCAGCAGAGTTTTGGGAGTTCCGCTCGGGAAATGCGGCAAACAATACCGCGGGCAAAAATATGAGGAAAACGGGACGGATTTATTATACTCAAGTGGCCACAACACCGAAAGGCGAACCGGTTATGATGGGTACGTTTCTCGTGGCCAATCACCCTGTCGTTATCCTTTTTGATTCTAGCGCTTCACATACATTCATAAGCAAAAAGTTTGTGGAGCAATATTGCATTACATACCATGAATCAAGGGAAGGGTTTGTAATTCATTCGCCTGGGGGACAAATATTTACTAAAGTGGTGGCTTATCATGTGCCCGTAACATTGGCTGAACGGGACTTTCCTACAAACATGATTGTTCTAAAAGGCCAAGACATAGATGTAATTTTGGGCATGAATTGGTTAGCCTAGCATAAAGCAATCCTCAACACTGATCTGAGAACCATCAGGTTGAGTTATGGCCAAGAAGATGTTCTTTTGTCCATCCCCGTAGCCATTGCAGCTAAAACAACTGGTAGAGTATATGAAGCCATCATATCGGAGATCCAAGATATTCTGGTAGTATGTGAGTTTCGAGACGTCTTCCCGCAAGATCTGCCTGGATTGCCTCCAGAAAGAGATGTAGAATTTGTGATTGAGTTGAAGCCCGGTATGACTCCTATTTCTAGAAGGTCGTACCGAATGCCTCCAAACGAACTGGCAGAACTCAAGACCCAATTACAAGATCTACATGAAAAAGGATTCATCTGACCAAGTTCATCACCTTGGGGTTGTCTAGCCATCTTTGTCAAGAAGAAGGACCAAACATTACGGATGTGCGTGGATTATAGACCCCTTAATGAGGTCACCATCAAGAATAAGTACCCTCTTCCCCGGATTGACATTCTATTTGATCAACTTACCGGAGCTCGGGTATTCTCCAAGATTGACCTCAGGTTGGGTTATCATCAGATCCGTATCCGACCCGAAGATATACCAAAGACCGCATTCACCACACGGTATGGATTATTTGAATATCTGGTTATGTCTTTCGGACTGACAAATGCTCCTGCCCACTTCACATATCTGATGAACTCGGTATTTATGCCCGAGTTGGACAAATTTGTGGTGATATTCATTGACGATATCTTAATATACTCCAAGAATGAAGAGGAGCATGCTCAGCATTTGCGGATCGTATTAACGCGCTTAAGGGAACACCAATTATATGCTAAGTTCAGTAAGTGCGCATTCTGGCTAGAGGAGATCCAATTTCTGGGACATGTATTATCTGCCAAGGGGATTGCGGTGGATCCCAGCAAAGTCAAGGATATTTTGGAGTGGAAACCACCAACCACTGTACATCAAGTCCGAAGTTTCCTTGGACTGGCTGGTTATTACCGCCGATTCATACCAGATTTTTCCAAGCTTGTGAAACCAATCACAAGTTTATTGAAGAATTATATTAAATTTAATTGGTCTTCAAAATGTAATGAAGCCTTTGAGCAGCTGAAAGTATTATTAACCACTGCTTTGGTATTGGCTCAACCGGACATTGAAAAGCCCTTTGATGTGTATTGTGACGCATCAGGCAGTGGTATCGGCTGTGTTCTAATGCAAGAAGGCCGAGTGATAGCTTATGCTTCAAGGCAGTTGCGCCGGCATGAGGAACATTATCCAACTCATGACCTGGAGTTAGCTGCGGTGGTTCATGCCCTAGAAATATGGCATCATTATCTACTGGGAAATATCTGTCACATTTATACAGATCATAAAAGATTAAAGTACATCTTTACCCAGTAAGAATTGAATGAGGCAGAGAAGATAGCTTGAGCTTATTAAGGATTATGAACTAGAGATTCACTATCACCCAGGCAAGGCTAATGTAGTGGCAGATGCGTTAAGTCGCAAGGCTTCCTGCCATTGTTTGACACTGAAGACTTCTGACATTATGTTATGCCAAGAAATGGAGAAGTTGAACTAGAAATGGTACAACACGGAACATCAAATCACTTGAAGCTTGAGTCAGTCCTCCTACAAAGAATAATTGACGCACAAAGAAATGATGTGGGTATGAAACACATTTATGAGAAAATAGAGACCGGTAAAGCCAACTGCTTCAGAAGAGATGATCAAGGTGTTGTATGGTTTAACAACCGCATAGTTGTGCCCAAAAATGATGAGATCCGCCAACAAATTTTGGATGAAGCACATCTTAGTCGCTATTCTATTCATCCCGGAAGCACTAAGATGTATCATGATCTAAAACAACATTATTGGTTGACAAAGATGAAGATTGAAATTGCACGCTATGTGGCAAGATGTGACACTTGTAGATGTGTCAAAGCCATACATATAAAGACTGCTGGTCCATTACAATCTCTACCTATACCAACATGGAAATGGGAAGATATAAGAATGGACTTTATTGTGGGATTGCCCAGGACCGCAAAGGGGTATGATTCTATTTGGGTTATAATTGATCGGCTTACGAGAATTGCTCATTTTCTGCCAGTCAAGACATATTACCCGGTCCTCACATATGCGGAATTGTACATTGCTCGCATTCTCAGTTTGCACGGTATTCCGAAGACTATAGTGTCGGATCATGGACCTCAATTTGTATCCAAATTCTGGGAAGAACTTCACAAATCCTTGGGTACTAAATTGCTCCATAGTTCGGCCTATCATCCTCAAACCAGTGGGCGGACTGAGAGGGTAAATCAGATACTTGAAGATATGTTGCGAGCATGTGTTCTAGAATTCCCATAGAAATGGGATGATTGTTTACCACTAGTGGAGTTCTCATATAATAATAGCTATCAAGAAAGCATTAAGATGGCACCCTTCGAAGCTTTATATGGACGACGATGTCGTACTCTGTTAAACTGGTCTGAACCTGGTGAAAGAAACTTCTTCAGGCCTGATATGGTAAAGGAGACAGAAGAGAGAGTTCAATGAATAATTCACAATATGAAGGAAGCCCAAGCCCGACAGAAGAGTTACGCAGACAAACGCCGGATACCCTTGTACTTTCTAGTTGGAGATTATGTCTACATGAAAGTTTCACCAATGAAGGGTGTATCACGTTTCGGGGTAAAAGGGAAGCTTGCACCCCGGTATATTGGTCCCTTTCCTATCCTTGAACAATGTGGACCAGTGGCATACCGACTTCAGTTACCTGAAACCTTGTCTGCAGTACATAATGTGTTCCACGTGTCTCAATTGAAGAAGTGTCTTCGGGTTCCCAATCGAACCATTGAAGTAACAGATGTTGCCTTAGAACCAGACTTGACATATTCCGAGCATCCTGTTCGAGTCTTGGATCAAAAGGACAGAATTATCCAAAGGAAAACTCTCAAGTTTTACAAGATACAGTGGAACCAACACACGGAAGATGAGGCTACATGGGAAACTCAAGACTTTTTAGAAAAGAATTTCCCAGGCTTTTTAGCCTCATGTAATTTGTAAAGTATGCACATTTGTTGTAATAGAGGAAAGAACCCCATACCACCCCTGCCTTGTACCAAAAATAAGGAAATAAAGATATGTCGTGTTTCCTTTTCCATTACTTGCCCTAGGACTTTTAATCTCGGGACGAGATTCTTTTATGGGGGGAAGGATGTAACACCCCTGGTGTTACTGCCACTAAAACTTGAACATAACATCATAAACATTGGCATATCATGTGTTTGTTACACCTAGAGTGCATTCACTAGGCAAAAAGTTCAAACATGTTGTATTGATGTGACATTTCATAAGTGAAACCCTAGGGTACAATGTTTAACCCTAAATTGGGCTTAAAGGGGTAACCAAAGCCTAAACAAGAGAAAACTTCAAAACTTGATAATAATGATCATAAAATACCACCATTAATGAATTTAAGGGACATCCAAACCCTAGAAGTATTAAAAGCCCTAAAAAGAACCCTAGAAAGCCCTAGACTTAAACCCTAGGGGGCTAAGTGCAAAATTAGTGCACTTTTGGACTAAAGTGCAAAAACCATGAGATTAGGGTATCTTAACTCATATGGTTCACATGTGTGTGGATTTGCAACTTAAACCCTAAGTTTTGGGCCTATTTGCAAAAAGGCCCTATTTGAACCCTATGGAGTTAAGTATGGTTTTAGTTCATTTGGCTCAACTTTGGAGCCCTATATCTGCCAAGTTATAAAGTTTTTCCTTAGGTCACCACATCAATTTTGTAGATCTATGAAAGGATAATAACTTTACTATAGAGATCATGCCCTGGTACCACAAAGTATTTTGAGATAAATGTGCCCAAAGTTGGGTTGTCAGACTGCCCTTGGTCTGAATTCAGAATAGCAGTGAGATTGGGCAATCTTTGGACTATAGTTCGACTATGATCTAGTGGGAATTTTACTAGGGATGCTATAGCAAAAGTGAACATGGATTATAGATCTATAACTTTGATGCAGATGAATTATGAGGTTGTCACATAAAAATTGGAGAAAAGCTGCCTTGAATCTGCTCTGTCAGACCGCCTGAATGCACTTCGCGATGGTACAGTGACTGGATTGGGCCGCCAGCTCAGAGACCTCACTGCCGGTGATCCCGTGCTCGGATTCACGCCGGCATTGCGATTCGCGCCCTGTAACGTGCAGATAATAATTCCTAGAGCAAAGATCTCACCGTGGATATAGTCAGGGTACTGTGGCCGGCCTGTCACCGTACCCACTTGCGCCGCGACGTGGCCGCACGACCATCGCCACGATGATCGCCGTTCATCGGTGTCCGCCACGCTACTAGCCTTGCTACCACCCCACTGTAGATCACTAATGCTAGCCTCATTGTCACCAGAGACTTAACCCAATAAATGCCACGTTGAGCGGCCTCCGGTGACTCCTCTCGTTTCTTACTGATAGCCATCCGCCGCTCAAATTCATCGTATTCACGGTCGATCTCTATAAATTGATGCCTCAGTGACCTCCGTTAGATTATCCCCAAGCCAGAGCACCCACTCTCGTCTCCAATCATCCACCATAGCGCTTCAATTCGGGTTTTCCCCCAAATTGGATCTCCGCGTCACCGTGGATAGCTCTTCCGTGGCCGGACCACTCCGGTATGGCTCTGCACTTCTCGAGTGTTGTTTTAGCAGCTCTGTATACCCGTGAAGCTCATCGTAGCAGCCATTTGACCAATTCGGGCGTGATTGAATGGGAACGCGGGCTCGACATCACGGGTTTCACCGTGTGCGTGGGTAGAACACTCTCTAAGTGTGCCAACCAAAATTGAAGACTGTTCTTGGGTCGCCTTAGGTCGGGAATGTTCGCCCCGTAGCTATTTTAGACAGCCACCGCCGGTCATGGCCAGTACGTGTCGCGTGGTGCTCGATGGCGAGCGTGTCGTGGCCATGGGTCTATTTGGAGAAGAAACAGAAGTCGAGGGACCTCTGTGTAATTGTCAGAGAGAGGATGAATAGTGGTTAAGGGTTCTTAACGGATTATTCAAGTAGCAGGGGTCTCTGTGCAAATCTGCCAGCGCGGGCGCGGGCACTTTCCTCCTGTAGTGGGCTGACTTGGGCCGGTTTCGGTCCAATACTGTTCATGCCTTTTCTTTTTCCTTTTCTGCCAGAGCTAAAGAAATTCTAGAAAATTGTAGAAAAATGATAAAATACCAAATCAATTTTGCTAAGTTTCTAATTTTCTATAGTATTTACTAAAAATAGTTTCATGATTTTTAGTCCAAATAGAAAATTATAGAGCATTTAAAATAGCCAAAAACCATGCTTCTGGATTTTTAGGGAATAAATAATAAATCCAAAATTCACTAAACTTTTAGGGTAATCTATAAATAATATTTAGAAGCCTTGGGTAGAGTTTGGTATGATTTGGACCAAGTTTGATACTTAGAACCGAAAACCCTAGCCCCTGCCCTTTAAACTTCACTATTGACTCCGAAAACCCTAAGTTCTCGGAGATCCGTGAAGGAAAGTTGTATTCAAGACCTTAGATAATAAACTTTTATTATCTTTGCATCTTCATGAGCATTAATTATTATACTTGGCTATATTTAGAAAACGAGGAGGAAGTAGAGGTTGAAGAGACAAGGACTTCATCACCACCACCACCTGAGGAACATCAGGCAGGCAACTGTTTCTATTTTGATATCTGCGGAATAGAGCCTAATTCAACAGTAACACAAGGCAAGCCCCGGTGCATTTGCCACCTCCTTGTTCCTTTTAAAATCTTTCTCACTTGCTTGATGCATTAGGTGATAGGAGTTGTGTGCTAAACCCATTCCTGCATTTCCTTCCTTAGATTTGAGTACTTCTCCTTAAATCCCTATTTTACAAAAGGTTTTTCTTATGCTTAGCCCTGCTCTAGCAAAACAAAATGTTTTGTTTTCACAAAAGGTGATGTTGCAAAGTGGGTGGGATGTTTTCGAAAATAAAACTTGATGGTGGATCCATCATGGCCATGATGGGTTCAACATCGGAAAAGATGTACCTCTGCCAGGTACCAAACTTTGGGTTTGAAATGATTAAGCTGAGACCGGGCAGGTGACTTGCACGAGAAGAGAGTCTCGGTGTAGTGTCTCCGTCTGAGTCGATTAAGGACCATGTCGATGTAGGCTTGATGACCGAGGACCCTTTAACTGGTCACATGCCTCGTCATGGGTAAGCTTTGCCTCGGGCAGACTAATACCAGAATAAGATAACACGCAATGGGAGTGGAGAGATGGCGAGAGTAGCGTGTACCCTCCGTGGCAAGAGGCTGGATGGTGGTGTATCTATGCTCTCGGTTGGTGTGAACCTGATCTGGTCTTAAGAACCCCGGTGGCGAGTTGACATATGCAAGGGTTAAGTGCTACATATGTCGTGTGATTGGAGATCCCTAGCTGAGTATAATCGATTTGGATCGCCGTAACTTCACGGACATGAAGACTTGGTCACTGACCTATACGTAGAAATCCAGTAAAGATGAAGGGTTGTTAAGAAATTGGCTAGTGCAGGTCAAGTGATTGAACTAGGGTAGCAAGAACTCTAGTTGCATGTAATTTTACTTAACTTCACAAATAAAACTGGATTTTTAAGGATCCACTATTAGTAAGCATTTCTACAAACAGAGTCATTGATTATTGATAAGCCTTATCTTGACTCCCTTAAAGCCAACATATCCTTGAGAGTCTTTTACTTTGTCGGGTAAGTCTTGCGAAAGTACACTTCGTACTCAGGGCTTTGTCCCATGTTGTTTTAGGTGAGGAAGCAACAAACTTTTGTTGCTTCTGTTCAAAGGTGGTACCAAAAGAAGAGAACCAAGACTAAAGCTACGGGAGGAAAGGTCCTCCGTTAAAAACTTTTTACTACTTATTCGGGAGGGGTTTTTGCCTCCCATGGTTTGTAATAATATTACTCAGCACTCATATATTATGTTCTGGTCTGTAACTATATAACTCTGTCTTACTTTTCAATAAAAGTAAGTTATTGTAACTGCTTCCGTATCTCCGATGAATTGTAATGTCTGTGTGACGGGTGAAACGCTCTTGGGAAGGTAAGGAATTCAGATACCGAACTTCTCAAGTGATTAGGTGCACCTGCAGGGTTGTCTGAGGTCCGTTGGACAAGGACAACTGTAGGTGGGCCTAATGACTTGGGAGGTTATGTCACAATGATGATCCCGTTTTGGTGCTTAATGCCAAAGGGGGAGAAATTAAGGCCAAAGCAAATGGATCAGCTACCACTTGTGAATTTCAAAAATAATAGAGTTAGAATTTTTGATTTATCCAAAGTACTCTTATTGCAAAATTTGGTCTCTTGTGGGGAGAATTTTGATTATGGGAAAGGGGGGGGGGGTTTGGCACTTGATCAATTTTACTCTTGAAATAACTCTTTATGTGCCCAAACAAGTGTGTTTGACTTAGAGATAGGAAAATGAATTTGATTCAGAAAAACAAACCAAGTGGTGGCAAAGAGCGATCCAAATATGCCAAATTATAGTCAAAAACAATTTGGTCTTCAATTGCATTGATGTTGCACTTCTTTTGGTTGCTTTTGGTTGTGTTGGCATAAATCACCAAAAAGGGGGAGATTGAAAGGGAAATGTGCCTTTGGGCCATTTCTATAATGTTTTGGTGATTAAGTGCCCAACACATATTCTTTAAGTTCTTATGTGTCAAGTAAAGTAAGAAGTACAAATCAAAGAAAAAAGGTACGTTTCTAGACTTAGTACATTGTTTTGAGTACTAATGTGTTTTGTCTAAGTGCTAGAAACAGTGAGAAAAGAATTGGAAAAAGAGTTGGCTATGTGCAGCTAACTCCAACTCGACTTGGCACAACGGACAGTGTCTGGTGCGCCAGGCCGGTCCACATGAACTCGCCGCTCTCAGGAATCAACGGCGGCATACGACTATAATTCATCGGACTGTCTGGTGAGCCAACGGTCGCTAGCGCCAATGGTCGACCGCGCAATCCACGGGCGACGCGTGGCCCGCAGCAACGGTCGGTTGGGCACACCGGACTGTTCGGTGTGCACCGGACAGTGTCCGGTGCGCGAACCGACCCTGAGGACCAACGGTCGAATGCGCCAGAAAAGGAAGGAGATCGCGCACCGGACTGTCCGGTGCACCACCCGACAGAAGGCAAGTTTGGCCTTCCAAGTTGGCCTCCAACGGCTCCTAGCTGCCTTGGGGCTATAAAAGGGACCCCTAGGCGCATGGAGGAGTAACCCAAGCATTCACTAAGCATCCTAAGACTCCAAGACTCCAACTCCACGCATTCGATTCTTTGTGTTAGCGATTTGAGCTGCATTTGAGTCGTGAACTCCGTGTGTTGTGTTTCGAGCTCAAGTCGTGACTTGTGTGTGTGGTTGTGCTGCGTATTTGAGTCTTGTGTGTGTTGCACTTCCTAACCTTACTCTTGTGTGTTCTTTGTGATCAATATTGTAAGGGCGAGAGGCTCCAACTTGTGGAGATTCCTCGCAAATGGGAAGAATACTATAAGGAAGAAAGTCGTGGTATTCAAGTCGATCATTGGATCACTTGAAAGGGGTTGAGTGCAACCCTCGTCCATTAGGACGCCACAACGTGGAAGTAGGCAAGTGTTACTTGGCCGAACCACGGGATAAAAATCATGTGTCTCTTGTGATTGTTTTGTCCACAAGAACTCGTCTCTCAACCACTTAGCCGTACTAACACTTTAAATTAAGTTTTTGTGGCTATTAGTGTTTGATTTTACAGGATCACCTATTCACCCCCCCTCTAGGTGCTCTCAGCAGGGAGGTGCTACCAAGCAAGGTGGCACAAATAGAAGCTGCCGGGCTAAATGAAGATGAAATGGCACTCATCATCAAACGCTTCAAGACCGCACTCAAAGGACGCAAAGAGTACCCCTCCAAGAACAAAACAAGGGGAAAGCGCTCCTGCTTCAAATGCGGTAAGACTGGTCATTTCATTGCTCAATGCCCCGATAATGACAATGACTAGGAATAAGAAAAGATCGGGAAGAGGGAGAAGAAGAAGGTTTACAAGAAGGCGAAGGGTGAGGCACATCTGGGAAAAGAATGGGATTCAGACTGCTCTTCATCTGACTCCGATGATGAAGGACTGGCAGCCTCAGCCTTCAACAAGTCTTCGCTCTTCCCCAATGAATGCCACACCTGCCTCATGGCTAAGGAGAAAAAGGTACATATTCGAGATTCCCCTAAGTACTCTTCTTCTAGTGATGAGGAATCTTCCGATGATGAAGTAGATTACTCTAGTTTATTTAAAGGTTTAGATAGAGCAAAAGTAGAGAAAATCAATGAATTGATTGATGCTCTAAATGAAAAAGATAGACTGCTAGAAAAGCAAGAGGATATTTTGTATGAAGAACATGACAAATTTGTTAGTGTACAAAAATCTCTTGCTTTAGAAATTAAAAGAAATGAAGTCCTATCCTCTGATTTGTCTGCTTGCCATGAATCTGTCTCTAGTTTAAGGAGTTTAAATGCTGAATTAAATACTAAGCTAGAGGAAGTTAATAAATCTAGTTCATGTGTAGAGCATGTTGTTATTTGTAATAGATGTAAGGATTTTGATGTTGATGCATGTGATGAACATCTTATTTCTATCACCAAATTGAATGATGAAGTGGCAAGTCTTAATGCTCAACTTAAGACTTGCAAAAGTGATTTTGATAAATTAAAGTTTGCTAGGGATGCCTACACTGTTGGTAGACACCCCTCAATTAAGGATGGACTTGGTTTTCGAAGGGAAACCAAGAACTTAACAAGCCAAAAGGCTCCCATTCTCAACAAGGAGAAAGGGAAGGCTCCTATGGCAAGTAGTCCTCAAAGGAACCATGCTTTCATTTATAATAGGAAAATTGCTAGTAGTTCCAATTATAACAAGAGCTATGTTCATACTGCTTACAATGATTCACATGCTATGGTTGCCTCTAGCTCTAATTTTGTGCATGGTAAAAATAGGCCTAGGAAAAATCATGTTGTGCATCATGTGCCTAAGAAAATGTGTAATGAACCTACTACTGTTTTTTATGCTTGCAACACTTCTTTTGTACTTTCATGTAAGAATGAAAAAGTGGTTGCTAGGAAGTTGGGATCCAAATGCAAGGGAGACAAGACTTGTATTTGGGTTCCAAAAATTATTGTGACTAACCTTGTAAGACCCAACAAGAGTTGGGTACCTAAAACCCAAGCTTAAATTCCTTGCAGGTTTATGCATCCGGGGGCTCAAGTTGGATTATCGACAGCGAATGCACAAACCACATGACAAGGGAGAAGATGTTCACCTCCTACGTCAAGAACAAGGATTCCAGGATACGATCATCTTTGGAGATGGGAGCCAAGGCAAGGTCAAAGGCTTGGGCAAGATAGCCATCACCAACGAGCACTCCATATCGAATGTATTTCTAGTAGAGTCGCTTGGTTACAACTTTCTGTCTGTAAGTCAATTGTGTCACATGGGTTACAATTGTCTTTTTACAAACGTTGATGTATCTGTCTTCAGAAGGAGTGATGGTTCATTAGCTTTTAAGGGTGTATTAGATGGCAAACTCTACTTAGTTGATTTTTTGAAAGAGGAGGCCGATCTAGATGCATGCTTAATAGCTAAGACTAGTATGGGTGGGCTATGGCATCGCCGTCTAACACATGTTGGGATGAAGAACCTTCATAAACTTCTAAAGGGAGAACATGTGTTAGGACTAACCAATGTTTGTTTCGAGAAAGATAGACCTTGTGCAGCTTGTCAGGCAGGGAAACAGGTGGGTAGCACTCATCACAGCAAGAATGTGATGACAACATCAAGACCACTGGAGCTTCTTCACATGTACCTTTTCGGACCCGTTGCCTACCTTAGCATCGGGGGAAGTAAGTATGGTCTTGTAATTGTTGATAATTTTTCCCGCTTCACTTGGTTGTTCTTTTTGCAGGATAAATCAGAAACCCAAGGGACCCTAAAGCGCTTTCTAAGGAGGGCTCAAAATGAATTTGAGCTCAAGGTGAAAAAGATAAGAAGCGACAACGGGTCCGAGTTCAAGAATCTGCAAGTGGAGGAGTACCTTGAGGAAGAAGGCGTCAAGCACGAGTTCTCCGCTCCCTACACACCACAACAAAACAATGTGGTAGAATGGAAGAACAGGACGCTCATCGACATGGCGAGAACGATGCTTGGAGAATTCAAGATGCCCGAGTGGTTTTGGTCGGAAGCTATGACCACATCTTGCCACGCCATAAACCGGCTCTACCTACATCGCCTTCTCAAGAAGACTTCGTATGAACTCCTTACCAGTAACAAACCCAACGTTTCTTACTTTCATGTATTTGGGAGCAAATGTTACATTCTGGTGAAGAAAGGTAGACATTCTAAATTTGCTCCCAAGGCAGTAGAAGGGTTTTTACTAGGGTATGACTCAAATACAAAGGCGTATAGAGTATTCAACAAATCACCGGGTTTGGTTGAAGTCTCTAGCAACGTTGTATTTGATGAGACTAATGGTTCTCCAAGAGAGCAAGTTGATCTTGATGACATAGATGAAGATGATGTTCCGACGGCCGCAATGCGCATGATGGCGATAGGTGATGTGCGACCACAGGAACAACAAGAGCAAGATCAGCCATCTTCCTCCACAGTGGTGCATCCTCCAACTCAAGATGATGGACAGGTTCCTCAAGAAGAGGCGCGTGATCAAGGGGAGCACAAGAAGAACAAGTTATGGAGGAAGAAGCACCACGGGTCCCTCCAACTCAAGTCCGAGCAACGATCCAAAGAAATCACCCCGTCAACCAGATTCTGGGTGACATAGGCAAGGGAATAACTACTCGCTCAAGATTAGCTAACTTTTGTGAGCATTACTCGTTTGTCTCTTCTATTGAGCCTTTCAGGGTAGAAGAGGACTTGCAGGATCCGGATTGGGTGTTGGCCATGCAGGAAGAGCTCAACAACTTCAAGAGAAATAAAGTTTGGAGCCTGGTGCCACGTCCAAAGCAAAATGTTGTGGGAACCAAGTGGGTGTTCCGCAACAAGCAAGACGAGCATGGGGTGGTGACAAGAAACAAGGCTCGACTTGTGGCAAAAGGTTATGCCCAAGTCGCAGGTTTGGATTTCGAGGAGACTTTCGCTCCTGTGGCTACGCTAGAGTCTATTCGAATTTTATTAGCCTATGCCGCTCACCACTCTTTCAGGTTGTTTCAAATGGACGTAAAGAGCGCTTTCTGAAAGGGAAATAGGCTTACACCTTTTCCCAAATGATTTTGGTAGTTGAATTGCCCAACACAAATAAATGGACTAACTAGTTTGCTCTAGATTATAAGTTCTACAGGTGCCAAAGGTTCACAACAAACCAATAAAATGTCCAAGAAAGGGTTCAAATAAAAAGAGCAAAAGACAACCGAAGGCTGCCCTGTTCTGGCACACCGGACTGTCCGGTGTGCCATCGGACAGTGTCCAGTGCACCACCGGATAGTGTTCGGTGCACCAGGGTGGATCAACTCCAACTTGCTAGCTTCGGGTTTTCTGGGAGCCACTTGTAACACCCCAGGTGTTTATATTCCGCTCGACAACGAGTACGGATTTAAGCACGTGATATCACTGAATAAGACGGACACTAAGGTCTAATTATTTTCGCCTATCGCGATTTTAATATCGCATCTGTTCCATTTGCCGCGAGCGCGACATCGTTTGGATTTTTCTCTGTCCGGGCTCTTCTGAATTTTTTTGTGATGTTCGGAACATCGTTGTTCCAAAAATCGGTACGTCCGGTGATTAGTTAAATCCATCGCTCGTGCGATTCCGAATTCGGAAGCCCGATCCACTCAAATAATTTTTATCCACAAACCAATTTATTTAGAACTCGACGAAAGAAGTTTTCGGAACAAATTACTAGAGCCGGGATCAGTTTAATCCTATTTGTCTCATTTATCGTCACCAGTAAAATTTTGGTCCAACTAAATTAGATCACGCCCAAATCCTAATACCAAAACCCGGAAGTCTGAAATTTGTTTCGCTAAAATAAATAAGCTTCAGATGAAACCTGTTGGTTTCGATTAAATCGAACCATATCACCAGTATCGTCGACCCGTTTTGTGGTGATTTGACCCATTGTATATTGCTAAAATAATACAAAATCATTTGATTCCAAAGTATTTGCCAAATCAAAACCGTGTTATAAGTACTGTTAATCCTTTTGTTGTCGCTAAAAATCCCGATCCAAAATATCTGTGACCTCTAAAAAAGAGAAGAAAAAGAAAGAAAACAGCAATAAAAATATCTACGTCGTCCTCATCCTTTGAATTTTGCTACTGTCCGGGGATATTTTTTTGTCACTGCCCAGCAGTCGTCTTCATCCTGTGAAGATTTTTCCTTCTGTCGTCGTTATCCTGAGCCGCTTTGTGCTTGGGAAAAAAAAATATCCCAGACTCCTATCGCCGCTTCTTGCCTCTCCCCATTACCGACGCTCTTCCTCAAAACTTGCCAGCCACCGTCCCCTCCTCCTGGTGGTGCCGAGCTCCTTCTTCTCTGCTCAGATCTCTGATTCCCGCCTTGGCCGAGCGTTTTCTTCAGCTCCCAGGTCGACCTTCTCTCGCGCTCGGCTTCTGCTCGTCGGACCCCGTCCCGAGCTCGCCCCCGTGGCGTCTAGCAGAGTTTCTCCTCGCCGACGCTGCTCCTTCCTGCCCCAGCGTCTGCTGCGAGCTCGCCAGGTTGCCCGTGCTCGCGGCGCCCTCTGCTCAAGCTCGTCGTCCTGCGCCGTCAGTCGACCTCGCCGTGAAGCCTGGCCGGTGCGGTGGTAGCGCCCAGCCCATGTGTCTGGTGCCTCTACCTGCTCAGGTTTGGTGACCGTGTCCCCTGGTTCTTGAAGTTTGTCGCTGTCCCTGCTTGCCTTGGCACAGTTGAGTCCGACCACCACCCCCATGTCGACGGTGCCCTCGATTCGTTGGTGCCCAGGCGTGCATCCTCTGCACCGGCTATTCTCGCCCAAATTCACCCCTGCACTTGGTCCTCGTCAAGGATACGTCGCCCTCCACTCGGTTCATGGCGCTCGGCGTCCTGCGCTTGCCACCACGCCAATTGTGTTGTCTTCAACCTCTGTGCCTTAGTCTGTGGTCGTCGTTGCCTAGCTGCGAAGTGCTCAGTCTCTACCTCCGTTTTCTCTCCCTGTCCGACCAGGGACACCTCGTCATCGACTTGCTTCGCTGGACGGCGCGCTCGTCCATGGTCGCAATCACCCATCTCCACCTTGCTTGGTCTGTGCGCGCTGCTGTCCAGTGCTCCTCCCTCACCGGCCGTCGAACTCGTCCAGCCATGGCGCTCGCTGAGGCCACCTTCTAAGCTGACCAGACCTGCCCCCATAGCACACTCGCCCGCCCTGCTGTCGTCTGCTGTGGATGCTCAGCCTGCAGGCGCTTGTGCTTTGCTGGTCGCTTATAATTTCATCCAGCCACGTCTACGGCACCTTGACCTCCTTGTTTGTGCCCCTCGACCCGGCTCTGCTCATGTGTCGTGCGCGCGCTTCCTCTGGCTGCACGTCGGATATGTGCTCATCTTCCGTTGTGTGCGCCTGCTCGTCAAATTGGGGAACCAGCAGCCCCTTCTCCTCCTCGTCAATCCACGCCGCGTCCGCGTCGTGTCCGTCGATTCCGACGATCTATCTTCCAGTTACGCGCCACTTGTGTTGTGCCCCGAAGCTCCCTGCCGTGCGCTTGCCAGCTCGGATTTCGCCAGCTGCCGTTCTCTAACCCGTGTGCCGGTCGGCGTCGTGGAGTTTAAGTTTGATCGGCTCGTCAGTCACGCTCGCCAGATATTCGATCGAGGACTCCAGCTAAAGGCCGTCGTTGTTCAGGCAACTCCCAAATTGAATTGAGATGTGGTGAGCTGATTCGCTATTTTTACTATTGATTTTATGATCGTAAAATAAGACACTACGTATGCGTATACGATTAAGTTAGAAATACCAGTAAGGCGAGGTGTGCTTCGAGAAGTTTAGTTGCCGAATATATTCGAACTAGTTCTATTTGTAGAATATAGTATTTCGGTGACACGTAGGTTAAATTTAGTATTTTAAAATGTCTAGACAATAATATTGTTAGTATTACTATTAACGAATTATAATTGTTTAATAAAATTAAATTGGTTCTTGGGAAGCAAGGTGGTATAATTTATAAAGCGGGGGATGAATTTAGCATTTAACCAATTAGCTAATGAGTTGTGTTTAGGCTGATTATGTTTAATGTGTTGTTCGTAATGTTTGCGTTAGGTTCGTATAATTTAGAAAAGCGTAATTATTACACGTAGTGGTATATCGATAACTAGTATTTCCGTATAAACTTGTACAACGCCTTGCCACTAGGTGTTTAATACGCTATCGTATAGCGCTATTTAGATTTGTGCTATTCTTGTTTATATGCATTCATGTGCATCGTGCATCTCAATTAGGTACGATAATTGATCGCGTGATGCGGAAGACAAGCCAAGTCGACCCCAAGCGCGGGCTAATCCGCAGGATAATGCAGATGGATAACCTGATCAAGTACCAAGACAAAGGCTGCTCGTCAAGCGAAAGTCGTCTAACAACACTAACCTAGTGTTACCCAGGCAAGCCCCGGTGCATTTGCCACCTTCCTTGATGTTTTTAAAATCTTTCTCACTTGCTTGCTGCATTAGGTGATAGGAGTTGATTGATTAAATAATTCCTGCATTACCTTCCTTGATCTTGATTACCCTCCTTGAAATCCTGTTTTTACAAAAAGGTTTTACTATGCTTAGTATTGCTTTAGAAAAACAAAAGGATTTGTTTTACAAAAGATGTTTGGCAAAGTGGGAGGGATGTTTTCGAAAATAAAACTTGATGGTGAATCCATCATGGCCGTGATGGATTCAACATCGGAAAAGATGTACCTCTGCCAGGTACCAAACTTTGGGTTTGAAATGATTAAGCTGAGACCGGGCGGGTGACTTGCACGAGAAGAGAGTCTCGGTGTAGTGTCTCCGTCTGAGTCGATTAAGGACCTTGTCGATGTAGGCCTGCTGACCGAGGACCCTTTAACTGGTCACATGCCTCGTCATGGGTAAGCCTTGCCTCGGGCAGACTAAGGCCGGAATAAGATAACACGAAATGGGAGTGGAGCGGTGGCGAGAGTAGCGTGTACCCTCCGTGGCAAGAGGCTGGACGGTGGTGTATCTGTGCTCTCGGTTTGCGTGAACCTGATCCGGTCTTAAGAACCCCGGTGGCGGGTTGACATATGCAAGGGTTAAGTGCTACATATGTCGTGTGATTGGAGATCCTCAGCTGAGTATAATCGATTCGGATCGCCGTACCTCCGCGGTTATGGAGACTTGGCCACTGACTTACACGTAGCAATCCAGTAAAGATGAAGGGTTGATAAGAAATTGGCTAGTGCAGGTCAAGTGCTTGAACTAGGGTAGGCAGAACTCTAGATGCAGGTAATTTTACCTAACTTGACAATAAAATTGGATTTTAAGGATCCACTCCTAGTAAGCTTTTCTGCAAAACAGAGTCTTTGATTCTTGATAAGCCATACCTTGACTCCCTTAAGCCAGCATACCCTTGAGAGTCTTTTCCTTAGTCGGGTAAGTCTTGCTGAGTAATTCCATACTCAGGGTTTTATTCCCTGTTGTTTTTCAGGTTCTAACCTTGTGCTGCTGTGATGGTGTTAAGTGCCGGTGGGCTCGGCCTTCTTATAAGTCTAAGTAACCCTTCTATACTTCTTATTGAGGATGGTCACTTGAGCTAGCATATATTTCAAACTAAACTTTTATAATCACTCCGATAAAATAATATAAAATTTTTGTAACTTGTAAAATTTGGTAATAGTATTTCCGCTGCAAAAAAAAATGTTGTGTGTGTGATTTGTGTTACTTAATCCCGCGGTTCTGGTTGAAAGTGGTTTATCCGATGTCCTTGGGGCAATCGGACAGATCCTGTTGAGTTATCTGGTGCACATGCATGGCTGTCTGAGGTCTTTGGAACAAGGGCAGGTGCATGTGGGCCCAATAACTTGGAGGTTCTGCCACAGGCTGGTATCGGAGCTGGATTAAGTATATACAGTCACATACTTATTTTCAAAACAAAAGTTTTGGTTTAAGAAAACCTATTTTCAACTAAACACATTATTTGGCTTTGAAAAACAGATTTGAAAAACTATAATGCTAGCGACATCCTCTATTAAGCCCTAAGTTAAGGACTATTAGGTGGCTTAGTTCAAAATCATAACCCATAACCGGGTGGGTATTGCATACATGTGTATTGTTATTTTTGAGGCCATTCAGTTTTGAATGGATCGACGCTCAGGTAAGGTGAGTTGTGAGAGCATGACCGAACAACCGTCGGTCTAGGGAAGAGTATAAAAAGCGCTTGATTATATACATGTTACACATATGTATATATGAAGGCTGCGATATTGAGTATTTAATTTTTTGGGATTCAGTACCCCATGGATGTGTATGGGTATACAGACATGGGAATACTGAGAAGTGTAATGTACTTGTAACGACGCACCTACGCTCAGGTAAGAAGGTGAGTTACCATAATGAGTTGCCCTATGGTTAAAGTGTGGCAACGGCGCCTATGCGTGGCTCGGCGCTTAATGATGAGCTGGCCTCCATATAGCAATATATGGAGTATAAACTGTGATAAACTGTCATGTGTGACTTGCATCATTGGGAATTGGGCTGTAATGGATTTTTCTGCAGGTACACTAACCTCGAAAACGTATGTGTAGTTGACGACTAGCAAAATACCGTGAGAGCTATACGTATGCCACTGATATAGAACGCTATTGCCACATTATGTTGGCAAAATCAGTGAGGACGCATAGGACGAGCATGCATCCTGATTGTTGCATCATGTTTGTCACCTATACACCTAAAATGCTTCTCTCATCTTTATTCTAGTAACCATTGATTGTAGATAATGTGGTGTAATGCTTAATTATGAACTTCGATGAAATAGGTGTCCTCCGTTCTTTAGGTAATCTGTTTAGGTGTTATATGTATTTTGCCCTAGTGCTTGATGTGTCGATAGAAGGTTAGTAACTTGTTTGCTTAAACCCAGAATTAGGCCATGTTCTTATTTAGTGAACCATGACCCAAATTTGAATTTTCCCTTATCATTCCCTGACCCAACTCATGCAAATGAATGCTTAGATAATCTCTTTATTGGACCTAAGATGTACTCGGATTTCAATCAAGGATATTAAGTCTGTGTTCTTGGCAATTGACTTGTAACCCCCTTAGTGGTCATGTTTTCATCTTAGATCCTGCCCTTGCTTAGTTGATACAGGTTGAGGTCTCTATTGTGTTTGGCCTCTCCTTGCGGATTATCTTGTCGCTTTATCAACCTAACCTAGGAAAGTCATGTCTGATCATTTTCTTGAGTTAGATGCCTTTGGTTTCCCCATATCTATCAAAGGCATACCAACTTAATATTATGACTGTTTTCCCTCCGTATCTAATCAGATACTAATCCTTGACCTTGTGATCTCTACGATGGGCATAGAAATATGCTTAGGGCTGAATTAACAGTTTCCCATCGTACTCCTTCCAACAAGTTTATGTTATGGCCATACCTTGTTCGTTTCATCAGGCCATGATCTATCTGGTCTCTCATGTGTGGTCTTATTTCTTTTGATCTTGGTAGTGACTACTCATACCCGTTCCCTTTACATCCTTTGTGTAAAGGTGAAGCCTTGGAGCTTTTTAGTGTCGAGAGACAACTGATTAGCTCTCAAAATGGAGATTGGATTTCCCCTATCACTGTGATGCAGGAGTTTGTTCATTCGCTCTCTTATTTAACTCATATATTTCCAAAACAAGTCAGTTCCTCCCGCACGGAAGAAATGAAAGAACAACCTGACCAAATGGATTTGTACCCAAATGCACGACCTTTTGCTAGCAAATGTGAACTCTCAACCCTTGGCTTACCGATGGTACTGAGAGGACTTGCTCGATGTCAAAAGTAGTTTAACGAGTTGGTTTTACTAACTTGTAACTGCATTGTGAACAAAGGTTGAGCTTAGAGATCGATTTGTCGAGTTATCTAAACTCCCTTTGGTTCAAACCATTCTAAGACAAGTACTTACACAGATCAAGTTAAGTCAACTAGAAACCACCTAGTCATCGCTCTAGTCATGCCTCGATTACCTCGTGTGTGCTTTTCCAGCATGTGTGATCAAGTCGAACTGTAACTAGTGCTGGATAAAATGGACTGATCGTAAAGTCCGTATCTACAGACCCCTCCGCTAGTGATTCTCTAGAATCTATACCATCTTTTGTGGACTTGAATTCTCGGGTTAACCACATGTTAACCGCGACAGTATTCGACATCCACCCCCGTCTCGTGTGCTATGAGCTTACCGTGACCACTTGTTGGTAACCTCTTTCTGTGTGTTTTACCCAAGATGGTGCATCTGATTCTGTTTGGGGAAAATCGCGTATTTGCCGCTCGCTCAACAGACTCAGATAGTACAGTGTCATCAGAAAAAGCAAACTGCACACATGGAACCTTATGTGTTTCTCTGGCAGCCAGTGTCTCTATTGGTGGACATTTCTAAATTTTGCCTAAGACGATACATGTTATGTCCACTAGAGAAACCACATTCTGAGACACTCGCTTTTGCTTGGAATTGTCTTATGATTGCCGCTGATATGGACATGGGTTACATACTTCTCTACCCTTAGAAGTCTTTCGCTCCAAATCTCGGGACGAGATTCTTTTAAGGGGGGAGGGCTGTAACACCCCAGGTGTTTATATTCCGCTCGACAACGAGTACGGATTTAAGCACGTGATATCACTGAATAAGACGGACACTAAGGTCTAATTATTTTCGCCTATCGCGATTTTAATATCGCATCTGTTCCATTTGCCGCGAGCGCGACATCGTTTGGATTTTTCTCTGTCCGGGCTCATCTGAATTTTTTTGTGATGTTCGGAACATCGTTGTTCCAAAAATCGGTACGTCCGGTGATTAGTTAAATCCATCGCTCGTGCGATTCCGAATTCGGAAGCCCGATCCACTCAAATAATTTTTATCCACAAACCAATTTATTTAGAACTCGACGAAAGAAGTTTTCGGAACAAATTACTAGAGCCGGGATCAGTTTAATCCTATTTGTCTCATTTATCGTCACCAGTAAAATTTTGGTCCGACTAAATTAGATCACGCCCAAATCCTAATACCAAAACCCGGAAGTCTGAAATTTGTTTCGCTAAAATAAATAAGCTTCAGATGAAACCTGTTGGTTTCGATTAAATCGAACCATATCACCAGTATCGTCGACCCGTTTTGTGGTGATTTGACCCATTGTATATTGCTAAAATAATACAAAATCATTTGATTCCAAAGTATTTGCCAAATCAAAACCGTGTTATAAGTACTGTTAATCCTTTTGTTGTCGCTAAAAATCCCGATCCAAAATATCTGTGACCTCTAAAAAAAGAGAAGAAAAAGAAAGAAAACAGCAATAAAAATATCTACGTCGTCCTCATCCTTTGAATTTTGCTACTGTCCGGGGATATTTTTTTGTCACCGCCCAGCAGTCGTCTTCATCCTGTGAAGATTTTTCCTTCTGTCGTCGTTATCCTGAGCCGCTTTGTGCCTGGGAAAAAAAAATATCCCAGACTCCTATCGCCGCTTCTTGCCTCTCCCCATTACCGACGCTCTTCCTCAAAACTTGCCAGCCACCGTCCCCTCCTCCTGGTGGTGCCGAGCTCCTTCTTCTCTGCTCAGATCTCTGATTCCCGCCTTGGCCGAGCGTTTTCTTCAGCTCCCAGGTCGACCTTCTCTCGCGCTCGGCTTCTGCTCGTCGGACCCCGTCCCGAGCTCGCCCCCGTGGCGTCCAGCAGAGTTTCTCCTCGCCGACGCTGCTCCTTCCTGCCCCAGCGTCTGCTGCGAGCTCGCCAGGTTGCCCGTGCTCGCGGCGCCCTCTGCTCAAGCTCGTCGTCCTGCGCCGTCAGTCGACCTCGCCGTGAAGCCTGGCCGGTGCGGTGGTAGCGCCCAGCCCATGTGTCTGGTGCCTCTACCTGCTCAAGTTTGGTGACCGTGTCCCCTGGTTCTTGAAGTTTGTCGCTGTCCCTGCTTGCCTTGGCACAGTTGAGTCCGACCACCACCCCCATGTCGACGGTGCCCTCGATTCGTTGGTGCCCAGGCGTGCATCCTCTGCACCGGCTATTCTCGCCCAAATTCACCCCTGCACTTGGTCCTCGTCAAGGATACGTCGCCCTCCACTCGGTTCATGGCGCTCGGCGTCCTGCGCTTGCCACCACGCCAATTGTGTTGTCTTCAACCTCTGTGCCTTAGTCTGTGGTCGTCGTTGCCTAGCTGCGAAGTGCTCAGTCTCTACCTCCGTTTTCTCTCCCTGTCCGACCAGGGACACCTCGTCATCGACTTGCTTCGCTGGACGGCGCGCTCGTCCATGGTCGCAATCACCCATCTCCACCTTGCTTGGTCTGTGCGCGCTGCTGTCCAGTGCTCCTCCCTCACCGGCCGTCGAACTCGTCCAGCCATGGCGCTCGCTGAGGCCACCTTCTAAGCTGACCAGACCTGCCCCCATAGCACACTCGCCCGCCCTGCTGTCGTCTGCTGTGGATGCTCAGCCTGCAGGCGCTTGTGCTTTGCTGGTCGCTTATAATTTCATCCAGCCACGTCTACGGCACCTTGACCTCCTTGTTTGTGCCCCTCGACCCGGCTCTGCTCATGTGTCGTGCGCGCGCTTCCTCTGGCTGCACGTCGGATATGTGCTCATCTTCCGTTGTGTGCGCCTGCTCGTCAAATTGGGGAACCAGCAGCCCCTTCTCCTCCTCGTCAATCCACGCCGCGTCCGCGTCGTGTCCGTCGATTCCGACGATCTATCTTCCAGTTACGCGCCACTTGTGTTGTGCCCCGAAGCTCCCTGCCGTGCGCTTGCCAGCTCGGATTTCGCCAGCTGCCGTTCTCTAACCCGTGTGCCGGTCGGCGTCGTGGAGTTTTAGTTTGATCGGCTCGTCAGTCACGCTCGCCAGATATTCGATCGAGGACTCCAGCTAAAGGCCGTCGTTGTTCAGGCAACTCCCAAATTGAATTGAGATGTGGTGAGCTGATTCGCTATTTTTACTATTGATTTTATGATCGTAAAATAAGACACTACGTATGCGTATACGATTAAGTTAGAAATACCAGTAAGGCGAGGTGTGCTTCGAGAAGTTTAGTTGCCGAATATATTCGAACTAGTTCTATTTGTAGAATATAGTATTTCGGTGACACGTAGGTTAAATTTAGTATTTTAAAATGTCTAGACAATAATATTGTTAGTATTACTATTAACGAATTATAATTGTTTAATAAAATTAAATTGGTTCTTGGGAAGCAAGGTGGTATAATTTATAAAGCGGGGGATGAATTTAGCATTTAACCAATTAGCTAATGAGTTGTGTTTAGGCTGATTATGTTTAATGTGTTGTTCGTAATGTTTGCGTTAGGTTCGTATAATTTAGAAAAGCGTAATTATTACACGTAGTGGTATATCGATAACTAGTATTTCCGTATAAACTTGTACAACGCCTCGCCACTAGGTGTTTAATACGCTATCGTATAGCGCTATTTAGATTTGTGCTATTCTTGTTTATATGCATTCATGTGCATCGTGCATCTCAATTAGGTACGATAATTGATCGCGTGATGCGGAAGACAAGCCAAGTCGACCCCAAGCGCGGGCTAATCCGCAGGATAATGCAGATGGATAACCTGATCAAGTACCAAGACAAAGGCTGCTCGTCAAGCGAAAGTCGTCTAACAACACTAACCTAGTGTTACCCAGGCAAGCCCCGGTGCATTTGCCACCTTCCTTGATGTTTTTAAAATCTTTCTCACTTGCTTGCTGCATTAGGTGATAGGAGTTGATTGATTAAATAATTCCTGCATTACCTTCCTTGATCTTGATTACCCTCCTTGAAATCCTGTTTTTACAAAAAGGTTTTACTATGCTTAGTATTGCTTTAGAAAAACAAAAGGATTTGTTTTACAAAAGATGTTTGGCAAAGTGGGAGGGATGTTTTCGAAAATAAAACTTGATGGTGAATCCATCATGGCCGTGATGGATTCAACATCGGAAAAGATGTACCTCTGCCAGGTACCAAACTTTGGGTTTGAAATGATTAAGCTGAGACCGGGCGGGTGACTTGCACGAGAAGAGAGTCTCGGTGTAGTGTCTCCGTCTGAGTCGATTAAGGACCTTGTCGATGTAGGCCTGCTGACCGAGGACCCTTTAACTGGTCACATGCCTCGTCATGGGTAAGCCTTGCCTCGGGCAGACTAAGGCCGGAATAAGATAACACGAAATGGGAGTGGAGCGGTGGCGAGAGTAGCGTGTACCCTCCGTGGCAAGAGGCTGGACGGTGGTGTATCTGTGCTCTCGGTTTGCGTGAACCTGATCCGGTCTTAAGAACCCCGGTGGCGGGTTGACATATGCAAGGGTTAAGTGCTACATATGTCGTGTGATTGGAGATCCTCAGCTGAGTATAATCGATTCGGATCGCCGTACCTCCGCGGTTATGGAGACTTGGCCACTGACTTACACGTAGCAATCCAGTAAAGATGAAGGGTTGATAAGAAATTGACTAGTGCAGGTCAAGTGCTTGAACTAGGGTAGGCAGAACTCTAGATGCAGGTAATTTTACCTAACTTGACAATAAAATTGGATTTTAAGGATCCACTCCTAGTAAGCTTTTCTGCAAAACAGAGTCTTTGATTCTTGATAAGCCATACCTTGACTCCCTTAAGCCAGCATACCCTTGAGAGTCTTTTCCTTAGTCGGGTAAGTCTTGCTGAGTAATTCCATACTCAGGGTTTTATTCCCTGTTGTTTTTCAGGTTCTAACCTTGTGCTGCTGTGATGGTGTTAAGTGCCGGTGGGCTCGGCCTTCTTATAAGTCTAAGTAACCCTTCTATACTTCTTATTGAGGATGGTCACTTGAGCTAGCATATATTTCAAACTAAACTTTTATAATCACTCCGATAAAATAATATAAAATTTTTGTAACTTGTAAAATTTGGTAATAGTATTTCCGCTGCAAAAAAAAATGTTGTGTGTGTGATTTGTGTTACTTAATCCCGCGGTTCTGGTTGAAAGTGGTTTATCCGATGTCCTTGGGGCAATCGGACAGATCCTGTTGAGTTATCTGGTGCACATGCATGGCTGTCTGAGGTCTTTGGAACAAGGACAGGTGCATGTGGGCCCAATAACTTGGAGGTTCTGCCACACCACTCCGCTATAATTCACCGGACTGTCCGGTGTAGCACCGGACTGTCCGGTGTGCCAGCGGAGTAACGGCTAAATGCGCCAACGGTCGTCTGCAAAAGCAACAGTGAATAGTGCGCGACTGCGCGCGTAGAGTCAGAGCAGGCGCCAGATGGCGCACCGGATAGTGAACAGGACCTGTCCGGTGCACCACCAGACTGTCCGGTGTCCCACATGTCCGAAGCTCCAACAGTCAAACCCTAACGGTTGGGTGACGTGGCTGGCGCACCGGACTGTCTCGTGCGCCCTTCGACAGCAGCCTTCCCCAACGACCACTTTGGTGGTTGGGGCTATAAATACCCCCAACCACCAACACTTCAAGGCATCCAAGTTTTCAGCCAACACATTCATTACAAGAGCTAGTGCATTCAATACAAGACACAAATAGAGTGAATCAAAATCTCTCCAAGTCCCAATTCCACTCAAAGAAATTAGTGACTAGAAGGGAGAGTTTTGCCGTGTTCTTTTGAGCTCTTGCGCTTGGATCACTTTTCTTCTTCCCCATTTCTTGTTCTCAACTCAATTGTAATCAAAGCAAGAGACACCAAGTTGTGGTGGTCCTTGTAGTGGACTAAGTGTCCCGTTTGATTGAAGAGAAAAGCTCACTCGGTCTAGTTGACCGTTTGAGAGAGGGAAAGGGTTGAAAGAGACCCGGTCTTTGTGACCACCTCAACGGGGAGTAGGTTTGCAAGAACTGAGCCTTGGTAAAACAAATCAACGTGTCATCCGCTCTTATTCGCTTGTGATTTGTTTTCGCCCTCTCTTTCGGACTCGATTATATTTCTAACGCTAACCCCGTCTTGTAGTTGTGCTTAAACTTTATAAATTTTAGATTTGCCTATTCACCCCCCTCTAGGCAACTTTCAATTGGTATCAAAGCCCGGTACTTCATTAGAGCCTAACCACTCGAAATGATGTCGGGAGATCACGCCAAGAAGGAGATGGTGACCGGCGAGAAGCCCGCCACAAGCCACGGGAAGGCTCCATCGGGAGAGTCCGGCAACAAGATGAAGGGATCGCCTTCACACAACAAAACACATCGGAGTGGCGAGAAGAAAAAGAAGATGAAGAAAGTGGTCTACCATGAGACCGACTCTTCATCGCCATCCACCTCCGGCTCCGACGCACCGTCCATCACTTCTAAGCACCATGAGCGCAAGAAGTTTAGTAAGATTCCCCTACGCTATCCTCGCATTTCTAAACACACTCCTTTACTTTCCGTTCCATTAGGAAAACCACCCGATTTTGAGGGTGAATATTATTCTATGTGGAGTTCTAGAATGAAAGGTCATCTAACTTCACTCCACAAAAGCATATGGGATGTTGTTGAGTATGGAGCGGAGGTACCACAGGTGGGGGATAAGAACTATGACTCGGATGAGGGCGACCAAATACGACACTTTAACTCCCAAGCAACAACTATACTCCTCGCCTCTCTAAGTCGAGAGGAGTATAACAAAGTGCATGGGTTGGAGACCGCCAAAGATATTTGGGATGTGCTCAAGACCACGCATGAATGAGATGAGGTGACAAGGATCACCAAGCGAGAGACGATTGAGGGGGAGCTCGGTCGATTCATGCTCAACCAAGGGGAGGAGCCACAAGCCATGTACAACCGACTCAAGACCTTGGTGAACCAAGTGCGCAACCTCGGGAGCACAAAATGGGATGACCATGAAATGGTCAAGGTTATTCTAAGATCACTCGTTTTTCTTAACCCTACACAAGTTCAATTAATTCGTGGTGATCCTAGATACAAGCTAATGTCTCCCGAGGAGGTCATAGGAAAGTTTGTGAGCTTTGAATTGATGATCAAAGGCACCAAACAAATCATCGAGCGAGGCGCCACCTCCACACCCGAGGTGCAACCCGTTGCCTTCAAAGCAACAGAGGAGAAGAAAGAAGAGTCTACATCAAGTAGTCTCCCCATCGACGCCTCCAAGCTCGACAATGAGGAGATGGCGCTAATCATCAAAATTAAAGCTTTCGCCAAATCCTCAAGCAAAGGAAGGGGAGAGACTACAAACCCCGTTCCAAGAAGGTTTGCTACAAGTGGGGTAAGCCCGGTCATTTCATTGCTAAATGTCCATTATCAAGTGATAGGACAGGGGTGACAACAAGAAGGGAAGAAGGAAGGAAAAGAAGAAGTATTACAAGAAGAAGGGCGACAATGCCCATGTTTGCCGGGAGTGGGACTCCGATGAGAGCTCCACCGACTCCTCCTCCGACGAGGACGCCGCAAACATCACCGTCAACAAGGGTCTCCTCTTCCCCAACGTCGGCCACAAGTGCCTCATGGCAAAGGACGGCAAAAAGAAGGTAAAATCTAGAGCCTCCACTAAATATGCAACATCTAGTGATGAGGAAAACTCTAGTGATGATGATGATAATTTGTTTGCTCTTTTTGCCAACCTCAACATGCAATAAAAGGAAAAATTAAATGAATTAATAGGAGCTATTCATGAGAAGGATGAACTCTTGGATAGCCAAGAGGACTTCCTAATTAAAGAAAATAAGAAGCATGTTAAGGTTAAAAATGCTTATGCTCAGGAAGTAGAAAAGTGTGAAAAATTGACTAGTGAGCTAAGCACTTGTCATGATGTTATCTCAAACCTTAGAAATGAAAATGCAAAATTAATTGCTAAGGTTTAGAAGTTTGATGTTTGTGATGATTCCATTGTTAGTCTTAGAAATGATAATGCTAATTTGATTGCTAAGATTGACAAATTGAATGCATCTCTCTCTAGCCTTAAAATTGAGAATGAAAAATTAATTGCTAAGGCTAAAGATTTAAATGTTTGCAATGTTTCTATTTCCAATCTTAGAGATGAGAATGCTATTTTACATGCTAAGATTGTTGAATTAAATGCATGCAAACCCTCTACATCTAGTGTTGATCATGTTACTATTTGTACTAGATGTAGAGACATTAATGTTGATGCTATCCATGATCACCTAGCTTTAATTAAACAACAAAATGATCACATAGCTCAACTTAGTGCTAAGATCAATGAGCATGACTTAGAAAATGAAAATTTTAAATTTACTAGAAGCATGCTCTATAGTGGGAGACGCCCTGGCATTAAGGATGGCATTGGCTTCCAACAGGGAGACAATGTCAAGCTTAATGCCCCTAATAAACTGTCTAACTTTGTTAAGGGCAAGGCTCCCATGGTTAAGGATAACGAGGGTTACATTTTATACCCTGTCGGATATCCCGAACACAAAATTAGGAAGATTCATTCTAGGAAGTCTCACTCTGGCTCTCATCATGCTTTTATGTATAAGACTGAGGCATCTAGTTCTAGGCAATCCACTTATGTTAAATTGCCTAAAAGGAAATCTCAAATTGCATCAAATGAACCTAATATCTCGTTTAAGACTTTTGATGCATCATATGTTTTAACTAACAAATCAGGCAAAGTAGTTGCCAAATATGTTGGGGGCAAACACAAGGGATCAAAGACTTGTGTTTGGGTACCCAAGGTGCTTGTTTCTAATGTGAAAGGACCCAAGACCGTTTGGGTACCTAAGAACAAGGCCTATAATTGTTTTGTAGGTCTATGCATCCGGGGGCTCAAGTTGGATCATCGATAGCGGGTGCACAAACCACATGACTGGGGAGAAAAGGATGTTCTCCTCCTACGAGAAAAACCATGACCCCCAAAGAGCTATCACATTCGGGGATGGAAATCAAGGTTTGGTCAAAGGACTTGGTAAAATTGCTATATCTCCTGACCATTCTATTTCCAATGTTTTTCTTGTAGATTCTTTAGACTATAACTTGCTTTCAGTTTCTCAATTATATAAAATGGGCTACAATTGTCTTTTTATGGATATAGGTGTTACTGTCTATAGAAGAAGTGATGATTCAGTAGCATTTAAGGGAGTGTTAGAGGGTCAGCTATACTTAGTTGATTTCAATAGAGCTGAACTCGACACTTGCTTAATTGCTAAGACTAACATGGGTTGGCTCTGGCATCGCCGACTAGCCCACGTTGGGATGAAGAATCTTCATAAGCTTCTAAAGGGAGAGCACATTTTGGGACTAACAAATGTTCATTTTGAGAAAGACATGATTTGTAGTGCATGTCAAGCAGGGAAGCAAGTTGGTGTTCATCATCCACACAAGAACATCATGACGACTAATAGGCCGCTTGAGCTACTCCACATGGATCTATTCGGCCCGATAGCTTACATAAGCATCGACGGGAGTAAGTACTATCTAGTTCACTTGGATGATTATTCTCGCTTCACTTGGGTGTTCTTTTTGCAGGAAAAATCTCAAACCCAAGAGACCTTAAAGGGATTCTTGAGACGAGCTCAAAATGAGTTCGGCTTAAGGATCAAAAAGATTAGAAGCGACAACGGGACAGAGTTCAAGAACTCACAAATAGAAGGCTTCCTTGAGGATGAGGGCATCAAGCATGAGTTCTCTTCTCCCTATACGCCACAACAAAATGGTGTAGTGGAGAGGAAGAATAGAACTCTACTTGACATGGCGAGGACCATGCTTGATGAGTACAAGACTTCGGACCGGTTTTGGGCGGAAGCAATCAACACCGCTTGCTACGCCATCAACCGTCTCTACCTTCACCAAATCCTCAAGAAGACATCGTATGAACTCCTCACCGGTAAAAAGCCCAATGTTTCATATTTTAGAGTCTTTGGTAGCAAATGCTTTATTCTTGTTAAAAGAGGTAGAAAATCTAAATTTGCTCCTAAGGTTGTAGAAGGCTTTTTACTTGGTTATGATTCAAACACAAGGGCATATAGAGTCTTTAACAAGTCCACTGGACTGGTTGAAGTTTCTTGTGACATTGTGTTTGATGAGACTAACGGCTCTCAAGTAGAGCAAGTTGATCTTGATGAACTAGATGATGAAGTGGCTCCGTGCGTCGCACTAAGGAACATGTCCATTGGGGATGTGTGTCCTAAGGAATCCGAAGAGCCCTCACATGCACAAGATCAACCATCATCTTCAAATCAAGCATCTCCACCAACCCAAGATGAGGATCAAGCTCAAGAGGATGAAAATGAGGATCAAGAAGATGAGCCACCTCAAGAGGAGGACAATGATCAAGGGGGAGATGCCAATGATCAAGACAAGGAAGATGATGAGGGTCCAAGACCGCCACACCAAAGAGTCCACCAAGCAATACAACGAGATCACCCCGTGAACTCCATCCTCGGCGATATTTATAAGGGGTAACCACTCGATCTCGTGTTGCTCATTTTTGTGAACATTACTATTTTGTGTCTTCTATTGAGCCATACAGGGTGGAAGATGCATTAAGGGATTCAGATTCGATGTTGGCGATGCAAGAGGAACTCAACAACTTCACGAGGAATGAGGTTTGGCATCTTGTTCCACGTCCTAATCAAAATGTTGTAGGAACCAAGTGGGTCTTCCGCAACAAACAAGATGAGCATGGTGTGGTGACAAGGAACAAAGCTCGACTTGTGGCCAAGGGATATTCACAAGTCGAAGGTTTGGATTTCGATGAAAATTATGCACCCGTAGCTAGGCTTGAGTCAATTCATATATTACTTGCCTATGCTACTTACCATGGCTTCAAGATTTATCAAATGGACGTGAAGAGTGCCTTCCTCAATGGACCAATCAAGGAGGAGGTCTATGTTGAGCAACCTCCCAGCTTTGAAGATAGTGAGTACCCTAACCATGTCTATAAACTCTCTAAGGTGCTTTATGGGCTCAAGCAAGCCCCAAGAGCATGGTATGAATGCCTAAGAGATTTTCTTATCGCTAATGGCTTCAAAGTCGGAAAAGCCGATCCTACTCTCTTTACTAAAACAATTGCAAATGATTTGTTTGTATGCCAAATTTATGTTGATGATATCATATTTGGGTCTACTAATAAATCTACTTGTGAAGAATTTAGTATGATCATGGTTCAAAAATTCGAGATGTCTATGATGGGGGAGTTGAAGTATTTCTTAGGATTTCAAGTCAAGCAACTCCAAGAGGGCACCTTCATTAGCCAAACAAAGTACATTCAAGATATACTCACCAAGTTTGGAATGAAGGATGCCAAGCCCATCAAGACACCCATGGGAACCAATGGGCATCTCGACCTCGACACGGGAGGTAAATCCGTAGATCAAAAGGTATACCAGTCGATGATAGGTTCTTTACTCTATTTATGTGCATCTAGACCGGATATTATGCTTTCCGTATGCATGTGTGCAAGATTCCAAGCCGATCCTAAGGAAGTTCACCTTAGGGTCGTAAAATGAATCTTGAGATATTTAAGGCATGTTTGGTTCACTACCTCAGTTGCCACACTTTGCCTAACTTTTCTGCCTAAGGTTAGTTATTCAATTCGAACGACTAACCTTAGGCAAAGTGTGGCACATTTAGCCACAAACCAAACAGGCCCTTAGTTCATACTCCTAAGTTTGGCCTTTGGTACCCCAAGGGATCCATATTTGATTTAATTGGTTATTCAGATGCTGATTGGGCAGGGTGTAAAATTGATAGAAAGAGCACATCAGGGACTTGTCAGTTCTTGGGAAGATCCCTGGTGTCTTGGGCTTCAAAGAAGCAAAATTCTGTAGCTCTTTCTACCGCCGAAGCCGAGTACATTGCCGCAGGCCATTGTTGCGCGCAATTGCTTTGGATGAGGCAAACCCTTATGGACTATGGTTACAAATTAACCAAAGTTCCTCTTCTATGTGATAATGAGAGTGCAATCCGCATGGCGGATAATCCCGTTGAGCACAGCCGCACTAAGCATATAGCCATTCGGTATCACTTTTGAGGGATCACCAACAAAGGGGGGATATCGAGATTGCATATGTTAGCATCAAAGAATAATTAGCCGATATCTTTACCAAACCATTAGATGAGAAAACTTTTACCAAACTTAGGCATGAGCTAAACATTCTTGATTCTAGGAATTTTGATTGATATTTTGCACACATAGCTCATTTATATAGCTTTGATCATCTCTCTTTCATGTGCTATGACTAATATGTTTTCAAGTGTATTTCATGCTAAGTCATAGATTGAAAGGGAAATGGAGTCTTCGGCGAAGACAAGGCTTCCACTCCACTCCATCGAATTATTCATCCTTCGCCGTCACTCCACATCACTCTCCAATTTGTAGGGGTGGGCACTTTTTTACCATAAACCGAAAACCGTACCGAACCGAACCAAAATTTCGGTTTTTTCAGTAGTTCGGTTCGGTTTCGGTTTTTGTATCTCAAAAATTCGGTTCTCGGTATTGTAATCGGTTTTCACCGTATACCAAACCGAAATACCAAAAAACCGAATTACCAAACTTTATCAATTCTAAAATTTGACTATTTGATTATGTTAACTATATGTGTGAAGCAATTAAATTGTTATTCACTTATTTATATGTGGTGTATGATATATCTCTAAATATTTGTACCTAAATAATTTTTACTTTTTAAAATGATGTGTAATTTATCATATAAATTTGTTGTATGTGTTGTCATGAGTACAAGTTTGGTATTCGGTTTTTACCGAAAAACCGAAGTAAAAAACCGACACCGAACTTCTCGGTTTTTCATTTTCAAGAAAACCGATCGGTTTCTAATGTCTAGAAAACCGAAGTTTTTTAAAACCGAAAAACCGAACCGAAGTTTCAAAAAAAACCAAATGCCCAGCCCTACCAATTTGGTATAATCTTCACTCATATATTATTTGCCAAAGGGAGAGAAAGTAGAAGGGCTTATATTTCACTCACAAGTATCCGTTTTTGGTGATTCATGCCAAAGGGGGAGAAAGTATTAGCCCAAAGCAAAAGGACCGCACCACCACCAATTTCAAAAATGTAGTCTTTCAAATTTGTATTAAAAGAAGGTTTTTCAATTGGTATCTTATTTTTTATATAATTTCAAATTGGTATAACCCCTTTCAAAATTAATATATAAAACCCTCTTGAACACTAAGAGGAGAATTTCATTGAGGGGGAGTTTTGTTTAGTCAAAGGAAAAGCATTTGAAACAGGGGGAGAAAATTTCAAATCATGAAAATGCTTCTCAAAATCTTATTCATTTACCTTTGACTATTTGCAAAAAGACTTTGAAAAGAATTTCCAAAAGAGTTTGCAAAAACAAAACAAGTGGTGCAAGCGTGGTCCAAAATGTTAAAATTAGGAGAAAACATCCATGCATATCTTATGAAATAAATATTGGTTTAATTCTAAAGCAATCTTTGCACTTACCATATGCAAACTAGTTCAATTCTGCACTTATTTATTTGCTTTGGTTTGTGTTGGCATCAATCACCAAAAAGAGGGAGATTGAAAGGGAAATAGGCTTACACCTTTTCCCAAATGATTTTGGTGGTTGAATTGCCCAACACAAATAAATGGACTAACTAGTTTGCTCTAGATTATAAGTTCTACAGGTGCCAAAGGTTCACAACAAACCAATAAAATGTCCAAGAAAGGGTTCAAATCAAAAGAGCAAAAGACAACCGAAGGCTGCCCTGGTCTGACGCACCGGACTGTCCGGTGTGCCACCGGACAGTGTCTGGTGCACCACCGGACAGTGTCTGGTGCACCAAGGTGGATCAACTCCAACTTGCTAGCTTCAGGTTTTCTGGGAGCCACTCCGCTATAATTCACCGGACTGTCTGGTGTAGCACCGGACTGTCTGGTGTAGCACCGGACTGTCCGGTGTGCCAGTGGAGTAACGCCTAAATGCGCTAACGGTCGTCTGCAAAAGCAATAGTGAACAGTGCGCGACTGCGCGCGCAGAGTCAGAGCAGGCGCCAGATGGCACACCGGACAGTGAACAGGACCTGTCCGGTGCACCACCGGACTGTCCGGTGGCCCACATGTCAGAAGCTCCAACGGTCGAACCCTAACGGTTGGGTGACGTGGCTGGCGCACCGGACAGTGTCGGGTGCGCCCTTCGACAGCAGCCTTCCCCAACAGACACTTTGGTGGTTGGGGCTATAAATACCCCCAACCACCAACACTTCAAGGCATCCAAGTTTTCAGCCAACACATTCATTACAAGAGCTAGTGCATTCAATAATACAAGACACAAATAGAGTGAATCAAAATCTCTCAAAGTCCCAATTCCACTCAAAGAAATTAGTGACTAGAAGAGAGAGTTTTGCCGTGTTCTTTTGAGCTCTTGCGCTTGGATCGCTTTTCTTCTTCCCCATTTCTTGTTCTCAACTCAATTGTAATCAAAGCAAGAGACACCAAGTTGTGGTGGTCCTTGTAGTGGACTAAGTGTATCGTTTGATTGAAGAGAAAAGCTCACTCAGTCTAGGTGACCGTTTGAGAGAGGGAAAGGGTTGAAAGAGACCCGGTCTTTGTGACCACCTCAACGGGGAGTAGGTTTGCAAGAACTGAACCTCGGTAAAACAAATCACCATGTCATCCGCTCTTATTCGCTTGTGATTTGTTTTCACCCTCTCTTTCGGACTCGATTATATTTCTAACGCTAACCCCGGCTTTTAGTTGTGCTTAAACTTTATAAATTTCAGATTTGCCTATTCACCCCCCTCTAGGAGACTTTCACTTTCCTCAACGGGCCAATCAAGGAGGAGGTATACATGGAACAACCCCCTGGCTTTGAGGATGACAGGTACCCCGACCATATGTTCAAGCTCTCTAAGACGCTCTATGGACTTAAGCAAGCCCCAAGAGCATGGTATGAATGCCTTAGAGATTTCTTAATTGCTAATGCTTTCAAGGTTTGGAAAGCCGATCCCACTCTTTTTACTAAGACTTGTGATAGTGATCTTTTTGTGTGCCAAATTTATGTCGATGACATAATATTTGGTTCTACTAATCAAAAGTCATGTGAGGAGATTAGCAGGGTGATGACACAAAAGTTCGAGATGTCGATGATGGGCGAGTTGACCTACTTCCTTGGGTTCCAAGTGAAGCAACTCAAGGATGACACCTTCCTCTCTCAAACGAAGTACACACAAGATCTTCTCAAGAGGTTTGGGATGAAGGACGCCAAGCCCGCGAAGACACCGATGGGAATCGACGGGCATGTCGACCTCAACAAAGGAGGTAAGTCTGTCGATCAAAAGGCATACCGGTCTATGATAGGTTCCTTGCTTTATTTATGTGCTAGTAGACCGGACATTATGCTTAGTGTATGCATGTGTGCTAGATATCAATCCGACCCCAAGGAATGTCACCTTGTGTCCGTTAAGTGAATTCTTAGGTATTTAGTTGCTACGCCTTGCTTCGGGATCTGGTATCCAACGGGGTCTACCTTTGACTTGACAGGATATTCAGACTCCGATTATGTCGGGTGCAATGTTGATAGGAAGAGCACATCGGGGATATGCCAATTCCTAGGAAGGTCCCTGTTGTCTTGGAGTTCCAAGAAACAAACATCTGTTGCCCTATCCACAGCTGAGGCCGAGTATGTTGCCGCAGGACAGTGTTGCGCGCAACTACTTTGGATGAGGCAAACCCTCCGGGACTTTGGCTACAATCTGAGCAAAGTCCCCCTCCTATGTGACAATGAGTGCAATCCGCATGGCGGATAATCCTATTGAACACAACCACACTAAGCACATAGACATCCGACATCACTTCCTGAGAGACCACCAACGAAAGGGAGATATTGAGGTGTACCATATTAGCACCGAGAACCAACTAGCCGATATCTTTACCAAGCCGTTGGATGAGAATACTTTTTGCAGGTTACGTAGTGAGCTAAATGTCTTAGATTCGCATAACTTGGATTGATCTATAGCATACATGTGTTCTATGCCTTTGATCATGTTACTTTATGCATTTTGTGTTATCTATTTGTGGTGCTCAAGTTGTACAAAATCTCCCCGGACCTCAAAAGTCCACATGCAAATGGTGCACATATTTAGGGGGAGACATGCTACAACTTGACCCTTTGAGACTAATCTTTGTGTTTGAGTATACTTGATGTAGTCTCAAAAGTGGATTGAAAGGGAAAGGTGAACTTGGACGATGCAAAGACTTCCACTGCACTCCGGTATTAGTGTACTCACTTCCAAGTTCATTCTTATGCTCTAATTGCCTTTTTGCTCTTAATTGACATTTTTGGTGAGGCAATGGGGTCAAAGGGCCAAAAATGATTCTGTTTTGGTGCTTAATGCCAAAGGGGAGAAATTAAGGCCAAAAGCAAATGGATCAGCTACCACTTGTGAATTTTGAAAACAATAGAGTTAGAATTTTTTATTTGTCCAAAATACTCTTATTGCAAAATTTGGTCTCTTGTGGGGGAGAATTTTGATTATGGGAAAATGGGGAGTTTTTGACACATGATCAATTTCACTCTTGGATTATCTCTTTGTGCCCAATCAAGCGTGTTTGACTTAGAGATAGGAAAAAGAATTTGATTTGCAAAAACAAACCAAGTGGTGGCAAAGAATGATCCAAATATGTTAAATCTTGTGCAAAAACAATTTGGTCCTCAATTGCATTAATGTTGCACTTATTTTGGTTGCTTTTGGATGTGTTGGCATAAATCACCAAAAAGGGGGAGATTGAAAGGGAAATGTGCCCTTGGGCAATTTCAATAATATTTTGGTGATTAAGTGCCCAACACGGTTAATTAAGTTCTTATGTGCCAATTAAAGTGAGAAGTGCAAATCAAAGTAAAAGATATGTTTCTAGACTTAGTACATTGTTTTGAGTACTAATGTGTTTTGTCTAAGTGCTAGAAACAGTGAGAAAAGATTTGGAAAAAGAGTTGGCTATGTGCAGCAAACTTCAGCTCAGTCTGGCACACCGGACTGTCCGGTGGGGCACCGGACATTGTCGAGTGGTGCACCGGACAGTGTCGAGCGGGTCCAGATGGGCGATGGCGGCACACCCGAGGACGAGCGGGAGCGTGTGGGCTTTTTCTGCCTGTGGTCGAGCATCGAGATACAATAGTTATTCATGGGTGCACGCCCTGTATTTTAGAATATAAATTTTTTATATTGTACTTAAAATGCATATGTTACTTTCTATTTTTTTCTATTTTTCCCATGGCCGATGCTCCCTTGGAAGGATGAAAAGGAAAAAGAAAATTGCCTCTTCATATCTGCTGCACCGTCGAGCTCATCACTGTCCGTGGAAGGCCAGACCTCCATCTTGCTGACCAGACCTCCACCTTGCCAAATCGCCTAGGCTCACTGCATGTCGGAGTTCGAACGTCGGCCATCGACTCCGCCTACGCCGCTGCGCTCATCGAGTTCAACGCCTCACTCAAGGACGACGTCGCCAAGCTCGGCACCGTGACCGCGCCATCACACATCGAGGTGAGGGGTCGTTGCCGAGCTCTTCCTTTCTGTTTATCCACTCAGTTTGTACTCGTTGTGACTCTTATCCGGTCATGCGTTGTCGCCCACCGAGCCCGCCTCCGCGCGCCGCACGTCGGCTGCTGCGTGTTGGCAATGCTCCGGTGACTGCTGCCACGCTAACTGCGTCTGCTGTGCCGGCATCGCGCCTCCCAGCTGCTGCAACTGCAACGTCGCCGCGAGCCCTCCAGCGAGTTAAAGCCTCCACTAGCGCTACTCTTTCGCTTGGCCGGCGGATGCTCCTCTAGTTGTTTACTGCGCGCGTCCATCTATGCGGTGGAGAAGAAACCGTCACGCGGAGTCGTGATCTGCATGCATCATTGAGAGCACCTAGAGGGGGTGAATAGGTGATCCTGTAAAATCAAACATTAAATAGCCACAAAACTTAGTTATTAAAGTGTTAGCGCAACTAAGTAGTTTCGAAGCGAGTTCTTGTGGATAAAACAATCACAGAGAAGACAACACAAGAGACACGCGATTTTTATCCCGTGGTTCGGCCAAGTAACACTTGCATACTTCCACGTTGTGGTGTCCCAATGGACGAGGGTTGCACTCAACCCCTTTCATGCGATCCAATGATCAACTTGAATACCACGGCTTTCTTCCTTATAGTCTTTTTCCCGTTTGCGAGGAATCTCCACAATTTGGAGTCTCTCGCCCTTATAATTTAGATCACAAAGAAAGCACAGAGTAAGGTTGGGAAGAGCAATGCACACAAGACCCAAATACGCAGCACAACCATGCACACAAGTGAAGACTTGAGCTCAAATGACAACTCAGGGAGTGCACAACTCGAATGGAGCCCAAATCACTAACACAATGAAGCGAATGCGTAAGAGTGGAGTCTGGATGCTTGAGAATACTTAGAGAATGCTTGGGTAACTCCTCCATGCGCCTAGGGGTCCCTTTTATAGCCCCAAGGCAGCTAAGAGCCGTTGAAGACCAACTTGGAAGGCCAATCTTGCCTTTCGTCGAGTGGTGCACCGGACAGCTACTATTCATGTCCGGTGCTCGATTTCTTTCCATACAAAGAGCAGCCGACTGTTGGTCCTCGAGATCGGTTGGCGCACCGGACGCTGTCCGGTGTGCCCAACCGACCGTTGGCGCGACCACGTGTCGCGCGAAGATTGCGCGGCCGACCGTTGGTGTTGGCGGACGTTGGTGAGAGCACCTAGAGGGGGGTGAATAGGTGATCCTGTAAAAATCAACAACTAATAGCCACAAAACTTGGTTATAAAGATGATAGTGCGATAGAACCAAGTGGCTATAGAGTGACCTCTTGCGAATCATAATAATCACAAAAAAGACAACACAAGAGACACAGTGGTTTATCCCGTGGTTCGGCCAAGTATAACACTTGCCTATCTCCACGTTGTGGCGTCCCAATGGACGAGGGTTGCACTTAACCCCTTTCAAGTGATCTAATGATCAACTTGAATACCACGGTATTCTTCCTTATATCTTTTCCCGTTTGCGAGGAATCTCCACAAGTTGGAGCCTCTCGCCCTTACAAGAATGATCACAAAGAAAGCACGGAGTAAGGTTGGGGAGCAACACACACAAATCCGCAGCACACGCACGCACACAAGCTAAGACTTGAGCTCAAAATGAAACACATAGAGTTCACAACTAGAACGGAGCTCAAATCACTAACACAATCGATCAAGTGCGTGGAGACGGAGTGTGGGAGTATTAGATTGCTTAGTGAATGCTTGGGTGACTCCTCCATGCGCCTAGGGGTCCCTTTTATAGCCCCAAGGCAGCTAGGAGCCGTTGGAGGCCAACAAGGAAGGCCAAAGTTTCCTTCTGTCGGGTGGTGCACCGGACAGTCCGGTGCACCACCGGACAGTCACTGTAGCATGTCCGGTGCGGATCTCCTTCCTAATTAGGCGCAGATGACCATTGCAGTGCCATGGCAGTTGGCGCACCGGACACTGTCCGGTGCACACCGGATAGTCCGGTGCCCCCTGCCGACCGTTGGCGCGGGCCACGCGTCGCCCGCGGATTACGCGGCCGACCATTGCGCTGGCGGCCGTTGGCTCACCGGACAGTTCGGTGCACCACCGGACAGTCCGGTGAATTATAGTCGTACGCCACCAAATTTTCCCGAGAGCGGCCAGTTCGCCGGAAGCTAGCCTGGCGCACCGGACACTGTCCGGTGCACCACCGGACAGTCCGGTGTGCCAGACTGAGCTGAGTATTTGAAAGTCGCCTAGAGGGGGGTGAATAGGCAAATCTGAAATTTATAAACTTAAGCACACACTACAAGCCGGGGTTAGCGTTAGAAATATAAACAAGTCCAAAAGAAAGGGCGAAAACAAATCACAAGCGAATAAGAGCGGATGACACGGTGATTTGTTTTACCGAGGTTTGGTTCTTGCAAACCTACTCCCCGTTGAGGTGGTCATAAAGACCGGGTCTCTTTCAACCCTTTCCCTCTCTCAAACGGTCACTTAGACCGAGTGAGCCTTTCTCTTCAATCAAATGGGACACTAAGTCCACTACAAGGACCACCACAACTTGGTGTCTCTTGTTTTGATTACAAGTGAGTTGAACACAAGAAAGAAGGAAGAAGAAAAGCAATCCAAGCGCAAGAGCTCAAATGAACACAAGTATCTCTCTCTCTCACTAGACACTATTTGATTGGAATGATCTTTGGACTTGGGAGGGGATTTGATCTCTTTGTATGTGTCTTGAATGAAGTCTATAGCTCGTGTATGAGGTGTGAAGGCTGAAAACTTGGATGCAATGAATGGTGGGTGGTTGGGGGTATTTATAGCCCCAACCACCAAAATGACCGTTGGTGAGGGCTTCTGTCGCATGGCACACCGGATAGTCCGGTGCGCCACCGGACATTGTCCGGTGCGCCAGCCACGTCACCCGACGGTTGGGTTCTGACCGTTGGAGCTTCTGACAGCTGGGCCACCGGACAGTCCGGTGGTGCACCGGACAGTCACTGTTCACTGTCCGGTGCGCCTTCTGGCGCCTGTCCTGACTTCTGCACGCGCAGGCGCGCACTGTAGCGCATTTATTGTTCGTTGCAGACGACCGTTGGCGTTGTGTAGCCGTTACTCCACTGGCGCACCGGACAGTCCGGTGCTACACCGGACAGTCAGGTGAATTATAGTGGAGCGGCTCCCAGAATTCCCGAAGGTGGCAAGTTCAGAGTCGGGTTCCCTGGTGCACCGGACACTGTCCGGTGGTGCACCGGACAATCCGGTGCGCCAGACCAGGGCACACTTCGGTAGTCTTTTGCTCTTTTTATTTGAACCCTTTCTTGGTCATTTTATTGGTTTGTTGTGAACCTTTGGCACCTGTAGAACTCATAATCTAGAGCAAACTAGTTAGTTCAATTAATTTGTGTTGGGCAATTCAACCACCAAAATCAATTAGGAAAAGGTGTAAGCCTATTTCCCTTTCAATCTCCCCCTTTTTGGTTATTTATGCCAACACAAACCAAAGCAAATATATAAGTGCAGAATTGAACTAGTTTTCATAATGTAAGTGCAAAGGTTGCTTGGAATGAAACCAATAATTATTTCTACTAGATATGCATGGATGGCTTTCTTCTTATTTAACATTTTGGACCACGCTTGCACCACTTGTTTTGTTTTGCAAAGTTTTGGAAATTCTTTTCAAAGTCTTTTTGCAAATAGTCAAAGGTATATGAATAGGATTTTGAGAAGCATTTTCAAGATATGAACTTTTCTCCCCCTATTTCAAATGATTTTCCTTTGACTAAACAAAACTCCCCCTTAATGAAATCCTCCTCTTAGTGTTCAAGAGGGTTTTAGATATTAATTTTGAAGAGGGTATTCCAATTTGAAATTATATCACAAATAAGATACCAATTGAAAAAAACTTTTCTTAACTCAAATTTGAAAGACTACATTTTTGAAATTGGTGGTGGTGGTGCGGTCCTTTTGCTTTGGGCTAATACTTTCTCCCCCTTTGGCATGAATCACCAAAAACGGATACTTGTGAGTGAAATATAAGCCCTTTTTCAAACTTTCTCCTGGTTTGGTAAAAAAATACAGGAGTGAAGATTATACCAAAGTTGGAGAGCGATGCGGAGCGACGGTAAAGGATGAATAATTCGATGGAGTGGAGTGGAAGCCTTGTCTTTGCCGAAGACTCCATTTCCCTTTCAATCTATGACTTAGCATGTAATACACTTGAAAATCACATTAGTCATAGCACATGAAAGAGAGATGATCAAAGGTATATGTAGGAAACGGGTGACGCCTAAGAGGGGGGGGGGGTGAATTAGGACTTCTAAAACTTTTACTAAACTAGGCCACAATTAAATCCCTAGAGCAAAACCTATGCAAATAATCAAAACTAGAATGTGCAAACTAGGTTTTGTCTAAGTGTTGCTATCTCTACCGCAAAAGGCTAAGTTTCAATCTACACTAAATAAGTATGACTACAAGATTGAAACTTAAATGCTTAATATAAATGCGGAATGTAAAGAGCTAAGTAGAGAAGCAAACTCTCGTGGATGACGCCGGTATTTTTACCGAGGTATCCGGAACCGCGCAAGGTCCCGACTAATCCTCGTTGGTGCCCCTACGCAAAGGGAAGCCCACGCGAGGGCCAAGCACCACGGTCGAGTAACTCCGTAGAGAGCCGCGGGCCTTTTCCACGCGCAAGTGGTGCTCCGCTTCCGGCTCCTCTCGGACGCTCCCCGCCGTCTCCACTATCGAGCTTTCGGCCGAAACGCCGCGGGCCTCGTTCCCTCCGGTACACGGTGGCGGCCGTGACACAAACGCGGTTGTCACGGTCTCGCAAGACTCTCGCCCCACTCGGTACAATTACAACGACTCACGCAAGAGCCGAGGGGTTGTGTGGTTTTACAAAACTCACTCAACTAACTAGGATTCACCTAGAGCAAGCGCTAAAGCGGTCTAACTAACTTAAGCACTTCGCAAAGCACCTACGCTAATCACCGAGTGATTCTATTAAGCACTTGGGTGTTTGAGCACTTGGAAATATGCACTATGTGTCTTGGTATGTTGCTTGGGCTCTCACACATGAGAATGGCCGGTTGGGGTGGTATTTATAGCCTCCACACCCCAAACTAGCCGTTGGACAGAAAGCAGCAGCTTTCTGTCGACGGGTGCACCGGACAGTCCGGTGCACACCGGACACCACACTGTAGCATGTCCGGTGCCGCCACGTCAGCCGACCGTTGGCGCCTGTAGCAGTCGACCGTTGGATCCGACCGTTGGATTCGACCGTTGCCATCTGCCCGTTGGCACACCGGACAGTCCGGTGCACACCGGACAGTCCGGTGCTACAGCCAGAGAGTGCCTTCCTGCGGCCTCTCTGCGCAAACTGTCTGGGACCTCACCGGACAGTCCGGTGCACACCGGACACCGATGTCCGGTGCGCCACCAGGCGCTGGCTGACAGCCCTTTTCTTGGATTTCTTCGCTGATTTCTTCGGGCTTCTTTGTTCTTGAGTATTGGACTCCTATGCATCTTTTTATGTCTTCTTTTGAGGTGTTGCATCCTCATTGCCTTGGTCCAATTCTCCTCGCATCCTGTGAACTATAAACACAAACACTAGAAAACTTATTAGTTCACTGATTGTGTTGTTCATCAAACACCAAAACTCAATTAGCCAAAAGGCCCGGGGTCCATTTTCCTTACAATCTCCCCCTTTTTGGTGATTGATGACAACACAACCAAAGCAAGCAAATAATACAAGTATTTGAGTGAAAATATGCAATCTACTTGCTAAGATGCATGATTGTCCCCACAATGTGATATTATGGACTTAAGCCTCCCCCTAACTCCATAATTCACTTACTTCCTATTTCCGGACCAAATGACCAAAACCACTTGAAAATCCATTTGTAGATATAAAATTTTAAATTGGTGGTGTTTGGTGTTTGATATAGATCCCATTGCTTTGGTCCCTAAACTTCTCCCCCTTTGGCATCAACCACCGAAAAGGAAGACATTAAAAGCATGTAGGAAGTAAATAAAAACTTGCCCTCAATAAGAAATCTATCAAATGATACCACAATTGTAGGATATTAATTTAAACAATATGAATGATACCACATGAAAGAGTCCTCAAAAGATTACTCCCCCTAAATGAGTATTCTCCTTTAGAAAGAGTTTTTCTCCCCCTTTAGAGATGAAGAAATACTCCCCCTGACAGAGATCCTCTACTTAGGAAAAAGCATGTGAAAATTAGAGGTGCAAGACATGATTTGAAAAGACTAACTTCCCTTATGCATAGGTAACATAATATGAGTTAACTACTTATGCATTTTTGCAACATGGAAGCATATGATATGAAATATAGTCTAATCAAATATTGGAGAAGACATGTAAATGATACTGAATGTAGTCTCAAAAGATACCAATTGAAGATCAATGGCGTGCTTGAGAGACATGAGAGTTCTTGGAGATTTTGCAGTGGAAGATTGTTGTCTTTCTCCGGGGACTTCATTTTCCTTACAATGAGACTATCACATGAAGTAGACTTGAAAAGGTGTTAGTCTCAAAGTGTTCGATTATAGAGTAACCTCCCCCTAAAGGTGTGCATACAAGTTTTGAATACTTGTAGGAGACATGCACTTTGATTTGATATCAAGAGGGGCAAATTATCCATAATCCAGACTTTGGCACATATAAGTTAAATGATACACTTTGTAGAAATTATAAATTTTCAATAGATGCATCATTCACTATGGAATGATATAGAAGCTATGTGCCGTGCTTAAATAAACATTTTAAGCCATGTAGGTTTGCTTAAGCATATGAATTAAAAGCAAGCAATCCTACCATATGATTTACCTAGTATGCATGATTTTAAACAAAAGTATATAACAGATGTAATACTAGGCAAGAAAGGTAAACTAGATAAAAGATAAATAGATACGCATATCTAAAAACGAAGAATACAATAAAGCTAGTTACCTTAGTCATGGGTGGGAAATTTGGGTCAAAATTTTCACTAACCCACTTGGCAATAAACTTGATCCAATATGATGTACCCCATGATATACATCCCAATTTTGCCAAGTCTCCAAATTTCCCGATTACCTTCGGTCCACTCACTTCCCTTTCGGGATCCAAACCTTCTTGGTGCTTTTCATGGTTGAAATTATCTCCTTTGGCACCCAGATGCGTTTGGCCCCTTTTCCTTTGTTGGCTTGCTTGTTGGCCTTGATTGCTATCACCTTTCCGTTCTTTTTCTTCTTGATCAAATATGGTGTAGCATCCTTTTTGTTCACCTTTTTGATGTAGGTGTTGGAGATTTTGCTTGATGGCTTTTGCTTGAGCTTTTGCCTTTGTTTATCCCCGGTCATCGCCTTGCATTGGAAAGACTTGTGGCCTTCCTTGTGACATAGCCTACAAATCACAGTTTCTCCCTCTATAGGCTTGTTCACTCCCGCAGTGGTGTTATCCTGTGGAGGTCGGATTTGTTTGGCTTTGCCTTTCTTGTCATACAAAGCCTTGCCAAGGCGAGCCACTTCTTGCTTTAATTGTTCATTTTCCTTTGCAACCTCATCCGTACATGTCTCTACAATAATATTCTCAACAGCGACTTGGTTGCAGGGGTTAGAATCATCAATTAAATCAAAGCAGGAAGTAGAAGCATCTTTCTTAATTATTTCAGGTATTTCAACTAAAGATGCTGCTGGGGTGCTACCAATGTTTTCTAGCTTAGTAGTTAGCTCATTATTGTGTATGCTAAGAATTTCCATTTTCTCTAGCAAGTTTTCAATAGCTTCTTGGGAGCTAGCTAACTTAGCCTTAAGTTTTTCATTCTTTTTAATAAGGCTATCATCGGTAGCAGTGGATGGAGCACTAGATTCTAATAGCTCAATTTTAGTTGAAAGCTCACTATTTAAGTTTGCAAAAGTTTCAAATTTTTCTAGCAAACCTTTGTAATCATTTTGAGAGCTAACCAACTTGTTTTTCAAAGTTTTAAGTTGAGCTTTTTGCTTAGTGCAAACATCCTGGAAAAAATTAACGGCTTCCGCAAGTTCTTCTAGAGAGGCCTTACCCTCACCTTCATCATCACTACTACTTTCATCACTAGAGGATGGAATGCTTTTGTTACCTCTTGCCATAAGGCATTTGTGTGATGACCGTGATGATCGTGACGAGGACCGGTGGCTGCGCGTCCTTGGAGGTTCATCTTCACTTGAAGAATCATCCCAAGTTCTAACACTTGTGAGCGCCTTGCCTTTGCTCCTCTCCTTTTTGGGTTTGGCCATATTTGGACAATTGTCCCTGAAGTGGCCCTTCTCCCCACATGCGAAGCATCCTCTCTTCCTTTGCTTTTTCCTGTCAATGTTAAAGAGAAGATCCTCGACCTGCAGGGGCACACCCATTAGATTAATCTTGCGAATCATCCCCATTACCTTTCCGACGCGTCGGATTGTTTCTTCGTCCTCGGAGGATGATGTGCATGGTTGATTATCTTCATCATCATCACTTCCTTCTTCTTCCTCTTCTTCACTTGAGGAACTTGGAGTGGGAGCCTTCTTTTTGTCCTTCCTTTCATCACATGCAAAAGCATATGGTCTTGAGGAAGTTGGCTCCTCTCCTCGACTCATTTTTCGCGACATCTCAAACGCCGCGATTTTCCCAATCACAATGGTCGGGGTCATGTTGCTCAAGTCCTCCATGTTGTGAAGGATGGTGATGATGCTCCCATATCTTTGTTGTGGTAGCAGGGAGATAATCTTCCTCACAATGTCCGCATCACCTAGCTTATTAATGCCAATAGAATTGAGCTCGTTGATAATTAGATTCAAACGAGAATACATGTCTCTAACAAGCTCATCATCTTTCATGGCAAAAGAATTATACTCATTTAAGACTAGGCAATGTTTTTGCTCACGGACATTGGATGTGCCGTCATGGAGCTCATGCAATTTTAGCCAAATCTCATTAGCAGTTTTCAAGGTAAATACTTGATTAAAAATATCCATGCTAAGAGATTCATACAAGCAATTTTTGGCTCTAGCATTTAAATGAATTTCTTTTTCCTCACTCGTGGTAGGTTTCTCGGGATTCTTGAGGGGTTTCATCCCGTCACGAGTGACTCTCCAAACACCTAGATCAACGGCCTCTAGGTAACAAGCCATTCTAGCACTGTAATATGGGAAGTTAGTGCCGTCGAAGTGTGGTGGCCTATGGGTATCCATCCCTTCCTCTAAAAAGCGTCGGCTCTTTTAGCGGTGAAGCTAAAGCGTTTCAAATGAGCCAAACCGGCTCTGATACCACTTGTAGGAAACGGGTGACGCCTAAGAGGGGGGGGTGAATTAGGACTTCTAAAACTTTTACTAAACTAGGCCACAATTAAATCCCTAGAGCAAAACCTATGCAAATAATCAAAACTAGAATGTGCAAACTAGGTTTTGTCTAAGTGTTGCTATCTCTACCGCAAAAGGCTAAGTTTCAATCTACACTAAATAAGTATGACTACAAGATTGAAACTTAAATGCTTAATATAAATGCGGAATGTAAAGAGCTAAGTAGAGAAGCAAACTCTCGTGGATGACGCCGGTATTTTTACCGAGGTATCCGGAACCGCGCAAGGTCCCGACTAATCCTCGTTGGTGCCCCTACGCAAAGGGAAGCCCACGCGAGGGCCAAGCACCACGGTCGAGTAACTCCGTAGAGAGCCGCGGGCCTTTTCCACGCGCAAGTGGTGCTCCGCTTCCGGCTCCTCTCGGACGCTCCCCGCCGTCTCCACTATCGAGCTTTCGGCCGAAACGCCGCGGGCCTCGTTCCCTCCGGTACACGGTGGCGGCCGTGACACAAACGCGGTTGTCACGGTCTCGCAAGACTCTCGCCCCACTCGGTACAATTACAACGACTCACGCAAGAGCCGAGGGGTTGTGTGGTTTTACAAAACTCACTCAACTAACTAGGATTCACCTAGAGCAAGCGCTAAAGCGGTCTAACTAACTTAAGCACTTCGCAAAGCACCTACGCTAATCACCGAGTGATTCTATTAAGCACTTGGGTGTTTGAGCACTTGGAAATATGCACTATGTGTCTTGGTATGTTGCTTGGGCTCTCACACATGAGAATGGCCGGTTGGGGTGGTATTTATAGCCTCCACACCCCAAACTAGCCGTTGGACAGAAAGCAGCAGCTTTCTGTCGACGGGTGCACCGGATAGTCTGGTGCACACCGGACACCACACTGTAGCATGTCCGGTGCCGCCACGTCAGCCGACCGTTGGCGCCTGTAGCAGTCGACCGTTGGATCCGACCGTTGGATTCGACCGTTGCCATCTGCCCGTTGGCACACCGGACAGTCCGGTGCACACCGGACAGTCCGGTGCTACAGCCAGAGAGTGCCTTCCTGCGGCCTCTCTGCGCAGACTGTCTGGGACCTCACCGGACAGTCCGGTGCACACCGGACACCGATGTCCGGTGCGCCACCAGGCGCTGGCTGACAGCCCTTTTCTTGGATTTCTTCGCTGATTTCTTCGGGCTTCTTTGTTCTTGAGTATTGGACTCCTATGCATCTTTTTATGTCTTCTTTTGAGGTGTTGCATCCTCATTGCCTTGGTCCAATTCTCCTCGCATCCTGTGAACTATAAACACAAACACTAGAAAACTTATTAGTTCACTGATTGTGTTGTTCATCAAACACCAAAACTCAATTAGCCAAAAGGCCCGGGGTCCATTTTCCTTACAGTATAGAAATGAACTATGTGTGCAAAACATCAATCAAAATTCCTAGAATCAAGAATATTTAGCTCATGCCTAAGTTTGGTAAATGTTTTCTCATCTAGTGGTTTGGTAAAGATATCGGCTAATTGTTCTTTGGTGTTAATATATGCAATCTCGATATCCCACTTTGTTGGTGATCCCTCAAAAAGTGATACTGAATGGCTATGTGTTTAGTGCGGCTATGCTCAACGGGATTATCCGCCATGCGGATTGCACTCTCATTATCACATAGGAGAGGAACTTTGGTTAATTTGTAACCATAGTCCCTAAGGGTTTGCCTCATCCAAAGCAATTGCGCGTAACAATGGCCTGCGGCAATATACTCGGCTTCGGCGGTAGAAAGAGCGACAGAATTTTGCTTCTTTGAAGCCCAAGACACCAGGGATCTTCCCAAGAACTTACAAGTCCCTGATGTGCTTTTTCTATCAATCTTACACCCTGCCCAATCAGCATCAGAATATCCAATTAAATCAAAAGTGGATCCCCTAGGGTACCATAGGCCAAACTTAGGAGTATAAACTAAATATCTCAAGATTCGTTTTACGGCCCTAAGGTGAACTTCCTTAGGATCGACTTGGAATCTTGCACACATGCATACGGAAAGCATAATGTCCGGTCGTGAAGCACATAAATAGAGTAAAGAACCTATCATCGACCGGTATACCTTTTGATCTACGGATTTACCTCCTGTGTCGAGGTCGAGATGCCCATTAGTTCCCATGGGTGTCTTGATGGGTTTGGCATCCTTCATCCCAAACTTTGCAAGAATGTCTTGAATGTACTTCGTTTGGCTAATGAAGGTGCCCTCTTGGAGTTGCTTGACTTGAAAGCCTAGAAAATACTTTAACTCTCCCATCATAGACATCTCGAATTTTTGAATCATGATCCTACTAAACTCTTCACAAGTAGATTTGTTAGTAGACCCAAATATGATATCATCAACATAAATTTGGCATACAAACAAATCATTTACAATTGTTTTAGTAAAGAGAGTAGGATCGGCTTTTCCGACTTTGAAGCCATTACCGATAAGAAAATCTCTTAGGCATTCATATCATGCTCTTGGGGCTTGCTTGAGCCCATAAAGCGCCTTAGAGAGTTTATAGACATGGTTAGGGTACTTACTATCTTCAATGCCGGGAGGTTGCTCAACATAGACCTCCTCCTTGATTGGTCCATTAAGGAAGGCACTCTTCACGTCCATTTGATAAAGCTTGAAGCCATGGTAAGTAGCATAGGCAAGTAATATACGAATTGACTCAAGCCTAGCTACGGGTGCATAGGTTTCACCAAAATCCAAACCTTCGACTTGGGAGTATCCCTTGGCCACAAGTCGAGCTTTGTTCCTTGTCACCACACCATGCTCATCTTGCTTGTTGCGGAAAACCCATTTGGTTCCTACAACATTTTGGTTAGGACGTGGAACTAAATGCCATACCTCATTCCTCGTGAAGTTGTTGAGCTCCTCTTGCATCGCCAGCACCCAATCCGAATCTTGAAGTGCTTCCTCTATCCTGTGTGGCTCAATAGAGGAAACAAAAGAGTAATGTTCACAAAAATGAGCAACACGAGATCAAGTGTTACCCCCTTATGAATATCGCCGAGGATGGTGTTCACGGGGTGATCTCGTTGGATTGCTTGGTGGACTCTTGGGTGTGGCGGTCTTGGAGCGTCATCGTCTTCCTTATCTTGATCATGTGCATCTCCCCCTTGATCATTGTCCTCCTCTTGAGGTGGCTCCTCTTGATCTTCATCATCATCTTGAGCTTGATCCTCATCTTGAGTTGGTGGAGATGCTTGCATTGAGGAAGATGGTTGATCTTGTGCATGTGGAGGCTCTTCGGATTCCTTAGGACACACATCCCCAATGGACATGTTCCTTAGCGCGACGCATGGAGCCTCTTCATCATGTAGCTCATCAAGATCAACTTGCTCTACTTGAGAGCCATTAGTCTCATCAAACACAATGTCACAAGAAACTTCAACTAGTCTAGTGGACTTGTTAAAGACTCTATATGCCCTTGTGTTTGAATCATAACCAAGTAAAAAGCCTTCTACAGCCTTTGGAGCAAATTTAGATTTTCGACCTCTTTTAACAAGAATAAAGCATTTGCTACCAAAGACTCTAAAATATGAAACATTGGGCTTTTTACCGGTTAGGAGTTCATAAGATGTCTTTTTGAGGATTCGGTAAAGATATAACCGGTTGATGGCGTAGCAAGCGGTGTTGACCGCCTTAGCCCAAAACCAATCCGAAGTCTTGTACTCATCAAGCATGGTCCTTGCCATGCCCAATAGAGTTCTATTCTTCCTCTCCACTACACCATTTTGTTGTGGCGTGTAGGGAGAAGAGAACTCATTCTTGATGCCCTCCTCCTCAAGAAAGCTTTCGATTTGTGAGTTCTTGAACCTAGTCCCGTTGTCGCTTCTAATCTTTTTGATCCTTAAGCCGAACTCATTTTGAGCCCGTCTCAAGAATCCCTTTAATGTCTCTTGGGTTTGTGATTTTTCCTGCAAAAAGAACACCCAAGTGAAGCGAGAATAATCATCCACAATTACAAGACAATACTTACTCCCGTTGATGCTTATGTAAGCTATCGGGCCGAATAGGTCCATGTGGAGTAGCTCAAGCGGCCTGTCGGTCGTCATGATGTTCTTGTGTGGATGATGAACACCAACTTGCTTTCCTGCTTGACATGCGCTACAAACCCTGTCTTTCTCAAAATGAACATTGGTTAGTCCCAAAATGTGTTCTCCCTTTAGAAGCTTATGAAGATTTTTCATCCCAACATGGGCTAGTCGACGGTGCCAGAGCCAACCCATGTTAGTCTTAGCAATTAAGCAAGTGTCGAGTTCAGCTCTATCAAAATCTACTAAGTATAGCTGACCCTCTAACACTCCCTTAAATGCTACTGAATCATCACTTCTTCTAAAGACAGGAAAGCAAATTGTAATCTAAAGAATCTACAAGAAAAACATTGGAAATAGAATGGTCAGGTGATATTGCAATTTTACCAAGTCCTTTGACCAAACCTTGATTTCCATCCCCGAATGTGATAGCTCGTTGGGGATCTTGGTTTTTCTCGTAGGAGGAGAACATTCTTTTCTCCCCTGTCATATGGTTTGTGCATCCGCTATCAATGATCCAACTTGAGTCCCGGATGCATAAACCTACAAAACAATTTTAGGCCTTGTTCTTAGGTACCCAAACGGTCTTGGGTCCTTTTACATTAGAAACAAGCACCTTGGGTACCCAAACACAAGTCTTTGACCCCTTGTGTTTGCCCCCAACATATTTGGCAACTATTTTGCCTGATTTGTTAGTTAGCACATAGGAAGCATCAAAAGTCTTAAATGAAATGTTATGATCATTTGATGCAATAGGAGTTTTCTTCCTAGGAAATTTAGCATGGGTTGATTGCCTAGAACTAGATGCCTCACTCTTATACATGAAAGCATGATGAGAGCCAGAGTGAGACTTCCTAGAGTGAATTCTCCTAATTTTGTGCTCGGGATAACCGACATGGTACAAAATGTAGCCCTCGTAATCCTGAGCCATGGGAGCTTTGCCCTTAACAAAGTTAGACAATCTTTTAGGAGGGGCATTAAGCTTGCAATTGTCTCCCTTTCGGAAGCCAAAGCCATCCTTAATGCCAGGGCGTCTCCCATTATAAAGCATACTATGAGAAAATTTAAAATTTTCATTTTCTAACTCATGCTCGGCAATTTTAGCATCTAATTTTTCTATATGATCATTTTGTTGTTTAATCATAGCAATGTGATTATGAATAGCATCTATGTTAACATCTCTACATCTAGTGCAAATAGTAACATGCTCAACGGTAGATGTAGAGGGTTTGCAAGAATTTAGTTCAACAATCTTAGCATGTAAAATGTCATTCTCATCTCTAAGATTGGTAATCGAAGCATTGCAAACATCTAAATCCTTAGCCTTAGCAATTAATTTTTCATTCTCATTTCTAAGGCTAGCAAGAGAGGCATTCAATTTTTCAATCTTAGCAATTGAACTAGCATTATCATTTCTAAGATTGGCAATTGAATCATCACAAATATTTGACTTCTCAACCTTAGCAATCAAATTAGTATTCTCAATTCTAAGGTTGGAAATAGTGTCATGGCAAGTGCTTAGCTCACTAGTTAATTTTTCACATTTTTCTACCTCTAGAGCATAAGCATTTTTAACTTTAACATGCTTTTTGTTTTAATAAGGAAGTCCTCTTGACTATCCAAGAGTTCATCCTTCTCATGAATAGCACTAATTAATTCATTTAATTTCTCCTTTTGTTGCATGTTTAGGTTGGCAAAAAGCGTCAATAAATCATCCTCATCATCACTAGAGCTAGCCTCATCACTAGATGTTGCATACTTAGTGGAGGATCTAGATTTTACCTTCTTCTTCTTGCCGTCCTTTGCCATGAGGCACTTGTGGCCGACGTTGGGGAAGATAAGGCCCTTGGTGACGGTGATGTTTGCGGCGTCCTCGTCGGATGAGGAGTCGGTGGAGCTCTCGTCGGAGTCCCACTCCTGGCAAACGTGGGCATCGTTGCCCTTCTTCTTGTAGTACTTCTTCTTTTCTCTTCTCTTTCCCTTCTTGTCGTCGCCCCTGTCACTATCACTTGATAATGGACATTTTGCAATAAAATGACCGGGCTTACCACACTTGTAGCAAACTTTCTTGGAGCGGGGCTTGTAGTCCTTCCCCCTCCTTTGCTTGAGGATTTGGCGGAAGCTCTTGATGATGAGTGCCATCTCCTCATTGTCGAGCTTGGAGGCGTCGATGGGGACCCTACTCGGTGTAGAGTCTTCTTTCCTCTCCTCCGTTGCCTTGAATGCAACGGGTTGTGCCTCGGTACGGAGGAGGAGGCGCCTTGCTCGATGATCTTTTTGGAGCCTTTGATCATCAATTCAAAGCTCACAAATTTTCCTATTACTTCCTCAGGAGACATTAGTTTATATCTTGGATCACCATGAATTAATTGAACTTGAGTAGGGTTAAGAAATACGAGTGATCTAAGAATAACCTTGACCATCTCATGGTCATCCCATTTGGTGCTCCCGAGGTTGCGCACTTGGTTCACCAATGTCTTGAGCCGGTTGTACATTGCTTGTGGCTCCTCCCCTTGGTGAAGCATGAAGCGACCAAGCTCCCCCTCGATCGTTTCCCTCTTGGTGATCTTGGTCACCTCGTCTCCTTCATGCGCGGTTTTGAGCACGTCCCAAATCTCTTTGGCGCTCTTCAACCCTTGCACCTTATTATACTCCTCTCGACTTAGAGAGGCGAGGAGTATAGTGGTGGCTTGGGAGTTGAAGTGCCGGATTTGGGCAACTTCGTCCGAGTCATAGTCTTCATCCCCGGCGATGGTACCTGTACTCCAATCTCAACAACATCCCAAATACTAGTGTGAAGTGAGGTTAGATGGTGCCTCATTTTGTCACTCCACATATTATAATCTTCACCATCAAACATGGGTGGTTTGCCTAATGGGACGGAAAGTAAAGGAGTACATTTGGAAATGTGAGGATAGCGTAAGGGAATCTTACTAAACTTCTTGCGCTCATGTCGCTTAGAAGTTACGGATGGCATGTCGGAGCCGGAGGTGGATGGCGATGAAGAGTCAGTCTCGTAGTAGACCACTTTCTTCATCTTTTTCTTCTCGCCGCTCCGACGCGACTTGTCGTGTGAAGGGGATCCCTTCACCTTGTTGTCGGACTCCCAGGATGGAGCCTTCCCATGGCTTGTGGCGGGCTTCTCGCCGGTCACCATCTCCTTCTTGGCGTGATCTCCTGACATCACTTCGAGCGGTTAGGCTCTAATGAAGTACCGGACTCTGATACCAATTGAAAGTCACCTAGAGGGGGGTGAATAGGCAAATCTGAAATTTATAAACTTAAGCACACACTACAAGCCGGGGTTAGCGTTATAAATATAAACGAGTCCAAAAGAGAGGGCGAAAACAAATCACAAGCGAATAAGAGCGTATGACACGGTGATTTGTTTTACCGAGGTTCGGTTCTTGCAAACTGAAAGGGAAATAGGGTCAAACTTTTTTCTAAATGGTTTTGGTGGTTGAATTGCCCAACACAAATATTTAGACTAACTAGTTTGCTCTAGATCATACATTCTACAGGTGCCAAAGGTTCAACACAAACCAATCAAAAGAACAAGTTAGGCTTCAAAAGAAAGGAGCAAAAAGGAAACCGAAGTATGCTCTGGTCTGGCGCACCAGACTGTCCGGTGTGCCACCGAATAGTGTCCGGTGCACCAGGGCGAATCAGCTCAAACTCCTTAGCTTCGGGTTTTCTAGGCGCAGCTCCGCTATAATTCACAGGACTGTCCAGTGTGCCACAGGACTGTCCAGTGTGCCACCGGACTGTCCGGTGCACCAGCAGAGCAACGACTATCTGCGCGCAACGGTCGACTCTGCAAAGTGAACAGTGCAATTCAGATGTCAGAGCAGTAGGTAAGAGGGGCACCGGACTGTCCGGTGTGACACCGGACTGTCCGGTGCCACATGAGGACAAAGCCTCCAACAGTCGACCAGCTCCAAGCCCTAATGACTGGGTGACGTGGCGGCACACCGGACACTGTTCAGTGGCGCACTGGACTGTCCGGTGCACCCATCGCCAGCAGCCTTCTTCAACGGCTACAATTTGGTTGGTGGCTATAAATACCACCCCAACCGACCACTTCAAGGTGGGGAGCCCAAGCAACATTCCAAGTCATCTAGTTGACATATTCAAGCCCTCCCAACCACCACTATTCATTGATCCATCCTATACACAAGATTTAGACCACTACAACCAACACAAGTGCCACAAAAGAGAGAGCAAGCTAGAGAGGGCTACTCATTTGAGTTTAGCACTAGTGCCTTGTGAGATTCATTGAGAGATAGTGTGTGCTACATCTTTGTGTTCATTTGTGCGTGGAGTTTTGACTCCCATTGAACTTCCTCCAAAGTTTTGGAGGCTTGTAAAGCTAGCAAGAGACACCAAAGAGTGTGGTGGTCCTTGCGGATCTTAAGTGATCCTTGAGAAGAAGAAGAGCTCGCCGGTCTTGTGTGATCGGTGGAGAGAGGGAAAGGGTTGAAAGAGACCCGTCCTTAGTGGACTCCTCAATGGGGACTAGGCCTTCGAGGGCCGAACCTCGGTAAAACAAATCACCCGTGTCTCGTGTGCTTATTGCTTGTGATTTGTTTGTTCTTTCCCTTTCTAAGTTTTTCTTGCACTATTCTTTTCTAATACTATTTGGTGTTGCTTTAAGTTAAATTCTCATTTAGTGAAGCAACACCTTGCAAGAAAGAACTTGTGTTATTGTTGTTCTTATCTAAGCCCTCTTGATTTATTCTCATAGACTTATTAGTAGTATTGATTTATCAATTCCGCATTATTTGAAAGCAATACTCCTTACAAGCGAAGGACTTAGTTTTTATACTCCGACAATTGTGTATCTTGTTCTAACCACTAATCAAGGGATCTAGTTAGGGTGTAAAGTTATAATTTTCAGGTTTCGCCTATCCACCCCCCTCTATGCGACTTTCAATTGGTATCAGAGCTAGGCACTTCATATTGAGTCTAACAACTCGAAGTGATGGCTCGAAGAAGATCCCAAAAGAACAAGAAGACCAAGGAGAACAAGGAGGTAAATCTTGAGATATTACTTTCCGATTGTTCTAATTACGACTCATGGGCTACTAGGGTACTAAATGCTTTTAGAACTGTAGATCCACGATTAGAACAAATCTTATACAAGAGTATTATATCTCCTAGTTGTTATAAGAAAAATCCTTTCGAAGAAGATCAAAGATGTATACGCTTAAACTACCTAGCTTATGACATCTTAAGTAACTCTCTTAGTAAAGAAGATTATCGTGCCTTCATAATGATTATAATGAATCTATTCGTGATGTGCATGATATTTGGACTAGAATTAAAAATAAATTTGATGAGTCCAAACATGATAGTTCATTTTGTGCTTCTACTTCCTTTGGTATTTGTGAAACTAACCCTTTGAAGGAAGAAGAAGAAAATGAACGATGGAGACCAAACAATGAATCCACCTCTCCAAGAGGTTTGTCTTCCCATTTCGATTCCCACATATGTTGTGTGGCTAATGAAAATGATGGCGGAAGCACAAACGAGGATGAGGAGGAAGAAAGAAGTTTCATGCAACTCTATGCTCGCATAAGCCAAGAAGATAAGGTGGTCATACTCAAACTTCTAGAAAGAGCGAGAGAGCGAAGCAAAGCTCGTCAAAGACTAGAAAATGTTCTCTCCATGAAAATGCTACACTTTGACGAGTTGACTAAAGAACATGAGGAGCTAAGGTGCTCTCATGTTGATTTGGTCCAAAGGTATGAAACTATTTCAATTGAGCAAGATAACGCTTTACATTGTATCGCTCAATTAGTAAATAGGAATACCTTGCTTAAGGACCAAGTAGAAAAGCTAAAAGATGAAAATCTAGCTTTTCAAGAAAAATATGATATGCTCCTGTGTTCTCATGAAAATCTTATGGATAATCATACCATATTAAATATGGCTCATGAGGTTGTGATAGAAAACTTAAAATCCCAACAACCTCACTCATGCACATGTATTCAAATTGAAACTACATTACCATGTGCTAATGCTTGTTGTCCGTCGACAAGCAAATCTTCCTTTGAGCTAGGATTTGCAGGAACAAACGATGATACATATCAAAAGCTCAAAGAATAAAATGAGAGGCTAAAATGAGCTTGACACAACTAAAACGGAAGTGCATTGCCCAACCTTCTCAAGATAATCGTGATCACATGGTGAAGAAGCTTGAGACGGGAACAACCGTGGCATGCACTAAATCCCTTGAAGAAAATGTCAAGGACTTGAGGATTGTCAAGGGGAAGGAACAAAAGAAGAAAATCAATACCTCTTTCAAAAGCCTCAACCACGCCTCCATAAAAGGTAACATCCAAGGTAATAATCAAGTCACACTTCACACTAAGAGAAGTAAGAAGTGTAGCGAATGCTTTGAAAAGGGGCACTCTATTAGGTCATGTCCCTATATTAAAATGACTTGATTATTAACAAGGATGATAAACTTTGTTTTAAATGCTCTAAGAAGGGACACTTGTTTAGGTCTTGTCCCCATTTAAAACAAAAAGGCATAGTGTTAGAAAAGAAAATATTCACTAACCATGTAGCAAGAAAGATACAAGGAAAGAAGAAATCTTCAAGACTTGAGGATCGCCTATGCTACATATGCCGAAAGAAGGGACATCAATGCAAGGATTGTCCCATTGGTAACAATCACACTCCTAGCTTGTCAATTAATTCTCATGTAACTAGGCAACCCAAAATTGCAACTTGTGCTAGAAAGGTAATGAGTTTACCTAGTGCTAGCACAAAGGACGTTTGGGTTCCTAGATCTTTGTTGACTAACCTTGATGGACCCATCAAGAGATGGGTACCAAAATATGCTTGACAAGCTTTACAGGAGAAGGAGATGATATGAAGCATTGGGGTGCTTGAGAGAGTCAATTCAATTCTTGTTAACTCAAGCTATCAATCTTCAATGATCTATATCCAAGATTGACCCAAAGTTATTTCGAATTAATATATCTAAAACTCATATCATCTCGGGGAAGATATCGATGTTGTAGGAAATAAAGAATTTATCCTATGCCAAAAAGTCAAGGCCTACAACATGAAGGAAAGCCAAAGGATGGTAACAATTATGCTTTTAAGTGCAAGTTTCTTAGATTATCATTTCTTATGTGTCTTGTGTATTCACATAGAAAAAGAAAGCACTTCAAATGTTTTTAAATTATGTCACCATTCTTTGAAGAAATTCCTCTCATATGGTAGATTGTATATTCATCATTTCTATACCATGGCAATCTACATGCTTTAAATTGTTGTAAGTACCCCATGGCATGTTTTACACTAATCTTATTATTGCCATGATTCTAGATATAGAGAGATATTCCAAGTTCCTAAAAGAATAAGGAGTCACGTAAGGAATTCAAATCCTTAGAACACTCTTGAAAAGGAAAATTCTCTCTATAACTAGAATAGTGAGACTAATGCTTTTATCTAAGTAACCCATGTAGGCTCACTAGTAGAGAATAATTTTCTCTTTGGAAGTGTGCAATATAACATGAAAAGAAAAGTCAATCCAATAACTTTTGTTGTTTTGCCTCTTGCTTAAATTGGATATGGTTCTTCTATATCTATCGCTCTCCATGTTATGAATTAGATCTATTCCCATAATCTTAAAGAATTAACTATGCTTGTTTTGTAAGTTAAATTAAGCATACATCATGGAATAATCTAGTTCATATTATAAAGTTTCCATGCTTTAGTAATCTATTTTTCATTCTTGTCAAAAATGATTACAAAAAGGGAAACTAGTGCTTGTGTTACTAATGACATATCTCTTGAGCTTACTTTTGAAAATCTACAAGAAAGTAAGTGCAAGCCACAAGCCTCTAAGGTTACTCTTCACCCAAAGGAAGAAAGGTAAAAGCAAAGGTATGGGAACTCATCTTCTTAATCAAATATAGTTCCCATCAATAGTTATTTACTCTAGTTCTACCTATGTGAAGAATAGATTCTTCATTGGACTTAAGTTAGCTAAATGTGCATTCAATCTCAATCTCAATCTCAATCTCATTCTCATTCTCATAAATGCACTTGTCCATTAGAATCTAATTCATGCATTTTCTATATCTGTCCTCATATTGATATGCTCTTAAGTCATGATAATAAATTCAATATGAAGAAGTAAAATTCCTATGATTGATCAAGATATTTAAAAAGTGCTTATTCCTATTTTTTTAATATAATGTGCACTAATGTTAAGGATTTTACTTTGTGACTTGTGAATGATGAATTGTTTATATTTCTTATCTAAAAGAAATCATTCTTCATCATATACTCCCTTGTGCTATTAACATCTCTCTTGAGTATTTTCAATAAGTTTGGAAGGGAAAGGAGTCAACTATAAAGGGAGGACACTCAAATGAAAAAGGAAGACATCAAGAGCAACAACACCTACTTGGATAATGAGATTTTCAAAACAATCAATGGTGTGGTTGTAAGCATTCTAAATCTTTTTCATTGTGAGAATACTAGGCATAAAATGTTTATTGCAAATTTTGTAAGCCTTGATCAAGATGAATGATGCTTTTAAAAGTAAGTACATCTATCCAATTCATTCAATTTCTTGATGCATATCTTTAGGGGAGCATATTTCTAAATCTTGATCATATTGAGACTGACACTTTATCTTAGTAATCTCATATAGTCTCAAGTATGAGAATAAGTCTCTCATGAAGTAATGCTACTCCATATCAATCCAACTTGTTAAAATAATATCGCTTTTATAAAGGATTGTTGCTTTCATTGCTAAAGTAGCATATGTAATGGATTCTCCTATTCTAAGCTTATCTAATGCATATGTTGTTCTTTTGATCACATCTGTTATTTGTTTGATCATTGAATAACTTCAATTAACACTTATGTCTCTTAGTGCCGCATATTCTATCAATCAACATCTATCTTGGTATGCACTAAGTTAAAAGGAGAATTCATGATACATCTATGCAATTTATGATCCATTTGATATATGCTGACAATGACTTAAAAAAGGATCACTAGTTATAGAACTCTCTCTTGTGCAAAATATTTTCATATATTGTCTTGAGTATAGGTCTTAAGAGACTAAGACTAAGGACAAAGCACAATGAAGAGAGTGTCTCTATGTGAAGGTACAAAAGGGTAAAACAACTTCCTTTCATTTTAACTTGTACCTAAATCTTCCTTTTTCATACTCTCTTTGCATATCTTGTATAAAAGGAAGAGAAAGCATGTTCATGCATTAACCCTGCTCCATATCTAGTTTAACTTCTCAAACATTCATTCTTGCATCTTTGTTAAAACTGGGTGAAGTAATTTTATTGTCAAAGAGCTTAAAGCTTAACCTTGTAACGAGGATAAGCTGCCTTTGTTCCAAAGGTGGATGGTCCTTAAGCCTCTTTGAAATCCTTAAGGGTAAATGCTTAAGATGTTTCTAACATGTTTTCATAAGTGCATAAACTGTCATGAGCATCACACTTATACTATGACACAATGCACTTCACATTCTGTATGATATAGATATGTTCTCATTAACCTAGTTATGTGCAATTGGCATTTAAGGCCAAAATATGTGTTCCTCTCCATGCACATATTTAGAGGGAGCAATCTATCGTATAGAACTATGATCATGCTTAATTTGATATATCCTTTAATCATGTCTCTTTTATGTCTATGCCTAATGTGTTTTCAAGTGTATTCTCATGCTTAGTCATAGAATTGAAAGGGAAATGGAGTATTCGGCAAAGACATCGCTTCCACTCTACATCTTCGGTATTATCCTTCCTTGCCGGTATTCCGCTAGCTCTCCAATTTGGTATAATCTTCACCCATATATTGTTTGCCAAAGGGGGAGAGAACGTAAAAAGGGCTTATATTTCACTCACAAGTATCAGTTTTTGGCGATTCATGCCAAAGGGGGAGAAAGTATTAGCCCAAAGCAAAAGGACCGCACCACCACCAATTTCAAAAATGTAGTTTTCAAATTTAGGTTAAGAAAAGATTTTTCAATTGGTATCTTATTTTTTATATAATTTCAAAATTGGTATACCCTCTTCAAAATTAATATCTAAAACCCTCTTGAACACTAAGAGGAGGATTACATCAAGGGGGAGTTTTATTTAGTCAAAGGGAAAGCATTTGAAACAGGAGGAGAAAATTTCAAATCTTGAAAATGCTTCTCAAAATCCTATGCATATACCTTTGACTATTTGCAAAAAGACTTTGAAAAGAATTTCCAAAACTTTGCAAAACAAAACAAGTGGTGCAAGCGTGGTCCAAAATTTTAAATAAGAAGAAAGCCATCCATACATATCCTATGAAAATGTAAATTGATTTAATTCCAAGCAATCTTTGCACATGTCTTATGCAAACTAGTTCAATTACGCACTTATATATTTGCTTTGGTTTGTGTTGGCATCAATCACCAAAAAGGGGGAGATTGAAAGGGAAATAGGGTCAAACCTTTTCCTAAATGATTTTGGTGGTTGAATTGCCCAACACAAATAATTGGACTAACTAGTTTGCTCTAGATCATACATTCTACAAGTGCCAAAGGTTCAACACAAACCAATCAAAAGAACAAGTTAGGCTTCAAAAGAAAGGAGCAAAAAGGAAACCGAAGTATGCTCTGGTCTGGCGCACCGGACTGTCCGATGTGCCACCGGATAGTGTCCGGTGCACCAGGGTGAATCAGCTCAAACTCCTTAGCTTCGGGTTTTCCAGGCGCAGCTCCGCTATAATTCACCGGACTGTCTGGTGTGCCACCGGACTGTCCGGTGCACCAGCGGAGCAACGGCTATCTGCACGCAATGGTCGACTCTGCAAAGTGAACAGTGCAATTCAGATGTCAGAGCAGCAGGTCAGAGGGGCACCGGACTGTCCGGTGCCACATGAGGACAAAGCCTCCAACGGTCGACCAGCTCCAAGCCCTAACGACTGGGTGACATGGCGGCACACCGGACACTGTCCAGTGGCGCACCGGACTGTCCGGTGCGCCCATCGCCAACAGCCTTCTCCAACGGCTACAATTTGGTTGGTGGCTATAAATACCACCCCAACCGGCCACTTCAAGGTAGGGGAGCCCAAGCAACATCCCAAGTCATCTAGTTGACATATTCAAGCCCTCCCAACCACCTCTATTCATTGATCCATCCTATACACAAGATTTAGACCACTACAACCAACACAAGTGCCACAAAAGAGAGAGCAAGCTAGAGAGGGCTACTCATTTGAGTTTAGCACTAGTGCCTTGTGAGATTCATTGAGAGATAGTGTGTGCTACATCTTTGTGTTCATTTGACTCCCATTGAACTTCCTCCAAAGTTTTGGAGGCTTGTAAAGCTAGCAAGAGACACCAAAGAGTGTGGTGGTCCTTGCGGGATCTTAAGTGATCCTTGAGAAGAAGAAGAGCTCTCCGGTCTTGTGTGATCGGTGGAGAGAGGGAAAGGGTTGAAAGAGACCCATCCTTAGTGGACTCCTCAACGGGGACTAGGCCTTCGAGGGTCGAACCTCGGTAAAACAAATCACCCGTGTCTCGTGTGCTTATTGCTTGTGATTTGTTTGTTCTTTCCCTTTCTAAGTTTTTCTTTCACTATTCTTTGCTAATACTATTTGGTGTTGCTTTAAGTTAAATTCTCATTTAGTGAAGCAACACCTTGCAAGAAAGAACTTGTGTTATTGATGTTCTTATCTAAGCCCTCTTGATTTATTCTCATAGACTTATTAGTAGTATTGATTTATCAATTCCGCATTATTTGAAATCAATACTCCTTACAAGTGAAGGACTTAGTTTTTATACTCCGACAATTGTGTATCTTGTTCTAACCACTAATCAAGGGATCTAGTTGGGGTGTAAAGTTATAATTTTCAGGTTTCGCCTATCCACCCCCCCCCCTCTAGGCGACTTTCACAAACCTACTCCCCGTTGAGGTGGTCACAAATACCGGGTCTCTTTCAACCCTTTCCCTCTCTCAAACGGTCACTTAGACCAAGTGAGCCTTTCTCTTCAATTAAATGGGACACTAAGTCCACTACAAGGACCACCACAACTTGGTGTCTCTTGTTTTGATTACAAGTGAGTTGAACACAAGAAAGAATGAAGAAGAAAAGCAATCCAAGCGCAAGAGCTCAAATGAACACAAGTATCTCTCTCTCACTAGACACTATTTGATTGGAATGATCTTTGGACTTGGGAGAGTATTTGATCTCTTTGTATGTGTCTTGAATGAAGTCTATAGCTCTTGTATGAGGTGTGAAGGCTGAAAACTTGGATGCAATGAATGGTGGGTGGTTGGAGGTATTTATAGCCCCAACCACCAAAGTGACCGTTGGTGAGGGCTTCTATCGCATAGCGCACTAGACAGTCCGGTGTGCCACCGGACACTGTCCGGTGCGCCAGCCACGTCACCCGGTCGTTGGGTTCTAACCGTTGGAGCTTCTGACAGCTGTGTAACACCTCAGGTGTTACCATGGCTAGAGCACACCTTGGCACTAAAGACTGTGATCACATGTGGTAGAGACTTAAGGAAACACATAAGAACTTTGGGGATCATGTGTTAATCAAGGTTTGTTAATGACCTAAGAAGTATTACTCAAACCTTTGTACACTTACTACCTTGGGCAAGAGGGGGGGAAAACCCTAGACCTCTCTTAAACCCTATCTCCCAAAGCCATGAATAAGAGGGGGAGAGAGAGTGAGCAAATGTGCAAAACATGAGTAATCTTTAACCAAACCTTAAGTAACCTTATAACCAGCAATTAGGAGAGGTAAATATTGCAAAAAGACCCCTGGAGAAACCCCAAATCAAATCTCCAAGTGGAGAGAGAGCTAGAGCTCTCTATTTCTCTCTAAGTTAAAAACTACACCTACACTAAAGATCAGTCGTGTTCACCTCGAAGCTGGCACCAAATCCACCTATGTTCTATACCAAAAATGTGGCAAACCACCTAAGGCACCCACTGGAAAAAGCTGAGCCCGAGACTTGGACGTTTGACATGCCTTGGCATGGTTTTTGTCGCGAGGTGGGCAGAGAGACACACCCGATTTGGCGACCGAAGATCTCCCTACCTAGGCCATATCTGCCATGGCAACTCACGAATGAGAGACAGCCCTAGGTGCCAGGAAAAGACTCGCGCCAGATTTTTGCCAAGATTCGCACGTTTGCGACTTGGGTGAGCTGTGGAACACGGGCAGAAGAAAAGCTCCACGTGTTCGACGCGCTCTGTGTGCGCCAGAGCACGCCCGCGCGCGCCCTGCCTCGCGCCAACGGCCAGCCGACGCCATGGCCCGCGCCCGCGCCTATAAAGCCCGCTCGGGTGTCGACTGCACTCTTCCGCGCACACTCAAGCCTCACCAGAGCTCAGCTCACTGCCGTTTGCCCGTGCGCGGCGTGTCCGCGGCCACCCGAGCCCCTGCCGCCGTAGACCGGCCAGCCCAGCTTTCCCTAACCCCGTCCAACCCTCGGAGACGAGTGTGCACAACTCAGTGAAGCTCCCCGAGCGAGGAATCGAAGCCTACTTCGCCGGAGAGGCCAGTCCACGGTCGCCGGAGTTCACAACCCCGCCGGAGTACGTGGACCGGGTAATCCACTCAACCATTTTCCGATTCCTTGTACACACGGTCTCTATGTTACCCCGTGAAGCTCACCGTGCCCTTGGATTGAACCAGATCGTCGTGGTTTGGCCGGTACACTCGCCGCCGACGAGAACACCCGCCTGTGCGCGTGGACCGAGCGATTCCGGCCATCCCCGCCGTCGAGCCGCACTTCGCTGTGACCGCCAGAGCCTCCCCGAGCCAACCCTGCCCTTCGCCGGACCTATCTCGCCGCCGGTAAGCCGCGCCACCCTTTTCTTTCCCGCAGGTACTGTTTACATTGGGGAAAGGACCTCGGGGAAGAAGGAAAGGTCAGGGGGCTTTCTGAACTGTCAGCGACCCAGGGGAATAGTGGTGCAGGGGTAGATTTGTGCGGGTTGATTTAGTTTAAACCCAGGGACCTCGGTGTAAACTGTTTTTTTTTTCAGGAAACTCTTATTAAATCTGTTTTTAAATTGAACAGAAACTTTAAAAATTCATAACTTCTGTTTAGTTCATCCAAATTTGGTCAAACCAATTTTACCAGACTTTAAATAATGTAAACTACTTAAGACAAATATAAAAACCCCTATGTACTACAGAAAACTTTAGGGTTCTAATTTAATTATTGTTTTGGCCATAAGCTAAATAATAGGGCTAAAATTAGTTGCACTATTTGACTAGGGTTAGAAAAATTTGGAGAAGTTTATATCTACCTACTGACCTGTTTAAAAATGTTAAACCTCTCTGTCCACCCCATTAAGTTAGTTTTTGCCCCTTATTTTACAATATGCTCAAGGTTAAGAAAAATAGAAAATGTGATTTAAATAATGAACTAGAGGACACCCCTATTTTTGTTAGGGTATTTGTTCAATATAGTTCACTGGAAAAATCTATCATACCCTGGTGTAGTATAAAATAAGTAGGATACCTTTCATTTTAATAAAACAAGGAAAACTTAGAAAAACCCTACAAAAATAACCCCAAGGTGAAAACAACCCCACCCTTGGGATAGTTAGTGTTTTGTTATTAAAAACTTAGTAAAAATATGAAATCTGCTGTTTGACATTTTTCAAATAGCAATGTAGTAGAAAGTGCCTTTTAGGCATTAAACTTTAGAAAATCATAACTAAATAACCACCCCTTAGCTTTCTGTGATTTTTGGCACAGAAGCCTATTATTACTGTTAGATGCCAACAAAAATAACCTTTAGGACAGAACCCACCTCTAATTAAGAGTTGTAGTACAAAGTGGCCCCTTTACCCAACTTTTATTATTTTTGTCTAAAGCATAGCCTTTTATTTTTGAACCTCAACTTCCTAGAAGGGGCTATAGTGACCAATGGCAACCCACTGTAATTTTTACAGAATTTTTGGAGAAAGTTAAGCTACTGTTGTAGTTCAAACCCCCACTAGATGTCATAAATAGAAATTAAAGAAAGGAAAATGAATAATGGAAATTAGTGTCATCCTAAAACCCTTGCAAATTGTCCACTGAAATATATAAAGGCAATACAAATCCACTGCGTTTATCCTCAACAAAAATCTAAACCTAGGAGTGATAAGCATAAACCACTAAAGGCCCCGTATGGCCAAGCAAACCCTAAGTTACTCCTTAACTTAGTTTTTCTTCTCTCAACATAATGTTATTAAATCTTGCATAATCATGACATACATGTTCATTGCATTTCGATAGACTATAACCTTGCTGACGGAGAGTACGTCCTCGTGCCGGAGCAAGGAGCTGCTCAGGAGGTAGCCCCGGATCCAGCCCTAGAGTCTGCACCAGAGGACCTGTCTGCCACTGCTTTGGAAGGCAAGCCCCGGTTTTATGCATAACCTGTTATTTATGCTATTTTACTACACTTATTGATTGTAGGATTGAATGTGCACTTAAGTGTAGGAGTTGTTTGAAACCCTAGTTGCATGATCTCAGGAATCCTGTTGAGATGAATACTAGTATGCTAGGTCGAGTAGCTGCTTTATTAATTAGGATCTCGGTAGAAGTCGAATGATTTTTCTAGCACTCGCGCGAGGTCAGGAAATTGGTTGTATCCACTTTCTTCTCATAATGATGCTGGTTGTGGACAACAATCCATGGGGATTGGTTGTCCACGGGATGAAAATTTGAATAAGGATTAAGGTGTGGTACCATGAGTCAAGCGTTTGAACGTACTAAACATATACCGAGAAATATGGTAAATCGGTAAGCCTAGTACCTGATTGAACCTGGCAGCAGATTGCCCTCCTCACGCGACCTGAGACAAGGTCTCCAATTCCGGTTAGGGTGGGTACAAGTGCGGTCACTGCACGACGGCAGTCGGGGTCAGTGAGGCATTGTACGCCAAGGCGGTGAGCCCCTCTCTGCTGACGGGGAATCGATGGGGACGGTTGATGTGTGTGGGGACGGAGTGCCCCTGCATGTCGTGTGTTTAGGTTTACCTTGCAATGATAAAAACTCGATTCGAATCGTCTGCTTCTCGCAGCTAATGAGACTGCTTGATCCATGCTGCTACATTGAGTAACAAGTGGAAATGTGATGAGTTGACACAAGATGCTGATTGCTAAATATGTTTGATACCATGTATGAGTAGATAGTACACTTTTAGCCTTAAGAGAGTCACACTTAAATTTGACAAAGTTAAAACTTGATTTAGACACTCAGCTAGTGCTTTTGGCAACCAAACCCCACAGCCAAACAGTTGCATGTCTAGAGGTAGAGGAGTAGACTCCTCACACTGGGTAAGTCTAGCTAAGTATTAGTATACTCAGCCTTGCTTGTGGCACAATCTTACAGGTTCTCTAGAGGACATGGTTGCTGGAGTGACTTGGCCGTCCACCTTACCACCGGGTTGGACTGTCGAGTGGGACCCTACCTCGGCTGAGGAGGAGCATGAGGAGTGATGGGACAGGCTTCCCCATCTCTCTGTTTATTTACCATTAGTTTTATTCCGCTGCACTTCGAACAATGATGACTACTTTTGCAAAACTCCGATGGTGATGTAATAATTTAATACTCCTTCATGTATGGTTTTATGCTTTATTGTATTTGCTCTGTGACTCACCTTCGAGTGAGATTGTGGTACTTGATCCTGTCAGTGGCCGTGTCGGACTAGATCCGAGGGATTGACGGATTATTCCCATTTAAGTGTGGTCTAGCCTCTAAGGCAGGGCTCAGGCACTTAACTTGGAATAATTCGGGCAGTTCCGCCACAGCTGGTATCGGAGCTTGTACCACCGCAGAGGAATCAATAAAATATGAATACCATCATTTTTTAAAAAAAATAAAGCTTGATAGAAACCATGTTGGATAGATAGTAGGTCGAGCAGGATAGACCTAGGACGTGAAGCCTTAGGAGGATAGAAGGGTAGCTAGGTGGCTAAGTGATTAGGCCCTGCAGGCCACCTTAAAGGATGGGAGTTCTTCCCTATCCCCTTATATTGGTGAGGTCGTTCAGGACGAGCATGCATGCATTACTAAATTAAACAAATGGATAATTGAGTAAAGACTTAAAAACAAGATGATAACCAACTAAGTCCTCAGTACCATTTTATTTAACTAGAGAACGGCTAAGTTTTATTTTTCTTGTTCTTTTTATAATTCTTTTACTTATGCTTAACCGTGCACAGATGACTTCCCACGGATCCTCAGACGACGGAAATGCACTGTCCCACACTGACGGGCTTGCACGAGAGGGCTTTCCCCGCATTCTGTGGGAGGTACTTCAGGGGGCCGGATACACGACACCCCCTCAGTACGCGGTGCAGCAGTTCGAGAAGCACAGAGTGCCCCGCTGTAGGGTGAGGATGACCTTGGAGCCTCATCCCCTACAGCCAGGCTAGCGCTCTTTGGGCTTTGAGTCTTTTGGATACCGGGCTGAGGACACGATCGAGGCGATCGCTCTGCACGGGTTGACCACTTTCTGCGGATTCCATCCTTTGGAGCTGGCTACCCACCCCATTGGCTTGTTCCCCGCCGAAAGGGAGGACGACCCAATGTGGAAGGATCGGGTGGAGCATGCCAAGGATATCTGGGCCATCTACCAGGACAGACTGCGCACTTGATCGTACGGTGCATGAATGCTCTGTACCGTCTGCAAGTGATGCGCGGTGAGGCGATGTCCCATCCGATGGCACTATTGGAGGCAACAAAGATTACTTTGGACAACAGGGAGGAGCTCGTGGTTGATTTGTCCACTAAAATGGTGGAAAAGGACTTGCAAGTGGAGCAGCTATCCATTGATATCCAAGAGCTGGAGGAACTAGTGGGCACCAGGGAGAACACCATCGAGGTTCTCGAGGATCAGCCCATTAACACTCAGCAGCAGCTTGCTGAGGCTAACGAGCACTTGGATATGCACCACCAGGAGATCCAGGACATGGAGGCCAACGAGGACGTCAACATTGAGGGAGGAGAGGAGCCTGCCTCCAGCGTGGACACTGTTGGCTCAGGGAGACCACCTTCCCCCGAGTCGAGTGTTGCCTCGTTCGCTCACTAGGTGTCCGGGATAGAGTTAGACGTTGGTGATGATAGGACTCATCGCAGCTAGCTTAGCTTTTGCACCCTTGGGGTACTAGGCTAGATAGAGTTGAGTCTTTTTGGGACAAATGATGTAACCGTGATAAACTCTCTTGGAAGCATGATTGATGGATGCTGTTATCAGTTTTAGATTTGGAAGGAAAAATTTATGCCTTTTTAAATCCTTTGTTTAAGTTGGAATCTATCATTTTGCTTTTGACTCTTTTCGCCGCGATTAAACCTTGAACTTGGAGTTATGGTGTTAAGTATATATGTGGTTTTTCAGATGGCCGGGAGGCAGCGTCGTGGCCAGAATGAGCGCGTTCTTCCACCGCCGCCACCGCCTCCCACTCTGCAGGAGCTAATGGCTCAGCAGAATGAGATCTTGAGGCAGCTAGCTCAGCGTCAGCCACCACCTCAGCACTATGGTGGTGGAGACCATCAGCGTCACCCCGCGGCAGCTACCTATCAGGAGTTCCTCAGTACCCAGCCACCATTGTTCACAAGGGCAGAGGATCCACTTAATGCAGATGTGTGGTTGCGAGTGGTGGAATCCAAATTCCCGCTACTCCATGGAGCTTGTTCAGAGGTCACTAAAGTCAGGTTCGCCACCCAGCAGCTTCGCGGACCCGCAAGGACTTGGTGGGACCATTTTCTTGCCATGCAGCCAGAGGATCGAGAGGTGGAATGGAGAGAGTTCAAGGCAGCTTTCAGGGGACACCACATACCAGCCGGGATTATGGACCGAAAGCTCAACGAGTTTCTGGCACTCACTCAGGGCAACAGGACAGTGTTGCAGTATGCCCAGGCTTTTAATGACTTGTGCCAGTATGCTGGATATCACACAGATACGGATGAGAAGAAGAGGGACAGGTTCAGGAGGGGGCTCAGCACTAAGCTCCGTGACCGTCTCAACACCGTCAGGGCCAACAGCTACAATGAGTTGGTCAACATGGCTATCTCCCAGGAGGACTGTATCACAGCTCGTCAGGCCGAAAAGAAGAGGAAGACCCCTGTGGCAGGACCCTCAGCTCAGCCACAGCGCTTCAGGATTGTGTCTGACACTCAGAACAGGGGACCCTAGCAGCAGCAAGGGAGATGGGTGATCCGACCACAGCAGCAGCAGCCGGCACCCAACCGCACCCAGTTTCCAGCTCAGAGGAACAATCAGCAGCAGCAGCAGTACCGCCAGGCAAATGATAACAGGTGTTTCACATGTGGCAACACCGGACATTACGCCAAGAATTGCCCCAGGAACCAGCAGAGGCAGGGGCAGAATGTTAATCAGAACCAAGGCAAGAGGCAGAAGGTGCAAGTGAGGCAGGGCAGGCTGAACTTCACCACCATGGCTGATATTCCAGAGAGAGCACCCGTCATGACTGGTATCTTTACAGTTTTGAATTATCCTGCTATTATCCTTTTTGATTCTGGTGCCTCGCATAGTTTTATCGGTGCCAAATTTAGTGCCAAGTGCCAGTTGCCCTTTCACCACACCGATGGGGGCATTACCATTTCAACACCAGGAGGCAGAGTTGCCACTTATCAAATCAATAGGCAAGTGCCTATGAAATTTGGTAGTCTGGTGATTAGAACCACCCTTCTCATCTTAGGGTTGGATAGCGTGGATATTATATTGGGAGCTGACTGGTTGACCAGGCATCAGGCAGTATTGGACATTGCAGCCAGGGCCGTCGAAATTCATTCCCCTGCTTATGGTGAGACTGTTTTATATTTGCCCGACCAGGGTTGTACACGTTCTTGTGCCTTCGTTATGATAGATTCCCCGGTGGAAAAGATCCCAGTGGTCCGTGACTACCCGGATGTTTTTCCGGATGAATTGCCAGGGATGCCACCTGATCGAGATATTGAGTTCGCCATCGAATTGCAACCCGGGACTGCTCCTATCTCCAAGAGACCCTATAGGATGCCTCCCGCAGAATTGGCAGAACTGAAAAAGCAATTGCAAGAATTGTTGGACAAGGGGTTTATTCGCCCAAGTACTTCGCCTTGGGGATGTCCCGCCTTGTTCGTAAAGAAAAAGGATGAAAGTTTGAGGATGTGTGTTGACTACCGCCCTCGCAATGCGATGACTATCAAGAACAAATACCCACTGCCCCGCATTGATGTTCTGTTCGATCAGTTGGTGGGAGCCAGGGTATTCTCCAAAATAGACCTTCGCTCCGGTTACCATCATATCAAGATCCGTGCTAGTGACATTCCCAAGACGGCTTTCTCCACCAGATATGGGTTGTATGAATTTTTGGTGATGTCTTTTGGGCTGACCAATGCCCCGGCTTATTTTATGTACCTGATGAACTCAGTGTTTATGCCAGAATTGGATAAGTTCGTGGTCGTTTTCATTGATGATATTCTGGTCTATTCCAAGAATGAAGACGAACATACTGAGCACCTGCACATCGTGCTCCAGCGACTGCGCGGTCATCATCTTTATGCTAAGTTGTCTAAATGTGAGTTCTGGCTGAAGGAGATCAAATTCTTGGGTCACACAATTTATCAGGATGGGATATCAGTTGATCCTGAGAAGGTACAAGAGGTGATGAACTGGAAACCCCCGACTACAGTGAGGCAGATTCGGAGTTTTCTGGGATTGGCAGGGTATTATCGACGATTTATTCCGGATTTCTCCAGAATTGCCAAACCAATGACTGAACTGTTGAAGAAGGGAGTCAAGTATGATTGGAGCCAAAAGTGCGAAGATGCCTTCCACACATTGAGGCAGCATTTGACAACAACCCCAGTGCTGGCTCAACCTGACAACACCAAGCCATTTGAAGTTTATTGTGATGCTTCTGGTACGGGATTGGGATGTGTCTTGATGCAAGAGAACAGAGTCATTGCTTATGCTTCCCGAGCACTCAAGCCCCATGAGCAGAACTACCCTACACATGATCTGGAATTGGCAGCTGTGGTTCATGCTCTTAAGATTTGGAGACACTACTTGATGGGAGCTCACTGTAACATCTACACTGATCACAAGAGTCTCAAATACATTTTCACTCAGGCAGATCTGAACATGAGGCAGAGGAGATGGTTGGAGTTAATCAAGGACTATGATTTGGAAGTGCATTACCATCCCGGCTGTAATACCCAAAAGGTATACAGGGAAACTATATTGGATATTCTTATTTTATGTGCCACATTTGCATCATAAAAGAGCATGCATATAATTGAGAGTGATTAATTAAAACAAATAATACTAAAACAAATAAAGTGCATCTTGTTGGAGTTTTATATGTTTGTGCATTAAACAAAATAATAAGAATAATGTTAATAATAAGAGGTTAATAATCCTAAAAGTTGGATTAAATCCTAAATTGAAATTAGGGTTTGAAAATAAATAAAGAGAGAAATATTCTGAAATACAAAACAGAAACTTATATCAAACTAAACAGTTAAGGTGAGGATAAATGTGCCATAAACTTGAATTGGAATCAAATCCTTGAATTTGGAATTTAAAACTGAAAGGAAAAGGAAATTGAGAAAAAAAGAAAGGGAATGTTTATGAAATCATGTATTCCTCCCATAAATAAATAACAAAGAAAAAAAATAATAATATTGTAAACAGTGAAAGTTAAATTCACATTAGTTGTAATTTAGACACTTGAAAATTTGAAGTCAAACATGAATTTGAAATTGAGTTGGAGTTTGAAAATAAATAAAAGAAACAAATCTGTGCCTGCGTTGGGCCAACATCTCCTTATCCCGGCCCAGTATTTCCTCGGCCTCGTGGGCCAAACAAACAGCCGTGCGGCCCACGTTTTCTGCTCGACTGGACTTGCACGCGGCCTTGCTCTCTGGAGCGTGGGCCCCGCTCGGCCAATGTCTCACATGCGACGGTGGGTCTCTGTCACGTGGGTCTTGGGGCAGCTCTATCTTCTTCCCCCAACAACCACCTCCGCATGGCTCGCCCTCCACTCTTGAACCTGCCGCGATCTGGTCAAGGGATATCCCCTCGATCCGTAACCCACGCCGGAATCTCTGGCGTCCGCCGCCCCATGGCCCTGCCCAGGCACACATAAGATGGCCCCTGCGACCTCCTCTATGCCATCGACGAGTAGAGAAAAACAGTGAGCGCCATCAGTACCAAGTCGTGGTTATGAGAAGCTAGCATGCTCTGTGACGCCATCTCCCGCCTCCGACCCCTGTGGACTCCCTCAAGCCCAAGCGTGGGACGCCTTCGTGTGCTCCATGGTCGTGCGCGCCAGGCCTTCTCCATCGGTGGAGCCCGGCGTAGCTCCCTTGGTCGCGGTCTGCCGTGGAGCTCGCCCTGGCTTTCGCGACGTTCTTTACCTTCGGTAACCCGTTGGCGCCTCCTGTGTACCGTGCGACCTGCGAGAGTGTGGGCGTGGTAGACCGAACCTGGGCGGAATCCATTCACCGCGGTTTGGCCTTCTCGCCAGCATCTTGCTCCTCGTAACAGCACCGGAGGGGCCGCTTGGGCGAAGGGAGTCGCCCATAGTCTCGCCATACCCGATTGGATCACGGAGCACCGGCGATTCCTCGTCGTCGTGGGACTTCGCTGCTGCGCCGCATAGTGTCGCGGTCGGGCTTCCTGTGTCGATATTTGCTCACGGTAAGATCTCCCATTGGTTTGTTGCGACCCTAGCATAGTTTAACACCAGTCAATTTGGTAATTGGTGCACTGCGGTGCAAACCGGGCTTCCGCCGGCCATGGTCCACCGTGAACAGGGGGCGGCGCCGCCGCCGCTGCCTGATGGTCATCGGGGGGAGAAGAAGGATTTTAGCCGTAGGATATCCATTTGGCGGTCTGGATCGGATCTGGTTGCCGCGTGGATGGATGAGCCACTAACCGTTGGATCCACACCGTGCGGTCATGATTAGATCATGGTGCTTTAAACCCTGGACCGTTGGATCTAATCGAGCGGTTCAGAACCCCCCTTACCCCTTTAAAACCATCGCTGTCGGATCGTGATCCTGCGGCCCTGGTGCCATACCGGTTCAAACCCCTGGCGATTTAATCTGGTGCGTCCGGTGTTGATCGGACGGCTCTGAATCAACGATACCCCTTCGCCCTGGCTTTCTTTCTAAAGAACCCCTGGCTTTCTTAATAATCAACCCGCCGTCCGTGGGCGTTGATCATTGAGTCTAGGGTGTATTTGTAGATCAGTCCCGGGGTTTCTCAGAATTTAGCGCCCAATCCAGAAATCAGATAGAATTAGAAAAATAATTATAGAAATCGATTTTTAATACAAAATAATTCTAGAAACTTGTTTAATTCATAGAAAATTCATATTAAGTCCGAATTGACCCATTCCGGTTTCATTAATTTTGTATTAATATTGTCTACCAACCAGTAACACTGTTTAGCCATGAAATTTGAGTTAAAATTGTTCATTAGGATTAATCTATTCTAAGCACTAAATAATTTCGAAAATTCATAACTTAATAACCGTAGCTCCGCTTTTAGTAGTTCTCGTTCCTATGATCTTGTAGCAAAGTGTAGATTATTATTACATAGTTTATTCTTATGTTTGGTGTAATGTTAATTTTTGCCTATACCATGTTTGTCTGTATTGCTATGTTTAGCAGTGAGGACACGTGTCATCTGAAAAGCAAGTTGGTACCTGGAATCTCAAGTCTCAGGCAAGTTGTGCCCTTGATCACTTCTTTTTACCTAGCCATGTTCTAATTAATCATAATGATCTGCATAGGTTAATTTTGATGGGACCCAATAGGTTACCCTAGTTTGTCTATCTTTATACCTTGTTTACCACTGAACTTTTTGGGTAGTACTTGCTAGTGCTTTATGTGGTTTTGGGTATGAAGATACATTATACATGATCACACTTTTACTATCTGTTTATTATTACTGTTCATGATAAGATCATTATGTTAATTGGAACATGGAGCGACCACCCGGGAAAACAGTGCTACCACAAGGGTTTAATGGGACGCCCTTGGCCGATTAATTAGGAAAGCTAGTGGAAGACTACCTTACCCGAAAGGGGCAAGGGCAGTAGGGGAGTGGTCAGTGTAGGGAGGCCCTCGGGAGGATTTTGCTGCGATGGCGGTCCTGCAAGGGATTCCTGCATTGGAGCTTCCTATAAACTGTAGCGGGTTTTCTGAAGCTAGTGGAACTTTGTAAAGGCCTCGTAGTGTTACCCTGCCTCACCTCCTCGGTAGAGGTGTATGGGATTGGCCGTCTCTTGGCAGATAGGTAACACGACTTGTGGGTAAAGATGCGCAACCTCTGCAGAGTGTAAAACTGGTATACTAGCCGTGCTCACGGTCAAGAGCAGCTTGGACCCTCACATGATTAATTTATGGAACTAAATTTCATTTGTCATATGCATTGCATCGCAGGTGATGTTGTTACTTTTGTTCTACTGCTTAATTGGGTTTGGTATTTACTTATACTTAGTAATTGCTAATAAAATTTTGACCAACTTTAAAAGCAATGCTCAGCTCTAACCATCTTCTTTGGTAAGCCTTACACTTCACGTGAGCTCCCACCTTTGGCGAGTTCATGCACATTATTCCCCACAACTTGTTGAGCAATGAACGTATGTGAGCTCACTCTTGCTGTCTCACACCCCCCACAGGTCAAGAACAGGTACCTCAGGATGAAGCGCATGGAGGATGCTGTGATGAGTTCGTGAGTGGTCTAGGCCGTCGTCTCCCAGTCAACTTTGGGTTGCTGGACCATTGTCTCCTTATAATGTAATTATTTATTTTGTATAGAACTCCTGTTATATAGTAAAGATGTGACATTCGATCCTGTGCCACTATACATCATATGTGTGAGATTTGGTCCCAGCATACCTGGTGTTTATGTTCGCGCCCGGGTCTTGGTGCCCCTAAAACCCGGGTGTGACAGAAGTGGTATCAGAGGAATGTTGACTGTAGGACGAAACCTAGATAGAACTGGACAACCATTGTCTACTTACCTTTGCTACTCTAATTCTTTCTAAACTTTTCTTAATCTTTTCTCATCTATTTTCCGCTTACTCTGATTATTCTTACCTTTTCATTCTAAAGACAAATGTGGATTTCACACTTTGAAATCCCGTACTTAAAGTGACTTTAGGAATAGGAGACCTACTCATATGAACAAAAAAAACAAAACTATTTTTAGGTATCTATGTGCTGCAATGTTTGTTCTTATGATACTTGTTTGATTCAGATCTTTGATTGAGTGTGATGAGTTGTGGAGTAATGTCTACGATTACATCTGCATATACGTATAGACATAAATATAAATAAATAAAATTCATGAGATAACTAAACAATTTAGATTATCCTCCATTAAAGTGTATCTATTGTAAATGGATCCTTCTTACCTTAAAAGATTATTTCTTACTTTAATGGATTCCGCTTAACTTAAATAAATCTATCTTATCCTCATAGGTTCATATTGTGTAAAAAAAATCTCTTATCCTCCTAAACTGTTTATAAGATAAACTAGACCAACTAGAATATATCAAATGGATCTATCTTATCTCTAAGGATTCTCTCTAAACTTAAAAGATTCTTCCTTAATAGATTCATATTATCTTGAAAGGTTCCATCTTATCTTAAAATATATCTAGTTTAATAGCCATCTTATCTTACAAGGTTCTCTCTTATCTTAATAGATCCATCTTATCTTAAAGGATACTCTATACCCTTAGTGGATTCATCTTATCTTGAAAAGATCTTATGTCATCCTAATAGATCTAACTAACCTCAAAAGATTCTACCTTATCCTTATGAATTCAACTTGCCCTAATTAGCATATTTATTCCACACTAGAGTAACAACCATGATCTAGCCTAAAATAAATAGATCTTATCTAGTCATACCAATCTGATCTAGATCCCATCTAATCTAACATGATCTAATCTAATGTGGTCTACTTAAATAGATTAATGACACTAGTAGAAGAGATTAGACCCTAATGGCCATATGTTAACTTAACTTAGCACATTTGACCAACTCAACCATGAGCATAAGTGCTAACCCAACCGATAGAGTCATGATGAATTGTATAATATGTCTATCACCACATAACATCAAACAAGATTTTGATCTACATCATGTAGTCTATCTTATCCATATCTTTCTTTACCATATTCCTCAACCTCAGTGATATACACTAACCTCGAATAAATGAGACCAAGACCGGAGAAGAAAAGATCAACATCGTCAAGGAAGGAGAGAAGTCAAACTCGATCTTCAGATGCATTACCACCCAACACGGAGTTCTTTCTCACCGGAAACTTTCTTACCCAAGGCTATGATTTTCCTAACCTATCCATCTCTTATATCCTACATAATAAGTAGTTAGATACCTATACTCTCCTAATTACACATTATGGACAAAAAAAATGTGAGACTCTAAATTTTTGAACCAATTAGAAATTAAAGGCTAAAAGCATAAACCAATTCTTCTATGTCCCTTTTCTTACAAATCTCGGGGACGAGATTCTTTTAAGGGGGGTAGGATTTGTAATACCCAAAAGGTATACAGGGAAACTATATTGGATATTCTTATTTTATGTGCCACATTTGCATCATAAAAGAGCATGCATATAATTGAGAGTGATTAATTAAAACAAATAATACTAAAACAAATAAAGTGCATCTTGTTGGAGTTTTATATGTTTGTGCATTAAACAAAATAATAAGAATAATGTTAATAATAAGAGGTTAATAATCCTAAAAGTTGGATTAAATCCTAAATTGAAATTAGGGTTTGAAAATAAATAAAGAGAGAAATATTCTGAAATACAAAACAGAAACTTATATCAAACTAAACAGTTAAGGTGAGGATAAATGTGCCATAAACTTGAATTGGAATCAAATCCTTGAATTTGGAATTTAAAACTGAAAGGAAAAGGAAATTGAGAAAAAAAAGAAAGGGAATGTTTATGAAATCATGTATTCCTCCCATAAATAAATAACAAAGAAAAAAATAATAATATTGTAAACAGTGAAAGTTAAATTCACATTAGTTGTAATTTAGACACTTGAAAATTTGAAGTCAAACATGAATTTGAAATTGAGTTGGAGTTTGAAAATAAATAAAAGAAACAAATCTGTGCCTGCGTTGGGCCAACATCTCCTTATCCCGGCCCAGTATTTCCTCGGCCTCGTGGGCCAAACAAACAGCCGCGCGGCCCACGTTTTCTGCTCGACTGGACTTGCACGCGGCCTTGCTCTCTGGAGCGTGGGCCCCGCTCGGCCAATGTCTCGCATGCGACGGTGGGTCTCTGTCACGTGGGTCTTGGGGCAGCTCTATCTTCTTCCCCCAACAACCACCTCCGCATGGCTCACCCTCCACTCTGGAACCTGCCGCGATCTGGTCAAGGGATATCCCCTCGATCCGTAACCCACGCCGGAATCTCTGGCGTCTGCCGCCCCATGGCCCTGCCCAGGCACACATAAGATGGCCCCTACGACCTCCTCTATGCCATCGACGAGTAGAGAAAAACAGTGAGCGCCATTAGTACCAAGCCGTGGTTATGAGAAGCTAGCATGCTCCGCGACGCCATCTCCCGCCTCCGACCCCTGTGGACTCCCTCAAGCCCAAGCGTGGGACGCCTTCGTGTGCTCCATGGTCGTGCGCGCCAGGCCATCTCCATCGGTGGAGCCCGGCGTAGCTCCCTTGGTCGCGGTCTGCCGTGGAGCTCGCCCTGGCTTCCGCGACGTTCTTTACCTTCGGTAACCCGTTGACGCCTCCTGTGTACCGCGCGACCTGCGAGAGTGTAGGCGTGGTAGACCGAACCTGGGCGGAATCCATTCACCGCGGTTTGGCCTTCTCGCCAGCATCTTGCTCCTCGTAACAGCACCGGAGGGGCCGCTTGGGCGAAGGGAGTCGCCCATAGTCTCGCCATACCCGATTGGATCACAGAACACCGGCGATTCCTCGTCGTCGTGGGACTTCGCTGCTGCGCCGCATAGTGTCGCGGTCGGGCTTCCTGTGTCGATATTTGCTCACGGTAAGATCTCCCATTGGTTTGTTGCGACCCTAGCATAGTTTAACACCAGTCAATTTGGTAATTGGTGCACTGCGGTGCAAACCGGGCTTCCGCCGGCCATGGTCCACCGTGAACAGGGGGCAGCGCCGCCGCCGCTGCCTGATGGTCATCGGGGGGAGAAGAAGGATTTTAGCCGTAGGATATCCATTTGGCGGTCTGGATCGGATCTGGTTGCCGCGTGGATGGATGAGCCACTAACCGTTGGATCCACACCGTGCGGTCATGATTAGATCATGGTGCTTTAAACCCTGGACCGTTGGATCTAATCGAGCGGTTCAGAACCCCCCTTACCCCTTTAAAATCGTCGCTGTCGGATCGTGATCCTGCGGCCCTGGTGCCATACCGGTTCAAACCCCTGGCGATTTAATCTGGTGCGGCCGGTGTTGATCGGACGGCTCTGAATCAACGATACCCCTTCGCCCTGGCTTTCTTTCTAAAGAACCCCTGGCTTTCTTAATAATCAACCCGCCGTTCGTGGGCGTTGATCATTGAGTCTAGGGTGTATTTGTAGATCAGTCCCGGGGTTTCTCAGAATTTAGCGCCCAATCCAGAAATCAGATAGAATTAGAAAAATAATTATAGAAATCGATTTTTAATACAAAATAATTCTAGAAACTTGTTTAATTCATAGAAAATTCATATTAAGTCCGAATTGACCCATTCCAGTTTCATTAATTTTGTATTAATATTGTCTGCCAACCAGTAACACTGTTTAGCCATGAAATTTGAGTTAAAATTGTTCATTAGGATTAATCTATTCTAAGCACTAAATAATTTCGAAAATTCATAACTTAATAACCGTAGCTTCGATTTTAGTAGTTCTCGTTCCTATGATCTCGTAGCAAAGTGTAGATTATTATTACGCAGTTTATTCTTATGTTTGGTGTAATGTTAATTTTTGCCTATACCATGTTTGTCTATATTGCTATGTTTAGCAGTGAGGACACGTGTCATCTGAAAAGCAAGTTGGTACCTGGAATCTCAAGTCCCAGGCAAGTTGTGCCCTTGATCACTTCTTTTTACCTAGCCATGTTCTAATTAATCATAATGATCTGCATAGGTTAATTTTGATGGGACCCAATAGGTTACCCTAGTTTGTCTATCTTTATACCTTGTTTACCACTGAACTTTTTGGGTAGTACTTGCTAGTGCTTTATGTGGTTTTGGGTATGAAGATACATTATACATGATCACACTTTTACTATCTATTTATTATTACTGTTCATGATAAGATCATTATGTTAATTGGAACATGGAGCGACCACCCGGGAAAACAGTGCTACCACAAGGGTTTAATGGGACGCCCTTGGCCGATTAATTAGGAAAGCTAGTGGAAGACTACCTTACCCGAAAGGGGCAAGGGCAGTAGGGGAGTGGTCAGTGTAGGGAGGCCCTCGGGAGGATTTTGCTGCGATGGCGGTCCTGCAAGGGATTCCTGCATTGGAGCTTCCTATAAACTGTAGCGGGTTTTCTGAAGCTAGTGGAACTTTGTAAAGGCCTCATAGTGTTACCCTGCCTCACCTCCTCGGTAGAGGTGTATGGGATTGGCCGTCTCTTGGCAGATGGGTAACACGACTTGTGGGTAAAGATGTGCAACCTCTGCAGAGTGTAAAACTGGTATACTAGCCGTGCTCACGGTCAAGAGCAGCTCGGACCCTCACATGATTAATTTATGGAACTAAATTCAATTTGTCATATGCATTGCATCGCAGGTGATGTTGTTACTTTTGTTCTACTGCTTAATTGGGTTTGGTATTTACTTATACTTAGTAATTGCTAATAAAATTTTGACCAACTTTAAAAGCAATGCTCAGCTCTAACCATCTTCTTTGGTAAGCCTTACACTTCACGTGAGCTCCCACCTTTGGCGAGTTCATGCACATTATTCCCCACAACTTGTTGAGCAATGAACGTATGTGAGCTCACTCTTGCTGTCTCACACCCCCCCCCCCACAGGTCAAGAACAGGTACCTCAGGATGAAGCGCATGGAGGATGCTGTGATGAGTTCGTGAGTGGTCTAGGCCGTCGTCTCCCAGTCAACTTTGGGTTGCTGGACCATTGTCTCCTTATAATGTAATTATTTATTTTGTATAGAACTCCTGTTATATAGTAAAGATGTGACATTCGATCCTGTGCCACTATACATCATATGTGTGAGACTTGGTCCCAGCATACCTGGTGTTTATGTTCGCGCCCGGGTCTTGGTGCCCCTAAAACCTGGGTGTGACACCGGCAAAGCCAACGTTGTGGCAGATGCCTTGAGCAGAAAGGCCCAGTGCAATTGTATGAGCATGGATGCAAGAGTTACCACCCTGTGTGATGAGTTGTGCAAGCTGAACCTGGAAGTTGTTCCTTCCGGTGAATTAAATTATATCTCGGTAGAGCCCACATTGCAAGAGCAAATAGTCAGGGCACAGATTGAGGATAAGGGTGTTCAGGTTATCAAGGAAATGATCAAGCAAAAGGCAGAAAAATACAAGTGCTTCCGTCAGGACAACAAGGGAATTCTATGGTTTGGAGATCGATTGGTGTTCCTAAGGACCCGGAGCTCAGAAAGAAGGTATTAGATGAAGCTCACCTTTCCAAATTCTCCATGCACCCTGGTAGCAACAAGATGTACCATGATCTCAGATCTTTATATTGGTGGACCAAAATGAAGAGGGAAATTGCCAAGTACATATCCGAGTGTGACACTTGCCAGAGGATAAAAGCTAGTCACTTGAAGGCAGCAGGCCCTTTGCAACCCCTTCCCATACCATCTTGGAAATGGGAGGACATTTGCATGGACTTTATAGTGGGATTGCCCAATACATCCAGGCACCATGACTTTATTTGGGTTATTGTGGACAGATTAACTAAGACTGCTCATTTCTTGCCAGTACACACCACCCACAGGATAGAGAAGTATGCAGAAATCTACATTGACCAGATAGTTCGTCTGCATGGGATACCAAGGACTATAGTCTCAGACAGGGGAGCACCATTCGTGGCACGATTTTGGGAACAATTGCAAGAATCGCTTGGGACCCATGTCATACGAAGCTCAGCATACCACCCCCAAACAGATGGTCAGACCGAAAGGGTGAATCAGATTCTGGAAGACATGTTGTGAGCATGTGCACTACATTACGGAAAGGATTGGGATAAGTGTCTATCCTTGGCTGAGTTTTCCTATAATAACAGCTATCAGTCCAGCCTAAAGATGGCACCTTTTGAAGCTATATATGGGAGAAGGTGCAGAACCCCGCTAAATTGGTCTCAAGCAGGGGAAAGGGAAATATTTGGGCCAGATCTGGTACTTGAAGCAGAGGCAAAGGTCAGAATCATCAAGAAGAACCTAGAAGCTGCTCAGGCCAGGCAAAAGAGCTATCATGACAAGAGGCGGAAGCCTCTACAGTTTGAAGTGGGAGACCATGTTTATCTTAGGGTGTCACCCACCAAGGGTGTCCAGAGATTCGGGATCAAGGGCAAGTTAGCTCCTCGCTACATTGGACCCTACGAGATCAAGGAAGCTTGTGGACCCATAGCCTATCAATTGGAATTGCCACTTCACATGTCAGCAGTTCACAATGTGTTCCATGTATCTCAATTGCGGAAATGTGTTCGCCTACCCACTGAAGTGCTGTCAGAACCAGACATTGAGATAGAACCAGACTTGTCCTACCAAGAGTACCCCGTCAAGGTATTAGATCAAAAGTCAACTCGGGCAAGGTCGGTCAGAATGTATAAGGTTCAGTGGAGTCACCATTCGGCAGAAGAAGCTACATGGGAGACTGAGGATTTTCTACGCTCTCGCTTCCCCGACTTTCTACCCAAAGGAGTTGGTACGTAACCCCAAAAACCCCACCTGCCCTTTGAATTCAATTATAAGAAAAACTTAGATAACAAGGATAGTCTAAGTTGTGGATTTAGCTTAAAAAGGGCTTCCTTCTGAAGTTGCAAAGAGAATGACATTCAAAGAGCAGTTAACTAGAGAAACTGGAGTATAAGGAAGAGTAACACACCATCGTACCTTAGTAGCACCCCTCTAGAGGACTCTGCCTAAAATCTCGGGACGAGATTCCTTTAAGGGGGGAGGGCTGTAACACCTCAGGTGTTACCATGGCTAGAGCACACCTTGGCACTAAGGACTGTGATCACATGTGGTAGAGACTTAAGGAAACACATAAGAACTTTGGGGATCATGTGTTAATCAAGGTTTGTTAATGACCTAAGAAGTATTACTCAAACCTTTGTACACTTACTACCTTGGGCAAGAGGGGGGAAAAACCCTAGACCTCTCTTAAACCCTATCTCCCAAAGCCATGAATAAGAGGGGGAGAGAGAGTGAGCAAATGTGCAAAACATGAGTAATCTTTAACCAAACCTTAAGTAACCTTATAACCAGCAATTAGGAGAGGGAAATATTGCAAAAAGACCCCTGGAGAAACCCCAAATCAAATCTCCAAGTGGAGAGAGAGCTAGAGCTCTCTATTTCTCTCTAAGTTAAAAACTACACCTACACTAAAGATCAGTCGTGTTCACCTCGAAGCTGGCACCAAATCCACCTATGTTCTATACCAAAAATGTGGCAAACCACCTAAGGCACCCACTGGAAAAAGCTGAGCCCGAGACTTGGACGTTTGACATGCCTTGGCATGGTTTTTGTCGCGAGGTGGGCAGAGAGACACACCCGATTTGGCGACCGAAGATCTCCCTAGCTAGGCCATATCTGCCATGGCAACTCATGGATGAGAGACAGCCCTAGGTGCCAGGAAAAGACTCGCGCCGGATTTTTGCCAAGATTCGCAAGTTTGCGACTTGGGCGAGCTGTGGAACACGGGCAGAAGAAAAGCTCCACATGTTCGACGCGCTCTGTGTGCGCCAGAGCACGCCCGCGCGCGCCCTGCCTCGCGCCAACGGCCAGCCGACGCCATGGCCCGCGCCCGTGCCTATAAAGCCCGCTCGGGCGTCGACTGCACTCTTCCGCGCACACTCAAGCCTCACCAGAGCTCAGCTCACTGTCATTTGCCCGTGCGCGGCGTGTCCGCGGCCACCCGAGCCCCTGCCGCCGTAAACCGGCCAGCCCAGCTTTCCCCAACCCCGTCCAACCCTCGGAGACGAGTGTGCACAACTCAGTGAAGCTCCCAGAGCGAGGAATCGAAGCCTGCTTCGCCGGAGAGGCCAGTCCACGGTCGCCGGAGTTCACAACCCCGCCGGAGTACGTGGACCGGGTAATCCACTCAACCATTTTCCGATTCCTTGTACACACGGTCTCTATGTTACCCCGTGAAGCTCACCGTGCCCTTGGATTGAACCAGATCGTCGTGGTTTGGCCGATACACTCGCCGCCAACGAGAACACCCGCCTGTGCGCGTGGACCGAGCGATTCCAGCCATCCCCGCCATCGAGCCGCACCTCGCTATGACCGCTAGAGCCTCCCCGAGCCAACCCTGCCCTTTACCGGACCTATCTCGCCGCCGGTAAGCCGCGCCACCCTTTTCTTTCCCGCGGGTACTGTTTACATTGGGGAAAGGACCTTAGGGAAGAAGAAGGAAAGGTCAGGGGGCTTTTTGAACTGTCAGCGACCCAGGGGAATAGTGGCGCAGGGGTAGATTTATGCGGGTTGATTTAGTTTAAACCCAGGGACCTCGGTGTAAACTGTTTTTTTCAGGAAACTCTTATTAAATCTATTTTTAAATTGAACAGAAACTTTAAAAATTCATAACTTCTGTTTAGTTCATCCAAATTTGGTCAAACCAATTTTGCCAGACTTTAAATAATGTAAACTACTTAAGACAAATATAAAAACCCCTATGTACTACAGAAAACTTTAGGGTTCTAATTTAATTATTGTTTTGGCCATAAGCTAAATAATAGGGCTAAAATTAGTTGCACTATTTGACTAGGGTTAGAAAAATTTGGAGAAGTTTATATCTACCTACTAACCTGTTTAAAAATGTTAAACCTCTCTGTCCACCCCATTAAGTTAGTTTTTGCCCCTTATTTTACAATATGCTCAAGGTTAAGAAAAATAGAAAATGTGATTTAAATAATGAACCAGAGGGCACCCCTATTTTTGTTAGGGTACTTTTTCAATATAGTTCACTGGAAAAATCTATCATACCCTGGTGTAGTATAAAATAAGTAGGATACCTTTCATTTTAATAAAACAAGGAAAACTTAGAAAAACCCTACAAAAATAACCCCAAGGTGAAAACACCCCCACCCTTGGGATAGTTAGTGTTTTGTTATTAAGAACTTAGGAAAAATATGAAATCTGCTGTTTGACATTTTTCAAATAGCAATGTAGTAGAAAGTGCCTTTTAGGCATTAAACTTTAGAAAATCATAACTAAATAACCACCACTTAGCTTTCTGTGATTTTTGGCACAGAAGCCTATTATTACTGTTAGATGCCAACAAAAATAACCTTTAGGACAGAACCCACCTCTAATTAAGAGTTGTAGTACAAAGTGGCCCCTTTACCCAACTTTTATTATTTTTGTCTAAAGCATAGCCTTCTATTTTTGAACCTCAACTTCCTAGAAGGGGCTATAGTGACCAATGGCAACCCACTGTAATTTTTACAGAATTTTTGGAGAAAGTTAAGCTACTGTTGTAGTTCAAACCCCCACTAGATGTCATAAATAGAAATTAAAGAAAGGAAAATGAATAATGGAAATTAGTGTCATCCTAAAACCCTTGCAAATTGTCCACTGAAATATATAAAGGCAATACAAATCCACTGCGTTTATCCTCAACAAAAATCTAAACCTAGGAGTGATAAGCATAAACCACTAAAGACCCTGTATGGCCAAGCAAACCCTAAGTTACTCCTTAACTTAGTTTTTCTTCTCTCAACATAATGTTATTAAATCTTGCATAATCATGACATACATGTTCATTGCATTTCGATAGACTGTAACCTTGCTGACGGAGAGTACGTCCTCGTGCCGGAGCAAGGAGCTGCTAAGGAGGTAGCCCCGGATCCAGCCCCAGAGTCTGCACCAGAGGACCTGTCTGCCACTGCTTTGGAAGGCAAGCCCCAATTTTATGCATAACCTGTTATTTATGCTATTTTACTACACTTATTGATTGTAGGATTGAATGTGCACTTAAGTGTAGGAGTTGTTTGAAACCCTAGTTGCATGATCTTAGGAATCCTGTTGAGATGAATACTAGTATGCTAGGTCGAGTAGCTGCTTTATTAATTAGGATCTCGGTAGAAGTCGAGTGATTTTTCTAGCACTCGCGCGAGGTCAGGAAATTGGTTGTATCCACTTTCTTCTTATAATGATGCTGGTTGTGGACAACAATCCATGGGGATTGGTTGTCCACGGGATGAAAATTTGAATAAGGATTAAGGTGTGGTACCGTGAGTCAAGCGTTTGAACGTACTAAACATATACCGAGAAATATGGTAAATCGGTAAGCCTAGTACCTGATTGAACCTGGCAGCAGATTGCCCTCCTCACGCGACCTGAGACGAGGTCTCCCATTCCGGTTATGGTGGGTACAAGTGCGGTCAATGCACGACGGCAGTCGGGGTCAGTGAGGCATTGTATGCCAAGGCGGTGAGCCCCTCTCTGCTGACGGGGAATCGATGGGGACGGTTGATGTGTGTGGGGACGGACTGCCCCTGCATGTCGTGTGTTTAGGTTTACCTTGCAAGGATAAAAACTCGATTCGAATCGTCTGCTTCTCGCAGCTAATGAGACTGCTTGATCCATGCTGCTACATTGAGTAACAAGTGGAAATGTGATGAGTTGACACAAGATGTTGATTGCTAAATATGTTTGATACCATGTATGAGTAGATAGTACACTTTTAGCCTTAAGAGAGTCACACTTAAATTTGACAAAGTTAAAACTTGATTTAGACACTCAGCTAGTGCTTTTGGCAACCAAACCCCACAGCCAAACAGCTGCATGTCTAGAGGTAGAGGAGTAGACTCCTCACACCGGGTAAGTCTAGCTGAGTATTAGTATACTCAGCCTTGCTTGTAGCACAATCTTACAGGTTCTCTGGAGGACATGGTTGCTGGAGTGACTTGGCCGCCCACCTTACCACCGGGTTGGACTGTCGAGTGGGACCCTACCTTGGCTGAGGAGGAGCATGAGGAGTGATGGGACAGGCTTCCCCATCTCTCTGTTTATTTACCGTTAGTTTTATTCCGCTGCACTTCGAACAATGATGACTACTTTTGCAAAACTCCGATGGTGATGTAATAATTTAATACTCCTTCATGTATGGTTTTATGCTTTATTGTATTTGCTCTGTGACTCACCTTCGAGTGAGATTGTGGTACTTGATCCTGTCAGTGGCCGTGTCGTACTAGATCCGAGGGATTGACGGATTATTCCCATTTAAGTGTGGTCTAGCCTCTAAGGCAGGGCTCAGGCACTTAACTTGGAATAATTCGGGCAGTTCCGCCACAAGCTGGGCCACCGGACAGTCCAGTGGTGCACCGGACAGTCATTGTTCACTGTCTGGTGCGCCTTCTGGCGCCTGTCCTGACTTCTGCGCGCGCAGGCGCGCATTGTACCGCATTTATTGTTCGTTGCAGACGACCGTTGGCGCTGTGTAGCCGTTACTCTGCTGGCACACCGGACAGTTCGGTGCTACACCGGATAGTCCGGTGAATTATAGCGGAGCGGCTCCCAGAATTTCCGAAGGTGGCAACTTCAGAGTCGGGTTCCCTGGTGCACCGGACACTGTCTGGTGGTGCACCGGACAGTCCGGTGCGCCAGACCAGGGCACACTTCGGTAGTCTTTTGCTCTTTTTATTTGAACCCTTTCTTGGTCTTTTTATTGGTTTGTTGTGAACCTTTGGCACCTATAGAACTCATAATCTAGAGCAAACAAGTTAGTTCAATTAATTTGTGTTGGGTAATTCAACCACCAAAATCAATTAGGAAAAGGTGTAGGCCTATTTCCCTTTCAGTATTGGCTGCTCCGAGCCAAGTCCTTTTCTTCTTCTCTTTTCTCTGATTCTAGCACTTAGACAGAATATGTTAGTACTCAAAACAATGTACTAAGTCTAGAAACGTACCTTGTTACATTATTTGCACCTTTTGCTTGTTTGGCACATAATATCTTATTCACTATGTGTTGGACACTTAATCACTAAAATATTATAGAAATGGCCCAAGGGCACATTTCCCTTTCAATCTCCCCCTTTTTGGTGATTTATGCCAACACATCAAAAAGCAATGCAAAACATGCAACATCGATTCAAATTGAAGACCAAATTGTTTTGACTCTAATTTGGCATATTTGGATCATTCTTTGCCACCACTTGGTTTGTTTTTGCAAATCAAATTCATTTTCCTATCTCTAAGTCAAACTCACTTGTTTGGGCATTAAGAAAGATAATCCAAGAGTGAAAATGATCAAGATCCAAAAACTCCCACTTTTCCCATAATCATAAATTCTCCCCACAAGAGACCAAATTTTGACAATAAGAGTATTTTGACAAATCAAAAGTTCTAACTTTACTATCTCTACTATTTTCAAAATTCTCAAGTGGTAGCTGATCCATTTGCTTTGGCCTTAATTTCTCCCCCTTTGGCATTAAGCACCAAAACGGGATCATTTTTGGCCCTTTTACCCCATTGCCTCACCAAAAATGGTCAATGAAGAACAAAAGGCAATAAGATCAAAAGAATGAACTTGGAGGTGAGTACACTAATACCGGAGTGCAGTGGAAGTCTTTGCATGGTCCAAGTTCACCTTTCCCTTTCAATGCAACTTGAGACTACATCAAGTAACTCAAACACAAGGATTAGTCTCAAAGGATCAAGTTGTAGCACTTCTCCCCCTAAATATGTGCATCACTCGCACATGGACTTGTGAGGTCTGGGGATCCCTTGCACAACTTGAGCACCATAAAACAACAAATCTCATACATGCATAAAGTAACATGATCAAAGGCATAAAACACATGTATGCTCTAGATCAATCCAAGTTACGCGAATCTAATACATTTAGCTCACTATGTAGCCTGCAAAAGGTTTTCTCATCTAAAGGCTTGGTAAAGATATCAGCTAGCTGGTTCTCGGTGCTAATATAGAACACTTCGATATCTCCCTTTTGCTGCTGGTCTCTCAAAAAGTGATGCCGGATGTCTATGTGCTTAGTGCAGTTGTGTTCAACAGGATTATCCGCCATGCGGATTGCACTTTCATTGTCACATAGGAGTGGGACTTTGCTCAGATTGTAGCCAAAGTCCTAGAGGGTTTGCCTCATCCAAAGTAGTTGCGCGCAGCACTGTCCTACGGCAACATACTCGGCCTCAGCGGTAGATAGGGCAATGGAGGTTTGTTTCTTAGAACTCCAAGACACCAGGGATCTTCCTAGGAATTGGCACATCCCTGATGTACTCTTCCTATCAACCTTGCACCCGGCATAATCGGAGTCTGAATATCCAATCAAGTCAAAGGTAGACCCCTTTGGATACCAGATCCCGAAGCAAGGCGTAGCAACTAAGTATCTAAGAATCCGCTTAACAGCCATAAGGTGACATTCCCTTGGATTGGATTGAAATCTAGCACATATGCATACACTAAGCATAATATCCGGTCTACTAGCACATAAATAAAGCAATGGCCCTATCATAGACTGGTAAGCCTTTTGATCAACGGACTTACCTCCTTTGTTGAGGTCGACATGTCTGTCGGTTCCCATCGGTGTCTTCGTGGGCTTGGCGTCATTCATCCCAAACCGCTTGAGAAGATCTTGAGTGTACTTCGTTTGGGAGATGAAGGTGTCGTCCTTGAGTTGCTTCACTTGGAACCCAAGGAAGTAGTTCAACTCACCCATCATCGACATCTCAAATTTCTGTGTCATCACCCTGCTAAACTCCTCATAAGACTTTAGATTAGTAGAACCAAATATTATGTCATCGACATAAATTTGGCACACAAAAAGATCATCGTCACAAGTCTTAGTGAAAAGAGTGGGATCGGCTTTCCCAACCTTGAAAGCATTAGCAATTAAGAAATCTCTAAGGCATTCATACCATGCTCTTGGGGCTTGCTTAAGTCCATAAAGCGCCTTAGAGAGCTTAAAAACGTGGTCGGGATACCTGTCATCCTCAAAGCCAGGGAGTTGTTCCACGTACACCTCCTCCTTGATTGGCCCATTGAGGAAAGCGCTCTTTACGTCCATTTGAAACAACCTGAAAGAATGGTGAGCGGCATAGGCTAACAATATGTGAATAGACTCTAGCCTAGCCACAGGAGCAAAAGTCTCCTTAAAATCCAAACCTGTGACTTGGGCATAACCTTTTGCCACAAGTCGAGCTTTATTTCTAGTCACCACCCCGTGCTCGTCTTGCTTGTTGCGGAACACCCACTTGGTTCCCACAACGTTTTGCTTTGGACGTGGCACTAGGCTCCACACTTCATTTCGCTTGAAGTTGTTGAGCTCTTCCTGCATGGCCAACACCCGGTCCGGATCTTGCAAGGCCTCTTCTACCCTGAAAGGCTCAATAGAAGAGACAAAAGAGTAATGCTCACAAAAGTTAGCTAAACTTGAGCGAGTAGTTACTCCCTTGCTTATGTCACCCAGAATCTGGTCAACGGGGTGATTCCGTTGGATCGTCGCTCGGGCTTGAGTTGGAGGGGTCGGTGGTGCTTCTTCCTCCATAACTTGTTCTTCTTGTGCTCCCCCTTGATCACACGCCTCTTCATGATGAACCTGTTCATCATCTTGAGTTGGGGGTGCACCATCGTTGAGGAAGAAGGTTGATCTTGCTCTTGTTGTTCCTGTGGTCGCACATCTCCAATCGCTATGGTGTGTATTGCGTCCGTCGGAACATCATCTTCATCTATATCATCAAGATCAACTTGCTCTCTTGGAGAGCCATTAGTCTCATCAAATACAATGTCGCTAGAAACTTCAACCAAACCCGATGATTTGTTGAAGACTCTATACGCCTTTGTATTTGAGTCATAACCTAGTAAAAAACATTCTACAGCTTTGGGAGCAAATTTAGAATTTCTACCTTTCTTCACTAGAATGTAACATTTGCTCCCAAATACACGAAAGTATGATACGTTGGGTTTGTTACTGGTAAGAAGTTCATACGAGGTCTTCTTGAGGAGGCGATGAAGGTAGAACCGGTTTATGGCGTGGCAAGCTGTGTTCACAGCTTCCGACCAAAACCGCTCAGGCGTCTTGAACTCTCCAAGCATCGTCCTCGCCATGTCGATAAGCGCCCTATTCTTCCTCTCTACCACACCATTTTGTTGTGGTGTGTAGGGAGCGGAGAACTCATGGTTGATGCCTTCCTCCTTGAAAGGGATTTAGGCTTACACCTATTTCCTAAATGATTTTGGTGGTTGAATTGCCCAACACAAATAATTGGACTAACTAGTTTGCTCTAGTGTATAAGTTATATAGGTGCCAAAGGTTCACACTTAGCCAATAAAAAGACCAAGAATTGGGTTCAACAAAGAGAGCAAGGGATAACCGAAGGCAGCTCTGGTCTGGCACACCGGACTGTCTGGTGCACCACCGGACAGTGTCTGGTGCACCAGGGGACTTCACACTGAACTCTTCACCTTCGGGAAAATCCAGAGGTGCTCCGCTATAATTCACCGGACTGTCCGGTGCCACACCAGACAGTGTCCGATGCTCCAGAGGAGAGCGACTCTGAACTCACCAGCTTCGGGAATCCGCTCTGCTATAATTCACCGGACATGTCCGGTGCACACCGGACTGTCCGGTGAGCCAGCGGAGCAACGGCTACTTCGCGCCAACGGTCGACTGCAACGCATTAAATGCGCGCCAGCGCGCGCAGAGGAGCAGGGCACGCGCGAGTGGCACACCGGACAGTATACAGGACTTGTCCGGTGCACCACCGGACAGCCAGGCGGGCCCACACGTCAGAGCTCCAACGGTCAGAACCCAACGGCCTGGTGACGTGGCTGGCGCACCGGACACTGTCCGGTGGCGCACCGGAATGTCCGGTGCGCCATGCGACAGCAGCCTCCACCAAACGGCTAGTTTGGTGGTTGGGGTTATAAATACCCCCAACCACCCCACATTCAAGACATCCAAGTTTTCAACCTTCCAACCACTTACAAGAGCTAGGCATTCAATACAAGACACACCCAAGTGATCAAATCCTCTCCCAATTCCACAAAAGCATTAGTGACTAGTGAGAGTGATTTGTCGTGTTCTTTTGAGCTCTTGCACTTGGATCACTTTCTTCTTTCTCATTCTTTCTTTTGATCAATACTCACTTGTAACCAAGGCAAGAGACACCAATTGTGTGGTGGTCCTTGCGGGGGAAGTTTTGTTCCCGGTTGATTTGAGAAGAGAAAGCTCACTCGGTCCGAGGGACCGTTTGAGAGAGGGAAAGGGTTGAAAGAGACCCGGTCTTTGTGACCACCTCAACGGGGAGTAGGTTTGCAAGAACCGAACCTCGGTAAAACAAATCCGCGTGTCACACTCTTTATTCGCCTGCGATTTATTTTTGCACCCTCTCTCTCAGACTCGATTATATTTCTAACGCTAACTCGGCTTGTAGTTGTGATTAATTTTGTAAATTTTAGTTTTGCCCTATTCACCCCCCCTCTAGGCGACTTTCTATTGGTATTAGAGCCCGGTGCTTCATTAGAGCCTAACCGCTCGAAGTGATGTCGAGAGAACACGCCAAGAAGGAGATGGAGACCGGCAAAAAGCCCACTACAAGCCACGGGAAGGCTTCATCGGAAGAGTCCCGCAAAAAGGGGAAGGGGAAGGAGAAGAAAGCCTCTTCCCACAAGTCGCATCGGAGTGGCGACAAGAAGAAGAAGATGAGGAAGGTGGTCTACTACGAGACCGATACTTCATCACCTTCCACCTCCGGCTCCGACGCGCCCTCCGTAACTTCTAAGCGCCACGAACGCAAGAAGTTTAGTAAGATTCCCTTACACTACCCTCGCACCTCTAGACATACTCCATTACTTTCCATTCCATTAGGCAAACCGCCAACCTTTGACGGTGAAGATTATGCTAGGTGGAGTGATTTAATGAAATTTCATCTAACCTCACTCCACAAAAGTATATGGAATGTTGTTGAGTTTGGAGCACAGGTACCATCAGTAGGGGATGAGGATTATGATGAGGACGAGGTGGCCCAAATCGAGCACTTCAACTCCCAAGCCACAACCATACTCCTCGCTTCTCTAAGTAGGGAGGAGTACAACAAGGTGCAAGGATTAAAGAGCGCCAAGGAAGTTTGGGATGTGCTCAAGACCGCGCACGAGGGTGATGAACTAACCAAGATCACCAAACAGGAAACGATCGAGGGGGAGCTCGGTCGCTTCCGTCTTCGCCAAGGGGAGGAGCCTCAAGACATGTACAACCGGCTCAAAACCTTGGTGAATCAAGTGCGCAACCTCGGGAGCAAGAAATGGGATGACCACGAGGTGGTTAAGGTTATTCTAAGATCACGCATTTTCCTTAACCCTACTCAAGTACAATTAATTCGTGGTAATCCTAGATATACACTAATGACTCCCGAGGAAGTAATCGGGAATTTTGTGAGCTTTGAGTTTATGATCAAGGGCTCACGGAAGATCAACGAGCTTGATGGTCCCTCCACGTCCGAAGCACAACCAGTCGCATTTAAGGCGAAGGAGGAGAAGGAGGAGGAGTCTACACCGAGTAGACAACCAATCGACGCCTCCAAGCTCGACAACGAGGAAATGGCGCTAGTCATCAAAAGCTTCCGCCAAATCCTCAAGCAAAGGAGGGGGAAAGATTACAAGCCCCGCTCCAAGAAAGTGTGCTACAAATGTGGTAAGCCCGGTCATTTTATTGCAAAATGTCCTATATCTAGTGACAGTGACAGGGGCGACGACAAGAAGGGGAGAAGAAAGGAGAAGAAGAGGTACTACAAGAAGAAGGGCGGCGATGCCCATGTTTGTCGCGAGTGGGACTCCGACGAAAGCTCTAGCGACTCCTCCGACGACGAGGACGCCGCCAACATCGCCGTCACCAAGGGACTTCTCTTCCCCAACGTCGGCCACAAGTGCCTCATGGCAAAGGACGGCAAAAAGAAGAAGGTTAAATCCAAATCCTCCACTAGATATGAGTCTTCTAGCGATGATAATGCTAGTGATGAGGAAGATAATTTGCGTACTCTTTTTGCCAACTTAAACATGCAACAAAAAGAGAAATTAAATGAATTAATTAGTGCCATCCATGAGAAGGATGATCTCTTGGACTCCCAAGAGGACTTCCTAATCAAGGAAAACAAAACGCATGTTAAAGTTAAAAATGCTTATGCTCTAGAAGTTGAAAAATGTGAAAATTTGTCTAGTGAGCTAAGCACTTGCCATGAGACTATAGACAACCTTAGAAATGAGAATGCTAATTTGTTAGCTAAGGTTGATTCTATTGCTTGTAATGTTTCAATTCCCAATCTTAGAAATGATAATGATGATTTGCTTGCTAAGATTGAAGAATTGAACATTTCTCTTGCTAGCCTTAGAAATAAAAATGAAAAATTGCTTGCTAAGGCTAAAGATTTTGATGTTTGCAATGCTACCATTTCTGACCTTAGAAGTAAAAATGACATATTGCATGCTAAGGTTGTAGAATTAAAATCTTGCAAACTATCTACATCTATCGTTGAGCACACTTCCATTTGTATTAGATGTAGAGATGTTGATATTGATGCTATTCATGATCATATGGTATTAATTATGCAACAAAATGATCATATAGCTAAATTAGATGCTAAAATTGCCGAGCATGAACTCGAAAATGAAAAATTTAAATTTGCTCGTAGTATGCTTTATAGTGGGAGACACCCTGGCATTAAGGATGGCATTGGCTTCCAAAATGGGGACAATGTCAAACTTAATGCCCCTCCTAAGAAATTGTCCAACTTTGTTAAGGGCAAGGCTCCCATGCCTCAGGATAACGAGGGTTACATTTTGTACCCTGCCGGTTATCCTGAGAGAAAGATTAGGAGAATTCACTCTAGGAAGTCTCACTCTGGCCCTAACCATGCATTTATGTATAAGGGTGAGACATCTAGTTCTAGGCAACCAACCCATGCCAAGTTGCCTAAGAAGAAAACTCCTAATGCATCAAATGAACATAGCATTTCATTTAAAACTTTTGATGCATCTTATGTGTTAACTAACAAATCCGGCAAGGTAGTTGCCAAATATGGGGGCAAGCACAAGGGGTCAAAGACTTATGTTTGGGTACCCAAAGTTCTTGTGTCTAATGCCAAAGGACCCAAAACCATTTGGGTACCTAAAGTCAAGAACTAAACTTGTTTTGTAGGTTTATGCATCCGGGGGCTCAAGTTGGATCATCAACAGCGGGTGCACAAACCACATGACAGGGGAGAAGAAAATGTTCTCCTCCTACGAGAAAAACCAAGATCCTCAACGAGCGATCACATTCGGGGATGGAAATCAAGGTTTAGTCAAAGGTTTGGGTAAAATTGCTATATCACCTGACCATTCCATTTCCAATGTTTTTCTTGTTGATTCATTAGATTACAATTTGCTTTCCGTATCTCAATTATGTCAAATGGGCTACAACTGTCTTTTTACTGATGTAGGTGTCATTGTCTTTAGAAGAAGTGATGATTCAATAGCATTTAAGGGTGTGTTAGAGGGTCAGCTATACTTGGTAGATTTTGATAGAGCTGAACTCGACACATGTTTAATTGCTAAGACTAACATGGGTTGGCTCTGGCACCGCCGACTAGCCCATGTTGGGATGAAGAATCTTCATAAGCTTCTAAAGGGAGAGCACATTTTAGGATTAACAAACGTTCATTTTGAGAAAGACAGGATTTGTAGCGCATGCCAAGCAGGGAAGCAAGTTGGTGCCCATCATCCACATAAGAACATCATGACGACTAACAGGCCACTGGAGCTCCTACACATGGATCTATTCGGCCCGATAGCTTATATAAGCATCGGCGGGAGTAAGTACTATCTAGTTATTGTGGATGATTATTCTCGCTTCACTTGGGTATTCTTTTTGCAGAAAAAATCTCATACCCAAGAGACCTTAAAGGGATTCTTGAGACGGGCTCAAAATGAGTTCGGCTTAAGGATCAAGAAAATTAGAAGCGACAACGGGACGGAGTTCAAGAACTCTCAAATTGAAGGCTTCCTTGAGGAGGAGGGCATCAAGCATGAGTTCTCCTCTCCCTACACTCCACAACAAAATGGTGTAGTGGAGAGGAAGAATAGAACTCTATTGGACATGGCAAGAACCATGCTTGATGAGTACAAGACTTCGGATCGGTTTTGGGCCGAAGCGGTCAACACCGCTTGCTACGCCATCAACCGGTTATATCTACACCGAATCCTCAAGAAGACATCATATGAACTCCTAACCGGTAAAAAGCCCAATATTTCATATTTTAGAGTCTTTGGTAGCAAATGCTTTATACTTGTTAAAAGAGGTAGAAAATCTAAATTTGCTCCTAAGACTGTAGAAGGCTTTTTACTAGGATATGATTCAAACACAAGGGCATATAAAGTCTTTAACAAGTCCTCAGGACAAGTTGAAGTTTCTTGTGACGTTGTGTTTGATGAGACTAACGGCTCTCAAGTAGAGCAAGTTGATCTTGATGAGATAGGTGATGAAGAGGCTCCGTGCATCGCGCTAAGGAACATGTCCATTGGGGATGTGTGCCCTAAGGAATCCGAAGAGCCTCCAAGTGCACAAGATCAACCATCCTCCTCCACGCAAGCATCTCCACCAACTCAAAATGAGGATGAAGCTCAAGTTTATGAAGTGCAAGATCAAGCAAATGAGCCACCTCAAGATGACGGCAATGATCAAGGGGGAGATGCAAACGATCAAGATAAGGAGGATGAAGAACAAAGACCGCCACACCCAAGAGTCCACCAAGCAATCCAACGAGATCACCCCGTCGACACCATCCTCGGCGACATTCATAAGGGGGTAACTACTAGATCTCGTGTTGCACATTTTTGTGAACATTACTCTTTTGTTTCCTCTATTGAGCCACACAAGGTAGAGGAAGCACTACAAGATTCGGATTGGGTGGTGGCGATGCAAGAGGAGCTCAACAACTTCACTAGGAATGAGGTATGGCATTTAGTTCCACGTCCTAACCAAAATGTTGTAGAAACCAAATGGGTGTTCCGCAACAAGCAAGACGAGCATGGTGTGGTGACAAGGAACAAAGCACGACTTGTGGCCAAAGGATACTCCCAAGTCGAAGGTTTGGATTTCGGTGAAACCTATGCACTCGTAGCTAGGCTTGAGTCAATTCGTATATTATTGGCCTATGCTACTTACCATGGCTTCAAGCTTTATCAAATGAACGTGAAGAGCGCCTTCCTCAATGGACCAATCAAAGAAGAGGTCTATGTTGAGCAACCTCCCGGCTTTGAAGATAGTGAGTACCCTAACCATGTTTATAAACTCTCTAAGGCGCTTTATAGGCTCAAGCAAGCCCCAAGAGCATGGTATGAATGCCTTAGGGATTTCCTTATAAATAATGGCTTCAAAGTCGGAAAGGCCGATCCTACCTTATTCACTAAAACACTTGAAAATAATTTGTTTGTATGCCAAATTTATGTTGATGATATTATATTTGGGTCTACTAACAAATCTACATGTGAAGAGTTTAGTAGGATCATGACACAAAAATTTGAGATGTCCATGATGGGGGAGTTGAAGTATTTCTTAGGATTTCAAGTGAAGCAACTCCAAGAGGGCACCTTCCTAAGCCAAACGAAGTATACTCAAGATATTCTAAGCAAGTTTGGGATGAAGGATGCCAAACCCATCAAGACACCCATGGGAACCAATGGGCATCTCGACCTCGACACGGAAGGTAAGTCCGTGGATCAAAAGGTATATCGGTCGATGATAGGCTCTTTACTCTATTTATGTGCATCTCGACCGGACATTATGCTTTCCGTATGCATGTGTGGAAGATTCCAAGCCGACCCTAAGGAAGCTCACCTTACGGCCGTAAAACGAATCTTGAGATATTTGGCTTATATTCCTAAGTTTAGGCTTTGGTATCCTAGGGGATCCACTTTTGATTTAATTGGTTATTCGGATGCCGATTGGGCGGGGTGTAAAATTAATAGAAAGAGCACATCGGGGACTTGCCAGTTCTTGGGAAGATCCTTGGTGTCTTGGGCTTCAAAGAAGCAAAATTCCGTAGCTCTTTCTACCGCCGAAGCCGAGTACATTGCCGCAGGACATTGTTGCGCGCAACTACTTTGGATGAGGCAAACCCTTAGGGACTACGGTTACAAACTAACCAAAGTTCCTCTTCTATGTGATAATGAGAGTGCAATCCGCATGGCGGATAATCCCGTTGAGCATAGCCGCACTAAACACATAGCCATTCGGTATCATTTTCTAAGGGATCACCAACAAAAGGGATATATCGAGATTGCATATATTAACACTAAAGATCAATTAGCCGATATCTTTACCAAGCCACTAGATGAACAAACTTTTAACAAACTTAGGCATGAGCTAAATATCCTTGATTCTAGGAATTTCTTTTGATGTCTTGCACACATAGCTCATTCATATACCTTTGATCATGTCTCTTTCATATGCTATGACTAATGTGTTTTCAAGTCTATTTCAAACCAAGTCATAGGTGTATTGAAAGGGAATTGGAGTCTTCGGCGAAGACAAAGGCTTCCACTCCGTAACTCATCCTCGCCGTCGCTCCGGGCAACTCTCCATCTTTGGGGGAGAGAGCTTGAGTCCCAAGCTAAAGGACTCCATCTTTTGGTATAATTCTCACTCAAATGTTTTATTTGCCAAAGGGGAGACAAGTAGTTCAAAGGGCTCTAATGATTCCGTTTTTTGGCGATTTATGCCAAAGAGGGAGAGAGCATGAGCCCAAAGCAAAAGGACCGCACCACCACCAACTTAAAATTTTGGTTTTTCAATTGGTACTAATTTTAGAAAGAGTTTTTTCAATTGGTATGATTTTCAAATTAGTATCTCATTATGTTCAAAAGGGGGAGAGAGTAGTATTTTCAAAATAAATATCTTAAAAACCCTCTTGAACACTAAGAGGAGATTTCATCTAGGGGGAGTTTTGTTTAGTCAAAGGGAAAGCATTTGAAACAGGGGAAAGAAAATTTCAAATCTTGAAAATGCATCGCAAAATATTATTCATTTACCTTTGACTATTTGCAAAAGGACTTTGAAAGGAATTTACAAAAGAATTTGCAAAAACAAATCAGGTGGTGCAAGCGTGGTCCAAAATGTCAAAAATCAAAGAAACAATCCATGCATATCTTATAAGTACTTATATTGGCTCAATTCTAAGTAACCTTCGCACTTACATCATGCAAACTAGTTCAATTATGCACTTCTATATTTGCTTTGGTTTGTGTTGGCATCAATCACCAAAAAGGGGGAGATTAAAAGGGAATTAGGCTTACACCTATTTCCTAAATGATTTTGGTGGTTGAATTGCCCAACACAAATAATTGGACTAACTAGTTTGCTCTAGTGTATAAGTTATATAGGTGCCAAAGGTTCACACTTAGCCAATAAAAAGACCAAGAATTGGGTTCAACAAAGAGAGCAAGGGATAACCGAAGGCAGCTCTGGTCTGGCGCACCGGACTGTCTGGTGCACCACCGGACAGTGTCTGGTGCACCAGGGGACTTCACACTGAACTCTTCACCTTCGGGAAAATCCAGAGGCGCTCCGCTATAATTCACCGGACTGTCTGGTGCCACACCGGACAGTGTCCGGTGCTCCAGAGGAGAGCGACTCTGAACTTGCCAGCTTCAGGAATCCGCTCCGCTATAATTCACCGGACATGTCCGGTGCACACCGGACTGTCTGGTGAGCCAGCGGAGCAACGGCTACTTCGCGCCAACGGTCGACTGCAACGCATTAAATGCGCGCCAGCGCGCGCAGAGGAGCAGGGCACGCGCGGGTGGCACACCGGACAGTCTACAGGACTTGTCCGGTGCACCACCGGACAGCCAGGCGGGCCCACACGTCAGAGCTCCAACGGTGGGAACCCAACGGCCTGGTGACGTGGCTGGCGCACCGGACACTGTCCGGTGGCGCACCGGACTGTCCGGTGCGCCATGCGACAGCAGCCTCCACCAAATGGCTAGTTTGGTGGTTGGGTTATAAATACCCCCAACAACCCCACATTCAAGACATCCAGGTTTTCAACCTTCCAACCACTTACAAGAGCTAGGCATTCAATACAAGACACACCCAAGTGATCAAATCCTCTCCCAATTCCACAAAAGCATTAGTGACTAGTGAGAGTGATTTGTCGTGTTCTTTTGAGCTCTTGCGCTTGGATCACTTTCTTCTTTCTCATTCTTTCTTGTGATCAATACTCACTTGTAGCCAAGGCAAGAGACACCAATTGTGTGGTGGTCCTTGCGGGGGAAGTTTTGTTCCCGGTTGATTTGAGAAGAGAAAGCTCACTCGGTCCGAGGGACCGTTTGAGAGAGGGAAAGGGTTGAAAGAGACCCGGTCTTTGTGACCACCTCAACGGGGAGTAGGTTTGCAAGAACCGAACCTCGGTAAAACAAATCCACGTGTCACACTCTTTATTCGCCTGCGATTTATTTTTGCACCCTCTCTCTCGGACTCGATTATATTTCAAACGCTAACCCGGCTTGTAGTTGTGATTAATTTTGTAAATTTCAGTTTCGCCCTATTCACCCCCCTCTAGGCGACTTTCACTCCTCAAGGTACTCTTCCACTTGCAGATTCTTGAACTCGGACCCATTGTCGCTTCTTATCTTTTTCACCTTGAGCTCAAATTCGTTTTGAGCCCGTCTTAGAAAGCGCTTAAGGGTCCCTTGGGTTTCTGATTTATCCTGCAAAAAGAACACCCAAGTGAAGCGGGAAAAATCATCAACAATAACAAGACCATACTTACTTCCCCCCAATGCTAAGGTAGGCAACGGGTCCGAAGAGGTCCATATGTAGTAGCTCCAGTGGTCTTGATGTTGTCATCACATTCTTGTTGTGATGAGTGCTTCCCACCTGTTTTCCTGCCTGACAAGCTGCACAAGGTCTATCCTTTTCGAAGCATACATTGGTTAGTCCTAACACATGTTCTCCATTTAGAAGTTTGTGAAGGTTCTTCATTCCAACATGTGCTAGGCGGCGATGCCACAGCCAGCCCATACTAGTCTTAGCGATTAAGCATGCATCTAGATCGGCCTCCTCTTTCGAAAAATCAACTAAGTAGAGTTTGCCATCTAGTACACCCTTAAACGCTAATGAACCATCACTCCTTCTAAAGACAGATACATCAACATTTGTAAACAAACAATTGTAGCCCATGTGCCACAATTGACTTACAGACAGGAGATTATAGCCTAGCGACTCTACTAAAAATACATTAGAGATAGAGTGCTCATTTGTGATGGCAATCTTGCCCAAGCCTTTGACCTTGCCTTGGTTCTCATCTCCAAAGATAATCGTATTCTGGGAATCCTTGTTCTTGATGTAGGAGGTGAACATCTTCTTCTCCCCCATCATGTGGTTTGTGCATCCGCTGTCGATAATCCAGCTTGAGCCCCCGGATGCATAAACCTGCAAGACAATTTATGCTTGGGTTTTAGGTACCCAACTCTTGTTGGGTCCTACAAGGTTAGTTACAATAGCTTTTGGTACCAAAATGCAAGCCTTGTCTCCTTTGCATTTGGGTCCCAATTTTTTAGCAACCACTTTTTCATTTTTACATGAAAGTACAAACGTAGTGTTTCAAGCATGAAAGACAGTAGTAGGTTTATTACACATTTTCCTAGGAGCATGAGACACAAAATTTCTCCTAGGATTACCATTAAAAATGGAACTTGAAGCGAACATAGCATGTGAATCATAAGCATCATAATCATATCTCCTATTATGACTAGCAATTTTCGTATTATACATGAAAGCATGATTCTTTTGAACACTACTAGCCATAAGGGCCTTCCCTTTCTCTTTGTTGGAAATGGGTGCCCTTTGGCTTGTTAAGTTCTTGGCTTCCTTTTGAAAGCCAAGTCCATCCTTAATTGAGGGGTGTATACCAATAGTGTAGGCATCCCTAGCAAATTTTAGCTTATCAAAATCAACCTTGCAAGTCTTAAGTTGAGCATTAAGACTTACCACCTCATCATTCAATTTAGCAATAGAAGCAAGATGTTCATCACAAGCATTGATATCAAAATCCTTGCATCTATTGCAAATTACAACATGTTCTACACATGAACTTGATTTATTAGCTACCTCTAGCTTAGCACTTAAATCATCATTCAAAGTTTTTAAACTAGATATAGATTCATTGCAAGTAGATAACTCAGAAGATAGTAATTTATTTCTTTTAATCTCTAAGGCAAGAGACTTTTGAACACTAACAAATTTGTCATGTTCCTCATACAAAATGTCCTCTTGCCTCTCTAGCAGTCTATCTTTTTCATTTAAGGCATCAATCAATTCATTAATCTTTTCTACGTTAGCTCTATCTAATCCTTTGAACAAGCTAGTATAATCTACTTCATCATCACTAGAATCCTCATCACTAGAAGTAGAATACTTAGGGGTTTCTCAAACGCTTACCTTTTTCTCCTTTGCCATGAGGCAAGTGTGGCGTTCGTTGGGGAAGAGAGAAGATTTGTTGAAGACCGAGGTTGCCAGTTCTTCATCATCGGAGTCGGATGACGAGCAGTCCGAGTCCCACTCCTTGCCAAGATGTGCCTCGCCTTTAGCCTTCCTATAGCTTTTCTTCTTTTCCTTCTTCCCATGTCTTTCTTCCCCCTGGTCATTTTCATTATCCGGACATTGAGCAATAAAATGACCTGTCTTACCACATTTGAAGCAGGAGCGCTTTCCCCTTGCTTTATTCTTGTTGGGGTACTCCTTGCATCCTTTTAATGCGGTCTTGAAGCGCTTGATGATGAGAGCCATCTCATCTTCGTTTAGCCCGGCCGCCTCAACTTGTGCCACCTTGCATGAGAGCAACGGGTTGAGGCTTGTAGATGGGTAATGGACCATTAAGCGCGTCGTCTACATATCAGGCTTCTTTCACCATCATGCGTCCGCTCACAAACTTTCCGAGTATCTCCTCGGGCATCATCTTTGTGTACCTGGGATTTTCACGGATGAGGTTCACAAGATGAGGGTCAATAACAGTAAAAGACCTGAGCATAAGTCAGACGACGTCGTGGTCCGTCCATCTCGTGCTCCCATAGCTCCTAATCTTGTTGACCAGGGTCTTGAGCCTATTGTACGTCTGTGTTGGCTCCTCTCCCTTGATTATAGCGAACCTTCCCAGCTCGCCTTCCACCAACTCCATTTTGGTGATCATGGTGGCGTCGTTTCCCTCATGTGATATTTTGAGGGTGTCCCAGATTTGCTTGGCGTTGTCCAAGCCGCTCACCTTGTTGTACTCATCCCTGCACAAAGATGCTAGTAAAACAGTGGTAGCTTGTGCATTTTTATGAATTCGCTCGTTAATAAACACAGGGTTATCCGTACTATCAAATTGCATTCCATGTTCAACTATCTCCCAAATACTAGGATGGAGAGAGAATAGATGACTACGCATTTTGTGACTCCAAAAAGAGTAGTCCTCTCCATCAAAGTGTGGAGGTTTACCAAGAGGAATTGAAAGCAAATGAGCATTGGAATTAAAAGGAATACGAGAATAATCAAATGAATAATTTGAATTAACCGGTTTCTTTTTCTCGTTGTCGTCGTCTCTTGGTGAAGAAGAAGATTTGTCGCTGTCGTAGTAGACGATCTTCTTGATGCGCCTCTTCTTCTTTCCATCTCTTTTCTTATGACTCGAGCCTGAATCGGTTGGCTTGTCATCTCTAGGCTCGTTGAGGAAAGACTCCTTCTCCTTGTCGTTGACCACCATCCCCTTTCCCTTAGGATCCATCTCTTCAGGCGATTAGTCCCTTACGTGAAGAGAACGACTCTGATACCAATTGAGAGCACCTAGAGCGGGGGTGAATAGGTGATCCTGTAAAAATCAACAACTAATAGCCACAAAACTTGGTTATAAAGATGATAGTGCGATAGAAACAAGTGGCTATAGAGTGAGCTCTTGCGAATCACAATAATCACAAAGAAAGACAACACAAGAGACACAGTGGTTTATCCCATGGTTCGACCAAGTATAACACTTGCCTACCTCCACGTTGTGGCGTCCCAATGGACGAGGGTTGCACTCAACCCCTTTCAAGTGATCCAATGATCAACTTGAATACCATGGTATTCTTCCTTATATCTTTTCCCGTTTGCGAGGAATCTCCACAAGTTGGAGCCTCTCGCCCTTACAAGATTGCTCACAAAGAAAGCACGGAGTAAGGTTGGGGAGCAACACACACAAATCCGCAGCACACGCACGCACACAAGCCAAGACTTGAGCTCAAAATGAAACACAGAGAGTTCACAACTAGAACGGAGCTCAAATCACTAACACAATCGATCAAGTGCGCAGAGACGGAGTGTGGGAGTATTAGATTGCTTAGTGAATGCTTAGGTGACTTCTCCATGTGCCTAGGGGTCCCTTTTATAGCCCCAAGGTAGCTAGGAGCCGTTAGAGGCCAACAAGGAAGGCCAAAGTTTCCTTCTGTCGGGTGGTGCACCGGACAGTCCGGTGCACCACTGGACAGTCACTGTAGCATGTCCGGCGTGGATCTCCTTCCTAATTAGGCACAGATGACTGTTGCAGCGCCGTGGCAGTTGGCACACCGGACAGTCCGGTGCCCCCTGCCGACCGTTGGAGCGGGCCACGCGTCGCACGCGGATTGCGTGGCCGACCGTTGCGCTGGCGGCCGTTGGCTCACCGGACAGTTCGCCGGAAGCCAGCCTGGCGCACCAGACACTGTCCGGTGCACCACCGGACAGTCCGGTGTGCCAGACTAAGCTGAGTATTGGCTGCTCCGAGCCAAGTCCTTTTCTTCTTCTCTTTTCTCTGATTCTAGCACTTAGACAGAATATGTTAGTACTCAAAACAATGTACTAAGTCTAGAAACATACCTTGTTACATTATTTGCACCTTTTGCTTGTTTGGCACATAATATCTTATTCACTATGTGTTGGACACGTAATCACCAAAATATTATAGAAATGGCCCAAGGGCACATTTCCCTTTCAGTTGGCTCACCGGACAGTCCGGTGCACCACCGGACAGTCCGGTGAATTATAGTCGTACGCCACCGTCGAAACCCGAGAGCGGCGAGTTCACCAGAGACCAGCCTATGCCACTCACCACTCTTTCAGGTTGTTTCAAATGGACGTAAAGAGCGCTTTCCTCAATGGGCCAATCAAGGAGGAGGTATACATGGAACAACCCCCTGGCTTTGAGGATGACAGGTACCCCGACCATATGTTCAAGCTCTCTAAGACGCTCTATGGACTTAAGCAAGCCCCAAGAGCATGGTATGAATGCCTTAGAGATTTCTTAATTGCTAATGCTTTCAAGGTTTGGAAAGCCGATCCCACTCTTTTTACTAAGACTTGTGATGGTGATCTTTTTGTGTGCCAAATTTATGTCGATGACATAATATTTGGTTCTACTAATCAAAAGTCTTGTGAGGAGTTTAGCAGGGTGATGTCGATGATGGGTGAGTTGACCTACTTTTTTGGGTTCCAAGTGAAGCAACTCAAGGACGTCACCTTCCTCTTTCAAATGAAGTACACACAATATATTCTCAAGAGGTTTGGGATGAAGGACGCCAAGCCCGCGAAGACACCGATGGGAACCGACGGGCATGTCGACCTCAACAAAGGAGGTAAGTCTGTCGATCAAAAGGCATACCGGTCTATGATAGGTTCCTTGCTTTATTTATGTGCTAGTAGACCGGACATTATGCTTAGTGTATTCATGTGTGCTAGATATCAATCCGACTCCAAGGAATGACACCTTGTGGCCGTTAAGCGAATTCTTAGGTATTTAGTTGCTACGCCTTGCTTTGGGATCTGGTATCCAACGGGGTCTACCTTTGACTTGATAGGATATTCAGACTCCGATTATGTTGGGTGCAAGGTTGATAGGAAGAGCACATCGGGGACGTGCCAATTCCTAGGAAGGTCCCTGGTGTATTGGAGTTCCAAGAAACAAACATCTGTTGCCCTATCCACCGCTGAGGCCGAGTATGTTGCCACAGGACAGTGTTGCGTGCAACTACTTTGGATGAGGCAAACCCTCCAGGACTTTGGCTACAATCTGAGCAAAGTCCCCCTCCTATGTGACAATAAGAGTGCAATCTGCATGGCGGATAATCCTATTGAACACAGCCGCACTAAGCACATAGACATCCGACATCACTTCCTGAGAGACCACCAGCTAAAGGGAGATATCGAGGTGTACCATATTAGCACCGAGAATCAGCTAGCCAATATCTTTACCAAGCCGTTGGATGAGAAAACTTTTTGCAGGTTGCATAGTGAGCTAAATGTCTTAGATTTGCATAACTTGGATTGATCTATAGCATACATGTGTTCTATGCCTTTGATCATGTTACTTTATGCATTTTGTGTTATCTATTTGTGGTGCTCAAGTTGTACAAAATCTCCCCAGACCTCACAAGTCCATATGCAAATGGTGCACATATTTAGGGGGAGACATGCTACAAATTGACCCTTTGAGACTATATATAATGTCATATGGAACTTTTGCATCATCACCCTAATAAACTCCTCACAAGACTTTTGATTAGTAGAACCAAATATAATGTCATCGACATATATTTGGCATACAAAAAGATCACCATTGCAAGTCTTAGTAAAGAGAGTAGGATCAGCTTTGCCAACCTTGAAAGCATTAGAAATGAGAAAATCTCTAAGGCATTCATACCATGCTCTTGGGGCTTGCTTAAGTCCATAGAGCGCCTTAGAGAGCTTGTAGACGTGGTTGGGATACCTGTCCTCCTCAAAGCTGGGGGGTTGTTCCACGTACACTTCCTCCTTGATTGGTCCATTGTGGAAGGCGCTTTTCACGTCCATTTGGAACAGCTTAAAAAATGGTGAGCAGCATAGGCTAACAATATTCGAATTGATTCTAGCCTAGCCACAGGAGCGAAAGTCTCCTCAAAACCCAAACCTATGACTTGGGCATACCCTTTTGCCACAAGTCAAGCCTTGTTTCTTGTCACCACTCCGTGTTTGTCTTGCTTGTTGCGGAACACCCATTTAGTTCCCACAATGTTTTGCTTTGGACGTGGCACCAGGCTCCAAACTTCATTTCTCTTGAAGTTGTTGAGCTCTTCCTGTATGGCCAACACCCAGTCTGGATCCTACAAGGCTTCTTCTACCCTGAAAGGCTCAATAGAAGAAACAAACGAGTAATGCTCATAGAAATTAGCTAAGCGTGAGCGAGTTGTTACTCCCTTGCTGATATCACCCAAAATCTGATCCACTGGATGATTTATTTGAATCGCTGTTCGGACTTGAGTTGGAGGAACTAGTGACGCTTCTTCCCCCTTGATCCTGCCCTTCTTCTTGAGGTACCTGTTCATCGTCTTGAGTTGGGGGATGCACCACTGTAGAGGAAGAAGGTTGATCTTGCTCTTGCGGTTCTTGTGGTCGCACATCACCTATCATCATTGTTCGCATTGTGGCCGTCGGAACCTCATCTTCATCTACATCATCAAGATCAACTTGCTCTCTTGGAGAGCCATTAGTTTCATCAAATACAACGTCGCTAGAGACTTCAACCAATCCCGATGATTTGTTGAAGACCCTATACGCCTTTGTATTTGAGTCATATCCTAGTAAAAACCCTTCTACAGCTTTGGGAGCAAACTTTGAATGCCTACCTTTCTTTACCATAATGTAATACACGAAAATAGGAAACGTTGGGTTTGTTACCAGTTAGGAGTTCGTATGAGGTCTTCTTGAGGAGGCGATGCAAATAGAGCCGGTTTATGGCATGGCAAGCTGTGTTCACAGCTTCCGACCAAAACCCTCAGGCGTCTTGTATTCTCCAAGCATCGTCCTTGCCATATCAATTAGCGTCCTGTTCTTTCTCTCTACTACACCATTTTGTTGTGGTGTGTAGGGAGCGGAGAACTCGTGCTTGATGCCTTCCTACTCAAGATATTCTTCAACTTGAAGATTCTTGAACTTAGATCCATTATCGCTCCTTATCTTCTTTACTTTTAGCTCAAATTCATTTTGAGCTCTCCTTAAGAAGCGCTTTAGTGTTCCTTGGGTTTCAGATTTATCCTGCAAAATGAACACCCAAGTGAAGCGGGAAAATTCATCAACTATAACAAGACCATACTTACTTCCCCCGATGCTGAGATAGGTAACGGGCCCAAAGAGATCCATATGTAGGAGTTCTAGTGGTCTTGACGTCGTCATCACATTTTTGTTATGATGAGTACTTCCCACCTGCTTTCCTGCTTGGCACGCTGCACATGGTCTATCTTTCTCAAAACAGACGTCGGTTAGTCCTAACACATGTTCTCCCTTTAGAAGTTTATGAAGGTTCTTCATCCCAACATGTGCTAGACGACGGTGTCAGAGCCAGCCCATATTAGTCTTAGCGATTAAGCATGCATCTAGATCGACATTCTCTTTTGAGAAATCAACTAAATAGAGTGTGCCATCTAATACACCCTTAAAAGCTAATGAACCATCACTTCTTCTAAAGACAGATACATCAATATTTGTAAATAAAGAATTATAGCCCATATGACACAATTGACTTACAGACAATAAATTATACCCGAGCGATTCTACTAAAAACACATTTGAAATTGAATGCTTGGTCTTGATGGCTATTTTGCCTAAGCCCTTAACCTTGCCTTGGTTCCCATCTCCAAAGATGATAGTATCTTGGGAATCCATGTTTTTGACGTAGGAGGTGAACATTTTCTTCTCCCCCGTCATGTGGTTTGTGCATCCGCTATCAATAATCCAGCTTGAGCCCCCGGATGCATAAACCTGCAAGGTAATTAAGCTTGGGTTTTAGGTACCCAACTCTTGTTGGGTCCTACAAGGTTAGTTACAACAGATTTTGGAACCCAAATGCAAGTTTTGTCTCTCTTGCATTTAGATCCCAACTTTCTAGCAACTACTTTAGCATTTTTACATGACAATACAAAAGAAGCATTACATGTCTGATAAATAGTAGTTGGACCAGTACATACTTTCCTAGGCGCATGAGAAACAACATGATTACGCCTAGGCCTACTTCTACTATGAGCATGAGAGGATCTAGTTGCAAACATGGCATGAGAATCATGATAAGTAGGTAAAGTAGCATGATTATGACACCTATCATGATGAGCAACATTAGGAGTTTTCTTGTAAAGATAGGCATGGTTCTTTTGAGAACTACTAGCCATAGGAGCCTTCCCTTTCTCCTTATTGAGATTGGAAGTCCTTTGGCTTGTCAAGTTCTTAGTCCCCTTTTGGAAACCAAGTCCATCCTTAATTGAGGGGTGTCTACCAATGGTGTAGGAATCCCTAGCAAATTTGAGTTTTTCATAATTATCCTTGCAAGTCTTAAGTTGAGCATTAAGACTTGCAACCTCATTGTTTAACTTAATGATAGTAGAAACATGTTCATTACAGGCATCAATATTAAAATCCTTACACCTATTGGAGATTACGACATGCTCTACACATGAACTAGTCACATTAATTTTTTCTAGAAATATATTCATGACAGGTAGACAATTCTGAAGACAACAATTCATTTTTCTTAATTTCTAGTGCAAGAGATTTTTGAACGCTAATAAACTTATCATGTTCCTCATAGAGAGTATCTTCTTGTTTTTCTAGTAGTTTGTCTTTTTCATTAAGTGCATCAATCAATTCATTTATTTTGCCTACCTTAGATCTATCTAATCCTTTAAAAATATCACTATAATCTATTTCATCATCATCAGAATATTCCTCATCACTAGAAGAAGTGTACTTTGGTGTATCTCGTATACATACCTTCTTCTCCTTAGCCATGAGGCATGTGTGTCGTTTGTTGGGGAAGAGAGAAGACTTGTTGAAGGCCGAGGCAGCTAGTCCTTCATCATCGGAGTCGGATGAAGAACAGTTGGAGTCTCACTCTTTTCCAATGTGTGCCTCGCTCTTCGCCTTCCTGTAGTTCTTTTTTCTTTCCTTCTTTCCATATTTTTCTTGTGCCTGGTCATTGTTATTATTGGGACATTATGCTATGAAATGACCAGACTTACCGCATTTGAAGCAGGAGCGCTTTCCCCTTTATTTATTCTTGTTAGGGTACTCCTTGCGTCCTTTCAAGGCGGTCTTGAAGCTCTTGATGATGAGCGCCATTTCGTCCTCGTTGAGCCCGGCAACCTCTACTTGTGCTACCTTGCTAGGTAACGCCTCCATGCTGCTGGTTGCTTTGAGAGCAACGGTCTGCGGCTCGTGTAGAGGAAGCGGCCCGTTTAAGGCATCGTCCACATACCTCGCTTCCTTTACCATCATGCACCCGCTCACAAATTTTCTGAGGATTTCCTCGGGCGTCATCTTAGTGTACCTGGGGTTCTCACGAATAAGGTTCACAAGATGAGGATCAATAACAGTAAATGACCTTAGCATGAGTCGGACAACGTCATGATCCATCCATCTTGTGCTCCTATAGCTTCTAATTTTGTTGATAAGGGTCTTGAGCCGGTTGTATGTTTGAGTTGGCTCTTCTCCCCTTATCATGGCGAATCTCTCCAGCTCGCCTTCCACAAGTTCCATTTTGGTAAGCATGGTGGCGTCATTACCCTCGTGGAAGATCTTGAGGGTATCCCATATTTGCTTGGCATTGTCCAAGCCGCTTACTTTGTTATATTCATCCCTGCATAGAGATGATAACAAAACAGTAGTGGCTTGGGCATTTTTATGTATTTGCTCATTGATAAATACAGGATTATCAGTGCTATCGAAATGCATTCCATTTTCAACAATTTCCTAAATACTAGGATGGAGGGAAAATAGGTGACTACGCATTTTATGACTCCAAAATGAATAGTCCTCTCCATCAAAGTGTGGGAGCTTTCCGAGTGGAATAGAAAGTAAATGGGCATTTGTGAAAGGGAATTAGGCTTACACCTAGTTCCTAAATAATTTTGGTGGTTGAATTGCCCAACACAAATAATTGGACTAATTAGTTTGCTCTAGTGTATAAGTTATACAGGTGCCAAAGGTTCACAACAAGCCAATTAAAAAGACCAATGTTGGGTTCAAAATAGAGAGCTTAAGGCATCCCGAAAGGCTCCCTGGTCTGGCGCACCGGACTGTCCGGTGTGCCACCGGACAGTGTCCGGTGCACCAGGGGAGCTCGCGCTGAACTCCTCAGCCTCGGGAATTTTCAGAGCCGGCACGCTATAATTCACCGGACTGTCCGGTGTACACCGGACAGTGTTCGGTGCTCCAAGAGGACGCGGCTCTGGAACTTGGCAGCCTCGGGAATTCGCAACGGCTGCTCCGCTATAATTCACCGGACATGTCCGGTGTACACCGGACTGTCCGGTGTAACTGCGGGGCAACGGCTACTTCGGCGCCAACGGCTACCTGCAAGTGCATTAAATGCGCGCCAGCGCGCGCAGAAGTCAGGCACGCCCATGCTGGCGCACCGGACACTCTACAGTACATGTCCGGTGCGCCACCGGACATCCAGGCGGGCCCAGAAGACAGAGCTCCAACGGTCGGAACCCAACGGCTTTGGTGACGTGGCTGGCGCACCGGACATGTCCGGTGTGCACCGGACTGTCCGGTGCACCATACGACAGTCAGCCCCACCAAACGGCTAGTTTGGTGGTTGGGGATATAAATACCCCCAACCACCCACCATTCATTGCATCCAAGTTTTCCACTTCTCAACCACTTACAAGAGCTAGGCATTCAATTCTAGACACACCCAAGTGATCAAATCCTCTCTAATTCCACTCAAGGCTTTAGTGATTAGCGAGAGAGATTTGCCGTGTTCTTTTGAGCTCTTGCGCTTGGATTGCTTCTTTTCTTTCTCACTTGCTCTTGTGATCAAAACTCATTGTAACCGAGGCAAGAGACACCAATTGTGTAGTGGTCCTTGTGGGAAGATTGATTCTCAAGTGATTTGAGAAGAGAAGCTCACTCGGTCCGAGGGACCATTTGAGAGAGGGAAGGGGTTGAAAAAGACCCGGCCTTTGTGGCCTCCTCAACGGGGAGTAGGTTTGCAAGAACCGAACCTCGGTAAAACAAATCCGCGTGTCACACTCTTTATTTGCTTACGATTTGTTTTGCACCCTCTCTCGCGGACTCAATTATATTTCTAACGCTAACCCGGCTTGTAGTTGTGATTATTCTTGAGAATTTTAGTTTCGCCCTATTCACCCCCCCTCTAGGCGACTATCAATTGGTATCAGAGCCCGATACTTCATTAGATCCTAACCGCTCGAAGTGATGTCGGGAGATCACGCCAAGAAGGAGATGGAGACCGGCGAAAAGCCCACTACAAGCCACAGGAGCACTTCATCGGAAGAGTCCCGCACCAAGAGGAAGGAGAAGAAGAAGGACTCCTCCAAAGGGAAGGATAAGAGATCTTCTTCACACCACAAAGAGAAGAAGGAGAAATCCTCTTCCCACAAACTGCATCGGAGTGGGGACAAGAAAAAGAGGATGAGGAAGGTGGTCTACTACGAGACCGATTCTTCATCGGCATCCACCTTCGGCTCCGACGCGGCGTCCGTCACTTCTAAGCGCCAAGAGCGTAAGAAGTATAATAAGATTCCCCTATGCTACCCTCGCATTTCTAAACATACACCTTTACTTTTCGTCCCATTAGGCAAACCACCAACTTTTGATGGTGAAGATTACGCTAGGTGGAGTGATTTAATGCGATTTCATCTAACCTCGCTCCACAAAAGTATATGGGATGTTGTTGAGTTTGGTGCACAGGTACCATCTGTAGGGGATGAAAACTATGATGAGGATGAAGTAGCCCAAATCGAGCACTTCAACTCCCAAGCCACAACCATACTCCTCGCCTCTCTAAGTAGAGAGGAATATAACAAGGTGCAAGGGTTGAAGAATGCGAAGGAGATTTGGGATCTACTCAAGACCGCGCACGAGGGTGATGAACTCACCAAGATCACCAAGCGAGAAACGATCGAGGGGGAGCTCGGTCGCTTCCGTCTTCGCCAAGGGGAGGAGCCACAAGATATGTACAACCGGCTCAAAACCTTGGTAAACCAAGTGCGCAACCTCGGGAGCAAGAAATGGGATGACCACGAGGTGGTTAAGGTTATTCTTAGATCACTCATCTTCCTTAACCCCACTCAAGTTCAATTAATTCGTGGTAATCCTAGATACACACTAATGACTCCCGAGGAAGTTATCGGGAATTTTGTGAGCTTTGAATGTATGATCAAGGGCTCAAAGAAGATCAACGAGCTTGATGATCCCTCCACATCCGAAGCACAACCGGTGGCATTCAAGGCGACGGAGAAGAAGGAGGAGTCTACACCAAGTAGACAACCAATCGACGCCTCAAAGCTCGACAACGAGGAGATGGCTTTAATCATCAAAAGCTTTCGCCAAATCCTCAAGCAACGGAAGGGGAAGGATTACAAATCTCGTTCCAAGAAGGTTTGCTACAAGTGTGGTAAGGCCGGTCACTTTATTGCTAAATGTCCATTATCAAGTGACAGTGACAGGGATAATGACAAGAAGGGCAAGAAGAGAGAAAAGAAGAAGTACCACAAGAAGAGGGGCGGCGATGCCCACGTGTGCCGCGAGTGGGACTCCGACGAGAGCTCCACCGACTCCTCCGACGACGAGGACGTCGCCAACATCGCCGTCACCAAGGGACTCCTCTTCCCCAACGTCGGCCACAAGTGCCTCATGGCAAAGGACGGCAAAAAGAAGAAGGTTAAATCAAAATCTTCTACTAAATATGAATCTTCTAGTGATGATAATGCTAGTGATGAGAAAGATAATTTGCGTACCCTTTTTGCCAACCTTAACATGGAACAAAAGGAAAAACTAAATGAGCTAAATAGTGCCATCCATGAAAAGGATGATCTCTTGGACTCCCAAGAGGACTTCCTAATCAAGGAGAATAAAAAGCATGTTAAGGTTAAGAATGCTTATGCTCTAGAGGTAGAAAAATGTGAGAAATTATCTAGTGAGCTAAGCACTTGCCATGACACTATTGCCAACCTTAGAAATGAAAATGCGAAATTAATTGCTAAGGTTGATTCTCATGTTTGTATTGTTTCAACTTCCAATCCTAGAGATGATAATGTTGATTTACTTGCTAGGATTGATGAGTTGAATGTTTCTCTTGCTAGCCTTAGGATTGAAAATGAGAAATTGCTTGCTAAGGCTAAAGATTTTGATGTTTGCAATGCTACTATTTCTAACCTTAGAAGTGAAAATGATATGTTACATGCTAAGGTTGTAGAATTAAAATCTTGCAAACCCTCTACATCTATCGTTGAGCATGTATCTATTTGTACTAGATGTAGAGATGTTGATATTAATGCTATTCATGATCACATGTCTTTAATTAAACAACAAAATGATCATATAGCAAAATTAGATGCTAAAATTGCCGAGCATAACTTAGAAAATGAAAAATTTAAATTTGCTCGTAGTATGCTTTATAATGGGAGACGCCCTGGCATCAAGGATGGCATTGGCTTCCAAAGGGGAGAAAATGTCAAACTTAATGCCCCTCCTAAAAGATTGTCTAATTTTGTAAAGGGCAAGTCTTCCATGCCTCAGGATAACGAGGGTTACATTTTATACCTTGCAGGTTATCCCGAGAGCAAGATTAGGAGAATTCACTCTAGGAAGTCTCACTCTGGCTCAAATCATGCTTTTATGTATAAGGGTGAGACATCTAGTTCTAGGCAACCAACCCGTGCTAAGTTGCCTAAGAAAAGAACTCCTAATGCATCAAATGATCATAGCATTTCATTCAAAACTTTTGATGCATCATATGTTTTAACTAACAAATCCGACAAGGTAGTTGCCAAGTTTGTTGGGGGCAAACACAAGGGCTCCAAGACTTGTGTTTGGGTACCCAAAGTTCTTGTTTCTAATGCCAAAGGACCAAAAACCGTTTGGGTACCTAAAGTCAAGAACTAAACTTGTTTTGTAGGTTTATGCATCCGGGGGCTCAAGTTGGATACTTGACAGTGGGTGCACAAACCACATGACAGGGGAGAAAAAGATGTTCTCCTCATATGAGAAAAACCAAGATCCCCAACGAGCTATCACATTCGGGGATGGAAATCAAGGTTTGGTCAAAGGATTGGGTAAAATTGCTATATCACCTGACCATTCTATTTCAAATGTTTTTCTTGTAGATTCTTTAGATTACAATTTGCTTTTTGTATCTCAATTATGCAAAATGGGCTACAACTGTCTCTTTACTAATGTAGGTGTCACTGTCTTTAGAAGAAGTGATGATTCAATAGCATTTAAGGGTGTGTTAGAGGGTTAGCTATACTTAGTAGATTTTGATAGAGCTGAACTCGACACATGCTTAATTGCTAAGACTAACATGGGTTGGCTCTGGCACCGCCGACTAGCCCATGTTGGGATGAAGAATCTTCATAAGCTTCTAAAGGGAGAGCACATTTTAGGACTAACCAATGTTCATTTTGAGAAAGACAGGGTTTGTAGCGCATGCCAAGCAGGAAAGCAAGTTGGTGCCCATCATCCACACAAGAACATCATAACGACCGACAGGTCGCTTGAGCTACTCCACATGGATCTATTCGGCCCGATTGCTTACATAAGCATCGGCGGGAGTAAGTATTGTCTTGTAATAGTGGATGATTATTCTCGCTTCACTTGGGTATTCTTTTTGCAGGAAAAATCTCAAACCCAAGAAACCTTAAAGGGATTCTTGAGACGGGCTCAAAATGAGTTCGGCTTAAGGATCAAGAAAATTAGAAGCGACAACGGGACGGAGTTCAAGAACTCACAAATAGAAGGCTTCCTTGAGGAGGAGGGCATCAAGCATGAGTTCTCTTCTCCCTACACCCCGCAACAAAATGGTGTAGTGGAGAGGAAGAATAGAACTCTTTTGGACATGGCAAGAACCATGCTTGATGAGTACAAGACTTCGGATCGGTTTTGGGCCGAGGCGGTCAACACCGCCTGCTACGCCATCAACCTGTTATATCTACACCGAATCCTCAAGAAGACATCCTATGAACTCCTAACCGGTAAAAAGCCCAATATTTCATATTTTAGAGTATTTGGTAGCAAATGCTTTATTCTTGTTAAAAGAGGTAGAAAATCTAAATTTGCTCCTAAGACTGTAGAAGGCTTTTTACTAGGATATGATTCAAACACAAGGGCATATAGAGTCTTTAACAAGTCCTCCGGACAAGTTGAAGTTTCTTGTGACGTTGTGTTTGATGAGACTAACGGCTCTCAAGTAGAGCAAGTTGATCTTGATGAGATAGGTATTGAAGAGGCTTCGTGCATCGCGCTAAGGAACATGTCCATTGGGGATGTGTGTCCTAAGGAATCCGAAGAGCCTCCAAATGCACAAGATCAACCATCCTCCTCCACGCAAACATCTCCACCAACTCAAAATGAGGATGAGGCTCAAGTTGATGAAGGAGAAGATCAAATAGATGAGCCACCTCAAGATGATGACAATGATCAAGGGGGAGATGCAAATGATCAAGACAAGGAGGATGAAGAACCAAGGCCGCCACACCCAAGAGTCCACCAAGCAATCCAACGAGATCACCCCGTCGACACCATCCTCGGCGACATTCATAAGGGGGTAACTACTCGATCTCGTGTTGCACATTTTTGTGAACATTACTCTTTTGTCTCCTCTATTGAGCCACACAGGGTAGAGGAAGCACTCCAAGATTCGGATTGGGTGATGGCGATGCAAGAGGAGCTCAACAATTTCACTAGGAACGAAGTATGGCATTTGGTTCCACGTCCTAACCAAAATGTTGTAGGAACCAAGTGGGTCTTCCGCAACAAGCAAGACGAGCATGGTGTGGTGACAAGGGACAAAGCTCGACTTGTGGCCAAAGGATACTCCCAAGTCGAAGGTTTGGATTTCGGTGAAACCTATGCACCCGTAGCTAGGCTTGAGTCAATTCGCATATTATTGGCCTATGCTACTTACCATGGCTTTAAGCTTTATCAAATGGACGTGAAAAGTGCCTTCCTCAATGGACCAATCAAGGAAGAGGTCTATGTTGAGCAACCTCCCGGCTTTGAAGATAGTGAGTATCCTCACCATGTCTATAAACTCTCTAAGGCGCTTTATGGGCTCAAGCAAGCCCCAAGAGCATGGTATGAATGCCTTAGAGATTTCCTTATCGCTAATGACTTCAAAGTTGGAAAGGCCGATCCTACCTTATTCACTAAAACTCTTGAAAATGACCTGTTTGTATGCCAAATTTATGTTGATGATATTATATTTGGGTCTACTAACGAGTCTACATGTGAAGAATTTAGTAGGATCATGACACAAAAGTTCGAGATGTCTATGATGGGGGAGTTGAAGTATTTCTTAGGATTTCAAGTGAAGCAACTCCAAGAAGGCACCTTCCTAAGCCAAACGAAGTATACTCAAGATATTCTAAGCAAGTTTGGAATGAAGGATGCCAAACCCATCAAGACACCCATGGGAACCAATGGGCATCTCGACCTCGATGAGGGAGGTAAATCCGTTGATCAAAAGGTATACAGGTCGATGATAGGTTCTTTGCTATATTTATGTGCATCTCGACCGGATATTATGCTTTCCGTATGCATGTGTGCAAGATTCCAAGCCGACCCTAAGGAAGCTCACCTTACGGCCGTAAAACGAATCTTGAGATATTTAGTTTATACTCCTAAGTTTGGGCTTTGGTATCCTAGGGGATCCACTTTTGATTTGATTGGATATTCGGATGCCGATTGGGCAGGGTGTAAGATTAATAGAAAGAGCACATCGGGACTTGCCAGTTCTTGGGAAGATCCTTGGTGTCTTGGGCTTCAAAGAAGCAAAATTCGATCGCTCTTTCTACCGCCAAAGTCGAGTACATTGCCGCAGGCCATTGTTGCGCGCAACTACTTTGGATGAGGCAAACCCTTAGGGACTATGGTTACAAATTGACCAAAGTTCCTCTTCTATGTGATAATGAGAGTGCAATCAAAATGGCGGATAATCCCGTCGAGCATAGCCGCACTAAGCACATAGCCATTCGGTATCACTTTTTACGGGATCACCAACAAAAGGGAGATATCAAGATTTCTTACATTAATACTAAAGATCAATTAGCTGATATCTTTACCAAGCCACTTGATGAACAAACTTTTAACAAACTTAGGCATGAGCTAAATATTCTTGATTCGAGGAACTTCTTTTGTTAAATTACACACATAGCTCTTTTATATACCTTTGATCATGTCTCTTTCATGTGCTATGACTAATGTGTTTTCAAGTGAATTTCAAACCAAGTCTTAGGAGTATTGAAAGGGAATTGGAGTCTTCGGCGAAGACAAAGGCTTCCACTCCGTAACTCATCCTTCGCCGTCGCTCCGCGCAACTCTCCATCTTTAGGTGAGAAAGCAAAAGGACTCCTACTTTGGTATAATCTTCACTCATTTATTTATGACCAAAGGGGAAGAAAGTAATTTAAGGGCTTATATCTCACTCAAAGTATCCGTTTTTGGCGATTCATGCCAAAGGGGGAGAAAGTATGAGCCCAAAGCAAAAGGACCACACCACCACCAATTTCCAAAAAAATTAGTTTGTCAAAGAGTATTTTCAAATTGGTACCTTATTGTGTTCAAAAGGGGGAGAAAAGTAGTATTTTCAAAATCTATATCAAAACCCTCTTGAACACTAAGAGGAGGATTTCATCTAGGGGGAGTTTTGTTTAGTCAAAGGAAAAGCATTTCAAACAAGGGGAGAAAATTTCAAAACTTGAAAATGCTTAGCAAAATCTTATTCATTTACCTTTGACTATTTTGCAAAAAGGACTTTGAAAAGGATTTACAAAAAGATATTGCAAAAACAAAACATGTGGTGCAAGCGTGGTCAAAAATGTTAACAAATGAAGAAACAATCCATGCATATTCTATAAGTATTTATATTGGCTTAATTCGAAGCAACCTTTGCACTTACATTATGCAAACTAGTTCAATTATGCACTTCTATATTTGCTTTGGTTTGTGTTGGCATCAATCACCAAAAAGGGGGAGATTGAAAGGGAATTAGGCTTACACCTAGTTCCTAAATAATTTTGGTGGTTGAATTGCCCAACACAAATAATTGGACTAACTAGTTTGCTCTAGTGTATAAGTTATACAGGTGCCAAAGGTTCACAACAAGCCAATTAAAAAGACCAATGTTGGGTTCAAAATAGAGAGCTTAAGGCATCCCGAAAGGCTCCCTGGTCTGGCGCACCGGACTGTCCGGTGTGCCACCGGACAGTGTCCGGTGCACCAGGGGAGCTCGCGCTGAACTCCTCAGCCTCGGGAATTTTCAGAGCCGACGCGCTATAATTCACCGGACTATCCGGTGTACACCGGACAGTGTCCGGTGCTCCAAGAGGACGCGACTCTGGAACTTGGCAGCCTCGGGAATTCGCAACGGCTGCTCCGCTATAATTCACCGGACATGTCCGGTGTAACTGCGGGGCAACGACTACTTCGGCGCCAACGGCTACCTGCAAGTGCATTAAATGCGCGCCAGCGCGCGCAGAAGTCAGGCACGCCCATGCTGGCCCACCGGACACTCTACAGTACATGTCCGGTGCGCCACCGGACATCCAGGCGGGCCCAGAAGACAGAGCTCCAACGGTCGGAACCCAACGGCTTTGGTGACGTGGCTGGCGCACCGGACTGTCCGGTGCACCATACGACAGTCAGCCCCACCAAACGGCTAGTTTGGTGGTTGGGGATATAAATACTCCCAACCACCCACCATTCATTGCATCCAAGTTTTCCACTTCTCAACCACTTACAAGAGCTAGGCATTCAATTCTAGACACACCCAAGTGATCAAATCCTCTCCAATTCCACTCAAGGCTTTAGTGATTAGCGAGAGAGATTTGCCGTGTTCTTTTGAGCTCTTGCGCTTGGATTGCTTCTTTTCTTTCTCACTTGTTCTTGTGATCAAAACTCATTGTAACCGAGGCAAGAGACACCAATTGTGTGGTGGTCCTTGCGGGAAGATTGATTCCCAAGTGATTTGAGAAGAGAAGCTCACTCGGTCCGAGGGACCGTTTGAGAGAGGGAAGGGGTTGAAAAAGACCCGGCCTTTGTGGCCTCCTCAACGAGGAGTAGGTTTGCAAGAACCGAACCTCGATAAAACAAATCCGCGTGTCACACTCTTTATTTGCTTACGATTTGTTTTGCACCCTCTCTCGTGGACTCGATTATATTTCTAACGCTAACCCGGCTTGTAGTTGTGATTATTCTTGAGAATTTCAGTTTCGCCCTATTCACCCCCCCTCTAGGCGACTATCAATTTGAATTATAAGGGATGCGAGAATAATCAAAAGAATAGTTTTGATTAACCGTTTTCTTTTTCGAAGAAGAGTCCTCGTCGTCGTCATCCCTTGATAAAGAGGAGGAGGCGTCGCTGTAGTAGTAGATGATATTCTTTATGCGCCTCTTCTTCTTCCCGTCCTTCTTCTTGTGACTCGAGCCTGAGTCAGTGGGCTTGTCATCTCTTGGCTCGTTGAAGAGAGACTCCTTCTCCTTATCGTTGATCACCATCCCCTCACCCTTAGGATCCATCTCTTCGGGCGGTTAGTCCCTAAATGAAGAGTACGAATCTGATACCAATTGAGAGCACCTAGAGGGGGGGGGGGTGAATAGGTGATCCTGTAAAATTCAACACTAAATAGCCCAAACTTGGTTATGAAATGTTAGTAAGATTAAATCTAAGTTGCTAAAGAGAGAACTCTTCACTTGATTGTTCCTTTAGGATGAGTATTGAACTTTGGAACAATAGCACAAGTGATTAAGCGAGAACTCTAGAAGAAAAAACCAATCACAATGAAAAGAGACACGAGACACGGTGATTTTATCCCGTGGTTCGGCCAATGCCTACTCCACATTGTGGTGACCTCCTTCGGTCAAGGATTGCACTCAAACCCTCTCAAGTGATCCAATGATCAACCTTGAGTACCACAGTTTTCTTCCTTAGTAGTCTTTTCCCGTTTGTGAGGAATCTCCACAAGTTGGAGCCTCTCACCCTTACAATGTTTGTCACAACAAAAGCAACAAAAGTAAGGGAGGGAAAGAAATACACGCAAGAACTAGAATCACAGCAGTCACACGCACACAAGTCAAAAGATGAGCACACAGACATAGCGCAGGGAGTTCACGACTCAAAAACTGCTCAAATCTCAAACACGATGATCCGAATACGTGTTTGCGGAGTCTAGGCGTCTTAGGATGTTCAATGGAGGCTTGGTGTACTGCTCCATGCGCCTAGGGGTCCCTTTTATAGCCCCAAGGCAGCTAGGAGCCGTTGAGCTCCATTTGGTAGGCAATTCTTGCCTTATGTTCGTAGGTGCACCGAATTGTCCGGTGCACACCAGACAATGAACAATACGTGCACAGGACGCGATAGAGAATCCCCTGTTTGGCTGGTTTCCTCTTCTGTGGGGCACCAAACCGTCCGGTGTGGGGCACCGGACCACCCGGTGCGCCATATGATCGTTGATTCTTGTTGACGTGGGAGGTAGCCGTTGCACGGGTGGAGCACCGGACTGTCCGCCGCCTCGCGCGGACTTTCCGGTGATTTATAGTCGACGTAGCCAGGGAAAACCCCGAGAGCGGCGAGTTGCGCAGACCGTGCACCGGACTGTCCGGTAAATGGCGCCAGACCATCCGGTGCTGCGCAGTTAGCACCTTTTCTTCGATCCTTTGTTTGTCTTCCTTTGACTCTTTTGGCCTTTACTTAGCTGAGTCCCTGGCACTTAGACAAGAGTGTTTAGCATATAAAACAATTGACTAAGCGTCAAGATATTACCTTTATTCTTTATTTGCATCTCTTTAATACTAGGCATACATCACCTTACAACAATATGTGTTAGGCATCTAATCACCAAAATATTTATAGAAATTTTCTAAGGACACATTTCCCTTTCAAAAATCTTGTACCGTCCTGTTCCGAAAATACCGTTTTACGGTCTATTTTCAATTTTTTTTCGAAAACCGATTAGAAACAGTACGAAAGTGATTTAGCTAGTTTTTCTATCGTTTTCGTATTTTTCGTTTACGAGTCGTGATGATACCGTTTTAATATAATATGAGATACATCTAGTGTATAATTTATGTAATTTACATGTTTTTGTTGTGTTCAAGCGAATGAATTAGAGAAAAACAAAAGTTGTAATTACCCTAAATAATATGAATGATGAAGAAATAGTTGTTTCTCTATTTCAATATCTAAAACATTCGCAAAATACGCCGCTTTATTATATATTTGTGAAAAACAAAAGTTTATTGTTCTTGAACAACCGACAATGCCGATCTGATTGTTGGTTTTTTGTTTTCGTCCGTTAAAAAGTAAAAACATAATCAATTTAGCTATTTTGGACCATTCGGCAGCACAACACGTCAAGGAACGCGGCGGAGGCCTGATTCCGTTCCGGCACACGATAGGGGAAGCCATGGGTAGGGATGAAAGCGGTCGGAAACGGTCGGGAAAACACTTCTACCGTTTTCATTTTCATATTTATTTTGCGGGACGGAAACAAAAACGGGATATATCGGAAACGAAAACGAACATGATAATTACGGGAATCGAAAAACGATACAATACAGTCGGGTAAATGCAGAAATCGAACGGTAACCGGTATTTTTAGGTCGGTGAAATTACACCATAAAAGTTAGCTTTGAATCAATGTGATGCTTCCAAACAGTAGTAAACAAGATGGCGACATTATTCATGAATTAGCAATGACCAAATTTCTGTTGTATGCAAGCAGTATTAAATGTGCAAGCAACCAATCAGTATGCAAGTAGCATCAATGTGCTCACATTAATTAATAAACAAGCAGTATGAGTGTATGCGTTTAGGGCTGCAAGTTGGCTGCTGGCTGGACTGGCGTACTGTGGTGGGCTAGTCGCTTGTAGCATGGAGCCAGCCATGGGCCCATGGAGAGGAAGCTAGGGTGGCTGGTTTATGGGCTGAATACTTATGGATCAGCACATGGCATTATGTCTATTTTTCCGGAATTGGAAATACCGAACAAAAACGGGATCATCCCGATTTAAAACGGGATCTCTGTAAAACGGTCGGGAAAATAGTTCTACCGTTTTTAATTTCTCTTGCCGCATTTTATATCCCGTTTTCATCCCGTTTTTGTTTTTTTAAATCGGATTTAATAATGGTCAGGATAAAATTAATAAAATCAGTCATAAGATAACGGTTGGTTCCGGTTTCTCATCCTACTTTCATCTTTAGCCATGGGCCAGAGCCCAGGTTGCGTGCCACCAACGCTGACCCCATTGGCCACGGCGTAGGCGCACGTGCACATCCTAGCCGTCCGCGAGCGAATATCCGGCGCAGATACCCGATCGGACGCTCTCGCAAGTCCCCACAGAAAAGGAAAAAAAACGAGGACTCCTCCCGAATTCCCCACGAAGGCGAGGGTCTCTTTTCCAAAAAGCGCCCGTCACGACGGATCGAGCATCTGGGCCGTCGGGGCCGCGGATCAGACGGCTGCCACCGCGGCCCGTATGTTTCCCTGCCACCATAAATGCGCTGCGGCCGTCCTCGCTGCCCAACCCTTGCTCGCTGCGCCGCGGCCGTCGACATAGTCCCTTCGTCCCCACGAGCAACCGATAATCCGCCGGCGCTGAGATGTTGGTTTATCAGGATCTCCTATCTGGTGCGTGCGAATTTTACCAACCGATTCAGTATTCCTTTCTCTGTTTTTGTTTTCCTTTTTTTTTGTTTCGCCTGGTTCCTGATTCCCGGATCTGGTTACCGTCGGTGTTGTTCTAGTCGTGTCGCGATCGGTAGAGAAGTCGATCTCATCGTTTGCTGCGGCCTGGGTGGCTAGATCTGCGATCGATTCGCTGAATTACTGTGCGCGTGTGTATTGCAGGCGACGAGCTCCTGTCGGATTCATTCACCTACAAGGAGCTCGAGAACGGCGTCCTGTGGGAGGTCGAAGGAAAGGTATGTTCGCTCTGTCATCGGATGGCTAGCTTCTGATATCATTTGTTGATATTCTGATATCATTTGTTTGATGCAGTCAGTATCATATGTGTTTAGACAGTACCTGTGTGGTTGGTATGTGACCTATGGCGCTGTTAGGTTCTTTCCTGCGCTAGGTTTTTTAGTCTAGATGTAATTTGCCTGATGTGGCATGCCATATAGTTTACCCAAACTATTATGCTATTTTTAGTTTATTTTAGTTGCCTTTACATCCCAGGACTCATTACTGACCTGCAGCTGCACCAAAACTTAATTTTGATGTGTGCCAACTTCTCCACATTTGTAACTTTCTTGCTGTGGTATGCCATGTAGTTTACCCTTCGTTCAAATTGATGTATGCTACCGTTAGTTTGGTCACATTGTCTTCACAGGCTAGAACTTCTATGTTGGTTCATGAGTGTAACCTGGAGGTGCATCAAAACTTATCATGTTTTCATGCGCGCCCCTGGCCTGATTGTGTGTTTTTTCTGTATGCTTGGTGTTGTACCAACATTTATTGATCTCCCTTATTAAGTTATGTAGTCATGATTGTGCAGCGATAATACTCTGTTTTGCTTAATCCATTACTTGGTTAGCTGTTTTAGTGTAATTGTTACTTACGTTTGTGCTGGATGATTGCAGTGGGTCACCCAAGGGCCTGTTGATGTTGACATTGGTGCCAATCCATCCGCTGAGGGTGGTGAGGACGAAAGCGTTGATGACACAACCGTGAAGGTGGTTGATATTGTTGACACATTCCGCTTACAGGTTGCTACCCTCTAAATGTCAGGGGTTATTCTTTTTTTTTTTTGCTTGAGTGTACCTGGTGCATAGTTTTTTTGGTACTAATTCCTGCATCCTGTTTACAGGAACAACCTCCCTTTGACAAGAAATCATTTGTGTCTTACATTAAAAAATACATCAAGAATCTCACTGCTGTGTTGGAGCCAGAGAAAGCGGATGAGTTCAAAAAGGGTGTCGAGGGTGCAACCAAGTTTCTCCTTAGCAAGCTGAAGGACCTTCAATTGTAAGTTCTATCGATAAATACATTGCATATCTATTATTAGCTTAGTAATGCTATGTGAAATATCCTCTGCAAGTTCTATACCCAAATCTATTTATAATACATTTCATATCTATTGTTAACTTATTATAGCAATGCAGCGTGAGCTACTATACCATCCTTTTCTAATATGAATTAGAACTTGTTATTCTCATACACAAATGTATCTCTAGACTTTGTGATCCCACGTTGGCAGATTGTACCATCCTATCTTTTTCTAATATGAATTAGAACTTTTGGTATTCTCATACACAAATGTGTCTTCAGACTGTGTGTCTCTAGACTTTGTGATCCCACATTGGGCAGATTGTTTTTGTTTGTAATACACTGGTCTGGCTGTAACCTCCTGTTTGCCTGAAAATGCTGCTCTAACCTCTTCATGCTGCTGTGCATTATTTTGCCACAATAGTTTTTTGACAATAGCTTAACATATTACATTTTGTTCCTACCACGATTTATTCACAACTGTCTGTAGTTTGGTCTAATGTTGGCATTTATGTAAGGATAGTTCTTTTTAACAGATAATTTAGTCTAATGTTTCTTTTTTGTTAAATCTAATGTTGACATTGTTGTCATTTACATGTATAATATTGACATTGTTATTTATGTTTTTAATAGCTTTGTTGGTGAGAGCATGAAGGATGACGCCTCCGTGGTATTCGCCTATTACAAGGATGGTGCCACTAATCCGACATTCCTCTATTTCTCTCATGGTCTTAAGGAGATCAAGTGCTAGGCGTGCGGCGAGATTAGTTACCCATGTTGGGTACTATAGTCTATCTATGTACTATTGTTATAGCCACAACTATAGCAGAGTCTGAACTGAACTCAAAGGGTTTTTTTTGAGAAAAATATGTCCAAGATTGGATTGCTTGTTAAAGCTAAATATTGTTATTGACGTGTTATTGCTTAGTTGTCATTGTCTTACAGCTAGTCATTTTATATTTTTGTTTTTATCTCTTCATTAAAATCTTATACTTATTTTCGACGAAAGTAGATGTGAGTTAATTATTAGTATTTCTATTTGGAATAAATAATTAGATTTGAGTTAATTGTTAATAGATAATTATTATCTGTAGGGACCCAAACGAGGGGTTACCAAAGTTCATACTAATATGTTAGTAAAAATGCTTGAGTGCAATGATACTTTTTTAAATGAAGATTATTTTTTTTAAAAAAAATGGATCCTATGTATGTTTGGACCAGCTAGGGCTATGTTCCAACCTAAATGGATCAACTAACAATTAAAGACTTTAAAGACTTAACTAAACATCTGTTAGTTAAAGACTTGGCTAAATACCATGGAAGTAAAGGAACATGACCACTTGTGATAGATTTATTATTAACTAATACTTCACTTAATAGTCTACCAATATATAATATGGGAGAATCACCTAATGGAGGAATAGTCTACCAACAGTCACTTATTACTCCCATTTCTGTCCTCTAATAGAGGAATTTCTCTTGTGGATCCGGTCCCTATTGCCATCTCGGATGTTAGAGGCTAAATAGAAGAGACAAATAGATTATAAATGTAATTTACCTCTGCATGGGAGTTTTGCTTTGTGAGTGCTCATTTACTACAATAAACGAACCATCGAAAATAAGTCATTTACTTTCGAAAATAAGCTAAGTCATTTACTGCTGAAAATTAGCTATTTTTGATGGCAAAAGGTTTATTTTTGGTGGTTCCTGGTCGCCAAAAATATTAAGCTGAAAATGAGCGTTAATTTTCGACAAATACATCTTGGCTGCTGAAAATAGCTTATTTTCTACGGTTGATAAACGGTCGCAAAAAATAAGAAACCTTATTTTCTATGACCACCCTAGGCACGGAAAATAAGCAACTTCCGTGCAAAAAAATACAACTTGCAATCATACTGAATTGTATCATCATAAGAAGATTCTACTCTAAATTGGTCTACATATAATATATATAATATGTAGTGTTCATATTGACACGATGCCAAAGGGACAAAAACAATGTCCTCGCAAGTGAATTAGAGATCTAACGGATTCTGAAACAAAATATAATACATATTTTGCGATTTAACAATGTGGTTCATTTAGTATACATAACAAAAAACAAATATAAAAAATGAAAACATAAGAGCCAATCTCTTGTTCAGCTTTGGCCTTTTCTTTGGGGCCTTGCACCAAATAAGAAATAATTATTAGTCATATGACACAGGAGTTGCAAGATAATGAGGTCCACAACAACTCAAGATAAATAGTAGTACACACAATGAGTTGTTGATATTTGATTCATGGAAGTCTAACTTGCATCAGTGACTCATTGCATCTCAATGCCAATGTTGAATACTAAGCTCGGACTCAATTATTTTATCCTAATCAAGTTTAACTACTCCAGGTAGAAGAAACATACTCTTACAAGCCTACAAGAAAATAACACAAAATAGTTTTGAAACATGGTTCTTGTTCTTAGGACAAGGATGTTATACAAACAACTCGAAACATGTACATGAAGCCAAGAAAGTATGACAGCACAAACAAAGAAGTCCAGGTGCTTACTGTTTTTTGGTTACTGACCTAACCCTTGCTTTGAAAAGGCCTTAATTTTTGTTTCCTTCTCACATACTAAGAAGTCATCTGCATTTGGAAAACGAATAATATATCAATGGAGAAAAACATTACTTCACCAAGAAAAGCCACTAAGATATGAAAACCACTATCGCCAATACAAAATCGGGAACCACCCGTATATATGCACCACATTGATATTTTCGATGGTTAAAACAGAATACCAAGTACTAATTGCAACACAAAGCAAACAACACTAAAAGTGTGTTATCTTGAAAGTTAGCGCAGAGGCTTAAGGAATAAGGACCTTATAAACTTCAGAACTCTATTGACGATTTGTGAAGGTTGATCGAAACGTACAAAAAAGAGTAGTTACTCAAGTGAAGGGGGTGCCTTCATCAAACTTTAGATAGATTCTCAAGTGACTACACCTCAATCTAGTTATAATCTCCGACAATCACAAGGAGAGACGTAAATGAGAAGTCTGCTATCATAATCTATAGACAACAATACTTACTGCATACTAACAAAGCTCAATTAAGTTTTTATTTTGCCAGGACCCCAAACTTTAAAGCACATGATCTCCCGTTAAGACCATCTAGTAGATTTTTAATTACAATTTCTTTCATATATATATAGTTTATATATTTGGAGCCCTGAGCTTCCAATAACTAGAGTAAGCTCTGGCTCAACGGTGTCATCCGGTTCAGCCGCACCAGCTCGGGCGGCTATAAAAACACCCTAGGCCGCTAGGGATTAGGTTTTAGCGGGGGCGACAGTTCACTCGGGCGAGCAAGCGACGGCGATCCTGGGGGCCAGCGGCGGCGGTTCCCTAAGGAGGGCGATCGACGGTGGTGGTTTCCTCGGGCATGGCGACCGACGGTGGCGCTCCCCTAGGATCAAGCGACGACGACGCTCCCAAAGCGGACGAGCAGTGGTGGCGCACCGTAGGTCCAGTGGCGACGACGGTTACGCGAGACACGGTAGGCTTCGCCAGCGGCGGTGGCGGCCCTAAGGGAGCACAACGGCAACTGATCTAGGAGGCGCGCACGCGGCAGCGGATCCCAAAGACGCGCGCACGCGACGTCGGCTCCTCGGAGGCGCGCCCCCCCAGAGTGGTGCCCGCTGGCGTCCCACCTCCGGCAACGACATCGGCCCTCCCTAGGCGCGAGCGATTGAAAATGCATTCATCCCTTTTGTGAGTTTTGGTGATTTGGATAACAACACATTTAAAGGTCTAACGAGTTTGCTAAGTGTTGAACAGGAAATTCAGTATGATGAACATACTTGAATAGTGTATAATGATCAGTGAACAAAAGTTCAACACAAGGTTAAATAACCAATGGTACAATGCAAATGGATATAATATGATCTCTATATTGGTTTGAATATATGGACAAGCTGAGAAATCACTACATACATATGATCAGAATAGAGGATGAAGTGATTAAGAGGATTGGTCAAGTCAAAGTGAATAAGATATGAGAAATCATGAATTGGCTTGACCATATTACTATCAGTCCAATATATGCTTCTATGAGAATCAAACTAGAGCCTGATTGATCTTAACGGTTATATCTAGAAGACATTCAAGTAAGGTTCCCAATATTGAAGAAATGATTCTCTCAATGGATGCTCAATATGATGTGACTCAAGAATGGCTTGATAGGGTGAAGATAGCAAGGAAAGGGCTTCGAGGAACTAAGCGAAGGTGAAGGCCAAGCGATGGCTTGTGGACCGAGGTACCATGGCTAAGGTGAAGAAGGGAGTACTTGCACTAAGTCGATGAACTAATCAGCTATGAAGAGTTATAACATGTTGATGCATCAGTATGGTGACTTGAAGCCATGATTTGAACTCATATATGGTGATATGGTACAAGTCATAGGGTTTGAGTTGTGTTTGCTTCAAAAGGTGAGACAAAGATGTTTGTGATCCTTATGAAGCAACGTCATGGAGAAATCGCACATGAGACGCCAATTACTCAACGAGTTTACTTAATTATATTTTATTTAACTTGAGTATAGGAATCGTCGTACTATAAAGGGGGATCCAAAAAGAAGGTTGGTGTTTGCCAAAGCTCAAGCCTCTATATTCAAAAGCTATTTTTGAAAATAAAAAAATCTCTTGAATGTTCTATGGTTGACCGAGGTTAGGTTTGAGAAACTGAGAGTGTTCTTACTGAAAAGTAGCTGAAGTTCTTCAGCTGCAGTTAAGCTTTTTAGCTGAACTAAACTTCAGCTGAGTTGAGCTTCTTCAGCTGAGTTGAGCTGCTTCAGCTGCAGTTGAGCTTTTTAGATAAACTAAACTTCAGCTGAGTTGAGCTTCTTTAGCTGCAGTTGAGCTAAACTTCAGCTGAGTTGAACTTCTTCAACTACAGTTGAGTTTTTTCAACTACAGTTGAGCTTTCTCAACTCTAGCTGAACTTTAACTTCTATTGTGAACCTCTCTGACCATACACCAATTGAACTTGCCTCCGGGCAGTTGAACTGGGGTTTTCTCTCCTGAACTCTCTGGTCAAGACCAGTTGAACTGGTTTTTCGAGGCAGTTCAACTGGTCTCTGACCCCTCTGACCTCTGACCAACAGTTTGCCAATCAGACTAGCTAACAGGTCGATAGAGTTGTCAAGGGAGGTTCAACCGCCCCTAGGGCGGTTCAACCGGTTTGGTCAACTTGGCTAGACTGCGCAGCAGTCTGCCAGTCAGACTGGCAAACAGGCTGACAGGTCTGCCAAAGAGGTTCAACCGCCCCCCAGAGAGGTTCAACCGCCCTCCCTAGAGAGGTTCAACTGCCCCCGAAAGAGGTTCAACCGGTTTTGGTCAACTTGACCAGTCTACACAGCAGTCTGCCAGTCAGACTGGCAGACAGTCTACCAGGCCTACCAGGGGCGGTTCAACCGGTTTTAGACCGGGTTTTGGCTCAAACAGCTAGTTTTAAAGCCCCACCTATATATACTCACTACTACCTCTCTCCCCACACAAGAGCACGACCCAAACTCCATTTCTAACTTGAGAAACACCTCCCACTCTCTCACACATCTCTTGCCTCTCCCATTTTAAATCCTTGGAGAGAAATCTTTAAGTGTGTTTGAGTGCTGCAGTTTTTGTGCTTCATCTCTAAATCCCTCTTGCTCTTCTTCATTAGAGCTTTGATACTACATCGAGTTCTTTGTGGATTCATTACTCTTGGAGCTTCTAGCTCCTAGACGACTAGGTGTCTCTTGTGAGTCTCCAAATTTTGTGGAAGACCACAAGAAAGTTTGTATTACCCGCTCGTTTGAGCAAAGATTAGTGTGTGAGCTTGACCTTTGTTGTTGGCAAAGGGAGGATTAGGGTTGAAAGAGACCCGACTCTTTGTGGGCGCCTCAATGAGGAAGTAGGACACCTTTTGTGGTGTGACCGAACCTCGGGATAAATTTTATGTATCTTGTGTTTTGCTCATTGTGTTTGTTTGTGTTCTTCGTTCTCTCACCATTCCATAGTAGATTTGTTTATATCTTTTTGGTGTGTGGATTTTGAAAAGTGCCCTTCTCAAATCTACTACTTTAAACCCTGTGGATCAACTAGAACATCTCATTTCCAAAGTTATCTGGGTGAATTTCGAGACCAATTCAGTTTATATCTCATTCTTTAGTTGAGCTCGTGCAAACCGGCTGAACTGGTTTTGATACCGGCTGAACCGATTTTGATACCAGCTGAACCGGTTTTACCCAGTTCATTTCTAGTTTTGTTGAAAAAGTTTCCACTTGCCTATTCACCCTCCTCTAGGCAACTTTCAGCGATGATGACAAACTTCCCTAGACGCGAACGATGGTGGATCGACGACCCTGTTTTTATGCGATTTTGTACACATATTTATGTCACTGTCAATAGATTTTTATGATACATTGTCAGTTCATGGCTCTCATTCAATCTTTTGTATGTTTATAATATTTCTATTCACATTTTATGTTTTACGTAGTGTATCGCAATGCATAAATAACTTCTATATGTAGCATAATTAGTATCAGTATATATCATAAACTAGTTTTAACGAGCCTAATTGCATGGTTGTTAGGGAGATCCTATATTTATGGACGAAATAAAGCATAAAAATCAGATTTTTGTTTCCATGCATGTCAATCTATTTCCATTCAACTCACATTCTTGCCATCCTAATTTTGTGCACATGCAACAGAAAACAGATTATGTACACAGTGTACCACGGTGCATAAATACCTTCATAGTGTACTATAATTAATCTCAGTATATATCATAAACTGGTTCTAACGAGCCTAGACGTATGTCTGTTGAAGAGATCCTATATTTATGCAGGAAATTAAGCATTTAAATTAGATTTTTTGTTTTCATGCATGTCAATCTATTTCCTTTCAACACACAATCTTGACATCCTAAATTTGTGCGTATGCACCGGGAAATAGATTTTTATGCGGTGTGCCACACTACATAAATATCTATACCGTATAGCATAATTAGTATCAGTACTAGGTGAGTGCCCGTGCGTTGCAATGGGAATATATAATACCACAATAACATATGTATGTCATACGTTGTGCTGTTAATCAAAATTAAGCAATCTCTAGAACTTTGTGGTAGTTATACAACAACAAAATTAAGTTCATGAAACAAATATAGTATACGAGCTCTGGATACGAAATATTTTGATACATCTCTGATGACCACTCAATTTTAAAGCAACTTGTAAATACTGCAAATACAGTACATTTCAACAGGCTTAATAAATCACTACCCCGGTTGAACAAGCCTAATTTTGGCCACTTCTAAACAACCATACATACAATTGTGTGCACTCTCCCATAATTTTCACAAGGTACATCCTGATCTTGTTCGATCTGCTTATCCAAATGCCAACAAGGTGGGTGAATCAAGGGCTATTGTCACACCCGGCTTTAAGGAACAAAGCTAGGTGCATCTCATACATGCGCCAAGAAGACAACATATATAATAACAGAGTGTATAGAGATAAATGTCACAAAAGATCAGAGTATTTATTACATAGCGGAAGACTTATTACAAAATAAAAAAATAAATATAAAACGAACTAAGGATCGTCGGCGCCAATGTCAACTGAGAAATGCCACCTAGATCAGATCAAACTCCTCGCCTTGTGGCTCCTCCTGAACCACCTGTTCTTCTCCTGTGGGGGGGGGGGGGTGAGACAGCAAGGGTGAGCTCACACATGATCATAGCTCAACAAGTTGTGGGGAACCAGTGGACATGAACTCACAAAGGTGGGAGATCATGTGATGTGTAAGGCTAATCAATGACAGGGGTTAAAGCTGAGCGTTGCTTTTAATTAGTTGGTCAAAATTTTATTAGCAGTTACTAGATGTAAGTAAATACCAAACCTTAAGTGAAGTAATAGAACAAAATTAATAATAAACCCATGCAATGCAAATGACCAAATTGAATTTAAGTTCCATAATTTAAACATCAGAGAGTCCTGAGCCGCTCATGACCGTGAGCTCGGCTAGTATACCAGTTTTACACTCTGCAGAGGTTGTACCCTTTACCCACAAGTCATGTTACCCATCTGCCAAGGGGTCGCGACTCCCATACACCTCTACCTAGGAAGCGCGGCAGGGCAACACTACGAGGCCTTTATAAAGTTCCACTAGCTTCCGAAAACCCGCTACAGTTTATGGGAAGAGCACTTGCAAGAATCCCCCGTCTGACCGCCATCGCAGCTAAATCAACCCGAGAACCTCCTTGCATGCAACTCCCCTACTGCCCTTGCCCCTTTCGGGTAAGGTAGTCTTCCACTAGCTTTCCTAATTAGTCAGCCAAGGGCGTCCCATTAAACCCTTGTGGTGGCACGTGTTTCTCAAGTTAAGCTCTATGTTCCAATTAACATTAATGATCTTGACATGAACATAAATAGAATAACAACAAGAATTGGAACATAGATATAATAAATGATTATCCCAAAACCATGTAAAGCAATAGCAAACTACCCAAGTGATTCAGGGGTAAACAAGGTAATGAGATAAACAATCTAGGGTAACCTATCGGGTCCCATCAAAATTAACCTATGCATGAGTAAATGGTATTAAAGAACATTATTGGGTAAAAAGTGGTCAAGGGCACAACTTGCCTTCAATGAGCTCCTGCTCAGCTACTTCAACCTGCTGCTCACCAGGATCCTCAGTCACGGTCTCTTCTACTCGCCACAATACAAACAAGCACAATATACAGGGAAAATCAACATCACACCAAACATGTAAACAAAATACACAGTAATAATCTACATATTAAAATTAAATCCTAGGAACAGGAATCGTAATTTTTGGAGTTATAGATTTTAAGATATGAATTTTCAAAGGTTTTATGTACTTAAAATAGGATTAAGTGAGGGATTAATTTTCTTACTGTTTTCATGACAAAACAGAGACTCTAAGTGGTAGGGAATAATATTACAAAATTTTAGCAACTGGAATGAAGTAATTTGGAGTTTATATGCATTTTCTATGAATTATTGAAGTTCTAGTAATTATTTATATAATAAAAACCTATTTTCTAATTCATTTATTCATTTTATCACGCCACTGGACTGGGCACACTATTACAGAGGAAGGCAGGGGCCCTAGCCCAAAATAAACCGAGACACAGAATCCTGCAGACACGACTGCGGGTTGATTCTTAACTTTCGCGGGGGTTCTTTAGCAAAAAGGCCATCACGAAGGGGTATCTAGGGTTTCTGGCCATTCGATCACACATGTGCGGCCCAGATTAGATCGAATCTCGACTACATACCTAGCTGCGCCCACAACCATTGGATCCTAGATCCATGACACACGGCGCACGATGCCCTTCACTCCCTCTCGGCCACACGATTTCCTTTCAACATGCCAGATGCAAAACGACGAAGGGGTACCCAGATTCTAATCATGACCACACGTCCGAGGATCAACGGTCGACACGATATCAGAGCCGGGACCTAATCTAACCCTTCGACGTGGAATCAACGGTCAGCAGGCTATCTTCAACCTTCTGCCCAGGCATCGGCGGACACGCCATGGCCTAGGCCATGGCCTCTCCCCCGCCCCTCGATGCGGCGATTAACCGGCTCCTACGGTCTCTAACCCGCGCCCAAGCTTTACCCCACAACTCAACAAAGTCCGCTCGACTCCAACGATGCTATGGGTTAACGCGCTGGAAGAAGCTACACAACGGTGCGAACACCCGAGACGCGGTATAGCAGGCAAAGAGTCATACACGAACACGGAACGACGACGAGCAATGAGCGTTGGTTACCGAGGTGTTGGACGAGTTGGTGCTGCCCACGACTCGGCCCTAGATTCCGCCCACGCTCCGCAAGGAATTCGGCACCGCGCGCCCACCAACCTTCACAACTCCCTTCACGACGCCGTTGGTGAGAGGAACCGAGGAGGGGGAAAAGGCTGACTCCTTATACTATGGTCAAGGCATGCAACGAGAAGATCTCGCCCGCGCGGTTCATCAGCTGCGCAACAGTGGCAGCGGTAACGGTGCCCGCGCGATTCTGGCAGAGGTGGGGATAGAGCGTGGGTCGCCCACAGTAGAGGAAGACGTAAGGCTGGCAACGCGGACCCACAAAGCAGTGAGCGGACGGCAGCATGTGCGCCCAACAGGGAGAGACGCAGGTGAGTTGGGCTGACATGGAGGAATTGTCCAATTGGGCCGAACTGTGAGGCGAGGCTGGCGGCCCAGCGAGCATTTCTCTTTTTCTCTTTTTTTCTTTTTCTGTTATTCTCTTTTCTTCCTTATATTTTTGGGTTTCAACTTTGAATTCAAATTTCGTGGTGAGTTTCACCTTTAGGCTAATTTCACATCTCCAACTACTAGTATAAGAAGAATATATGTTTATTTATATATTTATTTTCTTTATAGAGTATTTTCTTTCTCTTCTTCTCTTTGTTATTTCCCTTTTTCAAATTCTCAAATTAGGTATTAAATCCTTACTTTTGCCACTAATCTATTTCTATTAGTGGTATTACTCTTTTCATTAAATGCACAAACAATAAACTCCAGCATGATGCGTGATTTAACGGTATATCTTTGTATTATTTATTTATTGTTTGAATATGATGTTGACATGTGATGTTAAGTAAATTCAACACACACATAAAATATAGGAAATGTCTTTTCTCCTCTTTTATTATATATATTACAAAATGGGTGTTACAAATCCTACCCCCCTTAAAAATAATCTTGTCCTCGAGATTTAGGAAGGTCTAGGGAAAAGATGGAGAAAATCTATGCGAAGCTCTTCTTCTCTTTCCCAAGTTGCTTCATCTTCGCCATGGTGACTCCTTTTCACTTTGCACATCTTTATCACCTTATTTCTTGTAACTCGAGTCAATGTATCCAAAATTTTGATCGGGTACTCCGTGTAAGTCAAATCACCCTGAACACTGAGCTCTTCCATTGGTAACTGTTCCTCAGGGACACGGAGACACTTCTTGAGCTGAGACACGTGGAACACATTATGCACATCTGATAGACTATCAGGTAACTCGAGTTGGTATGTCATCTCTCCAACTCGCCTAAAGATCAAGAATGGTCCAATATAGCGAGGGGACAATTTGCCCTTAACTTTGAATCTCCTCATTCCACGAAGTGGTGACACTTTGAGATACACATAATCTCCTTCTTCAAATTCCAGTGGTCTCCTTCTATTATCAGCATAGCTCTTTTGCCTGGTTTGAGCCACCCTCAAATTCTCTCGAATTATACGGACTTGTTCTTCTGCTTCTTGAATCAGTTCAGGCCCAAAGAACTGCCTTTGTCCAGTCTGATCCCAATATAAAGGAGTCCTACATTTCCTCCCATATAAAGCCTCGAATGGTGACATCTTCAGACTAGCCTGGTAACTATTATTACATGAGAACTCAGCATATGGTAGACTTTTATCCCAACTTCCTCCATGCTGAAGGGCACAAGCTCTCAACATATCTTCCAATACTTGATTAGTCCTTTCAGTCTGTCCATCAGTCTGAGGGTGATAAGCTGTACTGAAATTCAACTTTGTACTCATATTCTCATGAAAGCTTCTCCAAAATCTTGAGGTAAACTGCGAACCTCGATCAAACACGATCTTCTTCGGTACTCCATGTAAACACACAATCCGAGCCATATATAACTCTACTAGCTGAGAACCTTTATAAGTAGTCTTGACAGGAATGAAGTGAGCCACTTTAGTCAATCTATCCACAATCACCCATATAGCATCATATCCTTTCTGGGTGCGAGGCAATCCAGTAATAAAATCCATCCCAATCTCTTCCCACTTCCACTCGGGTATCTTCAGTGGGTGCAGTAGTCCAGCTGGCCTATGATGTTCAGCCTTAACTCTTTGACATACATCGCACATAGCCACATGTGCAGCCACATCTCTTTTCAATCCATACCACCAATACTTCCGCTTCAAATCCTGATACATCTTAGTGCTACCAGGATGAATAGAATAATCCGAGTCATGGGCCTCCTTCAATATAGTCTCATGAAGGCTTTCAATATCAGGAACACACATCCTGTCCTTGAACCATACAGTGCCCTGCTCATCTTCCGTGAATTCTGGACCTCGACCTTCAGTAATCAGATCCTTGATCTCCTGTATCTTAGCATCACCGATCTGTCCTTTGCGGATTTCTTGCTCCAAAGTAGGTTCCGCATCAATAATAACTCCTTCAGTATGAGCAACTATCCCCAGGTTAAGTCTCCTGAAATCCTCAATAATCTCGTCGGGTAGCTGGGCAACAATAGCTGAATGAACATGCTCCTTGCGACTCAAGGCATCTGCAACCAAATTTGCCTTGCCCGGGTGATAGTGAATCTCCAAATCATAGTCCTTAATAAGCTCCAACCAACGGTGTTGCCTAAGGTTGAGATCCTTCTGAGTGAATATATACTTCAGACTCTTATGATCCGTGTACACTTGGCACTTGGTCCCCATGATATAATGTCTCCAAATCTTAAGCGCATGCACAACGGCTGCCAGTTCTAAGTCATGCGTGGGGTAGTTTAACTCATGTTTCCGCAACTGACGAGAAGCATAGGCAATCACATGTCCCTCTTGCATGAGCACACATCCCAAGCCTTGGCCACATGCATCACAATAGATATCAAATCCTTTCTGTAAGTCTGGCATAACCAACACTGGTGGCGACATCAATCTCTTCTTCAATTGATCAAAGCTGTCCTGGCACTTCTCGTCCCACTTAAATTCTCTGTCCTTCTCCAGAAGCGAAGTCATAGGCTTAGCAATCTTAGAAAATCCTTCAATAAATTTTCGATAATATCCTGCTAGTCCTAAGAAACTCCAAATCTCAGTAACTGTAGTGGATACTCTCCACTCCATTATCTCCTTAACCTTAGCAGGATCCACTAAAATTCCTCCGTTAGAAATGATATGACCAAGAAATGGCACCTCACCAATCCAAAACTCGCACTTGCTGAACTTGGCATATAACTGGTTATCTCGTAGCTTCTGTAGCACCAATATCAGATGTTCCTCATGATCACTATCACTCTTGGAATAGATAAGAATATCGTCGATGAATACCACGACGAATCTGTCCAAATACTCCATAAACACCTTGTTCATCAAATTCATAAAATAAGCTGGTGCATTGGTTAATCCAAATGACATAACAGTGAACTCATATAATCCATATCGAGTCGAGAAAGCCGTCTTGGGAATATCCGATGCTCTAATCCTCATCTGATGGTAACCCGATCGGAGATCAATCTTCGGGAATACCCTAGCACCTCTCATCTGATCAAATAAGTCCTCAATACGGGGTAACGGATACTTGTTCTTTACAGTAACATCGTTGAGAGATCTATAATCCACACACATCCGCTGTGATCCATCCTTCTTCTGTACAAATAGTACCGGTGCTCCCCAAGGTGAGGAACTCGGACGAATGTACCCAGCCTCTTGTAACTCAGTTAACTATTTCTTAAGTTTCTTTAACTCCTCTACAGACATCCTGTATGGCCGTTTAGAAATAGGGGCAGTTCCGGGTAAGAGATCAATAACAAACTCAACTTCTCTATCAGGTGGCATCCCTGGTAACTCCTCTGGAAAGACATCCGGAAAATCTCTAACCACACGTATGTTGTCACCAACAAACTCCTCAGGTATAAAGAATAATGCACGTTTGGATGAGGTGGTCACTACAATATTAACTTGAAATCTTTCTCCTTTAGTGGTAGTGAGTTCTACGGTACCTCTACCACATGCTATAATGGCCTTTGCCTTTCTCAACCATGACATACCAAGGATCAGATCTATACTGCTTGACTCTAATATTATAGCAGTAGCTCCAAATTCTCTACCCATAATTGTTAATGTCAATCTACATGTCATTTGATTTGCCTCAACAGGCCCTTTAGGTGTAATTACTATCATGGGTTTTCTCATTTTTAGCAGTGGTATTTCATTTGTGTTGGCATATCTAGCAGACATAAATGAATGTGTAGCACCAGAGTCAAATAAGATGGTTGCAGGAATTGCATTAACATAAAACATACCAAGTACGATGTCAGCACCATCCGGAGTAGCATCAACGCTGACTTGATTAACCTTGGCAATATAATATCCCTTGCCAGATCCTGGCGTTTGCTGCCTATTCTGAACTGGAGTAGTAGCCATCCTCTATGGGTAGACATTTGCATAATGACCAGTTTTCCCACACTTGAAACACGTAGTGCCTGGACTCTATCCTGAGAACTTCGTCGGGGTGCCAGTAGGGGTAGCCTGTCGAGGAGGTGGAGTCCTCAGTGGTGATTGCTGAACTGGGCGCTGGCCTCCGCCAGTGCGAACTGGTGTACCCTGTGGTGAACTGTAGCGAGGACGTACACTGCTGCTTCCTTGTCCTTGAGATATAGCCTTTCTCTTCAAATCTCCCAGCTGAACACGCTTGTGTTCAATAGCTAGGGCCTTATCAAGCAGCCTCTAAAATGATGGAAATGTGTGTGCCACTATAGCATACTGCAGTGGTCCATTAAGTCCTTCAATGAAATGCTCTTGTTTCCTCTCATCCTCAGCAACTTCATCAGGGGCATATCTGGATAACTGGATAAACTTGTCGCGATACTCACTGACTGACATGCTCCCTTGCTTCAATGATAGAAATTCCTTCTTCTTAATCTTCATCAATCCAGCTGATATATGATAATTCCGGAACTATGTGCTAAACTCTGCCCAAGTGATAGTATCAGCGGCATCGTGGGCAGCAGTATATGAATCCCACCAGTCAGCAGCAGGACCTGTCAGACGTCTAGAAGCATATAAAACCTTCTCCCGGTCAGTGCATTGTGCAATATTCAACATCTTCTCAACGGACTTCAGCCAATCATCCGCGTCCAGTGGGTCAGGAGAGCTTGCAAATGTAGGTGGCTTATGGCTTATGAACTCCCTATGCTTATCTCAGGGTGGAACTGGTGGTGGTGGTGGAGGCAGTGGTACTTGTTGCTGTTGCTGCTGTTGCTGTTGCTGTTGCATTTGCTGTTGCAGCTGCTGTTGCGCCCTCCTTTCCTAGTGTATCTCCTCTCGCTCCTGGCGCAACTCCTGGCGTATCTCTTCTCTTTCCTGACGCATCTCCTGGCGTTCTTGCTGCATCTGAGCGCGCATATCTGCCATAGTGTCCGCCATTTGTTGCATCATCCTCATTTGAGCATCAATCAGTGGGTCAACTCCGTCTGGTGGAGGATTAGGAGGATTCATCTCTGCTGGTTGTGGCTGGGGTTGTCTATATATCCACCGAGTGTGTCGATTAGGAGGCAAATCAATTCCACCACCCCGCCTGGTATTGACCATCTGAGTTAGATACATATGGTAAGAGAATAACAGACAAGGCAGGTATTTACAAATCAGGTTACTTTGGGGGATTTATTAGCTAAGCAGATTAATATTTTACCTACCATAACTAATTCATTACCTTATGGTGGTACATGCTAAGATGCCCATATATAATATTTCAATCAATCAAAGAAGCAAATCAGGCATTTATCATCAGAACAATCAACCAACATTTTTAAATAGAGAAAATAGTTTTAATTTCGTCTTAGGTTCCCTATCTCTTAAAAAGATCTTAGTGGTAGGATTCCAAGGTGTGAAATCCATCTTGTCTTAGAGTAGAAGGGATAAGATTAACCAGAGTAGAATAGAGAAAGGTGAGACAAGATCAAGATGAGACGAGTATAGAATGAATCAGAGTAAGGTAAGTAGGAAAGGGTTTGTCCATTTCTATCTAGGTTTCGTCCTACAGTCAACATTTCCTTTGATACCACTTCTGTCACACTCGGCTTTAAGGAACAAAGCCAGGTGCATCTCATACATGCGCCAAGAAGACAACATATATAATAACAGAGTGTAAAGAGATAAATGTCACAAAACATCAGAGTATTTATTACATAGCAGAAGATTTATTACAAAATAAAAGAATAAATATAAAACGAACTAAGGATCGTCGGCGCCAATGTCAACTGAGAAATGTCACCTAGATCAGATCAAACTCCTCGCCTTGTGGCTCCTCCTGAACCACCTGTTCTTCTCCTGTGGGGGGGGGTGAGACAGCAAGGGTGAGCTCACACATGATCACAGCTCAACAAGTTGTGGGGGAACCAGTGGACATGAACTCACAAAGGTGGGAGATCATGTGATGTGTAAGGCTAATCAATGACAGGGGTTAAAGCTGAGCATTGCTTTTAATTAGTTGGTCAAAATTTTATTAGCAGTTACTAGATGTAAGTAAATACCAAACCTTAAGTGAAGTAATAGAACAAAATTAATAATAAACCCATGCAATGCAAATGACCAAATTGAATTTAAGTTCCATAATTTAAACATCAGAGAGTCCTGAGCCGCTCATGACCGTGAGCTCGGCTAGTATACCAGTTTTACACTCTGTAGAGGTTGTACCCTTTACCCACAAGTCATGTTACCCATCTGCCAAGGGGTCGCGACTCTCATACACCTCTACCTAGGAAGCGCGGCAGGGCAACACTACGAGGCCTTTATAAAGTTCCACTAGCTTCCGAAAACCCGCTACAGTTTATGGGAAGAGCACTTGCAAGAATCCCCCGTCTGACCGCCATCGTAGCTAAATCAACCCGAGAACCTCCTTGCATGCAACTCCCCTACTGCCCTTGCCCCTTTCGTGTAAGGTAGTCTTCCACTAGCTTTCCTAATTAGTCAGCCAAGGGCGTCCCATTAAACCCTTGTGGTGGCACGTGTTTCTCAAGTTAAGCTCTATGTTCCAATTAACATTAATGATCTTGACATGAACATAAATAGAATAACAACAAGAATTGGAACATAGATATAATAAATGATTATCCCAAAACCATGTAAAGCAATAGCAAACTACCCAAGTGATTCAGGGGTAAACAAGGTAATGAGATAAACAATCTAGGGTGACCTATCGGGTCCCATCAAAATTAACCTATGCATGAGTAAATGGTATTAAAGAACATTATTGGGTAAAAAGTGGTCAAGGGCACAACTTGCCTTCAATGAGCTCCTGCTCAGCTACTTCAACCTGCTGCTCACCAGGATCCTCAGTCACGGTCTCTTCTACTCGCCACAATACAAACAAGCACAATATACAGAGAAAATCAACATCACACCAAACATGTAAACAAAATACACAGTAATAATCTACATATTAAAATTAAATCCTAGGAACAGGAATCGTAATTTTTGGAGTTATAGATTTTAAGATATGAATTTTCAAAGGTTTTATGTACTTAAAATAGGATTAAGTGAGGGATTAATTTTCTTACTGTTTTCATGACAAAACAGAGACTCTAAGTGGTAGGGAATAATATTACAAAATTTTAGCAACTGGAATGAAGTAATTTGGAGTTCATATGCATTTTCTATGAATTATTGAAGTTCTAGTAATTATTTATATAATAAAAACCTATTTTCTAATTCATTTATTCATTTTATCACGCCACTGGACTGGGCACACTATTATAGAGGAAGGCAGGGGCCCTAGCGCAAAATAAACCGAGACACAGAATCCTACAGACAGGACTGCAGGTTGATTCTTAACTTTCGCGGGGGTTCTTTAGCAAAAAGGCCATCATGAAGGGGTATCTAGGGTTTCTGGCCGTCCGATCACACATGTGCAACCCAGATTAGATCGAATCCCGACTACATACCTAGCTGCGCCCACAACCATTGGATCCCAGATCCACGGCGCACGGCGCACGATGCCCTTCACTCCCTCTCGGCCACACGATTTCCTTTCAACACGCCAGATCCAAAACGACGAAGGGGTACCCGGATTCTAATCATGACCAGACGTCCGAGGATCAACGGTCGACACGATATCAGAGCTGGAACCTAATCTAACCCTCCGACGCGGAATCAACGGTCAGCGGTCTATCTTCCACCTTCTGCCCAGGCATCGGCGGACACGCCATGGCCCAGTCCATGGCCTCTCCCCCGCCCCTCGCCTCGGCGATTAACCTGCTGCTACGGTCTCTAACCCGCGCCCAAGCTTTACCCCACATCTCAACAAAGTCCGCTCGACTGCAACGATGCTATGGGCTAACGCGCTGGAAGAAGCTACACAACGGTGCGAACACCCGAGACACGGTATAGCAGGCAAAGAGTCATACACGAACACGGAATGACGGCGAGCAAGGAGCGTTGGTTACTGAGGTGTTGGACGAGTTGGTGCTGCCCGCGACTCGGCCCTAGATTCAGCCCACGCTCCGCAAGGAATTCGGCACCGCGCGCCCACCAACCTTCACAACTCCCTTCACGACGCCGTTGGTGAGAGGAACCGAGGAGGGGGAAAAGGCTGGCTCCTTATACTACGGTCAAGGCATGCAGCGAGAAGATCTCGCCCGCGCGGTTCATCAGCTCCGCAACAGTGGCGGCGGTAACGGTGCCCTCGCGATTCTGGCGGAGGTGGGGATAGAGCGTGGGTCGCCCACGGTAGAGGAAGACGTAAGGCTGGCAACGTGGACCCACAAAGCAGTGAGCGGACGACAGCATGTGCGCCCAACAGGGAGAGACACAGGTGAGCTGGGCTGACATGGAGGAATTGTCCAATTGGGCCGAACTGTGAGGCGAGGCTGGCGGCCCAGCGAGCATTTCTCTTTTTTTTTCTTTTTTTCTTTTTTTCTTTTTCTGTTATTCTCTTTTCTTCCTTATATTTTTGGGTTTTAACTTTGAATTCGAATTTCGTGGTGAGTTTCACCTTTAGGCTAATTTCACAACTCCAACTACTAGTATAAGAAGAATATATGTTTATTTATATATTTATTTTCTTTATAGAGTATTTTCTTTCTCTTCTTCTCTTTGTTATTTCCCTTTTTCAAATTCTCAAATTAGGTATTAAATCCTTACTTTTGCCACTAATCTATTTCTATTAGTGGTATTACTCTTTTCATTAAATGCACAAACAATAAACTCCGGCATGATGCGTGATTTAACGGTATAGCTTTGTATTATTTATTTATTGTTTGAATATGATGTTGACATGTGATGTTAAGTAAATTCAACACACACATAAAATATAGGAAATGTATTTTCTCCTCTTTTATTATATATATTACAAAATGGGTGTTACAGCTATGTACATTCAGATAAAAGCAGATCAAAGCACACAGAACGCATGCACCCTAAGTAGCATCACAATCCAATTGTGGTTCCTACTTTTTTTATGCACCATACCTAGAAATAGAAGACATGCACCCTATCAGTAATCAATGGCAGTATATATTATAATAAAAGAACTCTAAAAGTCTACTTTATGAACTATATGTAACGTACGACCTAACTTTTAAATTAATTGAAGTTGCAACTAACCTATATCGATAAAACAAAGAATATTTTTTCTAGGCACGGACGTCGAAGTGCACTGTTCTTCTAAATTGTAAAAAATCATTTTTCAATTGCGTGATAATGAGTTTGAAAAATATTACATTTAAATTATTAAATATACTTATTTTTTTGTGTTACATACATAAGTTCAAATTGTATTAATATTATTGTTAAAAAATAATTTCTTCATTTATAATGCCACAAGTTGCATACAAGTTGAACGTTAAAAGAAAAATGAATGAATAAGGTAGTTGTGTATTATATTAACATTGTAGATATACATGACTGAGTTTAGAGAACGCTGCTAGAGATGAAGAAGATATAGATGACAAAATCTTTTAGAAGGTTCTGTAAAGAATATGGAATATTTCTTTAGAGGACGGAATTTAGAGAACGTTACTGGAGTGAGTATAATTATCACGGCCTATATGAAAATCAGAAACCATCACAAAAAAGAATAGTAATGTTTAAGAGAGGTGTTTAACGAACTATAGCAAGAAAGTGCACAGAGAATAGTAACTAACCTGTAAGGAAAATATTAAGATCCACATTCTGTCAAACTACAGAATATGTGCCAAAATGAACGTATCTCCACAAAATTAACTTTCCCCATCCAATGGTTATTGTTTGTAGATCTGTTCTCCTAGACGATGACAAGAAAAATGGGTTTCATAGAACTGGTATTTCAGGGACAATACGGGAAGTCTTTGTTTTGCTTGTTTTAAGTCGAAGAAAACACTAAGCATCACATTAGATCATGGTGTTAGAGTGACACATTAACCAATTCAACCCAAAACTTAAGTTTTTGAGAGAATGTAGGCAATCCACTTATACACTTCAACACATAAATCCCATACAACCAAAGATTATGACATTAACTGCTACACATTGTCAAAGTAAAACCATTGTTAAGGCTACAACATCACCACAATACACACAGGTACACGATAAGAAATACAAGGGTCCAATCACTCCTAGAATAGGTTGTTCTAGAGTAACTACATATTTACCCTTTGTCCCACGCTCTACATCTTTCATAATCCTCATACTCAGTTAGATTTCCTTTCATAGATTGTTATATGCCCTTTAATGATATAGACCTTTTCTTAATGTGCAGATTATTTTCAAAATGGACAAATTTGGGCAAGGTGTTGAATTTCATATTACAGGCAATAGACAAGCATTAAAGCAACTTTTTCTCAAGGGACCAAAAAACAAAATTCAATAAATGCACTAACAGCAGGTGAGGTCTCCGTCGTATTTCATCAATACTTTATTTACATGTGAATATCTAAGTCATCCCCACCATTTTCCATTTCTTATGTACAAATATACCTTCTAAGAAAATATAAAAAATAAATAACAAAAGTGGATAGTTTACCAGCTGATTAGATAAACAGATAACAAGAACTTTTTTCACGCCAAGAAGTTAAAACAGACGATAATTAGTACGAGCAGGTAAAGACCTGTATATGTTTTCATAACACCATTGAGTTGAATAGTTAGTTTCTTTCCAAGAATTAGACACCTGCAAGAATAAAAAGTTAGCATTGACCATATGGTCTACCTATTTGTGTTCTTACCCTAGTAGTTATTTCTGAATGTTACAGATGTTTAATCCACTGAAGCTACATTAGCACTTTTTTCATTAGAACTTTTATGTATTTCTTGTTAAAGCCTAGGTAATAACCAACTTCACTAACACAACATTTGCAACTTTATTAACAGAGCATCCAAACTCACAACTCCTTCTGCAGTTGTATAGTTAATTGTCTTGCAATTTGGCAATGGTTTTGTCTGTTCAATATTCAATGCCATTTCAGTGGTAGTTTACAATTGTGCCTTAGCTGCAAAAACAGATGGCAAACATAAGCATCCCAAAGAGGTGCAGGTGCATGAGCTAAACTGATAATTTGTTTTCAAAAGAAGCTGGTTCGAATTGAAAAGAATGATTTGGTGGTGTATTTTAGCGAAACGGAGAGATAAAAAATGACATGGCAACTACCATGTTAACCAACACTAATACAACACTTTATAGTTTAGACATATCTAGCTGGAGTTGTTGCAAATAAATACAACACTTTATAGTTCACACATGTACCCAAAGGACTGAAGCGAGTGCACAACATAGATATGGATCCGTAGCTTTGGGGTTGTATTTATAGATAATAGACGGGGAATAACATGATCAAATAAATTCAAAGTGTCAATATAGAGTTATGAAAACATACCTCATTACTATCAATCATCTTAAATGTTATAGAAGCTTCGCATGCATCAGCTCAAAAAGAACGGGACAAACAAAAACCAGACCTCTAGAACAAACATGTTATCACTGTTGTAGAGCTAAATGAGAGAGCAAATGTGGCTAAACATTTGATGAAAGCATCAGCTCTTAGCATATCCCGCTGCATGCCTTCCCAAAGAGTACCTATCCATCTCTATAATGTATGAAATGCATGATATGCATTTTAAGCATGTGATGGTTAGTGATAAAACTTGCTATCTGCCAAGAGTACCTTCGTTTGAAAAGAATAATACAGTAGCAGGTTATCTTGGACTGTTCTACAAATGATAACTAAAGATTAAAAAAACCGAGAGTTCTTCCTTATACCTATCATCAAGAGTAAGTGATCAAAACCTTTTAGGACGATACACCAGTATGAGGTTATAAAGCTGCACAAAGAAATCATGTAGATCCACATTTAGTGCCTAAAGGTTGCTCCTCCAGACTTTAAATGAATCTATGCAGCACTGCAGACATGATGAGGCAGACAGTGCATTATCATTGGGAATTTCATCTTGTCGGTCACTATATCTAGAAAGCTCATTGAGGCAAGATATAAGTTCACCCATGAAATATAAATCAGTTCAATGTGAAAACTTTCCTAAGCCCTCGAAGGAAGGAGTGAGCAGTGGGTGTGAGCCACCTGGGGAAACATTATTCATAGTCATTAGGTAGTTTAGTCATCTAAAGCATAGTTTCTGCATATAAATTATTGCAAAAGCAAGCCAACTACAGCTATGCATCAAAGTTTTTGATTGCATGTTACTTAGACTACCCTCTGTAGAAGCACATAAAACTTTCCCTATCAAACAGTTCAAGAAATGAGCAATAACTGCCCCAATAGCACGATCCAAACTTTGCCTCACTATATCCTTGAGTAAGAACAAACAATTTAATTAATATACAAGGAACCAAACATGAACAAATAGATAATAATACGACTATGAGGATTAAACAGTATAAGGTCACAACAAGGTCTGGAACTCCGGATAAACTAGAACTTGCCTTACAAAAAACAAATATACTTGGTTGGCATTGCAGAAGTGTGATGGACGACTTGGTGGATCAGAAACCAAACATGAATAACTATCTGATAATATGGTAATGTGAATTGAGTGGATTAAAATAACATGGTTTTGATAATTGGAGCCTGCCTTACGAAAAACAAATGTACATGGTCAGTATCTCCCTATAAAGGAGAAAGAGCGCTAATGGCAGTGGAATCAGACTATAAATATTTTAAAAAATACAGAACACGGTACTGCCGAAAAGAATTAAAGTGCCAAAAAATGGCAATAACTATTACCTTCTCAAATATTCATATTTCACAAGTTTCACCACCACTGGTTTCGTGATGTTCATCTCTTTCATTGGGATAAATCAAATCACAAAATATTAATTTCTTCTTACTAAGTTCATCCCCTCTATAATTATAACTGTAGGTGGATATAAAGACGGATAGTAAGATGACAACAATATGATGTGTAGTTACCTAGTGAAGTTAGGGGTGGTGCAGTTGACGATGTTGTCGTGCTCCCTATCCATCTCCAGAAATGGGCAGTTCTCACACCCGTTCTACCTGAACTTCACACAACACCCCAAAGAGCAATCAAATTCAAACATGTGAGCATGTGAAGCCAGCCACCAAAGGCACTAATGCTACAACTTGCAATAGGTATTCAATGCTACAACACACACAAAAATAAAATTTGGCACTGATTGGAATCGAGAGGGGTGACAAGCTAAACCCTACTCGCTATCCTCATGTATTACATCATGGAGTCTCTAAGGAAGTTGCAAAGAAGTTTGGTGTGCCTCTTTTAGTTGTGCAGAGAATATGGCGCTCTGGACTGGACTATGGTGGGATAGCATGTGTTCAAAAAGCTTGTTAGAAATTGTGGTCGCAAGAGAATAAAAATAGACATGGAAGCGGCAAAGATATGCCTTTGAGGGAGTACACAACATTCCAGGGTCTTGCCAATGTGCTGGGTGTTAATAAAACCTCTCTTTATAACCGTTACAAGGCAGGATATTTCCATAGACACATTAACGACCTCAAATTTATGTTGACCGATGAGAACAAGAAGACTCGTGTTAGGTACTGCTTGTCCATGCTCTAGGCACAATACCTAGATAATTGTCCTAGCTTCGAGGCCTTGTACAACGTTGTGTACATATGTGAGAAATGGTTCTACAGGACTCGAAGAAACCAAAAGTATTATCTTGCAAAAGATGAAGAAATGCCACATAGGGAGGTTAAAAGCAAAAACTTTATAGAGAAGGTGATGTTCGCTGCGGTCACTCGACCAAGATTTGATGCAAGTGGAAATTGCATATTTAATGGTAAAGTAGGCATCTTTCCCTTCACCTATATGGAGCCAGCAAAGAGAAAGAGCATTAATAGGGACAGAGGTATGAAATGCATTCATAGTTTATTTTGGCATTTTCAGTTAATCATTTTTGCTAAATTTGCTTTGTTTGCTTGTAGGAACTTTGATCATAAAGGCAATGACATCAGTAAAGAAAGAACATAGCCGTGACTTCCTTATAAACAAGGTGTTGCATGCGATCAAGGCAAAGTGGCCAGTGGAGGAAAGACATATGCCCATATTTATTCCGCAAGATAATGCCAGGACTCATATTGCAGTGAATGACCCAGCTTTTGTAGCCGCTGCCCAAGCTGATGGATGGGACATTAGGCTAACTTGTCAGCCACAAAATTCACCTGATCTTAATGTGCCAGGCCTTGGTTTTTTTCAGCTATCCAATCGTTGTTTCAGAGAGGAACACCAAACAATATTGAGTAAATTGTGGCCAAGGGCGAGAAGGCATTCCGTGTGTACCCTGTTGATCGCGCCCATCAGAATTTTTGAACACGACAAGGGTGCATAATGCAGATTATGAAGCATAATGAAGGACAACACTATGGCATTCCTCATGTGAATAAGAAACATTTGAAGATGCAAGGTGCTCTACCCATTAGCTTGGAGTGTCCTATGGACCTATATAATCAAACTGTTTAGTTCGTCTATTACGTTGTCATGTTAGTTGTGTTAGCATTTTCCATTAAATCAAGCTGTTCAATTGGTTCATGTCTTTTGTGTTTGTTTTCCCATTGAACTGGGATGCTTGTAACACAAAATATAGGCTCACTCTCCCTTTTCCATTGCTACTGAAACACCACGGAAGACAGCGAGCACAAGATAGCGAAAAAACGAGTAGATCAAAATAGACAGCAAACATAGGTAACCACGCCACTGCCGAGGGAATCAAGAAATTCTGTCAGAGAGAAATACGTTGGCTTCCTTATTCTAGTTGTCTTGCGTTGTGTGGGACTTCCTTATTCCTCCGACATGGCAATGGGATCGACAAAATTGCACCTGTACATATACACAAAGACGGAAGAGACGCACCTAACATGCTTGAAGACGGCGGCAACAGCAGAGCGCGAGCGCGGGAACTGCCAACCAGACCACGTGGCGATTGGTATGTAGACGTCGAGCAGCACGATGGCCCTGGCCTCCACCGCGGCGTCGTCCCCTTCCCCAGGCCTCCTCCTGGTCACGACCCGGAGAAGCGTACCCTCCACCTCCACGCAACGGTTTCGCCACGAGCGTCCTTAGCAGGCGCACGACGTCGGGGTGCGCGTCCTGGGCCACCGCGGCTGGGTCCCGCACGTCGTCGGGGAGCAGCGCGAGGGCCACGGCCTCGCACGCGGAGAGCGTGCACGAGGACAACGGTGGGATGGACGCCGCCGCCGGGATGGAATAGGTCGTGGGGAGAGCAGTTACTGTCGTGCGGTGCGTAGAGCAGCGGGTGGGGCGATGGTGGCCACGCGACTGGTGAGGCGAGGCTGTCCGCCGAGGGGGAGGCCACCGGCGGGTGAGGAGCGACCGATGGGGCGGTGGAGGCTTACCGACAGAGGGGAGTGGAGGCTCGCCTGCGGGGATGAGGCCGCCGCGCGGTGAAGACTGCCTGCGTGAAGTCTCTAGGGTTTTTTCATTTCAAGTTCTAGATGGGCCTTATAGAATTTGATTGATAGATGGGCCTCATATGGTAACCAAATAACTCAGCCCACGCAGGCTACCGCGGCGCAAATATAATGTACCATATCGGCCAGTCAAAGGTTGCGGTAGCAACTTATAAACCTTCCTGCTATAGAGGAAGCAGTCAGCTTGTGTAATCAGCTCTTGGTATTGTTAACTTGTGTCGATTTTTTGCACGAAGCGAGCACGTGGACTGTCACACCCGTTTTTAGAGGGGCAGAACCGGGTGCATAGCATATGTGTGCCATGATCTATTTCACACATATGTTACGTCACAAGTGTAATATATCAAAAGAACAATGCATAAGAGCGTAAATAACGATTATATTAACATATTACACTTTGAACAGACATAATGTCTTAACCTTTATTACAGCGAACATGGACATCCATCCACAGGAAGATGACCGGGGGTATCACTAGACTAGCATCCATGGAGTTAAGCATCATATCTTCATCTGCAACTTCTGATCAAAATTAAGCAAGGGTGAGCTCACTTATGGTCGGGATCAGCAAGTGGGGAAAAACTAATGCAGGTTTAACAAGCTGAGGCTAAGGTGAGCAGTAAGCATTTTAGTTGGTCAACATTTTATTAACAACACATGTCTTACTAATAAGTGTGAATTCCAAGTATTCCCATTAAACAAAGGTATACGAGTATAATAAAAAACACTTAAGTGAAACCACTTAAGCAAACCATTAGCAGATCATTGGATCTCGATTTATTTCCATATTCAAGTTCAATTATCATGTGAGGATTCCAGGCTGCTCATAACCGTGAGCACGACTGATATATCAGTTTTACACTCTGCAGAGGTGGCAGCAATCTTTACCCATGAGTCGCAATTCCCTTCTAGCCCGGGTTAGCTAGACCGTATTCACTTCCGAGGTGAATGGCCAGGGTCTCACTACGAGGCTTCTCCCTAGAGTCCTCATTACGCAAATGCTAGAACTGGTTAAACTGCATAAGACACACCTACCGTAACCAACTTATAGTCCGGACCACAGGGTAAAGCTTTGGGAACTATGCCCGTATCCAATCTGCCTGAGCCCGTACTATAAGCGCTTGCCAGATGCACCCATTCCGGTCGACCACGACCAGCACCCAACATAAGACTTTCCTAGTTATTTAGCCAAGACCAGAGCCATGATAGTTCTCATGGTAGCACTGTTTCCTGGGTGGTCACTCCATATTCCAATTTATATGCAATAATCTTGTTTAACCATCGGGTTAACAACAACAATGTACACTTACCATTTGGAACATTAATATCATAAGCGGGAGTGACTGCATAAAGTTAAGTTGTAGCAATAGCATAGCTACTTGATTGGATCATAATCCCAGGTTAAACAAGGAGTAAGGTTGGAAAGGTTATCTAAGTAGGTAACCCGTCAAATTATGCATATATATCCGAAAGAATAACTTTATTAAATGTATTGTTTGGGATCAAACAGAGTATGCAGAGGGAGAAGTCCACTTGCCTTGCTTATTGGAAACTTGAGGTTCTTCCACGGATAGGAACAGATCTTGATTCTTAACTACTAGATCAACCACTGAATATCACACAAACAAACAAGAAGAACAAACACCACTCAATAACATACAACATTCACCATACGTAAAGCTAAAAGAAAGCTTAACGAAAAGAGCATTCGCTTTTCAAAAGAAAACATCACAAGTAATGGTTATGATAAGAGAGTATTCTTTTAAAAAATGTGTGATCTATACTTTATAAGACAAGACATGATCTTAAAAATATATTAATTAAAATATACAAATATTAGATTCATCAAATTAATCCTTTATAAAACGTCATACGTGATATGTCTAAGATTAAGGATTATAAGATGATAAAACACGTTATAATAATATTAAATCTTTTTTAACCTTTTAGAGAAGATATATGTTATATATCTAACGTTAATGAGTTATAAAACACATTATTAAACATTACTTTTATAACAAGCTCATAAACAACTTTTTATGTGAAAAGATCATAATTATATTATTAATCACCTATTAAGACGAGTTAGGTTATGGGCCTTAAATGGATTTTCATGCAAAAGATAATGAATGCATAACCATCATTTAATTTCATTAAAAGGCACATAGCATATATTATTATATTTGAAGTCAATATATAAAGTAACATTTTAAGTTATAAAAGAACTTAAACTCTTATTACTTATTTTATCCTTTAGGAAAAGCTAAGTGATTAGTATATAATGTGCACTAAATTCTATGAAATCATTAATCATGCCATAAACCTAGTTAAGAACCAATTGACTATAGTTTGATTAATAAATTATGATAAAGGATAATTAATCTATTAATTATCTTTAATTCTATTGTAGGAACAAATGATCTAGGTAATTAAAATGAATACTATATTTATTGGTATATTATTAACTATCATTTTAGTTATGACGGTGTGAGCACTTAATTAAGCCATTATATCATTATTAGAAAAGTTATATGACATATTACTATTGTAAAGCATATAATTATGGATACTTAAATATGAGACTAAATGAGTTTTTTGTGAAGGGATAATAAGTGATTATCATTCTGTTTTTATTAAGAAACATATGGTCTACATATTCTTTTAAGTTTCTATTTAATACGACTATACTTAAATATCTATAACGAACCTTGTTAAATATGATATCTATTAAAAGGTCATTTTAACTAGAAATAAGTTATCTAATTCATTAGTAAGAAACCTATGTTTATCAATATAACTATCATTTTCTTTATTAGAAAAGTATGAGCGCCTAATTAAGTTATTTTAACATATTATAAATTCTACTATTTCGGTTTTCTCCTTTCTTTTCTAAATAGAAATTATACGTATAACTAAAAATTGTTTATTTAATTCTTCTAACATTAATATACTAAGAATTTATTGTAAATTACTAAATAAGACTTTTAATAACCCTATTCATGGTTATTATGAGATAAATAAGCATTTTTACTATTCTAAGAAATTAAGTGCTATACTTATAAATATATTTATTATGAATAGTAAAAATCTATATTTTCATTCGACCGGAAATACGTGGCTTAATTCCTATTTCAATTTCTTATATCCATAAGTTTACACTTAAAATACTACTAACAATTATTGTTCCACACACACTAAAGCGAAATTCAATTTAAACATTTCTAGTACGAAAACCACGGAAGTAGTGAAGAGTGTAAGTACTTATTAAAATTATAAAAATCATACACATATTAAAGCGTTGTCACGGGGTTCGATTTCGGTTACACGTATATATCGAATCTCTAAAATCATACACGTAAATCGCCAAATCGCATCAATATTACAATGATAAATCACAAGATTCAAAATATGATTTTAGAAAATAAGTCAGTAGGTTGTCTTCAACCTTGGATGAACGGACGACGGTGAACGGGCTCGAGCGCGCGATGGCACCACGGCACGGCGCAGGTGCGAGCACGGCACGAACGGGGTTCGGCGTTGGGCGCGGATGGTCCAGTTGGTGTGCTGAGCGGTCGCATCGACGGCAGACGGCGTAACTCCGGCGATGAGGCTCCACGAATGGCGGACGAATGGCGTGGTCATGGTCGCGGGGGTGCTGCGCGGATGAGCTTCACGGTGGCAAGTTGGGCACGGCGCGAGCAGGGCTCGACGGCGGGCCGTGAACACGAGGAGAGCGAAGGAGAGAGAGGGCGAGCTTGGGGAGGGAGAGAGAGGTCCGGCTCGGCCAGGTTTATAGAGGGGAGAGGGAAGGGGAGAGGGCGAGCCGATGGGGAAGAAACAGCATCCTTAAGCACCATTAATGACGCCGTTGGTTCTTCATGACGCAATAATGGGGGAGGGAGTAATGGAGGAAGAAACAGCAGCCTTGAACTCCATTAACTCGAAGACGAACGGTCGGCGCGCGGGGCGCGGATGGCTCGGGTTGGTCCTAGGCGCTGCTCGGGTTTTTAGGGCGCGGCGGCGTCGGGTCGTGCACGGGTGCGCGAGGCGGCTGGCCGCGCATGGCGCGGGCTCCATGGCGCGGCAGCTACGCAGGGCCGGGCGGGTCTTGGCGGGCGCGCGTCGGGCTCATGGCGCTCGGCGCGGCTTGGCGACGTCGGGCTGTTGGCACGGCTTGGGCGCCTGGGGGAGAGAGCAGGGGAGAAGAGGAGAGAAGGGAGGAGAGAGAGTGCTGAGTGGGAGAGAGAGGTTGGGGGAGAGAGGAGGGAGGGTGACAGTGGCTTCCAGGGGAGCAGGGGACAAGGGCGGACAGCTAGGGGTGATGTTGGGCCCTGGTGGGCCGGTTTAGTTTAGGGTTTTGTATTTTTTTTCTCTTTTTTTATTCCCTTTTTCGAATTTGAAATACATTTTGAAATAATCCTAAAAATCATAATAATCAAACCAAAATTATTTATAAATAAAATATTTATTTTTGGACTAATATTATTATTATATATTATTTACTAGGATTTTTATTTAAAACGAAATGCTATTAATTATCCAAAAATCAATCATGCCAATCAAAAATTATTCCAAAGGCAATAAATAACGAACACTTAAGAGAAAATTAATTACCATAAATATCATTATTAATTAAATATATTATTTTTATTTAATGATTTTCATAGTGTCACAAATCTACCCCTCTTAAAAAGAATCTCGTCCTCGAGATTAGGGAAGGCTAGCAAGAAAACAAAGGTGATACATGGTTTATTTGTAGGTTCTTAGTTCTCATTGAACTCTTCCAATCTTAAGGAACTCCCTTACTTCTTTGCTCCGCAATGTATACTAATCAAGCGACCTTCATCATCATACTTATAAAATGGTGGGTCTTCTGAATTATTGCTTAGGTCATGCTTGGCAGCTTTCTTCTTTATTCGTCTAGACGCTTCTTGGGACATTCGCGAATAAGATGTCCTTCATTTTTTGCAGTAGTAGCAAGCACCTCTTGCTTTGAGTTCTTTGCGAGTCAACTTTGCTTGACCAACAGGGGGTGAGGGTTGACTGGGTGTTTGTATCTCATATAGCTGAGTCTGACTTGATTCTTCTGTTTGGGTATCCATGTGTTTCGTGGCTTTTGCTTGTTGTTGAGGGGGACCAATCATGTATCTAAACATTTTCTATTCCTTTTGTTGTTCTTCATTCCATTCATCGAATATCTTTGGGACTCATTTTCTCGTTCATAGTTGTTATGGTAGGAATATTGTCATTGGCATCATTTACTTCATTTCCATTGGGGTTCATCATCTAGTGAGAGGGTAAAAGAGTTAGGTGAGACAGACTACATGAGAGGCTTGTATGACATTAAGATAAAGAACAACATTTTGATTTCCAATATAAGATTAGTTAAGGAACAAGGATGGTTTCAGATTTCTACTAGCTTCCATCATACTTTGAGAGTTTACAGGTGTTATATTCTTTAACAAAGATCTTTTGAACTTTTATAGATTTCAGAGCATGATATCCAAATCATCTTTCTGATCCAACATTTTTTTTCTTTGAGCACAATTTGAGGAGAAAGACTTGAGCGGGACTTTAGGGCAACTAGAGTATCACATTGTTTGCATATAGGAGATGACACCATACTTTATTCTCTTTATAAAGAGGCAAAACACAATAGGTGCGAGAGATTCTCCAAATTTATTCATATATCACTTAGCACAATTACAAATCTTGAAAGGGGCAACACTTTGACATTTTTTTTTGTGAGACATACTCCTTCTAGCTAAACGATATATTATTCTTCCTTGTCAGATGTACCAATCTTCAGGGCTGGAGGTCGGTTGTCTTCAACTACTATTCTTTCTCCAGATAGAGTTTCCAAACATATGGTTCTCTCAGTATGTTGGATTACTGCCTTAGTTCTTTGTAACCAATTCTTTCCAAGAATCACATCCTTTCCCATTGATTCTATCACTATAAGATCAGCTGGAAAATCTATTCCATTGATTTTAACACTTACATTTGGACATATGTAGTTTACTAACATTTTTCCTTCGGGTGCACTGATGGTCTTCCTTGATCTCAAGGGACACTTGAAGATACCATACTTTGTTGCAAACTGGGCACTGATAAAAGAATGTGTTGTACGAGGATCATACAACACGGTGGCGATGGTTGTGTGAATGACTAGTGTTCCAAAAATCACCGCATTATCATATGGAATAGTTCCTGTCACTGCATAACTTATCCTTCCTGTGGACTCTTTCCGTTGTTTATTCTTTGTTGATGCATGGGTTTGAGGGTGTGGTCTTTTCTTTTGGACCTTATTGATCTCCACAACTTTCTTAGGACAACTATTAACAAGATGGCCGGTATCACCACAGCCAAAGCAAGCATGACTTGATAAGTTACATGGTGGAGTTGTCTTTACTGTGTTGGTAGAAGTTTTTGTGCATTTTTGTTCATATTCCATGTCTGAAGACTGAGATAGCTTCATCTCGGAGGTGATCTGTAGTGAACTCTTCTCAGGACAGTTATGGAAGAAATGACCTTCACGTCCACATTGATAGCAAGCTTTTCTTGAAGTTATTTCTTAACTTTTTCCATGTTTCCCTTTTTGTTTCTTGGACCTGATGCGACGATGAGGCTGAAACTATGTGCAAGTAATAGTCCATCCATCAATGTAACACTCATGTTTCTGTTCTTGGGGCTGGGCATTCTTGTGATGTTTCCTTTTTGGAATACTTTGCAATTCATCAACTGACAGTGCATTAGGTATGAGAGAATCTGCTATTAGTTGTTCTTGGGGAGACATTTGTCTGTTTATGCCAGAAAATAAAATCCGGTTCTTCTGATTTGTAGTTTCACTTTCGTTTGTACTGATCTTGCGACAAGGAATTCCATAGTACTCACACAACAACAACATGTTCCAAGATCACTTGTCTGTTGGTTTGGTTGTGCATCCTTTTGTGTCTTGAATGTTTGTTCATCAGTTGTTTTATTTATAGTGTTGTTTTGACTTGCCAACACATCGCATTCTTTGCACTTAGTGACATCACTTGTAGTTGACATTCCAAGGTCTGACATCTGTATGGGTATGGAAGAACGGAAGGGACGAAAGGGATGAGCAAAGACAGATTATAGAGAGTAGAGAAAACCCATCTATCTAAGGTTTTACCTAGCTAACTGATGCCGTTGTGGACAAAAGTCACACAATACACCAACAATCATTTCAAAGAAACAAATCAAATATGAACACAAAGGACAATGAACTCAAGCATACCAGCACAACACAATCCAATTCTACTCATTCAACCAAAACAAAAGGTGAGACAAGGTTTGGAATAAGAAAAGATATTATAAAAATCAAGGAGTTGGGTAAGAATTATCAAGGAGTTAGACAAGACATATTTGTTGGTGGCCAAGAGAGAAATAAGATAACCATTAAAGTGAGGATAAATGATACAACCAAGGATATGAAGTGAGTTAGGGAGAAAGCATTATCAAGGAGACAAAATAGAGATGTGTTATCAAGTAGGAGTAGGGAGACAAAGAATTCAGTATATCAAGGTAGATATTGCGCAAGGGTGGCAATATAATAGCAAGAAAACAAAAATATAAGAAGTCAAGGGTTATATAGCAATATTAGGGATTAGAAAACCACTTATAATATTATATCGCCATTACCGATCTAGTCGAAAATCTTAATACTAAAGAACAATCCTATCAACCTAACCAAGAAGTCAAATAATAGATACAGGGGATCCATAACAAAACTTCTTGCGGAGTGGGGATAAGACAGAGAATAGGGCATCGTCGATAGCTTCGAAAAGGTTTCTTCTGGTAAACTTCGCTTTAAGTTTCACAATCCTAGCTTGATCATCTTCCAATGCTTTTCAATAGAACCTTCTGATAGACGAAGAATCAGACAAGAAGGGTTGAAATAAAAGAGATGAGTTTTGATATAAAGTAAGTTTTTATGGAGACAATTAAGTCAAGTTTTGAACGACTGACTGGGCTTTCCATTTCTAACTAATCTAGCGACCTACGGTCACATTGCTTTGATACCACTTCTGTCACACCCGTTTCCAGAGGGGCAGAACCAGGTGCATAGCATATGTGTGCCAGGATCTATTTCCACACATATGTTGACGTCACAAGTGTAATATATCAAAAGAACAATGCATAAGAGCGTAAATAACGATTATATTAACATATTACACTTCGAACAGACATAATGTCTTAACCTTTATTCATCAAAGTACAGCGAACATGGACATCCATCCACAGAAAGATGACCGGGGGTATCACTAGACTAGCATCCATGGAGTTCAGCATCATATCTTCATCTGCAACTTCTGATCAAAATTAAGCAAGGGTGAGCTCACTTATGGTTGGGGCTCAACAAGTGGGGAAAAACCAATGCAGGTTTAACAAGGTGAGGCTAAGGTTGAGCAGTAAGCATTTTAGTTGGTCAACATTTTATTAACAACACCTGCCTTACTATTAAGTGTGAATCCCAAGTATTCCCATTAAACAAAGGTATAAGAGTATATAAAAACCACTTAAGCAAACCATTGGCAGATCATCGGATCTCGATTTATTTCCATCTTCAAGTTCAATTATCATGTGAGGAGTCCAGGCTGCTCATAACCGTGAGCACGGCTGATATATCAGTTTTACACTCTACAGAGGTGGCACATCTTTACCCATGAGTCGCAATTCCCTTCTAGCCCGGGTTAGCTAGACCCGTATTGACTTCCGAGGTGAATGTCCAGGGTCTCACTACAAGGCTTCTCCCTAGAGTCCTCATTACGCAAATGCTGGAAATGGTAAAACTGCATAAGGCACACCTACCGTAACCAACTTATAGTCCAGACCACAGGGTAAAGCTTTGGGAACTATGCCCGTATCCAATCTACCTGAGTCGGTACTATAAGCGCTTGCCAGATGCACCCGTTCCGGTTGATCACGACCAGCACCCAACATAAGACTTCCCTAGTTATTTAGCCAAGACTAGAGCCATGCTAGTTCTCATGGTAGCACTGTTTTCCCGGGTGGTCACTCCATGTTCCAATTAATATGCAATAATCTTGTTTAACCATCGGGTTAACAACAACAATGTACACTTACCATTTGGAACATTAATATCATAAGCGGGAGTGACTGCATAAAGTTAAGTTGTAGCAATAGCATAGCTACTTGATTGGATCATAATCCCAGGTTAAACAAGGAGTAAGGTTGGAAAGGTTATCTAAATAGGTAACCCGTCAAATTATGCATATATATCCGAAAGAATAAACTTTATTAAATGTATTGTTTGGGATCAAACAGAGTATGCAGAGGGAGAAGTCCACTTGCCTTGCTTATTGAAAACTTGAGGTTCTTCCACGGATAGGAACAGATCTTGATTCTTAACTACTAGATCAACCACTGAATATCACACAAACAAACAAGAAGAACAAACACCACTCAATAACATACAACATTCACCATACGTAAAGCTAAAAAAAAGCTTAACGAAAAGAGCATTCAAAAGAAAATGTCGCAAGTAATGGTTATGATAAGAGAGTATTCTTTTAAAAAAATGTGTGATCTATACTTTATAAGACAAGACATGATCTTAAAAATATATTAATTAAAATATACAAATATTAGATTCATCAAATTAATCCTTTATAAACGTCATACGTGATATGTCTAAGATTAAGGGTTTATAAGACGATAAAACACGTTATAATAATATTAAACCTTTTTTTAACCTTTTAGAGAAGATATATGTTATATATCTAACGTTAATGAATTATAAAACACATTATTAAACATTACTTTTATAACAAGCTCATAAATAACTTTTTATGTGAAAAGATCATAATTATATTATTAATCACCTATTTAAGACGAGTTAGGTTATGGGCCTTAAATGGATTTTCATGCAAAAGATAATGAACGCATAACCATCATTTAATTTCATTAAAAAGCACATAGCCTGTATTATTATATTTGAAGTCAATATATAAAGTAACATTTTAAGTTATAAAAGAACTTAAACTCTTATTACTTTATTTTATCCTTTAGGAAAAGCTAAGTGATTAGTATATAATGTGCACTAAATTCTATGAAATCATTAATCATGCCATAAACCTAGTTAAGAACCAATTGACTATAGGTTTGATTAATAAATTTTGATAAAGGATAATTAATCTATTAATTATCTTTAATTCTATTGTAGGAACAAATGATCTAGGTAACTAAAATGAATACTATATTTATTGGTATATTATTAACTATCATTTTAGTTATGACGGTGTGAGCACTTAATTAAGCCATTATATCATTATTAGAAAAGTTATATGACATATTACAATTGTAAAGCATATAATTATGGATACTTAAATATGAGACTAAATGAGTTTTATGTGCAGGGATAATAAGTGATTATCATTCTGTTTTTATTAAGAAACATATGGTCTACATATTTGTCGGGTACCATAATTAGGGGTACCCCCAACGCTCCTGATCATGACTGGTAAACACCCTCAGACCAACTGACGGGTGCGGTTCAAGTCAAGACTTCGTCTACCCGAGGGACGCGATCTCACCCGAGCCCAGCCTCGGGTGAGAACAGTAGTCCCAGACGAGTTCATGCCTCGCCTGAGGGCCTCCCCAGGCAGCGGGCGCCCCCTCGGCTCTCCTGAGGCCCGACTCGGGTAGGCTTCGTTGTGAACCAACCTTGGCCAGACCGCCTCACCAACCGACCGCTTCGTAGGCGCATTAAATGCAGGGGATGCCGGACGTCGTATCCTGACACATGCACCTCAGTCGGGTAGGTCGAAGTGACCGCAGTCACTTCGCCCCTCTTCTTTACTATCTGATATGACAGGAAACAGCGCCACTCGCTCCGCTCCGACTGACGTGTCAGCCACCCCGGCCACGACTGACAACAAGTCACGATCAACCACTGAGTTCAGCCTCGGGCGCAACAGGAAGCTCAGCCTCGCCCGACCTCATGCTCCGGCCTCGGGAGGAGGTTTCCGCCTTGCCCGACCTCAGGCCCCGGCCTCAGGAGGAGGTCTCCGCCTCGCCCGACCCCCGGACTCGGCCTCGACCCTGGTCTCGGGAGGAATCGCGTCCTCGCCCGACCCCGGCCTCTACCTCAAGAGAAGTCTCCGCCTCGACCGACCCTGGGCTCGGACCGACCGCGCTAACAGGGGATACATCATTTCCCTATTCCTAGCCTGCTCAGGCTACAAGGAACAAGACCGGCGTCCCATCTGGCTTACCCCGGCGACGGGTAATGATGGTGCCCCACGTGCACCATGACGCCGGTGGCTCTCAGCCCCTTACGACAGCAAGGAGACGTTAGTGGGATCCTTGCCGCGCTGTCAGCTGTGCTCCTACAGGACTCAGGCGCTCCTCCGACGGCCACGCCATCACATGTACAGGGCCCAAGCTCTCCCCCAACGGCCACATTGGCATGTACACAGGGCTTAGGCACTCCACTGTCGGACACGTTAGCGCATAGCTACGCCCCCCGTTGTATGTCTGGACCCTCTCCTTGCCTCTATAAAAGGGAGGTCCAGGGCCACCCTGAGGGGGGTTCACACGGGGGAAGCGGCGGGCGAACTCTGTGTCTCTCTCTCCCCCACGCGACGTGCTTGTAACCCCTACTACGAGAGGCACCCCTGGTGCAGGATAATACAAGGCTTGTCCCACCTCTTGTGTTCCATCCCGCGCCAACCCATCTGGGCAGGGGCACGCAGCGATTTCACTGGTCGGTCCAAGGGACCCCCCCCGGGTCCGAGACGCCGACAGTTGGCGCGCCAGGTAGGGGCCTGCTGCGTGTTAACGAATACCTTCCCGTTGAGATCTAGATGGGGAGTCTTCAGCAACCTCTTCTACCCGGGACGGTGCTTCGCTTCGGAAGTCTCGAGTTCATGTCCCTCGACGACAACTACGACATGGTACTCCTCCCCCCGCGGCGTGACGACAACGACGGTCTTCGACTCGCCCGGCGGCGGCGAGCTCTACGACAGCATCTCCCCGCGGCAGAAGAGGAGCACTCCGGTCGTCCCCGCCACCCTCCTCGTCGGAGGAGGCGGAGGCGAGGCAACCATGGCCACGCAGGAGGCGGCACCTTGTCGGCTGTCGCACCAGAGCGAGTTGACGATGCCCGGCACTCCCCCGGGGGACATGTCGGGCATTGTCCTCGCACCTAAGGCGACGGTGGGTGTCACTTCCCAACGATGTGTCAGCCCCAAGCGGACTGATGACGCCAGCACCCTCGCAAAGGACCTGCTGGGCGTTACCCTCGTACCTGAGATGACGGTGTGCTCCGCCCCCGACGCGACTTCACCACCGTCCATCGACCAAGAGGTACCGTCCGTTTTCCATCCCGTACCTTTTCGGTTCAGCTTCGATCCACCTAGCGACCCCGCTATGGCGAGCGCCTTCGTAAAGGCGTATCCAAACCTTCCGGGGTACCACATGTGGTCGACCTGGGACCGACTGACAGCCGTCTCAACCTTCGGACCAGCAGGTTCTGAGGAAGAGGACGACCCTGACTTCGGTTGGGATTTCTCTGCCCTCAATGACCCCGGTGCCATGCGGGGCTTCATGTCCGCATGTGACCGCTGCCTCTCCGGTTGTTCTGACGATGGTCATGTCCTTGACGAAGAGGGTTACGGCCCAAGTCGTGAATGTTTCCACGTCGATCTGGGAGATCACAACGAAGGCAACCACCTCTGTATGTCAGAGGTTGACGATCCCCCTGGGCCCGCATCTCGCGTTGACATCCCGCGGGAGCTAGCTGTGGTCCCAGTCCCTGCGGGGGGTCAGGACATATAGCTCGAGCAAATCCGTGAGATGTAGGCCCGAGTCGACGGGGAAGCAGGCCAGCTTGTACAGCTCCGACAGAACATCAAACAGGAGTGGCCAGGCCAAACACTCGCCGGAGAAGCCTGTCATCGGGCCCAAGACATCCGGCGCCGCATCGTCGACAATGCCAGGGCAGCGCTGCCCCCGGCCGTCAGCGGGTCCGGCCAGGACCTAGCTACAGCGGCGATGCTGCTTCGAGCCATGCCAGAGCCATCCACCACCGAGTGACGGCGTATCCAGGGCGAACTCAAGAATCTCCTAGAAGGCGCCGCGGTTCGACGAGCCGAGAGCTCCGCCTCCCGCAGGCGAGCTGACCCCTCGGAGCATCACGCGGTGTCCTCCCGGTGCATTCGGGAAGCCTCGATCCATCCCGAGCGCACGCGGGACGAGGCGCCCGCCGCCCGGGAACGCCTCGGCAACGAGCACCACCATCTCGACCATCGAGCCCGCCTCGACGAGAAGGTGCGCCGAGGCTACCATCCCAGGCGTGGGGGACGCTGCAACAGTGAGGAGGATCGCAGTCCTTCACCCGAACCACCCAGTCCGCGAGTCTTCAGCCGGGCCATACGACGAGCGCCGTTCCCTGCCCGTTTCCGAGCCCTGACTACCATCACCAAGTACTCGGGGGAAACGAGGCCAGAGCTGTGGCTCGCGGACTACCGACTGGCATGCTAGTTAGGAGGGGCGGATGATGACAACCTCATCATCCGTAATCTACCCCTTTTCCTCTTCGACGCCACCCAAGCCTGGCTGGAGCATCTTCCTCCTGCGCAGATCTCCAACTGGGACAATCTGGCCAAAGCTTTCGCGGGAAACTTCCAAGGCACGTACGTGCGCCCTGGGAACTCGTGGGACCTCCGAAGCTGCCGCTAGCAGCCAGGGGAGTCCCTCCGAGAGTACATCCGGCGGTTTTCAAAGCAGTGCACCGAGCTGCCCAACGTTACCGACTCAGATGTCATCGGGGCTTTCCTCGCCGGCACCACTTGCCGAGACCTGGTGAGCAAACTAGGGCGCAAGACTCCCACCCGGGCGAGCGAACTGATGGACGTCGCCACCAAGTTCGCCTCGGGTCAAGAGGTGGTCGAAGCCATCTTCCGAAAGGACAAGCAGCCTCAGGGAGAGCCGAAGACAGACGCCCCTAAGGCGTCCGCCCAGCGGGGCACGAAGAAGAAGGCTAAAAACAAGTCGCAAGCGAAGCGCGACGCCGCAGACACGAATCTCGTCGCTGCGGCCGAGCACAGGAACCCTCAGAAACCTCCTGGAGGGGCCGGCGCATTCGACAAAATGCTCAAAGAGCCGTGCCCCTATCAACAGGGGCCCGTCAAGTACACCCTCGAAGAATATGTCATGCTCCGGTGCTACTTCCATAAGACCAGGTCCCTGGCGGAGGATGGCAAGGGCCATGACAACGACAAGAAGGAGGGCGGCAAGGAAGAGGGATTCCTGGAAGTCCATAACTGCTTCATGATCTATGGTGGGCAGGCGGCGAACGCCTCGGCTCGGCACCGCAAGTAGGAGCGCCGGGAAGTCTGCTTGGTGAAGGTGGCAACGCGAGTCTACCTAGACTGGACCGACGAGCCTATCACCTTCGACCAAGGCGACCACCCCGACTTCGTGCCAAGCCCAGGGAGGTACCCGCTCTTCGTCGATCCGATCATCGGCAACGTTACGCTCTCCAAGGTCCTCATGGACGGAGGCAGCAGCCTTAACATCATCTACGCCGAGACCCTAGAACTCTTAGGGGTTGATCGGTCTGAAGTCCGGGCTGGCGCGGCACCCTTCCACGGGATCGTGCCCGGGAAGCAAATCCTACCCCTCGGACAGATCGACTTACCCGTCTGCTTCGGAACTCCCTCTAACTTCCGAAAGGAAGCTCTCACCTTTGAGGTCGTCGGGTTCCGAGGAACCTACCATGCGGTATTGGGAAGACCATGCTATGCCAAGGTCATGGCCGTCCCCAACTACACCTACCTCAAGCTCAAGATGCCGGGCCCGTATGGGATCATCACCGTCGGATCCACGTACCGCCACGCGTACGAATGCGATGTGGAGTGCGTGGAGTATGCCGAGGCTCTCGCCGAGTCCGAGGCCCTCATCGCTGATCTGGAACGCCTCTCCAAGGAGGCGCCCGACGCGAAGCGGCGCGCCGGCAACTTCGAACCAGTTGAGGCGGTCAAGTCCGTCTCTCTCGACCCCAGCAACGACGCCAGCAAGAAAGTTCGGATCGGCTCTGAGCTCGACCCCAAATAGGAAGCAGTGCTCGTCAACTTTCTCCGCGCAAACGCCTAAGTCTTTGCGTGGAGTCCCTCGGACATGCCCGGCATACCGAGGGATGTCGCCGAGCACTCACTAGACATCAGAGCTGGAGCCCGACCCGTGAAGCAAACCCTGCGCCGTTTTGACGAAGAAAAGCGCAGGGTCATAGGCGAGGAGATCCACAAGCTACTCGGGGCAGGGTTTATCAAAGAGGTATTCCATCCCGAATGGTTAGCTAACCCTGTTCTTGTAAGGAAGAAGGATGGGAAATGGAGGATGTGTGTAGACTACACTGGTCTAAACAAAGCATGTCCGAAAGTTCCCTATCCTCTACCTCGCATCGATCAAATCGTGGACTCCACTCCTGGGTGCGAAACCCTGTCATTCCTCGATGCCTACTCAGGCTATCACCAAATCAAGATGAAAGAGTCCGACCAACTCGTGACTTCTTTCACCACACCTTTTGGCATGTACTGTTACACTACAATGTCATTTGGGTTGAGGAATGCAGGAGCCACTTACTAGAGGTGCATGAACCACGTGTTCGGAGAACACATCAGCAGAATGGTTGAGGCTTATGTCGACGACATCGTTGTCAAGACGAAGAGAGCCCCCGACCTCCTCTCTGACCTTGAAATGACATTCAAGTGTCTGAGAGCGAAAGGCGTGAAACTCAATCCCGAGAAGTGTGTCTCCGGAGTCCCCCGAGGCATGCTCCTTGGATTCATCATCTCCGAGCGGGGCATCGAGGCCAATCCGGAGAAAATCGCGACCATCACCAACATGGGACCGATCAAAGATTTGAAAGGAGTACAGAGGGTCATGGGATGCCTTGCGGCTCTGAGCCGCTTCATCTCACGCCTTGGCGAGAAAGGCTTGCCTCTGTACTGTCTCTTAAGGAAGGCCGAGTACTTCACTTGGACCGCCGAGGCCGAGGAAGCCCTCGGAAACCTTAAGGCGCTCCTTACGAACACACCCATCCTGGTGCCCCCCACCGCAGGAGAAGCCCTCTTGATCTACGTAGCCGCGACTACTCAGGTTGTCAGCGCCACGATCGTAGTCGAGAGACGATAAGAAGGGCATGCACTGCCCGTCCAGAGGCCAGTCTACTTCATCAGCGAAGTGCTTTCCGAGACCAAAGTCCATTACCCACAGATCCAGAAGCTGCTCTACGCAGTGATTCTGACACGGCTAAAGTTGCGACACTACTTCGAGTCTCATCCGGTGACTGTGGTGTCATCCTTCCCCCTGGGAGAGATCATCCAGTGCCGCGAGGCCTCGGGTAGGATAGCAAAGTGGGCGGTGGAGCTTATGGGCGAAAAGCTATCATTCACTCCTCAGAAGGCCATAAAATCCCAGGTCTTGGCAGACTTCCCGGCCGAGTGGACTGACACCCAGTTACCGACAACTCCAATCCGGCCCGAGCTCTGGACCATGTACTTCGATGGGTCACTCATGAAAATAGGAGCAGGCGCTGGCCTGCTCTTCGTTTCACCCCTCGGAAAGCATCTCCACTATGTCATTCGCCTCCATTTTCCGGCATCAAACAACATGGCCGAGTACGAGGCACTGGCTAACGGGCTGCGCATCGCCATCGAGCTAGGGGTCCGGTGCCTCGACGCTCGAGGCGACTCACATCTTGTCATCGACCAAGTCATGAAGAACTCCCACTGCCGTGACCAGAGGATGGAAGCCTACTACGACGAAGTCCAGCGCCTGGAAAACAAGTTCTACGGGCTGGAGCTCAACCACATCGCCCAACGGTACAACGAGACCGCAGATGAGCTGGCGAAAATAGCCTCGGGGCGAACGACGGTTCCCCCGGACGTCTTCTCCAGAGACCTACATCAACCATCCGTCAAGATCGACGACGCGTCCGAGCCCAAGGAAGCCTCGGCCCAGCCCGAGGTACCCTCGGTCGAGCCCGAGGCACCCTCGGCCGAACCCGAGGCACCCTCGGCCATCGAGGAAGAGGCCTTGCCCGTCGAGGAGGAACAGAATGGGGTCACACCAGATCCGAACTGGCAGACCCCGTACCTGGAATATCTCCTCCAAGGAGAGCTTCCCATCGACAAGACCAAAGCTTGGCGGCTAGCTCGACACGCCAAGTCATTTGTCTTGCTGGGTGATGAAAAAGAGCTCTATCACCACAGCCCCTCAGACATCCTCCAACGATGCATATCTATCGCCCGAGGATAAGAGCTATTGCAAGAAATACACTCGGGGGCTTGCGGCCACCATGCAGCACCTCGAGCCCTTGTGGGGAATGCCTTCCGACAAGGTTTCTACTGGCCAACCGCGGTGGCCGACGCCACTAGGATTGTGCGCTCCTACTGGGGTTGTCAATTCTACGCAAAGCAGACGCATCTGCCCGCTTAGGCCTTGCAGACGATACCCATCACCTGGCCATTTGCTGTGTGGGGTCTAGACCTCGTCGGTCCCTTGCAGAAGGCACCCGGGGGCTTTTCGCACCTTCTGGTCACCATCGACAAATTCTCCAAGTGGATCAAGGTCCGACCCTTGACCAGCATCAGGTCCGAGCAGGCGGTGGCGTTTTTCACCAACATCATCCATCGATTCGGGGTCCCAAACTCAATCATCACCGACAATGGCACGCAGTTCACCGGAAAAAAGTTCCTGGACTTCTGCGACGGCCACCACATCCGTGTGGACTAGGCCGCCGTAGCTCATCCCATGACGAATGGGCAGGTGGAGCGTGCCAACGGTATGATTTTGCAGGGGCTCAAAGCAAGGATCTACAACGACCTCAATAAATTCGGCAAGCGGTGGATGAAAGAGCTACCCTCGGTAGTCTGGAGTCTGAGGACGACGCCGAGCCGTGCCACGGGTTTTTCGCCATTCTTTCTAGTCTATGGGGCCAAGGCCGTCCTCCCCATGGACTTAGAATATGGCTCCCCGAGGACCAAGGCGTACGACGACCGAAGCAACCAGACCAGCCGAGAAGACTCGCTGGACCAAGTCGAGGAGGCTCGGGACGTTGCCTTACTACATTCGGCACGGTACCAGCAGTCGCTGCGGCGCTACCACGCCCGAAGCGTTCGGTCCCGAGGCTTCCAAGTGGGAGACTTGATGCTTCGCCTGCGACAGGACGCCCGAGGGTGCCACAAGCTCACTCCTCCATGGGAAGGGCCCTTCATCATCGCCAAGATCTTGAAGCCCGGAACATACAAGCTGGCCAACGACCAAGGCAAGGTCTACAGCAACGCTTGGAACATCCAACAACTACGTCGCTTCTACCCTTAAGATGTTTTAAGTCGTTCATGTACCTCGTTTACACACACAAAGTCTAACCGTCAAGGAAGGGTCGGCCTTGCCTCAGCAAAGCTCGACCCTCCCTCGGGGGCTAGAAGGGGGGAACCCCCTCTGCATCAAAATTTTCCTCGGAAAAATTTTCTACCAAAACAACCTTTGTGCTTTCGACTTCCGTATCGATAGCGGGATCCTAAGAACGACGAGAGTACATATAAGCGGCAAGGCCGACCAAGCCGAGGAACTCCTACGCCTCCGGGATACGGATACCTCACTCGTCACCTTCCGCGAGAAGTAACTCACGCTCAGATAAGCGATCCTGCTACCGAACAAGTCCTAACACTCGGGTAGAAAACGACTTTCGCGCCTTCTCGACTGTACCAATAATGGAATCCTTCGACCAAATGAGAGTGCACGTAAGTGGCAAAGCCGACCGAGCCGAGGGACTCCTACGCCTCCGGGATACGGATACCTCACTCATCACCTTCCGCGAAAAGTAACTCTCGCTCGGATAAACGATTCTGCTATTGATAGACAAGTCGTGATGCTCGAAACAAGAGGAGAGAAGACGCAGCTTTTTAAACACGACGATAAAGTGTTTCGGCCTTGGCGGCCGCGAAAAAGCATGCGCATGCTACAGACAAACTGTTCCTGCAGGTTCAGGCATCGGTAGGGGGAGCAGCAGCACCCTTGGCGTTGTTTCCACCCTCGGCGGAACCTGGCCCGGCCTCGGACGGCGACCCAGGCAAAAGGACCTTCACTTAAGGGAGGACGCCAGCACCGCGCCAGCAGATGTCTTGGCCAAGCTCCAGCGGCTGCTACCACATCTTCCTTGGCCTGGGAAGCCGCTATCTCCCGGGCCGATGAAGTCTCTTTCCGAGTCGACTCCGCGTCTGTCCGCGCTAACACCGATGCCTCCGGCTCTGGCTCATCGTAGAGCAGCCGAGGGTTCCAAAAACTGAGCAAGAGAAGCCTAGAGCGGCAAGGCTGACAGAGCCGAGGGACTCCTACGCCTCCGGCATACGGACACCTCACTCGTCACCTTCCACGAAAGGCAACCGACGCTCGGTTAAGTGGTTCAGCTAGCCAACAGGCAAGTCCCAGCGCTCGAAATGAGGAAGACACACAGCTTCATTCTCGAATACCCAAATGTTCAGGCCTCGACAGCCACAAAGAACAAACACATATACTTGGGGGTAACTATGCTACACAGACTTAGACGTCGGTAGAACCCTCGGCGGTTCTCCCGACCTACGACAAGTGTCTAAGTACTTGAAGCGGTTACATTTTGCTCCGGCAAAAACCCGGTATATCTCCTTACAAACGGGACTCTGGTTCCGTTCTCGCGGATATGAACAACCTCCACACCGGGGGGCCAGCGGGATGACGAACTCCAAGCGGCTTGCCGGCGACCCCTGACAGTAGCGACAACGACCCCTGCCCCGGGCGTCTAAACAGCAGCAGCGATGACCTCAGGGCCGACGTTGCTGTGACGAGGCCCTCGCCCACGTCCCTGCTCGAGGGGCGAGGACAAGCCATCAAAGCCAAAGAGCCGGGGGTCCGGCCGCAGCTGGCGTCGATGGTCTCGTCGGCGGAGAAACCTTCTCCGGCTGCCACCACCTCAGCACCGACGACAGCAACCACCAGCGCGCCAGCGCCACGCCGACGAATGGCGGACGCCCCAGCCAGCACCGACAGATCCCCACTCAGGTCCTCGCGGACGGGCAGGCCCCGACCTCCGCGTGGAGGCATCGTGCCGGAGTGAGGACAAGACAATCCAAGAACGCAAACACCGCCCATGCGGCGTAAGGCGTCTTGGACGGTCCGCCGGTGCGCATGGCACAACAGACGCCCGAGCCCGGACCAAGCGGCAGGAGGCAGCGTTGGAGGCTGCGATAGAGCCAGCTGAGCCAGCAAGCCAGGCACGCTGGAGCGGATGACGCTTGCGGCTGACCGGTCCCGCATTGCCGAAGTTAGCCCCTCCGCAAGGTCGGTAAGCGCCTTATCCCCTGAATGCTAAAGGAGGAGACGGCCTGCTGGCCCATGCGAGAGGTAGAACCCCGGCTCAGCTCTTCCTCCGCCCTAGCCCGGATGACGAAGATCCTTGAAGCTGAGGGCGGGGCGGAGGCCGTAGCCCGGCTTGCTTCTCCCCACCAAACTGCCCATTGGTGAGGGAATGCAACCGGGCTGCACGACGAAAATCCTTCAAGCCGAGCGATGGCTGAAAGGTGCCGATCTCCACGAGGTCGCGCTCCTCCAATGATAGCAAGAGCAAGGCGACGCTGGTGCACCCTAAAAGTCGCCTAGAGGGGGGTGAATAGGGCGAAACTGAAATTTACAAATATAAACACAACTAGGAGACGGGTTAGCGTTAGAAATAAATACAAGTCCGAGAGAGAGGGCGCAAAACAAATCGTGAGCAAAATGCGGAGTGAGACACGATGATTTGTTTTACCGAGGTTCGGTTCTCGCAAACCTACTCCCCGTTGAGGAGGCCACAAAGGCCGGGTCTCTTTCAACCCTTACCCTCTCTCAAACGATCCCACGGACCGAGTGAGCTTCTCTTCTCAAATCAAACCGGGAACAAAGCTTCCCCGCAAGGACCACCACACAATTGGTGTCTCTTGCCTTGATTACAAGTGAGCTTTGATCACAAGAACAAGTGAGAAAGAAAGAAGCAATCCAAGCGCAAGAGCTCAAAAGAACACAGCAAATCTCTCTCGCTAAACACTAAAGCCTTGTGTGGAATTGGAGAGGATTTGATCACTTGAGTGTGTCTAGAATTGAATGCCTAGCTCTTGTAAGTGGTTGAGAAGTGGAAAACTTTGATGACTTGAATGTGGGGTGGTTGGGGGTATTTATAGCCCCAACCACCAAACTAGCCGTTTGGTGGAAGCTGTCTGTCGTATGGCGCACCGGACAGTCCGGTGCACACCGGACATGTCCGGTGCGACAGCCACGTCACCTGGCCGTTAGGGTTCCGACCGTTGGAGCTCTGACTTCTGGGCCCGTCTTGATGTCCGGTGGCACACCGGACATGCACTGTAGAACGTCCGGTGTGCCAGCATGGGCGTGCCTGCCTTCTGCACGCGCTGGCGCGCAAATAATGCGCTGCAGGTAGCCGTTGGCGCCTGAAGTAGCCGTTGCCCCGCAGTTACACCGGACAGTCCGGTGTACACCGGACATGTCCGGTGAATTATAGCGAAGCGGCCGATGCGAATTCCCGACACTGGCGAGTTCAGAGCCGCGTCCTCTTGGAGCACCAGACACTGTCCGGTGTACTCCGGACAGTCCGGTGAATTATAGCGCGCCGGCTCTAAGAATTCCCGAAGGTGAAGAGTTTGAAGTCGATCTTCCCTGGCACACCGGACACTGTCCGGTGGCACACCGGACAGTCCGGTGCGCCCGACCAGGGTGCCTTCGGTTGTCCCTTTGCTCCTTTGTTTGAACCCTTTTTCTTGGTCTTTTTATTGGCTTATGGTGAACCTTTGTACCTGTTGAACTTATAAACTTGGGCAAACTAGTTAGTCCAATTATTTGTGTTGGACAATTCAACCACCAAAATTTAGTATAGGAAATAGGTGTAAGCCTAATTCCCTTTCAATCTCCCCCTTTTTGGTGATTGATGCCAACACAAACCAAAGCAAATATAGAAGTGCAGAATTGAACTAGTTTGCAAAATGTAAGTGCAAGGATTGCCTAGAATTTGAGCCAATAAATATTACTTACTAGATGTGCATGGATTGTTTCTTTATTTTTAACATTTTGGACCACGCTTGTACCACAAGTTTTGTTTTTGCAATTTCTTTTTGTAAATCCTTTTCAAAGTCCTTTTGCAAAATAGTCAAAGACAAATGAGTAAGATTTTGCGAAGCATTTTCAAGTTTTGAAATTTTCTCCCCTTGTTTTAAATGCCTTTCCTTTGACTAAACAAAACTCCCCCTCAATAAATTCTCCTCTTAGTGTTCAAGAGGGTTTAAAATATCAATTTTGAAAATACTACTTTCTCCCCCTTTAGAACACAAAGAGATACCAATTTGAAATTTACCAATTGAAAATCATTAATTTTAAAATTAGGGTGGTGGTGCGGTCCTTTTGCTTTGGGCCAATACTTTCTCCCCCTTTGGCATGAATCACCAAAAACGGATACTTGGAATGAAATATAGGCCCTTATCATAGCTACTTTCTCCCCTTTGGCAAATAAAAACATATGAGTGAAGATTATACCAAAGATGGAGATGAGCTTGGAGCGATGGCGAAGGATGAGTGATAGAGTGGAGTGGAAGCCTTGTCTTTGCCGAAGACTCCAATTCCCTTTCAATATACCTATGACTTGGTTTGAAATACACTTGAAAACACATTAGTCATAGCATATATAAAAGAGACATGATCAAAGGTATACTTATGAGCTATGTGTGCAAATTAGCAAAAGAAATTCCTAGAATCAAGAATATTGAGCTCATGCCTAAGTTTGGTAAAAGTTTGTTCATCAAGAGGCTTGGTAAAGATATCGGCTAATTGATCTTTAGTGTTAATGTATGCAATCTCGATATCCCCTTTTGTTGGTGATCCCTAGGAAAATGATACCGAATGGCTATGTGTTTAGTGCGGCTATGCTCAACGGGATTATCCGCCATGCGGATTGCACTCTCATTATCACATAGGAGAGGAACTTTGGTTAATTTGTAACCATAGTCCCGCAGGGTTTGCCTCATCCAAAGCAATTGCGCGCAACAATGGCCTGCGGCAATATACTCGGCTTCGGCAGTAGAAAGAGCGACCGAATTTTGCTTCTTTGAAGCCCAAGACACCAAGGATCCTCCCAAGAACTGGCAAGTCCCCGATGTGCTCTTCCTATTGATTTTGCATCCCGCCCAATCAGCATCCGAATAACCAATCAAATCAAATGAGGATCCCCGAGGGTACCAAAGTCCAAACTTAGGTGTATAAGCCAAATATCTCAAGATTCGTTTTACGGCCGTAAGGTGGGATTCCTTAGGGTCGGCTTGGAATCTTGCACACATGCAAACGGAAAGCATAATGTCTGGTCGAGATGCACATAAATAGAGTAATGAACCAATCATCGACCGGTATACCTTTTGATCCACGGACTTACCTCCCGTGTCGAGGTCGAGATATCCATTGGTTCCCATGGGTGTCTTGATGGGCTTGGCATCCTTCATTCCAAACTTGGTTAGAATGTCTTGAGTATACTTTGTTTGGCTAATGAAGGTGCCCTCTTGGAGTTGCTTGACTTGGAATCCTAGAAAATACTTCAACTCCCCCATCATAGACATCTCGAATTTCTGTGTCATGATCCTACTAAATTCTTCACATGTAGATTCGTTAGTAGACCCGAATATAATATCATCAACATAAATTTGGCATACAAACAAATCATTGTCAAGAGTTTTAGTGAATAAAGTAGGATCGGCCTTGCCGACTTTGAAGCCATTAGCTATAAGGAAATCTCTTAGGCATTCATACCATGCTCTTGGGGCTTGCTTGAGCCCATAAAGCGCCTTAGAGAGCCTATAGACATGGTTAGGGTACTCACTGTCTTCAAAGTCGGGAGGTTGCTCAACATAGACCTCTTCCTTGATTGGTCCATTGAGGAAGGCACTCTTCACGTCCATTTGGTAAAGCTTGAAGCCATGGTAAGTAGCATAGGCTAATAATATACGAATTGACTCAAGCCTAGCTACGGGTGCATAGGTTTCACCAAAATGCAAACCTTCGACTTGTGAATATCCCTTGGCCACGAGTCGAGCTTTGTTCCTTGTCACCACACCATGCTCATCTTGCTTGTTGCGGAAGACCCACTTGGTTCCTACAACATTTTGGTTAGGACATGGAACTAAATACCATACCTCGTTCCTCGTGAAATTATTGAGCTCCTCTTGCATCGCCATCACCCAATCCGAATCTTGGAGTGCTTCCTCTACCCTGTGTGGCTCAATAGAGGAAACAAAAGAGTAATGTTCACAAAAATGTGCAACACGAGATCTAGTGGTTACCCCCTTATGAATGTCGCCGAGGATGGTGTCGACGGGGTGATCTCGTTGGATTGCTTGATGGACTCTTGGGTGTGGCGGCCTTGGTTCTTCATCCTCCTTGTCTTGATCGTTTGCATCTCCCCCTTGATCATTGCCATCATCTTGAGGTGGCTCATCTCTTTGATTTTCTTCTTCATCAACTTGAGCCTCGTCCTCATTTTGAGTTGGTGGAGATGCTTGCGTGGAGGAGGATGGTTGATCTTGTGCATGTGGAGGCTCTTCGGATTCCTTAGGACACACGTCCCCAATGGACATGTTCCTTAGCGTGATGCACGGAGCCTGTTCTTCACCTATCTCATCAAGATCAACTTGCTCTACTTGAGAGCCGTTAGTCTCATCAAACACAACGTCACAAGAAACTTCAACTAGTCCTGAGGACTTGTTAAAGACTTTATATGCCCTTGTGTTTGAATCATATCCTAGTAAAAAGCCTTCTACAGTCTTAGGAGCAAATTTAGATTTTCTACCTCTTTTAACAAGAATAAAGCATTTGCTACCAAAGACTCTAAAATATGAAATATTGGGCTTTTTACCGGTTAGGAGTTCATAGGATGTCTTCTTGAGGATTCGGTGTAGATATAACCGGTTGATGGCGTAGCAAGCGGTGTTGACCGCCTCGGCCCAAAACCGATCCGGTGTCTTGTGCTCATCAAGCATGGTTCTTGCCATGTCCAATAGAGTTCGATTCTTCCTCTCCACTACACCATTTTGTTGTGGCATGTAGGGAGAAGAGAACTCATGCTTGATCCCTCCTCCTCAAGGAAGCCTTCAATTTGAGAGTTCTTGAACTCCGTCCCGTTGTCGCTTCTAATTTTCTTGATCCTTAAGCCGAACTCATTTTGAGCCCATCTCAAGAATCCCTTTAAGGTCTCTTGGGTATGGGATTTTTCCTGCAAAAAGAATACCCAAGTGAAGCGAGAATAATCATCCACAATAACTAGACAGTACTTACTCCCGCCGATGCTTATGTAAGCGATCAGGTCGAATAAATCCATGTGTAGGAGCTCCAGTGGCCTGTCACTTGTCATAATGTTCTTGTGTGGATGATGAGTGCCAACTTGCTTCTCGGCTTGGCATGCGCTACAAATCCTGTCTTTCTCAAAATGAACATTTGTTAGTCCTAAAATGTGCTCTCCCTTTAGAAGCTTGTGAAGATTCTTCATTCCAACATGAGCTAGTCGGCGGTGCCAGAGCCAACCCATGTTAGTCTTAGCAATTAAGCAAGTGTCGAGTTCAGCTCTATCAAAATCTACCAAGTATAGCTGACCCTCTAACACTCCCTTAAATGCTATTGAATCATCACTTCTTCTAAAGACAGTGACACCTACATCAGTAAATAGACAGTTGTAGCCCATTTGACATAATTGAGATACGGAAAGCAAATTGTAATCTAAAGAATCTACAAGAAAAACATTGGAAATGGAATGGTCAGGAGATATAGCAATTTTACCCAAACCTTTGACCAAACCTTGATTTCCATCCCCGAATGTGATAGCTCGTTGGGGATCTTGGTTTTTCTCGTAGGAGGAGAACATCTTCTTCTCCCCTGTCATGTGGTTTGTGCACCCGCTGTCGATGATCCAACTTGAGCCCCGGATGCATAAACCTACAAAACAAGTTTAGTTCTTGACTTTAGGTACCCAAATGGTTTTGGGTCCTTTGGCATTAGATACAAGAACTTTGGGTATCCAAACACAAGTCTTAGAGCCCTTGTGTTTGCCCCCAACAAACTTGGCAACTACCTTGCCGGATTTGTTAGTCAAAACATAAGATGCATCAAAAGTTTTAAATGAGATGCCATGATCATTTGATGCACTAGGAATTTTCTTTCTAGGCAACTTAGCATGGGTTGGTTGCCTAGAGCTAGATTTCTCACCCTTATACATAAAAGCATGGTTAGGGCCAGAGTGAGACTTCCTAGAATAAATTCTCCTAATTTTGCTCTCGGGATAACCGGCAGGGTACAAAATGTAGCCCTCGTTATCCTGAGGCATGGGAGCCTTGCCCTTAACAAAGTTAGACAAATTTTTAGGAGGGGCACTAAGTTTGACATTGTCTCCCCTTTGGAAGCCAATGCCATCCTTGATGCCAGGGCGTCTCCCATTATAGAGCATACTTCTAGCAAATTTAAACTTTTCATTCTCTAAGTTATGCTCGGCAATTTTAGCATCTAATATTGCTATATGATCATTTTGTTGTTTAATTAAAGCCATATGATCATGAATAGCATCAATATCAACATCTCTACATCTAGTGCAAATAGAAACATGCTCAACAGTAGATGTAGAGGGTTTGCAAGATTTTAATTCTACAACCTTAGCATGTAATATATCATTCTCACTTCTAAGGTTAGAAATAGTAACATTGCAAACATCAAAATCTTTAGCTTTAGCAATTAATTTTTCATTTTCAATTCTAAGACTAGCAAGAGAATCATTCAATTCCTTAATCTTAGCAAGCAAATCATCATTATCATTTCTAAGATTGGGAATTGAAACATCACAAACATGAGAATCAACCTTAGCAATTAATCTAGCATTTTCATTTCTAAGGTTGTCAATAGTCTCATGGCAAGTGCTTAGCTCACTAGACAATTTTTCACATTTTTCAACTTGTAGAGCATAAGCATTTTTAACCTTAACATGCTTTTTGTTCTCCTTGATTAGGAAGTCCTCTTGGGAGTCCAAGAGATCATCCTTCTCATGGATGGCACTAATTAGCTCATTTAGTTTTTCCTTTTGTTGCATGTTTAGGTCGGCAAAAAGGGTACGCAAATTATCTTCCTCATCACTAGCATTATCATCACTAGAGGACTCATATTTAGTGGAGGATTTGGATTTAACCTTCTTCTTTTTGCCGTCCTTGGCCATGAGGCACTTGTGGCCGACGTTGGGGAAGAGAAGTCCCTTGGTGACGGCGATGTTGGCGGCGTCCTCGTCGGAGGAGGAGTCGGTGGAGCTCTCGTCGGAGTCCCACTCGCGGCACACGTGGGCATCGCCGCCCTTCTTCTTGTAATGTCTCTTCTCCTTTCTTCTCCCCTTCTTGTCGTCGCCCCTGTCACTATCACTAGATAAAGGACATTTAGCAATAAAATGACCGGGCTTACCACATTTGTAGCATACTTTCTTGGAGCGGGGTTTGTAGTCTTTCCCCCTCCTTTGCTTGAGGATTTGGCGAAAGCTCTTGATGATGAGCGCCATCTCCTCGTTGTCGAGCTTGGAGGCGTCGATGGGTGTTCGACTTGGAGTAGCCTCCTCCTTCTTTTCTTCCGTCGCCTTGAATGCGACCGATTGTGCCTCGGGCGTTGAGGAGGTTCCTTGCTCGATGATTTTATTTGAGCCTTTAATCATTAGCTCAAAGCTCACAAATTTTCCTATCACTTCCTCGGGAGACATTAGCTTATATCTAGGATCACCTCGAATTAATTGCACTTGTGTAGGGTTAAGAAATACGAGGGATCTAAGAATAACCTTGACCATCTCATGGTCATCCCATTTTTTGCTCCCGAGGTTGCGCACTTGGTTCACCAAGGTCTTCAAGCGATTCTACATAGCTTGTGGATCCTCCCCTTGGTGAAGCATGAAGCGACCGAGCTCCCCCTCGATCGTTTCCCGCTTGGTGATCTTTGTCACCTTGTCTCCTTCGTGCGCGGTCTTGAGTACGTCCCAAATTTCCTTCGCACTTTTCAACCCTTGCACCTTGTTATACTCCTCTCGACTTAGAGAGGCGAGGAGTATAGTGGTTGCTTGGGAGTTAAAGTGGTAGATTTGGGCCACCTTGTCCGAGTCGTAGTCTTCATCCCCTACGGATGGTACCTGTACACCAAACTCAACAACATTCCATATGCTTGTGTGGAGTGAGGTTAGATGGTGCCTCATTTTGTCACTCCACATGTTATAATCTTCACCGTCAAAAACCGGTGGTTTGCCTAATGGAACGGAGAGTAAAGGAGTACACTTTGAGGGATAGCGTAGGGGGATCTTACTATACTTCTTGCGCTCTTGGCGCTTAGAAGTGACGGACGGTGCGTTGGAGTCGGAGGTTGATGTTGATGAAGTGTCGGTCTCGTAGTAAACCACTTTCCTCATCCTCTTGTGCTTGTCGCCTCTCCGATGCGACTTGTGGGAAGAGGATTTCTTCTCCTTCCCCTTTCCTTTGTTGGAGGAGCTCTTCTTCTTCTCCTTCCTCTTGGTGCGGGATTCTTCCGATGAAGTGCTCCCGTGACTCGTAGTGGGCTTGTCGCCGGTCTCCATCTCCCTCTTGGTGTGATCTCCCGACATCACTTCGAGCGGTTAGGCTCTAATGAAGCACCGGGCTCTGATACCAATTGAAAGTCGCCTAGAGGGGGGTGAATAGGGCGAAACTGAAATTTACAAATATAAACACAACTAGGAGACGGGTTAGCGTTAGAAATAAATACAAGTCCGAGAGAGAGGGCGCAAAACAAATCGTGAGCAAAATGCGGAGTGAGACACGATGATTTGTTTTACCGAGGTTCGGTTCTCGCAAACCTACTCCCCGTTGAGGAGGCCACAAAGGCCGGGTCTCTTTCAACCCTTACCCTCTCTCAAACGATCCCGCGGACCGAGTGAGCTTCTCTTCTCAAATCAAACCGGGAACAAAGCTTCCCCGCAAGGACCACCACACAATTGGTGTCTCTTGCCTTGATTACAAGTGAGCTTTGATCACAAGAACAAGTGAGAAAGAAAGAAGCAATCCAAGCGCAAGAGCTCAAAAGAACACGACAAATCTCTCTCGCTAAACACTAAAGCCTTGTGTGGAATTGGAGAGGATTTGATCACTTGAGTGTGTCTAGAATTGAATGCCTAGCTCTTGTAAGTGGTTGAGAAGTGGAAAACTTGGATGACTTGAATGTGGGGTGGTTGGGGGTATTTATAGCCCCAACCACCAAACTAGCTGTTTGGTAGAAGCTGTCTGTCGTATGGCGCACCGAACATGTCCGGTGCGACAGCCACGTCACCTGGCCGTTAGGGTTCCGACCGTTGGAGCTCTGACTTCTGGGCCCGTCTTGATGTCCGGTGGCACACCGGACATGCACTGTAGAACGTCCGGTGTGCCAGCATGGGCATGCCTGCCTTCTGCGCGCGCTGGCGCGCATTTAATGCGCTGCAGGTAGCCGTTGGCGCCTGAAGTAGCCGTTGCCCCGCAGTTACACCGGACAGTCCGGTGTACACCGGACATGTCCGGTGAATTATAGCGAAGCAGCCGATGCGAATTCCCGACACTAGCGAGTTCAGAGCCGCGTCCTCTTGGAGCACCGGACACTGTCCGGTGTACACCGGACAGTCCGGTGAATTATAGCGCGCCGGCTCTAAGAATTCCGAAGGTGAAGAGTTTGAAGTCGATCTTCCCTGGTGCACCAGACACTGTCCGGTGGCACACCGGACAGTCCGGTGCGCCCGACCAGGGTGCCTTCGGTTGTCCCTTTGCTCCTTTGTTTGAACCCTTTTTCTTGGTCTTTTTATTGGCTTATGGTGAACCTTTGTACCTATTGAACTTATAAACTTGGGCAAACTAGTTAGTCCAATTATTTGTTTTGGGCAATTCAACCACCAAAATTTAGTATAGGAAATAGGTGTAAGCCTAATTCCCTTTCACACCCATCCGGGGGCTCAAAAGGAGGAAGGGCGCAATGCATGAGGGGAGAACGAAGGCATGGCCACTGCCCAGGGGATCGATCCCCTTTTATAGGCAGACCTCCTCACTTGCACCCCTTAGCGTCACGGGGGAAATCTCCACTGACATCCTCTAGGGTTCTCCCCCTACGACACGGGGGCTGGGACCCACATGTCATACGAGCTGATCCGAAGCACGAAGAAGGCGAACCGCCGCACGCGAGGCATGTAACCGCCCCGCGGTTACAAGCGCTCTCCCATCTTCGCAGAAACCGGTGGTCGAAAGGGTGGACTGCCACGCGATAGGCATCCAACTGCACCGCAACTGTGCACCCCTTCGGCTTCGACCACATCTGGCGGACCAGCGCAAAGGAAGCGGGCCTGCATGTCATGTAGCCGGCGCGCCGGTTACGACGTGCGAGAAGTTACACCGCCACTCGCGCCAATGCTGCGCCTCCTCGACTGCGGAACTAGTACCGCAACTTGAGGTAGCCCTGCGCATGACCCAACAGTGCCAGTTAAAGGTGACGGCCACGGGCCGGTCAGCCGCGGGGTAGGCACAACGGTTGGCATGGTCAAAAGCGGGCCAGCAGTAACTGCAGCAGCAGACGAGCGGATGCAGCGGTCAAGTCGCCTGCAGGCTCACGTCCCCTCCTGAAGCGACGGGAGAGCCCTCTCCCACGGCGTGAAGATGACGCGCCTGAGCCCCGTTCCTCAAACGGCTCGCGCGCGCAACGGGCGCCACGCGAATCGCCCGTCCTGTCGCATTAACTCCCCGACAGAGCAGGCGACACCTCTGGCAGGCAAGGCGGGCGTCGCATCGCCTTCGCCATAATGACTGCGTCAAAAAAGGTGCGCCACCTTATTTAAATTCATATCCTTCCCCTCCTCCTCTCTCTCTCTTGCTATAGGGACCAGGAAAGGGGATGTTTTGGAAAGGATCCTTCTCGGCGAAGGAAGCGGGCCCTGAGCCCTCCTACTGATCAGGGGTTCGAAGGCTGGCCCCTCGGGAGGGTTTCGACAGCCACCCCAGAGCACTCGGACCTCAAGCCCATTACTGATCAGGGGTTCGAAGGCTGGCCCCTCGGAAGGGTTCGACAGCCGCCCCAGAGCGCTCGGGCTCCGTGCCCACTACTGATCAGGGGTTCGTAGGCTGGCCCCTCGGAAGGGTTCGACAGTCGCCCTAGAGCACGCAGAGTGAGGGATGACTCTGGGTACGTTCGATACATAGCCGAGGCTCGGGCTACGCTCCCGAGGTACCCTAGGACATTTCTGAGACCGGCAGGAACGATTTGTAACGGAATCCCACCGGAGGGAGGCATTGAGCCCTCGGACCCTGTCGAAGGGGTCTGGGTCTGGCAAATCACCCGCAGGTACTTTTGGAGCATGCCTCTGGGCCACCAGCCGACCCCTAACGAACATGGCACGGGCGTCCACTCGGATCACCCGTTAGCAGCTCACTAGAAACACCATGTTCGGCGCCCTCCGAGGGCAACGTGGCGCTTCCCCCCCTCCTCCTTGCGGAAAGGCGACGCAGGGGCATATGATAAAAGTCGGGAAAGTCCTTGATCGTCCTCTCACTCCGTGCAGAGGCTCGGGGGCTGCTCTCGCACCCGGCTACGGCCAAAACTGTTGACAGCGTCAACAAACCAGCTTGATAACTTGGAACCCGACCACGCACCTGGGCTACGGCCGGGCCGCATGAGGGAACAATCAGACCGGCCGAAGCACCACGAAAAGCATTCAGACCTCAGAGGAGTCAAACCACTCCTCCGAGGCCTCGAGGGCTACACCCGGCGGGTGCGCTCGCGCGCACCCACCAGAACAAGGCAAAAACCGAGAAAGGCCGGTCCCCTCACCGAAAACGCGGCAAAAGCCTCCAAGCGAGTACCAACACTCCCTTTGAGGCTTGGGGGCTACTATCGGGTACCATAATTAGGGGTACCCCCAACGCTCCTGATCATGACTGGTAAACACCCTCAGACCAACTGACGGGTGCGGTTCAAGTCAAGACTTCGTCTACCCGAGGGACGCGATCTCACCCGAGCCCAGCCTCGGGTGAGAACAGTAGTCCCAGACGAGTTCACGCCTCGCCCGAGGGCCTCCCCAGGCAGCGGGCGCCCCCTCAGCTCTCCCGAGGCCCGGCTCGGGCAGGCTTCGTTGTGAAGCAACCTTGGCCAGACTGTCTCACCAACCGACCGCTTCGCAGGCGCATTAAATACAGGGGATGCCGGACGCCGTATCCAGACACACGCGCCTCAGTCGGGCAGGCTGAAGTGACCGCAGTCACTTCACCCCTCTTCTTTACTGTCTGATATGACAGGAAAACAGCGCCGCTTGCTCCGCTCCGACTACCGTGTCAGCCACCCCGGCGACGACTGACAACAAGTCATGATCAACAACCGAGTTCAGCCTCGGGCGCAACAGGAAGCTCCGCCTCGTCTGCCTCATGCTCCGGCCTCGGGAGGAGGTTTCCGCCTCGCCCGACCTTAGGCCCCGACCTCAGGAGGAGGTCTCCGCCTCGCCCGACCCCCGGACTCGGCCTCGACCCCGGTCTCGGGAGGAATCGCGTCCTCGCCCGACCCCGGCCTCGGCCTCAAGAGAAGTCTCCGCCTCGACCGACCCTGGGCTCGGACCGACCGCGCTAATAGGGGATACATCATTTCCCTATTCCTAGCCTGCTCAGGCTACAAGGAACAAGACCGGCGTCCCATCTGGCTTACCCCGGTGACGGGTAATGATGGTGCCCCGCGTGCACCATGACGCCGGTGGCTCTCGGCCCCTTACGACAGCAAGGAGACGTCAGCGGGATCCTTGCCGCGCTGCCAGCTGTGCTCCTACAGGACTCAAGCGCTCCTCCGACGGCCACGCCATCACATGTACAGGGCCCAAGCTCTCCCCTAACGGCCACGTTGGCATGTACACAGGGCTTAGGCACTCCACTGCCAGACACGTTAGCGCATAGCTACGCCCCCCGTTGTACATCTGGACCCTCTCCTTGCCTCTATAAAAGGGAGGTCCAGGGCCACCTTGTGGGGGGTTCGTGCGGGGGGAGCGGCGGGCGAACTCTGTGTCTCTCTCTCCCCCACGCGACGCGCTTGTAACCCCTACTACGAGCGGCACCCCTGGTGCAGGATAATACAAGGCTTGTCCCACCTCTTGTGTTCCATCCCGTGCCAACCCATCTGGGCAGGGGCACGCAGCGATTTCACTGGTCGGTCCAAGGGACCCCCCGGGTCCGAGACGCCGACAATATTCTTTTAAGTTTCTATTTAATACGGCTATACTTAAATATCTATAACGAATCTTGTTAAATATGATATCTATTAAAAGGTCCTTTTAACTAGAAATATGTTATCTAATTCATTAGTAAGAAACCTATGTTTATCAATATAACTATCATTTTATTTATTAGAAAAGTATGAGCGCCTAATTAAGTTATTTTAACATTATTATAAATTCTACTATTTCGGTTTTCTCCTTTCTTTTCTAAATAGAATTTATACGTATAACTAAAAATTGTTTATTTAATTCTTCTAACATTAATATACTAAGAATTAATTGTAAATTACTAAATAATAATTTTAATAACCTATTCATGGTTATTATGACATAAATAAGCATTTTTACTATTCTAAGTAATTAAGTGTTATACTTATAAATATATTTATTATGAATAGTAATAATCTATATTTTCATTCGACCGGAAATACGTGGCTTAATTCCTATTTCAATTTCTTATATCCATAAGTTTACACTTAAAATACTACTAACAATTATTGTTCCACACACACTAAAGCGAAATTCAATTTTAAACATTTCTAGTACGAAAACCACGGAAGTAGTGAATAGTGTCCATACTTATTAAAATTATAAAAATCTTACACATATTAAAGCGTTGTCGCGGGGTTCGATTTCGGTTACACGTATATATCGAATCTTTAAAATCATACACGCAAATCTCCAAATCGCATCAATATTACAACGATAAATCGCAAGATTCAAAATATGATTTTAGAAAATAAATCGGTGGGTTGTCTTCAACCTTGGGTGAACGGACGATGGTGAACGGGCTCGAGCGCGTGATGGCACCACGGTACTGCGAGGCACGGCGCAGGTGCGAGCACGGCACGAACGGGGTTCGGCGTTGGGCACGGATGGTCCAGTTGGTGTGCTGCGCGGTCGCATCGACGGCGGACGGCGTAACTCTGGCGATGAGGCTCCACGAATGGCGGACGAATGGCGTGGTCACGGTAACGGGGTTGCTGCGCGAATGAGCTTCACGGTGGCGAGTTGGGCACGGCGCAAGCAGGGCTCGATGGTGGGCGTGAACACAAGGAGAGCGAGGAGAGAGAGGGCGAGCTTGGGGAGGGAGAGAGAGGTCCGGCTCGGCCAGATTTATAGAGGGGAGAGGGAAGGGGAGAGGGCGAGCCGAGGGGGAAGAAACGGTGGCCTTAAGCACCATTAATGACGCCATCGGTTCTTCATGACACAACAATGGGGGAGGGAGTAATGGAGGAAGAAACGGCAGCCTTGAACTCCATTAACTCGAAGACGAACGGTCAGCGCGTGGGGCGTAGACGGCTCGGGTTGGTCCTAGGCGCTGCTCGGGTTTTCAGGGCGCGGCGGCGTCGGGTCGTGCGCGGGTGCGCGAGGCGGCTGGCGCGCATGGCGCGGGCTCCATGGCGCGGCAGCTGCGCAGGGCCGGGGCGAGTCTTGGCGGGCGTGCGTCGGGCTGTTGGCACGGCTTGGGCGCCTGAGGGAGAGAGCAGAAGAGAAGAGGAGAGAAGGAGGAGAGAGAGTGCTGAGTGGGAGAGAGAGGTTGGGGGAGAGAGGAGGGAGGGTGACGGCGGCTTCCAGGGGAGCAGGGGACAAGGGCGACGACTAAGGGTGATGTTGGGCCCTGGTGGGCCGGTTTAGTTTAGGGTTTTATGTTTTTTCTCTCTTTTTTTATTCCCTTTTCCGAATTTGAAATACATTTTGAAATAATCCTAAAAATCATAATAATCAAACCAAAATTATTTATAAATAAAATATTTATTTTTAGACTAATATTATTATATATATTATTTACTAGGATTTTTATTTAAAACGAAATGCTATTAATTATCTGAAAATCAATCATGTGCAATCATAAATTATTCCGAAGGCAAATAAATAACGAACACTTAAGAGAAAATTAATTACTATAAATATCATTATTAACTAAATATATTATTTTTATTTAATGATTTTCATAGTGTCACATGGACCCAGCGCGCGGATGGGGCGGGGTGAGGGCGTGGCTAGCACAAGCGGTTAGTGTGGTGATGGACGATCCAGATTGAACGAAGGCAGAACAGCGATGGACGATTCAGATTGAATGAAGGCAATGGACGATCCAGATTGAACAAAGGCAGAATGGCAGGCTACCCTTACAGCCTTAATAAGTACTAGAGATATGTCATAAACTGGTTCCAACGATCCTAGCTACATGGTTGTTATAGAGATCATACTTTTATGAACAAAATAAAACATTTAAATCAGATTTTTTTGCTTCCATGCACGCAAATCTATTTCCTTTAAACACACATTACTGTTATCCTAAATTTGTGTGCATGCAGTAGTAAACATATTTTTTACGCGGTGTATCACAATGCATAAATATATACACCGTGTAGCATAATTAGTAGTAGTATATGTCATAAACTGGTTCCGACGAGCCTAGCTGCATTGATATTGGAGAGATCCTATATTCGTGTGGGAAATAAAGCATTTAAATCAATTGTTTTTTGTTTCCATACATATCAATCCATTTCCTCTCAACGCACATTCTTGTCATCCTAAATTTGTGCACATGCAATAGGAAATAGATTTTCTACGCAGCGTACCGTATTACATAAATACATACACCATATAACATAATTAGTATTAATATATATCTTAAAATGTTTTAACGAGCCTAATTCCATGGCTGTTATAGAGACCTATATTTATGGACAGAATAAAGCATTTAAATCAGATTTTTTGTTTTCATACATGCAACAGTTAACAAATACGTTTTCTAATTTATCGCGCATGCAAATAGAAACAAACTGCGCGCATGCAAGGAATGAGACACATGCTCTGCAGAGGAGCTAGCGGCCAAGCTGGTTCGGTGGTGTGGGGGAGGGTGGCTGGAGCTTACTGTACCCTATTGGAAGCATAGTGCTCCAATATATATAGATAATGTATTTATAGCTCTGGGCTTCCAATAACTGAGCGGAAGCCCTGACCCAACTGTCGGGTACTGTAATTAGGGGTACCCCCAATACTCCTAAGCATAGCTAGAAAACATCTTCAAAATAGACCGTAAAGGCTCGTAAGCACAGCGCAATGTTAAAACCTCATCTGCCAAGGGACGCGATCTCGTCTTGCCCGAGCCCGGCCTCGAGCAAGAACAGTGGTCCCAGACGGATTCACGCCTCGCCCGAGGGCCTCCTCAGGCAGCAGGCGCACCCTCGGCTCGCCCGAGGCTAAGCTCAGGCAAACTTTGTCGCATAGCAACCTCGGCCAAATCGCCTTACCGCTGACCGTATCGCATGCGCATTTAATGCAGGGATCACCTGACACCTTATCCTGACACGCGCGCCTCTGTTGGCAAGGTCGAAATGACCGCGGTCACTTCGCCCCTTTACTGATCGTTCTGACAGGAAAACAACACTGTTTACCCCGTTTCAACTACTGTGCCAACCACCAGGGTAAGACTAACAATAGTGAGTCACGACCTCTCCCGAGTTCAGCCTCGGGCGCAACAGGGAGCTCTGCCTCGCCCGACCCCAGGCCTCGGCCTCAGCCTCGGCCTCGAGAGAAGGTCTCCGCCTCGCCCGACCCCGACCTTGGCCTCAGCCTCGGCCTCGGGAGAAGGTCTCCGCCTCGCCCGACCCCGACTTCGGCCTCGGGAGAAGTCACCGCCTCGCCCCACCTCGGCCTCGAACCGACTACACTACAGGGGACACATCATTACCCTACCTCTAGCTAGCCGCCGCAGGCTACGAAGGAACAAGACCGGTGCCACATCTAGATCACTCCGGCAACAGGTAATGATGGTTCCCTGCATGCGTCCATGACGTCGATTGTTCTCAAGCTCTCTATGAAGGCAAAGAAACGTCAGCATGACCCAGGGCCGCACCGCCAGCTACGCTTCATACAGGGCTCAAGCACTTCTCCGTCGGCCACGTTAGCACATAGCTACACCCCCATATGTACAACTGGACCATCCCCTTATATCTATAAAAGGGGATGCCCAGGGCCTTCTCGAGGAGAGGAGGGAGGCACGGGCGGTAAGAACGATGGAGACGGACTCACTCAAACATCGAACTCCACTCCGCAACACTAGACTTCTCAAGAGACCTGGGACCGGTTCCCTCTCTCACGAAGCTTGTAGCCCCTACTGCAAGCACCCCGGTGCAAGATAATATAAGCCTCATCCCTCCTCTTGTGTTCCATCTTGCATCAACCCATCTGGGCAGGGACACGCGGCACAAAATTCACTAGTCGGTCTGGTTGAGGGTCCCTCGGGTCCGAAACGCCGACAGTTGGCGCGCCAGGTAGGGGCCGCTGCATGTTGACAATACTTTCCCGTTGAGTTCTAGATGGACAATCTTCAGCAGCCTCTTCAGCCCGGGACGATGCTCCGCTTTGGGAGTCTCGAGTTCATGTCCCCCGACGGCAGCTACGACATGGTACTCCTACCCCCCGCAGCACGACAACAACGACGGTCATCGGCTCGCCCAGCGGAGGCGGACTCGACGACGACATCTCCCCGTGGCGGAAGAGGAACACCCGATCAACCCCACCACCCTCCTCGCCGGATGAGACGGAGACGGGGCAACCATGGCCAGGCAGGAGGCAGCACCTCGTCGGCTGTCGGACCAGAGCGAGTCAACGACGCCGACACCTTTGCGGGGGACATGTCGGGTGTTATCCTCGCACCTGGGACAACGACGGGTGTCGCTTCCCAGCAAGGTGCCAACCCCATGCGGACTGATGACGTCGACAACCTTGTGAGGGACTTGTCGGGCATTAGTCTCGCACCTAAGATAATGACACATTCCATCTCTGATGCAACTTCACCGCCGCCCACCAACCAAGAGGTACCATCAGTTTTCCATCCTGTTCGCTTTAGATTCAGCTTCGACCCACCAAGCGACCCCGCTTCGGTAAGTGCTTTCGTAAGGGCATGTCCTGACCTTCCGGGGTACCATATGTGGTCAACTTGGGACCTACTGACGGCCGTCTCAACTTCCGGACCCGCGGGTTCCGAAGAAGAGGACGACCCCGACGTCAGTTGGGATTTCTCCGGACTCCGTGATCCTAGTGCCATGCGAGACTTCATGTCCGCATGTGACCACTGCCTCTCCGGCTGCTCTGACGATGGCCACAGCCTTGACGACGAGGGTCACGACCCAACTCGTGAGTGCTTCCACATCGATCAGTGTCACACCCAGTTTTGAAGGTAAACCGAATGCGAACCATGTACGTGCCGGGATCAGTAATTCACGTACACAGCGATTACATAAATGACTCGTCATAGCACAATGCTTCGAATTACAGTAAAGAGTAAGTAATAATATTACAGACTAGAGCCATTTACATAATATAAATCAAAGTACACTGAATCGAAACGTAGCCAACGTAAAAAACCCACCACAGGCAGCTGACTGGGGGAGGTCGCTAGCCTAATCCTCGAACTCGTCGAAGTCCTGGAACTCCTGGAGATCCGCCTCGACACCGTTCTCCTCCTTCTTTACCTGAGCATAGATTGCACCAAAGGCAACCTAGCGTTTTGTGAAAGCAAGGGTGAGTACACATCAACGTACTCAGCAAATGTCCCGTTTGGCTGAAGTGGGCTAGCTTTATGTGGGGTTAAGTCGAGCAGTTGCTTTTAGTTGGTCAGGTTATTATTACTAGTAGAAGGGCAGGTTTTAGCATTAATCCAAGTTATTAACCCAAAGTACCCTTTCCAAACGGAAAGAATACCACTTACCATTACAATAAGCATAATCATAACCATCCTCATCATCATCTGTAAACAAACCATCTCTGATCAAGTATCTCTAATCAATGGAGCTCCCTTGGCCGCTCATAACCGCGAGCATGGCTGATATATCAGTTTTCATAACACTCTGCAGAGGTTGCGCACTTTACCCACAAGCCGTGATTCCCTCTTGCCTCGGGCCGATCAAACCCTTAAACACTACCAAGGTGAATAGGCAGGGTCTCACTACGTAGCCTTTACAAAGATTCCCTGAGGATGTAGCCGCCCGTTAGGTTTCTTAAATGTACAGCACTCCTCCCCAAGGGACAAACCAACCTTGGCAGAGCGAGCCGCATACACCGAGCCCCATTGACGGCACGACGGCGAAGCGAACTACACCTCAGTTCCTCTAATTATTCAGCTAAGGGCGTCCCATTCCACCCTCATGGTTGCACTGTTTTCCCGGGCGGTCATCCAACGAATAGGTCCTTACGGAGAGGCACTCGAGAAACCGCTCGAGCCCCCTTGAATATCACCAGTCCAACATCATAATCATAATGACAACATCGTATCATAAGTGTTCACATCATGTTCATTGATTAAAGTAAAGCAATAGCATGAAGCTAACCATAGTAACCAAAAAGGTAATCAAGGACAAGGTAAATAGAAAGCTAGTCAATCCTTAGGTTGTTCATAGTATGCGGGACGATGAATTATAAAGTAAATAGGACATAATGGGTCAGAGGACACTTGCCTTCACCAAACAGATGCTCAGGGTCTTCAACCTCGTAGAACTCGGAGAGTTCAATCTCTTGGTCACCGAAACTTAACTGTCGATTCCTCGAAGCTCGAAAATGGATCGCAGACTATTCGCGGCGCGAAGCGAAGACGAACAAGCACAAGCAAACAAACATGTACATATGCATAAGAACATTACACCATGCAAGATAAAATATTATAAAAGCAAGCAAAATAAAATAGAGAGCGCCTCTACGGACGGTCGAGGGGTTAGCGTGTTTACACTGAGAAAGTGTTAATTGGAATATTTAATTCGATATTTCTCAAATATAAATAATATCTACTACTCAGTTTTGGCTAACTTACTGTTTTTAATAGTGAACAACTGAACCAATAATTAATTAACTGACCTGAGCGATTACGTGCGAATGATTTAATCTCGCACGCGGATAATGCGTGAACGGCGCGCAGCTAGGCGCGCAACACACACGAACGGCGTGCACGAACAACGCGCGACCCACACGAATGATGTGTGACGACATGCGATCCTGTGCGAGACTACGCGTGGACGGCGCGCGAAACAACGCGCCCGACAGCGCGCGGCACACAAAAATCACTAACAGTCATTGTGTCCAGACTAAACACTTATAAATTACATCATTACATAATAATGTTACTAATATGGAGTTGATGCTGCTACGGAGTTGACGCGACCCACACGGATGACGTGAACAGCACGGCGATGACGCGCAAACAACCTATGTGCCACACGCGACAACGCGCGAGCTGCGGCGCGTGGCGCGAACACACCAGCTAGGCGACAACGGACTACGAGCATGGGTAGATGACGACAGGTAGACGACGTTCACCTTGGCGACGACTAGAGCGACGTAGACGCTGCTGTGGCAAACGGAGGTGACGAGGAGCACGGGGATGGGACAGGGCGCTCGACGTCGCAGGCAAGCTAGCTGCGCAGGCAGTGCAGGCAGGCTAGCCGCGTGCCAGGACCACGCCGGGGGCGCTGGCCGCGCGCCAAGGCTGCGCCGGGCACCACGCCACGGCCACACCAGGGGATCGGGCTGAGGACGCGCGCCATGGCCGCGAGCGAGCACGGCGAGCCTCGCCAGGGGCACCGTGTGCAGGACGGGCCACGCACGCACTGCGCCGCGCCACGGAGAAGCGAGGGGAGGGCTACGCGAGCCACGCGCCGGCCGAGCTCTGGCCGCGCGCCATGGCCGCTGGACCGAGCCCTAGGCCGCGCTGAGGGCCACGTGCCGGGCAGCCGAGCCGCGGTCACGCCGCACTGCCGAGCCAAGGCCGCGCCGCCGAGCCGAGGCCACGCCGGCGCCAGGCCGCGCCCGCGCCAGGCAGCGCGCCTGCGCCGGAGCCGCAGGATGGCGGGTTCGTCCATGGGAGGGGGAGCAAGAAGCAGGGGGAGGCAGTTTGGGGAAGAGGAACAGGGAGTGGGCGGGCTGGTGGGTGGGCGGCGGCGCTAGGGTTTCGGGGGATGGGCGCGCGTTGGGTGGGCTGCGCGCGCAGGTGGGCCGCGGCTGCGCTTGGGCCGGTCAAACCGCCGAGCGGGCTAAAGGGAAAGGGGCGCGCTGGGCCTTTTTTCTATTTTCTTTCCTTTTTCTCCTTTTTATTTCCAATCGAATTCCCTACTAGATGCATGCTTCACAAATTCACTCATCAAACAAAATGAAAGAATGATCCAACATGATGCGACAACGAAAACACCTCTAGGATTTTATTTTACTATACTTACACATCGATTCAAAATAATTCTTCATTTTTTTAAGAAAAAGAGAAAGGAAAGCGAAGAAATGAGAGAGTAACACTTGAATTTGGTGGATATTAGAAAAGAAATTTTATACCCCCAAATTCAGGGTGTTACAATCAGGAAGATCACGACGGAGACAACCACCTCGGCATGCCAGGAAATGACGGCGCCCTTGCACCTGCGTCTCACGTTGAGATCCCGCGGGAGCTAGCTGTGGCCCAGGTCCCTACGGGGTTAGGGCACACAGCTCGAGCAACTCCGCGAGCTGCAGGCCAAGCTCGACGAAGAAACGGGGCGACTTGTGCAGCTCCGACAAAACCTCGAGCAAGAGTGGGCAGGCCGAGCGCTCGCCGGAGGAGTGCGTCATCGGGCCCGGGACGTCTAGCGCCGTATTATTGATGATGCCAGGGCAAGGCTGCCCCCGGCCTTCAACGGGGCCGGCCAGAACCTAGCTGCAGCGGTGGTGTTACTTCGAACGATGCCGGAGCCATCTACCACCAAGGGGCGGCATATCCAGGGCGAACTCAAGGAACTCCTAGAAAATGCCGCAGCCCGACGAGCCGAGAGCTCTGCCTCCCAAAGGCGAGGATGCCCCTCGGAGCATCACGTAGCGTCCTCCCGACACATGCGAGAGGCCTCGGTCCACACCGAGCTTACAGGAGACGAGACACCTGCAGCTCGGGATCGCCTCGGCGATGATCAACACCACCGCGTCCGTCGAGCCTGCCTCGAGGAAAAGGTGCGCTGAGGCTACCACCCCAGACGCGGGGGACGCTATGACAGTGAGGAGGATCGGAGCCCCTCGCCCGAACCACTAGGTCCGCGGGTCTTCAGCCGAGCCATACGACGGGTGTCGTTCCCGGCCCAGTTTCGAGCCCCAACTACCATTACCAAGTACTCAGGGGAGACGAGGCCGGAGTTGTGGCTCGCGGATTACCGGCTGGCATGCCAGTTGGGAGGGACGGATGACGACAACCTCATCATCCGCAACATCCCCCTTTTCCTCTCCGACGCTGCCTGGGCCTGGCTGGAGCATCTGCCTCCTGCCCAGATCTTCGTCTGGGACGACCTAGTCAAGGCCTTCGCTGGAAATTTCCAAGGTACGTACGTGTGCCGTGGGAACTCATGGGATCTCCGGAGCTGCCGCCAGCAGCCAGGGGAATCCCTGCGAGAGTACATCCGGCGGTTTTCAAAGCAGTGCACCGAGTTGCCTAACATCACCGACTCGGACGTCATCGGAGCATTCCTCGCCAGCACCACTTGCCGGGACCTAGTAAGCAAACTGGGGCGCAAGACACCCACCAAGGCGAGCGAATTGATGGACATAGCCACCAAGTTTGCCTCTGGTTAGGAGGCGGTCAAAGCCATCTTCCGGAAGGACAAGCAGCCTTAGGGAAGGCAGAAGGAAGACGACCCCAAGGCGTCCGTCCAGCGTGGCACGAAGAAGAAGACCAAGAAGAAGGCGCAAGCAAAACGCAACACCCTTGACGCGGATCTCATCGCTGCTACCGAGCACAGGAATCCTCGGAAGCCTCCCGCAGGGGCCAACGTGTTTGACAAGATGCTCAAGGAGTCGTGCCCCTATCACAGGGGTCCTGTCAAGCACACCCTTGAAGAGTGTGACATGCTCCGGCGTTACTTCAATAAGGATGGACCCTCGGCGGAGGGTGTCAAGGACCAAGGCAACAACAAGAAAGGAGGCGATGGGGAAGAAGAGTTCCTAGAGGTCCACAACTGCTTCATGATCTATGGTGGGCAAGTGGCGAATGCCTCGGCTCGACACCGCAAGCAGGAGCGCCGGGAGGTCTGCTCGTTGAAGGTAGCAATGCCAGTCTACCTAGACTGGTCCGACAAGCCCATTACCTTCGACCAAGGCGATCACCCCGACTACGTACCGAGCCCAGGAAGATACCCGCTCGTCGTCGACCCTATCATCGGCAACGTTAGGCTCTCCAAGGTCCTCATGGACGGAGGTAGCAGCCTCAACATCATCTATGCTGAGACCCTAGAGCTCTTGGGGGTTGATCGGTCTGAGATCCGGGCCGGTGCAGCACCTTTTCACGGGATTGCACCCGGAAAGCGTATCCTGCCCCTTGGACAGATTGACTTGTCCGTCTGCTTCGGAACTCCCTCCAACTTCCGAAAGGAAACCCTCACTTTCGAGGTAGTCAGGTTCCGAGGGACCTATCATGCGGTGTTGGGAAGACCATGCTACGCCAAGTTCATGGTCGTCCCCAACTACACTTATCTCAAGCTCAAGATGCCTGGCCCCAAGGGAGTCATCACCGTCGGACCCACGTACCGCCACGCTTACGAGTGCGACGTGGAATGTGTGGAGTACGCCGAAGCCATCGCCAAGTCCGAAGCCCTCATCACCGACCTAGATTGCCTCTCCAAAGAGGTGCCCGACGCGAAGCGGCACACCGACAACTTTGAACCAGCCGTGGCAGTCAAGTCTGTCTCTCTCGACCCCAGCAACGACGCTAGCAAGAAAGTCAGGATTGGCTCCGAGCTCGACCCCAAATAGGAAGCAGTGCTCATCGACTTTCTCCGCGCAAACGCCAAAATTTTTGCGTGGAGTCCCTCGGACATGCCGGGCATACCGAGGGATGTCGCCGAGCACTAACTGGACATCCGAGCCGGTGCCCGACCCGTGAAACAGCACCTGCGCCGTTTTGATGAAGAAAAGCGCAGAGCCATAGGCAAGGAGGTCCACAAGCTAATGGCTGCAGGGTTCATCAAAGAGGTATTCTGTCCAGAATGGTTAGCTAACCCTATACTTGTAAAGAAAAAAGGTGGGAGGTGGAGGATGTGTGTAGACTACACTGGGTTAAATAAAGCATGTCCCAAGGTTCCCTACCCTCTACCTCGCATCGATCAAATTGTGGACTCCACTGCTGGGTGCGAAACCCTGTCTTTCCTCGATGCCTATTCAGGCTATCACCAAATCAAGATGAAAGAATTCGACCAGCTCGCGACTTCTTTTATCACACCTTTTAGCATGTATTGTTATACTACTATGCCATTTGGTTTGAGGAATGCAGGTGCAACATACCAGAGGTGCATGAACCATGTGTTCGGAGAGCACATCGGTAGAACGGTCGAGGCTTATGTCGATGACATCGTTGTCAAAACAAGGAAAGCCTCCGACCTCCTCTCTGACCTTGAGGTGACATTCAGGTGCCTAAAAGCGAAGAGCGTAAAACTCAATCCCGAGAAGTGTGTCTTAGGAGTCCCCCAAGGCATGCTCCTAGGGTTCCTCGTCTCCGAACGAGGCATCGAGGCCAACCCGGAGAAAATCGTGGCCATCACCAACATGGGACCCATCAAAGATTTAAAAGGAGTACAAAGGGTCATGGGATGCCTTGCGGCTCTGAGCCGCTTCATCTCGTGCCTTGGCGAGAAAGGATTGCCCTTGTACTGCCTCTTAAGGAAGGCCGAGCGCTTCACTTGGACTCCCGAGGCCGAAGAAGCCCTCGGAAACTTAAAGGCACTCCTTACTAATGCGCCCATCTTGGTGCCCCCCGTCGTAGGAGAAGCCCTCTTAATTTACGTCGCCGCAACCACTCAGGTGGTCAGCGCTGCGTTCATAGTCAAGAGACGAGAAGAGGGGCATACACTGCTCATCCAGAGGCCAGTCTACTTCATCAGCGAGGGAAACACTTTCATTTGCCCCTCGGAAGGCCATAAAGTCCCAAGTCTTGGCCGACTTCCTGGCTGAATGGACCGACACCCAGTTGCCAACGGCCCCAATCTAGGCCGAACTTTGGACCATGTACTTCGATGGGTCATTGATGAAAACCGGAGCAGGCACATGCTTGTTCTTCATCTCACCCCTCGGAGAACATGTGCGTTATGTAATACGCCTCCACTTTCCGGCGTCAAACAACGTGGCCGAATATGAGGCCTTGGTTAATGGGTTGCGCATCGCCGTCGAGCTAGGGGTTCGGCGCCTCGACGCCCATGGCGACTCGCAGCTCGTTATTGACCAAGTCATGAAGAACTCTCATTGCCGCGATCAAAAAAAGGAGGCCTACTACGACGAAGTTTGGCGCTTGGAAGTAAGTTCTATGAGCTGGAACTCAATCATGTTGCTCGACGGTACAACGAGACTGCGGATGAGCTAGCTAAAATAGCCTCGGGACGAACAACGGTTCCCCCGAATGTCTTCTCCAGAGACATATATCAACCATCCATCAAACTCAATGACGCACCGGAACCCGAGGAAACCTCGGCCCAACCCGAGGTACCCTCGGCCACCGAGGGTGAGGCCCTACGCGTCGAGATAGAGCAGAATGGGGTCACACCAAACCTAAACTAGCAGACCCCGTACCTGGAATATCTCCTCCAAGGAGAGCTTCCCCTCGACAAGGCCGAAGCTCGGCGACTGGCTCGGCGTGCCAAGTCGTTTGTTTTACTGGGTGATGAAAAAGAGTTGTACCACCGCAGCCCCTCAGGCATTCTCCAACGATGCATATCCGTCACCCAAGGACAAGAGCTGTTACAACAAATACACTCGGGGGCTTGCGATCACCATGCAGCACCTTGAGCCCTCGTGGGAAACGCTTTTCGACAAGGTTTCTACTGGCCGACCGCAGTGGCCGACGCCACTAGGATTGTACGCTCCTGCTGAGGGTGTCAATTCTACGCGAGACAAACACACCTGCCTGCTCAGGCTCTACAGACAATACCTATCACTTGGTCGTTTGCTGTGTGGGGTCTGGACATCGTCGGTCCCTTGCAGAAGACACTCGGGGGCTTCACGCACCTGCTGGTCGCCATCGACAAATTCTCCAAGTGGATCGAAGTCCGACCCTTAAACAGCATCAGGTCTGAGCAGGCGGTGGCGTTCTTTACAAATATCATCCACCGCTTCGGGATCTCGAACTCTATCATCACCGACAACAGCACACAGTTCACTGGGAAAAGTTCCTACACTTCTGCGAAGGCCACCACATCCGTGTGGACTGGGCCGCCGTGGCTCACCCAATGACAAATGGGCAGGTGGAGCGCGCCAATGGCATGATTTTGCAGGGCCTAAAACCAAAGATCTACAACGACCTCAACAAGTATGGCAAGCGGTGGAAAAAAGAGCTACCCTCGATGGTTTGGAGTCTAAGGACGACGCCGAGCCGGGCCACGGGTTTCTCGCCGTTTTTTCTAGTCTATGGGGCCGATGCCATCCTACCCACGGACTTAGAATACGGCTCCCCGAGGACAAAGTCATACGACGACCAAAACAACCAGACCCGCCGAGAGGATTCATTGGACCAGCTGGAAGAGGCTCGGGACGTAGCCTTACTACACTCAGCGTGGTATCAGCAGTCTCTGCGACGCTACCACGCCCGAAGGATTCGGCCCCGAGGCTTCCAGGTGGGAGATTTGGTGCTTTGGCTACGACAAGACGCCCGAGGGCGCCACAAGCTTACTCCTCCCTGGGAAGGGCCGCTCATCATCGCCAAAATTTTGAAGCCCGGGACATACAAGCTGGCCAACGACCAAGGCGAGGTCTACAGCAACGCTTGGAACATCGAACAACTATGTCTCTTTTACCCTTAAAGTGTTTCAAGTCATTCATGTATCTCGGTCCCTTTACATGTACAAATAAAAAGTCTAGCTGTCAAGGGAGGATCGGCCTTGCCTCGGCAAAAACCGACCCTCCCTCGGGGGCTAGAAGGGGGGAACCCCCTTTGCGTCAAAATTTTCCTCGGAAAAGTTTTCTACCAAAATGACTTTCGTGCCTTTCGACTATATCGATAGCGGAATCCTAAAAACGACAAGGGAGACCTTGAACGGCAAGGCCGACCGAGCCTAGGGACTCCTACGCCTCCGGGATACGGATACCTCACTCATCATCTTCCGTGAAAGGTAGCTCATGCTCGGATAAGTGATTCTACTACCGAACAAGTCCTAACGCTCGAGTAGAAAACAACTTTCGTGCCTTTTGACTATATCGATAACAGAAACCTAAAAACGAGCGAGAGATACCTTGAACGGCAAGGCCGGCCGAGCCGAGGGACTCCTATGCCTCCGGGATACAGATACCTCACTCATCACCTTCCGTGAAAAGTAACTCGCGCCCGGATAAGTGATTCTGCTACCGAACAAGTCCTTATGCTCGAAACGAGAGGAAAGAAAATGCAACTTTATACTCTAACACTAAAAATGTTTAGGCCTCAGCGGCCGCAAGAAACATACACATACTCAGAATAAACTGTTCCCCATAGACTCAGGTGTCGGCAGGGGAAGGAGCAGCACCCTCGGCGTCGTTCCTACCCACGGCGAAATCTGGCCCGACCTCGGACGGTGACACAGGCGGAAGGATCTCCACCTAAAAAAGGAAGCCAACGTCGCACCTGGGCCCTCGACAGCCGCATCAAGCCTTTGGACCTCCGCTAGGGCGGCTTCCTCTTCGTCGGGTAAGCAGTAGACTTCGCTGACCCACTCCAAATCCACGTCGTAGTGGGAAGCAAGGACGGCGAAGGCCCGCCTAACGCCGTGGTACAGCGCCCCGCGGAGTCTGCTGCGCACGTGGCCGCCCAAGGCCCGCAGGCGACTCTGGGAGGAGCTGCCCGAGGGGACGTTATCGGGGCCAAAGGTCCGGCAGAAGGCCGAGATGGCCTCGGACATGGCCATGCGGTCGTCCTCTTTCTGCTTAGCCGCCTGGGTAAGCGCCTTGCAGTTCTTGACGGACTCGTCGAGAGCCGCCCCAAACCCTGAAGACAACCGGACGATATCCTTCAGACACGAGGAAAAGGATGAAGCTAAAACAAAGTCGCAAAGCAGGTAGAACATACCTTCGGCCCGGGCACGCTACTGTGAGGCCATGGCTTGGGCAGACCGAGCAGACCCGACGGCCACGACCAGGCCCTCCGCAAGGGTCCCAGCCCTAGCGGTCGCCTCGGGGTCTAGAAGGGGGGAACCCCCTCTGCGTCAAAATTTTCCTCGGAAAAGTTTTTCTACCAAAACGACTTTCGTGCCTTTCGACTATATCGATAGCGGAATCCTAAAAATGACAAGAGAGACCTTGAACGGCAAGGCCGACCGAGCCAAGGGACTCCTACACCTCCGGGATACGGATACCTTACTCATCACCTTCCGCGAAAGGTAGCTCACGCTCGGATAAGTGATTCTGCTACCGACGAACAAGTCTTAATGCTCGAAATAAGAGGAAAGAAACATGGCTTTATACTCAAATACCCAAATGTTCAGGCCTCAGCAGCCACATAAAACAAAACACACATACTTGGGATAACTATGCTACATAGACTTAGACGTCGGCAGCACCCTCGGTGGTTTTCCCTGTAACACCCCTGGTGTTACTATAACTAAAACTTGAGCATGGCATCATGAGCATGGGCATTGCATATGTTTGACACACCTAGAGTGCATTCACTAGGCAAAAATTTCAAACAAGTTGTATTGTTTTACTGTTTTACAAATAGGACCCTGGTTTAAGGACTTAACCCTAACTAGCGATTAAAGGGGTAAAACTTAACCAAAGTTGAGACAACCTAAAGGCTTTAGGGTAAAAGTCATAAAGTGACCCCAACAATAAGGTTGAATCACATTTATACCCCTGGGGTATTAGAAACCCTAATCAAAACCCTGGAAAACCCAAAGTCCAAACCCTAGGGACCTATGTGCAAAATTAATGCACAATTGGACTAAAGTGTAAAAACTAGTATGTTTTAAACCATAAAGTCATTTGGTCCACATTTGAGGAGATTTACAAGCAAAACCCTAAGTTTTGGACTAAAGTGCAAAATGGACCTCCTTTGAATTTACACTAAGTCTGAAAAATCAGTGCATGGGCTCAACTTTGGAGCTTTATAACTTGCAACCTATTGGGTTTTTGCCCTAGGTCACCACATCAAAGTTGAAGCCTAATCATAGGAGAACAACTTTGCTAAAGGGAGCAAGCATAGTTGTTATGAAAAATTTGGGGAAAAACCCCATCAAAGTTTGGTTGTCAGGCTGGTTGAACTGAGATTCAGTTTAGCAGTGAGCTGACACCAACTTTTAGCTCAGATTCAAGCATGATCCAGTGCTCAAATGTGTTTATGTCCTATAATGGAGTTGTAGCTGGTTCATGACTCTACAACTTTGGTACAGATCGATAACAAAGTTGCTATGCAAAATAAAAACTTATGGGCTCTGCAAACTCGACTGTCAGGCTGTCTGATGAGCTTTGGCGATGGTACAGTAGCTGTTGAAACTGAAGAAGAATCTCTTCTTCCTCACCGCCGGTAGCTTCTGCCGTCGATCGCCGCTCGCTAAGATTCGTGCTCGACGGTCGCCGGATAAGCTTGCCGCGGTAAAGACCTCGTCACCAGTGAGCTGGCCACCACCCCGACGACTCCACCCCCTGGCTCACCGCCCGCGGTAAAGCGCTCGCCGCCGACCGCCGCCTCCTAGCCTTGCGCCGCGTGGCTTAACACTACTACCGTGTCGCCGTAACCATCGTTAACCCCTCCGTGGCTCACCGGAGGTATCGCCACGCCGTAGGCCACGTAACCGCGCGCCAGTGCATCTTCCCCGTCTCCGGCCGCCACCGCGCTTAACCAAAATTCCCTACCACCGCTTGGAGATCCTATAAATTGACCGCGCCCGTAGTTCCGTATGGTAGTTAAGTATCTCGACATCCAGTATTGCGCCCCGTGGTTCACCGACGAGCTCTAATTCCACACTTTCCCCAATTCCGTCCGCCGCACCGTGAAACCCAGCCCTCCCGTGGCCAGCCGATTCGGGTGAGTCGCCGTTCAATTCGCATGTTGTTTTCGTGCCTCTGCATGCCTGTGATGCTCTCGGTGGCGTCGGTTCGCTCAGTCCGGCCATGGTTGCACGGGAACGTGAGCTCGACGCCCCGGTTCCCGCCCTGAGCGTGGATAAGCAATTCCCAGGAGAGTTCATGCTAGTTTAATGGTTGTTCCTAAGCTGCCTGTGGTCAGTGATGCCTCCCCGGTGGGTAGTCCGGGCAGTCATCGCCGGCCATGGCCGGTACAGACCTCGTCCAGGGTGAACTGCGAGTATGCCGTGACCAGGGGTTATCGCGGGAAAGAAAAGGAAACCCAAGGGCATTTGTGTGATTCGTCAGTGACTCACTACAATAGTGATAGGATCTGTTTCGAATTAGCCTGAAGCGCAAGGCCCTTTTTGCAAAATTGCCTGGGCGCGGCGCGCGCGCGGGCGCGAGCGCGCTGTTCTCCCTGGTGTTGGGCCGCCTGAACCGGAATTCGGCCCACTACTGTTCCTATCTTTCTCCTTTTCTTTTTCAGTGAAGCTTTGGAAAATTGTAGAAAACTGTAGAAAAATCATAAAATTGTGAGACCAATTTTCATAGGTTTGTTATTTTCCATAGAATTTATTAAAAATAGTTTCATGATTTTTAGATCAAATAGGGAATTTTAGGATATTTAAAACAGCCTAAACCAATGGTTCTGGATTTTTAGAAAATAAATAATAAGTCCAAAATTCCCCAAACTTTTTATGTGAGCTTTTCACATTATTTAGAAGCCATGGGTAGAGTTTGGTTTGATTTGAGCCTTGTTCGATCACTAAACCCAAAACCACACCCCCTGTTCCATGAACTCCTTTACCGACTCCGGAAACCCTATGTTCCCGGACCTCTGTGAAGGAAAGTTGTATTCAAGACATAACTAATAAGTTTATGCTACCTTTGCATCCTCCTGAGCATTCCATGACATCCATCTTTATGCATGTATATGGTTATCTTAGAGCACGAGGAGGAAGAAGAAGTTTCCGAAGAAGGGATACCACCCACCTCCGATCCCCAGGCCGACAACTGCTTCTATTTTGATATCTGTGGATCCGAGCCAGATCCATCTGACAACAAAGGCAAGCCCCGGTGCATTTGCCACCTCCCTTGATGTTTTTAAAATCTTTCTCACTTGCTTGCTGCATTAGGTGATAGGAGTTGATTGATTAAACAATTCCTGCATTACCTTCCTTGATCTTGATTACCCTCCTTGAAATCCTGTTTTTACAAAAAGGTTTTATTATGCTTAGTATTGCTTTAGAAAAACAAAAGGATTTGTTTTACAAAAGATGTTTGGCAAAGTGGGAGGGATGTTTTCAAAAATAAAACTTGATGGTGGATCCATCATGGCCATGATGGGTCCAACATCGGAAAAGATGTACCTCTGTCAGGTACCAAGTTTTTGGGTTAAAAAGATTAAGCTGAGACCGGGCGGGTGACTTGCACGAGAAGAGAGTCTCGGTGTAGTGTCTCCGTCTGAGTCGATTAAGGACCGCCTCGATGTAGGCTTGATGATCGAGGACCCTTTAACTGGTCACATGCCTCGTCATGGGTAAGCCTTGCTTCGGGTAGACTAAGGCCGGAATAAGATAACACGAAATGGGAGTGGAGCGGTGGCGAGAGTAGCGTGTACCCTCCGTGGCAAGAGGCTGGACGGTGGTGTATCTGTGCTCTCGGTTTGCGTGAACCTGATCCGGTCTTAAGAACCCCGGTGGCGGGTTGACATATGCAAGGGTTAAGTGCTACATATGTCGTGTGATTGGAGATCCTCAGCTGAGTATAATCGATTCGGATCGCCGTACCTTCGCGGTTATGAAGACTTGGTCACTGCCCTACACGTAGCATTCCACTAAAGATGATGGGTTTTTGGGTTAAGAAATTGGCTAGTGCAGGACCAGTGATTGAACTAGGGTAGAAAGAACTCTAGTGCAGGTAATTCTACCTAACTTGACAAATAAAATTGGATTTTTAAGGATCCACTTTAGTAAGCATTTCTGCAAAACAGAGTCTTTGACTATTGAGAAGCCTTACCTTGACTCCCATATATCCAGCATACCCTTGAGAGTCTTTTCCTTAGTCGGGTAAGACTTGCTGAGTAATTCCATACTCAGGGTTTATCCCTTTGTTGTTTTTAGGTGGGGAAGTAGCAGACTTCTGCTGCTTCTGTGCTAAGGTGGTTCCCAACGAAGAGAAACAGGAATGAAGTGCGGGAGGACTCAGTCCTCCACTTAAGATCTTTTGTTTCTAGTCCTTCGGGAGATGTTGTGTCTCCCTGGTTTGTATAATTAATACTTTTATGCACTCGTTTTTAGACCTGGTCTGTAATAACTTAACTTGAGCTTACTTTGGAAATAAATGTAAGATTATGTAATCGCTTCCGCATTTCTTTATCTCCGATAATCTGTAATGTCTGCAAGACGGGTGAAACGTTCCTGGTAAGGTAAGGAAGATACCGAGCTTGTCAAGTAACTTAGGAACATCTACAGGGTGTCTGATGTCTGTTAGACAAGGACAACTGTAGGTGGGCCTGATTACTTGGGAGGTTCCGTCACAGCTGGTATCGGAGCGTAGCCCTTCTTTGCAGATATTCCAGGGCATCTTCAAAAGATTTTCAAAAGTCTTACCCAAGGATTCTTTTCTCTTCTTACCTAAGTATTCTGAAGAGTTTATCTTAAAGACCAGTTAGGAAGAGTGCAACGTATAGAAGGTTGAATCAACCAAGGTTGATTCTGTATTTATTCATGCATCATGCTAAGAATTATACTAATAACATTTTCCCCTTTAGAAGATGCCGCCACGCACGAGGCTAACGGCACGAAAATCAACGGGACCGAGGGGAGTACCCCGGCACCAACTGGCCCCTCGCCAAGAAAGTAGTAGCAGTGGGAGTAACGATCCCATCGGAGACTTGGAAGCCGAAGTAAATCGACTTCAAGCAGTACTACGGCACAGGACCAATGCGTGGATTGCCGACGGAGACAGAATTAATGATTTAAGAAGAGACCTCCGTCACCTGCGGGATCAGCTAGCTGACCGGGACCTAGCACTTGACTGGGCAGTCCAGTCACACATGTTGGTGTGTGCTAAGGAAGCAAGGGCTCAGGCCCGAAATAGAGAGTTAAGCAAAGCTGTCGACGAACTGCAGGTGTACTGCAATACACTACATGAAGAAGTCCATGTGCTCTACTCGCAACTGCACCCTAGTGAGCCTGCAAACCCTACTGAGGCGGAAGCTGGACCTTCGCACGTCGCGGGACGCGCGTCGGGTGGGGAATTAGACTTGTATGAACCCCCTCCTTCTTTAAGGTTGGTGGACGTCTGGACTCCCACACCCGATGAGGAAGCCGCCAAAAGCGATGGGAAACAGGACTAGTGGTGTAGTAGGAGTAGAGTAGTGTATTGTAGGGAGTAGTGTTATATTAGAGTAATGTATTGTAGGGTGTACGATTGTATAATAGGTTAAGCTTTTGTAAAATGGATAATGTATCCTGTTGTATAATGTCGAGTCTGTACCATTACTTTTTACAGTAATGTAAAACGGAGGGCTTTCTTTGGCACATTATGTTTATTCAAATGTTTTTGCCTCAGATGCCGACCCGTACTCGAGGACAGGATGCAGCTGGAACATCCGGGGGTGGGGATGCTACCCCGAATCCACCTCCCGTTCCACCCACGCTTGCCGAGGCCATCGCTGCCTTGGTAAACGCTACAGCCGATAATACCCGCTTCCTAAGGGAGATGGCGGGTCAGCAGCAGCTTCAACAACAAGCAGGGAGAGGATTCCAACAGGGTCCCCGTGAGACCACTTACCTGGATTTCTCGGAGACTCGTCCGCCTCTCTTTGTCAAAGCAGAAGATCCGCTTGAGGCTGACGAATGGATAAGGGTTATTGAACAGAAATTTGGCCTTCTTCGCTGCTCAGAAACCCAGAAGCCGTTGTTTGCGGCTCAGCAACTTCGAGGCCCTGCCAGCACTTGGTGGGGGAACTTTGTGGCCATCCAGCCGGATAATCACCAGATTACATGGAATGAGTTCAAAGCAGCATTCCGCGAGCATTATATTCCTGAGGGAGTGCTGCACATGAAGCAGGAAGAATTCATGAAATTGAAACAAGGGGGAGATACTGTGAATCAGTACCTCAACAAGTTCAATCACCTGTCCCAGTACGCAATTGATCAGGTGAATACAGATTTGAAAAAGAAGAATTGTTTTATGAGGGGTCTGAACGACAGGATGCAGCGGAAGATGGCTGCATGTATTGATCTTACTTATGGCAAGGCTGTCAGCACAGCCTTATCTGTGGAGGCCAAATATGCAAATACTGGGAAAAGCAAGGGATTTAGTGGTGATCGGCCTACTCAGGGCCCGGTTAAGAGGCAACGGTTCATTCTCCGGTCCTCTAACCAGAATCGTTCCAGTGCACCACCTTTCCCGTTCAAGCAGCCTATAATTATTCGGCCTAACAAAGCCCCTACTGCCTCAAGTCAGCCGGGTGCTCCAGGCACTCGATTCCCTGCACTGCCAAGTTCTTCCACTGGATGCTTTAACTGTGGCAAATCTGGGCACTTCATTAAAGACTGTCCCTATCCTCGGCAAAACCAGGCCAATAATCAGCAAGGATCGGGAACTTCAGCTCCAGGCAAGGGAACTACTTCGGGCAGAAATACCAAAAAGACGGGGCGAGTCTATTTTACACAAGTGGCTACCACACCGGAAGGCGAGCCGGTGATGATGGGTATGTTCCCTGTGGCCCACCACCCTGCACTAATTCTTTTTGATTCCGGTGCTTCACATACCTTTATTAGCAAGACATTTGTGGAGCAACATCATATTCCATGTCATGAATCCAAAGAGGGTTTTAAAATTCATTCACCTGGGGGATATATTTTTACTAAAGAAGTGGCCTATGGAGTGCCAGTAACTATGGCCGAACGGAACTTTCCTGCCAACATGATTGTTCTGAAGGGCCAAGATATAGATGTAATTTTGGGGATGAATTGGTTAACCCAACACAAGGCAGTACTCAACACTGAACTCAGAACCGTCAGGTTGAGTTATAATCAAGAAGAAATTCTCTTATCTCTCCCCAAGACCAATCCAGCCAAAGCTTCTGGTAGAATCTTTGAAGCCATTGTACCGGAGATCAAGAATATTCCGGTAGTTTGTGAGTTTCCAGATGTGTTTCCGGAAGATTTGCCTGGACTACCCCCGAAAAGAGATGTGGAATTTGTAATTGAGCTAAAACCCGGTACGGCTCCTATTTCCTGAAGGTCGTACCGCATGCCCCCAAATGAATTGGCAGAATTGAAGCTTCAATTGCAAGATCTGCTGAATAAAGGATTTATCCGGCCAAGCTCGTCCCCTTGGGGTTGTCCCGCCATCTTTGTGAAGAAGAAGGATCAAACCTTGCGCATGTGCGTGGACTATCGGCCCCTGAATGAGGTCACTATCAAGAATAAGTACCCTCTTCCAAGGATTGACATCCTATTTGATCAACTGACAGGGGCGAGGGTATTTTCCAAAATTGATCTCAGGTCGGGCTATCATCAGATCCGTATTCGGCCCGAGGATATACCGAAGACCGCATTCACTACGCGGTATGGGTTGTTTGAATACCTAGTAATGTCTTTCGGGCTTACCAATGCTCCTGCCCACTTCACCTATTTGATGAACTCGGTGTTTATGCCCGAGTTAGACAAGTTCGTGGTGGTCTTCATTGATGATATATTGATATACTCTAAAAATGAAGAGGAGCACGCTCAGCACCTGCGGATTGTATTGACGCGCCTGAGGGAACATCAGCTATATGCCAAGTTCAGCAAGTGCGCGTTTTGGCTGAAAGAAATTCAATTTTTTGGGCACGTATTATCATCCAAGGGAATTGCGGTAGACCCTAGCAAAGTCAAGGATATTCTGGAGTGGCAACCTCCAACGACTGTTCACCAAGTCCGGAGTTTTCTTGGACTAGCAGGGTACTATCGCAGATTTATACCTGATTTTTCTAAGCTTGTGAAGCCAATCACAAGTTTATTGAAGAATGATACCAAGTTCAATTGGTCTTCTGAATGTAATAAAGCCTTTGCGCAACTGAAGATATTATTGACCACTGCTCCGGTATTGGCTCAACCGGACATCACTAAACCTTTTGATGTATATTGTGATGCGTCAGGCAGTGGACTCGGCTGTGTGCTAATGCAAGAAGGCCGAGTGATTGCATATGCTTCAAGGCAGTTACGCCGGCATGAGGAGCACTATCCAACTCATGATCTGGAGTTAGCTGCGGTGGTTCATGCCCTGAAAATATGGCGTCATTATCTGCTGGGAAATATCTGCCACATATACACCGATCATAAGAGTTTGAAGTATATATTTACCCAGTCAGAGTTGAATATGAGGCAAAGGCGATGGCTTGAGCTTATTAAAGATTATGAACTAGAGATCCATTATCACCCAGGCAAGGCCAATGTGGTGGCAGATGCATTGAGTCGTAAGACTTTCTGCCACTGTCTTATGGTTGAGACCTCCGAAAGTACTTTGTGTCAAGAAATGGAGAAGTTAAACCTGGGAATGATCCAACAAGGGACTCTAAATCAGCTAAAGCTTGAGTCAACCATCTTGCAAAGGATAATTGATGCTCAAAGGGATAATCAGGGTATGAAGCACATCCGAGAGAAGATCAGGGCTGGAACAGCCCAATGTTTTAAGGAAGATAATCAAGGTGTGTTATGGTTCAACAACCGCATAGTAGTGCCGAAGAATGAAGAGCTCCGCCAGCAAATCTTAGATGAGGCGCATCTTAGTCGCTATTCCATTCATCCAGGAAGCACTAAGATGTACCATGATCTGAAACAACATTACTGGTGGACGAAGATGAAGATTGAGATTGCATGCTATGTGGCTAAGTGCGACACTTGCAGACGTGTCAAAGCCATACACCTGAAAACTGCTGGTCCATTGCAATCCTTGCCAATCCCAACATGGAAATGGGAAGACATCAGCATGGACTTCGTTGTGGGATTACCCAGGACCGCACAAGGATATGATTCTATTTGGGTTATCATTGATCGACTCACAAAGATCGCCCACTTCCTTCCGGTCAAAATGAAATATCCTGTCATTACCTATGCGGAGATATACATTGCCCGTATTCTCAGTTTGCATGGTGTTCCAAGGACCATAGTGTCGGATCGTGGACCTCAATTTGTAGCCAAGTTTTGGGAAGCACTTCACCAATCTTTGGGTACTAAGTTACTCCACAGTTCGGCCTACCATCCCCAAACCAGTGGACAGACTGAGAGAGTGAACCAAATACTTGAAGATATGTTGCGGGCATGTGCCCTGGATTTCTCGCAAAAATGGGATGAGTGTTTGCCCTTAGCGGAATTTTCCTACAATAACAGTTACCAGGAAAGCATCAAGATGGCACCTTTTGAAGCTTTGTATGGGCGACGGTGTCGAACTCCGTTAAATTGGTCTGAACCTGGAGAAAGGAATTTCTTTAGGCCTGATATGGTGAAAGAGGTCGAAGAAAAGGTTCAGAAAATCATTCATAATATGAAGGAAGCTCAGACTCGACAAAAGAGTTATGCAGACAAACGGCGAATGCCCTTATTCTTTTTAGAAGGAGACCATGTCTACTTAAAGGTTTCACCAATGAAGGGAGTATCGCGTTTCGGGGTAAAGGGAAAACTTGCACCCAGGTATATTGGTCCATTCCCTATTCTTCAAAGATATGGACCAGTAGCGTATCAACTCCAACTCCCCGAAACATTGTCTGCCGTACATAATGTGTTCCACGTGTCACAATTGAAGAAGTGTCTTCGGGTTCCCGATCGAACCATTGAAGTGACTGATGTTGTCCTGGAACCAGATTTGACATACTCGGAACATCCCATTCGAGTTCTGGATCAAAAGGACAGGGTTACCCGGAGAAAGACTCTCAAGTTTTATAAGATACAGTGGAACCAACATTCGGAAGATGAGGCTACATGGGAAACCCAAGAATTCTTAGATAAGAATTTCCCAGGCTTTCTAGCCTCTTGTAAGTTGTAAAGCTTGTATAGTTGTGTAATAAAGGAGTGAACCCCCACACCACCCCTGCCTTGTACCAAAAATAAGGAAATAAAAACATGACACATTTCCTTTTCCATTCCTCACCCTAGGATTTTAAATCTCGGGACGAGATTCTTTTATGGGGGGAAGGATGTAACACCCCTGGTGTTACTATAACTAAAACTTGAGCATGGCATCATGAGCATGGGCATTGCATATGTTTGACACACCTAGAGTGCATTCACTAGGCAAAAATTTCAAACAAGTTGTATTGTTTTACTGTTTTACAAATAGGACCCTGGTTTAAGGACTTAACCCTAACTAGCGATTAAAGGGGTAAAACTTAACCAAAGTTGAGACAACCTAAAGGCTTTAGGGTAAAAGTCATAAAGTGACCCCAACAATAAGGTTGAATCACATTTATACCCCTGGGGTATTAGAAACCCTAATCAAAACCCTGGAAAACCCAAAGTCCAAACCCTAGGGACCTATGTGCAAAATTAATGCACAATTGGACTAAAGTGTAAAAACTAGTATGTTTTAAACCATAAAGTCATTTGGTCCACATTTGAGGAGATTTACAAGCAAAACCCTAAGTTTTGGACTAAAGTGCAAAATGGACCTCCTTTGAATTTACACTAAGTCTGAAAAATCAGTGCATGGGCTCAACTTTGGAGCTTTATAACTTGCAACCTATTGGGTTTTTGCCCTAGGTCACCACATCAAAGTTGAAGCCTAATCATAGGAGAACAACTTTGCTAAAGGGAGCAAGCATAGTTGTTATGAAAAATTTGGGGAAAAACCCCATCAAAGTTTGGTTGTCAGGCTGGTTGAACTGAGATTCAGTTTAGCAGTGAGCTGACACCAACTTTTAGCTCAGATTCAAGCATGATCCAGTGCTCAAATGTGTTTATGTCCTATAATGGAGTTGTAGCTGGTTCATGACTCTACAACTTTGGTACAGATCGATAACTAAGTTGCTATGCAAAATAAAAACTTATGGGCTCTGCAAACTCGACTGTCAGGCTGTCTGATGAGCTTTGGCGATGGTACAGTAGCTGTTGAAACTGAAGAAGAATCTCTTCTTCCTCACCGCCGGTAGCTTCTGCCGTCGATCGCCGCTCGCTAAGATTCGTGCTCGACGGTCGCTGGATAAGCTTGCCGCGGTAAAGACCTCGTCACCAGTGAGCTGGCCACCACCCCGACGACTCCACCCCCTGGCTCACCGCCCGCGGTAAAGCGCTCGCCGCCGATCGCCGCCTCCTAGCCTTGCGCCGCGTGGCTTAACACTACTACCGTGTCGCCGTAACCATCGTTAACCCCTCCGTGGCTCACCGGAGGTATCGCCACGCCGTAGGCCACGTAACCGCGCGCCAGTGCATCTTCCCCGTCTCCGGCCGCCACCGCGCTTAACCAAAATTCCCTACCACCGCTTGGAGATCCTATAAATTGACCGCGCCCGTAGTTCCGTATGGTAGTTAAGTATCTCGACGTCCAGTATTGCGCCCCGTGGTTCACCGACGAGCTCTAATTCCACACTTTCCCCAATTCCGTCCGCCGCACCGTGAAACCCAGCCCTCCCGTGGCCAGCCGATTCGGGTGAGTCGCCGTTCAATTCGCATGTTGTTTTCGTGCCTCTGCATGCCTGTGATGCTCTCGGTGGCGTCGGTTCGCTCAGTCCGGCCATGGTTGCACGGGAACGTGAGCTCGACGCCCCGGTTCCCGCCCTGAGCGTGGATAAGCAATTCCCAGGAGAGTTCATGCTAGTTTAATGGTTGTTCCTAAGCTGCCTGTGGTCAGTGATGCCTCCCCGGTGGGTAGTCCGGGCAGTCATCGCCGGCCATGGCCGGTACAGACCTCGTCCAGGGTGAACTGCGAGTATGCCGTGACCAGGGGTTATCGCGGGAAAGAAAAGGAAACCCAAGGGCATTTGTGTGATTCGTCAGTGACTCACTACAATAGTGATAGGATCTGTTTCGAATTAGCCTGAAGCGCAAGGCCCTTTTTGCAAAATTGCCTGGGCGCGGCGCGCGCGCGCGGGCGCGAGCGCGCTGTTCTCCCTGGTGTTGGGCCGCCTGAACCGGAATTCGGCCCACTACTGTTCCTATCTTTCTCCTTTTCTTTTTCAGTGAAGCTTTGGAAAATTGTAGAAAACTGTAGAAAAATCATAAAATTGTGAGACCAATTTTCATAGGTTTGTTATTTTCCATAGAATTTATTAAAAATAGTTTCATGATTTTTAGATCAAATAGGGAATTTTAGGATATTTAAAACAGCCTAAACCAATGGTTCTGGATTTTTAGAAAATAAATAATAAGTCCAAAATTCCCCAAACTTTTTATGTGAGCTTTTCACATTATTTAGAAGCCATGGGTAGAGTTTGGTTTGATTTGAGCCTTGTTCGATCACTAAACCCAAAACCACACCCCCTGTTCCATGAACTCCTTTACCGACTCCGGAAACCCTATGTTCCCGGACCTCTGTGAAGGAAAGTTGTATTCAAGACATAACTAATAAGTTTATGCTACCTTTGCATCCTCCTGAGCATTCCATGACATCCATCTTTATGCATGTATATGGTTATCTTAGAGCACGAGGAGGAAGAAGAAGTTTCCGAAGAAGGGATACCACCCACCTCCGATCCCCAGGCCGACAACTGCTTCTATTTTGATATCTGTGGATCCGAGCCAGATCCATCTGACAACAAAGGCAAGCCCCGGTGCATTTGCCACCTCCCTTGATGTTTTTAAAATCTTTCTCACTTGCTTGCTGCATTAGGTGATAGGAGTTGATTGATTAAACAATTCCTGCATTACCTTCCTTGATCTTGATTACCCTCCTTGAAATCCTGTTTTTACAAAAAGGTTTTATTATGCTTAGTATTGCTTTAGAAAAACAAAAGGATTTTTTTTACAAAAGATGTTTGGCAAAGTGGGAGGGATGTTTTCAAAAATAAAACTTGATGGTGGATCCATCATGGCCATGATGGGTCCAACATCGGAAAAGATGTACCTCTGTCAGGTACCAAGTTTTTGGGTTAAAAAGATTAAGCTGAGACCGGGCGGGTGACTTGCACGAGAAGAGAGTCTCGGTGTAGTGTCTCCGTCTGAGTCGATTAAGGACCGCCTCGATGTAGGCTTGATGATCGAGGACCCTTTAACTGGTCACATGCCTCGTCATGGGTAAGCCTTGCTTCGGGTAGACTAAGGCCGGAATAAGATAACACGAAATGGGAGTGGAGCGGTGGCGAGAGTAGCGTGTACCCTCCGTGGCAAGAGGCTGGACGGTGGTGTATCTGTGCTCTCGGTTTGCGTGAACCTGATCCGGTCTTAAGAACCCCGGTGGCGGGTTGACATATGCAAGGGTTAAGTGCTACATATGTCGTGTGATTGGAGATCCTCAGCTGAGTATAATCGATTCGGATCGCCGTACCTTCGCGGTTATGAAGACTTGGTCACTGCCCTACACGTAGCATTCCACTAAAGATGATGGGTTTTTGGGTTAAGAAATTGGCTAGTGCAGGACCAGTGATTGAACTAGGGTAGAAAGAACTCTAGTGCAGGTAATTCTACCTAACTTGACAAATAAAATTGGATTTTTAAGGATCCACTTTAGTAAGCATTTCTGCAAAACAGAGTCTTTGACTATTGAGAAGCCTTACCTTGACTCCCATATATCCAGCATACCCTTGAGAGTCTTTTCCTTAGTCGGGTAAGACTTGCTGAGTAATTCCATACTCAGGGTTTATCCCTTTGTTGTTTTTAGGTGGGGAAGTAGCAGACTTCTGCTGCTTCTGTGCTAAGGTGGTTCCCAACGAAGAGAAACAGGAATGAAGTGCGGGAGGACTCAGTCCTCCACTTAAGATCTTTTGTTTCTAGTCCTTCGGGAGATGTTGTGTCTCCCTGGTTTGTATAATTAATACTTTTATGCACTCGTTTTTAGACCTGGTCTGTAATAACTTAACTTGAGCTTACTTTGGAAATAAATGTAAGATTATGTAATCGCTTCCGCATTTCTTTATCTCCGATAATCTGTAATGTCTGCAAGACGGGTGAAACGTTCCTGGTAAGGTAAGGAAGATACCGAGCTTGTCAAGTAACTTAGGAACATCTACAGGGTGTCTGATGTCTGTTAGACAAGGACAACTGTAGGTGGGCCTGATTACTTGGGAGGTTCCGTCACATTCCCGACCTACGGCAGATGTCCAGCTCCATTCCCGCAGGAATGAACTACCTCCACACCGGAAGGGCTGCAAGATAACAAACTCCAAGCGGCTCACCGGCGACCACTGCACCAGCAGCGACAACGACCTCCGCCTCGGGTGGCTAGATAGCAGCAGCGAATGCCCCAGGGCAAACACTACTGTGAAAAGGCCCTCGCCCCTGTCCCCACACGGGGGGCGAGAACAAGCCATTAAAGCCAAAGAGCCGGAGGTTCGGGTCCAGGTGGCACTGACGGTCTCGTCGGCAGAGGCAACCACCTCTGCGGTGGGAAGCCTCACCTATGGCGGCCACCACCTCAGCACCAACAACAGCGGCCACCTGCGCACCAACGCCGCACCGGCGAATGGCGGCCGCCCCAGCACGCACAAGGAGGTCCTCGCTCCCGTCCTCACTACGGGAGTGAGGACAAGACCATCCAGGGACGCGGACACCGCCCCTGCGGCGTATGACGTCTTGTACGACCCCCTGGTGTGGCCGGCGGCGCGGGACGGGCCGTGGACGTGGCCGACCTACGCACGGCGCCACCGTCACCTGTGTGGTGGACGGATAGCCACACCCCGACCAGGCAGCAGGTGGCAGTTCACCTCCTCCGCAACCGAGTGCTGGAGGAAGAAGCGGGTGGCCAGCCCATGCGGAAGGCAGGACCCCAACTCGGCTTGCCCTTGCCCCTAGCACGGATGATGAACATCCTTGAAGCTGAGGGCAGGAGGGAGGCCACAGCCTGGCTCGCTCTTCTCCGCCACAAGGCTGATGGTCATCATCCTGGATGACCACTGGCTGGGAACTGCAGCCGGGCTGCATGATGAAAATCTTTGAAGCCGAGCGATGACTAACGAGCGCCAACCCCCACGAGGTCGTGCTCCTCCAACAGCAGCAAGAAGAAGGCAACACCGGTGCACCCCATCTGGAGGCCCGGAAGATGGAAAGACGCGATGAATGCGGGAAGAGCAAAGGCATGGCTACTGCCCGGGAGGTCGATCCCTTTTTAAAGGCAGATCTCCCCACTCGCGCCCCAAGGCATCACGGGCAAAGTCTCCCCCCACGTGCTCCAGGGTTCCCGCCCTACGACACGGGGGCTAAGTCCCACATGTCATACAAACTGACCCAAAACACAAAGATGGCGAACCGCCGCACACGAAGCACACAACCACCCCGCGGTTAAGCGCTCTCTCATCCTCGCCGAAACCAGCGGTCGAAAAGGCGGGCTGCCACGCGAGAAGCATGCAACCGCACCACGGTTGTGCACCCTTTCGGCTTCGTTGCAACTGGCGGTCCAGCATGGAGGCTCAGGCCCACATGTCATGTAACCGGCGCACCGGTTACCGCGTGCAAAGAAATCGCACAGCCACTTGCGCCAATGCCGCGTCTTCTCGGGACTACAGAACCAGTGCAGCGACTCGAGGCAGCCCCACGCATGACCCAACAGTGCCAATTAAGTGCGAAGGTCACAGGTACCACCTACAGGCTCGCATCCTCCCCTGATGTGGCAGGGGAGCCCTCTCCTACGGCATAAAGACGACACACCCATGTTCCATTCCTCGAACGACTCACGCACGCGCAACAGATACCCTGTGAGTCACCCGTCCCGTCGCATTAACTCCCTGGCAGGACACACGTCTCCTCTGGTAGGCGGGCGGGCGCTGTTTCGCCTCCGTCATGATGACTGCCTCAAAAAAGGTGCGCCACACTGTTTCGAAATATCTCCTTTCTTCCTTTCCTCTCTCTTTCTCTCTCTCCACAGGGATCGGGAAAAGGGACAATTTGAAGGAGTCCTTCGCAGCGAAGGAAACGGGCCCTGAGCCCTTCTACTGATCAGGGGTTCGAAGGTTGTGCCCCGCGGGGTTCGGCGACCGCCCCAGAGCACTCGGGCTCCGAGCCCTTTACTGATCAGGGGTTCGAAGGCTGGCCCCACGAAGGGATTCGACAGCCGCCCCAGAACATGCAGAGTCAGGGATGACCTTGGGTACGTCCGTTACATGACCAAGGCTCGGGCTACGCTCCCGAGGTACCCTAGGACATTTCCGAGACCAGTGGGAATGATTTTGTAATGGAATCCCACCAGAGGGAGGCACCGAGCCCTCAGACCCTATCAAATGGGCCCGGGTCCAGCAAATCACCTGCAGGTACTTTTGGAGCGCGCCTTTGGGCCACTAGCCGACCCTTATCGAACGGGGCTCGGGTATCCACTCGGATTACCCATTAGCAACTCACTGGAAACACTGTGTTCGGTGCCCATCAAGGGTAACACGGCGCGTTCCCCCCTCCTCCTTGTGGAAAGGCGACGAAGGGGCGTACAATAAAAAGCCGAGATGGTCCTCGATCGTCCTCTCGCTCCGTGTAGAGGCTCGAAGGCTGCTCTCGCACCAAGCTACGGCCAAATTGTTGACCACGTCAACCAACCAGCTTGAAAACTCGGAGCCTGACCATGCACCCGGTCTATGGCCAGGCCGCATGAGGGAACAACAAGGCCGAACGAGGAATCACAAGAAAAATTAAGACCTCAAAGGAGTCAAACCACTCCTCCGAGGCCTCGGGGGCTACACCCGACGGGTGCGCTCGCGCGCACCCATCGGAACAAAATATGACCGAGAAAGGCTAGTCCCCTTGCAAAAAATCCGGCAGAACCTCCAAGCGAGTGCCTACACTCCCTTTGAGGCTCGGGGGATACGGTCGGGTACCGTAATTAGGGGTACCCCTAATACTCCTAAGCATATCTAGAAAACATCTTCAAAACAGACCGTAAAGGCTGGTAAGCACAGCACAAAGTCAAAGCCTCATCTGCCAAGGGACGCGATCTCGTCTCGCCCGAGCCTGGCCTCGGGCAAGAACAGTGGTACCGGACGGATTCACACCTCGCCCGAGGGCCTCCTCAGGCAGCAGGCGCACCCCCGGCTCGCCCGAGGCTAAGCTCGGGCAAACTTTGTCGCATAGCAACCTCGGCCAAATCGCCTTACCGCCGACCGTATCGCATGCGCATTTAATACAGGGATCACCTGACACCTTATCCTGACACGCGCGCCTCAGTTGGCAAGGTCGAAATGACCGCGGTCACTTTGCCCCTTTACTGATCGTTCTGATAGGAAAACAACACTGTTTACCCCATTTCAACTACTGTGCCAACCACCAGGGTAAGACTAACAACAGTGAGTCATGGCCTCTCCCGAGTTCAGCCTCGGGCGCAACAGGGAGCTCCACCTCGCCCGACCCTAGGCCTCGGCCTCAGCCTCGGCCTTGGGAGAAGGTCTCCGCCTTGCCCGACCCCGACCTCGGCCTCAGCCTTGGCCTCAGGAGAAGGTCTCCGCCTCGCCCGACCCCGACCTTAGCCTCAGCCTTGGCCTCAAGAGAAGTCACCGCCTCGCCCGACCTCGGCCTCGGACTGACTACGCCACAGGGGACACATCATTACCCTACCTCTAGCTAGCCGCCTCACGCTATGAAGGAACAAAACCGGTGTCACATCTAGATTACTCCGGCAACAGGTAATGATGGTTCCCTGCATGCGTCCATGACATCGATTGTTCTCAAGCTCTCTACAAAGGCAAAGAAACGTCAGCAGGACCCAGGGCCGCACCGCCAGCTACGCTTCATACAGGGCTCAAGCACTTCTCCGCCGGCCACGTTAGCACATAGCTACACCCCCATATGTACAGCTGGACCATCCCCTTGTATCTATAAAAGGGGATGCCCAGGGCCTTCTCGAGGAGAGGAGGGAGGCATGGGCGGTAAGAACGATGGAGACGGACTCACTCAAACATCAAACTCCACTCCGCAACACTAGACTTCTCAAGAGACCTAGGACCGGTTCCCTCTCTCACAAAGCTTGTAGCCCCTACTGCAAGCACCCCGGTGCAAGGTAATATAAGTCTCATCCCTCCTCTTGAGTTCCATCTTGCATCAACCCATCTGGGCAGGGACACGCGACACAAAATTCACTAGTCGGTCCGGTTGAGGGTCCCCCGGGTCCGAAACACCGACACCAATTGTCGGCGTTTCGACCCTGGGGGTCCCTGGACCGACGAGTAAATTGTCGCCGCCGTGCCCCAGCCCAGATGGGTCGGCGCGAGGCGGAACGCGAAGGGGGGAAAAGCAGCCGGAGAGAGACAGGCGTGGGAGGTGGAACCCGCGGCCTTCGTGTTAGCCCCGCGCCTAGGTCGGGTGCGCTTGCAGTAGGGGGTTACAAGCGTCCACGCGGGAGGGAGCGAGCGGCCTTGCACGAGCGCCGTCCCGTCCTTCCCCGCGCGGCCAACCCTCTGTAAGAGGGCCCTGGACCTCCCTTTTATAGGCGTAAGGAGAGGGTCTAGGTGTACAATGGGGGGTGTAGCAGTGTGCTAACGTGTCTAGCGGAGGAGAGCTAGCGCCCTAAGTACATGCCATCGTGGCAGCCGGAGAGGTTTTGGCACCCAGTTCGTGTGATGTCGTGGCCGTCAGAGGAGCGCTGGAGCCTAGCGGAAGGACAGCTGTCGGGGCTATTGAGTCCTTGCTGACGTCCTCTTGCTTCCGTAAGGGGGCTGAGAGCCGCCGTCGTCATAGGGCATGCGGGGCGCCATCATTACTCGTATAGTGGAGCGAGCCAGATGGGACGCCGGTCTTGTTCCCCGTAGCTTGAGTCAGCTCGGGGTAGGGTAATGATGGCGCCTCCTGTCGACGTGGTCGGTCCGTGCCCTAGGTTGGGCGAAGTGGAGGCTCCTCTGAGGTCGAGGTCGAGTCTATCTTCCAAGGTCGAGGTCGAGTCCGAGCCCCTGGGTCGGACAAGGCGGAGCCCATCGGCTGAGGCCAGGGCTGAGTCCGAGCCCTAGGGTCGGGCGAAGCGGAGTTCGTCGTCCTTCGGGGCTGAGCCCGAGCCCAAGCCCTGGGGTCGGGCGAAGCGGAGTTCGTCGTCTTCCGGGGCTGAGCCCGAGTCCGAGCCCTGGGGTCGGGCGGAGCGGAGTTCGTCGTCTTCCGGGGCTGAGCCCGAGTCCGAGCCCTGGGGTCGGGCGAAGCGGAGTTCGTCGTCTTCCGGGGCTGAGCCCGAGTCCGAGCCCTGGGGTCGGGCGGAGCGGAGTTCGCGTCTTCCGGGGCTGAGCCCGAGTCCGAGCCCTGGGGTCGGGCGAAGCGGAGTTCGTCGTCTTCCGAGGCTGAGCCCGAGTCCGAGCCCTAGGGTCGGGCGAAGCGGAGTTCGTCGTCTTCCGGGGCTGAGCCTGAGTCCGAGCCCTGGGGTCGGGCGAGGTGGAGTTTCCTATGACGCCTGAGGCCGGACTTGGCTGCTGTCAGCCTCACTCTGTCGAGTGGCTTAGTAGTCGGAGCGGCGCAGGCGGCGCTGTCCTCTTGTCAGACCGGTCAGTGGAGCGGCGAAGTGACTGCGGTCACTTCGGCTCTGTCGACTGGAGGGCATGCGTCAGGATAAAGGTGTCGGGCCACCTTTGCATTAAATGCCCCTGCGATTTGGTCGGTTGGCGTGGCGATTTGGTCAAGGTTGCTTCTTGGTGAAGACTGGGCCTCGGGCGAGCCGAAGGTGTGTCTGTTGCTGGAGGGGGTCCTCGGGCAAGACATAGATCCTCCGGGGTCGGCTGCCCTTGCCCGAGGCTGGGCTCGGGCGAGGCGTGATCGCGTCCCTCGAATGGACCGATCCTTGACTTAATCGCACCCATCAGGCCTTTGCAGCTTTGTGCTGATGGGGGTTACTGTCACACCCGGTTTCAGAAGGCAAACCGAATGCGAACTATGTACGTGCCAGGATCAGAACTCACGTACACAGCGATTACATAAATGAACATCATCGCACAATGCTCGAATAATAACATAAAAGAGTAAAAACTTATTACATCACAGAGTCATAGACATCCACATAGTCATCGACTTAACAGTTAGATCAAAGTGCTAAGCGAAACGCAGTAAAGATAAGGCCTTCACAGGCAGCTGACTGGGGGTTGCCGCCAACCCACACCTAGAATTCATCGTAGTCTTGAAACTCCTGGAAGTCTCCTTCCACGGCTTCACCTTCTCCTGAGCAGTGGTTACAATGCGGACAACCTGGTGTTTTGTGGTAAAGCAAGGATGAGTACACATCAACGTACTCAGCAAATGTCCCGTTTGGCTGAAGTGGACTAGCTTTATATGGGGTTAGGCTCAAGCAGTTGCTTTTAGTTGGTCAGGTATTTATCATTAGTAGAAGCCAGATTTTATCATTAACCAGCCCATGAACCCTTTCCTCATCGAGGAACAACATCATCATATTCGAACCAAAATCATAACATAATCCTTGTATCTCGAACCATTTGTATCTCTAATCAAAGAGGATCCCAAGGTTGCTCTTAACCGTGAGCACGGCTGATATATCAGTTTCACTACCCTCTGCAGAGGTCGCACACTTTACCCATGAGTCATGATGCCCTTTCTGCCCGGGGAGAGCTAATCCCCATTGACCACTACCTAGGTGGTCCGGCAGGGTATCACTACGTAGCTTTTACAAAGATTCCCTAGAGATCATAGCTGCCCGTTAGGTTTCTCCAGTTTGATAAACACAGTACCCCTCCCCGCAGGAGAGTGACTAACAAAAGCAAAACGAAAGAACCTCGGCACTCAGCCTCGGCAGAGCAAGCACTGTGCCTGGACCCCATTGACGGCACGACGGCGAAGCAACTACACCTCTAGTTCCTCTAATTAATTAGCTAAGGGCACCCCATTTCACCCTCATGGTTGCACTGTTATCCCGGGTGGTCTCTCAACGAACTGGTCCTTACGGAGAGGTACTCAGGAAACAGCCTGAGCCCCCTAGAGTATCACAAGATCATCAACATAACCAGGATAACAGTATCATAAATATTCACATCATGTTCATTGATTAAGTTAAGGCAGTAGCAGAATGCTAACCATAATAGCCCATAAGGTCATCAAGGATAAAGTAAAGTGTAAAGCTAGTCAATCCTTAGGTTTCAAGTAAGTAATGCGGGACAGTGTATTATAAAGTAAATGGGACATAATGGGACTGAGGACACTTGCCTTCACCAAACTGCTGATCAGGGACTTCCTCTGCAACTGCCTCGGGAAACACAGACTGCTCGTTGTCTACGTAAAGCAATCATTCACACTATGCACTTGGGAAAATAACAAACAAAAACAATAATCCAAACATATGCAGCAGAGAGTGGTCACAAGCTCATAACAGAAAAGGGATAGGCACTTTGGTGTTCCCTAGGTCTGGGGTAGAGGACTATACAAAATGAGTCATTATCCACTACTCAGGTTTAAGTCAGGGGTGGAATTAAATAATTATCTGGTTTAAGTTCCTAAACTTAAGGGTTTGAGTCCATAAACTTAAGTGCTCCAACTTTTATTAAAGTCTACTACCTTTCATTTATCCCAAAATAGAGTTCCAATAACCTTAATCCTATCCTAAAGATTAACCATTAGTTGGAACATGGAAACAGCAGGAAAACAGTGCATAATCAGATAGATAATAATTTTATGAACATTTTGCAATTTGAAGCACCTAATTTGGAGTTCATATGGCAAAGTTATGAATTTTACAAGTTTAGGGGTTAAAAATATGCCCTAGGGACCTATTTTGAATTAAGTAAAAGGGCTGAGGACTTAACTGCGAGAAACCAGGGACGGCGGGCGCAAAGTCCAGAAAACCGAGGGGTCTTTTAAGAAAAGGCGCGGGCGAAGGGGTATCGGGCGCTTACAGCCGTTAGATCTCAGATCAACGGCTGGGATTAGATCCTGCGGCGGGCGCGCGGGCGCGCGGCGGCTCGGGGTGGCTGACAGGCGGGGCCGGGCGGGCAGAGCGCGCGCGGGCGGCTGGCAGGTGGGACCGGGCGGGCAGAGCGCGCGGGCGGACCGACAGGCGGGGCCGGGCGGACAGCGCGAGCGCGCGGGCGAGCTGACAAGCGGGGTCGGGTGGCAGAGAGGCGGGGCTAATTAAATCAGGGCCGCCCGATCTCGGGTGAACGGCGGGGATTGGGTGGCCAGGCTGAGCCTCTCCTACGGCTAGCTGGGGCGGCGGCGCTCGCGCCAGTGGCGGAGGGGCTCGCCGGAGACGAGGGGAGCGGGGGCCTGGCGGGCTCCCGGGGCGACCTGAGTGGCCGGAGAGGCTGGGGAGGGCACGGGGAACTCTCTGGTGGGGTTTGGGCCGGGGCAGGGGCACCGGAGGGGGGCGATTCACGGCGGGGCGGCTCGGCGGCGGGGTTTCTCTACTCCGGCGAGCAATCACATGCAACAGAGAGCAAGACAAAGGGCAATAGGGGCGGGGGAGGTTCCTTACCTCACGGCGAAACCCAGGGACCTCTCGGCAGCGACGGAGACGCGACGGTGGCCCGAGGCGACGGCGGCGGCTGCACGGCGGACGACGGGTGAGCGCGGGCAGAGAGAATTAGGGAGGGGAAGAGGGAATTGGGGCGCGTTCCGGGTTGCGGACGCCAGAGCGGAGCTCACCGGGGCTACGGGCGCGGCGGAGCTCCACCGGCGACGAGGAACCGAGCTCGGGACGGCGGGGGATCGCGGCAATGGCGCTCGGGCGTGCGCGCAGCGAGGGAGAGGGCGAGAGAGAGGGCCGGTTGGTGCGCAAATGAGGGAGGGGGCGAGGGCGAGTGGGACTCGGGGCTCAAGTGGCCGAGGGCGAGGTGGGGCGAGCTCCCCACGCGCGACGTGGGCGCGGAGACCGCGGGCGCGCGCGACTCGGCGGCGGTTACGCGAGGAAGACGGGGCTGACACCCCGGGCCCGCGAGCAGAGAGAGAGCGAGGGAGCGAGCGCGCACGGGGAAAGCGGGCGCCGACAGGTGGGGCTGGCCGAGCAGAGAGAGAGAGTGCGGGCGCACGGGAGGCCGCTGCGCCGACAGGCGGGGCCCGCTGCGCAGAGAGAGAGAAGGAGGGAGGCGCGCGCGCGGGAGAGATGGGCCGGCTGGGCCGAAAGGCCGGGGGGGGGCGGCTGGGTTGGGCTGTTTTACCTTTTTCTTTTATTCTGAATTGTTTCTCCCTTTTCTTTTATTTATTCTATTTGATTCAAATTCAAATAAGCCCCAAATTCAAATTAGACCTTTTGAGAATTATGCACCAAACAAAAGTGAAATCTAGGGTTCAACATGATGCAACAATTCATACTCCACTAGGGTTTAACATAATAGACTATAATTACAAGTAAAACAAGCACTTAGCTCCTATAGAATTGAGAGAGAAAAGAAAGAGAAAGGATGAGAAAAGGAAGTAACACCTGAATTTGTGAATATGAGCAAAGAAATTTTATACCCCCAAATTCAGGGTGTTACAAACCTATCCCCCTTAAAAGAATCTCGCCCCCGAGATTCAAGGTTGGTCAGCAAAGAGTTCAGGGTATTTGGCCTTCAGGTCATCTTCTCGTTCCCAGGTTGCTTCTTCCTCCGAATGGTGACCCCATCTGACTTTGCACATTCTGATGGTACTCCTCCGGGTGACTCTGTCTGCAAACTCCAGAATCTGCGTTGGCTTCTCTATGTATGTCAGATCCTCCTGGACTTCCAAACCCTCCACTGGCAACTGTTCTTCTGGTACTCGTAGACACTTCTTCAGTTGCGACACGTGGAACACATTGTGTACTGCCGACAAACTTTCTGGTAGGTCGAGTTGATAAGCCACTTCTCCACGCTTTGCTTGAATCTGATATGGTCCAACGTACCGGGGTGCTAACTTGCCTTTAACTCCGAACCTTCTGACTCCCCTGATAGGTGACACCTTCAGATAGACGTAATCTCCCACTTCGAAACTCAGTTCTCTTCTCCTTCGGTCCGCATAGCTTCGCTGCCTTGATTGTGCTATCTTCAGATTCTCCCGAACCATTTTGATATTCTCTTCGGCTTCACGCAAGATGTCGGGGCCAAACACCTGTCTCTCACCAGGCTGGTCCCAATGCAGTGGAGTCCTACAACTCCGTCCATAGAGTGCCTGAAACGGCGACATCTTCAAGCTGGCTTGGTAACTATTGTTGTAGGAGAATTCTGCATAAGGTAACCTTTTATCCCATCCTGACTTGTCTTGCAACGCACAGGCTCTCAGCATATCCTCTAGGATCTGATTAGTTCTTTCAGTCTGACCGTCTGTCTGCGGATGATAAGCCGAGCTGAAGTTCAAATGGGTGCCCAAAGCTTCTTGTAGCTGCTGCCAAAAATGAGAGGTGAACTGCGTTCCTCGATCTGACACTATCTTCTTCGGCACACCATGAAGGCAAACTATCCGTGACATGTATAACTCAGCTAATGTTGCTCCGGTATATGTGGTCTTCACAGGTATGAAATGGGCCACCTTTGTCAATCGGTCCACAACCACCCAGATGGAATCATAACCGGCCCGGGTACGAGGTAGGCCAACTATAAAATCCATCCCGATCTCATCCCACTTCCACTGAGGAATCCGCAATGGCTGCAACAATCCGGCGGGCCTTTGATGCTCTGCTTTGGTTCTCTGACAGCTATCACAGATGGCAACATATTCTGCGATCTCTCTTTTCATGCCATACCACCAAAACCTCCTCTTTAAATCCTGATACATCTTTTCACTTCCCGGGTGTATGGAGTAGGCTGTCTCATGAGCTTCCTTTAGGATCAGCTCCCGAATAGGTTTGAGGTCGGGGACACACAATCGATCCTTGAACCATATTACCCCCTCTTCATCCTCTCGAAAGTCTTTGCCTCTTCCTTCTAAGATTAGCTGCCGGATTTTGTTGATGCTTTCATCATCCTTCTGTCCTTCTTTGATCTCCCGCTCTAGGGTGGGCTCTAATTCCACTGTTACTCCTTGCGTGCTGTTCAGGAAACCGAGACTCAGTCTGTCGAACTCCTTGGCTAACTCATATGGCATTGGGTACATGGCCAACATATTGACTTGACTCTTCCTGCTCAAAGCATCTGCAACCACGTTGGCCTTGCCTGGATGGTAATGTATCTCCAACTCATAGTCTTTGATCAATTCCAACCATCTTCGCTGCCTCATGTTTAACTCTGACTGGGTAAATATGTACTTCAGACTTTTATGATCTGTATAAATGTCACACTTCTGCCCATACAGGTAATGTCTCCAGGTCTTCAAAGCATGAACTACTGCTGCCAACTCCAGGTCATGTGTGGGGTAATTTTTCTCATGGATCTTCAGCTGTCGAGATGAATATGCTACAACTCTTCCTTCTTGCATTAGCACGCATCCCAATCCGGTGTAAGAAGCATCACAATACACTGAGAATGGCTTGTGAACATCAGGCAGGACTAACACCGGAGCTGTGGTCAATCTATTTTTCAGTTCTTCAAATGCTTCCTGACACTTTTGGGTCCACTTGAACTCAACTTTCTTCGCTAGTAACGCTGTCATTGGTCTTGCAATCTTTGAGAAGCCTTCGATGAAACGCCGGTAATACCCAGCCATTCCAATGAAGCTCTTGATCCCACGAACATCCTTTGGTGCTTTCCAGTTCAGGATATCTGCCACTTTCTTTGGATCCACTGCCAACCCATCTTGATTTATGATGTGACCCAGAAACAAGACTTCATGAATCCAGAACTCGCATTTGCTTAGCTTGGCATACAGCTGTTGCTCTCGTAGCCTTTGCAATACCATCTTCAAATGCTCCACATGCTCTTCCTCACTTTTGGAATATATGAGAATGTCATCGATAAACACTACCACAAACTTGTCCAGATAATCCATGAACACACTGTTCATCAGGTACATAAAGAAAGCTGGCGCATTTGTCAAACCAAAGGACATAACTGTGAATTCATATAACCCATACTTGGTGATGAATGCTGTCTTCGGTATGTCCGAGGGTCGGATTCTGAGTTGATGGTAGCCTGACCTCAGATCTATCTTCGAGAATACGCTGGCACCTCTGAGCTGGTCGAACAAATCTTCTATCCTTGGCAGGGGGTACTTGTTCTTGACAGTGACTTCATTCAAGGCTCTGTAGTCTATGCACATCCTTTTGGTACCATCTTTCTTCTCTACAAACAACACCGGAGCGGCCCAAGGCGAGGTACTTGGTCTGATGTAACCCTTCTCTAACATCTCATCTATCTGCTTCTTGAGTTCCACCAATTCTGGTCCAGACACTCGGTAGGCCCTTTTGGAAATGGGGGCGGTACCAGGGATAAGCTCTATGGCAAACTCAACCTTTCTCTCGGGTGGCATGCCCGTTAGCTCCTCGGGAAATACGTCCGGAAAGTCCGACACTACCTTGATAGTCTCGAGCGGGTTGGGTTCCTTACTATCAACTGAGATCTGGTGACAGACACCCTCCGCTGATTTAGGCATCCTTAGCTCGGCCACTACCTCCTCTCCCGACGGGGACTTTAATGTTACGGTCCTCTTGTCACAGCTAATATTCGCTTCATACTTCATTAACCAATTCATCCCTAGAATAACATCTATCCCAGGGGTGTCTATTAATATTAAGTCACTGGGGAACCCTATCCCCCTTATTTCCACCCTTATATTTGAGCATATTTTATCTGTTTGCACCTTGCCACCAACTGAATTAATCCTCATGGGCGGCATCATTGCCTCTACTGGGATGTTATGCAATTCTACCCAGGTTGCAGTGACAAATGAATGAGTTGCACCAGTATCAAATAGCACTTTCGTGGGATGAGATTCGACTGAAAACATACCTACTGCCACATCTGGTGCATCCTGGATCGCTTCGGCCTCCAAGTGGTTCACCTTTCCACGGTTGTACGCTTGGTTACGATTGCCTGCTACCGGCTGCAGTACACCTTGCCTTGTTGGAGCATTGGGGTTGGTCTGCTGCTGCGCCGCCTTCTTTGGGCATTGCATCGCCCAGTGGCCTTGTTCTCCACAGTGGAAACATCCTCTGCCTCCTCCTTGTGCTGGGGCTGCCTGGTTGCTCTGGTTTGCTGCTGAGGCAGGAAGGCGAGGTACCTGGTTGTTCTGCTTCTGATACTGATTACCTCCCTGCTGGCTGTTCTGACGATACTGCTGCTGCTGCTGCTGATACTGCCTCTGAAACTGCTGCTGATGCGGACGCTGGTTCTGATTCTGATATCCTTGTGGGTGACCAGGCCTGCCTTGCTGAGATGAACTGCCTGAGAAACGTGGACGGCTGATGCCTCCGGTCTGGGGTCCACTCATCTTGCGCTTCCGATCTTCCATATCCTTACGCTTCTTCTCAGTCATAATTGCCCTATCGATCAGGTGCTGGAAGGTGGGGAAGGTGTGATTCATCAGCTGGTAATGCAGGGGATCCACCAAACCCCTCATGAACCTGTACTGCCTTTTAGCATCAGTGTTGACATCCTCAGGTGCATAACGAGATAGCTGCAGAAACTTGTCTCTGTATTCACTAACAGACAGGGGTCCCTGCTTCAGAGCCAGAAACTCCTCCTTCTTCACGATCATCAGTCCCTCCGGCACATGGTACCTGCGGAAACTCTCGCTGAATTCTTCCCAGGTGATGGCTTCGGGGTCAGCATGGGTGGCGAGGTAGGACTCCCACCAGGACTGGGCTGCTCCCCTTAGCTGACGGGGGCCATACAGAACCTTCTCCCTGTCGTCACATTGAGCGGTGCGCAGTTCTCTCTCCACTGCGCGCAGCCAGTCTTCTGCATCCATGGGGTCGGCAGAATGGGCGAAGGTAGGAGGGTGCCCTCTCATGAACTCACCACGCTTATCTCGTGGCATCTGGGGCATCTGCACTTGCAATTGGGGTTGAGGTTGCTGTTGAGCCTGCTGCATGGCCGCCAGAGTCTGCCCAATGGCCTGCACTGCCTGAGTCTGCATCAAGAACATCTGCTCCACTGTCATCGGGGGTGGTGGGGGAGGCTGCCTCTGGTGCTCCTCCTGCTGGTCATGCTGCTCTTGCTGAGCACGCCTGTTGCATCGGCGCCTGTTGTCAGACATCTGTGGAAGACATTCATACATCAGCATTGATCTTACAACCCTCCAGCATAAGAAAAGGGAATTCGGAATTCTTCATGACACTGAGTGAACAAAAAGCTTCACTGATCCTCATTATGATTCAACACAGCTTCTCAGATAAGAAGGAAAGTAGAAGTAAATGGCTTCCCAACTAAATAACTGACTTCATTAATATTACTAGCTAAGCCAAACTGCAGGGGAAACCCACAGGTTGGCAACAGTCATTACAAAGACCCAAATCCAGCACAAGTTCATCATAACAAGCATGCAAGCAACTGATAAGCAAACTAAACTGAATGGAAGCAACTGATAAGCAAACTAAACTGACTACCTAAGACTGAGACATCTGACTTAAGAATTATTACAAACTTCGACGCTAACGATCTAAGGATCCAAATCTATCCTGGTCTTACAGACAGGGGAACCATAAGTGTGGTGACCACGTGGCGGCGAGCGGTATGGGTGCTGAGTCCCAACAGGAGCGGGAGAACCACCCTCCTGGTGATGGCGCTCTGCCAGCTCAGCACGCAACTCCGCAATCTCCGTTCGAGCCCTGCTCAGCTCGTCCAGAGAGTGGTCCAGCTCAGTGTTAAGCACTGCGACTAGGTTGACTGTGCTGCTCAACCTAGGGTTAGCCTCACCAACAGGTGAGACAACCACACTCTCTGTGCTGCCAGTAGGGCGGCGGGGGTAGTACCGAAGGTTAAGACCGTCGGCCACCCCACCGAACAAAGAACAGTACTGAGAGAGTGCACGCCGTGCTGCATCCTGCATAGCCGCCTCTGCAGTGTCCCTCTCGGAGATGGAATAGTGCTCCGAAACGGCCTCCGCACCCCGGAGGTCATCCTCCGGACGGCGAACTAGGCAGGTAGCCTCCCAGCGGTCCGGGTACCTCCCGCGACTGTGCTGGTAAACCACACAACGATACTCGATCGACCAGGTGTGCCGGTCGAAAGCCTGGCGCAGCAAGGTGTCGAGTGCGTCGTGGAAGTGACAACCGCGAGCGGCGTCACGGGTGATGGGTCGGGCGACCCATCCTTCCGCCTCCTGCGGCTCAGAAGACTCCGAGCTGTGGTCTGAGTCGTCGTCGTCGGGATCTCCTCCAGGTCCTCCTCCAACAGCCGGAGCGTCCCGCGGTGGTGCAAGGGGCGCCTCCAGCTGGGCAACAGAGGAACGGGGCCTCACGGACTCCACCTCATGCTGGGATGAGGAGGAAGAGCCCTGCTGCTCTCCGTGCTGGCGTCGGCGTTCCTGCTCCTCACACAGGCGGTGGTGCAGCCTCTCCAGGTGACTCGACTGACCGGTCACAGTGCGGTGCAGAGGACGCTCCGCAAGTCGAGACGGCAGGAAAGGAATCACCGACTTACGTGCAGTGTGTCTAAGACGAGCCATCTACAAAAGACACCGTAAGCATAAGAGTAAGAGCAGAACTAATATGACAAGTGAGTAAACCATAGACAGAATAAGATAAAAATTTTAACAAGGCATAATATAGTATATATATATGTAGTAAAACATAGGGTTGGTCGAGGTGACCGACTTTTGAAGTAACATCAGAGGTCAAGGTGAGAGGGAAGGTCAATAGTCCTTAATACGACCAGTGCTACTCTAGGTCAGCGGTCCTACAGTCAGCACGGCTTTGATACCACTTATGTCACACCCGGTTTCAGAAGGCAAACCGAATGCGAACTATGTACGTGCCAGGATCAGAACTCACGTACACAGCGATTACATAAATGAACATCATCGCACAATGCTCGAATAATAACATAAAAGAGTAAAAACTTATTACATCACAGAGTCATAGACATCCACATAGTCATCGACTTAACAGTTAGATCAAAGTGCTAAGCGAAACGCAGTAAAGATAAGGCCTTCACAGGCAGCTGACTGGGGGTTGCCGCCAACCCACACCTAGAATTCATCGTAGTCTTGAAACTCCTGGAAGTCTCCTTCCACGGCTTCACCTTCTCCTGAGCAGTGGTTACAATGCGGACAACCTGGTGTTTTGTGGTAAAGCAAGGATGAGTACACATCAACGTACTCAGCAAATGTCCCGTTTGGCTGAAGTGGACTAGCTTTATATGGGGTTAGGCTCAAGCAGTTGCTTTTAGTTGGTCAGGTATTTATCATTAGTAGAAGCCAGATTTTATCATTAACCAGCCCATGAACCCTTTCCTCATCGAGGAACAACATCATCATATTCGAACCAAAATCATAACATAATCCTTGTATCTCGAACCATTTGTATCTCTAATCAAAGAGGATCCCAAGGTTGCTCTTAACCGTGAGCACGGCTGATATATCAGTTTCACTACCCTCTGCAGAGGTCGCACACTTTACCCATGAGTCATGATGCCCTTTCTGCCCGGGGAGAGCTAATCCCCATTGACCACTACCTAGGTGGTCCGGCAGGGTATCACTACGTAGCTTTTACAAAGATTCCCTAGAGATCATAGCTGCCCGTTAGGTTTCTCCAGTTTGATAAACACAGTACCCCTCCCCGCAGGAGAGTGACTAACAAAAGCAAAACGAAAGAACCTCGGCACTCAGCCTCGGCAGAGCAAGCACTGTGCCTGGACCCCATTGACGGCACGACGGCGAAGCAACTACACCTCTAGTTCCTCTAATTAATTAGCTAAGGGCACCCCATTTCACCCTCATGGTTGCACTGTTATCCCGGGTGGTCTCTCAACGAACTGGTCCTTACGGAGAGGTACTCAGGAAACAGCCTGAGCCCCCTAGAGTATCACAAGATCATCAACATAACCAGGATAACAGTATCATAAATATTCACATCATGTTCATTGATTAAGTTAAGGCAGTAGCAGAATGCTAACCATAATAGCCCATAAGGTCATCAAGGATAAAGTAAAGTGTAAAGCTAGTCAATCCTTAGGTTTCAAGTAAGTAATGCGGGACAGTGTATTATAAAGTAAATGGGACATAATGGGACTGAGGACACTTGCCTTCACCAAACTGCTGATCAGGGACTTCCTCTGCAACTGCCTCGGGAAACACAGACTGCTCGTTGTCTACGTAAAGCAATCATTCACACTATGCACTTGGGAAAATAACAAACAAAAACAATAATCCAAACATATGCAGCAGAGAGTGGTCACAAGCTCATAACAGAAAAGGGATAGGCACTTTGGTGTTCCCTAGGTCTGGGGTAGAGGACTATACAAAATGAGTCATTATCCACTACTCAGGTTTAAGTCAGGGGTGGAATTAAATAATTATCTGGTTTAAGTTCCTAAACTTAAGGGTTTGAGTCCATAAACTTAAGTGCTCCAACTTTTATTAAAGTCTACTACCTTTCATTTATCCCAAAATAGAGTTCCAATAACCTTAATCCTATCCTAAAGATTAACCATTAGTTGGAACATGGAAACAGCAGGAAAACAGTGCATAATCAGATAGATAATAATTTTATGAACATTTTGCAATTTGAAGCACCTAATTTGGAGTTCATATGGCAAAGTTATGAATTTTACAAGTTTAGGGGTTAAAAATATGCCCTAGGGACCTATTTTGAATTAAGTAAAAGGGCTGAGGACTTAACTGCGAGAAACCAGGGACGGCGGGCGCAAAATCCAGAAAACCGAGGGGTCTTTTAAGAAAAGGCGCGGGCGAAGGGGTATCGGGCGCTTACAGCCGTTAGATCTCAGATCAACGGCTGGGATTAGATCCTGCGGCGGGCGCGCGGGCGCGCGGCGGCTCGGGGTGGCTGACAGGCGGGGCCGGGCGGGCAGAGCGCGCGCGGGCGGCTGGCAGGTGGGACCGGGCGGGCAGAGCGCGCGGGCGGACCGACAGGCGGGGCCGGGCGGACAGCGCGAGCGCGCGGGCGAGCTGACAAGCGGGGTCGGGTGGCAGAGAGGCGGGGCTAATTAAATCAGGGCCGCCCGATCTCGGGTGAACGGCGGGGATTGGGTGGCCAGGCTGAGCCTCTCCTACGGCTAGCTGGGGCGGCGGCGCTCGCGCCAGTGGCGGAGGGGCTCGCCGGAGACGAGGGGAGCGGGGGCCTGGCGGGCTCCCGGGGCGACCTGAGTGGCCGGAGAGGCTGGGGAGGGCACGGGGAACTCTCTGGTGGGGTTTGGGCCGGGGCAGGGGCACCGGAGGGGGGCGATTCACGGCGGGGCGGCTCGGCGGCGGGGTTTCTCTACTCCGGCGAGCAATCACATGCAACAGAGAGCAAGACAAAGGGCAATAGGGGCGGGGGAGGTTCCTTACCTCACGGCGAAACCCAGGGACCTCTCGGCAGCGACGGAGACGCGACGGTGGCCCGAGGCGACGGCGGCGGCTGCACGGCGGACGACGGGTGAGCGCGGGCAGAGAGAATTAGGGAGGGGAAGAGGGAATTGGGGCGCGTTCCGGGTTGCGGACGCCAGAGCGGAGCTCACCGGGGCTACGGGCGCGGCGGAGCTCCACCGGCGACGAGGAACCGAGCTCGGGACGGCGGGGGATCGCGGCAATGGCGCTCGGGCGTGCGCGCAGCGAGGGAGAGGGCGAGAGAGAGGGCCGGTTGGTGCGCAAATGAGGGAGGGGGCGAGGGCGAGTGGGACTCGGGGCTCAAGTGGCCGAGGGCGAGGTGGGGCGAGCTCCCCACGCGCGACGTGGGCGCGGAGACCGCGGGCGCGCGCGACTCGGCGGCGGTTACGCGAGGAAGACGGGGCTGACACCCCGGGCCCGCGAGCAGAGAGAGAGCGAGGGAGCGAGCGCGCACGGGGAAAGCGGGCGCCGACAGGTGGGGCTGGCCGAGCAGAGAGAGAGAGTGCGGGCGCACGGGAGGCCGCTGCGCCGACAGGCGGGGCCCGCTGCGCAGAGAGAGAGAAGGAGGGAGGCGCGCGCGCGGGAGAGATGGGCCGGCTGGGCCGAAAGGCCGGGAGGGGGCGGCTGGGTTGGGCTGTTTTACCTTTTTCTTTTATTCTGAATTGTTTCTCCCTTTTCTTTTATTTATTCTATTTGATTCAAATTCAAATAAGCCCCAAATTCAAATTAGACCTTTTGAGAATTATGCACCAAACAAAAGTGAAATCTAGGGTTCAACATGATGCAACAATTCATACTCCACTAGGGTTTAACATAATAGACTATAATTACAAGTAAAACAAGCACTTAGCTCCTATAGAATTGAGAGAGAAAAGAAAGAGAAAGGATGAGAAAAGGAAGTAACACCTGAATTTGTGAATATGAGCAAAGAAATTTTATACCCCCAAATTCAGGGTGTTACAGTTACCAGTTGAGATTTAGGAGTCTTGAGGGTACCCCTAATTATGGTCCCCGACAGTAGCCCCCGAGCCTCGAAGGGAGTGTTAATACTCGCTTGGAGGCTTTTGCCGCACTTTTTTGCAAGGGGACCAGCCTTTTTTGGTTGCATTTTGTTCCGGTGGGTGCGCGCGAGCGCACCCGCCGGGTGTAGCCCTCGAGGCCTCGGAGGAGTAGTTTGACTCCTTCGAGGTCTTAGTGCGTTTCGCAACACTTCGGCTGGTCTGGTTGTTCCCTCATGCGAGCTGGCCGTAGCCCGGGTGCACCGTCGGGTCCCAAGTTCTCGGGCTGGTATGTTGACGCTGTCAACGGTTTGGCCAGAGCTGGGTTTGCAAGAGCAGCCCCCGAGCCTCTGCACAGGGCGAGAGGACGGTCAAGGACAGACTCGACTTTTTTACATACGCCCCTGCGTTGCCTTTCCGCAAGGAGGAGGGGGGGAAGCGCCATGTTGCCCTCGGAGGGCGCCGAACATGGTGTCTCCGGTGAGCTGCTGGCGGGTAATCCGAGTGGACGCCCGTGCCCCATTTGTTAGGGGTCGGCTAGAGGCCCAGAGGCACGCTCCAAAAGTACATGCGGGTGATCTGCCGGACCCGGTCCCCTTTTGACGGGGTCTGAGGGCTCGATGCCTCCCTCTGATGGGATTCTGTTACAAGATCGTTCCCGCTGGTCTCGGAAATGTCCTAGGGTACCTCGGGAGCGTAGCCCGAGCCTTGGTTATGTATCGAACGTACCCAGGGTCATCCCTCGCTCTGTGTCTGAGGCGGCTGTGAACCCTTCGAGGGCCAGCCTACGAACCCCTGATCAGTAGTGGGCGCGGAGCCCGAGTGGCCTGAGGCGGCCGTTGAACCCTTCCGAGGGGCCGGCCATCGAACCTCTGACCAGTAGTGGGTGCAGAACCCAAGCGCTCTGAGGCGGCCGTTGAACCCCTCCGAGGGGCCAGCCTTTGAACCTCTGGTCAGTAGGGAGGCTCGGGGCCTGTTTCCTTCGCGGAGAAGGATCCTTTTCGAGGTATCCCCCTTTCCCGGTCCCTGTTGTAAGAGAGAGAAAGAGGAAAAGAAAAAGGATACGAAATCGAATGACGTGGCGTACCTTTTTCGACGCGGTCATTATGGCGAAGGCGAAGCGTCGCTTGCTTCTCTTGCCTGAGGCGCCGCCTGTCCCGCCGCGGAGTTAATGCGACGGGGCGAGTGGTTCGCGAGGCGGCCGTTACGCGTGTGCGAGCCGTTCGAGGAACGGATCACGGGCACGCTGTCTTCATGCCGTGAGAGAGGGTTCTCTCGCTGCCCCTGGATGGGACGTAAGCTTGGCTGACGACGTGACCGCTGCTCCTGTCCGCCTGCCACCGCCATTACTGCCGGCCTATTTGTGGCCGCATTGACCGTCGCGCCTGGCTGGCACTGCTGGGTCACACGCAGGGTTGCCTCGAGTCGCAGTACTGGTTCCGCAGTCGAGGAGGTGTGGTAGTGGTGCGAGCGACGGTGCAGTTGCTCGCACGTAGCAACCGGCGCGCCGGTTGCATGATGTGTGGGCCTAAACATGTATGTATCTTCGGCATGGAGCCGTGTTTTTCCTTCATTTCGAGCACCAAGACTTGCCTGTCGACTATCTGAACCGCTTCACCAAGCGTGAGTCGCCTCGTGCGAAGGTGACGAGTGAGGTATCCGTATCCCGGAGGCGTAGGAGTCCCTCGGCTCGGTCGGCCTTGCTGTCCGAGGCTTCCCTTGCTTAGTTAAAGGAACCCCTCGGCTGCCCTTCGATGAGCCGAAGCCGGAGGTAGCGGTGTCAGCACGGGCAGAGGCAGAGTTGGCTCGAAAAGAAGATTTGGTTGGCCAGAGCCTGGCCTAGTCGTCCACTGGCGGGACCGACGCCGGAGTTGAGCTGCCGAGGCCACAAGCCGGGCTGATGTCTTCGGGGGACAGCTGGCCAAGGCCTCGGGGTGGCCGGCCGAGCCGTCTGCTCGAGCCGGATTCCTGGAGAAGACCCTGGCGGCGATGGCCCGGGTGTGGTGCTGATGTCGTCCTTCAGAGTGGGGATCCTCCGACCGCGTCGCCATCCGAGGCTAGGTCAGACCCCGCCGAAGGTGTAGCTGACGCCGAGGGTGCTGCTGCCCCCTTCAACTGTCGACGTCCGAGCCTGCAGGATCGGGTTGTCTTGTAGCGTGTGTATGTTTTCTGCGGCCGCCGAGGCCCAAACACACTGTCGTCGTGTTGTAAAGCTGCGTCCCTTTTCCTCTTGTTTCGAGTATCCGGACTTATTTGTCGGTAACAGAATTGTTTGTGCGGGCGAGAGTTGCTTTTCACGGAAGGTGATGAGTGAGGTATCCGTATCCCGGAGGCATAGGAATCCCTCGGCTCGGTCGGCCTTGCCGCTTACGCGCACTCTTACTCGTCCATAGGGTTCTATCACCGATACAGTCGAGAAGGCCCGAAAAAATCGTTCCGGCAGAGGAGCTTTCGAGCGTGAAGACTTGTTCGGTCCGCGGAATCACTTATCCGAGCACGAGTTACTTATCGCAGAAGGTGATGAGTGAGGTATCCGTATCCCGGAGGCGTAGGAGTCCCTCGGCTCGGTAGGCCTTGGCTGCTTACGTGTACTCCGTCGTTTTCAGGATCCACTTTTGAAGTAGTCGAAAAGCACGAAAGGCATTCTGGCAGAAAAGATTTTTTCTTTTTTCGAGGAAAATTTCGACGCAGAGGGGGTTCCCCCCTTCTAGCCCCCGAGGGAGGGTCGGGCTTTGCCGAGGCAAGGCTGACCCTTCCTTGACGACCAGACTTTGTGTGTGAACGGGGTGTACGAATAACTTGGAAGCATCTTAAGGGTAGAAGCGACGTAGCTGTTGGATGTTCCAAGCGTTACTGTAGACCTCGCCTTGACTGTTGGCCAGCTTGTATGTTCCGGGCTTTAGAATTTTGGCGACGACGAACGGCCCTTCCCAGGGAGGCGTGAGTTTGTGCCGCCCTCGAGCGTCTTGTCGCAGCCGAAGCACCAGGTCGCCCACCTGGAGGTCTCGGGACCGAACCCCTCGGGCGTGGTAGCGTCGCAAGGACTGCTGGTACCACGCCGAGTGTAGTAAGGCCATGTCCCAAGCCTCTTCCAGCTGGTCCAGTGAGTCTTCTCGATTAGCTTGATTGCTTTGGTCGGCGTAGGCCCTCGTCCTCGGGGAACCGTATTCTAAGTCTGTGGGCAAGATGGCCTCGGCCCCATAGACTAGAAAGAACGGTGTGAAGCCCGTGGCTCGGCTCGGCGTTGTCCTCAGACTCCAGACCACTAAGGGGAGCTCCTTCATCCATCGCTTGCCAAACTTGTTGAGGTCGTTGTAGATCCGCGGCTTGAGTCCTTGCAGAATCATGCTGTTGGCACGTTCTACCTGCCCATTTGTCATGGGGTGGGCCACGGCGGCCCAGTCCACCTAGATGTGGTGATCATCGCAGAAGTCCAGGAACTTTCTGCCGGTGAACTGGGTGCCGTTGTCGGTGATGATGGAGTTCGGGACCCCAAAGCGATGGATGATGTTGGTGAAGAACGCCACCGCCTGTTCGGACCTGATGCTGTTTAGGGGTCGGACCTCGATCCACTTGGAGAATTTGTCGATGGCGACCAGCAGGTGCGTGTAGCCCCCGGGTGCCTTCTGCAAGGGGCCGACTAGGTCCAGACCCCACACAGCAAACGGCTAGGTGATGGGTATGGTCTGCAGAGCCTGAGCGGGCAGGTGGGTCTGCCTTGCGTAGAACTGACACCCTTCGCAGGTGCGGACAATTCTAGTGGCGTCGGCCACCGCCGTCGGCCAGTAGAAACCTTGTCGGAAGGCGTTTCCAACAAGGGTTCGAGGTGCTGCGTGATGGCCGCAAGCCCCCGAGTGTATTTCTTGTAGGAGCTCCTGACCTTCGACGATAGAAATGCATCGCTGGAGGATGCCCGAGGGGCTGCGGTGGTAGAGCCCCTTCTCGTCTCCCAGCAAGACGAACGACTTGGCACGCCACGCCACCGCTGAGCCTCGGCTTGGTCGAGGGGTAGCTCTCCTCGGTGGAGATATTGCAGGTACAGGGTCTGCCAGTTTTGATTAGGCGTGACCCCGCTCCGCTCCTCCTCGATGCGCAGTGCCTCACCCTCGGGGGCCGAGGGTACCTCGGGCCGAGTCGAGGGTACCTTGGACCGTGCCGAGGGTACCTCGGACTGAGCCGAGGGTACCTCGGACTGAGCCAAGGGTGCCTCGGGCTGGGCCGAGGCCTTCTCGGGCTCGGGCGTGTCGTCGGTCTTGGCGGAGGGTTGATGCAGGTCTCGGGAGAATACGTCCGACCGTTGTTCGCCCTGAGGCTATTTTAGCCAGCTCGTCCGCAGTCTCGTTGTAGCGTCGGGCGATGTGGTTGAGCTCGAGCCCGTAGAACTTGTCTTCCAGGCGCCGAACCTCATCGCAGTAGGCTTCCATCTTTGGGTCGCGGCAGTGGGAGTTCTTCATGACTTGGTCGATGACGAGCTGCGAGTCACCGCGAGCGTCGAGGCATCGGACCCCTAGCTCGATGGCGATTCGCAACCCGTTTACCAGAGCCTCGTACTCAGCCACGTTGTTGGACGCCGAGAAGTGGAGGCGTAGCACGTAGCGTAGGTGCTTCCCGAGGGGCGAGATGAAGAGCAGGCCCGCGCTGGCCCCCGTCTTCATCAGCGACCCGTCGAAAAACATGGTCCAGAGCTCCGGTTGGATCGGAGCTGTTGGGAGCTAGGTGTCGACCCATTCAGCCACGAAGTCCGCCAAGACCTGGGACTTGATGGCCTTCCGAGGGGCGAACGAGATCGTCTCGCCCATGATCTCCACCGCCCACTTTGCAATTCTACCCGAGGCCTCTCGGGACTGGATGATCTCCCCCAGGGGGAAGGATGACACCACAGTTACCGGATGAGACTCGAAGTAGTGTCGCAGCTTCCGCCGCGTCAGGATCACCGCGTACAGCAGCTTCTGAATTTGTGGGTAGCGGATCTTGGTCTCGGACAGTACCTAACTGATGAAGTAGACTGGCCTCTAGACGGGCAATGCATGCCCCTCTTCTTGTCTCTCAACCACAATTGCGGCGCTAACCACCTGAGTGGTAGCGGCGACGTAGATCAAGAGGGCTTCTCCGGCAGCGGGGGGCACCAAGATGGGCACGTTCGTGAGGAGCGCCTTCAGGTTCCCGAGGGCTTCCTCGGCCTTGGGGGTCCAAGCGAAGCACTCGGCCTTTCTTAAGAGGCGGTACAGAGGCAGGCCTCTTTCGCCGAGGCGCGAGATGAAACGGCTCAGAGCCGCGAGGCATCCCATGACCCTCCGTACGCCTTTCAAGTCCTTGATGGGCCCCATGCTGGTGATGGCTGCGATCTTCTCCGGGTTGGCCTCGATGCCCCGCTCGGAGACGATGACCCCAAGAGCATGCCTCGGGGAACCCTGAAGACACACTTTTCGGGATTGAGCTTCACGCCTTTCGCCTTAAGACATCGGAATGTCACTTCAAGGTCAGAAAGGAGGTCAGAGGCTTTCCTCGTCTTGACTACGATGTCATCGACGTAGGCCTCGACCGGTCGGCTGATGTGTTAGCCGAACACATGGTTCATGCATCGCTGGTACGTTGCACCCGCATTCCTCAAACCAAATGGCATGGTAACATAGCAGTACATGCCGAAGGGCGTGATGAAAGAAGTCGCGAGCTGGTCGGATTCTTTCATCCTGATCTGGTCATACCCTGAGTAGGCATCGAGGAAAGACAGGGTTTCGCACCTAGCAGTGGAATCCACGATTTGATCGATGCGAGGCAGAGGGTAGGGAACTTTCGGACATGCTTTGTTTAGACCAGTGTAGTCTACACACATCCGCCATTTCCCCCTTTATTTCTCACAAGCACAGGGTTGGCAAGCCATTCGGGATGGAATACCTCTTTGATGAACCCTGCCGCCATTAGCTTGTGGATCTCCTCGCCTATGGCCCTGCGCTTTTCTTCGTCGAATCGGCGCAGAGGCTGCTTCACGGGTCGGGCTCTAGCTCGGATATCCAGCGAGTGCTCGGCGACTTCCCTCGGTATGCCGGGCATGTCCGAGGGACTCCACACGAAAACGTCGGCGTTTGCGCGGAGAAAGTCGACAAGCACTGCTTCCTATTTGGGGTCGAGCTCGGAGCCGATCCGGATCTGCTTAGAGGCGTCGTTGCAGGGGTCGAGAGGGACGGACTTAACCGTCTCCGCTGGCTCGAAGTTGCCGGTGTGGCGCTTCACGTCTGGCGCCTCCCTAGAGAGGCTCTCCAGGTCGGCGATGAGGGCCTCGGACTCGGCGAGCGCCTCGGCGTACTCCACGCACTCCACGTCACATTCGTACGTGTGTCGGTACGTGGGCCCGACGGTGATGACCCCGTTGGGGCCCGACATCTTGAGCTTGAGGTAGGTGTAGATGGGGACGGCCATGAACTTGGCGTAGCATGGCCTCCCCAGCACTGCGTGGTAGGTTCCTCGAAACCCGACCACTTCGAACGTGAGGGTCTCCCTTCGAAAGTTGGAGGGCATCCCAAAGCAGACGGGTAGATCGAGTTGTCCGAGGGGTTGGACGCGCTTCCCGGGGATGATCCCGTGGAAAGGCACAGCGCCCGTCCGGACCGAGGACGGATCGATCCGCAGGAGCCCGAGGGTCTCGGCGTAGATGATGTTGAGGCTGCTGCCTCCGTCCATGAGGACCTTGGTGAGCCTGATGTTGCCGATGATGGGGTCGACAACGAGCGGGTATTTCCCCAGGCTCGGCACATGGTCGGGATGATCGGTCTGGTCGAAGGTGATGGGCTTGTCGGACCAGCCTAGGTAGACTGGTGCTGCCACCTTTACCGAGTAGACCTCCCGACGCTCTTGCTTGCGGTGCCGAGCCGAGGCGTTTGCCACTTGCCCACCGTAGATCATGAAGCAGTCGCGGACCTCGGGGAACTCTCCTGCCTTGTGATCTTCCTTCTTAGCGTCGTCGAGAGCCTTGCCACCCTCCGCGAGTGGCCCGACCTTGTGAAAGTGGCGTCGAAGCATGGCACACTCCTCAAGGGTGTGCTTGACGGGCCACTGATGATAGGGGCACGGCTCCTTGAGCATCTTGTCGAAGAGGTTGGCACCTCCGGGAGGTTTCCGAGGGTTCTTGTACTCGGCGGCGGCGACAAGGTCCACGTCGACGGCGTCGCGTTTCGCTTCTGACTTCTTCTTGCCTTTCTTCTTGGTGCCGCGCTGAGTTGACACCTCGGGAACATCTTCCGGTGGGCGGCCCTAGGGCTGCTTGTCCTTCCGGAAGATGGCCTCAACCGCCTCCTGGCCAGAGGCGAACTTGGTGGCGATGTCCATCAGCTCGCTCGCCTTGTTGGGGGTCTTGCGACCCAGCTTGCTCACCAGGTCGCGGCAAGTGGTGCCGGTGAGGAACGTGCCGATGACATCCGAATTGGTGACGTTGGGCAGCTCGGTGCGCTGCTTCGAGAATCGCCGGATGTAGTCCCGGAGAGACTCTCCCGGCTGTTGGCGGCAGCTTCGGAGATCCCAGGAGTTTCCAGGGCGTACGTACGTGCCTTGGAAATTGCCGACGAAGGCTTGGACCAGGTCGTCCCAGTTGGAGATCTGCCCCGGAGGCAGGTGCTCCAGCCAAGCTCGAGCGGTGTCGGAGAGGAACAGGGGAGGTTGCGGATGATGAGATTATCATCGTCCGTTCCACCCAGTTGGCAGGCCAGCCGATAGTCCGTGAGCCATAGTTCCGGTCTCGTCTCCCTCGAGTACTTTGTGATAGTAGTCGGGGTTCGGAACCGGGTCAGGAACGGCGCCCGTCGTATGGCGCGGCTGAAAGCCTGCAGACCGGGTGGTTCGGGCAAAGGACTCCGATCCTCCCCGCTGTCGTAGCGTCCCCCACGCCTAGGGTGGTAGCCTCGGCGCACCCTCTCGTCGAGGTGGGCCTGACGGCTATGGTGATGGTGCTCGTTGCCGAGGCGACCCGGGGCCGCAGGTGCTGTGTTGCGCGTGCGCCCAGTGTGGACCGAGGCTTCCCGTATGAATCGGGAAGTCGCGGCGCGATGTTCCGAGGGGTACCCCTACCTTCGGGAGGCGGAGCTTTGGGCCCGTCGGACCGTGGCGTCCTCCAGGAGATTCTCGAGCTCTCCCTGGATACGCCGCCCCTCGGTGGTTGATGGCTCCGGCATCGCGCGGAGAAGTATTGCCGCTACGGCCAGGTTTTGGCCAACTCCACTGGAAACCGGTGGCAGCCTTACCCTGACATCGTCGGTGATGCGGTGCTGGATGCCCTGGGGGAGATGACGCGCTTCTCCGGCCGGAGGTTGGCCCGCCCATTCCTGCCCGATGTTCCGGCGGATCGGCTCAAGCGTTCCTGCTCCCTCGTCGAGCCTGGCCTGTATCTCGCGGATTTGCTCGAGCTGTGGGTCATGACCCCCCGCCGGGACGGGGACCACAGCTAGCTCCCGAAGGATGTCAACGCGAGGCATGGGCCTAGGGGGATCACCGTTCTCCTGTATACCAAGATGGTTGCCTTCACCGGGACCCCCTAGAGCGACGTGGAAACATTCGCGACTTGGACCGCAGTCCTCGTCGCCGAGGCTGCGGCTACCGTCGGAACAGTCAGAAAGGCAGTAGTCGCATGCGGTCATGAAGTCCCGCACGGCACTAGGGTTACCAAGTCCAGAGAAATCCCAACAGAGGTCGGGCTCGCCATCTTCCTCGGACCCCGAGGGCCCGTAGGTCGAGACGGCCGTCAGCCGGTCCCAGGGTGACCGCACACGATACCCCAGAGGGTTTGGACTCACCTCTATGAGAGTGTCCACCGAAGCGGAGTTGCTTGGCGGGTCGAGGCCGAATCCAAAATGTGCGAGATGGGAATCGGTCGGTACCTTTTGGTCGACGGGCGGTGACGAAGTCACGTCAGGGACTGACTGCACCGTCGTCTCAGGTACGAGGGTGACGCCCAGCAAGTCCTTCGCGAGCGTGCTGGCGTCGTCCGTTTGCTTGAGGTTGGCGTGTTGCGGGGAGACGGTGCTCGTCTTCGTCTCAGACGCGAGGCCGATGCCCGACGCGCTCTCCGTTGGGGCGCCGGCGCCGTCGACTCGCTCGACAGCCAACGAGGTGCCGCCTCCTGCTTGGCCTTGGTTGCCCCGCCTCCTCCTCCGTCGGCGGGGGAGGGGACGGGACAAGCCCGAATGTCGTCCTTCCACCACGTGGGGAAGGCGTCGTCGATTTCCCCGCCGGTGGGCGTGTTGTCGACCGCCATTGTCGCTGTCACGCGGCGGGGGAAGGAGTATCATGTCGTAGCTGCCGTCGAGGGACATGAACTCAAGACTCCCGAAATGGAGCACCGTCCCGGGTTGGAGAGGTTGCTGGAGACTGCCCATCTGGAGCTTGATGGGAAGTTGTTCGTCAACACGCAGCAGGCCCCTACCTGGCGCGCCAACTGTCGGCGTTTCAACCCCGGGGGGTCCCTGGACCGATGAGTAAATTGTCGCCGCGTGCCCCAGCCCAGATGGGTCGGCGCGAGGCGGAACGCGAAGGGGGGAAAAGCAGCCGGAGGGAGACAGGCATGGGAGGTGGAACCCGCGGCCTTCGTGTTAGCCCCGCGCCCAGGTCGGGTGCGCTTGCAGTAGGGGGTTACAAGCGTCCACGCGGGAGGGAGCGAGCGGCCTTGCGCGAGCGCCGTTCCGTCCTTCCCCGCGCGGCCAACCCTCTGTAAGAGGGCCCTGGACCTCCCATTTATAGGCGTAAGGAGAGGGTCCAGGTGTACAATAGGGGGTGTAGCAGTGTGCTAACGTGTCTAGCGGAGGAGAGCTAGCGCCCTAAGTACATGCCATCGTGGCAGCCGAAGAGGTTTTGGCACCCAGTTCGTGTGATGTCGTGGCCGTCAGAGGAGCGCTGGAGCCTGGCGGAAGGACAGTTGTCGGGGCTGTCGAGTCCTTGCTGACATCCTCTTGCTTCCGTAAGGGGGCTGAGAGCCGCCGTCGTCACAGGGCATGCGGGGCACCATCATTACTCGTATAGTGGAGCGAGCCAGATGGGACGCCTGTCTTGTTCCCCGTAGCCTGAGTCAGCTCGGGGTAGGGTAATGATGGCGCCTCCTGTCGACGTGGTCGGTCTGTGCCCTAGGTTGGACGAGGTGGAGGCTCCTCCGAGGTCGAGGTCGAGTCTGTCTTCCAAGGTCAAGGTCGAGTCCGAGCCCCCGGGTCAGACAAGGCGGAGCCCGTCGGCTGAGGCCAGGGCTGAGTTCGAGCCCTGGGGTCGGGCGAAGCGGAGTTCGTTGTCCTTCGGGGCTGAGCCCGAGCCCGAGCCCTGGGGTCAGGCGAAGCGGAGTTCATTGTCTTCCGGGGCTGTGCCCGAGTCCGAGCCCTGGGGTCGGGCGGAGCGGAGTTCGTCGTCTTCCGAGGCTGAGCCCGAGTCCGATCCCTGGGGTCAGGCGAAGCGGAGTTCGTCGTCTTCCAGGGCTGAGCCCGAGTCTGAGCCCTGGGGTCGGGCGGAGCGGAGTTCGTCGTCTTCCGGGGCTGAGCCCGAGTCCAAGCCCTGGGGTCAGGCGAAGCGGAGTTCGTCGTCTTCTGGGGCTGAGCCCGAGTCCGAGCCCTGGGGTCGGGCGAAGCAGAGTTCGTCGTCTTCCGGGGCTGAGCCCGAGTCCGAGCCCTGGGGTCGGGCGAGGCGGAGTTTCCTATGACGCCTGAGGCCGGACTTGGCTGCTGTCAGCCTCACTCTGTCGAGTGGCTCAGCAGTCGGAGCGGCGCAGGCGGCGCTGTCCTCTTGTCAGACCGATCAGTGGAGCGGCGAAGTGACTGCGGTCACTTTGGCTCTGTCGACTAGAGGGCGTGCATCAGGATAAAGGTGTCGGGCCACCTTTGCATTAAATGCCCCTGCGATTTGGTCGGTTGGCGTGGCGATTTGGCCAAGGTTGCTTCTTGGTGAAGACTAGGCCTCGGGCGAGCCGAAGGTGTGTCTGTTGCTGGAGGGGGTCCTCGGGCGAGACGTAGATCCTCCGGGGTCGGCTGCCCTTGTCCGAGGCTGGGCTCGAGCGAGGCGTGATCGCGTCCCTCGAATGGACCGATCCTTGACTTAATCGCACCCATCAGGCCTTTGCAGCTTTGTGCTGATGGGGGTTACCAGCTGAGATTTAGGAGTCTTGAGGGTACCCCTAATTATGGTCCCCGACACCAATGTTGCCAACCGGTTCAGCCGCACCAGGTCCAAAGTGTCTATAAAAGAAGCTCGAGATCGCTAGCTGCTAGGGTTCAATTTTTGGGACGCCGGCAGTTACGCCCCCACCACTGAGAGGCGCACGCGACGGCGGATCCTAGGAGCAAGCGCGTGACGACGGATCAGGGGGACACGCTCGCGGCGGTGGATCCCTGAGGCGCGCACGGCAACGAGGTGGGAGCGGCTGCGGCATCGGATCCCGAGGGCACGCACGCGGCAGCGGCCCCATGAGGTGCGCACGACGGCGATGTGGCAGCGGTCGTGGTGGCGGATCCCGTGGGGCTCGAGCGCGACAGCGTCTCCCTGAGGTGCACGCGACAATGACCCCTTGAGGTGCGCACGCCGGCGACGTGGGAGCGGCTGCGGCGGCGCGACGGCGGATCTCGGGGGCATGTGAGCAACGACGACACCCCTAAGGCGTGCATGACGGCGAGGTGGGAGCGGTTGGTGCAACGGATCTCGGGATTCATGCGCGCGAGGATCGACCCCTGAGCGCATACGACTGCGATGCCATCCAAGGTGGGAGCAGCGATGGTGAATTTCTCTAGGAGCAAGCGACGATGGCATCCTCCCCTAGGCACGAAGTGGTGGCGCATCCCAGATGCGAGGCGCCGGTTCCGCAGGGCGACGATCCTATTTTTATGCTATTTTGTATACATATTTATGTCAATCTCAATAGGGTTTTACGACCTATATTTTAGTTCATGGCTTCGCTTCCATCTATTTGTCTATTTATGATATTTCTATTCATATTTTACGCAAACAATTTATTGATTTTATGCATTATCTCGTTTACTTAATCTAGTGTGTATTGGGTTCCTACCATTTATCCCATATGTATAAGATATATATATGACCCACACATTTATGCAACAAAGTAGAAATTTAGAAAAAGGTAACTGCTCTAAGAAATGAGATCATTTGTCACGATTCCATAAATCTCGCGTATGCTGATCCATTTCCTTTTCAACTGACATTATTGCCATCCTAAATTTATGCACATGCAGTAAAAAACCGATTTTTTACGTAGTCCACCGTAGGGCATAAATAACTTCACCGTGTTGTATAACTAGTATCAGTATATATCATAAACTGGTTCTAATGAGCCTTGATGCATGTATGTTGGAGAGATTCTATATTTATGGAGGAAATAAAGCATTTAAATCAGATTTTTTTTGTTTCCATACATGTTTTCGTTATGAAATAGATCAATGATTTACACTAAAATTTATACCCATTTATGCTGTTTTGGTTCACGTTTTACGCTGAAATCCGCCTGAGCTCCAACGCACGATCAGCTCCATATCTTCTGTTCCGATATATACGGTAACTTCCAGCTTCGTGGGCGCGCTAATCACGGTGGTGTGTGGACCCACCTGAACGAACCAATGAAAAGTTCGTTGTCGCTCTCATGTTATGCAAGTCTGAACTATTAAATATGCTAGCATAAACACGAGTAGGAACCAACTACCTGACCAGCGAACACGACGCTGACCCACCTTCGTCTATCCCAACTCGACCCCACCATGTGCGCACCTTCTGTTTACGCAAAATATAACACATGTTTACGCATGCATAAATGTGCTCCACTGGCCCGACCTGACACGCGCATGACCACTATCCTGACTGGGGTTTCCCATGTCTATCGGAAGCTCAGGGCTTCCATTACCAACAGCACTAAACCAAAGAAATCGGTAAATCATTTAAAGCCGCTCTTCGTGCGCGGTCACATTGATGGAATACCGATTGCTAAGATGTTGGTAGATGGAGGGGCGGCTGTAAACCTAATTCCTTATTCATTATACAGAAAATTAGGTAAACAAGATGACGAACTTGTCAAAACCAACATGACCCTCAGCGGTGTTGGGGATAGTTCGATTAAAGCCAGGGGAGTCACGTCCGTTGAATTAACCATCGGGACTAAGACCCTTGCTGCTGCATTCTTCGTCGCTGATGTAAAAGGGAATTACAGTTTAATTCTAGGCAGAGATTGGATTCATGCCAATCAATGTATACCTTCTACATTACATCAAATGCTAATACAATGGGTAGGCGATGAGGTGGAACAAGTACATGTTGATGTATCGGCCTGCATCGCTGTGGCCGATGCCCCTGTACTCTGGACTTATGAGACTGCTACATGTCTCACAGGAGTAGAATTTTCTGATTATCAGTTCATAAGTATAGATAAGAAAGGTTTCATTCCTGTAATGCTAGAGCCGATGGAGAATCGGCTAAATCCTAAATAAAGTTTAAATGATGAATACACACAGAGTTCATGAGTCGTTGATCATGGACAATTCGGCTCCCAAAGCCGGATGGTCCGGTCTTTCACAAAATAGTTCGGACTTTAAGACCGAACATCTACCACAGCAAAAAGACAGTATTACGGATGATCCGGTCCCCGAGACCGGAAAATCCGCCATCACACAAAGATCATCTGATTCCTCTGTGGGCAACATGATAGAGGAATTCAGAGATCTTGATAAACTAGGACAGGGGTTTACATCAGTCGATCCTTTGGAGGAGATTGACATAGGAGATGGTAAAACTCCAAGGCCGACTTTTGTAAACAAGACCCTGGAGACCGATTCTAGAAATGAGATGATCGGTCTATTGAAGGAATATTCAGATTGTTTTGCTTGGAATTACACTGAAATGCCTGGACTAAGCCGAGAGATCGTCGAACATCGGCTGCCTATTAAGTCTGGTTTCAGACCTTTCAAGCAGAAAGCTAGAACATTTCGTCCAGATCTTCTCCCACGAATCAAGGACGAAATCCACCGGCTATTAGAAGCTAATTTTATTAGACCCTGTAGATACGCAGAGTGGGTCTCCAATATTGTGCCGGTAGAGAAGGAGTCAGGTAAGCTTAGGGTATGCATTGATTTTCGCAATTTAAATAGAGCAACTCCTAAAGATGAATATCCCATGCCCATAGCCGACACATTAATCAATAATGCATCAGGAAATAGAATTATTAGCTTTCTTGATGGTAATGCCGGATATAACCAGATTTTCATGGCCGAAGAGGATGCGTCTAAAACGGCCCTTATATGTCCAGGCTTTATTGGTTTATTTGAATGGGTTGTCATGACATTCGGTCTTAAAAATGCTGGTGCTACTTACCAGAGGGCTATGAATCTGATCTTCCATGAGTTGTTAGGAAACACTGTGGAGGTCTACATTGATGATATTGTAGTCAAATCGGCTGAGTTTAGTTCTCATATAGCTGATTTGCGCAAAGCCTTTGATAAAATGCGTCGGTATGGTTTGAAAATGAACCCACATAAATGTGATTTTGGAGTGTCGGCTGGTAAGTTTTTAGGATTTGTCATACATGAACATGGTATAGAAATAGACCCTGACCGAATCAAGTCTATTCGGAATGTGGGACCTCCGACTTGTAAGGTCGAAGTGCAGAAGTTTCTCGGCAAGGTGAATTATTTGCGAAGATTTATTTCTAACCTAGCCGGGAAGATTGGTGCCTTCACCCCTATCCTTCGGCTTAAGAATGATGTCGAATTCACTTGGGGGGCAAAGCAGCAAGAAGCATTTGATCTCATTAAAAAATACTTGTCTTCGGCTCCTGTATTAAAAGCACCACGCGCAGGAGTACCATTCCGATTGTACATTGCAGCTGAAGAAAAGGTCATTGGGGCTGTTCTGACACAAGAAACTGAGGGAAAGGAGCATGTGGTGACATATCTAAGCCGAAGGTTGGTGGATGCTGAAACAAGGTACACTTTTATTGAAAAGTTATGCTTATGCTTGTTTTATGCATGCACCAAATGTAGATGTTATTTACTGTCTAGTCATTGCACTATTTCTGGTCAAGCCGATGTGATCAAATACATGTTGCATAACCCAATTATGAGTGGTAGGATTGGTAAGTGGGCTTATGCACTCATAGAATATGACTTGGCCTATGAACCATTGAAATCTATGAAAGGCCAAGTTGTAGCGGATTTCATTGTAGAACATCGGGTTAATGATATTCATGAACTAGACATGTCATACCTCACTATTACTCCTTGGACTTTATATTTTGATGGATCGGTTTGCAATGAAGGGCAAGGAATTGGCATTGTGCTTGTTTCACCAAGTAATGTCTCCTTTGACTTCTCTAGCCGATTGAAAACTTATTGCACTAATAATCAAGCTGAATATGAGGCCCTCCTATTCGGCTTAGAACTTTTAAATGGTATGGGAGTAAAACATGTGAAGGTATTTGGTGATTCTCAGCTGGTTGTCCAACAAGTGTTAGAAGAATATCAATGTTTTGATGGTACTCTAAATAGTTACCTTGAGAAATGTTGGAGCATAATCCATTCTTTTGACGAATTCATTATTCGGCATATTTCTAGAGTTGAGAATCATAGAGCTAACGATTTGGCACAAGATGCATCAGGTTATCGGATAAAGAGAGGGAAATTTCACAAAACTGAAAATCTGATAACCAGTGCAGAGCCAAATTCCCAGGTCGCGGACCGTCCGCGTGATGACACCGGACCATCCAGGGTTATCAGAAATGTTCCCTTAATCGATTCGGCTGACATTGAAGCCGATGCAAGTGATTGGAGGACACCTATGCTTAATTATTTACGAAATCCCAATATCAGGACAGATAAGAACATTCGGCGAACAGCTTTCAAGTATGTTTTGATGAGTGATGAACTTTACCGTCGAACAGTCAATGATGTCCTGCTTAAGTGTTTGGGCCCAGATGATGCTATATTAGCCATGGCCGAAGTACATGAAGGAATTTGTGGTACTCATCAATCAGCTCCAAAGATGAAGTGGTTGTTGCGAAGGTCTGGTTTTTATTGGCCTAGCATGATAGCTGATTGTTTCAAGTACTACAAGGGTTGCCAAGTGTGTCAAAAATTCGGCGACCTACAGTTGGTCCCTGCAGCCGAATTACATCCTATCATCAAGCCTTGGCCGTTCAGAGGATGGGGATTAGACTTTATTGGAGAAATTCATCCTTCATCATCAAAGGGGCATCGGTTTGTGTTAGTTGCCACTGACTATTTCACTAAATGGACTGAAGCCGTTGCTCTAAAGAACATGACGCACAAGGAGGTAATTGAGTTTATAACTGAGCATATTATTCATAGATTCAGCATTCTCCAGACCTTGACTACAGATCAAGGTACTTCTTTTATGTCAAAGGAGGTACGTGAATTTGCTGAATTATACAGAATTAAGCTGCTTAATTCGTCTCCATATTATGCTCAGGCCAATGGACAGGCCGAGTCTAGTAATAGGACATTGATTAATTTGATAAAAAAGAAGGTATCTGTCGGGGACCATAATTAGGGGTACCCTCAAGACGCCTAATTCTCAGCTGGTAACCCCCATCAGCATAAAGCTGCAAAGGCCTGATGGGTTTGATTAAGTCAGGGATCAGTCCGTACGAGTGACTTGACCACGCCACGCCCGAGCCTAGCCTCGGGCGAGGGCAGCCGACCCTAAGATGACTCCGTCTCGCCTGAGGTCTCCTCTTTCACGGCAGACGCATCTCCGGCTCGCCCTAGGCCCCGCCTCCGATAAGGAGAAACCCTGACTAAATCACTGCGCCAACCGACCGAGTCACCGGGGCGTTTAACGCAAAAGGTAAGACCAACGGGCGACCAGACTTCGCCAGAGGTGCCATAGGAGACTCCGCCCGACCCAGGGCTCGGACTCGGGCTAAGGCCCCGGAAGACGGCGAACTCCGCTCCGCCCGACCCAGGGCTCGGACTCGGGCTAAGGCCCCGGAAGACGGCGAACTCCGCTCCGCCCGACCCAGGGCTCGGACTCGGGCTAAGGCCCCGGAAGACGGCGAACTCTGCTCCGCCCGACCCAGGGCTCGGACTCGGGCTAAGGCCCCGGAAGACGGCGAACTCCGCTCCGCCCGACCCAGGGCTCGGACTCGGGCTAAGGCCCCGGAAGACGGCGAACTCCGCTCCGCCCGACCCAGGGCTCGGACTCGGGCTAAGGCCCCGGAAGACGGCGAACTCCGCTCCGCCCGACCCAGGGCTCGGACTCAGGCTAAGGCCTCGGAAGACGGCGAACTCCGCTCCGCCCGACCCAGGGCTCGGACTCGGGCTAAGGCCCCGGAAGACGGCGACCTCCGCCTCGCCCGACCCAGGGCTCGGACTCCGCCTCGGCCTCTGCCGAGTAATCTCCGCCTCGCCCGACCCAGGGCTCGGACTCTGTCTCTGTCTTGCAGGGCGGACTCGGCCTCGGCCTCGGAGGAGCCTCCACGACGCCCGACCTAGGACACGAGACCGCCACGTCAACAGGAAGCGTCATCATCACCCTGCCCTGAGCCGACTTGGGTCGCAGAGAACAAGACCGGCGTCCCATCTGGCCAGCTATGCCAGATAGGCCATGATGGCGCCCCGCTAGATCATGACGACGGTGGCTCCCAGCTCCCTTACGAAAGCAGGAGAACGTCAGCAAGGACCCAGCCACCTCGACAGCTGTCCCCCCGTCCGGCTCCGTTACTCCTCCAACAGCCACGACGCCACACCAACAGGGTGCCACGATCTCTCCGGCTGCCACCTGGGCATGTACATAGGGCGCTAGCTCTCCCCCGCTAGACACGTAGCACCTTGCTACACCCCCATCTTGTACACCTGGACCCTCTCCTTACGACTATAAAAGGAAGGGCCAGGGCCTTCTTAGAGAAGGTTGGCCTCGCGAGGACGAAAGGCAGAGGCAGGCGCTCTCTCGGGGCCGCTCTCCCCCTTCACCTCGTGCGGACGCTTGTAACCCCCTACTGCAAGCGCACCCGACCTGGGCGCGGGACGAACACGAAGGCCGTGGGAATTCCTCCGACTCCCTCACGACCCGGCTCCGGCCACCGACTCTCTCTCTCTCCGTTCTCCCCTTCGCGCTCGCTCCACGCGCTCGACCCATCTGGGCTGGGGCACGCGGCACTTTCACTCGTCGGCTCGGGGACCCCCCGGTCTCGGAACGCCGACAGTTGGCGCGCTAGGTAGGGGAACGCTGCGTGTTGACGTTCGATTTCCCGTCAAGCTCCAGATGGGCAGTCTCCAACAACCTCTTCAACCCGGGACGGTGCTCCGTTTCGGGAACCTCGAGTTCATGTCACTCAATGGCGACTACGACATGATACTCCTTCCACCGCCGCGCGACGGCGACATTGGTGGCGGACAGTCCGCCTGCCGGCGGCGGAATCGACGACGTCTTTCCCGCGTGGTGGAAGGACAACTTTCGAGCTCGCCCCATCCTCTCCCTCGCTATCGGAGGAGGAGGAGGCGGGACAACCGGGGACGAGCGGGAGGCCGCGCTCCGACGGCTGTCGAGCAAATCGACATCCCCGGCGCCCCAGCGGAGGACACGCCAAGCGTCGCCCTCACGTTCGAGGCAAACGCGAGCGCCATCCCCCCGCAACACGTCGACCCCGAGCAAGTGGACGACGCCAGCACGCTCACGGAGGGCCTGCAGGACGTCGCCCTCGTACCCAAGACGACGACGCGGTCAGCCCCCGACACGACTTCATCGCTCCTCGTCGACAAAAAGGTACCGACTGCTCCCCATCTTTCGTTATTTCGACTCGGCCTCAGCCCGCCTGGCGACCTCGCTTTGGCGGGCGCTCACATTGAGGCGAGTGCAACCTCTCTGGGGTTTCGTGTGCGGTCGCCTTGGGACCGATTGACGAGCGTCTCGACCTACGGACCCTCTGGGTCCGAGGAAGATGACGACTCCAGCATCTGCTGGGATTTCTCCGGATCTGGCAACCCTAGTGCCATGCGGGACTTTATGACCGCATGTGACTACTGCCTCTCCGACTGTTCCGACGGCAGCCGCAGCCTTGGCGACAAGGACTGCGGCCCGAGTCGCGAATGTTTCCACATCGAGCTAGGGGATCCCTCCGGAGGCGGCTGTCTCGGCATGCCGGAGGATGGTGATCCCCCTAGGCCAGCGCCTCGCGCCGACATCCCGCGGGAGCTAGCTGTGGTCCCCGTTCCGGCGGGGGGTCACGACCCACAGCTCGAGCAAGTCCGCGGGGCGCAGGCCGGGTTCGATGAAGGAGCAGGAGCGCTCGAGGCAATCCGCCAGAACATCGGGCAGGTATGGGCGAGCCAACCCCCGGCCGGAGGAATACGTCACCTGCCCCAAGGTCTCCAGCACCGCATCGCCAACGATGCCAGGGACAAACCGCCACCCGCATCCGGCGGGACTGGCCAGGACCTGGTCGCTGCAGCAATGCTCCTCCGCGCGATGCCGGAGTCATCAACCACCGAGGGTCGGCGAATCCAGGGAGAACTCAAGCATATCCTGGAAGGCGCTGCGGCCCGGCGGGCCGAGAGCTCTGCCTCCCGCAGGCAGGGATACCCCTCGGAACCTCGTGCCGCGACTTCCCGACTCACGCGGGAAGCCTCGGCCTTCACCGGGCGCACGCGCACCACCGCGCCTGCGGCCCCGGGCCACCTCGGCGTCGAGCACCCTCATCGCGACCGTCGGGCACGCCTCGACGAAAGGGTGCGCCGAGGCTACCACCCCAGGCGTGGGGGACGTTACGACAGCGGGGAGGATCGGAGTCCCTCGCCTGAACCACCCGGTCCGCAGGTCTTTAGCCGAGCCATTCGGCGGGCGCCGTTTCCGCCTCGATTCCGACCCCCGACTACTATCACAAAGTACTCAGGGGAAACGAGGCCGGAATTGTGGCTTGCGGACTACCGCCTGGCCTGTCAGCTGGGTGGGACGGACGATGACAACCTCATCATCCGAAACCTCCCCCTGTTCCTCTCCGACACCGCTCGTGCCTGGTTGGAGCACCTGCCCCCGGGGCAGATTTCCAACTGGGAGGATCTGGTCCAGGCTTTCGCCGGGAATTTCCAGGGCACGTACGTGCGCCCCGGGAATTCCTGGGACCTCCGAAGCTGTCGGCAACTGCCGGGAGAGTCCCTTCGGGACTACATCCGGCGGTTCTCGAAGCAGCGCACCGAGCTGCCCAACATCACCGACTCCGATGTCATCGGCGCGTTCCTCACCGGCACCACCTGCCGCGACCTGGTGAGCAAGCTGGGTCGCAAGACCCCCACCAGGGCGAGCGAGCTGATGGACATCGCCACCAAGTTCGCCTCCGGCCAGGAGGCGGTAGAGGCCATCTTCCGAAAGGACAAGCAGCCCCAGGGCCGCCCGTCGGAAGATGCTCCCGAGGCGTCCACTCCGCGCGGCGCCAAGAAGAGAGGCAGGAGGAAGTCGCAAGCGAAACGCGACGTTCCCGATGCAGACCTTGTCGCCGCCGCCGAGCGCAAGAACCCTCGGAAGCCCCCCGGAGGTGCAAACCTCTTCGACAAAGCACTCAAGGAGACGTGCCCCTACCATCAGGGGCCCGTCAAGCATACTCTCGAAGAGTGCGTCATGCTTCGGCGTCACTTCCATCGGGCCGGGCCACCCGCAGAGGGTGGCAGGGCTCACGACGACGACAAAAGGGAGGATCGCCAAGCAGGAGAGTTCCCAGAGGTCCGCGACTGCTTCATGATCTACGGAGGGCATACGGCAAACGCCTCGGCTCGGCATCGTAAGCAAGAGCGTCGGGAGGTCTGCTCGGTGAAGGTGGCGGCACCAGTCTACCTAGACTGGTCCGACAAGCCCATCACCTTCGACCGAGACGACCACCCCGACCACGTGCCGAGCCCGGGGAAGTACCCGCTCGTCGTCGATCCCGTCATCGGCGACGTCAGGCTCACCAAGGTCCTGATGGATGGAGGCAGCTGCCTCAACATCATCTACGCTGAGACCCTCAAGCTCCTGCGCATCGACCTGTCGTCTGTCCGAGCAGGCGCTGCGCCCTTCCACGGGATCATTCCCGGGAGGCGCGTCCAGCCCCTCGGACAGCTCGACCTCCCTGTCTGCTTCGGAACACCCTCCAACTTCCGAAGGGAGACTTTGACGTTCGAGGTGGTCGGGTTCCGAGGAACCTACCACGCAGTGTTGGGAAGGCCATGCTACGCGAAGTTCATGGCCATCCCCAACTACACCTACCTGAAGCTCAAGATGCCGGGCCCCAACGGGGTCATCACTGTCGGCCCCACGTACAAACACGCCTTCGAATGCGATGTGGAGTGCGTGGAGTACGCCGAGGCCCTCGCCGAGTCCGAGGCCCTCATTGCCGACCTGGAAAGCCTCTCCCGAGAGGTGCCGGACGTGAAGCGGCATGCCGGCAACTTCGAGCCAGCGGAGACGGTTAAGGCCGTCCCTCTCGACCCCAGTGGCGACACCTCCAAGCAGATCCGGATCGGTTCCGGGCTCGACCCCAAATAGGAAGCAGTGCTCGTCGACTTTCTCCGCGCAAACGCCGACGTTTTCGCGTGGAGTCCCTCGGACATGCCCGGCATACCGAGGGAAGTCGCCGAGCACTCGCTGGATATTCGGGCCAGGGCCCGACCGGTCAGACAACCTCTGCGCCGATTCGACGAGGAAAGGCGCAGGGTGATAGGCGAGGAGGTCCACAAGCTGATGGCAGCAGGGTTTATCAAAGAGGTATTCCATCCCGAATGGCTCGCCAACCCTGTGCTTGTGAGGAAAAAAGGGGGGAAGTGGCGGATGTGTGTAGACTACACTGGTCTCAACAAAGCATGTCCGAAGGTCCCCTACCCTCTACCTCGCATCGATCAAATCGTGGACTCCACTGCAGGGTGCGAAACCCTGTCTTTCCTCGATGCTTACTCAGGGTATCATCAAATCAAGATGAAAGAGTCCGACCAGCTCGCGACTTCTTTCATCACGCCCTTCGGCATGTACTGTTATGTCACAATGCCGTTCGGTTTGAGGAACGCGGGTGCAACGTACCAGCGGTGCATGAACCATGTGTTCGGCGACCACATTGGTCGCACGGTCGAGGCCTACGTCGATGACATCGTAGTCAAGACGAGGAAAGCCTCCGACCTTCTCTCCGACCTCGAACTGACATTCCGGTGTCTCAAGGCGAAGGGCGTCAAGCTCAATCCCGAGAAGTGCGTCTTCGGGGTGCCCCGAGGCATGCTCTTGGGATTCATCGTCTCCGAGCGGGGCATCGAAGCCAACCCGGAGAAGATCGCAGCAATCACAAACATGGGGCCCATCAAAGACTTAAAAGGCGTACAGAGGGTCATGGGATGCCTCGCGGCCTTGAGTCGTTTCATCTCGCACCTCGGCGAAAGAGGCCTGCCCCTGTACCGCCTCTTAAGGAAGGCCGAGTGCTTCACTTGGACTCCCGAGGCCGAGGAAGCCCTCAGGAACCTGAAAGCGCTCCTCACCGAGGCGCCCATCTTGGTACCCCCAGCTGATGGAGAAACCCTCCTGGTCTACGTCGCCGCAACCACTCAGGTGGTCAGCGCCGCGATCGTAGTCGAAAGGCAGGAAGAGGGGCATGCTTTGCCCGTTCAGAGGCCAGTCTACTTCGTCAGCGAAGTGCTGTCCGAGACCAAGATCCGCTACCCACAAGTCCAGAAGCTGCTATATGCAGTGATCCTGACGAGGCGAAAGCTGCGACATTACTTCGAGTCCCATCCGGTGACTGTGGTGTCATCCTTCCCCCTGGGGGAGATCATCCAGTGCCGAGAAGCCTCGGGGCGGATCGCGAAGTGGGCGGTGGAAATCATGGGCGAGGCGATCTCGTTCGCCCCTCGGAAGGCCATCAAGTCCCAGGTACTGGCGGATTTCGTAGCCGAATGGGTCGATACCCAGTTGCCAACGGCCCCGATCCAGCCAGAGCTCTGGACCATGTTTTTCGACGGGTCGCTGATGAAGACGGGAGCTGGCGCGGGCCTGCTTTTCGTCTCGCCCCTCGGAAAACACCTGCGCTATGTGCTCCGCCTCCATTTCCCGGCGTCCAACAATGTGGCTGAGTACGAGGCCCTGATCAACGGGTTGCGAATCGCCATCGAACTAGGGGTTCAACGCCTCGACGCGCGCGGCGACTCGCAGCTCATCATCGACCAAGTCATGAAGAACTCCCACTGCCGCGACCCGAAGATGGAGGCTTACTGTGAAGAGGTTCGACGCCTGGAAGACAAGTTCTGCGGGCTCGAGCTTAACCACATCGCCCGGCGCTACAACGAGACTGCGGACGAGCTGGCGAAGATAGCCTCGGGGCGAACAACGGTTCCCCCGGACGTCTTCTCCCGGGATCTGCACCAACCCTCCGTCAAGATAGGCGACGCGCCCGAGCCCGAGGCACCCTCGGCCTCGTTCGAGGTAACCTCGGCCCAGCCCGAGCCATCCTCGGCTCAACCCGAGGAACCCTCGGAGCCCGAGGGCGAAGCGCTGCACATCGAGGAGGAGCAGAACGGGGTCGCGCCAGATCAAGATTGGAGAACCCCGTACCTGCAATATCTCCGCCGAGGAGAACTGCCCCTCGACCGAGCCGAGGCTCGGCGGGTAGCGCGACGCGCGAAATCGTTCGTCCTGCTGGGCGATGAGCAGGAGCTCTACCACCGCAGCCCCTCGGGCATCCTCCAGCGATGCATCTCCATCGCCGAGGGTCAGGACCTCCTGCAGGAAATACACTCGGGGGCTTGCGGTCATCATGCAGCACCTCGAACCCTCGTTGGGAATGCTTTCCGCCAAGGCTTCTACTGGCCAACGGCGGTGGCTGACGCCACTAGAATTGTCCGCGCCTGCGAAGGGTGCCAATTCTATGCGAAGCAGACCCACCTGCCCGCTCAGGCTCTGCAGACGATACCCATCACCTGGCCCTTCGCCGTGTGGGGTCTGGACCTCGTCGGCCCACTGCAGAAGGCGCCCGGGGGCTACACGCACCTGCTGGTCGCCATCGACAAATTCTCCAAGTGGATCGAGGTCCGACCCCTAAACAGCATCAGGTCCGAGCAGGCGGTGGCGTTCTTCACCAACATCATCCATCGCTTCGGGGTCCCGAACTCCATCATCACCGACAATGGCACCCAGTTCACCGGCAAAAAATTCTTGGATTTTTGCGAGGATCACAACATCCGGGTGGACTGGGCCGCCGTAGCTCACCCCATGTCGAATGGGCAAGTGGAACGTGCCAATGGCATGATTCTACAAGGGCTCAAGCCTCGGATCTACAACGACCTCAACAAGTTCGGCAAGCGATGGATGAAGGAACTCCCCTCGGTGGTCTGGAGCCTGAGGACGACTCCAAGCCGAGCCACGGGTTTCACGCCGTTCTTCCTGGTCTACGGGGCCGAGGCAATCCTGCCCACGGACCTGGAATACGGCTCCCCGAGGACGAAGGCTTACAACGAAGAAAGCAACCAAGCCAACCGAGAAGACTCGCTGGACCAGCTGGACGAGGCTCGAGACAGGGCCTTACTACACTCGGCGCGGTATCAGCAGTCCCTGAGACGCTACCACGCCCAAGGAGTCCGACCCCGAGAACTCCAGGTGGGCGATCTGGTGCTTCGGCTGCGGCAAGACGCCCGAGGGAGGCACAAGCTCACGCCCCCCTGGGAGGGGCCGTTCATCATCGCCAAAGTTCTGAAGCCCGGAACGTACAAGCTGGCCAACAGTCAAGGCGAGGTCTACGGCAACGCTTGGAACATCCAACAGCTACGTCGCTTCTACCCTTAAGATGTTTCCAAGTTGTTCATATACCTCGCACCCACGCAAAGTTTAGTCAACAAGGAAGGGTCGGCCTCGCCTCGGCAGAGCCCGACCCTCCCTCGGGGGCTAAAAGGGGGTTAACCCCTCTGCGTCAAAATTTTCCTCGAACAAAAAACCTCTTTCACCAGGACATCTTTCGTGCTTTTTGACTACTTCGGAAAGTGGGTCCTGGAAACGACGGGGTACACGTAAGCAGTCAAGGCTGACCGAGCCGAGGGACTCCTACGCCTCCGGGATACGGATACCTCACTCATCACCTTCTGCGATAAGTAACTCACGCTCGGATAAAGTGACTCCGCGGATCGAATGAGTCTTTACGTACGGAAGCTCTTCTGTTGAAACAGGTTCTTCGAGCCTTCTCGACCGAGTCGGTGACAGGGCCTCATGGATGGGTAAAAGTACGCGTAAGCGGCGAGGCCGACCGAGCCGAGGGACTCCCACGCCTCCGGGATACGGATACCTCACTCATCACCTCCCGCGAGAAGCAACTCTTGCTCGCACTAACATCCCTGCTACCGACAAAAAGTCCAGATACTCGAAACGAGAGGAAAAGAGACACAGCTTTACAACGCAACAAGGGTGTGTGTTCTGGCCTCAACGGCCGCACAAGGCCCGCGCTACAAGACGACTTGACCCTGCAGGCGCGGATCTTGACGATGGAAGAGGGCGACGACACCCTCGGCACCAACAGCACCTTCGGCAAGGCCCGACCTAGCCTCGGGCGGCGACGCGGTCCGAGGTCCTCCGATCCGAGGGACGACGTCGTCACCGCGCTTGAGCAATCTCTGCCAGAGACTTCCCCGAGAACCCGGCCTGAGCGGACAGCTCGGCCGGCCGCCTCTGGGGCCTCGGCCGACCGCCTTCCGAGGGCGCCAGCTCGGTCCGAGGCCTCGGCTAATCAGCTCCGGCGTCGATCCTGCCAACAAACAACCCGGCTAGGCTCCGGCCAACCAGGTTTCATTTCCGAGCCAACAACGCCTCTGCTTGTGCTGATATCGCTACCCCTGGCCTCGGCTCGTCGAAGAGCGGCCAAGGGGTCTCTTTAACTAAGCTAGAGGAGCCTCGGACAACAGGTCTGACCGAGCCGAGGGACTCCTACGCCTCCGGGATACGGATACCTCACTCGTCACCTGGACACGGGGCGACTCATGCTTGGTGAAGTGATTCAGACAATCGACAGGCGAGTCTTAGTGCTCAGAAATGAGGAAAAAACACGGCTCTGCGCCGGAGCTACATACATGTTCAGGCCCCGAAAGCCGAAAATGAACAAAAAAAAAACCCGGCACCCGAAGTGCCATTACAAACGGAACTCCGGTTCCCCCCCCCCCCCGCAGGTACGAACAACCCCACTCGATAGGGGCGGGCCTGCGGGGCAGCGGAAAGACTCTCACCCCCCGAGGACGAGAGCCAGCCATTCAGGCCGGGAGACGGAGACCCGGGGCTACTGACGGAGTCGGCAATCTCATCAGTAGAGAAGCCAGTTCCGTCCGCCGACGCCTCGGGACCCCCCACTTCCGGCATGGCTAGAGGAAGTCTCCGTGATGCTGGAGGATGCCGTTCTCACCCCAGGAACACGGGGAAGAAGAGGGCAACCGACCCACACGGAGACAGCTCCCTGGCTCGCCTCGTCCTCCCTCTTGGCCTGGCGATGAAAATCCTTGAGGCCGAGGGAGGGGCAGAGACCGCAGCCCGGCTCGCTTTCCCCCACCATCAAGCCGGAGGTCGCCCTCTAGGGCGATCGCCGGTGGAGGGGTGCAGCCGGGCTGCATGATGAAAATCCTTGAAGCCGAACGATGGCTGAAAGGTACCAACTCCCACGGAGTTGCGTCCCTCCGGCGATGGAGCGAAAAGACGGCGGTTTCCCCCCATCCGGGGGCTCGGAAGATGGAAAGACGCAGTGCATAAGGGAGGTAGGAGACATGGTCACCTCACGAAGAGGGTCGCCCTCCTTTTAAAGGCAACTCCCCTTGCTTGCGCCCTCAACCGTCACGGGCTGAGTCTTCTCCAACACGCCTCCAAGGTCCTCCCCTGCGACACGGGGGCTGGGGCCCGCCTGTCATGCAGACCGACTCCAAGCAGAGAAAGCCGAACCGCCGCGCGCGACGCACGCAACCGCCCAGCGGTTACAAGTAACCCTCCACTTTTGCCCAGACCAACGGGCAAAAGGGGCGAGCGGCCATGCAGGCGGCATGCAACCGCGCCAAGTGGACGCGCCTCTCCGACTCCTGACAGGCCAGCGCGACAGCTCAAGCCCACGCGTCGTTCAACTGGCGCGCCGGGCGCTGCATGCGAACCGCTGCGCCTCTCGCTCCACCGCCGCACCTCCTCGATTGCGGAACCGATACCGCGACTCGAGGCCGCCCAGCCTGCGATCCAGCGGCGCCAGCCTGGCGCAGCGGTCAAACGCGGTCAAAAATGGGCCGGCAGTAATGACGGTGGCAGGCGCGCGAGGGCAGTGGTCACGCCATCGGCCAGGCTCACGTCCCATCCGGAGGCAGCAAGAGAACCCCCTCTCACGGCGTGAAGATGACGCGCCCGTGACTCGTACCTCGAACGGCTCGCGCACGCGCAACGGCAGCTTCGCCGACCGCCTACCCCGGCGCATTAACTCCGCGGCGAAATAGGTGACGTTTCTGGCAAGGGCAGCTGGCGACGCTTCGCCTCCGCCAAAACGGCCACGCCGAAAAAGGTACGCCACGAAGTTCAATTTCGAATCCTTTTTCCCTTTTCCTTCTTTCTCTATCTCTTGCAACAGGGACCGAGAAGGGGGATAACCCCAAAGGGATCCTTCCCCGTGAAGGAACTAGGCTCCGAGCCTCCCTACTGATCAGGGGTTCGAAGGCTGGCCCCCCGAAGGGTTCAACAGCCGCCTCAGATCGCGTGGGCCCGACACCCACTACTGGTCAGGGGTTCGAAGGTCGGCCCCCGAAAGGTTCCACGACCGCCTCAGGCTACTCGGGCTCCGTGCCCCCTACTGATCAGGGGTTCGAAGGCTGGCCTGTCGAAGGGTTCACAGCCGCCTCAGACGCCGAGCGAGGGATGACCAGGGGTACGTTCGATACATAACCAAGGCTCGGGCTGCGCTCCCGAGGTACCCTAGGACATTTCCGAGACCAGCGGGAACGACTCTGTAACGGAATCCCATCGGAGGGAGGCAACGAGCCCTCGGACCCCGTCGCTAGGGGACCGGGTCCGGCAGATCACCCGCAGGTACTTTTGGGCGTGCCTCCGGGCCCCTAGCCGACCCCCAACGAACGGGGCACGGACGTCCACTCGGATTACCCGATTGCAGCTCACCGGAGACACCATGTTCGGTGCCCATCGAGGGTAACATGGCGCACTCCCCCCCTCCTCCTTGCGGAAAGGCGACGTAGGGGCGTATATAAAAAGTCGAGTCTGTCCCTGATCGTCCTCTCGCTCCGTGCGAGGGCTCGGGGGCTGCTCTCGCAAACCCGGCTCCGGCCGAACCGTTGACAGCGTCAACATACCAGCCCGAGAACTTGGGCCCCGACAGCGCACCTGGGTTACGCCCTGCTCGCATGAGGGAACCGCCAGACCAGCCGAAGCATTGCGCAAGGCATTAAGACCTCGAAGGAGTGAAACCACTCCTCCGAGGCCTCGGGGGCTACACCCGGCGGGTGCGCTCGCGCGCACCCACCGGAACAAAGTACCTCCGAGAAAGGCTGGTCCCCTTGCAAAAAAGTGCGATGCAAGCCTCCAAGCGAGTGTTAACACTCTCTTCGAGGCTCGGGGGCTACTGTCGGGGACCATAATTAGGGGTACCCTCAAGACGCCTAATTCTCAGCTGGTAACCCCCATCAGCATAAAGCTGCAAAGGCCTGATGGGTTTGATTAAGTCAGGGATCAGTCCGTACGAGTGACTTGACCACGCCACGCCCGAGCCTAGCCTCGGGCGAGGGCAGCCGACCCTAAGATGACTCCGTCTCGCCTGAGGTCTCCTCTTTCACGGCAGACGCATCTCCGGCTCGCCCTAGGCCCCGCCTCCGATAAGGAGAAACCCTGACTAAATCACTGCGCCAACCGACCGAGTCACCGGGGCGTTTAACGCAAAAGGTAAGACCAACGGGCGACCAGACTTCGCCAGAGGTGCCATAGGAGACTCCGCCCGACCCAGGGCTCGGACTCGGGCTAAGGCCCCGGAAGACGGCGAACTCCGCTCCGCCCGACCCAGGGCTCGGACTCGGGCTAAGGCCCCGGAAGACGGCGAACTCCGCTCCGCCCGACCCAGGGCTCGGACTCGGGCTAAGGCCCCGGAAGACGGCGAACTCCGCTCCGCCCGACCCAGGGCTCGGACTCGGGCTAAGGCCCCGGAAGACGGCGAACTCCGCTCCGCCCGACCCAGGGCTCGGACTCGGGCTAAGGCCCCGGAAGACGGCGAACTCCGCTCCGCCCGACCCAGGGCTCGGACTCGGGCTAAGGCCCCGGAAGACGGCGAACTCCGCTCCGCCCGACCCAGGGCTCGGACTCAGGCTAAGGCCTCGGAAGACGGCGAACTCCGCTCCGCCCGACCCAGGGCTCGGACTCGGGCTAAGGCCCCGGAAGACGGCGACCTCCGCCTCGCCCGACCCAGGGCTCGGACTCCGCCTCGGCCTCTGCCGAGTAATCTCCGCCTCGCCCGACCCAGGGCTCGGACTCTGTCTCTGTCTTGCAGGGCGGACTCGGCCTCGGCCTCGGAGGAGCCTCCACGACGCCCGACCTAGGACACGAGACCGCCACGTCAACAGGAAGCGTCATCATCACCCTGCCCTGAGCCGACTTGGGTCGCAGAGAACAAGACCGGCGTCCCATCTGGCCAGCTATGCCAGATAGGCCATGATGGCGCCCCGCTAGATCATGACGACGGCGGCTCCCAGCTCCCTTACGAAAGCAGGAGAACGTCAGCAAGGACCCAGCCACCTCGACAGCTGTCCCCCCGTCCGGCTCCGTTACTCCTCCAACAGCCACGACGCCACACCAACAGGGTGCCACGATCTCTCCGGCTGCCACCTGGGCATGTACATAGGGCGCTAGCTCTCCCCCGCTAGACACGTAGCACCTTGCTACACCCCCATCTTGTACACCTGGACCCTCTCCTTACGACTATAAAAGGAAGGGCCAGGGCCTTCTTAGAGAAGGTTGGCCTCGCGAGGACGAAAGGCAGAGGCAGGCGCTCTCTCGGGGCCGCTCTCCCCCTTCACCTCGTGCGGACGCTTGTAACCCCCTACTGCAAGCGCACCCGACCTGGGCGCGGGACGAACACGAAGGCCGTGGGAATTCCTCTGACTCCCTCACGACCCGGCTCCGGCCACCGACTCTCTCCCTCTCTGTTCCCCCCTTCGCGCTCGCTCCACGCGCTCGACCCATCTGGGCTGGGGCACGCGGCACTCTCACTCGTCGGCTCGGGGACCCCCCGGTCTCGGAACGCCGATAGTATCTGATAATCCTAAATATTGGCATAAGATTTTGTCTGAAGCTTTATGGGCTCATAGAATATCTAAACATAGTGCTACTAAAGTATCTCCTTTTGAGCTTGTCTATGGGCAGGAAGCAGTGTTACCTGTGGAAATAAGTTTGAATGCTGTCAGGTTTGCCAGACAAAATGATCTAACTGCTACTGATTATTATAATTCAATGATGGATAATATTGATGAGGTGACCGACAAGAGGATGATAGCTTTGGGAGCAATAGAAAAGGACAAGATCATGGTAGCCAGGGCCTACAACAAGAAGGTCAAAGCAAAATCATTTCAAGTAGGAGACTTGGTGTGGAATACCATTCTGCCTCTAAGGAATAAAGACCGAAAGTTCGAGAAATGGTCGCCAAGCTGGGAGGGTCCTTATAAAGTGAAACAGGTGATGTCTGTTAATGCCTATTTGCTACAAACGTTACAAGGCAAAGATTTGCCTAAGGCTTTGAATGGGCGTTTCCTCAAGCAGTATCATCCCAGTATGTGGCAAAATGCTTAAGAAAACCGATGTAATCACATCGTGTTAAGATGCTTTTGGTTCGCTCAGCTCCACCAAAAGACAGGGGGGCATATGTTGGAGCCCATTTTGAGCAGGGCGGACGGTCCGGCCCTGAGGCCGGACGGTCCGCGCGTGCGCAGAGCAGTTTAGGGTTCCGAGTTTCGTGCTACGGTTGTTAGCTAGATTCGCGGGATTCACTCGGAAATTTGTTTGTAACGGGTCCAGCCCTCCTCCTCTATAGATAGAGAGGTCTACGACCGATTTGAAACAACGAATCGAACCTTCAATAAATACAATTTACATTTTATCCTAGGAGTAGTTCTAGTCTAGTTTAGGTTTAGTCTTCCAATCCCCAAATTCTCCGCCTCTCCTCGACTCTACGTCAATTAGAGGAGTCTAGGTCGGTCTACCCGAGCCTAGACACCACCTAGGATCTCTCCTCCCCGACGGGGTCCCTCCCGGGAGCGAGATCCAGGCGCCGTCGGCGATCTTCCGCCGCCCCTGCGCACGCGCGGACCGTCCGGTCCTAGGGCGCGGACCGTCCGGCCGTCAGGCAGGGAACCTTAGCTCCTGCGCCAGGTCGCGGACCGTCCGGCCCTGTGCCGCGGACCGTCCGCGCCTGACCAGAGAGCACCGTCGCCTCACGCCAGATCGCGGACCGTCCGGCCCTGTACCGCGGACCGTCCGCGCCTGACCAGAGAGCATCGCCGCTGGTTCTCTTGAAGTGATTGACGCCTCTAAAAAGGTGTCAACACCTAGCTAGGAGTTAGTGAAACCGCAAACAAAGATCCTGAACTTCATTTTATGCACAAGTTATTCTCCCAGGTCAGGTAGCAGTAGTAGTGGATGAATAATGGAAAAGAAAGGTAAAGAGAAAATAATATTTCCGAACGACTATACTACCTGTAGCACTGTCTGCTACAGCTGCAACACGGACTGCTTGGATGTAGCAGTCAACTACAGCAGTTGCAAGCAGCAACTAACGGGATCCTCCGCCAAACTCTGCGAAGTCCGAAGCCCATTCGATTCGTTCGTACCTTTGGTAGCTAGTAGAGGCGTTGGCCCGACCGGGACGGAGGTGCGGCGGCGTGTTGCGCGTCGCGGGGACGGGGCGGAGGGCTGGAGCAGCAGTGCGGAGCGATCGAGGACGGACGGCACGGCGGCACGAGGACGGGCAGCTCGGTGTCTGAGCGGCAGCAGGCATCGCGAATTCGTGATGACGAGGCAGCGACAGTGGTTTTCGCGGATGCGGGCCGGATGGAGCGCGTGCGAGCAAAAGGAAAAAGAGAAGACCGACCCGCTTATCTATATACTACTCCTTAAGACCCTAACGAGGGCGTGCACCGCATCACCGTGCCCCCGCTCGCTCGCCCGTGCCCCGCTCGCGCGATGCCCACTGGCGTGACAGCCGCCGTCCTCCCCGTCCCACACGCGATGTGCCGAGATATCCGCCCCACGACTCACGAGTCCATCGCCACTGACGCCCGATTCATGGAAGGAAAAGCATCCTCCTCCCACCTTCCTCTGCTCCACCCTCCCTCTCCTCGCCTCCATCGTCGGTACCGGACTCCTTCCCTTCCTCCTCTCCCTCACATCCCTCGCCAATATGCCTGCCGCTACCTCCGCCGCGTCGTCGTCCCCACGTCCGTTGTCAACCTCCGTCGCGCGCCCCCTCCCCTCGTCGTCATCCGCAACCCCGCCCCCCCTCCTATGATGGGATCTGGGAGCAGCAAGGCCACAGAGGTAGCGGCAGATCCATTGATTGATCCTCCTGCATCAGATCCGTTGACGAATCCATATGAGCATGCTCTCCCTCGACAGATCCCTTGCCAGTGATGCGGGAGGTCTCGCCGCCACTGATGTTGTGACCACGCTCTCCCTCGACAGCCTTTTCCGCCTCCACCAATCCATCATCAACATGGACGACCGCTCCCCTGCCGCCATGCTCACCATGGTAAGGGCATCGGCGCCTAGAGCATCCACATGTTCATGATCTTCTCCCCCGCGCGCCCCGACGTGCTCCCAAGGGCGTCCACCGTAGCCTCACCATGCCCCCGCCACAGCGGCAGCCCCGACACCTCCTCCCGCGCGCACATCTCGTCGTGCCTGCGCGCACCTCCGGCCATGTCCAAGCCGTGTCCACATGACGGGGCTGCGACACCTACCTCCCTCTCCCCCACCGCACCCGCACACCCATCCTTCTATCCTCACCTGCGACCAGGACGGAAGCCGTGGAGATGGACGAAATCCAAGCCGAAACCACTAGCCCCTTCCATCCTGCCGCTATCTTACCATCCTCGGTAGTCTCTTCCCATCGACGAAGCCCTTCAATCCCCCATCTGGCCGGTGCTATATATTAATACAAAGGAAAAACACAGGCAAGCACAGAAGGAGGTCTTCTAGGTTGAGCTCAACGATAGTCCATTAATCCCCCATCTAGGCAGACATCGAGAACGACGACGAGGATTACTTCGCCACCACCAAAGCGTCGTGCCCCATCTGGATTTGGTTGAGCTCCTCGCCGCTTTTCAGGAGGTCTGTTTTCCCCCCCACCTTCTCTATATGCCTTGTGATTTGGTTGTATGATTTTGTCTATGCGTTCAATATTAGCTACCAGCAAAACAATCCGCCTAAGCCGGTATAGCAGTTCATTCACCAGCATTTTCCCTTGGAGAAACAAGTTCTAGGAGGATCATCATCCTGATTGTTTGGGATGCCAGTATTGTTGACTCCAATCGGGCACAACATGTCGTCAGGTTCTATAGACTCCAGTGTTTGTTGTTCTAAGGAGCACTTGATTTCCAAAAATCAGTACCAATCAGCAAGTAGATAACCTAATCACAACATTTTGAGAGAGACGGTTCATTTTCATTCAGCCTCAGCTGTTCTTGTTTCCTTTTCTACTGATTCTATCCACTTAAAAGAATAAAAAAATAAACACAAGCTATTTGCCACGAAATCAACAACAAAAAAAAGCTGCAAACTGTTCGTTGATGTTTAGTCTATGCGCTTAGTTAGGATGAGCTTAGTTTGGGTTGTCACAAATTGGAAGAGCAACAGATCGGTTTTGTCTTACTGAACTATTGGTCGTGTCGTCAATGTTGAACCACAAAGGCATGCACAGAAGTAGTAGTTTAATGTATCATTACAGTACAGAAGTAGTAGTTTAATGTATTCGCTAGACTAGATTATGCTACAACAGCAGTAACACCAAACTGTCATCCAAATGATCGATCCCCTTTAGATGCTCCCAGGGATGGGGTGAATTCGGTATCACTTCTACTCATTAGTTACTCCATCTTAGATCAATGGTTACTCTGCGCATCTAATAGTCAGCTCCGCACGATGTTGTTCTGGAATGGAACAGCAGGCGGGCAGCATTGGATATGAATTCACTCCCAACTTATTAGGTTCCAATTTTAGTTTGTGTTGTTTATCTGTGTCAAGAGTCTGTCAAGATCATGGTTGACTGTTGTTTGCATTGTAAAATTCACCTAGCAGTATTTTAAAACATCCTGGAATTGTTCCATGCTCCCAACACATCTGGAACATGTTAAAGCAAGTTGTGGGCTTGTGGCTGAATTTGCAAGTGATGGTAGATGCCTTGATTTTGAGTGTAGTGTTGAAAAATATTGGCTAATTAATAATGACCAATAAAAAAACATATTTGTCTCAATGGAAGTTGACATCTCTTATTTTTTGTGCAGCTGAAGCGTGTCTAGCTACTTGGGCTCACAGATTCGGTCAAGATCATGGCTGGCTGCTGAGTTGTTGTTTCTCCGATAGGTGTGCGCAAATGGCTCGTCGGTGCTTCCTGATTGGGAGATGGAGGCCAACATCATGGAGTTCTACGGTAACCCACCCACTTTCTTCCTTGAACAATTGCCCATATGTGTTGATTCTGACCGTGTTACGCAATGACAGACATTGTTTTCCCGTTGCCGCTGCATCTTCTAAGTGGCATCACCGAGCTGGACGTCAGGAAACAGAGAAATTTGTGCCTGAAAAAAATTTAGGAGCAGGGATGAGCATTTATCAAAAGTGGACACAAAGAGGGAGCTCGAGTGTGAGCTCTGCATGCGGTGCTTTGAGTATTGGTAATAACTCTTTTCTCCTAGCTTAAAATCATGCGAAAGTTTGATTTTTGTAGGCTCCACATTTAAACAAATTTGGTCATATTAGCTTATGGATGGCAGAAAAGTACTATTTCTCATGGGTTCTGAAGCAGAATTACAGTCAAGTACTTCTCGTGTTGAAACTATGGACTAGGAAACATGACAAATTTGCTTTTAGTAAAATTATGAAGTGTTGTCTTTTTTTTAAAAAAATATTGGTGTCATGTTTTTTAATGAAGCAGTTTCAATGTATGTGGTCGGTTTGGAGCATTTTTAGGAGACGGGATATATGGGATAGAAAAGCTGATGGAGATAGCCTAAACATAGACAAACAACCACATACCTCCAGCTCATGGACATTACAGTAGTAATTGAAGAAGCTGCCAACAAATACAAAGCACCATATCTCTGCAACCATATCTCTGCAAGACAAATCAAGATAATACACTGTTAAAATAAGTTGTATAAGACCATTAAAGTATGAGCATTTAGCTAAGAGTTGCTCTGTGTTTTTTTGTTTTACCAATGATAACCGTCAGTACAAGTGTACAACAAATTTTATAGTAGTACTTTGGAGGACAAACTGGTGCCGGCCATTTTAGATATTCGTGCCTCTCAAATACCTTAAGATGGCTTGAATTCTTATTGTTCATATACATTATCGTTTTTAGGCACACAATAATGAACCTATACAGATTGTTTGTGGTTATCATGCTCTTCCTCAACCACCTCGTGGTGGTGAACTTATATTCCACACCCTTGAACATGTCCAACCTGTGAAATACTCCTGGCCTGGATTACCCTTGTTGGGTTTTGCAGAGGCGATTTGGACATTTAAGGTAGATATACTTGACCTATCATGACTCTAGCCTGCAGTATCATTCCTCCGTTTCCCTAATCTTGAAACTTGGAATGTAGATCAATTTACATTTGGCGACTGCAGAAGAAGCTCAACACTCAAGACCTTTTCTTAAGATATAATATTTACAACCAAGATTTTCTTATGTCTTTATTTTTTTGCTGTTTGTGAAATCTCTACTACACCTTAAGGGTACAGCGAGGGCGTCCACCATGCCCCCGCCTCCCCCCGCGTGTCTCCTCCCCGCATGCCGCACGCGCCAGCCATCGCCCCCACCAACCCCGCCCCGAGCCCGCCCATGCACTAATCTCGCCGCCAGGTATCCCGCCCGCCGGTGGTCCGCGCCTCTCCCCCGCCACGCCAAGATCGCCGTTGATCTAAGATGCCCGCGTGCAGCCCCCTGCCTGAGATCGACGCCGATTCGGCATGTCGGGTGGTCTGCGCCCCTCCCTTCCTTCTCCGTCGTGCCCGCCCCAACGATGATGGTCTGCGCCCCTCCCCCGCCACGCCGAGATCGTCGTCGATCCGAGATGCCCGTGTGCAGCCCCCTGCCTGAGATCGACGTCGATTCGGCAGGTCGGGGAGATCTGCACCCCCACCCAACACCAGAGATCGTCGTCGTTGTCCCCACTCCCTACTCCAACCCCACGCTCCCGGCCTCGAAGAAGGTGGCGTGGTGCCTAATGCGGTGGACTGGAGGACTGTCGGCGCCTTCTCGCTCGACACCAGCGATAAATGCCTGTGAAGGCGCCAACGCCTCTTGCGGCGGGTGCACACGAGGAGTTCTGAGGTACGCGACTCGCCAGCGCTAGCTCCGTCCCTCTAGCGCTTGCCTTCACTTGTGGGGGCACCAAATCTGCTGCGAACAGAGCCACCAGATCAGAGACCGCTGGACCTAGGTCCTTGTTGGCTCCCCTCCGCAGGACAATTCGCCGTCTCATCCCGACTTTGTCGTCTGCCCACCCCGTCCCATTACTCCATGGAGGCACTATGGAAGCAGGCCTCTAGGCTCAAGAACCAGGTCGCTCGCCAGGTTAGTCATGCCCTTATCCTCCTCTCGCAAATCATGATCCACATTTGTAACCATAATGGTGGACATGATAGAATTGTTCTATAGGATGCCTTGGCCGTATAATCTCACTTTTGTGCCTTTTTATTGCCGATGGCAGAAGATTAGAATCACTCAGACCATGCCTTTTATTTTCCTGTACAACAGTTGGAATTGAGTTCGTATAATGTTTTTTTCTATAGTATGTTGTGAACCTATCGTTTGTATTTGATAAAACAAAAATACTGGTATGTTCTATTCTCTGTTATGTTCTGGCTATTGAGTCTATGTAGGATCTTCCTGCTGCTATGGGAAAGAGAGGGGTGAAGCTTGGCAAGGCATCCTATCAAGAGCTTATAGGGGTAAAGAAGCCAAAGTTGGATGAGCAGGGCATGCTTCACTAGCCTGTTATTTTGCTCTACCCATATGGCATGTCGAGTGACTTCATTGAGGGTTTGGCTTATGAAGATACTCTCTCGCCCCACCCCTCAATTACATGATGCTTTTTTGGTCGAGTTAAAATGTGTAGATGTTCAAGTACCTATACTGAATTTATTGTAATGGTATCCTTAACAAACATGTTCTTAGAAACTTCTTCACCATTACACTAGAATGAGAACCACACTTACACTAGAGAGCTTGTCGAACGCACCTGGACGTCGGCCGAGTGCAAGGTGCAGGGTCAGCTCCGAGGGCAAGGCACCATGGCTCGCTGCACCGCTAAACGTAGCAGCAATGTAGGTAGAAGTTATTATATATGTATTATATGTTTTCTCCTTGATCGCCGTTTATGCTTGTCTCTTGAAGTAACATGTAGCACATGGAGAGCATGAATTAAATCAAGAGTTTAATTTGAGGCAATTGCCAGGGAGGATTTTGAGTATATAATTCAAGTAAACTCTGTTCGTCCTAATTGTTGTTATTGGCATTTTTGCCTCTTGCTTCCCAATTGTGATACCTTCTGAATTCTCTCTTTTTCTGTTGGATTTAAACAAGTTGCCATAAAGCAAACATATGAAAGGTCGGTCAAAGATGCTCAAGATTAATATCAGCTTAATTTAGTTCTCAATTTCCCATGTAGCGTCCACGTACTGTCTTGTGTGGATTTCGTGCTCCGTATCACCTCCTACCAGACCTTTTTTAGCTCTTCATCATGTTACAAATTTTTTACCTTGCTTGTTCAGCTTGGCTCAGTCTGCTTATGTTTCAGATTATCTTGCAATAATTGGATGTTGTTTTTGGCTGAGTTAGAAGCCCCGTCCAGGTCGGCTCAGGCTGCTTATGTTTCAGATGTATGGGTAATTGCAAAACTAAAGTAATTGCAGAATTGGCAATTTAATAAATTTTGGAGTAATTGCAAAACTAAAGTGTCTTTTGTAGGTGAGGTGCTTCACAGATTGAATCGCAATCCTGTGCAGTCTTTTCTACTCCAAGTAAGGCCAGCTCTCACCTCATGCTCTTGGTTTTGCCCAGGATGTATCAATACTGGTTTTTTTGTTGTGATGTCGCCATTGATTATGATTTTGGATTGAGAGGAACTGCAAGATTTGCTTAGTAGGGCTGGGAATCATAACTGTGAATGTGTGATATATGCAATGATAGCTAGAACGCGCAGTTCCAAATTGCAGTCTGATGAAGCATTTGTTACTCGCCTTTAGATTGTTGATAAGCATGTTGGATAGGAGGTAAATTACGTGTGGGTTGGAATTTTCCAAGTTTCTAGCCAAAATCATTGACTCTTTAGTTTGGAAATTGTGGGGTTTTCTCTATTTGTTTTTACTGTCAAAGTACTTCCCATGTAGCGTCCACGTACTGTAAATTTTGATGCAATTTTTTGGTTGCTAATCTGGATGGGTTTAGCATAAGACTGATATTTTGTTCCATAAAGCAGAGTACCTCTAAATCATAGAAGACCAGTTCATACAGAAGAAACATATAGAAGCCTACCAAGTTGTCAAATTGTCGATGTCCAGATCTTCTTCAGGCCCTTCGTCGGCGAGGAGTATCACAAGGTACGCCAATCGCTTGGTCTTATCTTCGTGCTCTGCGAAAACAAGCATGCAAACCCAATTTACTATGTTACACCCTTGGCTTCCGACGAGGTGGACGAGGCGTGAGGCTGACGGTGGCGCTGGTAGTCCGCAAGGAACCGGATTTGGACGCGCTCTCCCTCGTCGCTAGGTAAGAGACCCAGGTAAGGAACATATAAGTGGTTGTTCTGATTTTGGATATTAGCCAATTTCCCCCTCCAATCTGTTACTGATTTATATGCCCTTCTAGGGATCAGCAGATCCCACACCTATTACATGATCTGTCCTTCTAGAATAGAATTCTAGAATAGAATCTGCTTTCTATCTTCTGAACCGGCACTGCCTTCTTCAATATCGGCCACCGGTCGGTCCACCTCTTCAATAATCGTCCTTCACTTCAGTTGTGAGTTGTGACATACTATTTATATTCGGATCTGATCTATTACAAGTATACATGCATATTATAGGGTGTGCGTCTGTATACCCATGTCCTTTACAAGGTTCGTCCCTAGGTGATATGAGTAGTAAGTCTAAACTTGCTTCTTACCAAGAGTTAGGTTGTATGTGTGTATGTATTTTTTAGTACAATAGTATTCAAGCTGATATCCAAGTAGGGATGTTTCATCACTGATATCCTGTTTGAAAAATCAAGCTGAAGCATTTTCTACACACATGAATACAAACGGTCAACACAACTTTTTCCTTTTTTTTAGAAACCAAATATAGCTTATAGTTTCATGTTCAAGGGCATGGTGAAGCATCCAAATGGAACTGTTAACTGCACTTCCCTTTTTAAAAGCATAGCCAGATATTGATTTAGGAAGTGTGTCAAGAATAAATGCACTCAACAATCAGGCAATTCACATATTGGGGCAAGGCAACAAAACAAAATATGCATACCAATTTCAAATATGACAAAAATAAATGGATCAACTTCAAGTAAGTGAAGCAAGGTATCTTAGTTTACATGATTAACACACTTCCAATTTAAGAGAACACACTAAATGGGCATGTAAATAAATCACCCTTATATAAGAGAACACACTTCCAATTTAAGAGAACACACTGCCAATCCCTTAAACCACTCACTCCATGCCACTGCTCCTTAGTAGGTGTTCATCAACCTTTTTTTCAAAAGCATATTTCAGTCAATACATTGTATAATACAGGATGGTAGAACAAGACTGAGATACAATGGCATTAATATGTGCATAGCAAACTAATCCTTGAAAGTTAAAACAACCAAGAATTCAAGTGTGATTTAGCCATTGGAGTAGTGTCCAACAGAGAAGAGTATTGATAATCAAACTATCATCTCATTTAGTAATACATTTAGATTATGCCAAGGAAGAACTAATGATATATAACAAGTGTACCAAATTGTTATGTGTTCCTTCAACAGGATAAGAGAAAAACAATTTCACAATTATCAAAATAATACTATCATAGCAAAGGAAGGTACTGCTCATGTTGTGGTACCATTGACTGAATACAGAAGGAAAGAAAAGGACCTAAAGATGTGAAGCAACTGTTGCAACTCAGAATCACTAGGAAAGAGAGCCTGTCGTCAGGCCATTTCAGCTACATAAAAAACATTTTTATGAACAACACAATGGGCTAAGATCACCTTCCTGTCCTTGCTCTCGGGCGTGTAAATCTTCAGGAGAAGCGCGTCAGGGCAGTACTAGCTCACGCTTTCCGGTTTCAGCCATGCCAAAAAATCAAGCTCGACGCAATACGCTTGACTGACCAATGCAGACGATCGATCGTTCGTGCCGTCGCTGTCTACTCGTTACCCCTGCTTGTTTCTTTGTTACCAGAGGGATCCAGGAGACTGTTCTTTTATGTTGCAATTGCATGTATATACAGCGCGTTCCCGTTGCTAAGTTTTTTTTATTATTGGTATACTCAGATCAGCACGGATAAAATATCACAGACTTAAATTACATCCTATAGACTTATATTTAGAGCAGCAGATGCTTTTTCCTAATTTTTAGTGGAAGTGTTTTTTGTATGTTGTGGTTGTGCATTAGGTTCAGGTGCTTGTGGTCGATCTGTGTGATCCTATGCTTGAACTGTAGAGGGTTAATCAATTTAGTGGAAGTGGATATTGAATATGTTTAGTCGATCCGGAAGTAATAGATTTTTTGTAGGATGTTCTGGACCTGCACAAACACTATCCCACTTGTTGTAAGTCCCACGGCTATTCTCAGTCCACTCGCCATAGTCCATTCTGTTGGCAGTATGAAAATGTTTCGGTATCCAGGAACCTTGAAAATGTGCAGCATAAGGAAACGAGAGTAGTAGAAACCTTACTCACCCTACAACCCAGAATGCATATCCATCAATGTGGTAGGTCTGGACAGTTGAGTCATTGTTCTGAAATACAATTTCCAAAAAGTTCTTGTATGTGGAGTTAATGACATATGTTCTGATCACTAGCGGTCCATCAATTGGCATTGTAGGGAAGTCGAGTGTGTAGACATCCTTCTTGTCGTACAGATCTGCCAACCTCAGAGGAGTGTCGGGTGGGGAATAAGAGATACTCCCTCCGTTTCTTTTTATTTGTCGCTGGTTAGTGCAATTTTGCACTATCCAGCGACAAATAAAAAGAAACGGAGGGAGTACCACTCAGTGTAGTCTGTTTCTTCCCATTGATGATAACAGGTGGTTCATTCCTCATCTTGTAAACTTGGCTCACATTGATAGATCCATAGTGAAATGATCCTTGAGGATTCGGACGAGCAGCACCAGTGCTCACGTTCATCATGTGAGACAAGAAGGTGCTATGTGAGGCCAAGGCATAGAGACATACATGATTTAGGGTGCACATGAAAATTTGGTTAGACAGTGCTACATGTGTGCACTCCATGTTGCCTGCAAATACTGCATGTACTCCCATGTGCTTGTGGTCGATCTCTGTGATCTTGTGCTTGAACTGTAGAGGGTTAATCAATTTAGTGGAAGTGGATATCGAATATGTTTTCATTAAGTACAATGTTGTGTGGATGTTTTATTAGATTAATTCTATCAAGTACAGTGCTGCGTGGAGCAAGTTAATTTTTTAACATGGCTCAACATAGATGACGTCCCATTACTACTGAAGCAAAAAAACATTGCAAGGCTAAACATTCGAGTTAATTGCTATGTTTGGGTAATCAGTTTTTTTTGTTTAAGTTTCATTTAGTCTATATGTTTGATTTTTTCCCCTTGCCTACAGACCAGCCTAGGTATTTATCACTGGTGAAAAAAAGAATATCAGTGTTGATGGTAAAAAAGTTATGGATGCTTAAAAGTCTTGCTCATTTCTTGGCAGGTCGAATTCTTTGGTGGTGGTTTTTTGACAACAGAAGTGATAGTAAAAAAAGATGATTTTTCCCCTGGCCTATAGACCAGCCTAGGTATTCATCACTGGTATGCACTCCTTGCGGTATGCTTTAATTTTATTCTTGCTACTGCTATAATTGATCTTTCTTAATTTCTTTTTCTTTTTGCTTTTTCTATAAATTAGGAAGGCACCTGAGAAAAAGGGGTGGTACAATTAATAAAGCGTCTTGTTGATTACTCTACGAAGGTAAAACATTTTTTACATGTAAAGGTCACTTTACTGTATTTTCCTTCTTGAGCTTCTGTTGACCCTAAACTGTAAAGGTCACTTTACTGTATTTTCCTTCTTGAGCTTCTGTTGACCCTAAACAACTCCTGATAGGAATCACAAATACTCGATAATAAATACAAGTTAAGGATTATTTTTGGGCTCCAAGCTGGAGCTACCCTCCCCATCCCCATTCTGATTCCTAGAAAAGCATTGGTGCCACGAGGAGGAAGGGCATTGCCAATTGGCACGCTAAGAAGCTAGCTAAGCAGCACAGGGTGGACCTTGCCAAGGTTACTAGCACCGGGACATACGATCGAATTATGCTGACAGGTATTGAGGCGGATGTTGGAATCCAGCCAAAGTCTAAGTCCGCTCCTGCTGGTGTTCATGGGTATTCATAGCAGCTACTGCTCAGTCTGCCTTCAGGTCAGTTTCATTTTGGCATGTTGTGCTCTATCTTCGGAAGAGAAATTTCTATGGTTTCAGAGTTTAAGAACGATACAATAGAACTTATATACCAGTGTTTTGCTTACATCTTAACATGATTGTGTACTTATAAAACCATATCTATTAAGCATTACAATCTATAGCTGAATCATCCCTTCCTTGGTCTGAGTGACCTTCCTCATCAATGGCATCCGGTTCTTTGGCACTGTTTATGGCCATTTGGATATATTCATCTTGGATATCTTCACCTTGCAGTTCTAGAGGCTTTGATTTATCTCTTCACATGCGTGTTGATCCAAGCGGAGGCCGCGCCGAGACTTATAGGTGCTCAAGCCTGCTGTTGAAATGAATCAGTGGAATAAAATGTAGATATTTTTTCTATTAACATGTACATCTAAAATGTCAGTTTAGATATATCTGACATTACTGCCTATTCGTTCCCAGCTAAACCATTAAGCAATGGAACACTTAAATACCATAACTAGCTGCAATATGTCTGGCACTATTTATAGCATAACTACCTATTCGTTCTCATCTAGATCCTCCATCACTAGCTGCAATATGATTCAGGATCTGAATAATTTGGGGGTGGAAAATAATTTTAAATTGCTTTGCTCATGCTTTAATTCCTTTTAGGCGATATCACTAACCTGAACTTTACTGTGATTGATGACTAAGGCAGTATGTAAAGGATTCACCGCTACCTGAGGCGAATGATAGAATCAACAAGTGACATCTATAGCCATGGCTACAATCTCAACAGCAGATTAGTCCAGCAAGCCACCACTTGCAGGATTCGCACATCAAAGACTTCATCGCCAAACAGGTTTGTTTAATTTGGCCGCTGGCTCAACAGCCAACACAACACAACACAGCATAATGTTGCTGCTGCTGCTGCTTCTTCTTCTTCTGTTGAGTCGCTTCGTCAGCTATGATAATAACCACTCATCGTCATGCAGGTCGCGCACTACAAGCGGATCCACCATGTTTTCCTTGTGGATTCGATACTGAAGAACGCGGCGGGGCAAGATTTTACGCAGGGACCTGGCCAAGCTAGCGTCGCGGCGCATTAGCTCCAAGGTATAGGTCAATAGGTGCATTGTATGTGACGTCCATTTCTTTCCTTCTCTTGTTGCAATGTACTAGCAGACACTGTCAGACTTGTAGTTATTACCGTACCGGTTTATTTAATCAAGACATGGAGAGTAATCGTGTAGCCTCTCAACAAGAAAAAGATAAGTACACAGTACTGGCTTGGCAAACCATCTGCACTATACCAGAAAGACTGGATAACATTCGGCATATCTACCTAAACTGCTGAACGACACCAAAATCTTCTGCTTCTGATAGACATCCCCAATGTTGATGAGCATGCGACAAATATTCAAGAACCGATGTAGCAGCTTTTAAATATGTCATATAAGGGCATGTACAACAGTGACACCGTGACACGGTACTCCAAGCATAAGACATAGCTAAGACATGGTGTGATACAATAGGCTATGTCTAAACCCTGTGTCTTAGTAAATATGTCATATTCTCTCATTAATTAACAATGCTTGATCTGTGCAAACATTTACGACTTCGCATCACAGATTAGTCCAGTTGCAATTGAATTTATGCTTTTTCCTTTTGTTCGTGGCATCTTGTTTCCTATGGTTTTTATGCAGGTCTGTTATGTTGTGTTAATCATGCCTTAGCAAACTTATGTGAGTAACAACATTGATCTTGATGATGAACCAGATGGAGAAAATCCTTGCGGCGTACAGAAAGGCTTCGAAGCAATGGTGTTCTACCCAGAACAAGCTGGCACAAGGTATGACATGGTCTTGTCGGCCCCTGTGGCAGTGCATGACCTTCGTTGCTAGCTGCACTGATGTGAGTAATGACTTTTTTTTCTACTCTTTGCAAAACAGTGAGGCAACGGGTCTGGAAGCGCACCATGGTCGGATAAACAAAGAAGAAGAAAAATCTGTAGCATGGAATAGATGTATGTTATTAGATTAAAATAACAAAATTTATGTATGGATAGGATCACAAATGGATTCCGAAATATTTTCTCATTACAATATAACACATATGTACATAAGTTATCGTATTATTATACGGTTCCGTTGCAACGCACGGGCACTCACCTAGTATACCGTTAATTTCCAACAGTAGCCATTGAAAATCTCTCTCTATCATACTTAAGGCCTGTTTGCACCTTGACCTCCGGCGCCACACCCTGTCTAAGCTGCGGCGGCCGATTCAGCCGCCACAACTGCGGCACATCAAGTGTGGCGCGTTGTGGGATCGGCAGTGGTAATCCAAACAGGCCTTTAAAACACCAATTTCAACCGTCATCCTACTTCATCTTTTAAAAAAAATCTCATATTTTTTGCGTAAAATATTAAAAATCAGTGTAGCAGGTGAGGTTTGAACCCACACCCATCAATGGAAGAAGGGTGAGAGACACTGGACGAAACTATCAAACCAGTAAAACTTATAATATTGAATATAAATTGTATATATGTATATATAATTTTTGTAAAATAAAAAAATAATCATGCCGGACCGGGCTAGCACTACGGGCCGAGTCTACGGTCCAAGCACCACACGACACTCGTGCCGGATTGGCTCAGACACTATTAAATGGGTTCTATCTCGGGCCGGCTCGCCAGACATAGCCCATTTGGCCATCTATACATCCGCACGACAATGATGGTCCTCGTTTCAGTTGCCACCATCTCGTTCGTCATTCTACTTCTTTTCTCTCTCCCCTGCCTCCACCTCCGCGCCACCCAATTCGTGGCAGAGGGCGTAGGAACAGGCGTCTCCTCCCCGTATTCGTCTGACACCAGCTCCGACATCGACTTGCGCAGTGGCTATTGCACGTCCACGAGGATGTTTCACATCATGCGTGCACCATCGTTTTTGCCATCGTCGGACGTCTCATTCGTCTTCCCGGCCTTCGCCCAGTTCTTCCTCCCCAACCTGCTGCTCCCGCCTACGGTCGCAGCCGCAAGCCGACCGACGCTCATTGACGCGGGTACAGGGCGAGTTGGTCATGCTCCTGACCTTTCTCCGTGCGTGTCGTCGAGAAGGACATGGTGGCGCCTGCCACGCTTAGGTTATCTTGATGATGAGGAGTCTAGGTCTAAGATATTGGACAACTAAGGCTCGTAGCGTGGCAGCAGTCAGCATATGCTACGGAGTTGGTGGTGGTGTTGTGTCGCTTCGACGGGTCCAGGGCTGAGAAGACACTCGCATTCTCTCACCCTTCTCGGACTGACGCCGGGTGCGGATGCCTCTCGGTTTGGAGCTGCTTCGACTTGGCTTCTTTCTCTGCTTGCGTGCTCTTTCCCTATATATCTAGCAGTATACTACCTTTATCACCTCCAGATGCCTAGGTCTTTGTCGTGTCCTTCTCCGATAACGAATAGGTATGGCCGCCTCTTCCCTTCCCATCGTGCTCTACGAAACCTTGGAAGTGGGGGAGGCGAGGGATGGGGGTTTCTGATTTACTGCCTATGGTACCCGTGCGTTCATAAAAAATATTATGCGAAGAGCGGAGACAATCAATAAAAAATCTTGAGATCTTATTGGTGGATAATTTACATGGATATTGTTGTGAGCCGTCGCAAAGCACGGGTAACCGACTAGTAAGCTTAAATTCGGTGGTGGTTATGTATCGACGAAAATAGTTAGTTATTGTCGGGGACCATAATTAGGGGTACCCTCAAGACCCCAAAATCTCAGCTGGTAACCCCCATCAGCACAAAGCTGCAAAGGCCTGATGGGTGCGATTAAGTCAAGGATCGGTCCATTCAAAGGACATGATCGTGCCTCGCCCGAGCCTAGCCTCGGGCAAGGGAAGCCGACCCTGGAAAACCTACGTCTCGCCCGAGGACCCCCCTCCAGCAACGGGCACACTATCGGCTCGCCCGAGGCCCAGTCTTCACCGAGAAGCAACCTTGGCCACATCGCCACGCCGACCGACCAAATCGCAGGGGCATTTAATGCAAAGGTGGCCTGACACCTTTATCCTGACGCACGCCCTCCAGTCGATAGAGCCGAAGTGACCGCAGTCACTTCGCCGCTCTACTGACCGGTCTGACAAGAGGACAGCGCCGCCTGCGCCGCTCCGACTGTTGAGCCACCCGACAGAGTGAGGCTGACAGCAGCCAAGGCCGGCCTCGGGCATCATAGGAAACTCCGCCTCGCCCGACCCCACGGCTCGGACTCGGGCTCGGGCTCAGCCCCGAAAGACGGCGAACTCCGCTCCGCCCGACCCAGGGCTCGGACTCGGGCTCAGCCCCGGAAGACGGCGAACTCCGCTCCGCCCGACCCAGGGCTCGGACTCGGGCTCAGCCCCGGAAGACGGCGAACTCCGCTCTGCCCGACCCAGGGCTCGGACTCGGGCTCAGCCCCGGAAGACGGCGAACTCCGCCTCGCCCGACCCTAGGGCTCGGACATGGGCTCAACCTCGGAAGACGACGAACTCCGCTTCGCCCGACCCTAGGGCTCGGACTCAGCCCTGGCCTCAGCCGACGGTCTCCGCCTCGCCTGACCCAGGGGCTCGGACTCGACCACGGCCACGGAAGACAGACTCGACCTCAACCTCGGAGGAGCCTCCACATCGCCAGACCTAGGGCGCGGACCGACCACGTCGACAGGAGGCGCCATCATTACCCTACCCCGAGCTGACTCAGGCTACGGGGAACAAGACCGGCGTCCCATCTGGCTCGCTCCGCCAGATAGGCAATGATGGCGCCCCGCACGCTCTGTGACGACGGCGGCTCTCGGCCCCCTTACGGAAGCAAGAGGACGTCAGCAAGGACTCGACAGCCCCAACAGCTGTCCTTCCGCCAGGCTCTAGCACTCCTCCGACGGCCACGACACCACACGAACCGGGTGCCAAAACCTCTCCGGCTGCCACGACGGCATGTACTTTGGGCGCTAGCTCTCCTCCACTAGACACGTAGCACTCTGCTACACCCCCATTGTACACCTGGATCCTCTCCTTACGCCTATAAAAGGAAGGACCAGGGCCCTCTTACAGAGGGTTGGCCCGCGCGGAGAAGGACGGGACGGCGCTCGCGCAAGGCCGCTCGCTCCCACTCCCGCGTGGACGCTTGTATCCCCCTACTGCAAGCGCACCCGACTCAGGCGCGGGGCTAACACGAAGGCCGCGGGATCCACTCTCTCACGCCTGCCTCCCTCCGGCTGCTTCCTTTCCCCCCTTCGCGTTCCGCCTCGCGTCGACCCATCTGGGCTGGGGCACGCGGCGACAATTCACTCGTCGGTCCAGGGACCCCCCGGGTTTCGAAACACCGACAGTTCGCGCGCCAGGTAGGGGCCTGCTGCGTGTTGACGAACAGCTTCCCGTCAAGCTCCAGATGGGCAGTCTCTAGCAACCTTTCCAGCCCGGGACGGTGCTCCGTTTCGGGAATCTTGAGTTCATGTCCCTCGACGGCAGCTACGACATGATACTCCTTCCCCCGCCGCACGACAGCGACAATGGCGGTCGACAACCCGCTCGCCGGTGGGGAAATCGACGACGCCTTCCCCACGAGGTGGAAGGACGACATTCGGGCTTGTCCCGTCCCCTCCCCCGCCGACGGAGGAGGAGGCGGGGCAACCAAGGCCAAGCGGGAAGCGGCACCTCGTTGGCTGTCGAGCGAGTCGACGACGCCGGTGCCCCAACGGAGGGCGCGTCGGGCACCGATCTCGCGTCTGAGACGAAGACGAGCGCCGCCTCCCCGCAACACGCCAATCTCAAGCAAACGCACGACGCCAGCACGCTCGCGAGGGACTTGCTGGGCGTCACCCTCGTACCTGATATAACGGTGCAGTCAGTCCCAGACGCGACCTCGTCACCGACCGTCGACCGAAAGGTACCGACCGATTCCCATCTCGTGTCTTTTGGATTCGGCCTCGACCCACCAAGCGACTCCGCTTCGGTGAGCACTCTCTTAGAGGCGAGTCCAAACCCTCTGGGGTATCGTGTGCGGTCACCCTGGGACCGACTGATGGCCGACTCGACCTACGAGCCCTCGGGGTCCGAGGAAGATGGCGAGCCCGACCTCTGTTGGGATTTCTCCGGACTTGGTAACCCCAACGCCGTGCGGGGCAGATCTCCAACTGGGACGACCTGGTCCAAGCCTTCGCCGGCAATTTCCACGGCACGTACGTGCGCCCTGGGAACTCCTGGGATCTCCGAAGCTGCCACCAGCAACCGGGAGAGTCTCTTCAGGACTACATCTGGTGATTCTCGAAGCAGCGCACAGAGCTGCCCAATGTCACCGATTCAGATGTCATCGGCGCGTTCCTCGCCGGCACCACCTGCCGCGACCTGGTGAGCAAGCTGGGTTGCAAGACCCCCACCAGGGCGAGCGAGCTGATGGACATCGCCACCAAGTTCGCCTCTGGCCAGGAGGCGGTCGAGGCCATTTTCCGGAAGGACAAGCAGCCCCAGGGCCGCCCACCGGAAGATGCTCCCGAGGCATCAACTCAGCGCGGCGCCAATAAGAAGGTCAAGAAGAAGTCGCAAGCGAAACACGATGCCGCCGACGCGGACCTTGTCGCCGCCGCCGAGTACAAGAACCCTCGGAAACCTCCCGGAGGTGCCAACCTCTTCGACAAGATGCTCAAGGAGCCGTGCCCCTACCATAAGGGGCCCGTCAAGCACACCCTTGAGGAGTGTGCCATGCTTCGACGACACTTCCACAAGGCCGGGCCACCCGCGAAGGGTGGCAAGGCCCTCGACGACGCGAAGGAGGAAGATCACAAGGCAGGAGGGTTCCCCGAGGTCCGCGACTGCTTCATGATCTACGGCGGGCAAGTGGTGAACGCCTCAGCTCGGCACCGCAAGCAAGAGCGTCGAGAGGTCTGCTCGGTAAAGGTGGCGGCGCCAGTCTACCTAGACTGGTCCGACAAGCCCATCACCTTCGACCAGGCCGACCATCCAGACTACGTGCCGAGCCCAGGGAGATACCCACTCATTGTCGACCCCATCATCGACAACGTCAGGCTCACCAAGGTCCTCATGGACGGAGGCAGCAGCCTCAACATCATCTACGCCGAGACCCTCGGGCTTCTGCGGATCGATCTGTCCTTGGTCCGGACGGGCGCTGCGCCTTTCCACGGGATCGTCCCCGGGAAGCGCGTTCAACCCCTCGGACAACTCGACCTACCCGTCTGCTTCGGGACGCCCTCCAACTTTCGAAAGGAGACCCTCATGTTCGAAGTGGTCGGGTTTCGAGGAACCTACCACGCAGTGCTGGGGAGGCCATGCTACGCCAAGTTCATGGCCGTCCCCAACTACACCTACCTCAAGCTCAAGATGTCGGGCCCCAACGGGGTCATCACCGTCGGGCCCATGTACCGACACGCGTACGAATGCGATGTGGAGTGCGTGGAGTACGCCGAGGCCCTCGCCGAATCCGAGGCCCTCATCGCTGACCTGGAGAGCCTCTCTAGGGAGGCGTCCGACGTGAAGCGCCACGCCGACAACTTCGAACCAGCGGAGACGGTCAAGTCCGTCCCTCTCGACCCCTGCAACGACGCCTCCAAGCAGATCCGGATCGGTTCCGAGCTCGACCCCAAATAGGAAGCAGTGCTCGTCGACTTTCTCCACGCAAACTCCGACGTTTTCGCGTGGAGTCCCTCGGACATGTCCGGCATACCGAGGGAAGTCGCCGAGCACTCTCTGGATATCCGAGCTGGAGTCCGACCCGTGAAGCAACCTCTGTGCCGATTCGATGAAGAAAAACACAGAGCCATAGGCGAGGAGATCCACAAGCTACTGGCGGCAGGGTTCATCAAAGAGGTATTCCATCCCGAATGGCTTGCCAACCCTGTGCTTGTGAGAAAGAAAGGGGGAAATGGCGGATGTGTGTAGACTACACTGGTCTAAACAAAGCATGTCCGAAGGTTCCCTACCCTCTGCCTCGCATCGATCAGATCGTGGATTCCACTGCTGGGTGTGAAACCCTGTCTTTCCTCGATGCCTACTCAGGGTATCACAAGATCAGGATGAAGGAGTCCGACCAGCTCGCGACTTCATTCATCACACCCTTCGGCATGTACTGCTATGTTACAATGCCGTTTGGTTTGAGGAATGCGGGGGCAACGTACCAGCGATGCATGAACCATGTGTTTGGCGAACACATCAGCCGAACGGTCGAGGCCTATGTCGATGACATCGTAGTCAAGACGAGGAAGGCCTCTGACCTCCTTTCCGACCTTGAAGCGACGTTCCGATGTCTCAAGGCGAAAGACGTGAAGCTTAATCCCGAAAAGTGTGTCTTCGGGGTCCCCGGAGGCATGCTCTTGGGGTTCATCGTCTCCGAGCGGGGCATCGAAGCCAACCCGGAGAAGATTGCAGCCATCACCAGCATGGGGCCAATCAAGGACTTGAAAGGTGTACAGAGGGTCATGGGATGTCTTGCGGCTCTGAGCCGCTTCATCTCCCGCCTCAGCGAAAGAGGTCTGCCTCTGTACCGCCTCTTAAGGAAAGCTGAGTGCTTCGCTTGGACTCCCGAGGCCGAGGAAGCCCTCGGGAACCTGAAGGCGCTCCTCACGAACGCGCCCATCTTGGTGCCCCCCGCTGCCGGAGAAGCCCTCTTGATCTACGTCGCCGCAACCACCCAGGTGGTTAGTGCCGCGATCGTGGTTGAGAGACGAGAAGAAGGGCATGCATTGCCCGTCCAGAGGCCAGTCTACTTCATCAGTGAGGTACTGTCCGAGACCAAGATCCGCTACCCACAAATCCAGAAGCTGCTGTACGCGGTGATCCTGACACGGCGGAAGTTGCGACACTACTTCGAGTCTCATCTGGTGACTGTGGTGTCATCCTTCCCCCTGGGAGAGATCATTCAGTCCCGAGAGGCCTCGGGTAGAATTGCGAAGTGGGCGGTGGAGATCATGGGCGAGACGATCTCGTTCGCCCCTCGGAAGGCCATCAAGTCCCAGGTCTTGGCGGACTTCGTGGCTGAATGGGCCGACACCCAGCTCCCGATGGCTCCGATCCAACCGGAGCTCTGGACCATGTTTTTCGACGGGTCGCTGATGAAGACGGGGGCCGGCGCAGGCCTCCTCTTCGTCTCGCCCCTCGGGAAGCACCTACGCTATGTGCTACGCCTCCACTTCCCGGCGTCCAACAACGTGGCTGAGTACGAGGCTCTGGTAAACGGGTTGCGAATCGCCATCGAGCTAGGGGTCTGACGCCTCGACGCTCACGGTGACTCGCAGCTCGTCATCGACCAAATCATGAAGAACTCCCACTGCCGCGACCCGAAGGTGGAAGCCTACTGCGATGAGGTTCGGCGCCTGGAAGACAAGTTCTACGGGCTCGAGCTCAACCACATCGCCCGACGCTACAACGAGACTGCGGACGAGCAGGCTAAAATAGCCTCGGGACGAACAACAGTTCCCCCAGACGTATTCTTCCGAGACCTGCATCAACCCTCCGTCAAGACCAAGGACACGCCCGAGCCCGAGGCACCTTCGGCTCCACCCGAGGCACCTTCGGCTCCGCCCAAGGCACCCTCGGCTCAGTCCGAGGTACCCTTGGCCCAGTCCGAGGTACCCACGGCACGGTCCGAAGTACCCTCGGCTCAGCCCGAGGTACCCTCGGCCCCCGAGGGTGAGGCACTGCGCGTCGAGGGGGAACCAAGCGAGGTCACGCCTAATCAAAGCTGGCAGACCCCGTACCTACAATATCTCCACCGAGGGGAGCTGCCCCTCGACCAAGCCGAAGCTCGGCGGTTGGTGCGGCGCGCCAAGTCTTTCGTCTTGCTGGGGGATGGGAAGGAGCTCTACCACCACAGCCCCTCAGGCATCCTCCAGCGATGCATTTCCGTCGCCGAAGGCCAGGAGCTCTTGCAAGAGATACACTCGGGGGCTTGCGGCCATCACGCAGCACCTCGAACCCTCGTTGGAAACGCCTTCCGACAGGGATTCTACTAGCCGACGCTACAAGAATTGTCCGCACTTGCGAAGGGTGTCAGTTCTACGTGAGGCAGACCCACCTGCCCGCTCAGGCTCTACAGACCATACCCATCACCTGGCCGTTTGCTGTCTGGGGCCTGGACCTCGTTGGCCCCTTGCAGAAGGCACCCAAGGGCTACACGCACCTGTTGGTCGCCATCGACAAATTCTCCAAGTGGATCGAGGTTCGACCCCTAAACAGCATCAGGTCCGAACAGGCGGTGGCGTTCTTCACCAACATCATCCATCGCTTTGGGGTCCCGAACTCCATCATCACCGACAACGGTACCCAGTTCACCGGCAGAAAGTTCCTGGACTTTTGCGAGGATCACCACATCCGAGTGGACTGGGCTGCCGTGGCGCATCCCATGACGAATGGGCAAGTGGAGCGGGCCAACGGCATGATCTTGCAAGGACTCAAGCCTCGGATCTACAACGACCTCAACAAGTTCGGCAAGCGGTGGATGAAGGAACTCCCCTCGGTGGTCTGGAGTCTGAGGACGACGCCGAGCCGAGCCACGGGCTTCACACCGTTCTTTCTAGTCTATGGGGCCGAGGCCATCTTGCCCACAGACCTAGAATACGGTTCCTCGAGGGCGAGGGCCTACACCGACCAAAGCAACTGAGACAACCGAGAAGACTCACTGGACCAGCTGGAGGAGGCTCGGGACGTGGCCTTACTACACTCGGCGCGGTACCAGCAGTCCCTGCGACGCTACCACACCCGAGGGGTTAGGTCCCGAGACCTCCAGGTGGGCGACCTGGTGCTTCAGCTGCGACAAGACGCCCGAGGGTGGCACAAACTCACGCCTCCCTGGGAAGGGCCGTTCGTCATCGCCAAGGTCCTGAAGCCCGGAACGTACAAGCTGGCCAACAGCCAAGGCGAGGTCTACAGCAACGCTTGGAACATCCAACAGCTACGTCGCTTCTACCCTTAAGATGCTTTCAAGTTGCTCGTATACCTCGTTCACACACCAAGTCTGGTCGTCAAGGAAGGGTCAGCCTTGCCTCGGCAAAGCTCGACCCTCCCTCGGGGGCTAGAAGGGGGCAACCCCCTCTGCGTCAAAATTTTTCTTGAAAAAAGAAAAAAATCTTTTCTGCCAGAATGCCTTTCGTGCTCTTCGACTACTTCAAAAGTGGATCCTGAAAACGACGGAGTACACGTAAGCAGCCAAGGCTGACCGAGCCGAGGGACTCCTACGCCTCTGGGATACGGATACCTCACTCATCACCTTCTGCGATAAGTAACTCGCGTTCGGATAAGTGACTCCACGGACCGAACAAGTCTTCATGCTCGAGAGCTCCTCTGCCGAAATGATGTGTACCATCGAAGGCCATGAGGGACTCCCCGTGTCCGAGATGTGTTCTCATTTTTACTCAGCGTACCCGCCCTTTGAAGTGGCGGAGGAGGATGTGGACGAAGGGGCCCTTCGGTGCGCCGCCGGCCTGAGCAGTGGGCGCGACTTGGTTGAAGAATTTGTGGCGTACGGGGTATGGCCCTTGGCGCATGGCTGGGAGTTGGGCGAAGTGTGCCCTCGCCAGATGCCTTTCCATGGCAGAAGGGTGGTGCGGAGTCCCGCCTTCGCGCTGAATCTGCAAAACCGCGATCCGGCTGCCTTTGTGTCACACCCAATTTTGAAGGTAAACCGAATGCGAACCATGTACGTGCCAGGATCAGAACTCACGTACATAGCGATTACATAAATGACTCATCATAGCACAATGCTTCGAATAACAATAAAGGGTAAGTAATACTATGAAGACTAGAGTCATTTACATAATATAATCAAAGTACACAGAATAGAAACGTAGCCAACGTAAATAAACCCACCACAGGCAGCTGACTAGGGGTGGTCGCTAGCCTAATCCTCGAACTCGTCAAAGTCCTGGAACTCCTGGAGATCCGCCTCGACGCCTTCTTCTTTACTTGAGCATAGATTGCACCAAAGGCAACCTGGTGTTTTGTGAAAGCAAGGGTGAGTACACATCAACGTACTCAGCAAATGTCCTGTTTGGCTGAAGTGGACTAGCTTTATGTGGAGTTAAGGTCAAAGCAGATTGCTTTTAGTTGGTCAGGTATTTATTATTAGTGGAAGCCAAGTTTTATCATATAACCAACCCGTGAATCTTTTCCTCATCGAGGAACATCATTATCATCATCGAACCAAAACCATAAATAGAACCATTGTATATCGAATCATCTGTATCTCTAATCAAAGAGGATCCCAAGGCCGCTCATAACCGTGAGCACGGCTGATATATCAGTTTCATTACCCTCTGCAGAGGTCGCACACTTTACCCATGAGCCGTGATTCCCGTTTTGCCCGGGGATCATGACTCCCCATTGATCACTTCCTAGGTGGTCCGGCAGGGTATCACTACGTAGCTTTTACAAAGATTCCCTAGAGGTCATAGCCGCCCGTTAGGTTTCTCCAGTTTGATAAACACAGTACCTCTCCCCGCAGGAGAGTGACTAACAAAAGCAAAACGAAAGAACCTCGGCACTCAGCCTCGGCAGAGCAAGCACTGTGCCTGGACCCCATTGACGGCACGATGGCGAAGCAACTACACCTCTAGTTCCTCTAATTAATTAGCTAAGGGCATCCCATTTCACCCTCATGGTTGCACTGTTATCCCGGGTGGTCTCTCAACGAACTGGTCCTTACAGAGAGGCACTCGAGAAACTGCTCGAGCCCCCTAAAGTATCACAGTCCAACATCATAATCATAATAACAACATCGTATCATAAGTATTCACATCATGTTCATTGATTAAAGTAAAACAATAGCATGAATCTAACCATAGTAGCCCAAAAGGTAATCAAGAACCAGGTAAATAGAAAGCTAGTCAATCCTTAGGTTGTTCATAGTATGCGGGACAGTGAATTATAAAGTAAATAGGACATAATGGGTCAGAGGACACTTGCCTTCACCAAACAGATGCTCAGGGTCTTCGATCTCGTAGAACTCGAAGAACTTGATCACATGGTCGCCGAAGCTCGAAAACGGGTCGCAGTCTATTCGCGACGCGAAGCGAAGACGAACAGGCACAAGCAAACAAACATATACATATGCATAAGAACATTACACCATACAAAGAAAAACATAATCAAAACATGCAATACAAAATAGAGCGCGTTACTACAGTCACACAAGGAAAAAGAAAATGCGATAGTTGAAGCTACGATCGAGAAATTAACGGGTTTAGGCTAAACAAATATTAACTATCACATTTAATTCGACATTATCAAATATAAATTATAACTGCTATGTAGTTTTGATTCAATCTGCTACACTAACAGCTATCAAATAAATAACTAATCTAATTAGCACGAGAGATTCTAAGCGAGGTAAGTTTACGATGCGCGAAACAGCACGCCAGCTTGCGAACGACACGCGCGACATAGCGCGCGGACGACGCACGAAACAGCACGACAGTGTGAGAACGACGCGCGGACACGCGTGCGAACAACACGCGCGACAAGCGAACCAGACGCGCGGTAGAACGATCTAAGGAAAGGCGACGACACGCGAAGAGTGCGCGAATGACACGTGAATACGCACGCGACAACGTGCGAGCAATATAAAATAGAGAACTCTTCTACAATTACGCGGGGATAAGGAACGCGACGGTCGAGAGGTTAACATGTTTACACTAAGCAAGTATTAATTAGAATATTTGTTCGATATAATTATAATTACATGAATTGATATTATCATATCAAATATAAATTACTATTTAGACTTGACTAAATTACTATTTTAATAGTGAAGGATTGAACCAATAATTAATTAATTGACTCGAGTGATTATAAGTGAACGATTTAATATCGTACGCGAACAACGCATGATACGCGCGAACGACGCGCGACAACGCGAACAACACACGATGACGACGAGCGCCACACGTGTGAACAACGCGACATACGAGTACTGCTAAATTATGTCGTTCTTATATTATCCACATATTAAATATAATATTTAAGTTGGCATAATTACATTAACATGTATTTATAAAGTCGCAAATTAAGAGTATAGATTAATTTTAATTGCAACGCTACTTTAATAATCATCGAATGATCAAGAGATTAAATAATTAATTAAAATATGCGATATGACAAAATAATATTTTAACACGTAGACGACGTTATTATGGAGTTAGCGTAACTAGAACGGTATGAAACGTATTTATAACGCAACATATATTGAATAAATAACAAAACACGGTTTTACAGCGACGTGGCGTGATTCTATTGATTGGGAACTTGTCACACGATGGGCCACACGAGGAGCTGTCACAGGAAATCCGGGATCCATTATGAGGGGCATTGTTTCATGCAGGAAATAGTGGAGGCTATGACTCACGCCATACTTGTGGGGCCCATGCAATTCCATGCATGAGACGCGCGCACACTGCACAACCGTGGTCGCATGGTGGCATGCAGTGGGGTGGTTTTTCTCTCTCTTCTCCAATGAAACCGCACGCACGGCATCTGCTCGTCCGCTCCTTTTCACGAACGCAGGGAAGAGAAAACCGCCATAGCACTATAGTAGGGACCTTGGCTGAAGGAGCTAGCCGCGCAAGGGGTGCAGGGATGGCCGGCCGGCTAAGATGCTGCGCAGCGGCTGAAGGCGAGCAGGACAAAGGCAAGCTCCGCCATGGCTGCGCACAACACGGAGAGGATAGACCATGATGAGAGAGGGGTGCAAGATGAAACCATCGCTCACCTCAGCGGATACGGCGAGTGCGCGAACGACGACGTCTCCAGCGGATCGCAGCGCAGACGTTCGGCTCCGGCGACATTGGCACGACAGACGTGTTCTGGCGAGGAACCTAGACGCAACGGCAAGGCACGCGTCGCGGATGGCTGTCGAGCAGCGAGAAGTTAGTTTAGAGGGCTGCGAGGCGTGGGGAGCGGGGCACAGATTTGAAGGACGACGGTTGCAAAATCGTGGGCGTGTGCAGCAACGGAGAAATAGAGCAAGCAATTACGATTAAGAAGAAGATGGACCTGACACACAGGGCCCACGGTGCAGCATCTATGGCTACCGATGGGTGGGCCCCTGGCCAAGGCGTGGCTGGATGCTCCCTGCTCCCGTGCATGCAAACGTGAGGGGTTGGGCTCCTCTGGCCGGCTGGTTGCCAGACAAGGGGGAAAAGAAAAAGAGTTTTTATTTTATTTTTTTACTTGTCTTCTTTTTATGCCTATATGTAGCTATACGTTTATATATATTTAAATATATCTGTTTATTTTAGATCATTCCTAAATAATTTAAATTCTATAGTTTTTCCTTCTTTCGAACGTAAACACCACTAAGATCATTTTTAATAAACAAAAACTATGCTTCGGCAAATGCAACAATCAAAAGCGTCTCTACGGTTTTATTCCACTAGGTTTACGTCAATATGAAACAAAAATAATTCTCCATTTTTAGTAAAAGGAGAACGAAAACAAAGAAATGAGAGAGTAACACCTGAATTTGGTGGATATTAGAAAAGAAATTTTATACCCCCAAATTCAGGGTGTTACAAATCTAACCCCCTTAAAAGAATCTCGTCCTCGAGATTCAAGAAGAGGCTAGCAAGAAAATGAGATTGGTTCACTGGTTTTCATAGCTTCTTTTGACTCAACTTTGACTCTGGAAACTTAACTTGCGTACTGGTTGCATTGACCTTCAGATGGCTGAGACTGATTGATGCAATACTTGAGGATCTCTTGGACCTGTGGGTTAGGACCCACACACGCTTCCGCTGCGCCACTCTGATCTTATTGGTTGATGTTGATCGCATTGTCTTCATTGGGGTTAGCGACTAACCCCCTTAACACGAGCATTGATATCCACTTGATGAAGACTTTGCCAACTCTGATCTTGTCTGATTACGAGAGGTTGGAGGTTGCCAATCGGACAGGTGCATGAGGAAAGGGTATAGATAGAGATGGTAAGCACAGATGGATTAAAGAGAGAAAAGGGAGAGCACCCAACTACCTAACTCTATGGCACTCACCTAGTAAACTGATGTCATTGAGGACCAAGGGCCACAACACATCAACACTCATCACAAAGAAGCAAATCAGTCATAACACAAAGACAAATAGCACAAGCATACAACAACAAACATATCGTGGCTACACGTTAATGTTAACTAGATGGTGGTATTTCCTTACAAAGGGGAAAATACTCTAAGGCCATCGAAAGGCAAGGGGAATGATAAGGCATGCAGGATAGGGCATGAGCATAATAAAGGATGAAGCTAAGGCAAGGATTAAAACTGACAGAGAGAGAATGCAACCAAGGTCAGGATAGGTAAAACACCATTCTCAAATCGAGATGGGAAGGATGATTTTTCAAAAGGTAGGCATAAGATAAGTATCATGGAATGATCTAGAGATTACAAAGGTAAGGGAGATGAAAGGCAAAAGCACACCAAAAGATAGAGTTAGGACAAGACTTGCAACACGACAGCGGAAAAGGGAACAAACAAGAGTGGGTTGGGTAAGACATCACTCTTGAAATGAAATGGGAGAGGAGGCTTTAAAATGCAGGTGCAAGATAAGGATCATGGTAAAGATCGAGGGATGACAAGGGTTAAGGTGATAACGGGCAATCACACAACAAATGATGTATTTGAGGAAAATCTTGCAAGGTGTTAGAGAAGGGGGGCAGTCAATGATGAGGTAGATGAGGCATTTTCCTCAAACAGGGATGGAGAAGAAGAGGATTCAAAGGATAGGTTCAAGATAAGCATGAGGGCAACGACATAGATATCACGAGGGTTTTAAAGGTAATAACGGACAAGGATGTAGGAGAGGAGGTAAATAGGCATAAGACTAAGGATATAAGTACCATAAAGGATGGAGTTAAGATAGGATCTACAAATGGAAAAGGAGAGGGTGCGTACAAGGGCCGGATAGGTAAACTGCCACTCTCAAATTGAGGTGGAAGAGAGGGGATTTTTTTAAGAACTAGGCATAAAGATGAGTATCAAGGGTAAGATCGATGGACGACAAGGTGAGGGTGATAGCAAATAAAAACACAGCAAGGGATGGAATTAACATAAAACTTGTAAGGCGACAAGAAGTGAAAAGAAATCAAGGGAGAGATGGGTAATTCACAACTCTCAAATTGGGTTGAAAGAAAGGGGAGGCTTTTAAAGGATAAGTTCAAGGTAAGCATTTAGGTAGAAGGCCTCAATATCGCAAGGGTCAAAGGCGACAACAGACAAGGGTATAAGAGAAAAGATGAAGGTATAGAAGAGTCAGTGGAATAATTACAATGAAGAATGGAGGTATGTCAAGGCTTACACGCAGTAAAGAAGAGGATGTTGCCAAGGATAAGATAAGTAAAACACCATTCTCAAATTGGTATAGGAGATTGGATATTTTAGAGAACGGACATAGTGTAATCACCAAGGTAAGATCAAGAGACGAGAAAGGTAAAGGCAATAACAAACAAAAGCATAACAAAGGATGGTAAAAACTCGCAAGCGACAAGGAAGAGGATACGACCAAGGGGAAAGTAGGTAAAATACAATGCTTAGATTGAGATGGAAAAGAGGGTATTTTAAAGGCCAGTATAAGATAAACATCATGGTAAGATATAGAGGTGATAAGGATAAAGGTACTAATGATGAAAAACATAATCCATGGACAGAGTTAAGGCAAGACTCGCAAAGTGACGAAGTGAAGAAAACAATCAAGGATAGATAAGTGAGGTTCCGACAGAAGAGTTGAAGTAAGAATTCATTACTGAAGGAAGTCACAAGGAATTAACGAGATCATCAAGGATGTGCAAAATAAAATGACCGCTCCTGGATCATTAAGAAACAAGGGTGGTCAGGGACATGTTAACTTAAATGTCCTAAATAGACTCTGCGATATAAAGGTAAGCATATATAAAAATAAGAATATGCCAGATTCTAATGGTACGAGTGTACCAAGACCAAGAGAATAGAAAAGCCAAAAGGTAGCGGCTTCACAACGGAATAGGGAGGGGTCTCCGAAGACAAGGAGTTCATGGGCATATAAACTAAAATGTCTAAGTAGGCAGTAGAAATTCAGATGTAAGTATCTAAAACAAGAGTATTAAAGAATTCAGGGATACGAGTATGTCAATAACAAAGGAATAAGGATTGCCAAATGGCAGAAATTTAATGATGGAAGAGGAATAAATCCCAAAAGGCAAGAAGGTTATAGTTAGGGGCATCTACAAGGATGTTGCAAGCACAAGAGCGAGATCAGATCTAGTAGATTGAGAAAAGTATAGATCGTACTGGAATAAAATACTTTTGGCAAGGGGCATATAGGAGCACAACATAGAATTAGTCAAGGTGACTAATATTTTGAAACATCACCAAGGATGGGGTGAAGTAAAAGTCAATAAGTCCTTAAAACGGCCAATGCTACTCTAGGTCAGCGGTCCTACAGTCAGCACGGCTTTGATACCACTTATGTCACACCCGATTTTGAAGGTAAACCGAATGCGAACCATGTACGTGCCAGGATCAGAACTCACGTACATAGCGATTACATAAATGACTCATCATAGCACAATGCTTCGAATAACAATAAAGGGTAAGTAATACTATGAAGACTAGAGTCATTTACATAATATAATCAAAGTACACAGAATAGAAATGTAGCCAACGTAAATAAACCCACCACAGGCAGCTGACTAGGGGTGGTCGCTAGCCTAATCCTCGAACTCGTCAAAGTCCTGGAACTCCTGGAGATCCGCCTCGACGCCTTCTTCTTTACTTGAGCATAGATTGCACCAAAGGCAACCTGGTGTTTTGTGAAAGCAAGGGTGAGTACACATCAACGTACTCAGCAAATGTCCTGTTTGGCTGAAGTGGACTAGCTTTATGTGGAGTTAAGGTCAAAGCAGATTGCTTTTAGTTGGTCAGGTATTTATTATTAGTGGAAGCCAAGTTTTATCATATAACCAACCCGTGAATCTTTTCCTCATCGAGGAACATCATTATCATCATCGAACCAAAACCATAAATAGAACCATTGTATATCGAATCATCTGTATCTCTAATCAAAGAGGATCCCAAGGCCGCTCATAACCGTGAGCACGGCTGATATATCAGTTTCATTACCCTCTGCAGAGGTCGCACACTTTACCCATGAGCCGTGATTCCCGTTTTGCCCGGGGATCATGACTCCCCATTGATCACTTCCTAGGTGGTCCGGCAGGGTATCACTACGTAGCTTTTACAAAGATTCCCTAGAGGTCATAGCCGCCCGTTAGGTTTCTCCAGTTTGATAAACACAGTACCTCTCCCCGCAGGAGAGTGACTAACAAAAGCAAAACGAAAGAACCTCGGCACTCAGCCTCGGCAGAGCAAGCACTGTGCCTGGACCCCATTGACGGCACGATGGCGAAGCAACTACACCTCTAGTTCCTCTAATTAATTAGCTAAGGGCATCCCATTTCACCCTCATGGTTGCACTGTTATCCCGGGTGGTCTCTCAACGAACTGGTCCTTACGGAGAGGCACTCGAGAAACTGCTCGAGCCCCCTAAAGTATCACAGTCCAACATCATAATCATAATAACAACATCGTATCATAAGTATTCACATCATGTTCATTGATTAAAGTAAAACAATAGCATGAATCTAACCATAGTAGCCCAAAAGGTAATCAAGAACCAGGTAAACAGAAAGCTAGTCAATCCTTAGGTTGTTCATAGTATGCGGGACAGTGAATTATAAAGTAAATAGGACATAATGGGTCAGAGGACACTTGCCTTCACCAAACAGATGCTCAGGGTCTTCGATCTCGTAGAACTCGAAGAACTTGATCACATGGTCGCCGAAGCTCGAAAACGGGTCACAGTCTATTCGCGACGCGAAGCGAAGACGAACAGGCACAAGCAAACAAACATATACATATGCATAAGAACATTACACCATACAAAGAAAAACATAATCAAAACATGCAATACAAAATAGAGCGCGTTACTACAGTCACACAAGGAAAAAGAAAATGCGATAGTTGAAGCTACGATCGAGAAATTAACGGGTTTAGGCTAAACAAATATTAACTATCACATTTAATTCGACATTATCAAATATAAATTATAACTGCTATGTAGTTTTGATTCAATCTGCTACACTAACAGCTATCAAATAAATAACTAATCTAATTAGCACAAGAGATTCTAAGCGAGGTAAGTTTACGATGCGCGAAACAGCACGCCAGCTTGCGAACGACACGCGCGACATAGCGCGCGGACGACGCACGAAACAGCACGACAGTGTGAGAACGACGCGCGGACACGCGTGCGAACAACACGCGCGACAAGCGAACCAGACGCGCGGCAGAACGATCTAAGGAAAGGCGACGACGCGCGAAGAGTGCGCGAATGACACGTGAATACGCACGCGACAACGTGCGAGCAATATAAAATAGAGAACGCTTCTACAATTACGCGGGGATAAGGAACGCGACGGTCGAGAGGTTAACACGTTTACACTAAGCAAGTATTAATTAGAATATTTGTTCGATATAATTATAATTACATGAATTGATATTATCATATCAAATATAAATTACTATTTAGACTTGACTAAATTACTATTTTAATAGTGAAGGATTGAACCAATAATTAATTAATTGACTCGAGTGATTATAAGTGAACGATTTAATATCGTACGCGAACAACGCATGATACGCGCGAACAACGCGCGACAACGCGAACAACACACGATGACGACGAGCGCCACACGTGTGAACAACGCGACATACGAGTACTGCTAAATTATGTCGTTCTTATATTATCCACATATTAAATATAATATTTAAGTTGGCATAATTACATTAACATGTATTTATAAAGTCGCAAATTAAGAGTATAGATTAGTTTTAATTGCAACGCTACTTTAATAATCATCGAATGAACAAGAGATTAAATAATTAATTAAAATATGCGATATGACAAAATAATATTTTAACACGTAGACGACGTTATTATGGAGTTAGCGTAACTAGAACGGTATGAAACGTATTTATAACGCAATATATATTGAATAAATAACAAAACACGGTTTTACAGCAACGTGGCGTGATTCTATTGATTGGGAACTTGTCACACGATGGGTCACACGAGGAGCTGTCACAGGAAATCCGGGATCCATTAGGAGGGGCATTTGTTTCATGCAGGAAATAGTGGAGGCTATGACTCACGCCATACTTGTGGGGCCCATGCAATTCCATGCATGAGACGCGCGCACACTGCACAACCGTGGTCGCATGGTGGCATGCAGTGGGGTGGTTTTTCTCTCTCTTCTCCAATGAAACCGCACGCACGGCATCTGCTCGTCCGCTCCTTTTCACGAACGCAGGGAAGAGAAAACCGCCATAGCACTATAGTAGGGACCTTGGCTGAAGGAGCTAGCCGCGCAAGGGGTGCAGGGATGGCCGGTCGGCTAAGATGCTGCGCAGCGGCTGAAGGCGAGCAGGACAAAGGCGAGCTCCGCCATGGCTGCGCACAACACGGAGAGGATAGACCATGATGAGAGAGGGGTGCAAGATGAAACCATCGCTCACCTCAGCGGATACGGCGAGTGCGCGAACGATGACGTCTCCAGCGGATCGCAGCGCAGACGTTCGGCTCCGGCGACATTGGCACGACAGACGTGTTCTGGCGAGGAACCTAGACGCAACGGCAAGGCACGCGTCGCGGATGGCTGTCGAGCAGCGAGAAGTTAGTTCAGAGGGCTGCGAGGCGTGGGGAGCGGGGCACAGATTTGAAGGACGACAGTTGCAAAATCGTGGGTGTGTGCAGCAACGGAGAAATAGAGCAAGCAGTTACGATTGAGAAGAAGATGGACCTGACACACAGGGCCCACGGTGCAGCATCTATGGCTACCGATGGGTGGGCCCCTGGCCAAGGCGTGGCTGGATGCTCCCTGCTCCCGTGCATGCAAACGTGAGGGGTTGGGCTCCTCTGGCCGGCTGGTTGCCAGACGAGGGGGAAAAGAAAAAGAGTTTTTATTTTATTTTTTTACTTGTCTTCTTTTTTATGCCTATATGTAGCTATACGTTTATATATATTTAAATATATCTGTTTATTTTAGATCATTCCTAAATAATTTAAATTCTATAGTTTTTCCTTCTTTCGAACGTAAACACCACTAAGATCATTTTTAATAAACAAAAACTATGCTTCGGCAAATGCAACAATCAAAAGCGTCTCTACGGTTTTATTCCACTAGGTTTACGTCAATATGAAACAAAAATAATTCTCCATTTTTAGTAAAAGGAGAAGGAAAACAAAGAAATGAGAGAGTAACACCTGAATTTGGTGGATATTAGAAAAGAAATTTTATACCCCCAAATTCAGGGTGTTACAATTTGTGCGTGAGGCGGAGGATGGGGCGGTGCGGCTCGTTTGACGTTACGTGCCGAGGACAGAGGGCCAGCCCAGCTGGGATATCCGCGGGTCGAATGACCATTTGAACAGGGTTTTTGAATTAAATCAATTGCCATATGATGGCTACCCTGGTCAAGACGATGTGGACCGCCGTGGGAAGAAGCCGGCGGTGGAGACTGGAGACGACCCTGCGCCGGCGGCTGCCCCATCCTCTAAAAAGAGAAAATTAGGTACTGCTATGGGAGGACTTGGGGTTTCTGATGGTTTTGCTAGAGAGTTGATGAGGACGTGCGCGGCCCCGGGGGGAAGGATGTCTTCGCCCGAGCTCCGGGAGTCTTCGGCTCGGATGCTGAGGGTTACCGGGGGTTGTTGGCCTAGGAATGTTCCTATCCCCCGCGCGGCTGGCGAGGACTTTTTTACATCTCGCATGGTTCGTGAATGGAGGATTTTTCCTTACGGGCGGAATATTGCTACTGTTGTGTCAGCAGTGATGGAAAAGGATCGCCAGGGAGCTGCACAAAAGCGCCAGGCGGCTGTCAGGCTCGTTGAAGCCAGGCCGAAGAGGCAGCGGGGGGCTGCGAAGGCTGCGGCCCCCGGCGGAGGCAGGCCGCCGGTGGCGGCGAAGTCGGGCGTCCCTGCATCTAGCAAGGCGCCGGAGGCAACGACAGGCGCCGGAGGCTCGAAATCGGCGAAGGCGGTGCCGCCGGCCAGCGGAGTGGCGGAGGTCGCGAAGGCGGCCCGAGCGTTGCCGTTGTCGGGCAAACGTGTCGCCGACTTCGCGACCGATATTAGTGTGGACGACTATCTCGGTGGTAAGTCGTTGGCCCTATTTATTTATTTATTTATTTATTTTTTAATTTATTCGTTGGTACGTCGCAGGGTCGGGCGAAGGCCAACTTGCTATGGTTGCGCCTGCCGCGGCGACCACGACGGCTGCCGCAGTGCCGAAGGTGAAGGGCGGGGCTCTTAGCGCCGGAGGCGAGGTGTCGGCCCTCGCGGCTGTCAGGGATGAGGCGGGCGCTGCGTCCCGCCGGCTGAAGGAGGTGACGGAGGCGCTAAGTCAGGTCCGCTGAGCTGGACTTCGTCCTTTTTTTTATCGGCTTACTGGGGCCGCGGTCTTACGATTGCTCTGCAGGTGGCTGATTTCGCCAGCCGCACTGCGTCGGGGGCCCTTACGGCAGCTGTGGCTGCCGAAGTCGAGAGACTTCGGACACAACATGCTGACGCCGTCCGTGAAAAATCGGCCGCCGACAGCAAGTGTCGCAAGCTGGCGGACAAGGTGGCTACACTGGAGGGAGAGAAGGCTGCCCTCCGGCGCCAGCTGGCGGGGGAAAGGAGGGAGACCAACGAGGCCCTTGTCAAGGCGCAGGCTGCGCAGACGGAGGCTAACCTGGCACGGGCGGAGGGCAATCTTGCCAGGGAGCGCGCCGAGCAGCTGCAGGAGCGGCTCACCGCCCTGGAGAGCCGCGTGGAGAGGGCCGAGGCCGCGTCACGCGCGGAGGCAGAGCGGACGCGCCAACTGCTTATAGATACATACCGTGGGCTGGGCGCGGGGATCGGTGACTTCGAAGTGCCGGACCGAGAGCCCGGACTTCGCTGCCTAGAGTGGGTGCAGGAGGAATTGCAGGCACTCCCCACTGTCGTGGAGGGGTTTATGGCGTATGCCTCCCTGGTCACCTGCGAGGGGGCGATGAACGCGCTCTCCCGCGAAGGGTGCCGGCACTTCGAGGTCTTCGACCAAGCCAATGAAGATTTTGAGCAAGATATCTTTAAGGTTGAGGACCCCGTAGTGAAGGAATCCGCCGGAGCCATCTACGACCGGATGTGGGGTCCGCACGGTCGCGAGGTGGTCAGGGAGCGGGCCGAGACGGCGAGGGCTCAGGTAACGTTTTCGTTTGTTTGGTGTTTGTTGGATGTAGGCTGTGTGTGTGTTTGCTGAATTTTGTGTGTTTTGTCTTAGTCGGCGCGTGGTGAGAGGGTGGACGACTTCGGGACGTTGAACAGCACGCTGTCTGACCCAGAGCCGACCCCGGCGGAGGCCGTGTCTGGGGTCGCCCTGGAGCCGACCCCGGAGACTGCGGAAGACGCGCCGGGTGCCCCCACAGCTGCTGCACCGAGTGCTGAAGATCCCGCGGTGGTGGCGGTGGAAACAACAGCAGAAGCAACGGCGGAGCCAACGGCGGAGGCTCCCGCAACGTCAGGGCCTTCGCAGGTGGCGTAGTGGGTGTAGAGGGTTGGGGAATTTTGGATATGTTGCTGAATTTTGGTTGCTGCGCAGGTTCAAGATTTTGGGCCTGCGCACGCAACCGCCACTACTATATTTTTGGCGGCTTCGACCGTGGAAGGTGATAATGAATGTGGTGGATCTACATCTGAGTTTTTTGATTTTGCTGACTCTGGGAGCTCGGTTGAGTGGACTGAGGAGTCGTCGGAGGACTTGGACTACTTTGCGGCTTTGGATGTGGCTGCGGCGGAGGCTTCGCCGCACGCCGCGGACGTAGAAGATGCGCCAGGTCCTAGCACCGGGCACCGACGACGAAGGGCTGTTGCGAAGCGTAGAGTTAGTGGGGCGGAGGGGGCTCGGCTTCGTGTGAGTAGGGCTGGCCGGCAGGAACTGTTGTCTTTGCCGGCCGCCGCGAGTACAGGTGAAGGGGAACTGCGAAGTCTTTTTGCGGGTGAGGAGCTTAGGATAATGTTATTTAATTATAGGGAGATGGGAATTATTCCTAAGGTTGAGTCGAAGTAGAGTGTGGTGTCCTCGCTTGTATATGTGTGAAGGCTTGTGTGATGAAGTTGTGTGCCCTCGCTTATCTATGCCTGCGAAGGCGTTGTGTACTTTGTCTGGTGTGTTTTGCTATGCTGTGCTGGTGCGATTATAGTCGGTCTTGGCGCGGACGGTTTGATGTTGTCGTTTCTGCATTTGTTGTGCTAGTCCGGCTGCACCCTTAGGTGACTTCTGCACGGACAGTCTTCGCGGTAGACTTCGGTTTTTTCGCACTTTTTGTGCTAGTCCGGCTGCACCCTTAGGCGACTTCTGCGTGGATAGTCTTCGCGGTAGACTTCGGTTTTTTTCGCACTTGTTGTGCTAGTCCGGCTGCACCCTTAGGTGACTTCTGCGCGGATAGTCTTCGCGGTGGACTTCGGTTTTTTCGCACTTGTTGTGCTAGTCCGGCTGCACCCTTAGGCGACTTCTGCGCGGATAGTCTTCATGATAGACTTCGGTTTTTTCGCACTTGTTGTGCTAGTCCGGCTGCACCCTTAGGCGACTTCTGCGCGGATAGTCTTCGCGGTAGACTTCGGTTTTTTCGCACTTGTTGTGCTAGTCCGGCTGCACCCTTAGGCGACTTCTGCGCGGATAGTCTTCGCGGTGGACTTTGGTTTTTTCGCACTTGTTGTGCTAGTCCGGCTGCACCCTTAGGCGACTTCTGCGCGGATAGTCTTCGCGATAGACTTCGGTTTTTTCGCACTTGTTGTGCTAGTCCGGCTGCACCCTTAGGCGACTTCTGCGCGGATTTGTCGCATGCGAGGGTGGCTAGCGCTTAGCCTCGCGGTGACCTCGTATTGGTCGAATGTCGAAGACCGTCGTCGCGGTCTTTTTTTGACGCATGTTTTTGCGGGGGATTTTTCACACATATATTACATGGCTCCGCCTCGTTAAAAACCTCACCCCCCGGGAGGAAAAGAGTGCGGGCCGGTACAAGATTGTTTTTGCGAATTACAAGGGCGAAATCAGCCCTGAGGAGTCAAACAAAAAAATTGCGGAGGTTGTCAATGTTCCAGGAGTGCTCCAGGTCCTCGTCGTTTGCCGTTGTGAGCCTGTAGGCGCTGGGGGAAGCTTTTGCCTTGACTATAAAGGGGCCCTCCCACTTGGGCTCCAGCTTGCCCTTAGACTCCGTCCGAGCCGTTCAGACGAGTACGAGGTCCCCTTCGTTGAACTCCCTCGGGATGACTGTGTGGTCGCGCCATGCTTTGGTCTGGGCTTGGTATTTGTTGAGGGCTTGTAGGGCGAAGACTCGGTCTCCGTCAATGAGATCCTTTGAAGTTGGCTCGTCCACGTCGGGGACAGCTGACGGAACTGTTCGCGGGGACCCATACTTTATTTCTTGCGGGGTCATGGCCTCCGATCCGTATAGAAGGCGAAAGGGAGTAAACCCAGTCGCCCTGCACTCAGTCGTGTTTAGTGCCCAGACTGCCTCAGGTAGCAGATCGGTCCATCTGCCCTTTTTTCATCAAGGAGCATCTTCTTGACAGCTGTGAAGATTTTCCCATTGGCGCGTTCCACGACCCCGTTGGACTGCGGATGATAGACTGAGGCGAAGGCAAGCTTGGTGCCAATGGAGAAACAAAAATCCTTGAAGTCTTGGCTGTCAAACTGCTTGCCGTTGTCAACTGTTAGTTCGGACGGTACTCCGAAGCGGCAAACAATGTTTTGCCAGAAGAATTTTTTGGGCAGTTTTTGATGTTATTGTGGAAACAGCCCTCGCCTCGATCCATTTGGTGAAGTACTCGACAGCGACGAAGGCGAACTTAAGGTTCCCCTGAGCGGTGGGCAGGGGCCCGACAATGTCCAGGCCCCAGCGCTGGAGGGGCCATGTATGGGCGATCAGCTTTGTATACTGCGAGGGGCTGCCTGACCGAGGAGAAAACTTCTGGCAGGCTTCGCAGGACCGTGTGACCCGATTCGCGGCGTAGATCATTGCGGGCCAGTAAAAGCCCTGGCGGATCATCTTAGCAGCTAGGGCCCTTGGCCCTGCGTGTGAGCCGCACGTGCCACTGTGGACTTCTCGTAGGATCTGCATGCCTTCGGCTTCGGTGACGCACTTAAGCATTGGCTGACTGACCCCTTTTTTGTAGAGTTGGCCTTCAATCAGTGCGAAGTCTCGGCTTCGATGTCTGAGGCGCTTGGCCTCACTGATGTCGGCTGGATGATAATACCCCTGTAGGAACAGGGTTATTGGTGCCCGCCAGTCTTCGGTCATGATAAGGTTGACTATGCGGTGGCCCTCGCTGTCATTGGTTATTTGGAGCCCTTCGGGGCTCCGGACGGCTAGCGTGCCGATGACATGAAAGAACACGTCGGAGGGCAGAGTTTCGCCCCTGGCGGCAGCCTTGGCCAATGCGTCGGCTTCTTCATTCTTGGCCCGATCCACATGCTGCAAGGTGAACCCCTTGAATTGCCTCTCGAGACTTCGGATGGCCGAGAGGTATTGCATAAGTGCGGGGTCCTTTGCTGCGTAGTCTTTCTCGACCTGGCCGGCAACTATCTTGGAGTCTGTTTTGATGATACAGGTGGTGACTCCGAGGGCCCTTAGCTTGCGGAGGCCGAGGATGACTGCTTCATATTCTGCTATATTATTTGTGCATCTGTCGGATTCCAGAGCGAAGCTGAGGCGCGCTGCATATCTGTGCTTGACCCCGGCTGGTGAGGTAATGACTGCAGTGGCGCCTGCCCCCGCATGGCACCATGCGCCGTCGCAATGGATCGTCCAAACCTTCTCTGTGGACGGGTCTGGTTGTGTTATTGGCCCAGTCCAGTCGACGACGAAGTCTGCCAGGACTTGTGACTTGATGGTTGTCCTGGGCTCGAAGCTGATGTGGTAGCCGGATAGTTCGGCTGCCCACTTGGCAATCCTCACCGATGCCTCCGGGTTTCTGAATAATTCGCCGAGTCCCCTGTCAGAGGTGACTCGGACCTTGAATGCTTCGAAGTAGTGGCGCAGTTTGCGCGAAGACATAACGACTGCGTAGGCAATCTTCTCTAGCTCTGTCATGTTGCACTTGGACGGTGTCAGTACCTCAGAGACATAGTACACGGGGCACTGCTGGACCACGCCCTCGACAGTCTGCTCCTGCACTAGTGCCGCGCTGACCGCATGTGGCGAAGCCGCGACGTAGAGTAGCAGGGGGAGCGAGGGGTCGGGGCTGGTAAGGACGGCCAACTCTGTCAGGTACTGTTTTAATGAGGCGAAGGCCGCCGCTTGCTCTGGTCCCCAGGCGAAGTCTTTTGCACCATGGAGTGTCTTGAGGAAGGGGAGACTTCACTCGGCGAACCTGGAGATGAATCTGTTGAGAGCGGCGAATCTGCCTGTCAGGCGCTGGACGTCCCTGACGGACTGCGGAGGCGTCATGTCTATGATGGCCTGAATCTTGGTTGGGTTGGCCTCGATGCCGCGGTGTGATACCAGGTAGCCCAATATTTTGCCTTGGCGAACGCCGAAGACGCACTTTTCCGGGTTTAGGCGGAGTTGTGCGTCTCGCATGTTCGCGAATGTTTCGGCGAGGTCGGCGAGGTGGTCCTCCTTGCTCTTGCTGGCGACAACAATGTCGTCCACATATGTGAATATGTTTCTGCCAACTTGCCCTTCGAGCACTGTTTTGGTAAGCCTGGAGAAGGTGGACCTGGCGTTCTTGAGTCCCTCCGGCATTCTGATGAAGCAATATGTGCCGAAGGGTGTTATAAAGCTGGTGCTAGCCTTGTCTTCTTCCTTCATGTATATCTGGTGGTAACCGGAAAAGCAGTCGAGGAGGGACATGACTTCACATCCGGCCGCGCTATCGACTATTTTGTCGATCCGTGGCAACGGGAAATTGTCCTTTGGGCAGGCTTTATTGAGACTGGTGAAGTCGATGCACATTCGCCACTTCCCGCTCTTTTTCTGCACCATCACGACATTGGAGAGCCATGTGGGGTAAGCCACTGGCTCGATGAATTTGGCTTCCAGGAGGCGGTGCACTTCTGCCTTGGCGGCCTCCGTCTTCTCGTCGGACTTCTTGCGAAGCCGCTGCTTTTTCGGCCTTACCGAAGGGTCGATTCCCAGACTGTGCTCAATTATTGAACGGCTAACCCCGACCAGATCGAGGGCTGACCAGGCGAAGACATCTTTGTTCTTGGACAGGCAGCAGAGGAGCTTCTCTTCTTCATGTGAAGTAAGGTCTTCGCTGATAATGACTGTCTGCCTGGGCGTGGCCTGGTCGAGGGGGACAGTCTTGGTCCCGTCGTTGCTCTGCAGCTGTGCCTTGTCGTGCTGCTTATTGGTTGGGCTGGCGGGCGCGGGGACCTCGCGTTGGGCCGTGAGGCAGTGCACGTTTCTTTGACCGGGCACAAAGTCCCGCTCTATGTTGCGCGCAGTCTGTTGATTGCCGAAGACTGTGATGACGCCTAACGGACCTGGTATCTTCATACATAGGTACAGTCCGTGAATGGCTGCTTCGAACTTATTGATAGAGCCCCGGCCCATGATGGCATTGTAAGGATATACCATGTCCACAATGTCAAAGGTTATTTGCTCACTTCGGGCATTGGGTTCTACACCGAAGGAGAGAGGCAGCTCTATTTTGCCGACGGGGAAGGTGCCCTTGCCGCCGAAGCCATACAACGGGTTGTCCGAAGGCTTAAGCAGGCTGTGGCTTATGCCCATGCGATCAAAGGCGTGGAGGAAGATGATGTCCGCCTAACTGCCGTTGTCAACTAGGACTTTGTGCAAGTCCCAGCCTGCCACGCTGCAATTGATAACCATGGCGTCGCAGTGGGGGGCGCTGCGCAGGTCGACGTCTCGTGCGTCGAAGGTTAGCGGTATGTGGGACCACCTTGTCTGCACGACTGGGCCAGTGACGGCGACATGGTTGATGCTGCGGTAGTGGTCCCGCTTCTGCCGCTTGGTGTTGAAGTCAGTGTTGGACCCCCCCGTTATCATGTGGATGACTCCGCGATATGGTTGATCGGTGAAGTCTTCCTGCTTTGGAGCATGGGGGATGTTTTGATGTTGCTGGTGTGGTGGTGGGGGTGGAGGAGGTACGATTTGTACTTCCTGATGGTGTTGGTAAGCGTGGTGCGGTGGATGCGGGGCGGGAGCGTGGATATATGGCGGGGGGGTTGCTGGTAATTGTGCGTGACAATTCTGGGGTTGTCGGCTGGCTGCGCCCGTGCCATTCTGTCTCTGGTGGCCTTCGTTTCGGGGCAGTCTTTGGTCTGGTGGGCGCAATCTTCGCCATGGAAAAGGCAGTAGAATCGGCGCGGCGGCTGCGCCCGCCCTCGGCCCCTACCACGAGTTCCATTTCCGTGGCCCTGGGGGGATATTCCTGGCGACGAGGGGGGTCAGCAGCGGGATGCTGGTTGGCGATGTTGTGCACTTGCTGCTGATTGCGGCCGTCTCGACCGGAGTCTGGCTGTGGAGTCCTCGTCCATGTGCGGCTGGACTGTGGGGCATCTTTGGGTTTCCGCTGTGACTCAACCTTGCGCTGGTGGAGCTCCTCGGATTTGGCATATTTTTCAAAGAGTTGATATAGCTCCTGGAGGTTCTTGGGCGGATCTCTTATACAGTGGCTGTAGAGGACGCCGGCACGAAGGCCGCTGATGGCGTAGTGGATAGCTATCTGATCATCAACGGAGGGCAGCTGTGACTTGAGTGTTAAAAATTTGCGGTAGTACTCCCGCAGAGTCTCCTTTTCCAGCTGCTTGCAAAGCGAGAGCTCGGCCAAGGCGTCGGTGTCTGGGCGGTACCCTTGGAAGTTGAGCAGGAACTTGTCCCTGAGACTTCTCCAGGAATCAATGGATAGCGGAGGCAATCTGGTGAACCAGGTGAGAGCTGGGCCCTCTAGGGCGATGATGAAAGACTTCGCCATTGTGGCGTCGTCCCCTCCGGCGGATGCAACGGCGACCTGATAACTCATTATGTATTGCGCCGGGTCAGTGCTGCCGTTGTACTTGGGATAGGTCCCTGCTCGGAAGTTAGCTGGCCAAGGCGTCACTTGCAGGTGTGGCGCCAGGGGACTTCGCTCGTCGAGATAGTTGACCCCTTGGAATGGCGCGGCGTGCGGGAAGGTGTGGTCGCGCTGGGGGAAACGCGGGTCCTCCGGTTGCGCGCGGTGTTGCAGGGGTGGCCCATGCTGCAGGCCGAGGTGGCCTTCGCGCGTGTCTTCGAGTTATGCGTGCTGCTGGAGGGGTGGCTCGTGCTGCAGGCCGAGGTGGCCTTCGCGCTGCATCAGCGCAATCTCCCGCTCGAGTTCCTGGGCCTTCTGCTCTTCGTCGCGTATCATTTGCCGCACTTTGGCTAGTGCGGACACATGCTGGCGCTTGGCCTCCAGTATCTCCTTCTGCCTCTGGAGATTGCGGTTCTTGAGGCGCAGGGCGCGCAGCTGTAGCTATTCTTCTGCTGAGACGCCGAGGACTTCACCGTCCTCGGTGAGGTCCGCGCCCTCCGGTGGTGCGAAGCCTGAGGGTGGCTGCGGTTGTCCCTCAGGGCCGCAGGTGCGGAGAGTGTCGTCTTCGCAGGTGCGAGGAACATCGTCTTCAGTGGCCTCTTGGTGGGTGGATTGGGTGAGGGCGAGGGCCTTGCCCTTTCTTGCGGCGAGCAGTGCTGCCTTCGCAGCCTCGTCAGCCTTCGGGTTAGCTCTCTTGGGTGCCATCGCGGGTGGTTTTCTCGTAGCACGAACGGTGGGCACCAAATGTTGGAACTTGCTCTCAGTTGCAAGGGGATCCAACAAGGGTGAGCAGTGACGTCAACGGGGTACTCGCGCTAGATGGCAATAGCTCTGTTAATCTGGCCTCTCACGGGCACTGTGCAGGGGTATTTATAGGTACCTGAGCGCGCAGCGCCTTGAGCTAAGGACGCATGTGCCCTCAGCTACCTAGGTTATCCCCAGAATATTCCCATAAAGCGGGGTTACAGACCGTAATTACAGGGATGCCTTTACAAATTAGGCACGTAACGCACGGCGGCCACGCGGGGCCCGTTACGATGGGCCGGATCGTACGTGGGCCTCTGAGCTGGACGAGGCCGCACTGTGGGATGCCCTTCGTCGCCGGTCTTCGTCTGGTGCGGAACAAGCGAAGGGTGTCCCTGCCTGTTTTGTTTCTGTTAGCTCAGCTGCTGCAGCGAAGGCTTCGAGCGAAGGGTGGCGCCTTTGCCTTCGCCCCAACACACGCACCTGTTGGTCGCCATCGACAAATTCTCCAAGTGGATCGAGGTTCGACCCCTAAACAGCATCAGGTCCGAACAGGCGATGGCGTTCTTCACCAACATCATCCATCGCTTTGGGGTCCCGAACTCCATCATCACCGACAACGGTACCCAGTTCACCGGCAGAAAGTTCCTGGACTTTTGCGAGGATCACCACATCCGAGTGGACTGGGCTGCCGTGGCGCATCCCATGACGAATGGGCAAGTGGAGCGGGCCAACGGCATGATCTTGCAAGGACTCAAGCCTCGGATCTACAACGACCTCAACAAGTTCGGCAAGCGGTGGATGAAGGAACTCCCCTCGGTGGTCTGGAGTCTGAGGACGACGCCGAGCCGAGCCACGGGCTTCACACCGTTCTTTCTAGTCTATGGGGCCGAGGCCATCTTGCCCACAGACCTAGAATACGGTTCCTCGAGGGCGAGGGCCTACACCGACCAAAGCAACCGAGCCAACCGAGAAGACTCACTGGACCAGCTGGAGGAGGCTCGGGACGTGGCCTTACTACACTCGGCGCGGTACTAGCAGTCCCTGCGACGCTACCACGCCCGAGGGGTTAGGTCCCGAGACCTCCAGGTGGGCGACCTGGTGCTTCGGCTGCGACAAGACGCCCGAGGGCGGCACAAACTCACGCCTCCCTGGGAAGGGCCGTTCGTCATCGCCAAGGTCCTGAAGCCCGGAACGTACAAGCTGGCCAACAGCCAAGGCGAGGTCTACAGCAACGCTTGGAACATCCAACAGCTACATCGCTTCTACCCTTAAGATGCTTTCAAGTTGCTCGTATACCTCGTTCACACACCAAGTCTGGTCGTCAAGGAAGGGTCAGCCTTGCCTCGGCAAAGCCCGACCCTCCCTCGGGGGCTAGAAGGGGGCAACCCCCTCTGCGTCAAAATTTTTCTCGAAAAAAGAAAAAAATCTTTTCTGCCAGAATGCCTTTCGTGCTCTTCGACTACTTCAAAAGTGGATCCTGAAAACGACGGAGTACACGTAAGCAGCCAAGGCTGACCGAGCCGAGGGACTCCTACGCCTCCGGGATACGGATACCTCACTCATCACCTTCTGCGATAAGTAACTCGCGTTCGGATAAGTGACTCCACGGACCGAACAAGTCTTCATGCTCGAGAGCTCCTCTGCCGAAATGATTTTTTGGGCCTTCTCGACTGCGTAGGTAACAGAACCCTATGGACGAGTAAGAGCGCGCGTAAGCGGCAAGGCCGACCGAGCCGAGGGATTCCTACGCCTCCGGGATACGGATACCTCACTCATCGCCTTCCGTGAAAAGCAACTCTCGCCCGCACAAACAATTCTGTTACCGACACATGAGTCCGGATACTCGAAACAAGAGGAAAAGAAACGCAGCTTTACAACACGACGACGGTGTGTTCAGGCCTCGGCGGCCGCAGAAAGCATACACACACTACAAGACAACCTGATCCTACAGGCTCGGACGTCGACAGCCGAAGGGGGCAGCAGCACCCTCGGCATCAACTACACCTTCGGCGGGGTCTGACCTAACCTCGGATGGCGACGCGGTCGGAGGGCCCCCACTCTGAAGGACGGCATCAGCACCACGCCCGGGCCATCGCCGCTAGGGTCTTCTTCGAGAATCCGGCCCGAGCAGGCGGCTCGACCGGCCACCCCGAGGCCTCGGCCAACTGACCCCCAAAGACATCAGCTCGGCTTGTGGCCTCGACAGCTCAACTCCGGCGTCGGTTCCGCCAGTGGACGACCCGGCCAAGCTCTGGCCAACTACACCTCCTTTTCGAAGCCAACTCTGCCTCCGCCCGTGCTGACACCGCTGCCTCCGGCTTTGGCTCATCGAAGGGCGGCCGAGGGGTTCCTTCAACTAAGCAAGAGGGGCCTCGGACAGCAAGGCCGACCGAGCCGAGGGACTCCTACTCCTCCGAGATACGGATACCTCACTCGTCACCTTTGCACGAGGCAACTCACGCTCGGTGAAGCGGTTCAGATAATCGACAAGGCGAGTCTCAGTGCTCGAGATGAAGAAAAAACACGGCTCCGTGCCGAAAATACATACACATTCAGGCCTCGACAGCCGCAATGAACAAAAACACTGGCATTCAAGGTGCCATTACAAACGAAACTCCGGTTCCACCTCCGCAGGTACGAACAACCCCACTCGCTGGAGGGGGTCCTGCGGAGCAACAGAAGACCGACGAACGGCTCGTCGTCACCCGCCCCAGCAGCGGCAACGACGACGACTTCTGCCCCGGAGGGCCGAACAGCAGCAGCGATGACCTCACGGCGGATGCTGCTGCCGTGAGGCCCTCGCCCATGCCCCCAACTCGAGAGGCAAGGACGGGCAGAAGGCCGAAGAGTGGGAGGTCAGTCCGTGGGTGGCGCCGGCTAGCTCGTCGGTGGCGGAACCTCTTCCAACTGCCGTGGCGGAAGGCGGCACCGGGAGCGGCTCCGCAGCCGCTCGGCTCAGAGAGCCGGGCACGCGGCAGCTGCCCATGCCATGAACGGCGGACGCCCTTCCCCCCCATCACTGAGGGAAGGAGCGGGCCGCCGCCCGCACAGGGACCGACCCCAACTCGGCACACTCCCCTCCCCAGCACTGATGATGAGCATACTTGAAGCTGAGGGAGGGGCAGAGGCCGCAGCCCGGCTCGCTTCTCCCCGCCATCAAGCTGGAGGTCACCGTCTTGGGTGACCGCCGGCGAGGGGATGCGGCCGGGCTGCATGATGAAAATCCTTGAAGCCGAACGATGGCTGAAAGGTACCAACTTCCACGAAGTTGCGTTCCTCCGACGACAAGACGGAAGGACTCCGGGCGTCCCCCGCCCGGGGGCTCGGAAGGTGGGAAGACACGATGCATGAGGGGAGCGTGAAGACATGGTTGCCCTCCAAAGGGGTCGCCCCCCTTTTAAAGGCGACTCTCCCCACTTGTGTCCTCAACCGTTGCGGGTTGAGCCTTCTCCGACACGCTCCAAGATTCTCCCCCCCCCCCACGGTGTAACACTCCTGGTGTTACTATAACTAAAACTTGAGCATGACATCATAACATTGGCATTGCATATGTTTGATACACCTAGAGTGCATTCATTAGGCAAAAATTTTAAACAAGTTGTACTGTTTTAAGGATTTTGCAAATAGGACCCTGGATGGGAAGCTTTACCCTAAACAGGGATTAAAGGGGTAAAACTTAACCCAACTTGAGAAAATCCAAATATTTTAGGGTAATAGTTATTAAATATCCCAAAAACAAAGTTGAATCTCATTTATACCCCTGGGATACTAAAAACCCTAATTGGAACCCTGGAAAGCTCTAAAACCAAACCCTAGGGGCTTATGTGCAAAATTAGTCCACTTTTGGACTAAAGTGCAAAAACTAAGTCAAATAAGTTTCTTAAGTCCTTTGGTTCACAAATATGTAGACTTGAAAGCCAAACCCTAAGTTTTGGACTCAATTGCAAAATGGACCTCATTTGAATTCTATACTAAGTCTGAAATTTCAGTAATATTGGCTCAACTTTGGGGCTTTGTAACTTTCAAAGCATAGGGTTTTTGCCCAAAGTGACCACAACAAGTTTGTAGCCCAATTATAGGAGAACAACTTTGCTTAAGGATGTGAGCTCAGTTGTTAAGAAAAATTTGGAGATAATCATACTCAAACCTTGGCTGTCAGGCTGGATTCATTCTGAAATTCAGCTTTTCAGTGTAACCGGGTCAACTTTGAGTGTGAATTGAACCTTGATCCAGTGCTCAAATGAGTTCAACCTCTATAGTCGAATTGTAGCTGGTTTGTAGCTCTGAAACTTTGCTACAGAGAGTGGAGCAAGTTACTAGAGAAACTTTAGAGAAAATTGGTCCTAAACTATGACTGTCAGGCTGTCTGAATACCATTTCCCCATGGTACAGTAACCCGAGTGGATCAGGTCGCTAGCGCGACTATCCTCGCCGCCGATGACTCCCTCCGCCGCGATTCGTGCCGCCGCCGCTTCGATTCGTGCTCGGGTTGATCGGATAGCACCCAGTGACCATCGCCGTGGATAAGCCCGGTCAGTAAACTATTCCGGCTAGTCGTCGTACCCCCTCCCCTTGCTCATCGGTCACCCGGATAGATTTCCGCCGCCGTTGAGCCATCACTGCCGCCCGCCGCGTGTCCTGACGCTTTACCACGTCGCGGCTAACCGTGCTACACATATCCGGTGATCGCCGGAGGTGCCGCCACGGTAAAAGCCACGTTGCGCGGCCACCAGTGACTCACCCTTTGTCTCGACCGCCGGTCTCTCTACTCAGAATTGGGCACCACCGCTTAGCTTCCCTATAAATTGAAGCCACCGTGAGCTCCGCAAGGTCATCACGCACCCAGCCACCAGATATCGTCCTCAATCGTTCACCTGAGAGCTTGAATTTCACAGTTTCCCCAATTCGGTTTCCGCCACCGCAAAAACACCCTCACCGCGGCCAGCCGTCCCAAGGTCTGCTCATTCCTTTTTCATCTCTGTTCTAGCATACTTACGTATGGGTGATGCTCTCCGACCCTTCCAATCGAACCGGACCGCCACCCATCGCCGGGAACACGGCTGTCTTGCCACGATGCTCACGGCCACCGTGGCCAGAGTTCCATATTTGACCATTAGTGAAACTGGGTTGGGGAAAGGGGTTAGGACGGGTCCTATTTCATTTCTGCTACTCGGGAGCGCCGGTCATGGACCCGTTCGGCCGGTATAGTGGCTCACCGGAGCGCGGCCACGTTCACCGTCGTCGGGGACTACAAACCGAGAATAGATAGAAGTACGAGGGTGTCTTTGAAATTGTCAGCGGCTGTGTTAAATAGTGCTTTGGGCTTTGTCGGGATATTCAAGAAAACAGGGGCCTTTCTGTAAGGCTACCAGGGCGCGGGGGCGCGCGGGCGCGTTTCCACTCTGGGTTGGGCCGACTGGGCTAGAACTGGCCCAGTCCTGTTCAGCCTTTTCCTTTTTCTTTTTCAATAAAGCTTTAGAAATATGAAGAAAAATGTAGAAAAATGCTAAAATTGTGAAACTAATTTTCCTAGGCTTGTTATTTTCCCTAGTATTTAGTAAAAATAGTTTGGTGATTTTTGGTGGAAATAAGAAATTTTAGGGTATTTAAAGTAGTTAAAAGTATTAGTTATGGATTTTTAGAAAATAATTGGTAAGTCCAAAAATGCCCAAACTTTTATGGGCACTTAAACCAATATTTAGAAGCCTTGGGTAGAATTTGGGTTGATTTGGACCTTGTTTGATCACTAAACCCCAAAACCACCCCCCCTGCCCTATGAACTCCTTTACTGACTCCGGAAACCCTAGGTTCTCGGAGTACCGTGAAGGAAAGTTGTACTCAAGACTTAGATAATAAGTTCATATTATCTTTGCATCCTCATGAGCATCCCATGGCATCCATTCTTATGCATATATATGGTTATGTTAGAACACGAAGAAGAAGAAGAAGTCACTGAAGAAGGGATACCACCATCCTCAGATCCTGAAGCAGGCAACTGCTTTTATTTCGATATTTGTGGATCCGAGCAGGACTCACCTGATAACAAAGGCAAGCCCCGGTGCATTTGCCACCTCCCTTGATGTTTTTAAAATCTTTCTCACTTGCTTGCTGCATTAGGTGATAGGAGTTGATTGATTAAACAATTCCTGCATTATCTTCCTTGATCTTGATTACCCTCCTTGAAACCCTATTTTACAAAGAGGTTTTACTATGCTTAGTATTGCTTAGAAAAACAAAAGGATTTGTTTTACAAAAGATGTTTGGCAAAGTGGGAGGGTTGTTTTCGAAAATAAAACTTGATGGTGAATCCATCATGGCCATGATGGGTTCAACATCGGAAAAGATGTACCTCTGCCAGGTACCACGTTTTTGGGATTAAATGATTAAGCTGAGACCGGGCGGGTGACTTGCACGAGAAGAGAGTCTCGGTGTAGTGTCTCCGTCTGAGTCGATTAAGGACCGTCTCGATGTAGGCTTGATGATCGAGGACCCTTTAACTGGTCACATGCCTCGTCATGGGTAAGCCTTGCCTCGGGCAGACTAAGGCCGGAATAAGATAACACGAAATGGGCGTGGAGCGGTGGCGAGAGTAGCGTGTACCCTCTATGGCAAGAGGCTGGACGGTGGTGTATCTGTGCTCTCGGTTTGCGTGAACCTGATCCGGCCTTAAGAACCCCGGTGGCGGGTTGACATATGCAAGGGTTAAGTGCTACATATGTCGTGTGATTGGAGATCCTCAGCTGAGTATAATCGATTCGGATCGCCGTACCTTCGCGGTTATGAAGACTTGGTCACTGCCCTACACGTAGCATTCCACTAAAAATGATGGATATTTGTTAAGAAATTGGCTAGTGCAGGACCAGTGATTGAACTAGGGTAGAAAGAGCTCTAGTTGCAGGTAATTGAACTTACTGGTCAAATAAAATTGGATTTTTAAGGATCCACTTTAGCAAGCATTTATGCAAAACAGAGTCTTTGAGTATTGAGAAGCCTTACCTTGACTCCCTAAAAGCCAGCATACCCTTGAGAGTCTTTTCTTTTGTCGGGCAAGTCTTGCTGAGTAATTCCATACTCAGGGTTTATCCCTTCGTTGTTTTTAGGTGAGGAAGTAGCAGATTTCTGCTGCTTCTGTGCCAAGGTGGTTCCCAAAGAAGAAACCCAAGACTAAAGTGCGGGAGGACTTGGTCCTCCATATAGAACTTTTACTTAAATCTTCTCGGGAGGAGTTTTTGCCTCCCTTGGTTTGTATAATATTACTACTCAGCACTCGCTTTTAGTTCTGGTCTGTAATAAAACAACTTGTGCTTGCTTTTAAATAAATGTGAATTATGTAATCGCTTCCGCAATTCTTTATCTCCGATGTTCTGTAATGTCTGCAAGATGGGTGAATCGTTCCTGGTAAGGTAAGGAAAGATACCGAACTTATCAAGTAGTTCAGGGGCACCTACAGGGTTGTCTGAAGTCCGTTGGACAAGGACAACTGTAGGTGGGCCTAATTACTTGGGAGGTTCCGTCACAGCTGGTATCGGAGCGTAGCCCTTCTTTGCAGATATTATGAGGCATCTTCAAAAGGATTTTCGAAAATCTTACCCAAAAACTCTTTTCTCTTCTTACCTAAGTACTCTGAAGAGTTTATCTTAAAGACCAGATAGGAAGAGTGCAATGTATAGAAGGTTGAATCGGCTAAGGTTGATTCTGTATTTACACATGCATCATGCTAAGAATTATATTAATAAATTTTCCCCTTAGAAAGATGCCGCCACGCACAAGGCTAACAGCACGTAAGTCAACGGGACCAATTGGAGTACCCCGGCATCAACTAGCCCCTCGACACGAAAGCAGTAGCAGCGGAAGTAATGACCCCATAGGAGACCTTGAAGCCCAAGTGAGTCGACTTCAAGCAACGCTGCAACACAGGACCAATGCTTGGATCACAGACGGAGATAGAATCAATGAACTAAGAAGGGACATCCGTCACCTGCAGGATCAGCTTGCTGATCGAGACTTAGCACTTGACTGGGTAGTACAGTCTCATATGCTGGCATGTGCTAAGGAAGCGAGGGCTCAGGCCCGAATTAAAGAACTTAGCTCAGCTGTTGACAACCTGCAGGTCTACTGCAATACGTTGCATGAGGAAGTCCATATACTATACTCACAATTACACCCTAGTGTGCCCGCACACTCTGCTGAGACGGAAGCCGGACCCTCTCACGTTGCGGGACGCGCGTTGGGTGGAGAGTTAGATCTTTTTGAACCCCCTCCTTCTTTGAGGTTGGTTGACGTCTGGACTCCCACACCAGACGATGAGGCCGCCAAAAGTAACGGAAAGCAGGACTAATGGTGTAATAGAAGTAGAGTAGGGTATTGTAGGGTGCACTGTTGTATAATAGGTTGAACTTTTGTATAATGGGTCATGTATCCTGTTATGTAATATCGAGTCTGTATCATTACTTTTTATAGTAATGTAAAATGGAAGGTCTCTTTGGCATATTATGTTTATTTCAAATGTTTTTGCCTCAGATGCCGACCAGGACTCGCGGACAGGACGCAGCCGGAACGTCTGGGGGTCGGGATGTCACCCCAAATCCACCTCCGGTTCCACCCACGCTAGCCGAGGCGATTGCCGCCTTGGTGAATGCCACCGCAGACAATACCCGCTTCCTTAGGGAAATGGCGGGTCAGCAGCAGTTCCAGCAGCAGGCAGGAAGAGGTTTTCAGCAAGGCCCTCGCGAAACTACTTACTTGGATTTCTCGGAAACTCGTCCACCTTTATTCACCAAAGCAGAAGACCCACTGGAAGCTGACGAATGGATACGGGTCATCGAACAGAAGTTTGGTCTTCTTCGTTGTTCTGAAACGCAGAAGCCATTGTTCGCGGCACAGCAACTCCGTGGCCCTGCCAGTACTTGGTGGGGAAATTTTGTGGCTATCCAACCTGACAACCATCAAATCACCTGGGAAGAATTTAAAGCAGCCTTCCATGAGCACTACATACCGGAAGGGGTGCTGCATATGAAACAAGAGGAATTCATGAAGCTGAAACAAGGAGGAGACACCATCAATCAGTATCTTAACAAGTTTAATCACCTGTCGCAGTATGCCATCGACCAGGTGAATACTGATTTGAAGAAAAAGAACTGTTTTATGAGAGGTCTAAATGACCGGTTGCAGCGAAAGATGGCCACATGTATTGATCTCACATATGGAAAGGCTGTCAGTACAGCCTTATCTGTGGAAGCAAAATACGCAAGTTCTGGGAAGAATAAGGGATTCAGTGGTGAGAGGCCTAATCAGGGCCAGGCGAAGAGGCAACGGTTCGTCATCCGGCCTTCTAGCCAAAACCGTACTTTTTCCCGTCCACCAGCATTCCCTTTCAAACAGCCCATTATTATCCGCCCCAACAATACCTCTACTTCCCCAAATCAGCCGGGTGCCCCAGGCACTCGATTCCCCGCCTTGCCCAGCTCTTCAACTGGGTGTTTCAACTGTGGCAAGTCAGGACATTTTATCAAAGACTGCCCATACCCCAAGCAAAATCAATCCAATGCTCAGCAAGGAACTGGAAAATCCACTCAGCCTAAGGGAAATGCTGTGGGGAGAAATACCAAGAAAACGGGGCGTGTATATTACACTCAAGTGGCCACTACACCGGAAGGAGAGCCGGTGATGATGGGTACGTTTCCCGTGGCCAGTCACCCTGCAATTATTCTTTTTGATTCTGGTGCTTCGCATACCTTCATTAGCAAGAAATTTGTGGAGCAACATCACATTGCATGTCATGAATCAAAAGAGGGATTTAAAATTCATTCACCTGGGGGATATATTTTTACTAGAGAAGTGGCCTATGAAGTGCCAGTAACAATGGCCGGACGGAACTTTCCTGCTAACATGATTGTTCTAAGAGGCCAGGATATAGATGTAATTTTGGGTATGAATTGGTTAACCCAACACAAGGCAATTCTCAACACTGAACTCAGAACCGTCAGGTTGAGCTATAATCAAGAAGAAATTCTTTTGTCTCTCCCCGTGACCAATCCAGCCAAAGCTTCTGGTAGGATACATGAAGCTATTGTACCGGAGATTAAGAACATTCCGGTAATATGTGAGTTTCCAGATGTATTTCCGGAAGATTTGCCTGGACTACCCCCTGAAAGAGATGTAGAATTCGTAATTGAGCTAAAGCCCGGTACGGCCCCCATCTCCCGAAGATCGTACCGTATGCCCCCTAATGAGTTGGCAGAATTGAAGATTCAATTACAAGATCTACTGAATAAGGGATTTATCCGGCCAAGCTCGTCCCCATGGGGTTGCCCCGCCATCTTTGTGAAGAAGAAGGATCAAACCTTGCGGATGTGCGTGGATTATCGACCCCTGAATGAGGTCACCATCAAGAATAAGTACCCTCTTCCAAGGATCGACATATTATTTGATCAACTGACTGGGGCAAGGGTATTTTCCAAAATTGATCTCAGGTCGGGCTATCACCAAATCCGTATTCGGCCTGAGGATATACCGAAAACCGCATTTACTACGCGGTATGGATTGTTTGAATACTTGGTAATGTCTTTCGGGCTCACTAATGCTCCTGCCCACTTCACCTATTTGATGAACTCGGTGTTCATGCCTGAGTTGGACAAGTTCGTGGTGGTCTTCATCGACGATATTTTGATATACTCTAAAAATGAAGAGGAGCATGCCCAGCATCTACGGATTGTATTGACGCGTCTGAGGGAACATCAGCTGTATGCCAAGTTTAGCAAGTGCGCGTTCTGGCTGGAGGAAATTCAATTTTTGGGGCACGTGTTATCAGCTAAAGGAATTGCGGTAGATCCTAGCAAGGTCAAAGATATTCTGGAATGGAAACCTCCAACCACTGTTCACCAGGTCCGGAGTTTTCTTGGACTAGCTGGATATTATCGCAGATTCATACCCGATTTTTCTAAGCTTGTGAAGCCAATCACAAGTTTATTGAAGAATGATATTAAATTCAATTGGTCTTCTAAGTGTAATGAAGCCTTTGAGCAATTGAAGACATTATTAACCACTGCTCCGGTATTGGCTCAACCGGACATCACTAAGCCTTTTGATGTATATTGTGATGCATCTGGCAGTGGGCTCGGCTGTGTACTGATGCAAGAAGGCCGAGTAATTGCGTATGCTTCAAGGCAGTTGCGCCGACATGAGGAGCATTATCCAACTCATGATCTGGAGCTAGCTGCTGTGGTTCATGCCCTGAAAATATGGCGTCACTATCTGCTGGGAAATATCTGTCACATATATACAGATCATAAAAGTTTGAAGTACATCTTTACCCAGTCAGAGTTAAATATGAGGCAAAGACGATGGCTTGAGCTCATTAAAGACTATGAACTAGAGATCCATTATCACCCAGGCAAGGCCAATGTGGTGGCAGATGCATTGAGTCGTAAGACTTCCTGCCACTGTCTTATGGCAAAGACCTCCGAGAGCACTTTATGTCAAGAAATGGAGAAGCTAAACCTGGGGATAATCCAGCAAGGGACTCTAAATCAGCTAAAGCTTGAGTCAATCATTCTGCAAAAGATAATTGATGCTCAAAAGGATAATCTAGGTATGAAGCACATACGAGAGAAGATAAGGGCTGGAACAGCCAAATGTTTCAAGGAAGATGATCAAGGTGTGTTATGGTTTAACAACCGCATAGTAGTGCCAAAGAATGAAGAACTCCGCCAGCAAATCTTAGATGAAGCGCATCTTAGTCGCTATTCTATTCATCTGGGAAGCACTAAGATGTACCATGATCTAAAGCAGTACTACTGGTGGACGAAGATGAAAATTGAAATTGCACGCTATGTGGCTAAGTGTGACACTTGCAGACGTGTCAAGGCCATACACATGAAAACTGCCGGTCCATTGCAGTCATTACCAATACCAACATGGAAATGGGAAGACATAAGCATGGACTTCATTGTGGGATTGCTCAGGACCGCAAAAGGATATGACTCTATTTGGGTTATCATTGATCGACTTACCAAGATCGCCCACTTCCTCCCTGTCAAAGTAAAATATCCCGTCATTACCTATGCGGATTTGTACATCGCCCGTATTCTCAGTTTGCATGGTGTTCCAAAGACTATAGTGTCGGATCGTGGGCCACAATTTGTATCTAAATTTTGGGAAGGACTTCATAAATCCCTGAGTACTAAGTTACTCCACAGTTCGGCCTATCATCCTCAAACCAGTGGACAAACTGAGAGAGTGAATCAGATACTTGAAGATATGCTGCGGGCATGTGTCCTGGATTTCTCACAGAAATGGGATGAATGTTTACCTTTGGCGGAGTTTTCATATAATAATAGCTATCAAGACAGTATCCAGATGGCACCCTTTGAAGCTTTATATGGACGACGGTGTCGGACTCCGCTAAACTGGTCTGAACCTGGTGAGAGGTGCTTCTTTAGACCTGATCTAGTGAAAGAAACCGAGGATAAGGTTCAGAAAATTATTCATAATCTAAAGAAAGCACAAGCTCGTCAGAAGAGTTATGCAGACAAACGGCGAATGCCCTTATACTTCTTAGAAGGAGACTACGTCTACTTAAAGGTTTCACCAATGAAGGGAGTATCGCGTTTCGGGGTAAAGGGAAAACTTGCACCCAGGTACATTGGTCCATTTCCTATTCTTCAAAGATATGGGCCAGTGGCGTATCGACTTCAACTTCCCGAAACATTGTCTGCTGTACATAATGTGTTCCATGTATCGCAATTGAAGAAGTGTCTACGGGTTCCCGATCGAACCATTGAAGTGACAGATGTTATCCTGAAACCAGACTTAACGTACTCGGAACATCCTATTCGAGTTCTGGATCAAAAGGACAGGGTTACCCGGAGAAAGACTCTCAAATTCTACAAAGTACAATGGAACCAACATTCTGAGGAAGAGGCTACGTGGGAAACTCAAGACTTCTTGAATAAGAATTTCCCAGGCTTTCTAGCCTCATGTAATTTGTAAAGTGTATATAGTTATTGCAATAAAGGAGTGAATCCCACACCACCCTGCCTTGTACCAGAAATGAGGAAATAAAAACATGACACATTTCCTTTTCCATTACTCACCCTAGGACCTTAAATCTCGGGATGAGATTCTTTTATGGGGGGAAGGATGTAACACTCCTGGTGTTACTATAACTAAAACTTGAGCATGACATCATAACATTGGCATTGCATATGTTTGATACACCTAGAGTGCATTCATTAGGCAAAAATTTTAAACAAGTTGTACTGTTTTAAGGATTTTGCAAATAGGACCCTGGATGGGAAGCTTTACCCTAAACAGGGATTAAAGGGGTAAAACTTAACCCAACTTGAGAAAATCCAAATATTTTAGGGTAATAGTTATTAAATATCCCCAAAAACAAAGTTGAATCTCATTTATACCCCTGGGATACTAAAAACCCTAATTGGAACCCTAGAAAGCTCTAAAACCAAACCCTAGGGGCTTATGTGCAAAATTAGTCCACTTTTGGACTAAAGTGCAAAAACTAAGTCAAATAAGTTTCTTAAGTCCTTTGGTTCACAAATATGTAGACTTGAAAGCCAAACCCTAAGTTTTGGACTCAATTGCAAAATGGACCTCATTTGAATTCTATACTAAGTCTAAAATTTCAGTAATATTGGCTCAACTTTGGGGCTTTGTAACTTTCAAAGCATAGGGTTTTTGCCCAAAGTGACCACAACAAGTTTGTAGCCCAATTATAGGAGAACAACTTTGCTTAAGGATGTGAGCTCAGTTGTTAAGAAAAATTTGGAGATAATCATACTCAAACCTTGGCTGTCAGGCTGGATTCATTCTGAAATTCAGCTTTTCAGTGTAACCGGGTCAACTTTGAGTGTGAATTGAACCTTGATCCAGTGCTCAAATGAGTTCAACCTCTATAGTCGAATTGTAGCTGGTTTGTAGCTCTGAAACTTTGCTACAGAGAGTGGAGCAAGTTACTAGAGAAACTTTAGAGAAAATTGGTCCTAAACTATGACTGTCAGGCTGTCTGAATACCATTTCCCCATGGTACAGTAACCCGAGTGGATCAGGTCGCTAGCGCGACTATCCTCGCCGCTGATGACTCCCTCCACCGTGATTCGTGCCGCCGCCGCTTCGATTCATGCTCGGGTTGATCGGATAGCACCTAGTGACCATCGCCGTGGATAAGCCCGGTCAGTAAACTATTCCGGCTAGTCGCCGTACCCCCTCCCCTTGCTCATCGGTCACCCGGATAGATTTCCACCGCCGTTGAGCCATCACTGCCGCCCGCCGCGTGTCCTGACGCTTTACCACGTCGCGGCTAACCGTGCTACACATATCCGGTGATCGCCGGAGGTGCCGCCACGGTAAAAGCCACGTTGCGCGGCCACCAGTGACTCACCCTTCGTCTCGACCGCCGGTCTCTCTACTCAGAATTGGGCACCACCGCTTAGCTTCCCTATAAATTGAAGCCACCGTGAGCTCCGCAAGGTCATCACGCACCCAGCCACCAGATATCGTCCTCAATCGTTCACCTGAGAGCTTGAATTTCATAGTTTCCCCAATTCGGTTTCTGCCACCGCAAAAACACCCTCACCGCGGCCAGCCGTCCCAAGGTCTGCTCATTCCTTTTTCATCTCTGTTCTAGCATACTTACGTATGGGTGATGCTCTCCGACCCTTCCAATCGAACCGGACCGCCACCCATCGCCGGGAACACGGCTGTCTTGCCACGATGCTCACGGCCACCGTGGCCAGAGTTCCATATTTGACCATTAGTGAAACTGGGTTGGGGAAAGGGGTTAGGACGGGTCCTATTTCATTTCTGCTACTCGGGAGCGCCGGTCATGGACCCGTTCGGCCGGTACAGTGGCTCACCGGAGCGCGGCCACGTTCACCGTCGTCGGGGACTACAAACCGAGAATAGATAGAAGTACGAGGTTGTCTTTGAAATTGTCAGCGACTGTGTTAAATAGTGCTTTGGGCTTTGTCGGGATATTCAAGAAAACAGGGGCCTTTCTGTAAGGCTGCCAGGGCGCGGGGGCGCGCGGGCGCGTTTCCACTCTGGGTTGGGCCGACTGGGCTAGAACTGGCCCAGTCCTGTTCAGCCTTTTCCTTTTTCTTTTTCAATAAAGCTTTAGAAATATGAAGAAAAATGTAGAAAAATGCTAAAATTGTGAAACTAATTTTCCTAGGCTTGTTATTTTCCCTAGTATTTAGTAAAAATAGTTTGGTGATTTTTGGTGGAAATAAGAAATTTTAGGGTATTTAAAGTAGTTAAAAGTATTAGTTATGGATTTTTAGAAATTAATTGGTAAGTCCAAAAATGCCCAAACTTTTTATGGGCACTTAAACCAATATTTAGAAGCCTTGGGTAGAATTTGGGTTGATTTGGACCTTGTTTGATCACTAAACCCCAAAACCACCCCCCTGCCCTATGAACTCCTTTACTGACTCCGGAAACCCTAGGTTCTCGGAGTACCGTGAAGGAAAGTTGTACTCAAGACTTAGATAATAAGTTCATATTATCTTTGCATCCTCATGAGCATCCCATGGCATCCATTCTTATGCATATATATGGTTATGTTAGAACACGAAGAAGAAGAAGAAGTCACTTAAGAAGGGATACCACCATCCTCAGATCCTGAAGCAGGCAACTGCTTTTATTTCGATATTTGTGGATCCGAGCAGGACTCACCTGATAACAAAGGCAAGCCCCGGTGCATTTGCCACCTCCCTTGATGTTTTTAAAATCTTTCTCACTTGCTTGTTGCATTAGGTGATAGGAGTTGATTGATTAAACAATTCCTGCATTATCTTCCTTGATCTTGATTACCCTCCTTGAAACCCTGTTTTACAAAGAGGTTTTACTATGCTTAGTATTGCTTAGAAAAACAAAAGGATTTGTTTTACAAAAGATGTTTGGCAAAGTGGGAGGGTTGTTTTCGAAAATAAAACTTGATGGTGAATCCATCATGGCCATGATGGGTTCAACATCGGAAAAGATGTACCTCTGCCAGGTACCAAGTTTTTGGGATTAAATGATTAAGCTGAGACCGGGCGGGTGACTTGCACGAGAAGAGAGTCTCGGTGTAGTGTCTCCCTCTGAGTCGATTAAGGACCGTCTCGATGTAGGCTTGATGATCGAGGACCCTTTAACTGGTCACATGCCTCGTCATGGGTAAGCCTTGCCTCGGGTAGACTAAGGCCGGAATAAGATAACACAAAATGGGCGTGGAGCGGTGGCGAGAGTAGCGTGTACCCTCCGTGGCAAGAGGCTGGACGGTGGTGTATCTGTGCTCTCGGTTTGCGTGAACCTGATCCGGCCTTAAGAACCCCGGTGGCGGGTTGACATATGCAAGGGTTAAGTGCTACATATGCCGTGTGATTGGAGATCCTCAGCTGAGTATAATCGATTCGGATCGCCGTACCTTCGCGGTTATGAAGACTTGGTCACTGCCCTACACGTAGCATTCCACTAAAAATGATGGATATTTGTTAAGAAATTGGCTAGTGCAGGACCAGTGATTGAACTAGGGTAGAAAGAGCTCTAGTTGCAGGTAATTGAACTTACTGGTCAAATAAAATTGGATTTTTAAGGATCCACTTTAGTAAGCATTTATGCAAAACAGAGTCTTTGAGTATTGAGAAGCCTTACCTTGACTCCCTAAAAGCCAGCATACCCTTGAGAGTCTTTTCTTTTGTCGGGCAAGTCTTGCTGAGTAATTCCATACTCAGGGTTTATCCCTTCGTTGTTTTAGGTGAGGAAGTAGCAGATTTCTGCTGCTTCTGTGCCAAGGTGGTTCCCAAAGAAGAAACCCAAGACTAAAGTGCGGGAGGACTTGGTCCTCCATATAGAACTTTTACTTAAATCTTCTCGGGAGGAGTTTTTGCCTCCCTTGGTTTGTATAATATTACTACTCAGCACTCGCTTTTAGTTCTGGTCTGTAATAAAACAACTTGTGCTTGCTTTTAAATAAATGTGAATTATGTAATCGCTTCCGCAATTCTTTATCTCCGATGTTCTGTAATGTCTGCAAGACGGGTGAATCGTTCCTGGTAAGGTAAGGAAAGATACCGAACTTATCAAGTAGTTCAGGGGCACCTACAGGGTTGTCTGAAGTCCGTTGGACAAGGACAACTGTAGGTGGGCCTAATTACTTGGGAGGTTCCGTCACACACGGCGCGGGGGCTGGGTCCCACACGTCATGCAAGCCGGTCCAGGGGAGAAGAAGCCAAACCGCCACGCGCGCGCGGTGCATGCAACCACCCAGCGGTTACAAGCACTCCTCCACTTTCGCCCAGACCAGCGGGCGAAAGGGCGGACAGCCATGCAGGCGACATGCAACCGTGCCGAGTGGGCGCGCCCCTTCGACTCCAACGCGTCCAGCATGGAGGTCCGGACCCACGCGTCATGCAACCGGCGCGCCGGTTGCTACGTGTGAGCAACTGCACCGCCACTCACGCCACTACCACGCCTCCTCGACTGCGGAGTCAATACCGCGACTCGAGGCAACCCTGCAGTGCTAGCCAAGCGCGACGGTCAAATGCGGTCAAAATTGGGCCGGCAGTAATGGCGGTGACAGGCGTGCAGAAGCAGCGGTCACGTCGCCAGCCAAGCTCACGTCCCATCCAGGGGCAGCGGGGGAGCCTGTAACACCCACTTTGTAAATTACTAGAAATAATACCAATGGAGAAACATTTTCTCTTTATGTGAGTTTGATCTTCATGCATCATCCTATGTGAACACCATGTCCAAGAACAAGTAATAAAAAGATATGCTACTAAATCCATGCATCATGCTGAATATTTTATTTGTGTGTGCATTTTTGTGACAATATTATAATAATGCAAAAAAAAATAGGTGAATATCCAAATGGGGATTTAAATCCTAAATAATCCTAGAATTAAGAAAAGAGAGGAGGATTATACAAAATAGAGGAAAATAAATGTATGAAAGAATATATTTTGTCCCCACTAATATTTTAATTTAAGTACTTAACTCAGTTAAGAAGCTCACAAACAAGTTGGAATTCAAATTTGAGATTAAAATTTGAAAGAGAATAGAGAAGGAAAGAAAATATAAAAGAAAAAGAAGCTAACTGGGCCGGCTGCGTTACTTTTGGCCCAACCCCGAATTCACGCCCGTGCGGCCCAGGCGAATTCTCCACCGCGCGCTGCCACTTCCACCCGGGGCCCGCATGTCAGTCGCTGGGCTCCCACGCGCGCGTCCGCCTGGGTGCCTCGCTCTCCCTTGCTCGGTGTGACTTACTTGTGGGTCCCCCCTGTCATCTTGTCGCCCAGCTGATCGTGGCCGAACAGACCGCTTCTTCCGCCATGGCCGTTGACCCACCTTCGCAACTACCGCGCGGAATTCGGGCCCGGGGGTCCACGGGCGCTGGGGATAAAGGCCTTTTCCGCGCCGCAACGACCTCCCTCGAGCTCTTCCCTCTTGTTTCCCCCCTTCCAGCCGTCGTCCGCGGAGAAGTGAAGTGCCGCCTCCGTCGGTGTTGGCATACGCCATCGCCAGTGCTTCGCGTGAGACCGGTGGACTTCGGTGGGGCATCCAGGAACCGTGTGGAGATCTCTGGGGCACAGGGAGCAACCAGACCGCAGGGAATTCCTCGCCGGAAACACTTCTCCGCCGCGGGACCGCATCGCGTCGTGGCCGGGTGTCTCTGCTTCGCCGTCGGCGGTAAGAACTCCCCGTACCGAATCGCCCATGCACCTACATCGTGTAGCACTATTTTGATTTGGGAATCGTGCGCCGGAGCACCGCACAGACAATGGCGCCGCCGTGCCTCGGTCGGCCGCCGTCGGGTTGACGCCGGTGAGAGAAAGGGGTTGGGGAGAATCGCGTGTGTCGTCCGATTTTAAACGGACGGCCGGGATTAGAGATTGGAGTACCCCTTCGTCAAATCCTTCGCGACCATAGATCTGTGATCCTACGGCTCTGATTCAACCTAGGTCTCATTAAATCGTAGGCGTCGGTGTTAGATCGTGTGGCTTAGATCGCGTACCGGTTCGGTATTGGCCAAATCTAATCTGAGCCCTTGAGTGTGAAACGAACGACCCATGTTCTGCGATACCCTTCACCGTGCCACAATTGCATAGGAGACCCTGGACCTTTTGGAAATAGAACCCGCCGTCCGTTGTGGACTGTGCTCTGGGTCTCTGGTAACTTACCTCGTGACCCCTGCGCTTCCCGTTAATTGAGGCCTAGTCCAGAGCGTAATAAAACCAGAGAAAAGGATTATTAAATGAATTTTTAATATGAAAATAATTGCTAGAACTTTATAAATTCATAGAAAACTCATATTAATTCCAAATTCATCCATTCCAGTTCCTAAAATTTTGTAATTTTATCCTCTTTCACTTAGTGTCTCTGTTTTGGCATAAAGACAGTAAGGAAATTTATTTCTCACTTAATCCTATTTAAAGCACATAAAACCTTTGAAAATGCATAACTTAAAATCTATAATTCAGAAAATTATGATTTCTGTTCCTAGGATTTTATTTTAATATGTAGAATATCTCTGTGTATTTTATTTATATGTTTGGTGTAATGTTAATTTCTCTATATACACTGTGCTTGTTTGTATTGTGGCGAGTAGAAGAGCCCGTTGCTGAGGATACTGGTGAGCAGCAAGTTGAGGTAGCTGAGCAGGAGCTCATTGAAGGCAAGTTGTGCCCTTGACCACTTTTTACCTAATAATGTTCTTTAATATCACTTATCCATGCATAGGTTAATTTTGATGGGACCCAATAGGATTCCCTAGATTGTTTATCTCATTACCTTGTTTACCCCTGAATCACTGGGTAGTTTGCTATTGCTTCATATGGTTTTGGGATAATCATTCATTACCTCTATGTTCCAATTCTTGTTGTTATTCTGTTTATGTTCATGTTGTTATCATTAATGTTAATTGGAACATAGAGCTTAACTTGAGAACCACGTGCCACCACAAGGGTGGAATGGGACGCCCTTGGCTGACTAATTAGGAAAGCTAGTGGAAGACTACCTTACCCGAAAGGGGCAAGGGCAGTAGGGGAGAGGTCAGTGCGGGGAGGTCCCTGGTTGATTTTGCTGCGATGGCTATCAGCCAGGAACCCTTTACTGGATCTTCCCATAAACTGTAGCGGGTTTTCGGAAGCTAGTGGAACTTTGTAAAGGCCTCGTAGTGTTGCCCTGCCGTGCTTCCTAGGAAGAGGTATATGGGATTCATGACCCCTTGGCAGATGGGTAACATGACTTGTGGGTAAAGGGTACAACCTCTGCAGAGTGTAAAACTGGTATACTAGCCGAGCTCACGGTCACGAGCAGCTCAGGACTCTCTGATGTTTAAATTATGGAACTTAAATTCAATTTTGTCATTTGCATTGCATGGGTTTATTGTTAATTTTGTTCTATTACTTTACTTATGGTTTGGTATTTACTTACACTTAGTAATTGCTAATAAAATTTTGACCAACTACTTAAAAGCAATGCTCAGCTTTAACCCCTGTCTTTGATTAAGCCTTACACATCACATGAACTCACACCTTTGTGAGTTTATGTCCACTGGTTCCCCACAACTTGTTGAGCTATGATCATGTGTGAGCTCACCCTTGCTGTCTCACACCCCCCCCCACAGGAGAAGATCAGGTGGTTCAGGAGGAGCCGCCTAACACTGAGGAGTTCGATCTGATCTAGGTGGTGATTCCCAGTCGACATTGGCGCCGACGATCCTTAGTTTGTTTTATCTTTATTACTTTATTTTGTAATAAGTCTTCCGCTATGTAATAAATACTCTGATGTTAATGACATTTATCTCTATACACTCTGTTATTATATATGTTGTCTTCTTGGCGCATGTATGAGATGCACCTGGCTTTGTTCCTTAAAAGCCGGGTGTTACAGAGCCCTCTCTCACGGCGTGAAGACGGCGCGCCCGTGATCCGTTCCTCGAACAGCTCGCACATGCGCAACGGCCGCCCCGCGAACCGCTCGCCCCGTCGCATTAACTTCGCGGCGGGACAGGCGGCGTCTCTGGCAGGGGAAGCGAGCGACGCTTCGACTTTGACATAATGACCGCGTCAAAAAAGGTACGCCGCGTCATTCAATTTCGTGTCCTTTTCCTTTTCCTATTTCTCTCTCTCTTACAACAGGGACCGGGAAAGGGGGATACCCCGAAAAGGACCCTTCTCCGTGAAGGAAACAGGCTCCGAGCCTCCCTACTGATCAGAGGTTCGAAGGCTGGCCCCTCGGAGGGGTTCAACAGCCGCCTCAGAGCACGTGGGCTCCACACCCACTACTGTTCAGAGGTTCGAAGGCCGGCCACTCGGAAGGGTTCAACGGCTGGCTCAGGCCCCTGTGGCTCCGCGCCCACTACTGATCAGGGGTTCGTAGGCTGGCCCTCGAAGGGTTCACAGCCGCCCCAGACACAGAGCGAGGGATGACCATGGGTACGTTCGATACATAACCAAGGCTCGAGCTACGCTCCCGAGGTACCCTAGGACATTTCCGAGACCAGCGGGAACGATCTTGTAACGGAATCCCATCAGAGGGAGGCATTGAGCCCTCAGACCCCGTCGACAGGGGACCGGGTCCGGCAGATCACCCGTAGGTACTTTTGGGTGCGCCTCTGGGCCTCTAGCCGACCCCTAACAAATGGGGCACGGACGTCCGCTCGGATTACCCACCGGCAGCTCACCGGAAACACCATGTTCGGCGCCCTCCGAGGACAACATGGCGCTTCCCCCCCTCCTCCTTGCGGAAAGGCGACGCAGGGGCGTATGTAAAAAAGACGAGTCTGTCCTTGACCGTCCTCTCGCCCTGTGCAGAGGCTCGGGGGCTGCTCTCGCAAACCCGGCTCCGGCCAAACCGTTGACTGTCGGCGTTTCGAGACCGGGGGGTCCCTGAGCCGACGAGTGAAGTGTTGCCGCGTGCCCCAGCCCAGATGGGTCGACGCGAGGCCGAACGCGAAGCGGGGGAAGCGAGGTGGCCGGAGATGGGCGTGAGAGAGGTGGAAATCCCGCAGCCTTCGTGTTCGTCCCATGCCCAGGTCGGGTGCGCTTGCAGTAGGGGGTTACAAGCGTCCACACGGGGGAAGGAGCGAGCGGCCTCACGCGAGCGCCCGTCTCGTCCTCGTCCCCACGCGGCCAACCTTCTCTAAGAGGGCCCTGGTCCTTCCTTTTATAGACGTAAGGAGAGGATCCAGGTGTACAATGGGGGGTGTAGCAGAGTGCTACGTGTCTAGCGGAGGAGAGCTAGTGCCCTAAGTACACGTCATCGTGGCGGCCGGAGAGATTTTGGCGCCCGGTGTGTGTGATGTCGTGGCCGTCAGAGGAGCGCTAGAGCCTGGAGGAGGGACAGCTGTCGGGGCCGTCGAGTCCTTGCTGACGTCCTCTTGCTTCTGTAAGGGGGCCGAGAGCCGCCATCGTCAGGGAGCATGCGGGGCGCCATCATCGCCTATCTGGCGGAGCGAGCCAGATGGGACGCCGGTCCTGTTCCCCGTAGCCTGAGTCAGCTTGGAGTAGGGTAATGATGGCGCCTCCTGTTGACGTGGCCAGTCCGTCCCTAGGTTGGGCGAGGTGGAGGCTCCTCCGAGGTTGAGGTCGAGTCCGTCTTCCGTGGCCGAGGCCGAGTCTGAGCCCCTAGGTCAGGCGAGGCGGAGGCCGTTGGCTGAGGCCAGGGCGGAATTTGAGTCCTGGGGTCGGGCGAAGCGGAGTTCATCGTCTTCTGGGGCTTAGCCCGAGTCCGAGCCCTGGGTCAGGCGGAGCGGAGTTCGCCGTCTTCCGGGGCTTAGCCCGAGTCCGAGCCCTGGGTCGGGCGGAGCGGAGTTCGCCGTCTTCCAGGGCTTTGCCCGAGTCCGAGCCCTGGGTCGGGCGGAGCGGAGTTCGCCGTCTTCTGGGGCTTTGCCCGAGTCCGAGCCCTGGGTCGGGCGGAGCGGAGTTCGCCGTCTTCTGGGGCTTAGCCCGAGTCCAAGCCCTGGGTCGGGCGGAGCGGAGTTCGCCGTCTTCCGGGGCTTTGCCCGAGTCCGAGCCCTGGGTCGGGCGGAGCGGAGTTCGCCGTCTTCCGGGGCTTAGCCCGAGTCCGAGCCCTGGGTCGGGCGGAGCAGAGCTTCCTATGGTGCGTGCGGCCAGGCCTGACTGCCTGTCAGGCTCACTCTGTCAAGTGGCACCGCAGTCGGAGCGGCACAGGCGGCGCTGTCTTTCTATCAGACTGGTCAGTGGAGCGGCGAAGTGACGGCGGTCACTTCGGCTCTGTCAGCTGAGGGGCGCGCGTCAGGATAAAGGTGTCAGGCCACCTTTGCATTAAATGCTCCTGCGATTTGGTCGGGGTTGCTTCTCGGCGAAGGCAGGGCCTTGGGCGAGCCGGGAGCGTGTTCGCCGCTGGAGGGGGGCCTCGGGCGAGGCGGAGATCCTCCGGGGTCGGCTGCCCTTGTCCGAGGCTAGGCTCGGGCGAGGCGTGATCGAGTCCATCGAGTGGACTTATCCCTGACTTGATCGCACCCATCAGGCCTTTGCAGCTTTATGCTGATGGGGGTTACCAGCTGAGAATTAGGAGCCTTGAGGGTACCCCTAATTATGGTCCTCGACAGTAGCCCCCGAGCCTTGAAGGGAGTGTTAGCACTCGCTTGGAGGCTTTCGTCGCACTTTTTGCAAGGGGACCAGCCTTTCTCGGTTGCGTTTTATTCCGGTGGGTGCGCGCGAGCTTACCCGCCGGGTGTAGCCCCCGAGGCCTCGGAGGAGTGGTTTGACTCCTCCGAGGTCTTAACGCCTTGCGCAATGCTTCGGCTGGTCTGGTCGTTCCCTCATGCGAGTTGGCCGTAGCCCGGGTGCACGGTCAGGTCCCAAGTTCTTGGGCTGGTATGTTGACGCTGTCAACGGTTTGGCCGGAGCCGGGTTTGCGAGAGCAGCCCCCGAGCCTCTGCACCGGGCGAGAGGGCGATCAGGGATAGACTCGACTTTTTTGCATACGCCCCTGCGTCGCCTTTCCGCAAGGAGGAGGGGGGAGAGCGCCATGTTGCCCTTGGTGGGCGCCGAACATGGTGTCTCCGGTGAGCTGCAGGCGGGTGATCCGAGTGGACGTCCGTGCCCCATTCGTTAGGGGTCGGCTAGGGGTCCAGAGGCACGCCCAAAAGTACCTGCGGGTGATCTGCCGGACCCGGTCCCCTGGCGACGGGGTCCGAGGGCTCGATGCCTCCCTCTGATGGGATTCTGTTACAAGATCGTTCCTGCTGGTCTCGGAAATGTCCTAGGGTACCTCGGGAGCGCAGCCCGAGCCTTGGTTATGTATCGAACGTACCCATGGTCATCCCTCGCTCTGTGTCTGAGGCGGCTGTGAACCCTTCGGGGGCCAGCCTTCGAACCCCTGATCAGTAGTGGGCGCGGAGCCCGAGTAGCCTGAGGCGGCCGTTGAACCCTTCCGAGGGGCCGGCCTTCGAACCTCTGACCAGTAGTGGGTGTGGAGCCCACGTGCTCTGAGGCGACTGTTGAACCCTTCCGAGGGGCCAGCCTTCGAACCTCTGATCAGTAGGGAGGCTCAGAGCCTGTTCCTTCACAGGGAAGGATCCTTTTCGGGGTATCCCCCTTTCTCGGTCCCTGTTGCAAGAGAGAGAAAGAGGAAAAAAGGAAAAGAATACGAAATCGAACGACGCGGTGTACCTTTTTTGACGCGGTCATTATGGCGAAGGCAAAGCGTCGCTCGCTTCTCCTGCCAGAGGCGCCGCCTGTCCCGCCGTGGAGTTAATGCGACGAGGCGAGTGGTTTGCAGGGCAGCCGTTGCACGTGCGTGAGCCGTTCGAGGAACGGAACACGGGCGCGTTGTCTTCATGCCGTGAGAGAGGGTTCTCTCGCTGCCCCCGGATGGAACGTAAGCTTGGCTGACGACGTGACCGCTGCTCCTGCCCGCCTGCCACCGCCATTACTACCGGCCTGTTTTCGGCCGCATTGACCGTCACGCCGGGCTGGCGCCGCTGGGTCGTGCGCTGGGTCGCCTCGAGTCGCGGTATCGGTTCTGCAGTCGAGGAGGCACGGTGGTGGCGCAAGTGGCGGTGCAGTTGCATGCACGAAGCATTCGGCGTGCCGGTTGCATGACGCGTGGGCCTAGGCCTCCATGCTGGGCGTGTTGGGAGTTGGAGAAGTGCGCCCACTTGGCGTGGTTGCATGCCGCCTGCATGGCTGCCCGCCCTTTCGCCCGCTGGTCTGGGCAAAAGTGGAGAGCCGCTTATAACCATTGGGCGGTTGCACGCACCGCGTGCGGCGGTTTGGCTTCTTCTGCTCTGGGCCGGCTTGCATGCCGTGTGGGACCCAGCCCCCGCGCCGTAGGGGGAGGACCTTGGAGCGTGTTGGAGAAGACTCAGCCCACGACGGCTGGGGACGCAAGTAGGGAGAGTCGCCTTTAAAAGGAGGGTGACCCTCTTGGAAGGCGACCGTGTCTTCGCGCTCCCTTATGCATCGTGTCTTTCCACCTTCCAAGCCCCCGGATGGAAGATATCCGCCGTCTTTCCGCTTCGTCGTTGGAGGAACGCAACTCTGCGGGAGTTGGTACCTTTTAGCCGTCGTTCGGCTTCAAGGATTTTCATCATGCAGCCCGGCTGCATCCCCTCGCCGGCGGTCACCCAAGACGGTGACCACCCGCCTCTCGGTGGGGAGGAGCAAGCCGGGCTACGATCTTGGTCCCACCCTCAGCCCCAAGGGTGTTCGTCATCCTTGCTGGGGCGGAGGCCGGGCTGAGCCGGAGCTCCACCTCCCGCGCGGGCCGGCTGGTCACCTCCTCTTCCAGCTTCTGGTGGTGGAAACCATCCTCCAGCCTTGCGGAGGAGGCGTCCTCCAGCCATGCCGGGGAAGGCGAACTGTTGCTGTCCAGCTAGGATGCAACATTCCGTCCTTCTCCTTGCTTTCGTGGTGAGGACGGGAGTGAGGACCTGCCGGTGCGCCTTGCAGACCGTCGGCGTTGGTGGAGAGGTGGATGCCGCCGTCCGTGCTGATGTGGTGGCAGCCGGAGGAAGCTTCCCCCCACTGAGGCTGTCGGCGCCGCCCACGGGCCGGCCCCCGGCTCTTTGGCTTTGATGTCTGTTTCGCGTCCCTTGAGTAGGGACACGAACGAAAGCCTTCCGGTGGCCGCGCCCATACTAGGATCATGGCTGCTGCTGTGGGGTCGGAACCGGAGTTCCGTTTGTAATGGCACTTCGAATGCCAGTGTTTTTGTTCACTGTGGCTGTCGAGGCCTGAACATGTATGTAAATTCGGCACGGAGCCGTGTTTTTCCCCATTTTCGAGCACTAAGACTCGCCTGTTGGTTGTCTGAACCGCTTCACCAAGCGTGAGTCGCCCCGTGTAAAGGTGACGAGTGAGGTATCCGTATCCCGGAGGCGTAGGAGTCCCTCGGCTCGGTCAGCCTTGTTGTCCGAGGCTTCCCTTGCTTAGTTAGAGGAAACCCTCAGCCGCTCTTCGATGAGCCGAGGCCAGGGGTAGCGGTGCCAGCGCGAACAGAGGCATAGTTGGCTCGAAAAGAAGACCAGGTCGACCGGAGCCTGGCCGGGTCGTCCGTTAGCGGGACTGACGCCGGAATTGACCTGTCGAGGCCTTGGGGTGACCGGCCGAGCCGCCTGCTCGGGCCGGATTCTTGGAGAAGACCCTGGCGGCGATGGCCCGGGCTTGGTGATGACGTTGTCCTTCAGAGCAGAGACCCTTGGACCTCGACGCCGTCCGAGGCTAGGTCGGACCTCGCCAAAGGTGTTGTCGATGCCAAGGGTGCTGCCGCTCCCTTTAGCCATCAAGATCCGAGCCTGCAGGATCGGATTATCTTGTAGTGTGTGTTTTCTGCGGCCGCCGAGGCCGAAACACACCCTCGCCGTATTGTAAAGTCGCGTCTCCTTTCCTCTTGTTTCGAGTATCTGGACTTTTTTGTCGGTAACAGAACTGTTTGTGCGAGCGAGAGTTGCTTCTCACGGAAGGTGATGAGTGAGGTATCTGTATCCCGAAGGCGTAGGAGTCCCTCGGCTCGGTTGGCCTTGCCGCTTACGCGCACTCTTACCCGTCCATGGGGTTCTGTCATCGACGCAGTCGAGAAGGCTCGAAGAATCGCTCCGGCAGAAGAGCTTCCGAACGTGAAGACTTGTTCGGTCCGCGGAATCACTTATCCGAACGTGAGTTACTTATGGCAGAAGGTGATGAATGAGGTATCCGTATCCCGGAGGCGTAGGAGTCCCTCGGCTCGGTCAGCCTTGGCTGCTTACGTGTGCTCCGTCGTTTTCAGGATCCACTCTTGAAGTAGTCGAAAAGCATGAAATACATTCTGGCAGAAGAGATCTTTTTTCGAGGAAAATTTCGACGCAGAGGGGGTTCCCCCCTTTTAGCCCCTGAGGGAGGGTCGGGCTTTGCCGAGGAAAGGCTAACCCTTCCTTGATGACTAAACTTTGCGTGGGAGCGAGGTATATGAACAACTTGAAAACATCTTAAGGGTAGAAGCGATGTAGTTGTTGGATGTTCCAAGCGTTGCTATAGACCTCGCCTTGACTGTTGGCCAGCTTGTATGTTCTGGGTTTTAGAACTTTGGCGATGACGAACGGCCCCTCCCAGGGGGGCGTGAGCTTGTGTCGACCTCGGGCGTCTTGTCGCAGTCGAAGCACCAGGTCGCCCACCTGGAGGTCTCGGGACCGGACCCCTCGGGCGTGGTAGCGTCGCATGGACTGCTGGTACCGCGCCGAGTGTAGTAAGGCCTTGTCCCGAGCCTCTTCCAGCTGATCCAGCGAGTCTTCTCGACTAGCTTGGTTGCTTTAGTCGTCATAGGCCCTCGTCCTCGGGGAACCGTATTCCAGGTCTGTGGGCAAGATGGCCTCGGCCCCATAGACTAGAAAGAACGGCGTGAGGCCCGTGGCTCGGCTCGGTGTCGTTCTCAGGCTCCAGACCATCGAGGGGAGTTCCTTCATCCATCGCTTGCCGAACTTGTTGAGGTCGTTGTAAATCCGAGGCTTGAGCCCTTGTAGAATCATGCCGTTGGCACGCTCTACTTGCCCATTCGTCATGGGATGAGCCACGGCGGCCCAGTCCACCCGGATGTGGTGATCCTCGCAGAAGTCCAGGAACTTTCTGCCGGTGAACTGGGTGTCGTTGTCAGTGATGATGGAGTTCGGGACCCTGAAACGATGGATGATGTTGATGAAGAATGCCACCGCCTGCTCGGACCTGATGCTGTTCAGGGGTCGGACCTCGATCCACCTGGAAAATTTGTCGATGGCGACCAACAGGTGCGTGTAGCCCCCGGGTGCCTTCTGCAAGGGGCCGACGAGGTCCAGACCCCACACAGCAAAAGGCCATGTGATGGGTATTGTCTGCAGAGCCTGAGCGGGCAGGCGGGTCTGCCTTGCGTAGAACTGACACCCTTCGCAGGCGCGGACAATTCTAGTGGCGTCGGCCACCGCCGTTGGCCAGTAGAAACCTTGTCGGAAAGCATTTTCGACAAGGGCTCGAGGTGCTGCGTGGTGGCCGCAAGCCCCAAGTGTATTTCTCGGAGGAGTTCCTGACCTTCGATGGTGGAGATGCATCGCTGGAGGATGCCTAAAGGGCTGCGGTGGTAGAGCTCCTTCCCTTCTCCCAGCAAGACGAACGACTTGGCGCATCGTGCCAACCGCCGAGCTTCGGCTCGGTCAAGGGGTAGCTCTCCTTGGTGGAGATATTGCAGGTACGGGGTCTGCCAGTTTTGATCAGGCATGACCCCGCTTTGCTCCCCCTCGACGCGCAGCGTTTCGCCCTCGGGGGCTGAGGGTACCTCGGGCCGAACCGAGGGTGCCTCGGGCTGAGCCGAGGGTGCCTCGGACTGTGCCGAGGGTACCTCGGGCTCGGGCGCGTCGTCGATCTTGACGGAGGGTTGATGCAGATCTCGGGAGAAGACGTCCGGGGGAACCGTCGTTCGCCCCGAGGCTATTTTAGCCAGCTCGTCCGCAGTCTCGTTGTAGCGCCGAGCGATGTGGTTGAGCTCAAGCCCGTAGAACTTGTCTTCCAGGCGCTGAACCTCATCGCAGTAGGCCTCCATCTTCGGGTCACGGCAGTGGGAGTTCTTCATGACTTGGTCGATGACGAGCTGCGAGTCACCGCGAGCGTCAAGGCATCGGACCCCTAGCTCGACGGCAATCCGCAACCCGTTGACCAGAGCCTCATACTCAGCCACATTGTTGGACGCCGGGAAGTGGAGGCGTAGCACGTAGCGTAGGTGCTTCCCGAGGGGCGAGATGAAGAGTAGGCCTGCGTCGGCTCCTGTCTTCATCAGCGACCCATCGAAGAACATGGTCCAGAGCTCCGGTTGGATCGGGGCTGTTGGTAGCTGGGTGTCGACCCATTCAGCCACGAAGTCCGCCAAGACCTGGGATTTGATGGCCTTCCGAGGGGCGAACGAGATTGTTTCGCCCATGATTTCCACTGCCCACTTTGCAATCCTACCCGAAGCCTCTCGGCAATGGATGATTTCCCCCAGGGGGAAGGATGACACCACAGTTACCGGATGAGACTCGAAGTAGTGTCGCAACTTCCGCCGTGTCAGGATTACCGCGTACAGCAGCTTCTGGACTTGTGGGTAGCGGATTTTGGTTTCGGACAGTACCTCGCTGACGAAGTAGACTGGCCTCTGAACGGGCAATGCATGTCCCTCTTCTTGCCTCTCGACCATAATCGCGGCGCTAACCACCTGAGTGGTCGCGGCGACGTAGACCAAGAGGGCTTCTCCGACAGCTGGGGGCACCAGGATAGGCGCCTTCGTGAGGAGCGTCTTCAGGTTCCCGAGGGCTTCCTCGGCCTCAGGGGTCCAAGTGAAGCGCTCGGCCTTCCTTAAGAGGCGGTACAGGGGTAGACCTCTTTCGCCGAGGCATGAGATGAAGCGGCTCAGAGCCGCGAGACATCCCATGACCCTCTGTACGCCCTTCAAGTCCTGGATGGGCCCCATGCTGGTGATGGCTGCGATCTTCTCCGGGTTGGCTTCGATGCCCCGCTCGGAGACGATGAACCCCAAGAGCATGCCTCGGGGTACCCCGAAGACACACTTTTCGGGATTGAGCTTGACACCTTTCGCCTTGAGACATCGGAATGTCACTTCAAGGTCGGAAAGGAGGTCGGAGGCTTTCCTCGTCTTGACTACGATGTCATCGACGTAGGCCTCGACCGTACGGCCAATGTGCTCGCCGAACACATGGTTCATGCACCGCTGATACGTCGCGCCCGCATTCCTCAAGCCGAACGGCATGGTGACATAGCAGTACATGCCGAAGGGTGTGATGAAAGAAGTCGCGAGCTGGTCGGACTCTTTCATCCTAATTTGGTGATATCCTGAGTAGGCATCGAGGAAAGACAGGGTTTCGCACCCAGCAGTGGAATCCATGATCTGATCGATGCGAGGCAGAGGGTAGGGAACCTTCGGACATGCTTTGTTCAGACCAGTGTAGTCTACACACATCCGCCATTTCCCCCCTTTCTTTCTCACAAGCACAGGGTTGGCAAGCCATTAGGGATGGAATACCTCTTTGATGAACCCTGCCGCCATTAGCTTGTGGATCTCCTCGCCTATGGCTCTGCGCTTCTCCTCGTTGAATCAGCGCAGAGGCTGCTTGACGGGTCGGGCTCCGGCCCAGATGTCCAGCGAGTGCTCGGCGACATCCCTCGGTATGCCGGGCATGTCCGAGGGACTCCACGCGAAGACGTCGGCGTTCGCGCGGAGAAAGTCGACGAGCACTGCTTCCTATTTGGGATCGAGCCCAGAGCCGATCCGGACTTGCTTGGAGGCGTCGCTGCTGGGGTCGAGGGGGACGGACTTAACCGTCTCCGCTGGCTCGAAGTTGCCGGCATGACGCTTCACGTCTGGCACCTCCTTAGAGAGGCTCTCCAGGTCGGCGATGAGGGCCTCGGACTCGGCGAGGGCCTCGGCGTACTCCACGCACTCCACGTCGCATTCGAACGCGTGTTTGTACGTGGGGCCGACGGTGATGACCCCGTTGGGGCCTGGCATCTTGAGCTTGAGGTAGGTGTAGTTGGGGACGGCCATGAACTTTGCGTAGCAGGGCCTCCCCAATACCGCGTGGTAGGTTCCTCGGAACCCGACCACCTCGAACGTCAGGGTCTCCCTTCGGAAGTTGGAGGGTGTTCCGAAGCAAACGGGAAGATCGAGTTGTCCGAGGGGCTGGACGCGCTTCCCGGGGATGATCCCATGGAAAGGCGCAGCGCCCGCCTGGACCCAGGACAGATCGATACGCAGAAGCCCGAGGGTCTCGGCGTAGATGATGTTGAGGCTGCTGCCTCCGTCCATGAGGACCTTGGTGAGCCTGACGTCGCTGATGACGGGGTCGACAACGAGCGGGTATTTCCCCGGGCTCGGCACATGGTCGAGGTGGTTGGCTTGGTCGAAGGTGATGGGCTTGTCGGACCAGTCTAGGTAGACTGGCGCCGCCACCTTCACCGAACAGACCTCCCGGCGCTCTTGTTTGCAGTGCCGAGCCGAGGCGTTTGCCGCTTGCTCGCCGTAGATCATAAAGCAGTCGCGGACCTCGGGGAACTCTCCTGCCTGGTGATCTTCCTTCTTGTCGTCGTCGTGGGCCCTGCCACCCTCCGCGGGTGGCCTGGCCCTGTGGAAGTGGCGCCGAAGCATGACGCACTCCTCAAGGGTGTGCTTGACGGGCCCCTGGTGATAGGGGCAAGGCTCCTTGAGCATCTTGTCGAAGAGGTTGGGACCTCCGGGGGGTTTCCGAGGGTTCTTGTACTCGGCGGCGGCGACAAGGTCCGCGTCGGCGGCGTCGCGTTTCGCTTGCGACTTCTTCTTGCCCTTCTTTTTGGCGCCGCGCTGAGCTGACGCCTCGGGGGCATCTTCCGATGGGCGGCCCTGGGGCTGCTTGTCCTTCCGGAAGATAGCCTCGACCGCCTCCTGGCCGGAGGCGAACTTGGTGGCGATGTCCATCAGCTCGCTCGCCCTGGTGGGGGTCTTGCGACCCAGTTTGCTAACCAGGTTGCGGCAGGTGGTGCCAGCGAGGAACGCGTCGATGACATCCGAGTCGATGATGTTGGGCAGCTCGGTGCGCTGCTTCGAGAATCGCCGGATGTAGTCTCGGAGAGACTCTCCCGGCTGCTGTCGGCAGCTTCGGAGGTCCCAGGAATTCCCGGGGCGCACGTACGTGCCCTGGAAATTACCGGTGAAAGCTTGGACTAGGTCGTCCCAGTCGGAGATCTGCCCCGGAGGCAGGTGCTCCAACCAGGCGCGAGCGGTGTCGGAGAGGAACAGGGGGAGGTTGCGGATGGTGAGGTTGTCATCGTCTGTTCCACCCAGTTGGCAGGCCAGACGGTAGTCCACGAGCCACAGTTCCGGTCTTGTCTCCCCCGAGTACTTTGTGATAGTAGTCAGGGGTCGGAACTGGGTCGGGAACGGCGCCCGTCGTATGGCCCGGCTGAAGGCCTACGGACCAGGTGGTTCGGGCGAGGGACTCCGATCCTCCCCGCTGTCGTAGCGTCCCCCACGCCTGGGGTGGTAGCCTCGGCGCACCCTCTCGTTGAGGTGGGCCCGACGATCATGGTGATGGTGCTCGTTGCCGAGGCGACCCGGGGCCGCAGGCGCTGTGTTGCGCGTGCGCCCGGTGTAGACCGAGACTTCCCGCATGAATCGGGAAGTCGCGGCATGATGTTCCGAGGGGTTCCCCTGCCTTCGGGAGGCAGAGCTCTCGGCCCGCCGGACCGCGGCGCCTTCCAGGAGATTCTTGAGCTCTCCCTGGATTCGCCGCCCCTCGGTGGTTGATGGCTCCGGCATCGCGCGGAGGAGCATTGCTGCCGCAGCCAGGTTCTGGCCGACCCCACTGGATGCGCGTGGCAGCCTGACCCTGACATCGTCGGCGATGCGGTGCTGGAAGCCCTGGGGTAGATGATGCATTTCTCCGGCCGGAGGTTGGCCCGCCCATGCCTGCCCGACGTCCCGGCGGATTGGCTCGAGCGCTCCTGCTCCCTCGTCGAGCCTGGCCTGCACCCCGCGGATTTGCTCGAGTTGTGGGTCATGACCCCCCGCCGGAACGGGGACCACAGCTAGCTCCCGCGGGATGTCGACGCGAGGCATCGGCCTAGGGAGATCACCGTCCTCCGGCATGCCGAGATGGTTGCCTTCGGAGGGACCCCCTAGATCGACGTGGAAACATTCGCGGCTCGGGCCGCAGTCCTCGTCGCCGAGGCTACGGCTACCGTCGGAACAGTCGGAAAGGCAGCAGTCGCATGCGGTCATGAAGCCCCGCATGGCACTGGGGTTGCCAAGTCCGGAGAAATCCCAACAGACGCTGGGCTCGTCGTCTCCCTCGGACCCAGAGGGCCCGTAGGTCGAGACGTCCGTCAGCCGCTCCCAAGGTGACCGCATACGAAACCCCAGAGGGTTCGGATTCGCCTCTACGAGGGCATCCGCTAAAGCAGAGCCGCTAGGCGAGTCGAGGCTAAATCTGAAAGGCGTGGGATGGGAATCGGTCGGTACCTCTTGGTCGACGGGCGGTGATGAGGTCACGTCGGGGACTGACTGCACCGTCGTCTTAGGTACGAGGGCGACACCCAGCAAGCCTTTCGCGAGCGTGCTGGCGTCGTCTGTTTGCTCGGGATTGACGCGTCACGGGGAGACAGCGCTCGTCTTCGTCTCAAGCGCGAGGCCGATGCCCGGCGCGCCCCCCGTTGGAGTGCTGGCGTTGTCGACTCGCTCGACGGTCGACGAGGCGCCGCCTCCTGCTTGGCCTTGGTTGCCCCGCCTCCTCCTCCTCCGTCAACGGGGAAGAGGATGGGGCGAGCCCGAAGGTTGTTCTTTCACCACGCGGGGAAGACGTCGTCGATCCCGCCACCGGCGGGCGGACTGTCGGCCGCCACTGTCGCTGTCGCCCGGCGGCGGAAAGAGTATCATGTCGTAGCTGCCATCGAGGGACTTGAACTCAAGGCTCTCGAAACGGAGCACCGTCCCGGGCCGGAGAGGTTGCTGGAGACTACCCATCTGGAGCTTGACGGGAAGCTGTTCGTCAACACGCAGCAGGCCCCTACCTGGCGCGCCAACTGTCGACGTTTCGAGACCGGGGGGTCCCTAAGCCGACGAGTGAAGTGTTGCCGCGTGCCCCAGCCCAGATGGGTCGACGCGAGGCCGAACGCGAAGGGGGGGGAAGCGAGGTGGCCGGAGATGGGCGTGAGAGAGGTGGAAATCCCACGGCCTTCGTGTTCGTCCCGCGCCCAGGTCAGGTGCGCTTGCAGTAGGGGGTTACAAGCGTCCACACGGGGGAAGGAGCGAGCGGCCTCACGCGAGCGCCCGTCTCGTCCTCGTCCCCGCGCGGCCAATCTTCTCTAAGAGGGCCCTGGTCCTTCCTTTTATAGACGTAAGGAGAGGATCCAGGTGTACAATGGGGGGTGTAGCAGAGTGCTACGTGTCTAGCGGAGGAGAGCTAGTGCCCTAAGTACACGCCATCGTGGCGGTCGGAGAGATTTTGGCGCCCGGTGTGTGTGATGTCGTGGCCGTCGGAGGAGCGCTGGAGCCTGGAGGAGGGACAGCTGTCGGGGCCGTCGAGTCCTTGCTGACGTCCTCTTGCTTCTGTAAGGGGGCCGAGAGCCGCCATCGTCAGGGAGCATGCGGGGCGCCATCATCGCCTATCTAGCGGAGCGAGCCAGATGGGACGCCGGTCCTGTTCCCCGTAGCCTGAGTCAGCTTGGAGTAGGGTAATGATGGCGCCTCCTGTTGACGTGGCCGGTCCGTGCCCTAGGTTGGGCGAGGTGGAGGCTCCTCCGAGGTTGAGGTCGAGTCCGTCTTCCGTGGCCGAGGCTGAGTCCGAGCCCCTAGGTCGGGTGAGGCGGAGGCCGTTGGCTGAGGCCAGGGCGGAATTTGAGTCCTGGGGTCGGGCGAAGCGGAGTTTGTCGTCTTCTAGGGCTTAGCCCGAGTCCGAGCCCTGGGTCGGGTGGAGCGGAGTTCGCCGTCTTCCGGGGCTTAGCCCGAGTCCGAGCCCTGGATCGGGCGGAGCGAAGTTCGCCGTCTTCCGGGGCTTTGCCCGAGTCCGAGCCCTGGGTCGGGCGGAGCGGAGTTCGCCGTCTTCCGGGGCTTTGCCCGAGTCCGAGCCCTGGGTCGGGCGGAGTGGAGTTCGCCGTCTTCCGGGGCTTAGCCCGAGTCCGAGCCCTGGGTCGGGTGGAGCGGAGTTCGCCGTCTTCCGGGGCTTTGCCCGAGTCCGAGCCCTGGGTCGGGCGGAGCGGAGTTCGCCGTCTTCCGGGGCTTAGCCCGAGTCCGAGCCCTGGGTCGGGCGGAGCGGAGCTTCCTATGGTGCGTGCGGCCGGGCCTGACTGCCTGTCAGCCTCACTCTGTCAAGTGGCACCGCAGTCGGAGCGGCGCAGGCAGCACTGTCTTTCTATCAGACTGGTCAGTGGAGCGGCGAAGTGACGGCGGTCACTTTGGCTCTGTCAGCTGAGGGGTGCGCGTCAGGATAAAGGTGTCAGGCCACCTTTGCATTAAATGCTCCTGCGATTTGGTCGGGGTTGCTTCTCGGCGAAGGCAGGGCCTCGGGCGAGCCGGGAGCGTGTTCGCCGCTGGAGGGGGGCCTCGGGCGAGGCGGAGATCCTCCGGGGTCGGCTGCCCTTGTCCGAGGCTAGGCTCGGGCGAGGCGTGATCGAGTCCCTCGAGTGGACTGATCCCTGACTTGATCGCACCCATCAGGCCTTTGCAGCTTTATGCTGATGGGGGTTACCAGCTGAGAATTAGGAGCCTTGAGGGTACCCCTAATTATGGTCCCCGACATTGATAGCGTCAACATACCAGCCCGAGAACTTGGGACCCGACCGTGCACTCGGGCTACGGCCAGCTCGCATGAGGGAACAACTAGACCAGCCGAAGTGTTGCGAAACACACTAAGACCTCGAAGGAGTAAAACTACTCCTCCGAGGCCTCGGGGGCTACACCCGGCGGGTGCGCTCGCGCGCACCCACCGGAACAGAATGCAACCAAAAAAGGCTAGTCCCCTTGCAAAAAAGTGCGGCAAAAGCCTCCAAGCGAGTATTAGTACTCCCTTGGAGGCTCGGGGGCTACTGTCGGGGACCATAATTAGGGGTACCCTCAAGACCCCTAAATCTCAGCTGGTAACCCCCATCAGCACAAAGCTGCAAAGGCCTGATGGGTGCGATTAAGTCAAGGATCGGTCCATTCAAAGGACATGATCGTGCCTCGCCCGAGCCTAGCCTCGGGCAAGGGAAGCCGGCCCCGAAGAACCTACGTCTCGCCCGAGGACCCCCCTCCAGCAACGGGCACACTATCGGCTCGCCCGAGGCCCAGTCTTCACCGAGAAGCAACCTTGGCCACATCGCCACGCCGACCGACCAAATCGCAGGGGCATTTAATGCAAAGGTGGCCTGACACCTTTATCCTGACGCACGCCCTCCAGTCGACAGAGCCGAAGTGACCGCAGTCACTTCGCCGCTCTACTGACCGGTCTGACAAGAGGACAGCGCCACCTGCGCCGCTCCGACTGCTGAGCCACCCGACAGAGTGAGGCTGACAGCAGCCAAGGCCGGCCTCGGGCGTCATAGGAAACTCCGCCTCGCCCGACCCCAGGGCTCGGACTCGGGCTCGGGCTCAGCCCCGGAAGACGGCGAACTCCGCTCCTTCCCGACCCAGGGCTCGGACTCGGGCTCAGCCCCGGAAGACGGTGAACTCCGCTCCGCTCGACCCAGGGCTCGGACTCGGGCTCAGCCCCGGAAGATGGCGAACTCCGCTCCGCCCGACCCAAGGCTCGAACTCGGGCTCAGCCCCAGAAGACGGCGAACTCCGCTCCTCCCGACCCAGGGCTCGGACTCGGGCTCAGCCCCGGAAGACGGAGAACTCCGCTCCGCCCGACCCAGGGCTCGGACTCGGGCTCAGCCCCAGAAGACGGCGAACTCCGCTCCGCCTGACCCAGGGCTCGGACTCGGGCTCAGCCCCGGAAGACGGCGAACTCCGCTCCGCCCGACCCAGGGCTCGGACTCGGGCTCAGCCTCGGAAGACGACGAACTCTGCCTCGCCCGACCCCAGGGCTCGGACATGGGCTCAACCCCGGAAGACGACAAACTCCGCTTCGCCCGACCCCAGGGCTCGGACTCAGCCCTGACCTCAGCCGACGGTCTCCGCCTCGCCCGACCCAGGGGCTCGGACTCGACCACGGCCACGGAAGACAGACTCGACCTCGACCTCGGAGGAGCCTCCACATCGCCCAACCTAGGGCGCGGACTGACCACGTCGACAGGAGGCGCCATCATTACCCTACCCCGAGCTGACTCAGGCTACGGGGAACAAGACCGGCGTCCCATCTGGCTCGCTCCGCCAGATAGGCAATGATGGCGCCCCGCACGCTCTGTGACGACGGCGGCTCTCGGCCCCCTTACGGAAGCAAGAGGACGTCAGCAAGGACTCGACAGCCCCGACAGCTGTCCTTCCGCCAGGCTCCAGCACTCCTCCGACGGCCACAACACCACACGAACCAGGTGCCAAAACCTCTCCGGCTGCCACGATGGCATGTACTTAGGGCGCTAGCTCTCCTCCGCTAGACACGTAGCACTCTGCTACACCCCCATTGTACACCTGGATCCTCTCCTTACGCCTATAAAAGGAAGGACCAGGGCCCTCTTACAGAGGGTTGGCCCGCGCGGAGAAGGACGAGACGGCGCTCGCGCAAGGCCGCTCGCTCCCACTCCCGCGTGGACGCTTGTATCCCCCTACTGCAAGCGCACCCGACTCAGGCGCGGGGCTAACACGAAGGCCGCGGGATCCACTCTCTCACGCCTGCCTCCCTCCGGCTGCTTCCTTTCCCCCCCTTCGCGTTCCGCCTCGCGTTGACCCATATCGGCTGGGGCACGCGGAGACAATTCACTCGTCGGTCCAGGGACCCCCCGGGTTTCGAAACACTGACAGTTATTTTCAATACCCTTTTCCTGTTGTGATTGTCTCCATGTTAGCAAATTGGTGTTGCACCTTTGGCTCGAGAGTTCACCAAGTGGTCAGAAGTCATCGTTGTGATCAAGGTTGACAACCAGTGACTTGTTTGGTGACCATAGTTATTAAGGTGGTAAGGCGACATAAGACGCTTGACCTAGTGACAAAACTAGAGCAAAATTGAGGAGGGAACAATTGGTCTAGTGGATCCATACCGATTTTTTTCTAGGGGTGCATATATGGTGAAATTTTAACTACATCTATAGAATTTACAATTTTGAGGAGGCGCATTTGCATCCGCTAGGTACAACCTAGCTTCGCCCCTGGCTCGACCCCTTTTACCTTTTAAACGGTAAAGCGTAAGGCGAGGCGACACTTTAATTATATAATAAAATAAAATTTTAGTATATCACTTGAACCAAATAGTATAGAGTTTGTTGATAACTTTTCACACTTTCCCTTATCTGTTCCTCAGTCCATCACCATCCCTATCCACTATTATATTGAAATTGAAAAAGAAAAGAAAAGAAAAGAGAAAATAAGTCAAAGGCCCATCCAGTCCATGTAGACCACTGACAAGCCACCACAACTTCTAAACCCTAATTCCTCACAATCACACACTAATTCCTCATAGCCACACACATCGCACACAACTTGCCGTCGTGGAGGGAGGGTGGAGTAGGATAGCTGCACGACCACGCCACAACAGAAGGGAGAGGAGGATTGCTGCTACCGACAGGAAAGCTACCGCCCTGTAGTCTGTGTCTCCATCTGTACTCGCTCTCCAACCCTACCTAGGCCAAGGCATCCACAATCCAACGGCCTTACCGATGCCTTGCGCCCCAAAGGCAGACACTCTAGGCAAAGGCAGACGCCTTACGCTGACGAGTAAGGCGACGATGACGCCTTGCCCTCCAACCCTGACTTACCGCTCTAGCGGCTCCTTAATAACTATGTTGGTGACCATTGTGAGTACATGGGTACCAAACTTCACATTACCTCACTACACCACTCCCAAAACAATGGGGAGGCTGAGTGAGCTAATGCTGAAATCCTTCAAGGCCTTAAGACCTGGACATGTGACTACCTTAAGAAGCACAACACTAGGTGGATCGAGCATCTTGAATCAGACCACTAGGCAAACCGGATCACTCTAAATCATGCCACCAGGGAGATGCCATTCTTTATGGTCTACTAGGCACAATATATCACTAAACTCCCTCGATTCAAAGCGTACGATGATTTTTTGCAGGTTCAACTCTATTTGTAAGAGCTGCTGATCTTCCTCACCGAATAGTGTATGCGGTAAGCTTGGTTATCTCTAAATGGAACTACTTGGAACACTTCAAATCGAATGCCCTTGGTTAGAGTTGGAATCGAGATGACCTACTTAAATGTAGCTCATACCCCCTCTTTTATAGTTCAATAGAGGAGAGAGGTTACATAAACCTTGAGCCCTATTAGCTATGACACAACTATCCTGTTTTTACCTTATTCTTAGGGCCCATTCCTGATCGTGGCACAATGCTAGAAATATTCTTGAGGCGTTTGTCATACTTACCACATGGGTAGATATGATATATCGAGTCTACGAACGTTGGGTCTCGTGCCATTTGGTACAATATAGTTGGTAGCTAGTGTAGCCTTTTGTACTTTATACTTCGTGGTACACTTCACATGTGCATGCCTGTCTATAGGGTCGATGAGTGCACATGGACCAACGGAGTGCCTCAAGCGGCTAAGTGTTGTTAGAGTTCATGGGATGAACTGGCCCGAGCACTCGCTATCTTTTAATTATTTTGGGACACGAGGGGCCTTGATGACATAGGCTTATATGTGCCTCGAGATAGGAGGGTACCTGGGGACTTAAACTCTAGTTAGTGCCCGTGGCACAAGGTGACTTAGGGACTTAAAATATTTTATCTTTAAAGGTCCCTAGGCGCTAGGGTCCTGGGCCTCATAGCGCTTAAATGGTCGGAAGGCCACCAATACTTCTAGTAGCCGTATCATTTTATTTAGGCATTTCTATAATATTGTTGGGGGCTTGTTATCAAATGCTAAGAATTAAGAACAAGGCAACACAGAAAATGTTAAATATTAAAGTCCTTCGTCCTTCACTTCGTTATATCCCTTCAGGATATAAAGAATCTTCGGACGAAGGTTACGAAGGACATACCTTCGTAAACATACGAACGAGAGATGAATTATTTATATAAATCATGAGGTATAAAATGAACATTCAAATGTTAGTATAGAGTCATTTCCATTTTTATTAACATGAATGAATATAAATGACTTCAGATTACAAATGTACCTTCGGTCTTGAGGGAATCAAGGGTACAAGCGCGATGCGAAGACAAGGTGACAGGTTCGCGTGAACAGTACAGAGGTACTGTTCATCTATTTGTAGGCACAGGTCGCAGCCTGTGACAAATTACAATTATACCCCTCACAAATGTTTACAACATTGACTCAGACTTATATGAATAAAAAGGTCATTCTATCTCTATGTCGGTTTAAAACGCCGAAGCTCCATGAAAAGGAACCTTCGGCCATCTCTTGAAGACGACTTCGGCCGAAGCTGCTTCTTCGTGTGAGACCTTCGGCGCACCGAAGCACGACCCCAACAGTAGCCCCTTTCGCGGTGCTAGATCGTTCTTCGTAACGAGCTTGACCCGTGAAAAAAGAGCCTCTTCAGCTTCGGGAAGCCGAAGGTCCAAAAAACACCTTCCCTGAGCTCGTTGCGGAGAAACGATCCGGATTCCGGGCACGTGCCAGGCCCACCTTGCAGAGTTACTGTTTGATCTTTGCGGTCCACTGCTCAGCGAGTACAAGTGACCGCCCGTCTGGTGTAAAAATCTTGCCGCTTCGCCTTCTTACCTGCAGCACTATATAAACAAGCGGGTAGGTATGAAGTTACCACAGCATTCATTGCTATTTGCACTGTTTTTCTGCCAAAATTTTCCACCATAGCCGAAGCTTGACACTCATAATCGAACGAAGGTCCGTCTCGACGCTTGCTTCGTCAGAAAGGAGAGCTTCGGAGAAAAGAAAAAAGAAAAAAGTTTCTAACTTCCCCAAACTAAGAATTACATGGCACGAGTGCGATCTACTGCCAAAGTTGTGCGCGAGGGAGGCGAAGCCGAAGGTTCAGACACTGTGCCCATCTCCGAAGCGATGCAGCGCTCCGGTCTAGTGACTGCGGAAGAGAGGCCTGCTGCCGAAGCAAACCCGACAACAGCCGAAGAAGAAGAAAACATTGATGGGACTGACTCCGAGGATGACTACCACATTGCTACGCCCAGCAAGCCCAGTCACCTGGATTTTGGAAAATCAACTGTTTCAAAAGCCGATCTTTCGAAGATGGTGAAAGCGGGTTATTTCAATGAAGATCAGAAGAAGCTACTCCGCTTCGGGGGAGAAGAATCCACCCCGAAGCCAGGGAAGGATGAGATTGTTATCTTTAAAAGCTTTTTAAAGGCTGGGCTGAGATTTCCTCTGCACAATATTATTGCAGAGATATTGAGGAGGTTTGGTATCTATTTTCATCAACTAACTCCTAACGCCATCGTTAGGCTCAATGTTTACATCTGGGCCCTCCGAAGCCAAGCTATGGAACCTTTTGCCGACAGCTTCTGCCGAGTTCACGAATTACACTACCAGACAAAGGCCAGAAAAGATGGGCTACATGATAATTTCGGTTGCTATAATTTTGCCTACCGGAAGACAACAAAATGCCCCGTCATTAGCTACCGAAGCAAATGGCCAGCAGGCTGGAAATCTGAATGGTTTTATGTGAAAGTTGACGAAGACAGGGAAAAATTGGTACAAAGCCCTCTGGAGTTAATCTTCGGAGAGACGAGGCCACGCTGCCGCATCGGCGACTTAAAGGGTCCTACCTGGGCTGCTCTGGGTGAGTTTGAAATCATTTCAAAACATATTGGCACCAGGGATCTAGTTCAGGAATTTTTGGCATTCAGAGTCTTCCCTACTCTAAAAGAGTGGGAAATGTCGAAGCTGAAGGGAGAAAAGAAGAAGGGGGAGCTGGTCCGTCTGCCCTATCACTTTAAATTCAAGAAATACTTTAAGAAGCCCTGCAAAGAGTGGTTAGAAACAGTTGAGACAATGTGCAATGAAATCTTGGGGAATTATTCCAAAAAGGAGGATCAATTAATGACAGCGGCCTTCGGCACCCGACCGAAGCGAAGGCTGAACCGAGTATTTGATGCCCTGGGCTTCGAGTACCCAGATTATGAGCAGTTGAACAAGGGTGCCGAGGGCCTCAAAAGAAAAAGAGTAACTGAAATTCTGACAAAGGATGAAGAGCAACCAGCAGCAGAGAAGAAAATCCCGAAGAAAAGGAAAATATCGAGTCCGAAACGGAAAATATCCGAAGAAGAGAGGACCCCCACACCGCCTTCTACCAGCGACGTGGAAGAAATTTTAAAGGTAATGACTGAACCTATGCCCACGAAGCTAAGTCCATTAGGGCTCCAACTGACGAAGCTTTTTCAAAAGGTGGACGAGCCGGATCAGGCGAAGATGAGCAAACCCAAACGGCAAAGAATCATTGCGGTAACTGAAGTTATCGATAAGACACCTCCAAGAGCTTCAGCTCAGAAAACAGCAGCTGCCGAAGGCACCAAGAACATTGAAGTCGCCCCTTCGGAAGTCGCGGCTAGCGAAGCCGCTACAGCCGAAGAGGTTAATTTAGAAACAACCATTGAGAATATTAACAAAATTTTGGAAGACATAGATGCAGAAGAAGCCGGTGCTGCTACTGAAAAATCCATGGCCACAGCGCCTGAAAAAGGAAAAGAAATAGCCGAAGATACTTCGGATGACGAAGCTTACTCCTTTCAGAATTTAATTGGGCAGAAACTGACAAAGGACGAAATAGAAGAACTTAAAGAATATGCCAAGTCCTGCGGCTACAAGTCAGGTGCCCTCCTATTTGGAGGTGTAGATGATGAAAAACTAGGCTGCATTCGAGACCAGACTGGTGCTAAGGTAATCGGTACTCTATCAAAGAGTATCGGTTTTCCGAAGCTAGAGTCAGACATCAGCCGCTACCGACGACAACATGTCGTTGGTAGTTTATTTTACTCCAACTTCAAGGTGAACAACTTGCCACCTAACTTTTGTCGCTTCTAATAAAAACATGTCTGACGAAGGTTGTGTTCGTGCAGAGTATGCTGCTGAGCAAAGCCTTGCAAATGCAACAAGATCTTGAAGATAAAAAGCATGAAGTTATAATCGGAAATTTGGAAAACAAAATAAAGGAGCAATCAGATGCTTTCGAGAAGAAGAACTTTGAGCTCCAGGCGACCGAAGGTTTATTAGCGGAAGCTGAAGCAAAGATATCAGAACTGAATACGAAGCTTCTCCGCCAGTCTGAGCAGTTCGAACGAGAAAAACAAGATCTTAGTGCAAAACTTGAAGCCGAAGCTCAGCAAAATTCAGATTTGAGAAAACTACTGACAAATCTTCAAGAAAACTGCTTGAATTTTAGCAACAAGTGCATTCAACGACTAAGAAAGATTTTTTACTCAGTTGGAGCCAGCAGTGAAAAATTCACCCCCTCAGCTGAAGATCTGCCGAAGACCTTCGAACATATTGAGGGGGAGATTGACGAGCTCGACGAAGTCATAGCTGGGCATGGTGACTTCTGTGCCTGGGTGGCTTCTCGGGGCACTGCTGCTGCATTTCTGAAGGCCGGCTGCGACCACGGAAAAATTGTCAACAGGCCCAACTTCAGCTTATCTCCATCAATCCTGGATGATATGCCTGACCTCGCCCGAAGTATCTCCAATAGATTTATAAAAATGATATGGACAAAGGGCGGGCGGGAGAAAGCTGGAGACGAAGCACGCAGTCATCTTGAACCAGTAAGAAATGATACTTCGGAGTTACCTTTTCCTTTGCTCTTGATTTTTACTTATAATCTCTTAATTCATGTAGGATGTCGAAGGTGAAGATGATGCCTAAGTTATGTCGCCGAAGCTGCTGCCGTAGCTGAAACTTGATGAAGATCAGTAGAAATGTACTGTAGAAAAACTCAGGATGTTTTTGTAACAATTCTTGTAAATACAATTAAACTGTCTTCAAGGAACTTTGTACATACCTTGTAATATTCTTACCCTTTGCTTGAGGCGCTTTGATGTGGACGAAATCAGTATTTTGAGCCGAAGGCGAAAAAACACCTTCCCTTCTTTTCGTACACAACGAAGCCTAAAAGACCACTTCTTCTTTCTGCCGAAGCTTTTCTTTACAAAAGAAAACATAAAAGACTACTACTCTTTTCTGCCGAAGGTCTTCTTTACATAAGAAAACATAAAAGACTACTACTCTTTTCTGCCGAAGCTCTTCTTTACATAAGAAAACATAAAGACTACAACTCTTTTACACAACGATTCATAAAAAACCACTTCGAAACTTTTCTTTTACATAATGAATCATAACAAACCATTTCTCCGAAGCAACCACTTAGGAACACAAATGCTATGAATGAATGCTTATGCATGCACATGCCATGATGTAATGTAATGTGCAAATGAATGTCCGAAGCGTATGTCCGAAGCCACATTCTCAACGATTACTCCTTTAGAATCGACCACACATCAGCTCTGCATTCCCTTGGGAACGACTTTGGAGCATTTTTGCCTTTTACTTAGGCAGTATCAGCGTTGACTTTTCGCTGTAAGCTCTGCATCCCCTTAGGGACGTCTTCGGAGCTTCTTCGTCTTTTACTTAGACGGTATAAGCTCTGCATTCCCTTGGGAACGTCTTTGGAGCTTCTTCGCCTTTTACTTTCGGCGGAATCAGCGTTGACTTTTCGCTGTAAGCTCTGCATCCCCTTAGGGACGTCTTCGGAGCTTTTTTCTCTTTTTCAGTTTCGGCACTCGATGGTGCGCTCTCAGCTTTTACATTTACATCTTTTGGGGGATTTTGCTCTTATAAAACTAAAAAGGAAAATTACATATGATGGCCCCATTAAAAACCTTTCTCCCCCTTTGGAAAGGAAAAGGGTGCCATAAAAAAGAAAAGAAAAGGTAAAATTACATCAAGTTATACATAGAACCGCCGAAGCTCATCCGCATTCCAAGATCTTGGAATTTCTTTTCCATCCATGTCCTTTAGTCTGTACGAACCAGGCCTTGACGAAGATGCTACTAAGAAAGGTCCTTCCCATTTCAGTTGCAACTTGCCCACTGTATCCGGGTTGGCCACTCTTCGAAGCACGAAATGTCCTGGCTCAATATTTTTTAGCCGGACTTTTCTATCTCGCCATTTGATTGTTTCAGCCTGGTATTTGTTGATATTTTCCACGGCCTGAAGCCTGATCCCTTCTAAGGCATCTTTTTCCACAAGGCAAGTATCTTCGGCACCTGATTCTGCCGAAGCTACCACTCTTATTGATCCAGCCTTAGCTTCTTCTGGAGTTATTGCTTCGTCACCAAATAATAACTTGAATGGGGTAAAGCCTGTAGACCTTGATGTTGTTGTATTGTGGCTCCACACCACTTTGGTCAACTGATCTGGCCATTTTCCCCTTGGTTGATTGAAAATTAACTTCATTATTCCTGTCATTATGATGCCGTTGGCCCTTTCAACAAGCCCATTCGACTCCGGATGCCTGACTGATGCAAAATGGATCTTCGTGCCAATTTGGTCACAGAAATTTCTGAAATCTTCGGAGTCAAACTGTGTTCCATTATCTACAGTGATAGCCTTCGGCACTCCGAAGCGACAGACAATATTCTGCCAGAAAAATTTTTGGACAGTGGCCGAAGTTATTGTGGCTAATGGCTTCGCCTCAATCCATTTGGAAAAATACTCCACAGCTACTATAACATATTTTAGGTTGCCTTGGGCCGGTGGCAATGGACCCAACAAGTCAAGGCCCCACCTTTGCAATGGCCAGATGGGTTGTATCAGCTGTGTTAATGACGAAGGTTGTTTTTGATCTCTTGCACATTTTTGACAACCTTCGCACTTTTGGACTAACTCCGCTGCATCCGAAGCTGCCTTCGGCCAATAAAATCCTTGGCGGAACACTTTTCCAAGTAACGGCCTGGATCCGATGTGGGATCCGCACAGGCCTGCATGTATCTCCTTCATCAACTCTATACCTTCGGCTCTAGACAGGCACTTGAGCAACGGGGCACAAACTCCATGCTTGTATAACTCCCCTTCTATCATGACATAGGGACGAGCTCTTGCCTCTATCCTCTTATTATAAGCTTCGTCATCTGATAGAAAGTTTCCCTGAAGGTAAGAGATTATTTCTGTTCTCCAATCTTCACTGTAGACAGGAGAAATGTTAAGGACTGCTCTTTCAAGTAGCTCCACTGAAGGTGCCTTTATTGTTTCGAAGAACACGTCCGAAGGTAATGGCAGCCCCTGTGCTGCAGACTTGGCTAACAAATCAGCATGCTCATTCTGCCCTCGAGGGATATTCTTAACAGAAAATCCTTCGAAGGAAGCTTCGATCCTTCGGACCATGTCTAGGTACTTTTCAAGCTTCGGGTCTTTAGCCTTGCAACTTTTGTCAATGTGACCCGAAACAACCTGAGAATCAGTTTTAAGGATCGCCCTTCTGACCCCCATTGCCTTTAGTTTCCGAAGACCCAGGAGCAAAGCTTCGTACTCAGCAATATTATTTGTGCAGCTGAAGTCAAGTCTTGCCGCATAGCAAGTTTTGACCTTGGACGGAGAGACCAACACAGCAGCTGCACCTGCTCCGAAGGTTCCCCAGGAGCCATCACAAAATACTGTCCATGCTTCGGCATCTTTATTTGCTTCTTCGTCCTGAGCCCCTGGCGTCCAGTCGGCAATGAAATCTGCCAATGCTTGAGACTGAATTGAGGATCTATGCACATAATCAATGTAAAATTCATTGAGTTCCGCAACCCATTTTCCAATACGCCCAGTAGCTTCTCTGTTCCTCATGATGTCCTTCAACGGCTGCGAAGAGGGAACAATAATGTTGAATGCCTGAAAGTAATGCCGAAGCTTCCTGGATGCCATTAAAACGGCATACAATATCTTCTCCAGCTCTGTATAATTTTTCTTTGAGACACTGAGGACCTCAGATACAAAATATACTGGGACCTGCTTCTTAGCTTGTCCATCAAACTTCTCCTGGACAAGCGCCGCACTTACTGCTGAGTGCGAAGCTGCCACATACAACAACAGAGAAGCCCCTGGCGTTGGTGGAGTTAATGTTGTGAGATCTATTAAATATTGCTTCAGCTCTTCGAAGGCTTTTTGTTGACTTGGGCCCCATTGAAAGACTTCAGCTGACTTCAGCACCTCGAAGAATGGTAAGTTTCTTTCTGCTGATCTGGATATAAATCTGTTGAGAGATGCCAGCCTTCCTGTCAATCTTTGGGCCCCCTTTCTTGTGGTTGGTGGCTCCATTCGAAGTATAGCTTCGATTTTATTTGGGTTAGCTTCGATTCCCTTCGTTGAAACCAAACACCCAAGAAATTTGCCCTTCTTCACTCCGAAGACGCATTTTTCTGGATTCAGCTTCAGACCAGCCTGTCTGAAGCTGGCGAAGGTCTCCTGCAAATCAGCAATATGATTTTCTTGCTTCGTGCTCTTTACGATAATGTCATCAACATAGGTCAACACATTTCTGCCTATCTGAGATTGGAGGACCTTCGCAGTCATTCTGCTGAAGCTCCCTCCAGCATTCTTGAGCCCCTCAGGCATCCGAAGATAGCAATATGTACCACTTGGGGTTATGAAGCTAGTCTTCGGCTCATCTTCCTTCTTCATCCAGATTTGATGATAGCCTGAGTAGCAGTCTAGGAGACTCATGAGCTCCGAAGAAGCTGCTGCATCAACTAAAGAATCTATCCTTGGCAGCGGAAATTCATCCTTCGGACAAGCCTTGTTGAGATCTGTGAAATCAATACACATTCTCCACTTGCCATTGGCCTTCTTCACCATAACAGTGTTAGCTAGCCACTCTGGGTACTTCACTTCTCTGATAACTCCTGCACTGAGGAGTCTTTTTACTTCATTACGAGCCCCTTCGGCCTTATCATCAGACATTTTCCGAAGCCTCTGCTTTCGGGGTCTGAAGGATGGATCAACATTAAGCGAATGCTCAATAACATCCCGATTTACTCCACAGAGATCATTAGCTGACCATGCAAAGACATCTTTGTTGTTGAATAAAAACCTTATCAAGGTTTTCTCCTGATCTTCAGATAATTGGGAGCCCAACAACACCTTCTGCTCTGCTACATCCTCACACAATAACATGGGCTTCGGCTGATCTGCTGAAGCTGCCTTCTCCCTCCTGAATTTATATTGTTCACAAGCTTCAGCTCCATCTATATTATGGATTGCCTTGGAATCAGTCCAGGTTCCTTCGGCCCTTCTAGCAGCTTCCTGGCTTCCATGAATAGCAATGGGTCCTTGGTCCGAAGGTATCTTCATGCAAAGATAAGCTGGGTGAAGAATTGCTTCGAAAGCATTAAGAGTTCCACGACCAATGATAGCATTATAAGGATACTCCATGTCAACAATGTCAAACACAATTTGCTCAGTCCTTGTGTTGTTGACAAATCCGAAGGTTACCGGCATGGTAATCTTCCCAAGGGCCACAATCTGCCGCCCTCCGAAGCCACAAAGAGGGTGCGTAGCATCATGAATCTTGTCTTCGGGCTCTTGCATTTGTCTGAAGGCTTTAGCAAATATAATGTCAGCTGCACTGCCTGTGTCAACTAGGACATTGTGGACCAGAAATCCTTTGATCACGCAAGAGATAACCATGGCATCATTGTGGGGATAATCCTTAAGCTGAAGATCTTCCTGAGAGAAGGTAATTGGAATATGGGACCATTTTGACTTGATGAAGGGTCCCTGCACTCCAACATGCTGCACCCTTCTCTGAGCCTCCTTCTTCTGCTTCTTGTTAGCCGGTTCTGAGCAAGAACCGCCTGTTATCGGGAGCACCAGCTTCGTGGCCGAAGCAGCTCCAGCTTGGTTGTTGAACGAAGCCATCAGCTCAAAAAAGTGGAAGTGAGTTCACCGGAGGTGGGCGCCAATGTTGGGGGCTTGTTCTCAAATGCTAAGAATTAAGAACAAGGCAACACAGAAAATGTTAAATATTAAAGTCCTTCGTCCTTCACTTCGTTATATCCCTTCAGGATATAAAGAATCTTCGGACGAAGGTTACGAAGGACATACCTTCGTAAACATACGAACGAGAGATGAATTATTTATATAAATCATGAGGTATAAAATGAACATTCAAATGTTAGTATAGAGTCATTTCCATTTTTATTAACATGAATGAATATAAATGACTTCAGATTACAAATGTACCTTCGGTCTTGAGGGAATCAAGGGTACAAGCGCGATGCGAAGACAAGGTGACAGGTTCGCGTGAACAGTACAGAGGTACTGTTCATCTATTTGTAGGCACAGGTCGCAGCCTGTGACAAATTACAATTATACCCCTCACAAATGTTTACAACATTGACTCAGACTTATATGAATAAAAAGGTCATTCTATCTCTATGTCGGTTTAAAACGCCGAAGCTCCATGAAAAGGAACCTTCGGCCATCTCTTGAAGACGACTTCGGCCGAAGCTGCTTCTTCGTGTGAGACCTTCGGCGCACCGAAGCACGACCCCAACAAATATGTTATCCAATGTCAGGTCCCTCCTTTGGCCGTGGCTAGAGTAGGTTTCTAGGACTCGGGGCATATCAGTGGTGGTTTCACCATGTTAAGCCCCAAAGTTAGTCTTTAGAACTAGGGTCCTTGCATGCATCTTGCCGCCAACCATGAGAATGCTAATGTAGCCTTACTTGGGCATTGATAGAGGCCTCTTAGTCCGGTGCATGATTAATTCTACATGCATACACATTTTCCTTACTAGATGTCGCATGGAACATATACAAAAAAAGCTAAGGTCGAGGATGCACATATTATCATCTGAGGAGCCAACAGACATCGTGGTGGACGAGTCTCCAAAGGACCAGGTGTAAGGGGATGATTGGACCTGATTAGGAAGAAATGATATATTTGAAAGGAAAATGTGACCTTGGGCCATTTCTATAATTGTTTTGGTGATTAAGTGTCCAACGCAAATGTTTTGAACTTTTATGTGCTAAACAAGCAAAAGGTGCAAATCAAAGACAAGGTATATTTCTAGACTTAGTGAATTGTTTTTGAGTACTAACATGGTTATCTAAGTGCTAGAAACAGTGCTGAGGAGAGAAGAAGTGAATTGGAAAAGAGTTGCTGGCACACCGGACTGTCTGGTGGTCCACCGGACAGTGTCCGGTGCCCCAGGCGAGCCTCCAGTGAACTACCTACTCTCGGGAATCGACAGAGTCGTACGACTATAATTCACCAGACTGTCCGGTGATGCACCGGACTATCCGATGAGTCATCCGTGGCGAACTCGTCGCTCTCGGGAAAAGTAACAAGGCGACGTGGCTATAATTCACCGGACTGTTCGGTGGTGCACCGGACTGTCCGGTGAGCCAATGGCGCCAGCGCCAACGGTCGTCCGCATGATCAACGCGCGACATGTGGCTGCTCCAACGGTCGGCTAGGTGCACCGGACTGTCCGGTGCGCCAACCGGCCCCAAGGAGTAACGGTCGGCTGTGCCCGATTTGGAAGGAAATCGCGCACCGGACATGCTACAGTGGCTGTCCGGTGGCGCACCGGACTGTTCGGTGCGCCACTCGACAGAAGGCAAGGATAGCCTTCCATGTTGATCTTCAACGGCTCCTAGCTGCCTTGGGGCTATAAAAGGGACCCCTAGGCGCATAGAGCAGACACCCAAGCATTCTCTAAGCATACTGAGACATCTAGACTCCGCTCCCACGCATTTGATTCGTTGTGTTAGTGATTTGAGCTCCATTCGAGTTGTGAACTCCCTGTGTAGTCATTTGAGCTCAAGTCTTCACTTATGTGCGTGTGTGTGTGCTGTGGATTGAATCTTGTGTGTGTTGCTTTTCCCTCCCTTATTTTTGTGCTTCTTTTGTGATCATCAGGCTCCAAATTGTGGAGATTCCTCGCAAACGGGAAAAAGACTCTAAAGGAAAACACTGTGGTATTCAAGTTGATCATCGGATCACTTGAAAGCGGTTGGGTGCAACCCTTGTCCATTGGGACGCCACAACGTGGAAGTAGGCAAGTGTTACTTGGCCGAACCACAGGATAAAAATCGCGTGTCTCTTGTGTTGCTTTCTCTGTGATTGTTTTGTTCACAAGAACTCACTTCAAAGCTACTTAGTCGCACTAACACTCTAATAACTTAGTTTTGTGACTATTCAGTGTTTGATTTTACAGGATCACCTATTCACCCCCCTCTAGGTGCTCTCAATTGGTATCAGAGCCGTACTCTTTATCTAAGGGACTAATCGCCCGAAGAGATGGATCCTAAGAGAAAGGGGATGGTGGTCAACGACAAGGAAAAGGAGTCTGTCTTCAACGAGCCAAGAGACGACAAGCCTACTGACTCAGGCTCGAGTCACAAGAAGAGAGATGGGAAGAAGAAGAGACGCATCAAGAAGATCATCTACTACGACAGCGATACCTCATCTTCTTCACCACATGACGACGACGACTCCTCGTCAAAGAAAAAGACGGTTAATCAAAATTATTCCCGTATTTCATACAATTCAAATGCTCATTTGCTATCAATTCTACTTGGGAAACCTCCACACTTTGATGGAGAAGACTACTCTTTCTGGAGTCATAAAATGTGTAGTCATTTATTTTTCCTCCGTCCTAGTATCTGGGAGATTGTTGAAAACGGAATGCATTTTGATAGTACTGACAATCCTGTGTTTATAAATGAGCAAATCCATAAGAATGCCTAAGCTACTACTGTTTTGCTAGCATCTCTTTGCAGGGATGAGTACAATAAGGTGAGTGGCTTGGACAACGCCAAACAGATCTGGGACACCCTCAAGATATCACATGAGGGAAATGATGCCACCATGATCACCAAGATGGAACTGGTGGAGGGTGAGCTTGGGAGGTTCGCGATGATCAGAGGAGAAGAGCCAGCATAAACCTACAATAGGCTCAAGACCCTAGTCAACAAGATCCGAAGCTACGGAAGCACAAGATGGACGGATCATGATGTCGTCCGACTCATGCTAAGGTCATTTACTGTAATTGACCCCCATCTTGTCAATCTTATTCGTGAAAATCCCAGGTACACCAAAATGACGCCCGAGGAGATCCTTGGAAAATTCGTGAGCGGGCGCATGATGGTAAAGGAGGCTCGATACGTGGACGATGCACTAAACGGACCACTACCCGTCTACGAGCCACAGCCCGTTGCTCTCAAAGCAACTAGCAGCAAGGAGATGCTACCAAGCAAGGTAGCACAAGTGAAGGCTGCTGGGCTAAATGAAGATGAGATGGCGCTTATCATCAAGCGCTTCAAGACCGCACTCAAAGGACGCAAGGAGTACCCCAACAAGAATAAAACAAGGGGAAAACGCTCCTACTTCAAATACGGTAAGACTGGTCACTTTATTGCTCAATGTCTCGATAATGAAAATGACCAGGCACAAGAAAGACATGGGAAGAAGGAGAAGAAGAAGAATTACAGGAAGGCAAAGGGCGAGGCACATCTAGGAAAGGAATGGGATTCTGACTGCTCTTCATCAGACTCCGACGACGAAGGACTTGCTGCCTCAGCCTTCGACAAGTCCTCACTCTTCCCCAACGAACGCCATACATGCCTTATGGCCAAGGAAAAGAAGGTACACACTCGAGATAACCCCAAGTACACTTCTTCTAGCGATGAGGAATCTTCTGACGATGAGGTAGATTACTCGGATTTATTTAAGGGGTTAGATCGAGCTAAAGTAGAGAAAATTAATGAATTAATTGATGCTCTCAATGAAAAAAGATAGACTACTAGAAAAGCAAGATGATATTTTATATGAGGAACATGACAAGTTTGTTAATGTTCAAAAATCTCTTGCTTTAAAAGTTAAAAGGAATGAAATGCTATCCTCTGAGTTATCTGCTTGCCATGAATCTGTCTCTAGTTTAAGGAGTTTAAATGATGAATTAAATGCTAAGCTAGAGGAAGTCAACAAAACTAGTTCATGTGTAGAGCATGTTGTTATTTGTAATAGATGTAAGGATTTTGATGTTGATGCTTGTGATGAACATCTTGCTTCTATTACTAAATTGAACAATGAGGTGGCAAGTCTTAATGCTCAACTTAAGACCTGCAAAGTTGATTTTGATAAATTAAAATTTGCTAGGGATGCCTACACCGTTGGTAGACACCCCTCAATTAAGGATGGACTTGGTTTTCAAAAGAAAACCAAGAACTTGACGAGCTAAAGGACTCCCGTTCTCAACAAGGAGAAAAGGAAGGCCCCTATGGCTAAGAGTCCCCAAAAGAATCAAGCTTACATTTATGATAGAAAATTTACTAGGAATGCTCATAATGATAGATACTATGATCATGCTATGATTGCTTCCAGCTCTACTTATGATTGTAGTAGAAATAGGCCTAGGCGCAATCATGTTGTATCTCATGCGCCTAGGAGAAATTATGCTACTCATGCTTCTAGGAAAATGTGCAATGAACCTATTACTATTTTTCATGCTTGCAACACTTCTTTTGTACTTACATGCACAAATGCAAAAGTAGTGGCTAGAAAATTGGGATCCAAATGCAAGGGAGACAAGACTTGTATTTAGGTTCCAAAAGTTATTGTGACTAACCTTGTAGGACCCAACAAGAGTTGGGTACCTAAAACCCAAGCTTAATTCCTTACAGGTTTATGCATCCGGGGGCTCTAGCTGGATAATCGACAATGGATGCACAAACCACATGACGGGAGAGAAGAAGATATTCACCTCCTATGTCAAGAACAAGGATTCACAGGATACGATCATCTTTGGAGATGGGAACCAAGGCAAGGTCAAAGGCTTGGGCAAGATTGCCATCACTAACGAGCACTCAATATCGAATGTATTTCTAGTAGAGTCGCTTGGGTACAACCTTCTGTCTGTAAGTCAATTGTGTCACATGGGTTACAATTGTCTGTTTACAAATATTGATGTGTCTGTCTTTAGAAGGAGTGATGGTTCATTAGCTTTTAAGGGTGTATTAGACGGCAAGCTCTATTTAGTTGATTTTTCGAAAGAGAATGTCGATCTAGATGCATGATTAATGGCTAAGACTAGTATGGGCTGGCTTTGGCATCACCGTCTAGCACATGTTGGGATGAAGAACCTTCATAAGCTTCTAAAGGGAGATCATGTGTTAGGACTAACCGATGTCTGTTTTGAGAAAGACAGACCTTGTGCAGCATGTCAGGCACGAAAACAGGTGGGAAGCACTCATCACAGCAAGAACGTGATAACAACATCAAGACCGCTGGAGCTTCTTCACATGGATCTCTTTGGACCCGTTGCCTACCTAAGCATCGGGGGAAGTAAGTATGGTCTTGTAATTGTTGATAATTTTTCCCGCTTCACTTGGGTATTCTTTTTGCAGGATAAGTCAGAAACCCAAGGGACCCTAAAGCACTTCCTAAGGAGGGCTCAAAACGAATTTGAGCTAAAGGTGAAAAAGATAAGGAGCGACAACGGGTCCGAGTTCAAGAATCTACAAGTTGAGGAGTATCTTGAGGAGGAAGGCATCAAGCACGAGTTCTCCACTCCCTACACACCACAGCAAAATGGTGTAGTAGAGAGGAAGAACAGGACGCTAATCGACATGGCGAGAATGATGCTTGGAGAGTTCAAGACGCCCGAGTGGTTTTGGTCGAAAGCTGTGAATACAGTATGCCACACCATAAACCGGCTCTATCTACATCGCCTCCTAAAGAAAACCTCCTACGAACTCCTTACCGGTAACAAACCCAATGTCTCTTACCTTCGTGTATTTGGAAGCAAATGCTACATTCTGGTGAAGAAAGGTAGACATTCTAAATTTGCTCCCAAAGCAGTAGAAGGGTTTTTACTAGGGTATGACTCAAATACAAAGGCGTATAGGGTCTTCAACAAATCATCAGGATTAGTTGAAGTCTCTAGCGACATTGTATTTGATGAGACTGATGGCTCTCCAAAAGAGCAAGTTGATCTTGATGATGTAGATGAAGAAGAAATTCCGACGATCGCAATGCGCACGATGGCAATAGGTGATGTGCGACCACAGGAATCATAGAAGCAAGATCAACCATCTTCCTCTACAATGGTGCATTCCCCAACTCAAGATGATGAACAAGTACCTCAAGAAGAAGGGCATGATCAAGGGGGAGCACAGGAAGATCAAGTGATGGAGGAAGAAGCACCACATGCCCCTCCAACCCAAGTCCAAGCAACGATCCAAAGAAATCATCCGGTCGATCAGATTCTGGGTGATATCAGCAAGGGAGTAACTACTCACTCACGCTTAGCTAATTTTTTATGAGCATTACTCATTTTTCTCTTCTATTGAGCCTTTCAGAGTGGAAGAGGCCTTGCAGGATCCGGACTGGGTGTTGGCCATGCAGGAAGAGCTCAACAACTTCAAAAGAAATGAAGTTTGGAGCCTGGTGCCACGTCCAAAGCAAAACGTTGTGGGAACCAAGTGGGTGTTTCGCAACAAGCAAGACGAGCACGGAGTGGTGACAAGAAACAAGGCTTGACTTGTGGCAAAAGGTTATGCCCAAGTCGTAGGTTTGGATTTCAAGGAGACTTCTGCTCCTATGGCTAGGCTAGAGTCAATTCGAATTTTATTAGCCTATGTCGCTCACCATTCTTTTAGGCTATTTCAAATGGACATAAAGGGCGCTTTCCTCAATGGGCCAATCAAGGAGGAGGTATACGTGGAACAACCCCCTGTCTTTGAGGATGACAGGTATCCCAACCACGTGTATAAGCTCTCTAAGACGCTCTATGGACTTAAGCAAGCCCCAAGAGCATGGTATGAATGCCTTAGAGATTTCTTAATTGCTAATGCTTTCAAGGTTGGAAAAGCCGATCCCACTCTTTTTACCAAGACTTGTGATGGTGATCTCTTTGTGTGCCAAATTTATGTCGATGACATAATATTTGGTTCTACTAACCAAAAGTCTTGTGAGGAGTTTAGCAGGGTGATGATGCAGAAATTCGAGATGTCTATGATAGGCGAGTTGACCTACTTCCTTGGATTCCAAGTGAAGCAACTCAAGGACGGCACCTTCATCTCCCAAATGAAGTATACTCAGGATCTTCTCAAAAGGTTTGGAATGAAGGACGCCAAGCCTGCAAAGACACCGATGGGAACTGACGGGCATGTTGACCTCAACAAAGGAGGTAAGTCCGTTGATCAAAAGGCATACCGGTCCATGATAGGTTCATTACTTTATTTATGTGCTAGTAGACCAGACATTATGCTTAGTGTATGCATGTGTGCTAGATTTCAATCTGATCCCAAGGAATGTCACCTAGTGGCCATTAAGCGAATTCTTAGGTATTTAGTTGCTACGCCTTGCTTCGGGATCTGGTATCCAAAGGGGTCTACCTTTGACTTGATTGGATACTCAGACTCCGATTATGCCGGGTGCAAGGTTGATAGGAAGAGCACATCAGGGACGTGCCAAATTCTAGGAAGGTCCCTGGTGTCCTGGAGTTCCAAGAAACAAACATCTGTTGCCCTATCCACTGCTGAGGCCGAGTATGTTGCCGCAGGACAGTGTTGCACGCAACTACTTTGGATGAGGCAAACCCTCCGGGACTTTGGCTACAATCTAAGAAAAATCCCACTCCTATGTGACAATGAGAGTGCAATCCGCTTGGCGGATAATCCTGTTGAACACAGCCGCACTAAGCACATAGACATCCGGCATCACTTCCTGAGAGACCACCAACAAAAGGGAGATATCGAGGTGTACCACATTAGCGCCGAGAACCAGCTAGCCGATATCTTCACTAAGCCTTTAGATGAGAAAAGGTTTTGCAGGTTGCGTAGTGAGCTAAATGTCTTAGATTCGCATAACTTGGATTGATCTATAGCATACATGTGTTCTATGCCTTTGATCATGTTACTTTGTGCATTTACATCAATTATTGTTTTTTGTGGTGCTCAAGTTGTACAAGTCACCCTCCGGACCTCACAAGTCCGTATGCAAATGATGCACGTGCTTAGGGGGAGTGTGCTACAACTTGATCCCTTTGAGACTAATTTGTTTGGTTGAGTACACTTGTTGTAGTCTCGAAGGTACATTGAAAGGGAAAATGGACTTGGACGATGCAAAGACTTCCACTACACTCTGGTATTAGTGTGTTTAATTCCAAGTTCATTCTTGTGCTTTCATTGCATTTTTGCTCTTAATTGACATTTTTGGTGAGGCAATGGGGTTAAAGGGCAAAAAATGATCCCGTTTTGGTGCTTAATGCCAAAGGTGGAGAAATTAAGGCCAAAGCAAATGGATCAATCAACCACTTGTGAATTTTGAAAATAATCGAGTTAGAATTTTGATTTGTCCAAAATACTCTTATTGCAAAACTTGGTCTCTTGTAGAGAGAATTTTGATTATGGGAAAAAGGGGGAGTTTTTGGTATTTGATAAATTTCACTCTTGGGTTATCTCTCTTTGTGCCCAAACAAGCGTGTTTGATTTAGAGATAGGAAAATGAATTTGATTTACAAAAACAAACCAAGTGGTGGCAAAGAGCGATCCAAATATGCCAAATCATAAGCAAAAATAATTTGGTCTTCAATTGCATTGATGTAGCACTCTTTTTGTTGCTTTTTGATGTGTTGGCATAAATCACCAAAAAGGGGGAGATTGAAAGGGAAATGTGCCCTTGGGCCATTTCTATAATTGTTTTGGTGATTAAGTGTCCAACACAAATGTTTTGAACTTTTATGTGCTAAACAAGCAAAAGGTGCAAATCAAAGACAAGGTATGTTTCTAGACTTAGTAAATTGTTTTTGAGTACTAACATGGTTATCTAAGTGCTAGAAACAGTGCCGAGGAGAGAAGAAGTGAATTGGAAAAGAGTTGGCTATGTACAGCCAACTCCAGCTCGACCTGGCACACCGGACTGTCCGGTGGTGCACCGGACAGTGTCCGGTGCCCCAAGCGAGCCTCCAGTAACAATGTCGCACCGGACTGTCCGGTGGTGCACCAGACTGTCCAGTGAGTCATCCGCGCAAACTCGTCGCTCTCGGGAAAAGTAACAATGGACGTGACTATAATTCACCGGACTATCCGATGGTGCACCGGACTATCCGATGGTGCACCGGACTGTCCGGTGAGCCAACGGCGCCAGCGCCAACGGTCGTCCGCGTGATCAACGCGCGACACGTGGCTGCTCCAACGGTCGGCTGGGTGCACCGGACTGTTTGGTGTGCACCGGACACTGTCCGGTGCGCCAACCGGCCCCGAGGAGCAACAGTCGGTTGTGCCCGATTTGGAAGGAAATCACGCACTGGACATGCTACAGTGGCTGTCCGGTGGACATGCTACAGAAGGCAAGGATAGCCTTCCATGTTGATCTCCAATGGCTCCTAGCTGCCTTGGGGCTATAAAAGGGACCCCTAGGCGCATGGAGCAGACACCCAAGCATTCTCTAAGCATACTGAGACATCCAGACTCAGGCTCCCACGCATTTGATTCGTTGTGTTAGTGATTTGAGCTCCATTCGAGTTGTGAACTCTCTGTGTTGTCATTTGAGCTCAAGTCTTCACTTGTGTGCGTGTGTGTGTGCTGCGGATTGAATCTTGTGTGTGTTGCTTTTCCCTCCCTTATTTCTGTGCTTCTTTTGTGATCATCACTGTAAGGGTGAGAGGCTTCAAATTATGGAGATTCCTCGCAAACGGGAAAAAGACTCTAAAGGAAAACACCGTGGTATTCAAGTTGATCATCGGATCACTTGAAAGGGGTTGAGTGCAACCCTTGTCCATTGGGACGCCACAACGTGGAAGTAGACAAGTGTTACTTGGCCGAACCACAGGATAAAAATCGCGTGTCTCTTGTGTTGCTTTCCCTGTGATTGTTTTGTTCAGAAGAACTCACTTCAAAGCTACTTAGTCGCACTAACACTCTAATAACTTAGTTTTGTGGCTATTCAGTGTTTGATTTTACAGGATCACCTATTCACCCCCCCTCTAGGTGCTCTCAATATTATGTCAGAGCAAACTCTAACATGATTTATCTTGTCCCCTAGGTTTAATCTCCGGTCCTTACGGTTGTGGGTGACTTCTCAAGATTTCATGAATTTTCTATCTCAATAATAAGAGTGAAGTCTTTAGTATCTTTAAATCATTTATCAATAAAAGTGAAAATAAGTCTAAATTAAAAATCTCCATCACGTTTGAACCTTGGAAAAGATTATGAAAATCTTGGGCCTCTCCTAAATGCAAGATGTTTCTTTGGTTAGCCATGAGGGACAAATGTTGGACTACGGACAGACTACACAAGCATGGTTTGCCACACCCTAATGCTTGCCCTCTATGTGATCAAGAGGATGAGACAATGCAACATCTCCTAACATCCTGCATCTTTGCTCACCAATTTTGGTACAACATTTTGTCTCCCTTTAGGTTTGGTCATCTCATTCCAAGATCAACGGAGTCCTCCTTTACTGATTGGTGGACTGGGGTGTGTTCTAAGGTCCACAAAGACAAAAAAGGAGTTAATAGTGTCATCATGCTTGGGGCTTGGTGTCTTTGGCTGCAACGGAATAGAGTGGTTTTTCATAAGACCCCCTACTAACACAGTTCTAAGAAGCATCCTAGATGAGCTTTCTTGTTGGGTGATGGTTTTTGTGTTGTGTGGGTTTGTAAGGGTGTGGTGTCTTTATGTAAGACATGTTTTCTCTTTTATCTATAAAGATGCGTAGTTCTCCCGTGCTTTTGAAAAAATAATAATGAAAGTGAGTTTAGAAACTCAAGAGTGGATGAACTATGTAATGACATTTGAATTAAGCATAAGCTTCCAACCAATTTTACTAAACAATCTATTGGATTTGTTTTTAAAAAATAGAACACTTATTGATGATCAATGTGTCGTTGTTTCTGAAACCGGGGGACAATAAGATTTGTGTTCAGCAGGGATGCTAGCACGGACTCACTCCGAATGGTGAGCTACGGGGGGCTCGAAGGTGGATCTGAGACAAGTGGGTTATACTGGTTCAGGCCGAAGCCCTAGAGTGTAGTGTTAATAGTAGTATTTTTGCTTGGAGCGTGTTACAATTGGGTGCTTGTGTGAAGCTGTGAGATGTCTCTTGTATGATTGGGGTTGTCTTGCCCTTTTATAGCTCAAAGGTAGACGTTACAATGAGAACTTGTATTCTATTGGGGTGGAGTTTGGCCTCCTGCTTCTAGGTCTCTTAGCCCCTATGGTGTCATCTGCTAGGTCATGCTTCTGGGCCTCGTAGCCCATATGGAGTCATTTGCTGGGTAGTGCGCCGTCGTACCTCTAGTATGGCGTCGCATCTCGTCTGCTTTCCAATGGGTTCATGTAGCTACTCTGATTTAGATGTGGCGGTGCTTGGCCGGTCCTGCTGAGTCAGCTTAATGTGAGGTTTAGGGATGTCTTCAGTATAGCTCCATCTTTCGTTATTCCCTTGGCGTCACCTTTCATCATGCCTAGGCATATGCCTGGTATGGCGTATTGCCCCATCCCTTCTGGCGTATGGGTCACTGTAGAGACTCCGATGCTGAGGTCTCTGTGGCTAGGGTTGTCTGGTCCCACTGGTCAGCGGGGATACGTATCCGGCGTCGTGCTTCATAGAGACCATTCGGTACCTATTCCACTTTGTGGGCATTGGTTGGTGATGTTCCATCGTGCCGACATGGCTCGATGGTACTAAGTAGGCTCTTTCTTTCAGTAGAGGTGTTCGCCTGAGAGCCGGCTATCGTCTTGCTAGGTTGCTCGGCGGGCAGGTTGGTTGACAGCCCCGTCTCACTGGGTTGCTCGGCAGGCATGTTGATCGGTAGTCCCGCCTCGCCGACAGTACTTATTCAGTGGGCGGGTCAATCAGCTTGACGGGCCGTTACCTATAGGTCCATTGGACTTTCACACCGAGCTGCTCAGCATGTGAGGAGAATTTTGCAACCATGGCACTCCCTTCGGCGGGCTTCAGACTATTGGCACCGCGATCGTTGCAATTGAATCTGTGGCATTATAATCTCGCCCGTTTTGAAAAAATGGCAATGCGCTGCTTTGATCGTCATTAGCATATTTCGTGTGCCCGTCGTGCCCTCGCTCCGTTACTTCCCTGGCCGCTATCTTCGAGAGTCTTCCATACTCCCTTCCTCTCCCCTTCCCTGGTCGTCATCTTCCTCAGCTCTCCTGGCTCCCTCAGCTCTGTTCGTCATGGCTCCCTCGGCTCTGTTCGTCGCGCACTGCCTGCCCTGCCCTTCACCGGATCTCACCCTTACCTGCTGATTTAGTTCTGCCCAGAGCGGATCCTACGCCAAGGGCCATTCCTGAGCGGTTCCCGTGCCGCCGACTCTGTTAAGATGTCGTATCTTCTTCCACACTAAACTGCCTAGAGCCAAGCCCCATTTAGCTTTTTGTTTGTGTAGTTTAGTATGAATAATACTATGAACGATGAGGCAGTTCCCCCATGGATGAAATGATTGCATGCATTGTCGAAGAACAAGAGTGGGCATTGACTTGTATTGGCACACAGACTACAATGGTTAGTGGTTCAAATTATTGTATGCAATGTAGTAGTTATATATGATATTACAACTATTTTGGTGAATAGGGGAGTGGCCATGGAATGCATGATATCGACTGGGATTCAATAATGGTAGAAGAAACGAACAACGAAGAAATGATGTTACTAGTGAACAAGGACTCTATTTTCAGCTTGGACTAGATAATCAAGATGATGGAAGGGAAGATGATTCAAGTGCTTCCCGTTTTGGAAATAACATTCCATGTGAAGATGAATTGGGAGCAGGCATTCCATGTTCTGATTTAGTGCTTGATGAGACTAGGACCATATATGATATGAATAATCCAGTAATGGAGCCTGGCAGCTTGTATGCAACAATGCACCACTTCAGACTCGCAATTAGACAATACACCATAAATAAAGAATTTGAGCTTGGAATTGAGGCAACCAATAAGACTAGATTTAGAGGGTATTGTAAAGGGCCTGATTGCCCCTGGAGCATTCATGCTAGACCAGAGATGAAAGGGGCTCCAACAATTCAAGTAAGCCAAGAATATAGTTGTTTTCTTTAATATGTACCTTTCTATTCTTGGTTAAAATATATTTGACACTTTGACTAATTTTTCAGGTGATTGTCTTGAATGACAAACATACTTGTACTTCGAGTGGTAGACGTAAGACGACTACACCTACAGGAGCTTGGGTTGCGGCACGTGCGCTTCCATTACTAATGAAGAAGCCTCATATGGGTGCTAAGGAGCTACAAACTACATTGCAGGACACTTTTAGTTGTACCATTGCATATGACACAGTTTGGCATGGGAAAGAGAAAGCTCTAAAGGAATTATTTGGTAGTTGGGAAGAAAGCTTTCAGCTACTATGGCGTTGGAGAGAAGCAGTTATGCAAAAGTCACCGGATAATGTCATTGAGCTTGATGTAAAAATGGATGAGGGCCGTCCTTTCTTCAGTCGATTCTTTTGTGCGCTCGGTCCATGCATTTCTGGTTTCAAGGGTGGCTGCTGACCATACCTAAGTGTTGACTCCACAGCTCTTAATGGAAGGTGGAATGGTCACCTTTGTTGTGCCATAGGTGTCGATGGGCACAATTGGATGTATCCAGTTGCATATGGATTTTTTGAGGCAGAAAATACTGAAAACTAGACATGGTTCTTTCATCAGTTGCATAAGGTTGTGGGGGATCTGCCTTTGTTAGCTTTGTGTTCAGATGCTTGCAAAGGTCTTAAAAATGCTATGAACAATGTTTTACCGTATGCCGAGAAAAGGGAGTGCTTTAGACATCTGATACAAAACTACATAAAGCAGTTTGGTGGGTCTGAGTACATGTATCCAGCCGCTAGAGCTTATAGGAGAGAGGTCTTCGACCACTATTTTAGCAGCATCCAAGAAATCCCTAAGGTCAGCAGTTAGCTAAATGAGCATCATGACAGTCTTTGGTACCGAAGTGGCTTCAATATGGACATCAAGTGCGACTACGTACCCAACAACATTGCTGAGGTTTTCAACAATTGGATTAAAGATTGGAAGGATCTGCCTGTATGTGATTTGGCTGACAGGATAAGGGAGGAAATTATGGAGATATTTCACAGGAGGAGGAGGATTGCACAAAAGTTGCAAGGACAGATTTTATCGTCGGTTCTGCATATCCTACACGCTAGAACAAGAGGTTTATGTCATTTATCAGTACGAAAAGCTGACAACTACATTGCAGAGGTAAGGGATAACAATGATGTGCATTCGAAGCACATTGTCAATGCTCAGCTGCGGGAATGTTCTTGCAAAGAGTGGCAGCACACGGGCAAACCATGTATCCATGCATTGTGCTTGATAACAGCTCAAGAATTTAGGGATGTCAGGATGAAGGATTTTGTCGATGAGTACTACTCTGTAGCTAATTTCACCATGGTGTACTCAAGGGTGGTTCCACCTATCGGTGACAAATCGTTTTGGCCAGAAGTTCCTTTCGCAAAAGAAGTGGGTGCTCCAATTGGCAAATGCGCTGTGGGTCGACAGAGGAAAAATAGGATCAAAGGATGCCTTGAGGGAGGCAGTGGAAAAAAGAAAACTAACAATGACAATGGTAAGAAAAGCATTCGGGGCAAGTTCAAGTGTCCAAACTGTGGTGAACTAGGGCACAGGAAAGCAAGCTACAAATGTCCATTAAATGGCACAAAGAAAAGGTAATGGATGGTTCAAGTGTCCAAACTATTATATTATTTGTGCTATTTTCTTTTATTTACTAATTTCTGTACAACAGGAAGCGAAGGCCTAGGAAAAATTCTACTAAAGGCTGGTTCTCGAAAGATGTACCTGAGTCATCACAGCCAGTTGTCCACGAGAGGGAAGACGTGGTTGCAATGACACCAGATTTTGTAGATGTTGTTGAAAGACCTTCTTCGCCACCAGAAGAACGTGTAGTTCGAGTTCTAGTTAAAAAGATCACACCTAGGAAGAAGAATGTTTGAGTAATGTGGTGAACTTGTTTGTTCTTATGGCATTATGGTGTTTGTGTCATGAACTTGGGGGGTGTATGGCATTTGTATGACATTATGACATTTGTATGGCACTATGGTATTATGTTCAATTTGGTCATGACTCTCTTTAAAAATTTTGTCATGAACTCTCTTTCAAAATTGTCATGAACTCTCTTACAATTAGAGAACACACAATACAACGCAATTAGAGAACACATAATATAACACAATACGTAGTTCATACCATTTCAGAACACATAATAACCAATAGGTAGTTCATGATGTCATGTCTTACAATTCCCAACTCATGCATTACAATACTTGTCCAGCTAACTGAACACAAAAGAACTACACATGACATTGTTACATTGATCTATCCTAGATCTCATTGAAACTAAGCCCCCACTTAGCACAGTGCTCACCAAGCGTCTTCGCTTCTAAAGGCTGATTCATAATTTCTCGGTCACGGAATACGTCCTCCCACACCGCACTGTCTTCACTTCCATAGCCAGCTTCTAATATATCAGCAGGGTCCATCATCGAAACATGGTAGTCAATTGAAGTTACTTCTAGAATTTCAGCTAACTCGTCCATTGAACGAGCTACTTGACTACTTGAGTCATCATGAAACCATCTACACCATCCTCATCTGTGTAGCAGAAAGAGGCAGTATCTTGTAGTTTCTTAGCTGTATCTTGCATTTGAGACACGACATAGTTGAGTGCATGTGCAAGTTTTTTGTTCATCTGCAAAAAATATATAAATAACATCAGACTATGCACTGTCAAATAGCTGTAAACATGGACAGGCATATGAGGAAACCTTCTGCTGCACTGGAAAAATGTCCTCAGCATATGAGATAACTGGGCTCAAGAACAACATATGAGATAACTGAATGAACAAAACAAACAACATATGCCCTCAACTGTTTTAAAAAAACATCATATGTAGTATACATTTCAATAATTTCAAAGAAAGCATCATAGGGCAAATCAACTATCTCATCTCAATCAATATTTTTCAACAGCCATATGTCCTCAAACCAAAGTTATCCCAATAGGCATATGCCCTCAAACATATGCACTCAAACAACCATATGCCCTCAAAGCCATATGCCCTCAAACAGACATATGCCACGGATCCAATTGCGACGATCGCAGTGCCAATAATCTGAAGCCCGCCCAAGAGAGTGCCACGGTTTCAGGGCATATTTTTTGTATGATGCAACAGAAACAGCCTCCAAACAACCATATGCCATATGCCCTCAATTAATTTTCAACAAAAAAACCAAGTGTAGTATACAGTTCACTATTTTGAAAGAAAACATTATAGGGCAAAGCAACTAGATCGATCATCTCACATGTATCACAAGCCTCAGTTCAATATTTTCAATGAAATAGCAACAAACAGCCTGATGCCCTTAAATGAATATAACAGGCATATGAACTGGCATCGTCAACTATGCACTGTCACCACAAACATCCATATGTCCTCAGCTATTTTTCACAAAAAAGACCAAGTGTAGTATACAGTTCAATATTTTCAAAGAAAACATCATAGGGCAAAGCAACTATATCACCTCACATGTATCACAAGCCTCAAAACAGCACTCAGGTTACTTTAATTCCATCAGAGGGCTGCTACAAACCACATGGCGTAGATATCTCAAGCATTGGCTTAGTAAAAGTTTCAGAATACAAACCTCATAGTATTTGGCCAATGTCTCCTGAGCACAAACGACGACTGCACTCGCCTGTTGATAAGAACACATAGCACCTTTTTCCGCCTCCACAGCGGATTCAAGAACATCAAGCGTAGAAACCACATGGTTACCTACTGATGATGTGGGCAGCAGAAGCACTCAATGTGTCACGGGCTGCATCAACGGTCGTGGAGAACTTCCGGGCACATAGCTCAGCGACAGATTCCATGCCGGATTCCGTAGCTGCAAACCCTAGAGTTACAGAAGAAGATACGAGATCTCACCAGCGTCAGAGGCGCGGGAATGGCCCTCGCCGCAGGATCCACACTAGGCAGAACTAAATCAGTAGGGAAGGGCGAGATCCAGTGAAGGGCAGGGCAAGCAGTGCGCGACGAACAGAGCCGAGGGAGCCAGGAGAGCTGAGGAAGACGATGGCCAGGGAAGAGGAGAGGAAGGGAGAATGGAAAACGCTCGAAGACGGCGACCAAGAAAGTAACGGAGCAAATGGAGCGAGGGCACAACGGGCACACGAAATATGCTAATGACGATCAAAGCAACGCGTTGCCATTTTTTCAAAACGGGCGAGATTATAATGTCACAGATTCAATTGCGACGATCGTGGTGCTAGTCTGAAGCCCGCCGAAGAGAGTGTCATAGTTGCAAAATTCTCGCATGTGAGCCGCTGGTTAGTGGACCGTCGTTGGGATGCATTTGGGTCTTTTTCGAGTAGCCTGTTCTCAGGTTTTGTGAGTTCTGTCATATCTATGTGTACGCTTTTTCAAAATTCCTTGTGGAAGAACTTATGGAAGCTGGAAGAAGTAGTGTGGATTTGTCATCTCGCGCTGCCACGTTTGACTTTGGACTTGCTGCCACGTTTGGTAGTTGCTACTTGCTACACCGGAGGAAGAAGAAGAACAAGTAGTGCTTTTCTTCTCTTGTCACGTTCACGGGGCGGCCGATCGACCGTTCACCTCGCCCGACGGCCCAAGCAGCCCATGTCTTCGTCGGGCCCCTCCCCGGCGACGGGAATCCACGCGTCGCCGCCGTTGGGCTTTTTGCCGGCGACGGGAACCCATCACACCAGGTATGCCGTATGCCTGCCCGCACCTTCTCTTCCCTCCCCTTCCCCATGTGCAAAATCGAGCGCCGTAACCCCCTAACATGACCCGCCGTTTGGCTCTCTGTATCCGGATCTCGGATCTCGGTAAAGCCGTGGGATTCTGGAATTATTCATGATGATTATTTGGTTTCCCATTCTGATATTCTTTTTTTCCCACTAGTGATCCATCGTTAACCCATCAGAGCAACCCTCGTTTAGGAAATTAGTACCCAAGATCAATTTCTGTTCGATCCTCAAATCAAGATATGTTACTGGAAGGTTTGCTTTGCGAACAATGTTATTCGGGTTTGTATTTTCTGGGAGAAGGTTTTTATGCTATGTGACCCACCCCAAAAAATGTTATTTGTCGATTATTTTGTTATACACAGAAAACAGAAATATATGAATCTTAAAGGACCATTTTAGTTTTATATTGCTAAATCAGGGCATGATGCAATTGGACATTCAGGTTATATAAGCATTTAAGAATATGAAAGCATTTGATTATATTGCTAAATCAAATTTGATGCTAGCTAGTGACATTCAGATTTGAACCCATAGTGGATCAGGGCTCGATGCTATTTAACACTTTACACTTCACCCCTCCACATCACTGCTGTGCGGTCTTTTAGAGATGTGTTACAAGCTGTGCTTAGACGATATTGCCACTGCAGATGGACAGACGGAATTGCCCTTTTTTCTTCTTCCAATTGGACGATTTGTTCTGTTGGCATCAAAGCATACATCATAGGTTTTATATTTGATTGTTTTTTCTACTATTGGCAGGTCATGGGGCAAAACAACCTCCACAAGTTTTACTGGTTCTACCACCAAACATGAGCAGAGCTTGCATGGAAATGTTAAGCCTTTGCAATTGGCAGCAAATGAATCCTCTCGTTTGGCTTACAGAAGTCCAGCACTTAAAAACCAGTGGAATCTTCCTGCTAGTTCTTCCTCTACTAATGTGGTTACCACCTTTGATGATAACGAACGCATGTCTTCCAGTGTTATTGAAGAAAAAGTTGGAGTACTGTTATTAAACCTTGGTGGTCCAGAGACACTTGACGATGTTCAACCATTTTTATTCAACCTATTTGCTGATCCAGTAAGTGGTTATATTATACCCAATTACCACCGCCACTGTAATTTTCCTGCCAGTGGACCTGTTCATTATTTGTATCTAGCCAATTTATTAAATGCTATCTGACAACTTTGGATGATTGTATGCAACTCCTTAACATGGGTTTCTGAACTAATCAGCCTAGCAATTGTGGAGCCTAAAGAAAAAAAATAACCTTATTTGTGTGTTTTACCAATTGAAGTTTCCATTTTAATTCTTCTCCCTGGTAGTTGATTCTTGAATGAGTGCCAACTAAAACAAAAACTTCTGTTTGTCTGTGCTACTGAACATAGCAAGAACTAATTTACTAAGGGCTTGTTTGGTTGCCGCCCTGGCCTGGGAGCGCTGGCCAGACAGCTCAATCCAGCCCCAGGCATCCAAAATCGGACGCTTGGGATTGCTGCCTAGGCCAGGCAGGTTTCCTAGTCTTCAAACCAAACAAGCCCTAAGATCTCTCATTAGTCATGTAAATTTCTAAATTCAGATTCCATCTTCCTTTTATGTGTACTGAATTTGTTTTCTTCATCGTTACAGTACGGTTTTAAAAGTTATCATAAATTTTTTATTGGTCAGGATATCATTCGACTCCCTAGGCTCTTCAGGTTTCTTCAAAGACCACTGGCCAAACTTATTTCTATTTTTAGAGCTCCTAAGAGTAAAGAAGGGTATGCTTCAATTGGTGGTGGGTCGCCGTTAAGGAAAATTACTGATGAACAGGTATAAGTTCTCAAGGCTGACCGTATTTCAAAATCACTGTTGCATTTCTTTACTTTTGACCTATTTCATTGATTGTGGTTTTGTCAGCTTGTTCAAAACTTTTAAATCTGTAAATCTCCCAGGACATTTTTATCATTACAGTGTAAATCACATCCTTAGTGAAATAACTGATATTTCAGGCAAATGCTTTGAAGATTGCCCTCGAAAAGAAAAAATTGAAGGCAAACATATATGTTGGGATGCGGTATTGGTACCCTTTCACAGAAGAGGCCATTGATCAAGTAAATTGCTGTGCCCATCTTTTATGTCTCTTCAGCATCCAATCACTTTCCAAATGTATTTCATTCTAGCATCTAGCAGAAAAGCATTGTCATGCATTCGAAAGACCATAGTACCTTCATTGAGTGGCATATGTAGAGTTGTTCCTAATAACTCCGGCACTCCACCTGCATATGTGTTTACCTGTCCATGTATGAGCTAACAATAAGCACATGATAGGTACTCCATCTTTGCAACCATCATTGTTTCAGACGGATCCTCTGTGATTGATTCCAAAAAGAGAATAATTTTTTTGAGAGAAATTGACAAAGTAATAATCTGGCTAAGTGGCTACTTCAATTTTGATTGCAAGTTCTTTACCTTTTGTTAATGATGGTGTATCAGAAAAGTAATTTTAAGTAATCTCGAAACTTTAGACTGAAAATATGTTTATTATCGAGATTTAGAAGCTAGAATAACATAACCTGGAATGTATTATTTTAAATATATATATTTCTCCTGTGGAGTCAATGCTTGCATTATTCTATTTGACATTTTGACCCTCTTTTACATAAGTTTCATATGTTAGAGTATTCCACCAAACAGATTTAATGATCATTCCTTGTCAATCCAACTCTTGTCCGATGATTAACTATTTCTTGTTTTTGGTTAATGATAGATTAAAAAGGATAAGATTACCAAGCTCGTTGTTCTTCCCCTTTACCCTCAGTACTCCATATCAACAAGTGGGTCAAGCATTCGTGTTCTCCAAGACATTGTCAAGTAGGATCCCTTCTCTATACAAGACCCTTTTTTATTTTCTCTAAACGCAAGAGAGCTGTATATATTTTATATTAAGAGGAAGAGGGTAAAGAAATCAAACAACACACACAACCTCACTCCTAGGTGCTGAACATTACACTCAGGAAACTACCACAACCAACAAAACATTACCACTAATTATTCCCTCATTGTAAGGACACAATGAAGGACATCGACACCAGCTCTAGCATATAGATCCTATCGTCTTTGATGCTACAAGAACCTGAAATACTTATGACCGTTTCCATGCAGGGAAGATTCATATTTTTCTGGTTTGCCAATTTCCATTATTGAGTCATGGTACCAACGAGATGGCTATGTGAAATCAATGTCTGACCTAATTGAAAAGGAGCTCTCCGCCTTCTCCAATCCTGAAGAGGTGCACTATTGCTAATTCCACCTCCATCTTTATTCTACAGTTAGCATGTGATAGCAGAGGATTACTTGTTTCTGTGAGAGAGATGCTGTGTAGGCTATTGTGTATTGATAAATGAAGAGCCAGTCGATTACAGTATTTATAGGGAGAGGAGATCATGTGTGGCTTATAGAAATAGTGCCAGATTGATCTCCTCTATCAATCAGTATCAGACCTTCCTAGTGTGGGCTGATACCCTCTATCAATCAGTATCAGGCCTTCCTAGTGTGGGCTGATACAGATTGATCCCCTACACCAATCAGGATCTCTCCTACCATAACTAGCCTGGTTTCTAACTCCGTGAAGACTGAGGAAGGTAGCCCCTTGGTGAAGATATCAGCATACTGTGACGGTGTCGGAACGTGAAGAACACGAAGATCACCAAGAGCCACACGCTCACGAACAAAATGAAGGTCAATCTCCACATGTTTGGTGCGCTGGTGCTGAACAAGGTTGGAGGACATGTAGACAGTACTGATGTTGTCACAGTAAACCAAGGTGGCGCGACGCAGTGGTGCATGGAGTTCTTGTAATAACTGGCGCAGCCAGGTAGCTTCCACGACGGCGTTGGCAACAACCCGATACTCAGCCTCAGCGCTAGAGCGGGATACTGTTTGCTGACGCTTAGAAGACCAGGAGACGAGACTATCACCCAGGAACACAGCAAAACCTGAAGTGGACCTGCAGGTATCTGGACAACCAGCCCAATCAGCATCTGAGTAAACCACTAGCTCGGTCTGGGCAGAAGGACGAAGCAGCAGGCCCAGATGAAGAGTGCCACGGACGTAACGAAGAATGCATTTCAGTGCAGCAAGGTGAGGCTCTCGAGAGTCGTGCATGTGAAGGCATATCTGCTGCCTGTACTGCATATGCAATGTCTGGCTGAGTGAAAGTGGGATACTGAAGTGCCCCGGCAAGGCTACGAAAATCTGTAGGATCAGCCACTGGGTCCCCAACAATGCTAGAAAGCTTTGGATTAAGATCAACTAGAGTGGAGCAGGACTTGCACTCAGTCATCCCAGCGCGGTCAAGAATGTCAATCATGTACTGTCGTTGGGAAAGGAATAATCCACTTGGTGTGCGCTGAACCTGCATTCCCAGGAAATGATGGAGTTCACCAAGATCCTTCATTGAGAATTCCTTCTGGAGGGATGTGATGGTGCGTCGTAGAAGACTGGTGGAAGAAGCTGTCAAAACAATATCATCCACATATAGCAGCAGATATACCATATCATCACCACGGCGAAAAACAAATAAGGAGGTGTCGCACTTGGTTTCTACAAACCCCATCGAGAGCAGAAACGTGGCAAACCGACTGTACCAAGCCCGTGGAGCCTGCTTCAGACCGTATAGAGATCGATTTAGTCTGCAAACAAAGTCTAGGTAAGCAGCATCAGCAAAACCAGAGGGTTGAGAGCAGTATACTGTTTCTGACAAAGTCCCATGAAGGAAGGCGTTCTTGACGTCGAGCTGATGAATCGGCCAGTTGCGAGTTAGAGCCGAAGTGAGGACCGTGCGAACAGTAGCAGGCTTTACAATAGGACTGAAAGTTTCATCAAAGTCAATTCCAGGACGCTGTGAAAAACCACGGAGAACCCATCGTGCCTTGTAGCGCTCAAGAGAGCCATCAGCATTGAACTTATGTTTGAATATCCACTTGCCAGAAACAACATTGCAGGAAGGAGGACGGGGAACGAGGTCCCAGGTGTTGTTACTCTGTAGAGCAGAGAATTCCTCCTCCATAGCCTGACGCCAATGAGGATCAGCAAGAGCAGTGCGATAAGTCCGTGGCACTAGAGACAATGCTGCAACATGAAACAAAGCAGGTTGTCGAAATCCCAGCTTAGCACGGGTGGTCATACGGTGATGATTGACCACCGGGGATACCAGGATCGCCCTAGGTGGCAGCTGAGGAGGAGCCGGTGATGAAGAGGTGGCTGTCGGTGAAGGAGCAGCCACAACCGGCACAGTAATTTGGCGGGAGTAGACGATGCCGTCGAAACGTCGTGGAGGTGGCTGTTGGGTCGTAGTGCGGCCAGTCCCAGCAGGTGGTCGGTGCTAGACCTCTGCAGGGGAGGGCTGCTGGAGTACAGTGTCATCACGGGGGACGTCGAGGCTGAGATGTTCCCAGGGGCAACAATAGTCGTGCCCTGGGTGTGCTCTAGAGGTGATGCATGGCTGACGGACGTCTGGGCCTGGGTACTTTCCTGGGTTGAGGCGGGAGCAGGCAACCAGTCCGGACTGTTGGGCGCCGAGGCAGCAGTACTGGCCGCACGTGGCTGTGCGGTGGGTCTGCTGGGCGTCGGAGGAGCAGTACAGGCCGCATGTGGCTGTGCGGAAGTCGCGAAGATTCCTGCAGGTAGAGGAGAACATGCTAGTCCGATGGGAGTAGGCACAAGAGGGTTAGTGTCCAGTAAAAAATCAAAGTCCTCGACAGATGGAGAGGCTGGATGCGTGGCAAAGGGGAACGAGGTCTCATCGAAGACGACGTGTCGAGATATGATGATCTTATTGGAATGAAGATCAAGACATCAGTACCCTTTGTGGTGATCGGAGTAGCCAAGAAAAATGCAAGGGGTGGAGCGGGGAGAAAGTTTGTGGGGAGCCGTAGCTGACATATTGGGGAAACACAGGCAACCAAAAACCCGGAGATGATCGTAGGATGGTGTGGAGCCGAAAAGGGCATGACGGGGGGTGGAAAATTTCAGGGTTTTGGTTGGTAGGAGGTTAAGAAGACAGGTGGCTGTGTTAAGAGCTTCGGCCCAGTAGGAAGGTGGAACACTAGCCTGAAATAAGAGGGAGCGAACAGTGTCATTAATGGTACGAATAATGCGTTCAGCTTTTCCATTTTGAGGTGAAGTGTAGGGGCAAGACATCCGGAGGTGAACGTCATGGGTGAGGAAAAAGTGCGGGCACTGGAGTTGTCAAACTCGCGGCCATTGTCGCATTGAATTCATCTGATTGTAGCGTCAAACTGGGTGTGAACGAATGAGAAAAAATTGGTGAGGGTAGAAAAAGTGTCAGATTTGAGTCGCAGAGGAAATGTCCACAAATAATGGGAGCAATCATCAAGAATGACCAGGTAATATTTAAAACCAGAAGTACTTGGGATAGGGGACGTCCAAAGATCACAATGGATTAACTGAAAATTTGTAGTGGCACGAGATGAAGACACATGAAAAGGAAGACATGTGTGTCGACCCAACTGACAAGCATGACATAAAGTATCACTAGCAGGTTTATTACATGAAATCCCTGAGTGAGCTAATTTGGACAAAACTTCACGACCGGGGTGCCCAAGGCGTTGATACCAGAGCGACAGAGTGGTGGAGGCAAGGAAGGTAGATGCCGGAAACCGCAGAGGGTAGAGTGGACCGGAGCTGTCACATCGGATGATCTCTCTCCGAGAGTGAAGGTCCTTCACAGAGCAACCAAGAGGATCAAATTCCACAGGACAATTATTGTCAGAGGTAAACTGTCGAACAGAAATGAGGTTCTTAATAAGACTTGGGGAAACAAGAACATTATTAAGACGGAGAGAATCTGTAAGAACAACAGCGCTAGTGGATGTAACTGGAATAGAATTCCCGTTACCGACAATAATAGAGGAGGGAAAAGGGTGTTGTAAAGGAGTGGAATGGGAGAGAGTACCGGCATCAGAGGACATGTGGGTGGTTGCCCCGGAGTCGAAGTACCACTCATTTTGTTGAGGGGGCTGGAGCGTCATGGTGTTGAAGTTGGAGACGAGTGATTGCTGGTCCCATGATGGCATGGGAACAACCTGATGAAGGAAGCCTGGTGGTGGCGCAGACCATAGTTGAGGTTGAGGCGACGTCCATGGTTGCTGATGTGTCCTTGGCCAGGGGCCCTGGATGCCCGTGAGCAGGGACTGGGGCAGCTGAGGAGCTAGCGCAGCCGGCGCAGGAGTGACCGGGCGGGTAGATGATGCCATCCGTGGTCCGGGCCACATTTGAATGGACCCAGACCAAGGATTGTAGAAGCTGGGCCAGGTAGACGTGGGGGCCTGCCCAACTTGTTTGGGAGCACGACCGCCTTTCTTCCCGGCACGTTTGTCGCGCTTGCCGTTGCTGTTGTTGCTGCCGGAGGACTGCTGCAGGGGCGCCTGTTCCTGCTTGGGCGGAGGCCTGGCGGGGCTGGAGGCGAGTAGAGCGGTGGCCGGCAGGGAGGAATGATGTGTGAAGGTGAGTTCCTCAAGCAGCATATCGTTCCGTACCTCGAGGAAGGTAGGAAGAGGTCGCCCGCGCCGAAGGTGAAGACCGATGTTGGCAAAACGCTCGTTCAGACCGCGGATGACGTTGAGGACGAGAGTGCGGTCATGAACGGGTTCGCCAAGGTCGTCGAGAGCGTAAGCCATCCCTTTGAACTTGCAGCAGTAGTCGGAGATGGAGAGATCGCCTTGGCGAAAATAGTGAAATTCCGCGTCGAGGAAGAGTGCCCGAGTCTCGCGGTTCCCGAGGAACTGAGACTCAATGGCAAGCCAGGCGGTACGGGCAGTAGCGTCACGGATGAGGACAGCATCAGCGAGATCAGTGGTGATGGTGCCGACAATCCATGACTTGACGATGCAGTCCATTCGAACCCAGTAAGGGGAAGTGGGCACGAAGGTGTCGGTGAGTACATGGTCCGCCAGAGTGTACTTGCCGACGACGAGGAGGAAGGAGTCGCGCCATCTAGTGTAGAGGGTAGAGGAGATGTCCAGAACCACAGGGAGAAGAGCCCAGATGTTCTGGACGGCGACTGCCTGGGCGTGAAGGTTGATGAGCGCGGCTGCCTCGTGGAGGAGGGCAGCGCGAGCATCAGGGACTGCAGGATTGGTGTCGAGGTCGTGCTAGTCTGCGTCGAGGTCGGACTGGTGAGATCCAACGTCGTCGTCGTCGTCGAGATCAGCAACGGCACGGGCTTGAGCGGCGCGTGCGAGGGCGTCGCGGATGCGCGCATCGGCAGCATCGCGTTCCCTGGTGGCGTCAGCGGCCTCGCGCTCAGTGTCGCGAGCCCGAGTACGGGCAGCTGCGCGGGCGAGCTGTGCCGCGTGAAGACGCTGGCCTTCCTCCGCGCCAGTGATGGTGGCAGCAGGGTTGGTCGAAGCACCGATCTGGACGCCGTCGGAGGCGCCGAGGGGTGGGGCGGGCGGAACTTGGTCGTCGGCCATGGAGCAGCGCGCAGGTGCAGCAGCTGCAGACGTGCAGCGCGCAGGTGCAGCAGGCTGCAGATTTCAGCGGAAGGTGGAAGGAACGGGAATGTCCCGAACTCGTGATACCATGTGAGAGAGATATGCTGTGTAGGCTATTGTGTATTGATAAATGAAGAGCCAGTCGGTTACAGTATTTATAGGGAGAGGAGATCATGTGTGGCTTATAGAAATAGTGCCAGATTGATCTCCTCTATCAATCAGTATCAGCCCTTCCGAGTGTGGGCTGATACCCTCTATCAATCAGTATCAGGCCTTCCGAGTGTGGGCTGATACAGATTGATCCCCTACACCAATCAGGATCTCTCCTACCATAACTAGCCTGGTTTCTATCCATAATAGCACAGATTGCTATCCTGGCCTAGTACACGGCAGGAACTGCTAACAGTTTCATCTACACATTCCAAATTTCAGTACAGCCATTCACTAGCTGAACAATTCCCTTCAAAAAGGAAGTTTATTCGAACAATTCCTTTTCTAGACCCCACTCCTGTCGGAGCCTCCGGCACTGGGTCTGCCCTTATTATTTGGCATTGTTATAAGTATCTTTCTCAGGATAAACTTGACCAGTAATATACACAAATGTGTTAAGTGTAGCTAATGCAAATGTTATCAGTAGTTCTATAAGGCACTAACAAAATAATACCTCCATGGCACTTTGATTTGTTACCTTTACTAACATATTAGCACAAAATCATTAGTCTAAGATGTGTTCTGACATCCATGTTATTTTCCTAGTAGTACCAGTTATTGTTTTTGCTAAAAGCAGCATCACAGTTAGTTCATAGATAATCATGAAAATTTTCTGCTGTAATTTCATTCCGACAATACTTTTTACTGTTGTGAAAATGAATGACAGGTTATGATATTCTTCAGTGCCCATGGTGTGCCACTTACCTATGTTGAGGATGCTGGAGATCCTTACAGAGATCAGATGGAGGATTGTATTGCTTTGATCATGGGGGAGTTAAGATCAAGAGGAATCTTAAATAGTCACACTTTGGCGTACCAGGTAAATGCTATTAAAATTTGGTAGGTAATTGTTTCACTAACAACTGAGTTGTGCCCTTATGTTTTAATGATCACCTTGTAAGAACACTAGGAATGGAAACTGCCAAGTTATATAGGCTTCTGGAGTTACCAGTTCCTTAATTTTCCAGGTCACCATTAACTAGTGTTAACATTTATTGTACACGCAGAGTCGGGTGGGGCCAGTTCAATGGCTGAAGCCATATACTGATGAAGTTTTAGTAGAACTTGGTCAAAAGGGTGTGAAGAGCCTCCTGGCTGTTCCAGTAAGGTAATCAAGTTTAGCATTTCTGGCCATCTACTCGCCATCTCTGTTTGCAAAAAAAAACTTGCATGTTTGTTCCCTTGCAATAAATAGTTGTACTAATGAACGGGGGAACTTATTCCAAACACAGCTTTGTGAGTGAGCACATCGAGACATTGGAAGAAATCGACATGGAGTACAAGGAGTTGGCTCTGGAATCAGGCATCAAGAACTGGGGTCGGGTTCCTGCTCTTGGATGCACTTCAACATTCATCTCCGACCTTGCAGATGCTGTCGTCGAAGCCCTGCCCTCTGCTTCAGCGCTCGTGACCAGAAAGCCTGACGACATCGATTCCAGCATGGACCTGACGCACTACCTCACCAAGATGCTGTTTGGCTCAATCTTGGCATTTATCCTGCTGCTATCACCAAGGCTAGTTTCCGCCTTCCGGAGCACCATGCTTTAAGTCGGACAGAAATGGTGTGATGGGTAATTTCCAAAGCACTAAATTTGAGATTGGAGAATGGGATATTTCATTTTAGACTTTTTTTCCTCCTTAATATAATGATGTGCAGTTTTCCTGCACATTCGAGAAAAAAAAAACTGCTAGGAACTCACCACAAGGTAGTAGGGGATTGCAAAAGGGATGTGAACAGCTGTTTTGATCGAAGTAGTCTATAAATACCGTTCTCACGGACTCTGTATTTTAATGGTTTCTTGTGCTCGAATAATTTTGTTGTTCTTGTCCAAGGTTTTGCGAACTCTTTCTTTTTGGTTGTTTTTTTTTCTTCTTCTTGCTTGTATTCACGATGTCCGGAGAAAAACTTGCCTTCACAACTTGTGCCGGTTCCGAGGAAGACCTGCCTCTGCTGGGCATCGATGCCCCCCGTCCCCAGGTTACCTTACTCTGGAGCCAGTAAGCAGATGGAGGATTAGACAGAAACAGGTGGTTCGATTGACTGGTTAGAGAGGAACAGATGGAGGATGCCAGCCAATAAAATGTTGACTAGATGCTGGTACGAATTCAGCTGAATTAAGTTGATCATCAGACACTCGTACAGATATCCATCTTGTACATCCATTGCCCCTAGCTAGTAGGTCATCTGATTTCATTTAGGGTGTTGTTTGGTTCATATAATTATAACATGATGGGTAACGTTAAATCATGTTTATTTAAGTCTAACGTAATCAGATACTACACTAAAAATTGGATACTAGCATATTCAAACTTATTACCATTGTGAATTATTACATGTTACTATTTACGTTACATTCCGTGAACCCTATGTTGTTTGGTTTACGAAATGTAACGTAAATGATAATGATAATGATTTACACTTGAGTAGCAGCAGTAATAAGTTTGAATAAACTGATATCGATCCTTAACATTGTATGATTATGGTTGGACTTAAGGTTTAACGTTATTAGTGTGAACTAAACAATTACAGTACTTGGTGACAGGAAAACAAAATTGAATGAAGAAACATAAGCGTGGTCGCTCACGCTGGATGATATAGATAGATGATGTGTACTCTAGCTGCCGCTGCTAGCAGAGCTTATTAGCAAGGACATAGCACCAGCAGCAAGCAGGAAGTGTGCAGCATTAGGCCTTATTTGTTTCTGTCGGATTACACCAGAAATCATTCCAGTTTATATAAATTAGAGAAACAATTCGGTTAGTAATTGTTCCGACCTACCAATCCGGCACAAACGAACAAGACTTTAATAATTTGCTAGCTCGCGCGGACAGTGCCGTATGGTACATGCAATTGCGAAATGCAGCTGATGATCCATGATGCGACAGGACTTGACCACTACCTGCTTTGCTCGTATATACACATTTATGATTTATTCAACGTATTGCAACTGCTTCCAGCCGGAGGCGGAGAAGAATGGAAAGATCGAGGACCTTAACGGTCCGTTCGGTTGACACGGAACGAAAGATCGGAATTGTTTCTATCTAAATTATTTTTTTAATTTATATAAGTTTTAATTAATAGGAACAATTTTTGGTGCATTACTGTAAAAACGAATGAGCCCTAGCTGGTCTCCCAATGTGTCGTGTGATCCATCAGTTTGGCTAGACCACGGCCGGCCCTGAGGGGGTGCGGCCACACCGAGCCCCCAGAAACAGAGGGCCCCTCTGGCCACTGGACGGTAGCACTTTTTCCCGCTAAGCATATTTACCCTAGATATAAATACGCAAGAGCGATATACTATCGATTAGTTTCGTTTAGATTGTTAAACTAATGTCTCAATTACTTATCTAATATTTACTTTGTTCCAAAATAGTATTTGTTTTAACTCTTGATTTTTATGTCTATATTCAACTAGATGATGAGGAATCAACTAGAGAAGCAAAATAAATTCTATTTTGATACAGAGAGAGTATTATTTACTATACACATGATGGTTGCATCGACGGAGAGAAGATTTTTAAACTTGAAATATTTTTTGAACTATTTAAGGTCAACAATGACTTAAGAGAGGTTAAATGGTTTGACGATTATATGTATCTAAAAGAAGTTGTTAGATGAGATTGATCTTAATAGTATAAGCGATGATTTGTATCACAAAATGTTAGAAGATATTTTTAATGGCATCGGATAACAAGTATGTGTTTTTGCTATATTTTATATTTATCATCTTATAAACTTAAAAATAGTGCATAATAATTTGTATACGTTGAATATTATATATATTATGTGTGGATGAGGCCTTCATTTCGGATTTCGCACCGGGCCCCTAAAAAGTCAGGAACGGTCCTGGGCTAGACTGTCGTCGGTGCTCCAATACTAGTCTCCCAATGTGTCGTGGAAGCTCATGAGTTTTTCACTATTTTGGGTTTGTGACTCTTAAGCTTTTTGTTTGTTCCGGCATGTTAAACATGCAATCTAGGCACACGACCACATATTGTTTTTCTTGGACCTATTTTCTTCTGTAGGTTTTTGATGTTTCATACTCCCGCATAGATTTTAACATTTTCACCATATTTCGTGATCGTTTTCTAGGTGTTTTTTGGGGTCCCAGAACTATCGAGCCCTTGATATTCTTAGGCCACTAGATATACCTTGGTTGTGACAACAATTTTCTAGATAGTTTCTGCTCACAAATAAGTGGTTCTTTGGAATTTCTCCACTTGGGGAAGATTAAATACCCGAGGTCATGCGTTTTTATTTTGCCATTTTGGGTTTGTGATTCTTTGGCTTTTTTTTTTTTTTGCTTCAGCATGTCAAATATGAAAATCTAGGAACTTATCCACATGTTTTTCTTAGACCTATTTTCTTGTGTAGAATTTTGACATCTCATGTTCTCAGGCCGATTTTCATGAGCCATAGCGCACTTGTTTTAGGTGTTTTTTGGGTCCCAGAACTATAGTCCTAGACATTATTAGGACACTATTGTGGCCAACAAGATGTACCTAGCCGAGGCAACATTTTTCTAGCTTGTTTTTGCTCACAAACAACAAGTCCTTTAGCTTTTCTACATCCGCGAGTAGCTCAAATACCGGGTCATATGAGTTTTTTTTTCAATAATTTGGGTTTGTGACCTAGGATTTTTGTTTCTTCCAATATGTCAAATATGGCAATCTAAGAACTCGACCACATGTTATTTTTTTTAGGCCCATTTTGTTTTGTAGATTTTGACGCCTCGTGTTCTCGGATCAATTTTCATATTTTCACTATTTTTCATGAGCCATAGCTCACTTGTATTAGGTTGTTTCTGGGTGGTGTAACTATAGACAGGTGTACGACAAGCGTAAATCAAATTCTTAGATTTTTTTTCTTAAGACTATTTATTCGTAGAAAATTCATAGGTGTTAGCGTTTGGTACTACCAAAAAGGATAAATTATGACCATTTTGGAGAAAAATACCGGCCGTATGCCCATTGATGATTAGTGAGAGGCTCCTATTCCTCACTCCATATGTTTCTTACCATAAATCATATTCTTGGATTTTTGGTGAAGACAATTTTATTGTAAAAAATCCATAGGTGTCTATGGATCGTTGGGGAGAGGCTCTAAATCCTTATCCCACAAATGTTTCCATGCCACAACTCAATTTCTTGGATTTTGTTTGGAGACCGTTTCTTCATGAAAAAACCATAGGTGTTAGCCTTCGATGTTGCTGAAAGCGGCTACTCATAACAGGTTTTAACAAAAATGTTGATCGTATCCCCATCGACGCATGAGTTTTCGTTAATACCGATGGCTAACACCTATGGATTTTTTACCGATAAAATAGTCTTCACCAAAAACCAAATAATGTGGTTTATGTCAAGAAAATATGTGTGGGTTAAGTAATAGGATATTCTCACTCACAATCAATGGGCGTATGGCCAACATTTTTGGTCAAAAACGGCCAAAGCGTGAGTTTTGTTTAATATCAAAGGCTAACATCTATGAATTTTTGGCCAAGAACAGTCAAAGCGTGGGTTTTCATTAATATCGAAGGCTAACATCTATAGATTTTTACCGGTAAATGGTCTCCACCAAAAACCAAATAATGTGTTGTGCGTCAAGTAAACATGTGTGGGGTAAGTAATAGGATGGTTTCCACCAAAAACCAAATAATGTGGTGTGCATCAAGTAAAAATGTGTGGGGTAAGTAATAGAAGACTCTCACTCACGATCAATGGGCGTATGCCAAGTATTTTTGGTCGAAAACGGTCAAAGCGTGATTTTTTGTTAATATCGAAGGCTAACATCTATAGATTTTTACCGGTAAATGGTCTCCACCAAAAACCAAATAATGTGTTGTGCGTCAAGTAAACATGTGTGGGGTAAGTAATAGGATGGTTTCCACCAAAAACCAAATAATGTGGTGTGCATCAAGTAAAAATGTGTGGGGTAAGTAATAGAAGACTCTCACTCACGATCAATGGGCGTATGCCAAGTATTTTTGGTCGAAAACGGTCAAAGCGTGATTTTTTGTTAATATCGAAGGCTAACACCTATGGATTTTTTACAGACAAACGGCCTCGACAAAAAACCAAATAATATGATTTATGTTAAGGAAACACGTGTGGGATAAGTAATATAAGCCTTTCACTGACGATCAATGGGCATATGCATGGCTGGCATTTTTGGCCAAAAACAGCTAATACATCGGTTTTCGTTAATATTGAAGGCTCCACCAAAATCCAAATAATACGGTTTATGTTAAGGAAACATGTGTGGGATAAATAATATAAGACTCTCACTCATGATCAATGGGCATATGGCAACCATTTTGGGCCAAAAACGGCCAAAGCGTGAGTTTTCGTTAATATTCAAAGCTAATACCTATGGATTTTATAGACAAATGGTATCCACCAAAAACTAAATGAAGTGGTTTCTGTCAAGAAAACATGTGTGGGTCAAGTGATAGGAGACTCTCACTCACGATCAATGATATATGGCCAGCATTTTTGGCCAAAACGTGAGTTTTTGTTAATATTGAAGGCTAACCCCTATGGATTTTTCCGATAAATAGTCTCCACCAAAAACCAAATGATATGGTTTATGTCAAGAAAACATGTGTGGAGTAACTAATAAGAGATTCTCATTCACGATCAATGGGCATATTGTTGGCATTTTTAATCGAAAATAGGCAAAACGTGAGTTTTTGTTAATATTGAAGACTAACACCCATGAATTTTTGACCGACAAATAGTCTCTACAAAAATCCAAATTATGTGATTTATGTTAAAGAAACTTGTGTGGGGTATGTAATAGGAGACTCTCTCACAATGAATGGGCATATGACCGTCATTTTAGGCCAGGGGCGGATTTCCGATCGGGGCTGCCTGGGCTGTAGCCCTGGTCGCGGCCCAATAACGCGAGTCGCGAGGAATAGGCCCATGCCCAGCTCTGCCTGCTTCCGTGCGCATTGCCCAGCCACCAGCCCCGCGCCCTCGCGTCTACCCTAACCAGCCGCTAGCCCCGCACAGGCACGCACTGCCCACCGGCCACCGCGACACACCGCCACCGCGCCACCACCCAGGCGCCCACCGGCCCACAGCCCCATGCCTCGGCCGCCTGACTCCTGGAGGCCGGAGCCCCGGAGCACCGCTGCCGCACGCCCGTACCTCGCCTGCTCGCTTAGAGCGGCTGGAGGCTGGAGCCGCCGCCCACCGAGCCGGACCGCCGGTCATCGGACGAGTGGAGCCCGGAGGCCTAGAGTAGCAGAGCTGCCAGAGCATTGCCGCAGCCACAGCGACGCAGCCGACGCTCGCCCCACCAGCGCCCGGACCCAGAACACCGCCGAGGCTCGACTGCCCGAGTCTCGGAGCACCGCGGCCACAGGCCACCGCCATCCGCCGTTGTCCAGCCAAGCAGCCGTGAGCCGAGCAGAGCAGTTGAGCAGGGGTTTGTGATTTGAAGCTTGATTTGAAGTTTTGATTTGAATTTGATTATTTATTTGATAGTAATCACATGTTTAATTATAGGAATAAGATGACAAATTTCTCATCAAGAACCAGAAGAAAGATGCTTCTATTTCTAAAACAATTAGGACAAATGAGAGCCATGTAGAACAAAAGAGGCCACGTATTGAGCTAGATATGAATGATATAGTTGCAGATCTTGGCCTTAGAAAACCAATTGATGAGTTCCCCCATGAAATTAGAGATGATGCTAAAAGAGCTTATTTACAAATGGGCCCATGTCAACCATTTGGTCATACATTTCCACGGACACCGGGTAATTCTCAAACTAGAGGTTTTGTTGAATCTTGGTTCAAACAGTTTGATTGGTTAGAGTATAGTGTACAAAAAGATGCAGCTTATTGCTTTTATTGCTTTTTTATTTAAGCCTCCAAGAACCAACAACTTTGGTAAAGATACATTCACTAAGTTGGGTTTAAGAATTGGAAAAAAGCAAAGGATGTATTCAAGGAACATGTCCAAGCAATTGATGGTTCTCATAATTATGCGAGGAAACGTGCCCTCGATTTTGCAAATCAGAGACAAAGTGTAGCTCATGTATGGTCATCGACAAGTGCAGCCGAAGAGGAGGCATATAAAGCGCGTTTAACTATCATGTTAGGCATTGCAAGATTTCTCCTTTTGCAGGCTCTTGCTTTTCGTGGACATGATGAATCTAAAACATCAAGCAATAAGGGTAACTTTTTAGAGATGCTTGAGTGGTATAGAAAAAAGGATCCCAAAGTTATAATGGTCACTGGTGAGAATGCTCCTGGTAATAATAGAATGAGTTGCCCAAATGTCCAAAAAGATTTGGTTCGAGCTTGTGCAGAGGAGACAAGTGAGGCTATTAAAGCTGAGATAGGTGGTCGTCTATTTGCAGTGCTCATTGACGAGGCTCGGGATGCATCAATTAAGGAACAAATGGCTGTGGTTGTAAGGTATGTAACATCTTTTACTTTACATTTTGTTGTTTTTAGTTCTTTACTAATATTATTTTCCTTGCTTCACTTTGATGTAGGTATGTCAATGATAAAGGCCATGTAATTGAGAGGTTTCTTGGTGTTCAACATGTTCCTGATACTACATCATCTTCATTAAAGGTAGCTCTGGATGAAATGCTAGCAAGATATGGTTTATCTATTTCAAGAGTTAGGAGGCAAGGATACGATGGAGCCTCAAATATGAGAGGGCAGTTTCATGGATTGCAAAGATTAGTATTGGATGAAAACCCATATGCATTTTATATTCATTGTTTTGCTCATCAGTTACAGTTGGTGGTAGTTTCTATTGCCAAATGTTGTGGCTCAGTATATGATTTCTTTAATTACACCTCATTGATTGTCAATACTGTTAGTGCATCTTGCAAAAGAAAAGATCAACTTCTTCAGAGACATCATGGTAAAATTGTGGAAGAATTAGATAGTGGTGCTATATTTCCTGGGAGAGGAAAAAACCAAGAAACTAGTTTCGCAAGGCCAGGGGATACTAGGTGGGGCACACATCATAAGACATTGGTGCGTATTCTTTTCATGTGGTCATCTATGTTAGAGGTGCTAGAGAATATTAGTGAAGATGCAAGTGATGTGGAAAAGAAAACACAAGCATCGGGTTTGATAGAAAGAATGGAAACTTTTGAGTTTGTGTTCATATTACATCTTATGATAAGAGTATTAGGGAGGACTCAAGATTTATCACAATGTTTGCAAAAAAAGAATCAAAATATTGTTCGTGCAATAGGATTGATTGGATCTGTGCTAAGGAATATGAATGACATGAGGGAAAATGGTTGGGATCCCTTATTTGAGGAAGTGAAGAGTTTTTGCACCAAAATGAACATAGTAATCCCAAATATGGATGACACAATACTAACTAGAGGTAGATCAAGGTGCCGTGGAGCTAAGTTGGCGAGTTACTACCATCATTTTCATAATGGAATTTTCATTGTTGTCATTGATCAAGTTCTTGTTGAGTTCAACAACTACTTCCCTGAAAGATCAACTTAGTTACTTGGATGTATTGCTTGCCTTGATCTAAGGGATTCTTTTGCCAACTTTGATTTAGAGAAGTTAATTGAGCTATCAAAGATTTATGATGCTGATTTTAGTGATTATGAACATACATGCCTTATGGACCAACTTCTCTTATTCATTGATGAGGTTAGAAATGATGATGGGTTTAGATATTGTAATGATCTTGGACACCTTGCTACAAAGATGGTTAAAACAGATAGACACATATGTTTCAGTTTAGTGTATCGTCTTGTTGAGCTTGCATTAATCTTGCCAGTGGCAACTGCAACTGTTGAGAAGGCCTTTTCTGCTATGAACATTATCAAGGCTGAAAGAAGAAATAAAATGGGTGATGGATGGATGAATAACAGCATGCTATGCTATATTGAGTGGGATATGTTTGTAGAAATTCAAGATGAAAAGATTTTGAAGCATTTTCAAGGCTTAAGAACTCGAAAGATAAATTTACCTCACAGCATCAACTCATGAACGGTATGTGCAAGATTATTGTATTTCTAGAATTTGTATCGACTTATTTTTGGACTACATATTTCTTGAATGTTTAAATTATATCTTGCTTCTTGTGTCATATTAAATATCAATTATATTTTTTGTTTGGTTTAAATTTTTTTATAGTCTTAACTTAGTAGCCCCCTCTTGGATCAATCCTGGATCCGCCATTGTTTTAGGCCGAAAACGGCCAAAGCGTGAATTTTCGTTAATATCCAATAAAATCTATGGATTTTTGATAGACAAACGATATCCACGAAAAACTAAATAATGTGATTTATGTCAAGAAAACATGTGTGGGTTAAGTAATAAGAGACTCTCACTCTTGATCAATGAGCATATGACCAGCATTTCTGGTTGAAAATATCCAAAGCATGAGCTTTCATTAATATCAAATGCTAATACCTATGATTTCTTTATCAATAAATGGTGTCCACCAAAATATAAATAATGTGGTTTATGTTAACGAAACATGTGTGGGGTAAGTAATAGGAAACTCTCGGTCAAGATCAATGAGCATATGACCAGCATTTTTGGCCGAAAACAGCTAAAGCGTGAGTTTTCGTTAATATCTAAGGCTAAAACCTATGGATTTTTACATACAAATTGTATACACCAAAAACTAAATAATGTGGTTTATGTCAAGGAAACATGTGTGTGTTATGTAATAGGAGACTCACTCTCGATCAATGGGCATATGGCCAGCATTTGTGGCTAAAAATAGCCAAAGCGGGAGTTTTCATTAATATTAAAGGCTAACACTTATGGATTTTTTTTACTCTAAAAGGTCTCCACCAAAACCCAAATTTTGTGGTATGTCAAGGAAACTTGTGTGGGTAAGTAATAGGAGACTCCCACTCACGATTATGGATATATGACCAACATTTTTGGCCAAGAATGGTCAAAGTGTGACTTTTTGTTAATATCGAAGGTTAACACCTATGGATTCTTGACTGATAAATGGTCTCCACCAAAAACCAAATAATGTGGTTTGCGTCAAGTAAAGATGTGTGTAGTAAGTAATAGAAGACTCTCACTCACGATCAATGGGCATATGCCTAGTATTTTTGGCCAAAAAGGGCCAAAGCGTGAGTTTTTGTTAATATCAAAAGCTAACACCAATGATTTTTTATAGGCAAACGGCATTCACCAAAAACCAAATAATGTGATTTATGTCAAGGAAAGATGTGTGGGATAAGCAATATAAGCCTCTCACTCACGATCAATGGGCATATGGCTGGCATTTTTGGCCAAAAACAACCAAAACCTGAGTTTTCGTTAATATTGAAGGCTAGCACCTATGGATTTTTGTAACACCCTGATTTTGGGGGTATAAAATTTCTTTCTAATTATCACCCAAAATCAGGTGTTACTCTTCCTTTTCTCACTCTAGGTTTTCCCTCTCCCTAGATTCTTTCTCCTTTTTTCCTTTTGATTAGAAATAGATTAAACTAGTGAAGGTTAATTATTTATTTTTGCCAAAACCTTTTGAGCCATGACATGTTGCATCATGCTGAGCTTAAAATATTCTTTGAATTGTTGCACATGTTTGAATTTATTTGAATTTGAAACCTAGTTTGAATTTAGATTTGAAAACCCTATAGAAAAGAAATAGAAAAGGAATTAGAAAATCTAGGGAAAAAGAAAAAGAGAAAGCAGCCCAGCCGACCCAGCTAAGCCCAGCCAGGTCGCGCGCCCGTGTGCCTGCCGCCCCTGACAGGCGGACCTCGCCTGTCAGCGACAGTTCTCCTCTCCCGCACGCGCTCTCTCTCTCTCTCTCTCTCGCTCTCTGCCCAGTGGAGCTGATCTGTTGGCGCCCGTTTTTCTCAACCATGCGCGCTCTCTCCCTCTCTCGCTCTGTCTTGCGGGCCCAGATCGCCAGTCGTCGAGCCGTTGCCCCGAGCATCCCTCTTTTCTCTCTCTGCGCCGTGGGCCAGCCCTGTCAGCTCCGCCCTCTCCGCGCGTCGCCGTGGACCGGCGCATGCGCACTCGCGCACGTCGCCGGGTTTCTTGGCCACGATGCCCACCCTCGCGTCCAGCTCCCTTCTTATAGCCCCGCCTGTGCCCCACGCACACCCCTCACCTCATTTCACGCAGCTTCACCCTCTCTTGCGCTCTGCCTTCGCCGCCAGCCGCTGCCGGAGACCCGCGCCCGTGTCCTCGACCATCCAACTCACCAGAGACCGCTCCAAGCCTCCCTGAGCTCCGCCCCGAGGTGAGACACCCATCCCGTGCCCAATTTCCCTTATTGCGCCCTGTGTTCGGCCAATTTCGCCTTCGCCGATGCTCGGCCGCGGCGGTCCGCCGTGCTCGCACGGTGGCCGGCCGATTTGGCCCGGTTTAGTTCACCGGAGTAGACCCATGTGTCACCCCCTGCCTCTGCTAAAGTTAGCCCAGGCCTTAGCGCGCCTTAGGTCCCCTCCCCATGGCCGGAATGGCTCACCGGAGTTTCTCCGGCCCGCCCGAGGCCACCTCACCGCCGTTCTCCCCTCTCTGCCCGTGGATTCATGGCCTCTTCCCCGCCATCGAGTTCGTCGTGGCGCTCTCTTCCCCTCTGCCCAACTTCGGCGACCCCGGAGCCACCCTAGCTCGTGCCTGCCTTAGCTCCGGTGACCTCATCGCCGCGGAGAGGAGCGGCGCCGCCCGTAGCTGTCTGTTCCCTGGTCTGATTTTTCCCCCGTCCGATCTTTATCGCATAGCCTGGACCGCGGGATATCGCTTCGTGCACGCGCGCCTGACACGCCCTGGCCCGCCTGTGAGCGCCACCCGTAGCCGCTCATCCTTCCCGGTCTGATTTCACCCGTCCGATCGTGATCGAACGGCTCGGACCTCCTCGCACCCCCTCGGACCCGCTCGGACTCGCTCGGACCCCTCTCGGACCCCCTCGGACCCCTGCAGCCGCCTGTCAGCGCCCAAGTCATCTGGCGCTGGACTCGCTCGGTCAGCGCGCTCTCCCCCTCTGTCGCTGACACTCCCTGGCCCGCTTGTCAGTGCTCGTCCGCGCCCTCGCGCGCGCCCTAGGTCACAGATCTAATCTCAGCCATTGGTTTTAGACCTGGCGGTTGGATTCACCCGATACCTCTTCGCGCGGTAGTTTTCTTAAAGAGACCCTCGGTTTATTGGAAATCAACCCGGCTTCCCTGGTTTTCGCACGCAGGCCCCTATAATCTGCAGATTTAGCCCTGGACTTTTAAATATCCACAGAATTAGCCCTAATTTCATATTTTGAATTCCCAAACTTGTTTATTTCATAACTTTTGCATATGAACTCCAAATCTAGTGATTCAAATTGCAAAATGTTCATAGGATTATTCTCTGTTTAAATAAAATGGTTTCATTTACTGCTGCACATTCTAATTTTTATGATTGAATATGAACTAATGTAGGTGTATGTTTTATTTATTTAATAAATAAATAAAGGAGAACCTTAGAGATTTAAACTTGTTTAAGCTTGTGAGATTAATAATATGTATTACATAAGTTCATCTCTGTTTCGAATTATAGGTCACAATAAAATAAATTGATCTATGATTATGTACTTGTAAATAACACTTAGGGAAATAATAATCTATTTTCAAATAAAGTTAATATATGCCATAGTTCATTTTATACCTTGAATTCATTATCCCTTATGTAGTATTATGTCTTTTTAAGATGTGTTCCAATGTTTGTACATGTTTGGTGTGATGTTCATTTGTACTTTCCAAATGTATTGAATGCATGCTCGCTTTATTTAGACAACGAGCAGTCTGAAGTTCCTGAGTGTGTTGTTGGAGACCTCCCTGAGCAGTAACCTGGTAAAGGCAAGTGTCCTCTGACCTATTATGTCCTACATACTTTATAATTCACTGTCCTGCATTACTTTATGAAACCTAAGGATTGACTAGTCTGTATTCACTTATCCTTGTTTACCTTTTGGGTTATCATGGTTAGCATGTTGTTATTGCCTTAACTTAATCAATGAACATAATGTGAACCTTTATGATACGATACTGTTATCCTGTTTATGTGGATGATCTTGTGATATCTTAGGGGACTCAGGCCTTTTTCCTGAGTACCTCTCCGTAAGGACCTGTTCGTGGAGTGACCACCCGGGATAACAGTGCAACCATGAGGGTGGAATGGGACACCCTTAGCAGATTAATTAGATAAACCTGAGGTTGTAGTTGGCTTTGCCGGAAGGCCGTCAATGGGGGCCGGGGCGTAGTGCTCGCTCTGCCAAGGTTGGGGTGCAGAGGTTCATTCGATTTGGTTTTTATTAGTCACCCACCTTGGGGAGGTGTACTACGTTTGTACGACTGTCGAAACCTAACGAGCAGCTATGCACTAAGGAGTCTTTGTAAAGGCTATGTAGTGAGACCCTGCTAGGTCACCTTGGAAGGGATCAATGGAGAGTCATGATCTCTGGGCAGAATGGGAATCACGACTTATGGGTAAAATGTACAACCTCTGCAGAGTGTTAAAAACTGGTATATCAGCCGAGCTCACGGTTAAGAGCAGCCTTGGGATCCTCTTTTATTATAAGAACTTTGGATACTTTTATGTTGATGATTAACTATGATGTTATAAAATCTGATCTTTGGTATTTCCTCTTTTGAGGAGGTACTTTTGGGTAATAACTGGGTTTATTACTAAAAGTTGGCTCTACTAATAATAATAAATACTTGACTAACTTAAAAGCAACTGCTTGACCTCAGCTCCACATACAGCTAGTCCACTTTAGCCAAACGGGACATTTGCTGAGTACATTGATGTGTACTCACCCTTGCTTTACAAACCACCCCACCCCAGGTTGTCCCCACTATCCTCAGTGCTCAGGAGGTCAAGCTGGTAACATGGATGACTTCGAGGAGTTTTAGGATTACGACGAGTTCTAGTTCTTTTTTAGTGGCAAACCCCCAGTCAGCTGCCTGTGTAGGCTTAGCATCTACGTTTCCTATTTCCGCACTTTGATAATTATGTTGAGCAATGGTTATGTAATAGACTCTGTGGATGTCTTGGACATCTTGATGTAATAAAGTATCTTTCCGCTATTTATTTTAAGCATTGTGTGATGATGTCCAATTATGTAATCGTTGTGTACGTGAGTTTCTGATCCTGGCACGTATATGGTTCACATTCGGTTTGCCTTCCAAAACTGGGTGTGACATAAGTGGTATCAAAGCCTTGCTGACTGTAGAACGCTGACCTAGACTAGAATGGTCGACCTAAGGACTATAGACCCCTACTCTTACCTTGACCTCAGTGTCTTTTCAAAAGTTGGTCATCTTGACCAATTCTATGTTATTTACTTATATCAAAAATTTTGTCTCACTCTTCTTTCTGTTTACTTTCTGGTCTAATAGTTCTACTCTTACTCTTGTGCTTACGATGTCTTTTGTAGATGGCTCGTCTTAGGTGCATTGCACGTAAGTCTGTGATCCCCTTTTTGCCTTCTCGCCTGGCGGAGCGTCCCCTGCGTCGCACAGTGCCAGGTCAGTCTAGTCATCTAGAGAGACTGCATCGTCGCCTGCACGAGGAGCAGGAGCGTCGACGCTAGGAGCAGGAGCAGACCAGGAGCAGTAGGATTCTTCCCCTCGCCTCAGCAGGAGGTGGAGTCTGAGAGGCCGCCTTCCCCTGCACCTCAGCCAAAGATGCCCCCTGCACCACCTTAGGGCATCCCGGCTGTTGGAGGAGACCCTGACAGAGACGGAGATGACGACGACGCTGGTGGTAGTTCGAGCCACGGCACAGAGCTTTCGGAGGAGCCGGAGGGATGGATCGCTAGACCCATCGCTTGTGACGCTGCTCACGGGCGTCACTTCCACGACGCTCTCGATACCTTGTTGTGTCGGGCCTTTCACTGACACACATGGTCCATCGAGTATCGTTGTGTAGTCTACCAGCATTGTCACGGGTTATACCCGGACCAGTGGGAGGCTACTTGCTTGGTGCGCCATCCGGACGATGATCTCCGGGGTGCAAAGGCCTTCTTAGAGCACTATTCTATTACTAAGAGGGACACTGCCGAGGCAGCCATGCAAGATGCAGCATGACGAGCACTTTCTCAGTATTGCTCGTTGTTCAGCGGGGTAGCTGATGGCCTTGACCTGAAGTACTACCCTCGCCGTTCGATCGACAGTGCTGGAGGTGTGATTGTCTCGCCAGTTGGTGAGGGCAATCCTAGATTGAACAGTATGGTCAATCTGGTCACCGTGCTCAACACAGAGTTAGACCACGCCCTTGACGAGTTGAGCAAGGTTCGGGCGGAGGTTGCGGAATTGCGTGTTGAGTGCGCTGCACGCCACTATCTTGATGGTGGTGCTCCCGCTCCTGTCGGGATTCAGCACCCTTACCGTTCATCGCCCCATGGTCGCTTCGACTATGGTACCCCAGACTGTAGGACCTGGATAGATTTGGATCCTTAGATCGACAGAGTCGGAGTCTATAATAATGCTTAGTTCAGTGTCTTAGCCTAAGTCAGTTTTAGTTAGAGTTAGTTTGCTTATCTTATGTTGGATGCTTGTTATGATGAACATGTACTGAAGTTGGATCTTTGTAATGATTGTCATCAAGTTGTGGGTATTCCCTACAACTTGGTGTAGTTATTAATAAAGTCAGTTATTTAGTTGGGTAATCCCTTTATTTCCCCTTTCCTCTTTATCTGAGAAGCTGTCAGTGAAGATGATCAATTGATCCAGTGTTGTGAAGATTTCCGTATATCTTTTCTTATGCTGAAAGATGGCAGAGTCAGATCTGATATGTGTGTGATTCCTATAGATGTCTGAGAACAGGCGCAGAGGTGCGAGGCGTGCTCAGCCAGAACAGCAGGCACCCCAAGAGGAAGCAGCCCAGCAGCAGCAGTTGCCACCACCACCCCCGATGACCATTGAGCAGATGTTCTTGATGCAGACCTAGGCAGTTCAGGCAATTGGTCAGACATTAGCAGCGATGCAGCGAGTTCAGCAGCAGCCACCACCACCTCAGCGTCCGTAACACCCGGTTTTAAAGGACAAAGCCGGGTGCATTTCATACATGCGCCAAGAAGACAACATATATAATAACAGAGTGTATAGAGATAAATGTCACATAACATCAGAGTAATTATTACATAGCGGAAGACTTATTACAAAATAAAGGAATAAATGTAAAACGAACTAAGGATCGTTGGCGCCAATGTCAACTGAGAAACGCCACCTAGATCAAGTCAAATGCCTCAGTGTTAGGCGGCTCCTCTTCGACCACCTGTTCTTCTCCTGTGGGGGGGGGTGTGAGACAGCAAGAGTGAGCTCACATACGTTCATAGCTCAACAAGTCGTGGGGAATAATGTGGCATGAACTCACCAAAGGTGGGAGTTCACGAAGTGTAAGGCTGATCAATGAAATAAAGGCTGAAGCTGAGCATTGCTTTTATAAGTTGGTCAAATTTTTATTAGCAATTACTAGGTGTAAGTAAATACCAAACCTAAATAATAATAAATAAAAGTAATAGTAAAATAATCCCAAATACGATGCAAATGTCCAATTAAATTTAAGTTCCATCATTAATCATGTGAGGGTCCGAGCCGCTCATGACCGTGAGCACGGCTAGTATACTAGTTTTACACTCTGCAGAGGTTGCGCATCTTTACCCACAAGTCATGTTACCCATCTGCCAAGAGACGGCCAATCCCATACACCTCTACCGAGGAGGCGAGGCAGGGTAACACTACGAGGCCTTTACAAAGTTCCACTAGCTTCAGAAATCCCGCTACAGTTTATAGGAAGCTCCAGTGCAGGGTTCTTGCCTGACCGCCATCGCAGCAAAATCAACCAAGGACCTCCCTACACTGACCACTCCCCTACTGCCCTTGCCCCTTTCGGGTAAGGAAGACCTCCACTAGCTTTCCTAGTTAATCAGCCAAGGGCGTCCCATTAAACCCTTGTGGTAGCACTGTTTTCCCGGGTGGTCGCTCCATGTTCCCATTAATTTAATGATCTTAGCATGAACAGTAATAATAACAAGATAATAACAGAATAATCATGAGTAGTGTATCTCCATACCCAATCCACATAAAGCAATAGCAAGTACTACCCAAAAATATTTCAGGGGTGAACAAGGTATAAAGATAACCAAAACTGGGGTAACCTAAAGGATCCCATCAAAATTAACCTATGCAGATCATTAAAATTAATAAGAACATGGCTGGGAAAAGTAAGTGATCAAGGGCACAACTTGCCTTCAATAAGCTCCTGCTCAGCTATCTCTACTTGTTGAACCTCAGTTTCCACAGTGGCTTGGTCGTCTATTCGCATCAACACAATACATACATAGTATAGCCAAAATCAACATCACACCAAACATGTAAATAAAATATACAGTAATAATCTACATATTAACATGAAATCATAGGAACTGGAATCATTAAATTTGGAGTTATAAATTTCAAGTTATGAATTTTCCTAAGATTTAATGTGCTTGAGATAAGATTAAATGATAAATTAATTTTCTAACAAAGTTCATGTCAAAACAATGACTCCAAGTGTTAGAGAATAATATTACAAAATTTTAGAAACTAGAATGGCTCAATTTGGACTAAAAATGGATTTTCTATGATTTATACAAGTTCTAGGGTTTATTTTCATATTAAAAATCCAATTTCTAATTCATTTAATCGATTTAAAACAGTTCTGGATCGGGCCTCATTTACTCGTAAATTCAGGGTTCTCGGTGTAAGTTTTCTAAGACACAGAGCACAGTGCTCACTGGATGGCGGGTTGATTTGTGATTTCTTCGGGGTCTCTTTAACAAAAGTACCCGCGAAGGGGTATCGGTAGATGTGGGCCGCACGATTAGAATCCGAGGGCCAGATTAACTCAGTGCGCGCATCAACGCCACAACCAGCCCTGGCCACTCGATCCGATATCAACGGACGAGGGATGCCCACGGCCCAAATTCGATCTAAGCCGTTCACCACCGCATCAACAATCCTGATTTGATCTAGTCGAAGGGGAATTACTCCTGCACATCACAACCGCTCATCACCTAATCTACGCTGTCTGGCAACCCTGCCATCAAATCCACCCGGACGGCGGCGCACCAGCCAGACCGCGGCGGAGCCATCGTCGGCCACCTCGAGTTTTCTATACTACGCGCAAAGCATTAATTTGAAAGGCGCAACACGATCACTGGAAGCTAGTGAACACGGCGCATGGATACACACCAACCTTGGTGGCGAAGAAGACGCTGCCCACGGTGCCGCGCAGATCCAGACGCCGTGACCGTTCCGGCGAGCGATTCAGATCGGAACCGCCCACGGTTTAGCCCAATACGCGACGTGCGGACACCCCAGGTTGTGGCGAAGCCCCTGTGCTGCTCCCCACGACCGCCCAACGGCGCGTACCCGGATTTTCCCCGCGGCGGCGAAAACGGAGTCTCTCGTCCTGAAGCTTGGCGCGGCAGGTGACCTTACGGGGATTGCGGCATCACGGCTGTGGGTTATTAGGGCGGTTCCCAGGCTCCCATTTATTCTCCCAGTTCCGGGTCAGAGGAGGGGAACGAAGCTGAGCCATATTCCGGTCATGGCGGCAGAATTTTCGCCTTCCGTTGCGATGTGGACGACCATGCTGACGCGCGGGCCCGAGTTCCAGAGAGTTGAGCGATCGGCAGCCGGGAGGGAAAAGCGCTGACCCATGGGGCCCACGGCCAGAGAGGCGCTATGCGTGCGGCGCGGTGGAAAGCTGGCCGGGCCGCGCGGACAAGTGGGCGAGGTGGGCTGCGCGGGAGGTGGAATGGGCCGACAGTGGTGTTTTGGCCCAAGCAGCCTTTTTCTCACTTTTCCTTTCTCTTTTTTTTTCTTTTTTTTCCTTTTCATTTTCAAATCCAAACTTTGAATTCAAACTTTTCAGAAGAATTTGTACTCAAATGGAATGTTCAGTTTGTTAGTGGAATGAATTTGTTTAGTTATGGATTTATTTTGTATTTTACGGTATTTCTTTCTCCTTTTCCATTTAACTCCCAAATTCAAATCTAGGGTTTAATCTAAATCTTCTACACATTATAATATCTTAATCCATGTTATTATTGTTTTAAATGCACAAACAAACAAAATCCAATATGATGCATGTATTATTTTTAGGTGTCTTTTGTCACTTAGTTATTTGTTATATGTAATGTGCTCATGAAATAATAAAGGTGGATGTCACAGTTATGTATAAAGGAATATAATTTTCTTTATACTCTTTTTCACAAGGTGGATATTACAAATCCTACCCCCTTAAAAATAATCTCGTCCTCGAGATTTAAGAAGATCTAGGGAAAAGGTGGGGAAAATCTATACGAAGCTCTTCTTCTCTTTCCCAAGTTGCTTCATCTTCACCGTGGTGGCTCCATTGCACTTTGCACATCTTTATAACCTTATTCCCCGTAACTCGAGTCAATGTATCAAGAATCCTGATGGGGTACTCAGCATAAGTCAAATCTTCTTGAACACTAAGGTCTTCCATTGGGAACTGTTCTTTAGGCACCCTGAGACATTTCTTCAGCTGAGACACATGAAATACATCATGAACATCCGCAAGATGATCGGGTAACTCCAACTGGTATGCAACCTCTCCCACTCGCTTTAAGATTAAGAAGGGTCCAATAAAGCGAGGGGACAACTTTCCTTTAACTTTGAATCTTCTCATACCCCAGAGTGGTGACACCTTCAAATAGACATAATCTCCCTCTTTAAACTCAAGAAGTCTCCTCCGGGTATCAGCATAGCTTTTCTGCCTGGATTGTGCAGTTCTCAAATTCTCCCTTATTTGCTGAACTTGTTCCTCTGCTTCTTGTATAATCTCAGGCCCAAACAACTGTCTTTCACCAGTTTGATCCCAATACAATGGAGTCCTGCACTTTCTGCCATATAAAGCCTCAAACGGTGACATCTTTAAACTGGCCTGATAGCTATTATTGTAAGAGAACTCTGCATACGGCAAACTCTTATCCCAACTTCCACCATGCTTAAGAGCACAAGCTCTTAACATATCTTCCAGCACTTGGTTAGTCCTCTCAGTCTGCCCGTCGGTCTGGGGATGATAAGCCGAACTAAAATTCAATCTCGTATCCATTGACTCGTGTAACTTCTTCCAATACCGAGAGGTAAACTGTGATCCCCGGTCTGATACAATCTTCTTTGGCACACCATGCAGGCAGACAATCCGTGTCATGTACAACTCTGCCAACTTAGCTCCTGAGTATGTGGTCTTCACTGGAATAAAGTGGGCCACTTTAGTTAGCCTGTCCACAATCACCCATATCGAATCATATCCGGCAGAAGTGCGGGGTAATCCAACAATGAAGTCCATGCCAATCTCTTCCCATTTCCACTAAGGTATCTTCAGTGGGTGCAGTAGTCCAGCTGGCCTCTGGTGTTCAGCCATAACTCTTTGGCATACATCGCACATAGCCACATGGGCAGCCACATCTCTCTTCAACCCATACCACCAATATTTTTGCTTCAAATCCTGATACATCTTAGTACTACCAGGATTAACAGAATAATCCAAGTCATGGGCCTCCTTCAATATAGTCTCACGAAGGCTATCAATCTCAGGAACTCATATCCGATCCTTGGCCACATGCATCACAATAAATGTCAAATCCCTTCTGTAGATCTGGCATAATCAACACTGGTGCCGACATCAATCTCTCCTTCAATTGAGCAAAGCTCTCTTGGCATTTCTCATCCCACTTGAATTCTTTCCCTTTCTCCAAAAGCGAGGTCATAGGCTTGGCAATCTTAGAGAATCCTTCAATAAATCTCCGATAGTATCCTGCAAGCCCCAAGAAACTACGAATCTCCGTAACTGTAGTGGGCACTCTCCACTCCATTATCTCCTTCACTTTAGCAAGACCCACTGCTATTCTTCCACTAGAAATAATATGACCAAGGAATGGCACCTTGTCAATCCAAAACTCGCACTTGCTGAACTTAGCGTAGAGTTGATTATCTCGCAGCTTTTGTAGCACCAACCTTAGATGTTGTTCATGGTCACTTTCATTCCTAGAATAGATCAGAATATCGTCGATAAACACCACGACGAATCTGTCCAAATACTCCATAAACACTTTGTTCATCAAATTCATGAAATAAGCTGGTGCATTGGTCAATCCAAATGACATAACAGTAAACTCATATAATCCATATCGAGTCGAGAATGCTGTCTTGGGAATATCCGATGGTCTAATCCTCATCTGATGGTAACCCGATCGGAGATCAATCTTCGAGAATACTCTAGCTCCTCTCATCTGATCAAATAAATCCTCAATACGGGGTAATGGATACTTGTTCTTCACCGTAACATCGTTGAGGGATCTATAATCCACACACATTCTTTGTGATCCATCCTTCTTCTGCACAAATAACACCGGTGCTCCCCAAGGTGAGGAACTCGGACGAATATACCCCGCCTCTTGCAACTCAGTTAACTGCTTCTTAAGCTCCTTCAGTTCTTCTACAGCCATCCTGTATGGTCGTTTAGAAATAGGGGCGGTTCCAGGTAGGAGATCAATAACAAACTCAACTTCTCTATCAGGTGGCATCCCTGGTAACTCCTCTAGAAAGACATCCGGAAAATCTCTAACCACCCGGATGTTGTCACCAACAAACTCCTCAGGCATAAAGAACATTGCACGCATGGATGAGGAGGTTACTGCAATATTAACTTGAAATCTTTCTCCTTTAGTGGTAGTGAGTTCTACGGTACCCCTACCACATGCTATAACGGCCTTTGCCTTTCTTAGCCATGACATACCAAGGATCAGATCTATACTGCTTGACTCTAATATTATAGCAGTAGCTCCAAATTCTCTACCCATAATGGTCAAGGTCAATTTACGTGTCATTTGATTCGCCTCAACAGGCCCTTTAGGTGTAATTACTATCATGGGTTTTCTCATATTTAGCAGTGGTATTTCATTTGTGTTGGCATATCTAGCAGACATGAATGAATGTGTAGCACCAGAATCAAATAATATGGTTGCAGGAATTGCATTAACATAAAACATACCAATTACGAGGTCCCCACCATCAGGAGTATCATCAACGCTGACTTGATTCACCCTGGCTATAGAATATCCCTTGCCAGGGGTCTGTTGCTTGTTCTTAGCTGGTGTACCAGAATTCCCCATCGGGCAAGCATTAGCATAATGCCCAATCTGACTGCACTTGAAACATGTAGGGCCAGTCTTCTGTCCTGTAGACCTCGTCGGGGTGCCCGTGGGGGTAGCCTGTCGAGGAGGTGTAGTCCTCAGTGGTGATTGCTGAACTGGGCGCGGTCCTCCTGGTCGAGTCGGTGTACCCTGTGGTGAACTGTAGCGAGGACGAACACTGCTGCTACCCTGTCCCTGTGAGATAGCCTTCCTCTTCAAATCGCCCAGTTGAACACGCTTGTGTTCAATAGCAAGAGCCTTATCCAGTAGCCTCTGAAATGATGGAAAGGTGTGTGCAACCAGTGCATACTGCAAGGGTCCATTAAGTCCTTCAATAAAGTGCTCCTGCTTTCTTTCATCCTCAGCAACTTCCTCTGGAGCATATCTCGACAGCTGAATAAATTTGTCTCTGTACTCGCTGACTGACATGTTACCTTGCTTCAATGACAGAAACTCCTTCTTCTTGATCTTTATCATACCAGCTGGAATATGGTAGTTCCTGAATTTTGTACTGAACTCTGCCCAGGTAATAGTATCAGCAGCATCGTGGGCAGCAGTATATGAATCCCACCAGTCAGCAGCAGGACCAGTCAGACGTCCAGAAGCATATAAAACCTTCTCCCGGTCAGTGCATTGTGCAATATTCAGCATCTTCTCAATTGACTTCAACCAATCGTCTGCATCAAGTGGATCTGGCGAGCTGGCGAAGGTCGGTGGCTTATGACTCATAAATTCCCGGTGCTTATCACGAGGTGGAACTGGTGGTGGTGGTGGAGGCAGTGGTACTTGTTGCTGCTGTTGCTGTTGTTGAAGTTGCTGTTGCAGCTGCTGTTGTTGCGCCCTCCTTTCTTGGCGTATCTCATCTCTCTCCTGGCGCAACTCCTGGCGTATATCTTCTCTTTCCTGACGCATTTCCTGGCGTTCTTGCTGCATCTGGGCACGCATATCAGCCATAGTGTCCGCCATTTGCTGCATCACCGCCATCTGAGCAGCAACCAGTGGGTCAACTCCGCCTGGTGGAGGATTAGGAGGATTCATCTCTGCAGGCTGTGGCTGAGGTTGTCTATATATCCTTCGAGTGTGTCGGTTAGGAGGCAAATCAATTCCACCACCCCTCCTGGTATTGACCATCTGAGTTAGATACATATGGTAAGAAAGAGCAGTAGACAAGGCAGTAATTACAATCATGTTACTTTGGGGGATTTATTAGCTAAGCAGTTTAATGTTTTACCTACCATAGCTAATTTATTACCTTACGCTGGCACATGCTAAGATGTCCATATATAATATCTCAATCAATCAAAGAAGCAAATCAGGCATTGATCATCAGAATAATCAACCAATATTTTTGATAGAGAAAATAAATTTTAATTTTGTCTTAGGCTTCCTATCTCTTAAAATTGTCATAGGGGTAGGGATTCCAAGGTGTGAAATCCATCTTGTCTAAGAGTAGAAAAGATAAGAGTAATCAGAGTATGACAGCAAAAGGTGAGACAGGATCAAGATAAGATAAGTATAGAAAGAATTAGAGTAAGATAAGTAGGTAAGGGTTTGTCCATTTCTATCTAGGTTTCGTCCCACAGTCAACATTTCCTCTGATACCACTTCTGTAACACTCGGTTTTAAAGGACAAAGCCGGGTGCATTTCATACATGCGCCAAGAAGACAACATATATAATAACAGAGTGTATAGAGATAAATGTCACATAACATCAGAGTAATTATTACATAGCGGAAGACTTATTACAAAATAAAGGAATAAATGTAAAACGAACTAAGGATCGTTGGCGCCAATGTCAACTGAGAAACGCCACCTAGATCAAGTCGAATGCCTCAGTGTTAGGCGGCTCCTCTTCAACCACCTGTTCTTCTCCTGTGGGGGGGGGTGTGAGACAGCAAGAGTGAGCTCACATACGTTCATAGCTCAACAAGTCGTGGGGAATAATGTGGCATGAACTCACCAAAGGTGGGAGTTCACGAAGTGTAAGGCTGATCAATGAAATAAAGGCTGAAGCTGAGCATTGCTTTTATAAGTTGGTCAAATTTTTATTAGCAATTACTAGGTGTAAGTAAATACCAAACCTTAATAATAATAAATAAAAGTAATAGTAAAATAATCCCAAATACGATGCAAATGTCCAATTAAATTTAAGTTCCATCATTAATCATGTGAGGGTCCGAGCCGCTCATGACCGTGAGCACGGCTAGTATACTAGTTTTACACTCTGCAGAGGTTGCGCATCTTTACCCACAAGTCATGTTACCCATCTACCAAGAGACGGCCAATCCTATACACCTCTACCGAGGAGGCGAGGCAGGGTAACACTACGAGGCCTTTACAAAGTTCCACTAGCTTCAGAAATCCCGCTACAGTTTATAGGAAGCTCCAGTGCAGGGTTCTTGCCTGACCGCCATCGCAGCAAAATCAACCAAGGACCTCCCTACACTGACCACTCCCCTACTGCCCTTGCCCCTTTCGGGTAAGGAAGACCCCCACTAGCTTTCCTAGTTAATCAGCCAAGGGCGTCCCATTAAACCCTTGTGGTAGCACTGTTTTCCCGGGTGGTCGCTCCATGTTCCCATTAATTTAATGATCTTAGCATGAACAGTAATAATAACAAGATAATAACAGAATAATCATGAGTAGTGTATCTCCATACCCAATCCACATAAAGCAATAGCAAGTACTACCCAAAAATATTTCAGGGGTGAACAAGGTATAAAGATAACCAAAACTGGGGTAACCTAAAGGATCCCATCAAAATTAATCTATGCAAATCATTAAAATTAATAAGAACATGGCTGAGAAAAGTAAGTGATCAAGGGCACAACTTGCCTTCAATGAGCTCCTGCTCAGCTATCTCTACTTGTTGAACCTCAGTTTCCACAGTGGCTTGGTCGTCTATTCGCATCAACACAATACATACATTGTATAGCCAAAATCAACATCACACCAAACATGTAAATAAAATATACAGTAAAAATCTATATATTAACATGAAATCATAGGAACTGGAATCATTAAATTTGGAGTTATAAATTTCAAGTTATGAATTTTCCTAAGATTTAATGTGCTTGAGATAAGATTAAATGATAAATTAATTTTCTAACAGAGTTCATGTCAAAACAGTGACTCCAAGTGTTAGAGAATAATATTACAAAATTTTAGAAACTGGAATGGCTCAATTTGGACTAAAAATGGATTTTCTATGATTTATACAAGTTCTAGGGTTTATTTTCATATTAAAAATCCAATTTCTAATTCATTTAATCGATTTAAAACAGTTCTGGATCGGGCCTCATTTACTGGTAAATTCAGGGTTCTCGGTGTAAGTTTTCTAAGACACAGAGCACAGTGCTCACTGGATGGCGGGTTGATTTGTGATTTCTTCGGGGTCTCTTTAACAAAAGTACCCGCAAAGGGGTATCGGTAGATGTGGGCCACACGATTAGAATCCGAGGGCCAGATTAACTCAGTGCACGCATCAACGCCACAACCAGCCCTGGCCACCCGATCCGATATCAACGGACGAGGGATGCCCACGGCCCAAATTCGATCTAAGCCGTTCACCACCGCATCAACAATCCTGATTTGATCTAGTCGAAGGGGAATTACTCCTGCACATCACAGCCGCTCATCACCTAATCTACGCTGTCTGGCAACCCTGCCATCAAATCCACCCGGACGGCGGCGCACCAGCCAGACCGCGGCGGAGCCATCGTCGGCCACCTCGAGTTTTCTATACTACGCGCAAAGCATTAATTTGAAAGGCGCAACACGATCACTGGAAGCTAGTGAACACGGCGCATGGATACACACCAATCTTGGTGGCGAAGAAGACGCTGCCCACGGTGCCGCGCAGATCCAGACGCCGTGACCGTTCCGGCGAGCGATTCAGATCGGAACCGCCCACGGTTTAGCCCAATACGCGACGTGCGGACACCCCAGGTTGTGGCGAAGCCCCTGTGCTGCTCCCCACGACCGCCCGACGGCGCGTACCCGGATTTTCCCCGCGGCGGCGAAAACGGAGTCTCTCGTCCTGAAGCTTGGCGCGGCAGGTGACCTTACGGGGATTGCGGCATCATGGCTGTGGGTTATTAGGGCGGTTCCCAGGCTCCCATTTATTCTCCCAGTTCCGGGTCAGAGGAGGGGAACGAAGCTGAGCCATATTCCGGTCATGGCGGCAGAATTTTCGCCTTCCGTTGCGATGTGGACGACCATGCTGACGCGCGGGCCCGAGTTCCAGAGAGCTGAGAGATCGGCAGCCGGGAGGGAAAAGCGCTGACCCGTGGAGCCCACGGCCAGAGAGGCACTATGCGTGCGGCGCGGTGGAAAGCTGGCCGGGCCGCGCGGACAAGTGGGCGAGGTGGGCTGCGCGGGAGGTGGAATGGGCCGACAGTGGTGTTTTGGCCCAAGCAGCGTTTTTCTCACTTTTCCTTTCTCTTTTTTTTCTTTTTTTTCCTTTTCATTTTCAAATCCAAACTTTGAATTCAAACTTTTCAGAAGAATTTGTACTCAAATGGAATGTTCAGTTTGTTAGTGGAATGAATTTGTTTAGTTATGGATTTATTTTGTATTTTATGGTATTTCTTTCTCCTTTTCCATTTAACTCCCAAATTCAAATCTAGGGTTTAATCTAAATCTTCTACACATTATAATATCTTAATCCATGTTATTATTGTTTTAAATGCACAAACAAACAAAATCCAATATGATGCATGTATTATTTTTAGGTGTCTTTTGTCACTTAGTTATTTGTTATATGTAATTTGCTCATGAAATAATAAAGGTGGATGTCACACTTATGTATAAAGGAATATAATTTTCTTTATACTCTTTTTCACAAGGTGGATATTACAGCGTCCAGTGCAAGTTCAGATGCCTCAAGTGCTCAGAGACAAGCGGGCAGAGTTCATGAGGGGCCATCCTCCAGTCTTTGCTCACTCTGCTGATCCCATGGACGCAGAAGATTGGCTACGTACCGTGGAGCGTGAGTTGCACACTGCCCAGTGCAACGATCGTGAGAAGGTGTTGTATGGTCCCCGACAGCTGAGGGGAGCAGCACAGTCTTGGTGGGAGTCTTACCTCGCCACCCATGCCAACCCTGAAGCCATCACTTGGGAGGAGTTTGGGGACAACTTCCGTCGCTACCATGTGCCCGAGGGACTGATGATAGTGAGGAAGGAGGAGTTTCTCGCTTTGAAGCAAGGTCCCCTGTCCGTCAATGAGTACAGGGATAAGTTTCTGCAGCTGTCGCGTTATGCCTCAGAAGATGTCAACACGGATGCCAAGAGGCAGTACCGCTTCTTGAGAGGATTGGTTGATCCCCTCCACTACCAGCTGATGAACCACACCTTCCCTATCTTCCAGCATCTGATAGACAGAGCAATCATGACAGAAAGGAAACGTCGAGAGATGGAGGATAGGAAACACAAGTTTGGTGGACCTCAGGTTGGGAGTACCAGTCGTCCTTGCTACTCAGGCAACCCACCTCAGCCATTCAAGCAAGATCACCAGCACCAGCATTAGCATCAGCGTCAAAACCAGCCGCAGCAGTAGCAGAGGCAGTTTCCTCAGCAGCAGCAGCAGTACCGTCAGAACAACCAGCAAGGAGGAAATCAATACCAGCGTTAGAGCAACCAGGCAGCTCGTCTTCCTGCCCCAGCAACCAACCAGACCAATCAAGCAGCACCAGCTCAAGGAGGAAGTCGTGCATGTTTCCACTACGGGGAACAAGGCCATTGGGCGAATCACTATCCAAAGAAAACCGCTCAGCAGCAGCCAGCTCCCAATGCCCTAGTCAGACAGAATGCAATGCAGCAAGGAAGCAACAACCATGGGCAACCCCGTGCCCAGTATGGAAGGGTGAACCACTTGGAGGCCGACACAGTCTAGGAGACTCCAGGAGTGGCCTTAGGTATGTTTTCAGTCGAGTACCATTCTGCAAATGTCTTATTCGATACTGGAGCAACACATTCTTTTGTGACTGCATCATGGGTAGAATCACATAATATACCAGTAGCACCCATGTATCCACCTATGAGAGTTAGTTCAGTTGGTGGAAGGACCCAAACTGATAGATTTTGCCCTAGTGCAAAGGTTCAAATAAGGGGGATAGAGTTCCCCACCGATTTAATAGTTATGGGTAACCAAGATACAACTATAGATGTCATCCTAGGGATGAATTGGCTAACCAAGTATCAAGCCAGCCTTAGTTGTGACAAGAGAACGATGAAGTTTGTGTCCTTATAAGGGGAAGAAGTGTTAGTGGAGTTGATCTTGTCAGGACCAAGAAAAGGGAGTTGTCACCAAGTCACCGCTCACATTGAGGAGATTAAACCATCAGAGGCTATCAGTGTAGTATCAGATTTCCCAGATGTGTTTCTCGAAGAGTTACCAGGTATGCCACCTGAGAGGAAGGTTGAATTTGCCATAGAGCATATTCCAGGCACCGCCCCTATTTTCAAGAGAGCCTATCGAGTGTCCGGACCAGAGTTGGTGGAACTCAAGAAGCAGATTGATGAGTTGTTAGAGAAAGGCTACATCAGACTGAGTACTTCGCCTTGGGCAGCCCCAGTGTTGTTTATGGAAAAGAAGGATGGAACGAAGAGGATGTGCATCGATTACAGATCCTTGAATGAAGTTACTATCAAGAACAAATACCCCCTGCCCAGAATTGAAGATTTATTTGATCAGTTGAGACGAGCCAGTGTGTTCTCGAAGATAGATCTGAGGTCAGGCTACCATCAGCTCAGAATTCGACCCTCAGATATACCAAAGATAGCATTCATCACCAAGTATGGACTGTATGAGTTCACGGTTATGTCATTTGGTTTGACAAATGTGCCAGCCTACTTCATGCACTTGATGAACAGTGTGTTCATGGATTATCTTGATAAGTTCGTAGCGATATTCATTGATGATATCCTTGTATATTCCCAGAATGTGCAAGAGCATGAGGAGCATTTGAGGAAAGTACTTTAGAGGCTACGAGATTGTCAGCTGTATGCCAAGCTTAGCAAGTGTGAGTTCTGGATTAGTGAAGTTCTATTCTTGGGTCACATTATAAACCGAGAAGGATTGGCTATAGATCCAAAGAAAGTAGCAGCTATCTTGGACTGGAAAGCACTGAAAGATGTTCGAGGAATCAAGAGTTTCTTCAGAATGGCCGGTTATTATCAGCGTTTTATTGAAGGTTTCTCCAAGATTGCCAGGCCAATGATAGCCTTGTTGGCAAAGAAGGTCGAGTTCAAGTGGACCCCAGCATGCCAGAAGTCCTTTGAGACATTGAAGGAGAAGTTGACAACGACACCAGTACTGATTCTGCCAGATGTTCACAAGCCATTCTCAATGTATTGCGATGCCTCGTACACCGGACTGGGATGTTTGTTGATGCAGGAAGGGAGAGTAGTGGCATACTCGTCTCGATAGTTGAAGATTCATGAGAAGAACTATCCTACTCATGATCTGGAGTTAGCAGCTGTGGTTCATGCATTGAAGACCTGGAGGCATTATCTTTATGGGCAGAAGTGTGATATCTACACGGACCACAAGAGCCTCAAGTACATATTCACTCAGTCAGAGTTAAAAATGAGGCAGCGAAGGTGGCTAGAGTTGATCAAAGATTATGAGCTGGAGATTCATTATCACCTAGGCAAAGCAAATGTGGTTGCATATGCTCTTAGCAGAAAGAGTCAAGTCAATATGTTGGCCACTCACCCGGTGCTGTTTGAGCTAACGAAGGAGTTCGACAGATTGAATCTCGAATTTCTGAACAACACCCAAGGAGTGACACTCGAGTTGGAACCCGCTCTAGAGCAAGACATCAGGAAAGGTTAGAAGGATGATGAGAAGATCAACGAGATCTGGCAGCTGATCATAGATGGGAAAGGCAATGATTTCCGTGAAGATACAGAAGGAGTGGTATGGTTCAAGGACAGACTGTGTGTTCCCGACACCAAATCGATCCAAAAATTGATCCTCAAGGAAGCCCATTGAAAGGGAAATGTGCCCTTGGGCCATTTCTATAAGATTTTGGTGATTAAGTGCTCCACACAAATGCTTTGAGTGATATTTGTGCCAAAGACTCAAGAAGTGCAAATCAAGATTAAAGGTATGTTTCTAGACTTAATACATTGTTTTGAAGACTAATGTAGTATGTCTAAGTGCTAGAAACAGGAGAAATCGTTTTGGAGAAAAGTTGGCTATGTACAGCCAAAAGACTGCTCGGTCTGGGTGCACCAGACTGTCCGGTGGTGCACCGGACAGTGTTCGGTGTGCTAGGACCAGTCCTGATGAACAGCCTACTCTCGGGTCTCGACGTCGGCGTATGGCTATAAATCATCGGACTGTCCGGTGGTGCACCGGACTGTCCGGTGAGTCGTCTGCGGTGAAGTCGCCGCTCTCGGGAAACAGTCAACAGCGTACGGCTAAAAATCACCGGACTATCCGGTGGTGCACCGGACTGTCCGGTGAGCCAACGGTCGGCCGCGCCAATGGTCGGCCGCGCAATTCGCGCGTGACGCGTGGCTGAGCCAACGGTCTGATGGGGGCACCGGACTGTCCGGTGTGCCAACGGCTCCAAATCTTCAACGGTCGGCTGCGCCAATTTGGGAAAGCAATTTGCACCCGACAGTGAACTGTTGATGTCTGGTGGTGCACCGGACTGTCCGGTGCGCCACCCGACAGAAGGCAAGGATTGCCTTCCTGGATTGCTTCCAACGGCTCCTAGCTGCCTTGGGGCTATAAAAGGGACCCCTAGGCGCATGGAGGAGCTATCCAAGCATACTTTGAGCAATCTTAATCTCTCACACTCCATCTTTGCGCACTCGATTGACATTCTTAGTGATTTGAGCTTTGTTATAGTGGTGAACTTGTTGCTATTCATTCGAGCTCAAGTCTTGGCTGTGTGTGTGCGTATTGCTGTGGATTTGTGTGTGTTGCTTCCCTCCCTTACTCTAGTGCTTTCACTTTGATCCTTATTGTAAGGGCGAGAGACTCCAAGGTGTGGAGATTCCTCGCAAACGGGAAAGAGTAAAGAAAGAAGAACACTGTGGTATTCAAGTTGATCATTGGATCACTTGAGAGGAGTTGAGTGCAACTCTCATCCATTGGGACGCCACAACGTGGAGTAGGCAAGTGTTATACTTGGCCGAACCACGGCATAAACCATCGTGTCTCTTGTGCTTGTTCTCACTGTGACTATTGAGCTCGGTCCTTAGCCACTTGATTTTATTGTGCTAACCCTTAATCAAGTTTTGTGGCTTTAATTTTTAAATTTTTACAGGATCACCTATTCACCCCCCACCCTCTAGGTGCTCTCAATTGGTATCAGAGCCGTTCTCTTCAAGAAAGGGACTAATCGCCCGAAGGGATGGATCCTAAAGGAAAGGGGATGGTGATCAACGACAAGGAGAAGGAGTCCTTCCTCAATGAGCCAAAAGACGACAAGCCCACTGACTCGGGCTCAAGTCACAAGAAGAAGGACGGGAAGAAGAAGAGACGCATTAAGAAGATAGTCTACTACGACAGTGACGAGTCCTCTTCTTCCCAAAGAGACGACGACTACGACAAGAAAAAGAAAACGGTCAACTCAAACTTTTCTTTTGATTATTCTCGAATTCCACAAAATTCCAATGGTCATTTGCTTTCCATTCCTCTTAGTAAACCTCCACACTTTGATGGAGAGGACTACGGATTTTGGAGTCACAAAATGCGTAGTCACTTGTTCTCTCTTCATCCAAGTATATGGGAGATAGTAGAAAATGGAATGCAATTTGATAGTACAGATAATCCCATGTTTATCAATGAACAAATTCACAAAAATGCACAAGCTACCACTGTTCTTTTAGCATCCTTGTGCAGGGAAGAGTATCATAAGGTGAGCGGCTTGGATAACGCCAAGCAGATTTGGGACACCCTCAAGATCTCGCATGAGGGGAACGACGTCACTATGATCACTAAGATGGAGTTGGTGCAAGGCGAACTAGGAAGGTTCGCAATGATCAGGGGGAGGGGCCAACCCAAACGTACAATAGGCTCAAGACCCTGGTCAACAAAATCAAAAGCTATGGAAGCACGAGATGGACGGACCACAACGTCGTCCGGCTTATGCTAAGGTCCTTCACAGTCCTTGATCCTCATCTAGTAAACTCTATTCGTGAAAATCCTAGGTACACCAAGATGACGCCCGAGGAAATACTCAGAAAGTTTGTAAGCGGGCGAATGATGATCAAGGAGGCAAGATATAATGATGAGGCGTTGAATGGCCCAATGCCGATCCACGAGCCTCAAACCGTTGCTCTCAAAGCAACAAGTAGCAGGGAGGCGCTACCTAGCAAGGTGGCGCAAGTTGAGGCGGCTGGGCTTAACGAGGAAGAAATGGCCCTCATCATCAAGCGCTTCAAGACGAAGGGAAAGCGCTCATGCTTCAAGTGTGGTAAGACTGGTCACTTTATTGCTAACTGTCCCGATAATGATAGTGACCAGGGACAAGAGAAAAGCGGGAAGAGGGAAAAGAAGAAGGCCTACAAGAAGGTGAAGGGCGAGGCGCACCTCGACAAAGAATGAGACTCGGATTGTTCGTCGTCCGACTCCGACGACGAAGGACTCGCCGCCTCGGCCTTCAACAAGTCGTCGCTCTTCCCCAACGAGCGCCATACTTGTCTAATGGCAAAGGAAAAGAAGGTAAACACTAGAGAAACTCCTAAGTACTCTACTTCTAGTGATGATGAAATTGATTACACTAACCTGTTTGAAGGATTAGATAGAGCAAAAGTAGAAAAGATCAATGAATTGATTGATGCTCTAAATGAAAAGAATAGACTTTTAGAAAATCAAGAGGATCTTTTATATGAAGAGCATGATAAATTTGTAAGTGTGCAAAAGTCTCTTGCTTTAGAAGTTAAAAGGAATGAAATGCTTTCTTGTGAATTGTCTACTTGTCATGAGACTGTGGCTAGCTTAAGAAGTATTAATGATGATTTAAATGCTAAGCTAGAAGTAGCAAACAAATCTAGTTCTTGTGTGGAGCATGTTGTAATTTGCAATAGGTGTAAGGATTTTAATGTTGATGCTTGTAGTGAACATTTAATTTCCATAACTAGATTAAATGATGAAGTGGCTAGTCTTAATGCCCAACTTAAGACTAGCAAAGATAACTTTGATAAACTAAAATTTGCAAGGGATGCCTACGCTGTTGGTAGACATCCCTCTATTAAGGATGGGCTTGGCTTTCGAAGGGAAGCCAAGAACTTAACAAGTCAAAGGGCTTCCATCTCCGCCAAGGACAAAGGGAAGGCCCCTATGACCAGTAATGCTCAAAGGAATCATGCTTTTATCTATAGTGACAGGAAATTTTCTAGAAATGCTAATAGGAGTTTTAATGCTTATGATTCACATGCCATGTTTGGTTCAAGTTCTTCCTTTGTGCATGGTAGAAATATGCCTAGGAACAATGTTGTTCATCATGTGCCTAATAAAATGCAAAACAAATCTGCTACTATTTTTCATGCCTGCAATACTGATTTTGTTCTTTCATGCAAAAATAAAAAGGTGGTTGCTAAAAAGGTGGGGGCCAATGCAAGGGAGACAAGACTTGCATTTGGGTCCCTAAGGCTATTATAACTAACCTTGTAGGACCCAACAAGAGTTGGGTACCTAAAACCCAAGCCTAATTTGCCTTGCAGGTTTATGCATCCGGGGGCTCAAGCTGGATTATCGACAGCGGATGCACAAACCACATGACGGGGGAGAAGAAGATGTTCACCTCCTACGTCAAGAACAAAGATTCCCAAGACTCAATCATATTCGGTGATGGGAATCAAGGCAAGGTTAAAGGTCTAGGAAAGATAGCTATTTCATCCGAGCATTCCATATCTACTGTGTTTTTAGTTGAATCGCTCGGGTATAACTTGTTGTCCGTTAGTCAATTATGTAATATGGGTTACAATTGCTTATTTACCAATGTAGATGTGTCTGTCTTTAGAAGGGGTGATGGTTCATTAGCTTTTAAGGGTGTACTAGACGGCAAACTCTATTTAGTTGATTTTTCAAAGGAGGAGGCTGGTCTAGATGCATGCTTAATCGCTAAGACTATCATGGGCTGGCTGTGGCATCGCCGTCTAGCACATGTGGGGATGAAGAACCTTCACAAACTTCTAAAGGGAGAACATGTGTTAGGTCTAACAAATGTAACTTTCGAAAAAGATAGACCTTGTGCAGCGTGTCAAGCAGGTAAACAGGTGGGAAGCGCTCAACACAACAAGAATGTGATGACTACATCAAGACCTCTAGAGCTACTGCATATGGACCTCTTCGGACCCGTCGCCTACCTTAGCATCAGGGGAAGTAAGTATGGTCTTGTTGTTGTTGATGATTTTTCCCGCTTCACTTGGGTATTCTTTTTGCAGGATAAATCAGAAACCCAAGGGACCCTCAAGCGCTTTCTAAGGCGAGCTCAAAACGAATTTGAGCTCAAGGTGAAAAAGATTAGAAGCGACAACAGGTCCGAGTTCAATAACCTTCAAGTGAAGGAGTTTCTTGAGGAGGAAGGAATCAAGCACGAGTTCTCCGCTCCCTACACACCACAGCAAAACGGTGTGGTAGAGAGGAAGAATAGGACGCTCATAGACATGGCAAGGACGATGCTTGGAGAATTCAAGACGCCCGAACGGTTTTGGTCGGAAGCTGTGAACACAGCTTGCCACGCCATAAACCGGGTCTACCTTCATCGCCTCCTCAAGAAGACGTCGTACGAACTACTAACCGGTAACAAACCCAACATTTCATATTTTCGAGTTTTTGGGAGTAAATGCTACATTCTAGTGAAGAAAGGTAGGAATTCAAAATTTGCTCCCAAAGCTGTAGAAGGGTTTTTGTTAGGTTATGACTCAAATACAAAGGCGTACAGAGTCTTCAACAAATCATCGGGTTTGGTTGAAGTCTCTAGCGACGTTGTATTTGATGAAACTAATGGCTCTCCGAGAGAGCAAGTTGATCTTGATGATGTAGATGAGGATGATGTTCCAACGAACGCAATTCGCACCATGGCGATTGGAGATGTGCGACCACAGGAACACCAAGAGCAAGATCAACCTTCTTCCTCAACCATGGTGCATCCCCCAACTTAAGATGATGAACAGGTTCCTCAAGAAGAGGCGTGTGATCAAGAGGGAGCACAGGATATCCAAGATAAGGAGGAAGAAGTACCACAGGCCCCTCCAACTCAAGTTCGAGCGACGATTCAAAGGAATCATCCCGTCGACCAGATATTGGGTGATATTTGCAAGGGAGTAACCACTCGCTCTAGATTAGCTAATTTTTGTGAGCATTACTCTTTTGTCTCTTCTATTGAGCCTTTCAGGGTAGAAGAGGCCTTGCTAGATCCGGACTGGGTGTTGGCCATGCAGGAAGAGCTCAACAACTTCAAGCGGAATGAAGTTTGGACACTGGTGCCACGTCCCAAGCAAAACGTTGTGGGAACCAAGTGGGTGTTCCGCAACAAACAGGACGAGCACGGGGTGGTGACAAGGAACAAGGCTCGACTTGTGGCAAAAGGTTATGCCCAAGTCGCAGGTTTGGACTTTGAGGAGACTTTTGCTCCTATGGCTAGGCTAGAGTCGATTCGTATTTTGTTAGCCTATGCCGCTCACCATTCTTTCAAGTTGTTCTAAATGGACGTGAAGAGCGCTTTCCTCAACGGGCCAATCAAGGAGGAGGTGTACGTGGAGCAACCCCCTGGCTTTGAGGATGAACGATACCCTGACCACGTGTGTAAGCTCTCTAAGGCGCTCTATGGACTTAAGCAAGCCCCAAGAGCATGGTATGAATGCCTTAGAGATTTTCTAATTGCTAATGCTTTCAAGGTTGGGAAAGTCGATCCAACTCTTTTTACTAAGACTTGTGATGGTGATCTATTTGTGTGCCAAATTTATGTCGATGACATAATATTTGGTTCTACTAACCAAAAGTCTTGTGAAGAGTTTAGCAGGGTGATGACTCAGAAATTCGAGATGTCGATGATGGGCGAGTTGAACTACTTCCTTGGGTTCCAAGTGAAGCAACTCAAGGACGACACCTTCATCTCTCAAACGAAGTACACGCAAGACTTGCTCAAGCGGTTTGGGATGAAGGACGCCAAGCCCGCAAAGACTCCAATGGGAACCGACAGACATGTCGACCTCAACAAAGGAGGTAAGTCCGTCGATCAAAAGGCATACCGGTCTATGATAGGGTCTTTACTTTATTTATGTGCTAGTAGACCAGATATTATGCTTAGTGTATGCATGTGTGCTAGATTTCAATCCGACCCAAGGGAGTGTCACCTTGTGGTCGTTAAGCGAATTCTTAGATATTTAGTTGCTACGCCTTGCTTCGGGATCTGGTATCCAAAGGGGTCTACCTTTGACTTAATTGGATACTCAGACTCCGACTATGCTGGATGTAAGGTCGATAGGATGAGTACATCAGGGATGTGCCAATTCCTAGGAAGGTCCCTGGTGTCCTGGAGTTCTAAGAAACAAACCTCCGTTGCCCTATCCACCGCTGAGGCCGAGTACGTTGCCGCAGGACAGTGTTGCGCGCAACTACTTTGGATGAGGCAAACCCTCAAGACTTTAGCTACAATCTGAGCAAAGTCCCACTCCTATGTGACAATGAGAGTGCTATCCGCATGGCGGACAATCCTGTTGAACACAGCCGCACAAAGCACATAGACATCCGGCATCACTTTTTGAGAGACCACCAGCAAAAGGGAGATATCGAAGTGTTTTATGTTAGCACCAAGAACCAGCTAGCCGATATCTTTACCAAGCCTTTAGATGAGAAGACCTTTTGCAGGCTGTGTAGTGAGCTAAATGTCTTAGATTCGCGTAACTTGGATCGATATAGAGCATACATGTGTTTTATGCCTTTGATCATGTTCCATTATGCATTTTATTGCTTATTTATGGTGCTCAAGTTGTGCAAGGGATCCTCTGACCTCACAAGTCCATGTGTGAATGATGCACATACTTAAGGGGAGAAATGCTACAACTTGACCCTTTGAGACTAACCGTGTGCTTGAGTTTTCTTAATTTAGTCTCAAAGGTGGATTGAAAGGGAAATGGTGAACTTGGACCATGCAAGACTTCCACTGCACTCCGATGAGAGGGTAATTTACTCCAAGTTCATCTTCGTGCCCTTATTGCCTTTTTACTCTTAATTGAAGATTTTGGTGAGGCAATGGGGTTTATGGGCCAATAATGATCCCGTTTTGGTGCTTAATGCCAAAGGGGGAGAAATTAAGGCCAAAGCAAATGGATCAGCTACCACTTGAGAATTTTGAATTTAGTAGAGTTAGAGCTTTTGTTTTGTCAAAATACTCTTATTGTCTCTTATTGTCAAAAGTTGGTCTCTTGTGGGGAGAATGTTTGATTATGGGAAAAAGGGGGAGTTTTTTGTTTGATCAATTTCTCTTGGAATACCTCTCTCTATGCCTCAACAAGTGAATTTGACTTAGAGATAGGAAATTGAGTTTGATTTGCAAAAACAAACCAAGTGGTGGCAAAGAATGATCCAAATATGCCAAATTTTAATCAAAAACAAATTTTTGTTCTCATTTGCATTGATGTTGCACTTCTTTTAGTTGCTTTTTGTTGTGTTGGCATAAATCACCAAAAAGGGGGAGATTGAAAGGGAAATGTGTCCTTGGGCCATTTCTATAAGATTTTGATGATTAAGTGCTCCACACAAATGCTTTGAGTGATATTTGTGCCAAAGACTCAAGAAGTGCAAATCAAGATAAAAGGTATGTTTCTAGACTTAGTACATTGTTTTGAAGAATAATGTAGTATGTCTAAGTGCTAGAAACAGGAGAAATCGTTTTGGAGAAAAGTTGGCTATGTACAGCCAAAAGACTGCTCGGTCTGGGTGCACCGGACTGTCCGGTGGTTCACCGGACAGTGTCCGGTGTGCCAGGACCAGTCCTGATGAACAGCCTACTCTCGGTGTCGACGTCGGCGTACGACTATAAATCACCGAACTGTCCGGTGGTGCACCGGACTGTCTGGTGAGTCGTCTGCGGCGAAGTCGCCGCTCTAGGGAAACAATCAACAGCGTACGGCTAAAAATCACCGGACTGTCCGGTGGTGCACCGGACTGTCCGGTGAGCCAACGGTCGGCCGCGCCAACGGTCGGCCGCGCAATCCGCGCGTGATGCGTGGTCGAGCCAACGGTCTGATGGGGGCACCGGACTGTCCGGTGTGCAGCGGACAGTGTCCGGTGCGCCAACGGCTCCAAATCTTCAACGGTCGGCTGCGCCAATTTAGGAAAGCAATCTACACCGGACAGTGAACTGTTGATGTCCGGTGGTGCACCGGACTGTCCGGTGCGCCACCCAACAGAAGGCAAGGATTGCCTTCCTAGATTGCTTCCAACGGCTCCTAGCTGCCTTGGGGCTATAAAAGGGACCCCTAGGCACATGGAGGAGCTATCCAAGCATACTTTGAGCAATCTTAATCTCTCACACTCCATCTTTGCACACTCGATTGACATTCTTAGTGATTTGAGCTTTGTTCTAGTGGTGAACTTGTTGCTATTCATTCGAGCTCAAGTCTTGGCTGTGTGTGTGCGTATTGCTGTGGATTTGTGTGTGTTGCTTCCCTCCCTTACTCTAGTGCTTTCACTTTGATCCTTACTGTAAGGGCGAGAGACTCCAAGGTGTGGAGATTCCTCGCAAATGGGAAAGAGTAAAGAAAGAAGAACACTGTGGTATTCAAGTTGATCATTGGATCACTTGAGAGGAGTTGAGTGCAACTCTCATCCATTGGGACGCCACAACGTGGAGTAGGCAAGTGTTATACTTGGCCGAACCACGGGATAAACCATCGTGTCTCTTGTGCTTGTTCTCACTGTGACTATTGAGCTCGGTCCTTAGCCACTTGATTTTATTGTGCTAACCCTTAATCAAGTTTTGTGGCTTTAAGTTTTAAGTTTTTACAGGATCACCTATTCGCCCCCCCCCCCCCTCTAGGTGCTCTCACCCATGAGATAGCATACTCTATACACCCTGGCAATGAGAAGATGTACCAAGACCTAAAGAAAAGATTTTGGTGGTATGGTATGAAAAGAGAGATAGCAGAGTATGTGGCTGTGTGTGACAGTTGTCAGAGGATTAAAGCAGAACATCAAAGACCTGCAGGTTTGTTGCAACCGTTGTAGATTCCTCAGTGGAAATGGGATGAGATCGGAATGGATTTTATAGTCGGTTTGCCTCGCACTCGTACTGGTTATGACTCCATTTGGGTAGTAGTGGACCATTTGACAAAGGCGGCCCATTTCATACCAGTCAAGACCACCTACAACAGTGCAGTGTTGGCCGAACTATACATGGCTCGGATTGTGTGCTTGCATGGCGTTTCGAAGAAGATAGTATCGGACAGAGGCACCCAGTTCACCTCTCATTTTTGGCAACAGTTGCATGAAGCTTTGGGCACGCATTTGAAGTTCAGCTCAGCTTATCACCCGCAGACAGATGGTCAAACAGAGAGAACCAATCAGATTCTGGAGGATATGTTGAGGGCTTGTGCTTTGCAAGACAAGATGGGTTGGGACAAGAGATTACCATATGCAGAATTCTCTTACAACAACAGCTACCAAGCCAGCCTAAAGATGTCACCATTTGAAGCGCTCTATGGGAGGAATTACAGGACTCCATTGCATTGGGACCAACCTGGTGAAAGACAGGTGTTTGGTCCAGATATTTTGCTTGAAGCCGAAGAGAACATCAGAATGGTTCGAGAAGAATTTAAAGGCAGCACAGTCCAGACAGCGAAGCTATGCTGACACCCGAAGAAGAGAACTCAGTTTTGAAGTGGGAGACTATGTCTACTTAAAGGTGTCACCCATCAAAGGAACCAAAAGGTTTGGAGTCAAAGGCAAGCTAGCACCCCGATATATTGGGTCGTATCATATTCAAGCAAGACGTGGAGAAGTGGCTTATCAACTCAGCTTACTAGAGAATCTGTCAGCTGTGCACGATGTGTTCCATGTGTCTCAGTTGAAGAAATGCTTAAGAGTGCCAGAAGAGAAGTTGCCAGCAGAGGATCTTGAAGTTTAAGAAGATCTGACTTATGTCGAAAAGCCAACTCAAATTCTGGAGACAGCAGATCGGGTCACTCGGAGAAGTATCATCAGGATGTGCAAAGTCAAATGGGGTCACCACTCAGAAGACGAAGCAATCTAAGAAAGAGAATATGAATTGAAAGCCAAGTACCCTGATCTCTTTTCTAGCTAGCCCTGAATCTCGAGGGCGAGATTCTTTTAAGAGGGATAGGTCTGTAACACCCTGATTTTGGGGGTATAAAATTTCTTTCTAATTATCACCCAAAATCAGGTGTTACTCTTCCTTTTCTCACTCTAGGTTTTCCCTCTCCCTAGATTCTTTCTCCTTTTTCCTTTTGATTAGAAATAGATTAAATTAGTGGAGGTTAATTATTTATTTTTGCCAAAACCTTTTGAGTCATGACATGTTGCATCATGCTGAGCTTAAAATATTCTTTGAATTGTTGCACATGTTTGAATTTATTTGAATTTGAAACCTAGTTTGAATTTGGATTTGAAAACCCTATAGAAAAGAAATAGAAAAGGAATTAGAAAATCCAAGGAAAAAGAAAAAAGAGAAAGCAGCCCAGCCGGCCCAGCTAAGCCCAGCCAGGTCGTGCGCCCACGCGCCTGCCACCCCTGACAGGCGGACCCCGCCTGTCAGCGGCAGTTCTCCTCTCCTGCGCGTGCTCTCTCTCTCTCGCTCTCTGCCCAGTGGGGCTAATCTGTTGGCTCCCGTTTTTCTCAACCGTGCGTGCTCTCTCTCTCTCTCTCTCTCTCGCTCTATCTCGTGGGCCTGGATCGCCAGTCGTCGAGCCGTTGCCCCGAGCGTCCCTCTTTTCTCTCTCTCTGCACCGTGGGCCAGCCCTGTTAGCTCCGCCCACTCCGCGCGTCGCCGTGGACCGGCGCATGTGCACTCGCGCATGTCGCCGGGTTTCTCGGCCACGACGCCCACCCTCGCGTCCATCTCCCTTCTTATAGCCCCGCCTATGCCCCACGCACACTCCTCACCTCATTTTGTGCAGCTTCACCCTCTCTCGCGCTCTGCCTTCGCCGCCAGCCACCGCCAGAGACCCGCGCCCACGTCCCCGACCATCCAGCTCGTCGGAGACCGCTCCAAGCCTCCCCGAGCTCCGCCCCGAGGTGAGACACCCGTCCCCGTGCCCAATTTCTCTTATTGCGCCCTGTGTTCGGCCAATTTCACCTTCGCCAGTGCTCGGCCACGGCGGTCCGCCGGTGGCCGGCCGATTTGGCCCGGTTTAGTTCACCGGAGTAGACCCCTGTGTCACCCTTGCCTCTGCTGAAGTTAGCCCAAGCCTTAGCGCGCCTTAGGTCCCCTCCTCGTGGCCGGAATGGCTCACCGGAGTTTCTCCGACCCACCCGAGGCCACCTGACCGTCGTTCTCCCCTCTCTGCCCGTGGATTCATGGCCTCTTCCCCACCATCGAGTTCGCCGTGGCGCCCTCTTCCCCTCTGCCCAACTCCGGTGACCCCGGAGCCACCCTAGCTCGCGTCTGCCTCAGCTCCGGTGACCTCACCGTCGCGGAGAGGAGCGGCGCCGCCCGTAGCTGTATGTTCCCCGGTCTAATTTTCCCCCGTCCGATCTTTATCGCACGGCCCGGACCGCGGGATACCGCTTCGTGCACACGTGCCTGACACGCCCTGGCCCGCCTGTCAGTGCCACCTGCAGCCGCTCATCCTTCCCGGTCTGATTTCCCCCGTCCGATCATGATCGAACAGCTCGGACCTCCTCGGACCCCCTCGAACCCGCTCGAACCCGCTCGGACCCCCTCGGACCCCTGCAGCCGCCTGTCAGGGCCCAAGTCCTCTGGCGCTGGACCCGCTCGATCAGCGCGCTCTCCCCCTCTGTCGCTGAAACTCCCTGGCCCGCTTGTCAGTGCTCGTTCGCGCCCTCGCGTGCGCCCTCGGTCGTAGATCTAATCTCAGCTGTTGGTTTTAGACCTCGCGGTTTGATTCACCCGATACCCCTTCGCGCGGTAGTTTTCTTAAAGAGACCCTCGGTTTATTGGAAATTAACCTGTCGTCCCTGGTTTTCGCACGCAGGCTCCTGTAATCTTGCAGATTTAGCCCTGGACTTTTAAATATCCACAAAATTAGCCCTAATTTCTTATTTTGAATTCCCAAACTTGTTTATTTCATAACTTTTGTATATGAACTCCAAATCTAGTGATTCAAATTGTAAAATGTTCATAGGATTATTCTCTGTTTAAATAAAATGGTTTCATTTATTGTCTGCACATTCTAATTTTTATGATTGAATATGAACTAATGTAGGTGTATGTTTTATTTATTTAATAAATAAATAAAGGAGAACCTTAGAGATTTAAACTTGTTTAAGCTTGTGAGATTAATAATATGTATTACATAAGTTCATCTTTGTTTCGAATTATAGGTCACAATAAAATAAATTGATCTATGATTATGTACTTGTAAATAACACTTAGGGAAATAATAATCTATTTTCAAATAAAGTTAATATATGCCATAGTTCATTTTATACCTTGAATTCATTATCCCTTATGTAGTATTATGTCTTTTTAAGATGTGTTCCAATGTTTGTACATGTTTGGTGTGATGTTCATTTGTACTTTCCAAATGTATTGAATGCATGCTCGCTTTATTTAGACAACGAGCAATCTGAAGTTCCTGAGTGTGTTGTTGGAGACCTCCCTGAGCAGTAACTTGGTGAAGGCAAGTGTCCTTTGACCTATTATGTCCTACATACTTTATAATTCACTGTCCCGCATTACTTTATGAAACCTAAGGATTTACTAGTCTGTATTCACTTATCCTTGTTTACCTTTTGGGTTATCATGGTTAGCATGTTGTTATTGCCTTAACTTAATCAATGAACATAATGTGAACCTTTATGATACGATACTGTTATCCTGTTTATGTGGATGATCTTGTGATATCTTAGGGGGCTCAGGCCTTTTTCCTGAGTACCTCTCCGTAAGGACCTGTTCGTGGAGTGACCACCCGGGATAACAGTGCAACCATGAGGGTGGAATGGGACACCCTTAGTAGATTAATTAGATAAACCTGAGGTTGTAGTTGGCTTTGCCGGAAGGCCGTCAATGGGGGTCGGGGCGTAGTGCTCGCTCTGCCAAGGTTGGGGTGCAGAGGTTCATTCGATTTGGTTTTTGTTAGTCACCCACCATGGGGAGGTGTACTGCGTTTATACGACTGGCGAAACCTAACGAGCAGCTATGCACCAGGGGAGTCTTCGTAAAGGCTACGTAGTGAGACCCTGCTAGGTCATCTTGGAAGTGATTAATGGAGAGTCACGATCTCTGGGCAGAATGTGAATCACGACTTGTGGGTAAAGTGTACAACCTCTGCAGAGTGTTAAAAACTGGTATATCAGCCGAGTTCACGGTTAAGAGCAGCCTTGGGATCCTCTTTGATTAGAAGAACTTTGGATACTTTTATGTTGATGATTAACTATGATGTTATAAAATCTGATCTTTGGTATTTCCTCTTTTGAGGAGGTACTTTTGGGTAATAACTGGGTTTATTACTAAAAGTTGGCTCTAGTAATAATAATAAATACTTGACTAACTTAAAAGCAACTGCTTGACCTCAGCTCCACATATAGCTAGTCCACTTTAGCCAAACGGGACATTTGCTGAGTACGTTGATGTGTACTCACCCTTGCTTTACAAACCACCCCACCCCAGGTTGTTCCCACTGTTCTCAGTGCTCAGGAGGTGAAGCTGGTAACATGGATGACTTCAAGGAGTTTCAGAATTACGACAAGTTCTAGTTCTTTCTTAGTGGCAAACCCCCAGTCAGCTGCCTGTGTAGGCTTAGCATCTACGTTTCCTATTTCCGCACTTTGATAATTATGTTGAGCAATGGTTATGTAATAGACTGTGTGGTTGTCTTGGACATCTTGATGTAATAAAGTGTCTTTTTGCTATTTATTTAAAGCATTGTGTGATGATGTCCAATTATGTAAACGCTGTATACGTGAGTTTCTGATCCTGGCACGTACATGGTTTGCATTCGGTTTGCCTTCCAAAACCGGGTGTGACAATTTTTTATCGATAAATGGTCTCCATAAAAATCTGAATAATATGATTTATGTTAAGGAAACATGTGTGGTTTAAGTAATATGAGACTCCCACTCATGATCAATGGGCATATGGCCAACATTTTTGACCAAAAACGGTCAAAGCGTGAGTTTTCGTTCATATCGAAGGCTAACACCTATGGATTTTTAACCGATAAATTGTCTACACCAAAAACCAAAAATGTGGTTTATGTCAAGAAAACATGTGTGGAGTAAGTATCAGGAGATTCTCACTCACAATCGATAGACATATTGTTGGCATCTTTAATAAAAAAATGGCAAAAGCGTTAATTTTCTTTAATATCAAAGGCTAACATCTTTGGATTTTTAAATGATAAATGGTCTCCATCAAAAACAAAATAATGTGGTTTTTGTCAAGGAAACATATGTGGGGTAAGTAACAGGAGCTTCTCACCCATGATCAATAGGCATATGGCCAACATTTTTGGCCGAAAACAACCAAAGCGTGAGTTTTCGTTAATATCAAAGGCTAAAACATAAGGATTTTTGGTCAATAAATGGTTTCCATTAAAAAGCAAATAATGTGGTTTATGTCAAGGAAACATGTGTGCGGTAAGTAAAACTACCATTTCTGGCCTTCGGTATTGACAAAAAACCATAAGTGTTAGCTTTCAGTATTGACGAAAAATGTCCTTCATAGACTATTTGGCCAAAAAGATCGGTCATATGCCCATCGATCTTCGACGAGAAGCTTCTATTATTTTCCCCACATTTGTTTTTTTTTTGCCATAAAGCATATTTTTAATTTTTTGGTAGCAACTATTTATTCGTGAAAATTTTATAGGTGTTAGCCTTCGGTACCGACAAAAGTGAAAATTACTTAGGTATAGAGATGGCAATGGGTAAATACCCACTGGGTATTACTACCCCATACACATACCCACGACACAAAAATAATCTCACTGGGTCACCCATATACACTGATGGGTATGGATTTATCCCCATACCCATACCCACAAAAATTAAACATCTACCAAAATATTATATTATACAAATGTTAAGTATATCCATATAAATATCATTACAAAATTTCTAGCATCATTTAACCATCCATTCAACACACCAAAGATAATTGGATAAAGTAGTAACACTAGGATAGTATTACATAGCATATTATATGTTCCATTACATGGTCATTAAATTGTCGTTAAGCCTTCTATGACATTATGGCCTAAAAGGTTGTTAAATAGTAAAAAAAGATGGATGACTAAAGTCCAAGTTCATGCTTGGGCTATGTTTATATTGGGTATTTTATACCCACGGGTTAACGGGTATAGGTGAAGGTGGAACGTTCTAATTACCATTTACCCATTGGGTGAAGATTTTTGTCCAAATAACAGATCCACAGGTAGAATATTTAGCCCACATACATACCCTAATGGAGTAAATACCTATCGGGTATCGGGTCGCGGGTACCCATTGTCATCTCTACTCAGGTACCATATTTGGCTTCTTTTGGATTTTTGAGTATCCATTTCTTTTAATCTGATCGTTTTCTTGGTTCACACGTACTTGAGGAACATGTTCAAGCCATCCAATCATCACCTGATTGAGGTGTTCTTTTTTTGCGAGTTTTTGGTGTCGTAAGAATTTGGGTGAAGCTTTCGGGATCCTGCCAAGCAGGCCCTTAGCCCCTTACTCCGTAATCTGTATATGGCAACGATAGTAGCAGGGAATATACTGGATGACATCACACTAGTAACACAACAAGTCGAATCATCATCGATTCATCATTACATTAGTCACGTACTTAATCTCAACGGGGTTGCTTTATATATGTGTGTCAGTATATCTAAACAAAACAGCTAGCTTCTGTGCGTGTTAAGAAAAATACGTACAGCATTCGTTATTATAATAATAAAATATATATCCCGATGACGACCATATATTATTATATATATAACACATGCATTATGCATATGGTGTGTTAACCTGGAGCAGTTAGTTGTTGCTTCCTGCTGACATACATTTTGATCGTCGCCATCATCGTCGGTACGAAAGCAACAGAAAGAGGGCGACGGTTCACCTCACCGACAATTACAAGTCAGGTATAGGGTTTTTTTTTTAAAAAAAAAATTGCCTTCACCTCAAGAAACAAATACTTTCTCCGTTCTTTTAGATTTGTCATTTGTCACGTTTTAGTTAAAACAAATAAACTAACGAGCGACAAATATTTGAGAACGGATGTAGTGGTTCAGTTCAGTAAGAAAAAAACAATTAGAGTCATTTTTCAATAAAATAGACACGCAAATGGACTAAAGGTGAACTGATTTTTAGTTTCCAACCAGGCGAGCAATTATTTTAGATTATTGTTAAGCTTTTATTCAATATCAGCAACGGACGGTTGGTCGCTAAAAAGATGTCGATCACTAAAGCTTTTAACGATGGTACTTATAGTGACCATACTTATGGGTCGCTAAAGGTTTTTAGCGACCAATCGTAGATCATTGAAGGCACTTTTAGCAATCAATCGTAAGTCGCTGTAAGGAAACCGTCGTGTAGTGTTTATCCACTAATAGTTTATGTAAACAAACATATCTAATAGGATTATATGAACTGGTATAATTCGTATAAAATAAGCTGGATTATATAATCCTGCAAGGAAACAAATAGTCCAAGTCCCCTAAACTTTATTAATTATGTCTACTAGGTGACCCAAAACATGCATTAGTTTAGTGTCTTCCATCGTATATATAAAAAACCCAAAGCTTTTGAATTTGTATCTACTTACACAAATTTTAAGATGGAAGAGTGGCCCTCTTCAACTACCGAGCGGGCGAGAGAAGGAAGCTAAGCTAAGTTAATGAAGTTAGCTGGTGCATATGTATCAAGCTCGGCCTTGTAACTTGCCACCACTTTTCCTTCCGGTTCCGCGTTACGTTGTGGCTGCTGACTTCTGACAGCAGCGAGAGCGAGAGGCCGGCCGGGGGGCGCGCGCCATGGACGTGGCCGTGGCGCTCGCCTTGCTCTTCTGCTGCGTCCTCCTGCTGGCCTCCGGCGCCATCGCCTTCCTCCTCATCCGCCACTTCCTGGCCTCCGGCGCCGAGGCGCGAGCAGCAGCGCCACGCCATCGTCAGCCACAGCCAGCGGCCAACCAGCAGCAGCAGCAAGCAGCGTCAATAGCCGTCAAGAAGGAGGAGGAGGAGGCGCCGCGGCGGTTGGCGTGGCGGGAGGTGGAGGCGCTGACAGGCGGGTTCGACGAGTCCGCCGTGGTGGGCCGCGGCGGCTCCAGCGCAGTCTACCTCGCCAGGCTCCTTGACGGCTCGCCCGTCGCCGTCAAGGTGCACCGCTGGTGCGGCGGCGAGCGCCGGCTGCGCGCCTTCCGGCAGGAGCTGGACCTGCTCCGCCGCCTCCGACACCCCAACATCGTCGCGCTCCTCGCCTACTCCGACGACCACGGTGCAAATTAAATATATGTTTTTTTTTCTTTTTTTATATATATACTATTCTGTTTACACTTTGCTTATTAGCACACGAAGTCAGTCAAGCTCATGTTTTTTCTAAAAACAAAAGAAATAATATACTACCCAAAAAGAAAGGAAAACGAATGGGTAGACGACCTGATCGACCAGGCTTTATAATAGTGGTCTGGAAAAAAAAAATGCATTCCAAATTGCCGCGCGCGTGACATCACTTTACTCCCTACCTAACGAGAGTTGAGAGCAACCGCTATTTATTCATTTATTTTTTGTACGGCGACTCCCCCACCTCCTCTCGTCAAACCTGCGCTGCACTTCAGCTTGGTCGTCGCCTCGCTGTCCCATTCCCATCCGGCCATCCCAAGTGAATTTTACCCATGTCGAGTCGAGTAGAGTGGTAAATTAATGATTGTTACTGCGTGCATACAGAGGAAGAAGGCGCGCTGGTGCTGGAGTACCTCGCCGGCGGCACGCTGGCGGACGCGCTCCACGGCACGGCGGCCGCCCCGCTGCCGTGGGCGCAGCGCATGCGCGCCCTCCACGACGTGGCGTGCGCGTTGGAGCACCTGCACTGCGGCGGCGGCGGCGGCGGCGGCACCTCCACCGCCGTGGTGCACGGCGACGTGTCGGCGTCCAACGTGCTCCTCTTCGACGGCGGCGCGCGGCTCTGCGACCTGGGCTCCGCCTGCGAGGGCTTCTCGGCGGCCGTGGCGCCGGCGCGAGCCGCCGTGGGATCGCCGGGCTACGCCGACCCCTTCTTCCTCCGCACGGGCATCGTGTCCACCAAGTCCGACGTGTACGGCTTCGGCGTGCTGCTGCTCGAGGCCGTCACCGGCCTGCCGCCGGCGTCCGAGGCCCAGAACCTGACGGCGCGGATCCTGCCGCGGGTCAGGGAGCGCGGGGTGGCGGGGCTCGTCGACGGCAGGCTCGGGGACGGCGGGCACGACGAGGAGGAGGCCGCCAGCGTGGCCGAGCTCGCCGTGGAGTGTCTGGCCGCGCAGCCCGGGCTCCGGCCGTCGATGGCGCAGGTGCGCGCCGCCATCGCGGAGAAAGCGGCGAGGTCCATCGCCAAGGCGGGTTACGGCCACCATATCCAGCTCAGCAAGCTGCTGGAGCTCACATGATTCCTTGCATTGTCCTTGATGTTTATTAGTTAGGGGTACAAAATTTAGGATTGTAAGAAAAATGGATTAGTCCCAAGACACTATCCTTTGCAATGTACCATGACCTCAAACCATCAAGACACTATCACCCCTCAATGATTATATACCCGTGCGTTGCTACGGTATCAACATATTATAATAAAAACATTGAGATGCAGAAGCAATAATTGTCGTTCTATGCATTTGTTAGCGTCTTTTAAAGATAAATGAGGTTTACATACATAAAAAGTATATAGATATGTGTCTATGCTTTGACATAGAAATTAAAACCATCATAAAACATTAATACAAAAAGATGATAGATACATAAGCATACTCCTTGTGACTCATGAGATTTTCATGATAAATCTTGAACACCAGATGAACAATGTAAGCATTTCATCTTGTAAGTTTTGCTTAAGATTTCGTATCTAAATCTGAGCACTTTGTGAGAGCATGCTCTAGAAATGGGGCATTAACACAGTTCCTGTTTATTGGAACCAAAATTCAATGGTAACTAACACTCATCTAGAAGCCGAGTTCTAGTACAACAATTTAGGGGCAGGATAAGTCCATGCAGTTGGAGCATGGGCAGGTAAGTCCGTAATTTTCATGGTAAAATCCCTTCGACTACGGCTAACAGATCTAACTCCCGGCAGAAACAATGCTTCTCATCGGTAACAAGGTCCACCTACAACACAATGAGCTAAGTCAGATAAGCTGACCTAGAAAATGTAGGGCTCATGACAAGGCCGCAATTTTTTTAGTTATGCAGAAATCTATAAGTTTACCTCGTAAGCATTGATGTCTAAGAAGATACCCTGCAAGTGCAAACCAGGCTAGAGTACTCTTCATGATGAGCATTGTACTTCAGTAAAAGTACATATACCGTGAACTATGAAAAACTATAAGAATTGACACAATAATAATATCCACTGTAGGGCAAAATAGACAAGGATAGAATCAAAATTGGCACAATAACAATATTCCAATACTAATTCAGATAATACGCTCTGCTTCCACAGATTTGGTGCTCATGGCCATAAGCACAGTAAACAATATGAATGGCAAAAAGACAATTTCAATTAACATGGTACAGAAGATACGCTAACATGTTGGGCTATTGGTAATGCTATAATAACCATCTAATTACCATATTGTCATCGCCAATTGAAGAACCACATGTTACATGACATGATCTGAAGTAACCATCTCTGTATGTGATAAGGGGGTTGTGTTCTATGTGACTGTTTTGTTCTCTTATTAATATGAAGATATATGCACTGATATTTGTGTTGAATGTTCAGAAAAATGCACCGTACATCAAGAACATCAGGAATAAAAAATATATCGTTGACTGCCTATAACCTTATTGGTAGGCAGAAAATAATCAGATAATTCCAGGTTATGTCTGAGCGCATGGTCAGATCATGGAGAGAGAACATGTGGCTTTATTTTTTTGTCTAAGAAAATAATAAACGTATTTGGCTAAGACATTACTATAGGTGGCACTTATATTATAGAGTAGCAGCATAAGAGAGAAGGTTCATGAGCATAAAACTAAGGTTTATAGAGTAGCAGCACAAGAGAGAAGATTCATGAGCACAAAACTAAGGTATCTAGAACTTACTGTCAAGAGAGTTTTTAGCTCTATCCCTCCTTACTTCAGTCTCGACAAGGTCATACCAGTAACTTCATTCAATCCTAAATGAACTATCAAGAACACAAACGTTGTTAGTAGACATATTGTATCGCTACACCTCATATCTTACCAAAAAAGTAAAGAACTAAATAAAGGAGCATTGTAGAACTATGTTACAGAACCATATCAATACTATTGAAAACTTTTCATTTTTTAACATAGAAAACATCAAGAATCGAGGAATCTCTTTTTAAACAAAGTGATACGAGGTTAATTTCTCCATTTCAATATTTATATGGCTTTATGTAGGGTCGTGGATAGGTGAAAGGTACCCAAGCATTAATGAAAAAATTGTCAACATTGTGCTAACTACATGTCATCCTGCATAACCGACAATAAATCAAGACTTTCATCTAGGGAGAGGTTTCCTTACCGAACTTAGGGGATCAGGACAATGATCTAAGAAGAGGTAGGATGTGAAAAGGGCAAATCTGTTTCGGGCAAAATAGAATGGAATCTTCAGTTTACGACACTGTTGGGGGCCTTCGTCCTCCGAAGGTCCTCAAAAACATGATTTCACAATGTTTTCCAAGTGGATTATATGAACAGGTATTTTCGGATTCAGAATCATGGATATGGAACACGACCAGGACGAAGCCTGAACCAGACGAAGGTCGAGGGCAGCCGAAGCTGTGCGCAGGGAAGCTTCGGCGCGATGGCATAAGGGGGAACCGACTTAAAGATGAAAAGACTTCGGGGGCCTCGACAGATTTCCATAAACCGTTAACTAATGTAATGGACATGGATGTAATTTTACGTGGGCTGCGTCCCGCGTCTATAAATAGATGAACAGTACTCCCGTACTGTTCACGCTGACTTGGCATTGGCTTTTGCGTCACGTTTGTACTTCTACCTTCTCTCAGGACCGAAGGTACATTTGTAATTTGAAATCATTTCTATTTCTCCATGTTAATAAAATAGAAATGATCCTATGTTGATATTTATATTTCACGCTTTATATGAATCCTTCGGCATTATTTATTATATTTACGAAGGTATGTCTCTTGTGACCTTCGTCCTAAAGCATTATTTCCCGAAGGGGCGTAATGTTTCGAAGGACGAAGGACCTTAATGTTTGACATCTTCTATGTTGCCTTGTTCTTAACTCTTAGCATTTAAGAACAAGTCCCCAACATTGGCGCCCACCTCCGGTGAACTCACTTCCACTTCGAGTTTTTGTGAACACCTTCGGAAGCTGTAGACCTTCGCTATGGCGCCGAAGAAAGCTTCAGCGACTGGGGCAGGAGCACTACAACCGCTGGACCACAACCAGGAGACCGTCTCTCTTCGGGAGGCCCGAAGCCAGAAGAGAAAAGCCGTCAGCCCGACGCTTGAGGAAGAAGAGCTAGACCAAGAAATCAGAGAGATGGAGATGCTACATCAACAAGTGCAGAGGAAAAAGGAGAAGATGGCCCGCCTAGCTGAGTTGCAAAGGCAAATAGACGAAGCCTCTGAGGAGGTTCGCCATCTCACTCACGATGAGCAGAACAGAAGGCCTCATCAGAAAGACCTTCATCAGGAGGGCTTCGTCAACGAAGATGACTGGTATGATAATTTCCATCAGGGAAATTTTGTTTTCGATGATGCTTCTCCTCTGTCTGCTGAGCTGCAGGCTACACCTTGGCCTCCATCCTATAAGCCACCCCAGCTTCCCATGTTTGACGGCCACTCTGACCCGAAGCAATTCTTGATGAGCTACGAAGCAACAGTGTCTTCGTACGGGGGCAATGCTGCAGTCATGGCGAAGTCTTTCGTTATGGCCGTCAGGAATGTTGCTCAGACTTGGTATTCCTCTCTTCGGCCAGGAACAATCACTTCATGGCAGAAGCTGAAGGATATGTTACTGACCAGCTTTCAAGGATTTCAAACGAAGCCGGTCACAGCTCAAGCCCTTTTCCAGTGTATTCAGGATCACGAAGAATACCTTCAGGCGTATGTCCGAAGGTTCTTACGATTGAGGGCGCAGGCACCAACGGTGCCCAATGAAATCGTTATCGAAGCCATGATCAAGGGGCTTCGTCCTGGACCTGCAGCTCAATACTTTGCTCGGAAGCCTCCTCAGACCCTGGAGAAATTGCTCCAAAAGATGGATGAGTACATTCGTGCTGACAATGACTTTCGCCAAAGAAGGGAGGAGGCCTTCAGATTTTCTGAAATGACCAGGGGCTTCGGAGGAAGATACTACCCGAGGCATGTTCGTTCCATCCACAACACTCAGAATGATGACAAGGGGAGTCAGCAAAACAGGCCGCAGTGCTCCTCACAGGCTTCGGGGCAACAACAAACCTCCTTCCGGCCACCAGCTCCAAGAGGCAGAGGCGCCAGGGGCTTCGGCGGAAGATTCGGAGATCAGCCAAGGAGACTGTTTTGCTTGTTCTGTGGAGAAGGCAAGGGCCATACCACTAGGACGTGCCATGTTACAATCCAGAAGCAAAAAGAAATAGCCGAAGCTGCATCTCAACAAGCTCAGCCGAAGCAGGTCATGCATACTGCTTCGTATCATCCGCCTTATATCCCACAATACATAGACAACCACCCTGCAGCTTCTGTAGCTTCGGCAAGTCAACCTCAAGCTTCCTGGCAGCAGCTTCCGCCTCCACCTCCATTGCAGCAAGGTCAACAGCCAGAAGGGAGTCAATACGCTCCACATCAGAGGGACTTCAGAGAACAGTCCGAAGCTCGCACAGTCAACAGCACTGTGCCAGAGTCGAAGCACATTTATTGACATATCCTACCTTTGATAGCAGTCTTTTCTATTCAGTTTTATTTTCTGTGAAGCAAAAAACATTGATAGTTTTCATGTAATAATTCCGTTGTTTCTTACGAGGAAAATCTATTTGCTCCACAAGCCTAAGTTGCTGAAGCCTAAAACTTTTTCCGTTACCAAGGAGGACCTTCGAATCAAAAATCCTTCGCAGTAGCAGAAAGTCGTTCTAAGGAACGCAGAGTAAGTTTATGAAGTCACAAAAAGCCGTTCCAAAGGGAGCGCAGTGTAAGTTTTCTGCTCAGAAGTCGTTCCTAAAGGAATGCAGAGCCTACAGCGAAAAGTCAACGCTGATACCGTCTAAGTAAAAGACGAAGAAGCTCCTAAGGGAGGCTTACAGCGAAAAGTCAACGCTGATACCGTCTAAGTAAAAGACGAAGAAGCTCCTAAGGGAGGCTTACAGCGAAAAGTCAACGCTGAAACCGTCTAAGTAAAAGACGAAGAAGCTCCAAAGACGTTCCTAAGGGAATGCAGAGCTTACGAATATATTTTATGTGTATCTTCGGAACAAATGACACATGCATAACATAACATCATCACATCATTTTGCATAGCATAAGCATCATACATCATATTGCATTTGGCAAGAGAAGGGGATACTCTCAACCTTCGAAAGGATGCTTTGAGAAAGTGACATCGAAATTGTATAGCTTCGGAATATAGCTTCAGAGAATGTTTTCACGAAGCATGGATATCATTCATCAGAGTAATTTTAACGAAGAACGTCTTCTTCACGAAGCATGAAAAGAAGGGAAGGTGTTTTTTCGCCGAAGGCTCAAAAATGGTATGTATTTAAAGTTTCATGCATCGTAAAGAATTCAATAATGAAAAGAGACTTGTATATTACATTCAAATGTACAAAGTGTTGCATAGATTACACTTTAAATGTTTTTTCCAAATAGTATCTAATCTTCTCTTAATACTGCTTCGGCGGCTTCATTCAGAAGTTGGTCAACAACCTTGTCCATGATAGTTTCGGCCATCTGTTTAATTTCTTCATCCCCTTTTGTGTGGGGGTCGGCAGTTGGTTCAACAGTTTCTGAGCGAAGAGAACACTTCTTCATTACTTTTACAAATCGCGAGCAAAGTTTAAAATGAAAATTACAACGCAACAAGAACGACTAATTGGTACCTAATTGTCTTTCGGGCTCCGTACTCCTTTCGGCAGCTTCTGCTACTTTTCTAGCATCATGAATGCCTTTTTCGCTTCTTTGGATGATCTCTTGCGCCATTCCTCGGCCGCCGTCGTTCCAGATATCAGTAAAAAATTTGCCACCAACCACGCTTGCTTCGGCCGAGGGGTCCTTGATATCTTCGGAAGATAAGGTAGCTTCGGACTGAGCTAAAAATTTTATATGCCCGCAACCTTTCTTCTCTAAGACAGAAGCAATTCCTCTGGCGCCCGAAAAAGCGCATATGTCGCCACGACTGTTCAGAATCTCTTCGAAGGCCTCTGCTTCGTGGCTAATCCATTCCAGCGGATCTTCGGGATTGCCTCGAGAAAAATTCTCTTCGCTGGAAAAGGCGCCGACGCTAGCAAAGCTGGTTTTAATTTTATTCACACATTCTATAGATTTAACATAGCATTTCCCCTGAGATGTGCGAAGCTCCTTAACTCTTGATTCCAATTTGCTGACCATAAAATCACTAAGTTCTCGTTTCGTTTCCTCAAGCGCGCGCTCCTCTTTAGCTCTAGCCAGCTGTTTTTGAAGATCTTTAATCTCGCCTTTTTGAGCTTCGGTTTGGGCCTTTGAAGCAGCTTCGTCTCTTTTCACTTTATCTACCAGTGTAAGCAGAATTTTATCTTTTTCCAAAGCTTCGTTTCTCAGTTTGATAACTTCGGAGCGTAAATTATTAAACGCAATTTCATAACTTTCATCTTCGGCGCTCTTTTGCGCCCTTAGCGCGTTGCTTAGGATCAGGCCCTATACAAAAAAAAATTCATATAAGAAAAAAGGAATGAGTTGCGTAAAAAAAATAATAATAAGGGGGTTTTTTCAAGCGTTTAATTCTCGTACCTTCAGGCTGTTGTACGCAAGACTGTCTGCGAGATCTTCTTTCGTCATGGCGCTTAATCCAGATTCAAGCTTCGGGAAACCAATACTCCTGGCCATCTCTCGGCAGACAGATAGCTCTTTGTTGTCAGGCAGGCAGTATAAGAAATCATCTTCATTTGTCCCATTGAATATTACTGCCCCCTTTGGATATTTTAGCTCCTTTGCATAATGGTTAGCTTCATGAGTTTCTTCTTCAGATAGTTTTTTCCCCGAAGCATGTCGTATGATGTAATCACATATGCTGGCAGGCGCTTCGGGGATGGCAGTGTCAGTTTCTTCAACTAAAATTGGTTCTGGTATTTTTATTGCTTCGGCTTCCAAAGTTTGCTCCTTGAAGGGCTCTGAAGGCCCAGCTTCAGCTTCAGCTTGTTGCGTCGGAGCTTCAGAAGAAGCTTCAGCAATTTCAACACTCTTTTTTGGAGTTGTGCTTGAAGACTTAATTGTCTCCAAGACATCTAGTACATTTACCATTCTCTTCCTTTTTGGGGTCACCATTGTACCCTTTTGGATTTTTGCTGCTTCGACATTTGCTACAGGACTCAAAATTTCTGATGCTTTTTCCTTAGTCGGATTTTTCGTTTCTTCCATTTTTTCTGTGGATGGCGCTTCGGCCATCTCTGCAATTTCTGGCAGCAAGGTTGGCTGTTCAGCTTCGGCGGCCGAAGAAGTTTCTCCGGTGAACTCAGGCACCGAAGCTGGTTCAATATGGCGTGGTCGGTGTGTGAGGACCTTCAACCTTTTTCCTTTCGGTTCTGGCTCGCTAGGAGCAGGTGCAGCTTCTTCTTTTTCAGAGGTTATGTTTTTCCTTTTTTGCCTTCGGATGGGATAACGATAATCAGGGTAGAAGAACCCGACTGCATCAAACACTCGGTTGAGTCTCTTCTTTTTTCGGCCTCCGAAGGCTGCTGATAGTGCAGTATTTTCAGCCTTCGAGTATGCCCCAAGTAATTCATCACTTAATGTTTCAATGCTTTTTAGCCAGTCATCATCAGGTTCAATAAATTTATCTGCATATTTGAATGTGTACTTTAATCTGACTAGTCCGCCTTCGTCGGACTCTTTGATGGTTTCCTTCGGCATTTCCCACTTTTCTGCAAGTGGCCATACCCTGAAGGCAATGTGTTCTTGGACCAAGTCCCTTGTCCCAATAAACGAGCAGACTACCCCGAAGGCTCTTTTGCATTCTTCGGCGGCTTCGTCCATTTCGACCTTCGGCCTTCGAAGACCGAAGCGTTGCCAGATTGGGTGCATAATGATACTCTTCACATTCTCTTGAGCTGTTAGATCATTCTTTACATAAAACCATTCAGACATCCAGGCTCCGGGCCACCTCTTCCGAAAAGTCGGCACAGGGCAGCTTGACCCGGACCGGGCGCCGAAGCTGTAGCACCCAAAGTTGTTGTGGTATTGCTCCTTTCCCCAGGGCTTCGTCTCGTATAATAGCTCATGAATGTTGCAGAAGCTTTTAGCGTTCGGTTCCAAACCTTGGCTCCTCGCAGCCCAGACAAACACTCCCATTCTTATGATGGCTTCGGGAGTGATTTGATGCAGATAGACTTGAAATGTCTTTAGTACCTCAACAACAAAGTTGCTCAGGGGGAATCGAAGCCCAGCCTTGAGGAAGCTTCGGAAAATCACAACTTCATCTTCTTCGGGGGTGGGAGAAGTTTTTTCCCCGGCATCAGCTCTCACAATAGATATGTCTCGGAAATATCGCCCCCTCATATTATCAATGTGACTCTGCTTGATGGTCGTTTTCCCAAAAACTGTGTGGCTTGGTCGCCACGGTCGATCTTCGGCCTCTTCCCCACCACTTTCCACATCATAGCTGTCGCTGTCATCAGTATCTTCGGACAAACCTTCGAGAATCTCCTTCGTGATTTTCTCTGTATTGGTCTCTGCCATCGCTATCAGAAACCCCAGATTCTTCTCCTCCTCGAGACTCAGCTTCGTCTCGGCAGGGATCTTCTTGCCTTCAGACATCTTCGGGAACGCTAAAAAATTGTTCCCGAGGCCGAAGCTTCGAAATCAAAAAGACCAGCAAATCTTAACGAACAAGAGCTAAAAATTTTAGTGGGCCGAAGCAAAAGGCAAGTGTGCGTACCAAATGAGTTCGCGATGTGATCTTATTTATACGCCTAGGGCGTTGAAAATTGAAAGGCCCCGCTTGTCAGTGAATGTTGCTATTCTAGCAAAGGGAAGGTGTTTTTTCGGACCTTCGGCTCAAGGCCTTCGTCCATATCGCAATCTGAATTTATTATTTACAAATTAATATTGCGAGGGGCTACTGTTGGGGGCCTTCGTCCTCCGAAGGTCCTCAAAAACATGATTTCACAATGTTTTCCAAGTGGATTATATGAACAGGTATTTTCGGATTCAGAATCATGGATATGGAACACGACCAGGACGAAGCCTGAACCAGACGAAGGTCGAGGGCAGCCGAAGCTGTGCGCAGGGAAGCTTCGGCGCGATGGCATAAGGGGGAACCGACTTAAAGATGAAAAGACTTCGGGGGCCTCGACAGATTTCCATAAACCGTTAACTAATGTAATGGACATGGATGTAATTTTACGTGGGCTGCGTCCCGCGTCTATAAATAGATGAACAGTACTCCCGTACTGTTCACGCTGACTTGGCATTGGCTTTTGCGTCACGTTTGTACTTCTACCTTCTCTCAGGACCGAAGGTACATTTGTAATTTGAAATCATTTCTATTTCTCCATGTTAATAAAATAGAAATGATCCTATGTTGATATTTATATTTCACGCTTTATATGAATCCTTCGGCATTATTTATTATATTTACGAAGGTATGTCTCTTGTGACCTTCGTCCTAAAGCATTATTTCCCGAAGGGGCGTAATGTTTCGAAGGACGAAGGACCTTAATGTTTGACATCTTCTATGTTGCCTTGTTCTTAACTCTTAGCATTTAAGAACAAGTCCCCAACAGACACGATAAATTGCAAAAATTCAACCACCCAACGATTGGTACCCTTTCCATGGGATAGTGTGCTAAACCCACCGCAAACCCACATAAACCACCAGATGTACTCATGGCATAGAACAAACGCAGTAGATAAAGGAGCATACCAAGTATGTGGTGATGAAAGGGTCATTGACGGCGACAAGCTCAACATCCTCCCTCTATAGGGCGACCCTAGCCACGAGTCTAAATTTATATAAAAACAATATATATCTTACAAAGGCACAAAATAGTTGCAGGTGCAATGAAGTGAGGCTTCAGCTTGTGTGCTCACCATAAAATACAATACAAATTTAGTTGCAGGTGCAAGAGCTCGCTTTATAGTCACTTGGCATTATCTCTCTAACACTTAACCCAGTTTTGTGGCTATAAGTTTTAAGTTTTTACAGGATCACCTATTCACCCCCCCCCCTCTAGGTGCTCTCAATTGGTATCAGAGTCGTTCTCTTCAAGAAAGGGACTAATCGCCCGAAGGGATGGATCCTAAGGGAAAGGGGATGGTGATCAACGACAAGGAGAAGGAGTCCTTCCTCAATGAGCCAAAAGACGACAAGCCCACTGACTCGGGCTCAAGTCACAAGAAGAAGGATGGGAACAAGAAAAGACGCATTAAGAAGATAGTCTACTACGACAGTGACGAGTCCTCTTCTTCCCAAAGAGACAACGACGACAACGAGAAAAAGAAAACGGTCAACTCAAACTTTTCTTTTGATTATTCTCGAATTCCGCAAAATTTCAATGCTCATTTGCTTTCCATTCCTCTTGGTAAACCTCCACACTTTGATGGAAAGGACTATGGATTTTTGTAACACCCGGATTTTAGGGGTCCAAAACCCGGGCGCTAACATAAACACCAGGTATGCTGGGACCAAGTCTCACACATATGATGTATAGTGGCACAGGATCGAATGTCACATCTTTATACATAACAGGAGTTCTATACAAAATAAATAGTTACATTATAAGGAGACAACGGTCCAGCAACCCAAAGTTGACTGGGAGACGACGGCCTAGACCTCTCACGAACTCATCGCAGCATCCTCCAAGCGCTTCATCCTGCGGTACCTGTTCTTGACCTGTGGGGTGTGTGAGACAGCAAGAGTGAGCTCACATACGTTCATCGCTCAACAAGTTGTGGGGAATAATGTGTATGAACTTGCCAAAGATGGAAGCTCATATGAAGTGTAAGGCTTACCAAAGAGGATGGTTGAAGCTGAGCATTGCTTTTAAAGTTGGTCAAAATTTTATTAGCAGTTACTAAGTATAAGTAAATACCAACCCAATTAAATAGTAGAACAAAAGTAACAACTTCACCTGCGATGCAATGCATATGACAAATTGAGTTTAAGTTCCATAATTTAATCATGTGAGGGTCCGAGCTGCTCATGACCGTGAGCACGGCTAGTATACTAGTTTTACACTCTGCAGAGGTTGCGCATCTTTACCCACAAGTCGTGTATCCCATGTCGCCAGGGTTTGCAAGGCCCTAAGACACTTCCGAGGTGAATGGCTAGGGATCCACTACGAGGCCTTTACAAAGTTCCACTAGCTTCCGAAAACCCGCTACAGTTTATAGGAAGTTCCAATGCAGGAATCCCTTGCAGGACCGCCATCGCAGCAAAATCCTCCCGAGGGCCTCCCTACACTGACCACTCCCCTACTGCCCTTGCCCCTTTCGGGTAAGGTAGTCTTCCACTAGCTTTCCTAATTAATCAGCCAAGGGCGTCCCATTAAACCCTTGTGGTAGCACTGTTTTCCCGGGTGGTCGCTCCATGTTCCAATTAACATAATGATCTCATCATGAACAATAAATAACAACTGATAACAAAAGTGTAACCATGAATAGTGTATCTCCATACCCAAAACCACATATAGCACTAGCAAGTACTACCCAGAAAGTTCAGTGGTAAACAAGGTATAAAGATAGACAAACTAGGGTAACCTATTGGGTCCCATCAAAATTAACCTATGCAGATCATTATGATTAATCAGAACATGGCTGGGTAAAAAGAAGTGATCAAGGGCACAACTTGCCTGGGCCTTGAGAATCCAGGTACCAACTTGCTCTTCAGATGACACGTGACCTCGCTCTAGTCGTAGCAATACAAACAAACATTGTATAGGCAAAATTAACATTACACCAAACATAAGAACAAAATACACATTAATAATATACATATTAAAATAAGATCATAGGAACAGGAATCATTAATTTTGGAGTTATAGATTTTAAGTTATGGATTTTCAAAGGTTTTATGTGTTTAAAATGGATTAAGTGAGAGATTAAATTTCTAATTGTTTTCATGACAAAACAGAGGCACTAAATGATGAAGAATATTATTACAAATTTTTAGAAACTGGAATGGTTCAATTTGGAGCTAAAATGGATTTTCTATGAATTATCTAAGTTCTAGCAATTATTTTCATATTAAAAATCCATTTTCTATTTCATTTATTCAAATTAAATGATCACTGGACTGGGCCTCAATTACAGGGAAGCACAGGGGGCTCGGGTAAAATTTTCTAAGACACAACGCACAGTCAGACTGGACGGCGGGTTGATTACCCAAAACCCCGAGGGCTCATATGAAAAACTGTCTACACGAAGGGGTATCGTTTGATCTGAGCCGTCCGATCCGATCCCAACGGATCAGATTAGACCCCCGACTCGGTATGCGCCTGATTTAATCTCTACCGCTTGTTTTCAATCCGAAGGCCCGAGTTCTATTACTATGGGATCCCATCTCCATCGCCCAACTACAATCGAACGGTCAGCATCCATCTTCTTCCTCCAGCCACACCCACCGATCACGGCGCCCAGACAGCGGTGGCAATACGCCGGCGAGCACGAATCCCCAGCCCTGAAGCTCGATTCCCACATCCACTAGGGAATACATAATGTAGGTGCCGCGGGGAAACCGAGAGGCACACATCCACTACGGATTACGCCGATGGGAGTCTTGCCCACGTAGAGCAGCGGCACAACGGCGGTGCCAAGGCCACGGTGAGAAATTCCCGGCCAATGGTAGCGACAAAACCCACCGCGGGAGGCGCCAGACGAGGTTAAGATGAGGGCGATTCTCACAGAGGGGCTCATACCGATGATTGGAGCCACGAGGAGGTCTGACCACGGCGAGACGCACCCCCGCGACGGCAGCCTCGCCCTGCCGAGCCGTTATTGTCACCGTAGCCCCGATTCCTCCCGGTTGGCGCCACGATCTACTTCCCAGAGACACTGAGAAGCGCCCAGACAGGTCGCCGAGGACCCGACGACGCAGGTGGCCCGGTTCCCATGGTGGCGGCTCCCGGCTGACTCCGCGCTCCCCAAATCTCACACCCAGAGCTTGATGCGCCACGAAGGTTTTCTGGTGACGAGCAGGGACGGCGGCCGGGTTTTATAGGCGGAGTCCGCGAGGAGCGAGTCCAGGGGAAAGCGGCAACAGAATCCTGGTGTAGTGCGAGAATCGCGGCATCGGTAGCGGCAGTCTGGTCACGAGGTAGGGGATGACTCCCGCACACCCGGGCCCATGCTTCAGCGAAAAGGGGGAGTCGCTATCGAGCCCCAGAGACCGACAACGCGGGCCCCGCAGAACAGCGATCGCACACGCCCCGGGTGGCTGCCAGGGCGGGCCCATCGGTCGGCGCCAAAATTCAGCTGGGCCAGCGCGTGGAGTCCTTAGGTAACTGGGCCGAAAAGGAGAATGGGCGGCCCAGCTAGGGTTTTTTTCTTTTTCTTTTCTTTTATTTTCCTTTTCCTTTTTGATTTATTTTCTTTTCATTTGAATCTCTAATTTGAATTTGAATCCTGTTATGAACTTCACTTTTGAGTCAAATGTACCAACTCAAATCTGTACAAGAATTATATATATATTATAATTATTTTTATTCACATAGTAATTTCTTCCTTCCCTTTTCTCTTTTACATATTATTTCTAAAACCCCAAAGTGAAATTTTGGGTTAAATTCAAATCTCCATCTCATTATTGTACTTCTATTATCATTATTTTATTATTATATTAACTAAGTAATGTTTTCAACATGAAGTACACACACCACATTATTATTTGAGTGTGTAGTTAGGTTAAAGGTATATTCAAAAGTTCTCCCATTGTTTTGATAGGAACATTTTCCAATGTCTAATCTTTATTATGATTTATTTTAACCATTGTTATTTTATTATGATCATTTACCTTTAAAAAGGGTGAATTATAAAGTTTAATCATTTATCAATGGTACTTTGCTCAGATTTCTTCCACCAATCCCAAATTCAGAATTTGGGTGTTACAAATCCTACCCCCCTTAAAAATAATCTCGTCCTCGAGATTTGTAAGAAAAAGGGATGTTTACTCATATTGTTCTCGGAACATATGCACAAACAAAGAAATCTCAGCATGAGGTATAATTCTTTAACAAAACATAGGGTCAATAGACCTTATTGTTCCTTCTAGAATAATATCATACCATCTACTAACTAAAGTAACATCTAGATCTTACAAATCATCATAATCTATATCTATGTAGCTTGGTGGGGCGGGTGGTGGTGGTGGAGGTTGTTGTTGTTGTTGTCTCTCCAACCGTGCTTGCCTTATTTCTTGGCGGGCCTGACGTATTTCCTCGCGTTGTTGTCTTATCTGGTTTTGCATCTCGGTCACCAGGTCTGTTAATTGTTGTATTACCAGTCTTTGGGCAGCAACCACTTGTTCGGTTTCAATAGGTGGAGGATTTGGAGAATTCATTTCTGTTTGCTGTTGCGTGATAATCTTTCCTTTCCTGGTATTGACCATGAAAGTTAGAAGCATATGGTAATAGTTTTGCAAAGGAAATTATTCAATAAGCGGAATGAATAAGCTAGTAGCTGGTTATAATCTAAAGATTCTTTGGTAGGGCTTAATCTTTGTTTTATGTCCAGATTGGGGTAACCAGTCGGATAAGGTGAATATCCAAGGGTAAGATAGAATCTGTCAAGATGAGATATATATATGGGTGAAATAGACTACATGATGTAGGTTAAAAGTTTGTTTGTTGTTAGGTGGGAATAGAAAGGTTATACCATTCATCATGGCTCTATTGGTTAGATCAGATCTCATGCATGTGGCTGAGTGGGTTTAAGGCACTAATTTATTTTTAAGTGCATGAGGGGTATGGATTTTATCTCTTATACCAGCATTAAGTAACTTACTCTAGATTAGATCATAATAGATTAGATAAAATCTAGTTTAGGTTGGATATCACTAGATTAGACCGGTTAAGATCTAAGTAAATTTTGGATTATCACATGGTTGTTTATTCTAGAGTGGGATCAATATGCTAATTAGGGCAATGTGAATCCATAAGGATAAGGTAAAATCTGTTGAGGTCAGTTAGATCTGGTACGAAAGGTTAGAATCTTTTTCGAGATAAGATGGATCTTATTAAGATAAGGGAGAATTTTTTTAAGATAAGATGAATGAGAGCTTTTAGGATAAGATAAATCTCTTAAGCTAGATATGTTCCAATGGGGACAATCTAGGTTGTCTAGTTATTTTATAAATATATTTTTATACCTATGTGTATATGCAGATGCAATTGTGGACATTATTCCACAACTCATCACACTCAATCAAAGATCCAAATCAGACAAATATCATAAGAACAAACATTCAAGCATACAAATATTTACAAAAATAGTTTTGATTTTGTCCCTAAGATGAGGTCTTCTATTCCTAAAAGTCACTTTAAGCACAGGATTCCAAAGTGTGAAACCCAAGTTTGTCTTTAGAAGGAAAAGGTAAGAATAATCAGAGTAAAGCAGAAATAGATGAGAAAAAGATTAAGATAAGTTTAGAAAAGAATCAGAGTAAGGTAAGTAAAGAATGGTTGTCCAGTGCTATCTAGGTTTCGTCCTACAGTCAACATTCCTCTGATACCACTTCTGTAACACCCGGATTTTAGGGGTCCAAAACCCGGGCGCTAACATAAACACCAGGTATGCTGGGACCAAGTCTCACACATATGATGTATAGTGGCACAGGATCGAATGTCACATCTTTATACATAACAGGAGTTCTATACAAAATAAATAGTTACATTATAAGGAGACAACGGTCCAGCAACCCAAAGTTGACTGGGAGACGACGGCCTAGACCTCTCACGAACTCATCGCAGCATCCTCCAAGCGCTTCATCCTGCGGTACCTGTTCTTGACCTGTGGGGTGTGTGAGACAGCAAGAGTGAGCTCACATACGTTCATCGCTCAACAAGTTGTGGGGAATAATGTGTATGAACTTGCCAAAGATGGAAGCTCATATGAAGTGTAAGGCTTACCAAAGAGGATGGTTGAAGCTGAGCATTGCTTTTAAAGTTGGTCAAAATTTTATTAGCAGTTACTAAGTATAAGTAAATACCAACCCAATTAAATAGTAGAACAAAAGTAACAACTTCACCTGCGATGCAATGCATATGACAAATTGAGTTTAAGTTCCATAATTTAATCATGTGAGGGTCCGAGCTGCTCATGACCGTGAGCACGGCTAGTATACTAGTTTTACACTCTGCAGAGGTTGCGCATCTTTACCCACAAGTCGTGTATCCCATGTCACCAGGGTTTGCAAGGCCCTAAGACACTTCCGAGGTGAATGGCTAGAGATCCACTACGAGGCCTTTACAAAGTTCCACTAGCTTCCGAAAACCCGCTACAGTTTATAGGAAGTTCCAATGCAGGAATCCCTTGCAGGACCGCCATCGCAGCAAAATCCTCCCGAGGGCCTCCCTACACTGACCACTCCCCTACTGCCCTTGCCCCTTTCGGGTAAGGTAGTCTTCCACTAGCTTTCCTAATTAATCAGCCAAGGGCGTCCCATTAAACCCTTGTGGTAGCACTGTTTTCCCGGGTGGTCGCTCCATGTTCCAATTAACATAATGATCTCATCATGAACAATAAATAACAACTGATAACAAAAGTGTAACCATGAATAGTGTATCTCCATACCCAAAACCACATATAGCACTAGCAAGTACTACCCAGAAAGTTCAGTGGTAAACAAGGTATAAAGATAGACAAACTAGGGTAACCTATTGGGTCCCATCAAAATTAACCTATGCAGATCATTATGATTAATCAGAACATGGCTGGGTAAAAAGAAGTGATCAAGGGCACAACTTGCCTGGGCCTTGAGAATCCAGGTACCAACTTGCTCTTCAGATGACACGTGACCTCGCTCTAGTCGTAGCAATACAAACAAACATTGTATAGGCAAAATTAACATTACACCAAACATAAGAACAAAATACACATTAATAATATACATATTAAAATAAGATCATAGGAACAGGAATCATTAATTTTGGAGTTATAGATTTTAAGTTATGGATTTTCAAAGGTTTTATGTGTTTAAAATGGATTAAGTGAGAGATTAAATTTCTAATTGTTTTCATGACAAAACAGAGGCACTAAATGATGAAGAATATTATTACAAATTTTTAGAAACTGGAATGGTTCAATTTGGAGCTAAAATGGATTTTCTATGAATTATCTAAGTTCTAGCAATTATTTTCATATTAAAAATCCATTTTCTATTTCATTTATTCAAATTAAATGATCACTGGACTGGGCCTCAATTACAGGGAAGCACAGGGGGCTCGGGTAAAATTTTCTAAGACACAACGCACAGTCAGACTGGACGGCGGGTTGATTACCCAAAACCCCGAGGGCTCATATGAAAAACTGTCTACACGAAGGGGTATCGTTTGATCTGAGCCGTCCGATCCGATCCCAACGGATCAGATTAGACCCCCGACTCGGTATGCGCCTGATTTAATCTCTACCGCTTGTTTTCAATCCGAAGGCCCGAGTTCTATTACTATGGGATCCCATCTCCATCGCCCAACTACAATCGAACGGTCAGCATCCATCTTCTTCCTCCAGCCACACCCACCGATCACGGCGCCCAGACAGCGGTGGCAATACGCCGGCGAGCACGAATCCCCAGCCCTGAAGCTCGATTCCCACATCCACTAGGGAATACATAATGTAGGTGCCGCGGGGAAACCGAGAGGCACACATCCACTACGGATTACGCCGATGGGAGTCTTGCCCACGTAGAGCAGCGGCACAACGGCGGTGCCAAGGCCACGGTGAGAAATTCCCGGCCAATGGTAGCGACAAAACCCACCGCGGGAGGCGCCAGACGAGGTTAAGATGAGGGCGATTCTCACAGAGGGGCTCATACCGATGATTGGAGCCACGAGGAGGTCTGACCACGGCGAGACGCACCCCCGCGGCGGCAGCCTCGCCCTGCCGAGCCGTTATTGTCACCGTAGCCCCGATTCCTCCCGGTTGGCGCCACGATCTACTTCCCAGAGACACTGAGAAGCGCCCAGACAGGTCGCCGAGGACCCGACGACGCAGGTGGCCCGGTTCCCATGGTGGCGGCTCCCGGCTGACTCCGCGCTCCCCAAATCTCACACCCAGAGCTTGATGCGCCACGAAGGTTTTCTGGTGACGAGCAGGGACGGCGGCCGGGTTTTATAGGCGGAGTCCGCGAGGAGCGAGTCCAGGGGAAAGCGGCAACAGAATCCTGGTGTAGTGCGAGAATCGCGGCATCGGTAGCGGCAGTCTGGTCACGAGGTAGGGGATGACTCCCGCACACCCGGGCCCATGCTTCAGCGAAAAGGGGGAGTCGCTATCGAGCCCCAGAGACCGACAACGCGGGCCCCGCAGAACAGCGATCGCACACGCCCCGGGTGGCTGCCAGGGCGGGCCCATCGGTCGGCGCCAAAATTCAGCTGGGCCAGCGCGTGGAGTCCTTAGGTAACTGGGCCGAAAAGGAGAATGGGCGGCCCAGCTAGGGTTTTTTTCTTTTTCTTTTCTTTTATTTTCCTTTTCCTTTTTGATTTATTTTCTTTTCATTTGAATCTCTAATTTGAATTTGAATCCTGTTATGAACTTCACTTTTGAGTCAAATGTACCAACTCAAATCTGTACAAGAATTATATATATATTATAATTATTTTTATTCACATAGTAATTTCTTCCTTCCCTTTTCTCTTTTACATATTATTTCTAAAACCCCAAAGTGAAATTTTGGGTTAAATTCAAATCTCCATCTCATTATTGTACTTCTATTATCATTATTTTATTATTATATTAACTAAGTAATGTTTTCAACATGAAGTACACACACCACATTATTATTTGAGTGTGTAGTTAGGTTAAAGGTATATTCAAAAGTTCTCCCATTGTTTTGATAGGAACATTTTCCAATGTCTAATCTTTATTATGATTTATTTTAACCATTGTTATTTTATTATGATCATTTACCTTTAAAAAGGGTGAATTATAAAGTTTAATCATTTATCAATGGTACTTTGCTCAGATTTCTTCCACCAATCCCAAATTCAGAATTTGGGTGTTACAATTTTGGAGTCACAAAATGCGTAGTCACTTATTCTCTCTTCATCCAAGTATATGGGAGATAGTAGAAAATGGAATGCAATTTGATAGTACAGATAATCCCATGTTTATCAATGAACAAATTCACAAAAATGCACAAGCTACCACTGTTCTTTTAGCATCCTTGTGCAGGGAAGAGTATCATAAGGTGAGCGGCTTGGATAACGCCAAGCAGATTTGGGACACCCTCAAGATCTCGCATGAGGGGAACGACGTCACCATGATCACCAAGATGGAGTTGGTGGAGGGCGAACTGGAAAGGTTCGCAATCTGGGGGGGAGGAGCCAACTCAAACGTACAACAGGCTCAAGACACTGGTCAACAAAATAAGGAGCTATGGAAGCACGAGATGGACGGACCACGACGTCGTCCGGCTTATGCTAAGGTCCTTCACTGTCCTTGATCCTCATCTTGTAAACTCTATTCGTGAAAATCCTAGGTACACCAAGATGACGCCCGAGGAAATACTCGGAAAGTTTGTAAGCGGGCGAATGATGATCAAGGAGGCGAGATATGTTGATGAGGCGTTGAATGGCTCAATGCCGATCCACGAGCCTCAAACCGTTGCTCTCAAAGCAACAAGTAGCAGGGAGGTGCTACCTAGCAAGGTGGTGCAAGTTGAGGCGGCCGGGCTTAACGAGGAAGAAATGGCCCTCATCATCAAGCGCTTCAAGACGGCGCTAAAAGGTCGCAAGGAGCATCCCAACAAGAGCAAGACAAAGGGAAAGCGCTCCTGCTTCAAGTGTGGTAAGTATGGTCATTTTATAGCAAATTGTTCCGACAATACTAATGACCAGGAACAAGAGAAAAGTGGGAAGTGGGAAAAGAAGAAGGCCTACAAGAAGGCGAAGGGCGAAGCGCACCTCGGCAAAGAGTGGGACTCGGATTGTTCGTCGTCCGACTCCGACGATGAAGGACTCGCCGCTTCAGCCTTCAACAAGTCGTCGCTCTTCCCCAACGAGCGCCATACTTGTCTAATGGCAAAGGAAAAGAAGGTAAACACTAGAGAAACTCCTAAGTACTCTACTTCTAGTGATGAGGACTCTAGTGATGATGAAATTGATTACACTAGCCTGTTCAAAGGATTAGATAGAGCAAAAGTAGAAAAGACCAATGAATTGATTGATGCTCTAAATGAAAAGAATAGACTTTTAGAAAAGCAAGAGGATCTTTTATATGAAGAGCATGATAAATTTGTAAGTGTGCAAAAGTCTCTTGCTTTAGAAGTTAAAAGGAATGAAATGCTTTCTTGTGAATTATCTACTTGTCATGAGACTGTGGCTAGCTTAAGAAGTATTCATGATGATTTAAATGCTAAGCTAGAAGTAGCAAATAAATCTAGTTCATGTATAGAGCATGTTGTGATTTGCAATAGGTGTAAGGATTTTAATGTTGATGCTTGTAGTGAACATTTAATGTCTATTTCTAAATTAAATGATGAAGTAGCAAGTCTTAATGCTCAACTTAAGATCTACAAAAGTAATTTTGATAAACTAAAATTTGCTAGGGATGCCTACACTGTTGGTAGACACCCCTCAATTAAGGATGGGCTTGGCTTTAAGAGGGAAGCCAAGAACTTAACAAGCCAAAGGGCTCCCATTTTCAACAAGGAAAAAGGGAAGGCTCCTATGGCTAGTAGTAGTCAAAAGAATCATGCATTTATTTATGATAGAAAATTTTCTAGGAATGCTCATCATAATAGGAGTTTTAATGCTTATGATTCACATGCCGTGTTTGGTTCAAGTTCTTCGTTTGTGCATGGTAGAAATACGCCTAGGAACAATGTTGTTCATCATGTACCTAAGAAAATGCAAAATAAATCTGCTACTGTTTTTCATGCCTGCAATACTGATTTTGTACTTTCATGTAAAAATAAGAGAGTGGTTGCTAGGAAATTGGGGGCAAAATGCAAGGGAGATAAAACTTGCATTTGGGTCCCTAAGGCTATTGTTACTAACCTTGTAGGACCCAACAAGAGTTAGGTACCTAAAACCCAAGCCTAATTTGCCTTGCAGGTTTATGCATCCGGGGGCTCAAGCTGGATTATCGACAGCGGATGCACAAACCACATGACGGGGGAGAAGAAGATGTTCACCTCCTACGTCAAGAAAAAAGATTCCCAAGATCAATCATATTCGGTGACGGGAATCAAGGCAAGGTTAAAGGACTAGGAAAGATAGCTATTTCATCTGAGTATTCCATATCTAATGTGTTTTTAGTTGAATCGCTCGGGTATAACTTGTTGTCCGTTAGTCAATTATGTAATATGGGTTACAATTGCTTATTTACAAATGTAGATGTGTCTGCCTTTAGAAGGAGTGATGGTTCATTAGCTTTTAAGGGTGTACTAGACGGCAAACTCTATTTAGTTGATTTTTCGAAGGAGGAGGCCGATCTAGATGCATGCTTAATCGCTAAGACTAGCATGGGCTGGCTGTGGCATCGCCGTCTAGAACATGTGGGGATGAAGAACCTTCACAAACTTCTAAAGGGAGAACATGTGTTAGGTCTAACAAATGTCACTTTCAAAAAAGATAGACCTTGTGCAGCTTGTCAAGCAGGTAAACAGGTGGGAAGCGCTCATCACAACAAAAATGTGATGACTACATCAAGACCTCTGGAGCTACTGCAAATGGACCTCTTCGGACCCGTCGCCTACCTTAGCATCGGGGGAAGTAAGTATGGTCTTGTTATTGTTGATGATTTTTCCTGCTTCACTTGGGTATTCTTTTTGCAGGATAAATCAGAAACCCAAGGGACCCTCAAGCGCTTTCTAAGGCGAGCTCAAAACGAATTTGAGCTCAAGGTAAAAAATATTAGAAGCGACAACGGGTCCGAGTTCAAGAACCTTCAAGTGGAGGAGTACCTTGAGGAGGAAGGAATCAAGCACAAGTTCTCTGCTCCCTACACACCACAGCAAAATGGTGTGGTAGAGAGGAAGATCAGGACGCTCATAGACATGGCGAGGACGATGCTTGGAGAATTCAAGACGCCCGAGCGGTTCTGGTCGGAAGCTGTGAACACAGCTTGCCACGCCATAAATCGGGTCTAACTTCATCGCCTCCTCAAGAAGACGTTGTATGAACTTCTAACCGGTAACAAACCCAAAGTGTCTTATTTTCGTGTATTTGGGAGTAAATGTTATATTCTAGTGAAGAAAGGTAGGAATTCAAAATTTGCTCCCAAAGTTGTAGAAGGGTTTTTACTAGGTTATGACTCAAATACAAAGGCGTATAGGGTCTTCAATAAATCATCGGGTTCGGTTGAAGTCTCTAGCGACGTTGTATTTGATGAAACTAATGGCTTTCCAAGAGAGCAAGTTGATCTTGATGATGTAGATGAGGATGATGTTCCAATGGACGCAATTCGCACCATGACAATTGGAGATGTACGACCACAGGAACACCAAGTGCAAGATCAACCTTCTTCCTCAACAATGGTGCATCCCCCAACTCAAGATGATGAACAGGTTCCTCAAGAGGAGGCATGTGATCAAGGGGGAGCACAAGAAGACCAAGTTGAGGAGGAAGAAGTACCACGAGCCCCTCCAACTCAAGTTCGAGCGACGATTCAAAGGAATCATCCCGTCGACCAGATTTTGGGTGACATAAGCAAGGGAGTAACCACTCGCTCTAGATTAGCTAATTTTTGTGAGCATTACTCTTTTGTCTCTTCTATTGAGCCTTTCAGGGTAGAGGAGGCCTTGCTAGATCCGGACTGGGTGTTGGCCATGCAAGAAGAACTCAACAACTTCAAGCGAAATGAAGTTTGGACACTGGTGCCATGTCTCAAGAAAAACGTTGTGGGAACCAAGTGGGTGTTCCGCAACAAATAGGACGAGCACGGGGTGGTGATAAGGAACAAGGCACGACTTGTGGCAAAAGGTTATGCCCAAGTCGCAGGTTTGGACTTTGAGGAGACTTTTGCTCCTGTGGCTAGGCTAGAGTCGATTCACATTTTGTTAGCCTATGCCGCTCACCATTCTTTCAGGTTGTTCCAAATGGACGTGAAGAGCGCTTTCCTCAACAGGCCAATCAAGGAGGAGGTGTACGTGGAGCAACCCCCTGGCTTTGAGGATGAACGGTACCCCGACCACGTGTGTAAGCTCTCTAAGGCACTCTATGGACTTAAGCAAGCCCCAAGAGCATGGTATGAATGCATTAGAGACTTTTTAATTCCTAATGCTTTCAAGGTTGGGAAAGCCGATCCAACTCTTTTCACTAAAACTTGTGACGGTGATCTATTTGTGTGCCAAATTTATGTCGATGACATAATATTTGGTTCTACTAACCAAAAGTCTTGTGAAGAGTTTAGCAGAGTGATGACTTAGAAATTCGAGATGTCAATGATGGGCGAGTTGAACTACTTCCTTGGGTTCCAAGTGAAGCAACTCAAAGACGGCACCTTCATCTCTCAAACAAAGTACATGCAAGACTTGCTCAAGCGGTTTGGGATGAAGGACGCCAAGCCCGCAAAGACTCCAATGGGAACCGACGGACATGTCGACCTCAACAAAGGAGGTAAGTCCGTTGATCAAAAGGCATACCGGTCTATGATAGGGTCTTTACTTTATTTATGTGCTAGTAGACCGGATATTATGCTCAATGTATGCATGTGTGCTAGATTTCAATCCGACCCACGGGAGTGTCACCTTGTGGTCGTTAAGTGAATTCTTAGATATTTAGTTGCTACGCCTTGCTTCGGGATCTGGTATCCAAAGGGGTCTACCTTTGACTTGATTGGTCGTTAATGTGTGCTAGATTTCAATCCGACTATGCTGGATGTAAGGTCGATAGGAAGAGTACATCAGGGACGTGTCAATTCCTAGGAAGGTCCCTGGTGTCGTGGAGTTCTAAGAAACAAACTTCCGTTGCCCTATCCACCGCTGAGGCCGAGTATGTTGCCGCAGGACAGTGTTGCGCGCAACTACTTTGGATGAGGCAAACCCTCCGGGACTTTGGCTACAATCTGAGCAAAGTCCCACTCCTATGTGATAATGAGAGTGCAATCCGCATGGCGGACAATCCTGTTGAACACAGCCGCACAAAGCACATTGACTTCCGGCATCACTTTTTGAGAGACCACCAGCAAAAGGGAGATATCGAAGTGTTTTATGTTAGCACCGAGAACCAGCTAGCCGATATCTTTACCAAGCCTTTAGATGATAAGACCTTTTGCAGGCTGCGTAGTGAGCTAAATGTCTTAGATTCGCGTAACTTGGATTGATATAGAGCATACATGTGTTTTATGCCTTTGATCATGTTCCTTTATGCATGTTATTGCTTATTTATGGTGCTCAAGTTGTGCAAGGGATCCCCGGACCTCACAAGTCCATGTGCGAATGTTGCACATATTTAGGGGGAGAAATGCTACAACTTGACCCTTTGAGACTAACTGTGTGCTTAAGTTTTCTTAACCTAGTCTCAAAGGATGATTGAAAGGGAAAAGGTGAACTTGGACCATGCAAGACTTCCACTGCACTCCGATGAGAGGGTAATTTTCTCCAAGTTCATCTCCATGCTCTTATTGCCTTTTTACTCTTAATTGAAGATTTTGGTGAGGCAATGAGGTTTAAGGGCCAATAATGATCCCGTTTTGGTGCTTAATGCCAAAGGGGGAGAAATTAATGCCAAAGCAAATGGATCAGCTACCACTTGAGAATTTTGAAAATAATAGAGTTAGAGCTTTTGTTTTGTCAAAATACTCTTATTGTCCAAAGTTGGTCTCTTGTGGGGAGAATGTTTATTATGGGAAAAGGGGGAGTTTTTGAATCTTTGATCAATTTCTCTTGGAATACCTCTCTCTATGCCTCAACAAGTGAATTTGACTTAGAGATAGGAAATTGAGTTTGATTTGCAAAAACAAACCAAGTGGTGGCAAAGAATGATCCAAATATGCCAAATTTGAATCAAAACAAATTTTTGTTCTCATTTGCATTGATGTTGCACTTCTTTTAGTTGCTTTTTGTTGTGTTGGCATAAATCACCAAAAAGGGGGAGATTGAAAGGGAAATGTGCCCTTGGGCCATTTCTATAAGATTTTGGTGATTAAGTGCTCCACACAAATGCTTTGAGTGATATTTGTGCCAAAGACTCAAGAAGTGCAAATCAAGATTAAAGGTATGTTTCTAGACTTAGTACATTGTTTTGAAGACTAATGTATTATGTCTAAGTGCTAGAAACAGGAGAAATCGTTTTGGAGAAAAGTTGGCTATGTACAGCCAAAAGGCTGCTCGGTCTGGGTGCACCGGACTGTCCGGTGGTGCACCGGACAGTGTCCAGTGTGCCAGGACCAGTCCTGATGAACAGCCTACTCTCGGGTCTCGACGGCGGCGTACGGCTATAAATCACCGGACTGTCCGGTGGTGCACCGGACTGTCCGGTGAGTCGTCTGCGGCGAAGTCGCCGCTCTCGGGAAACAGTCAACAACGTACGGCTAAAAATCACTGGACTGTCCGGTGGTGCACCGGACTGTTCGGTGAGCCAACGGTCGACTGCGCCAACGGTCGGCCGCACAATCCGCGCGTGACATGTGGGCGCGCCAACGGTCAGATGGGGGCACCGGACTATCCGGTGTGCACCGGACAGTGTCCGGTGCGCCAACGGTCGGCTGCGCCAATTTAGGAAAGCAATCTGCACCGGACAGTGAACAGTGGATGTCCGGTGGTGCACCAGACTGTCCGGTGCGCCATCCGACAGAAGGCAAGAATTGCCTTCCTAGATTGCTTCCAACAGCTCCTAGCTGCCTTGAGGCTATAAAAGGGACCCCTAGGCGCATGGAGGAGAACACCAAGCATACTTTGAGCAATCTTAATCTCTCACACTCCATTTTTGCGCACTCGATTGACATTCTTAGTGATTTGAGCTCTGTTCTAGTGGTGAACTTGTTGCGATTCATTCGAGCTCAAGTCTTGGCTGTGTGTGCGTATTGCTGTGGATTTGTGTGTGTTGCTTCCCTCCCTTACATCCGTGCTTCTTTGTGATCATCAAATTGTAAGGGCAAGAGGCTCCAAGTTGTGGAGATTCCTCACAAACGGGATATAGTGAAAGGAAGAAAAACACCGTGGTATTCAAGTTGATCATTGGATCACTTGAAAGGGGTTGAGTGCAACCCTCGTCCATTGGGACGCCACAACGTGGAGGTAGACAAGTGTTGTACTTGTAGAACCACGGGATAACTCATGTGTCTCTTGTGTTTGCTTTTTGTGTGATCGTTGTGATTCACAAGAGCTCGCTTTATAGTCACTTGGCATTATCTCTCTAACACTTAACCTAGTTTTGTGGCTATAAGTTTTAAGTTTTTACAGGATCACCTATTCACCCCCCCCTCTATGTGCTCTCAGGAAGCGGACGCGATTCGCGGTGATGGATTCCATGGACGTGAGGAGAGCCAGCGGGGCAGGCTTCACCAGAGATGGTGGACGCCCACTCTAAGAACATATAGAGTAGTAGAGATAAAAACATACCCTGCAGTAGTTCTTCTCCCAGATTTAGCCTCATCAGCTACATAAGTCAAACTCATTTATATGGTGGGGGAAGCTGATAACTCCTTCAAACCAACCATAAAATGTGCAACCTTTCCTCATATTTATATATGGGGGAAGATGTCATGGAAGAAGCATGAGTTGGAAACCACGTTGAATGGGAAGGGGGAGGTAAAGGGAGCAGAATAAGAAAAGGGAGGTAAAGAGAGCGGGCACACCCATTGTCTCAGGAAGGCACAATCAAATTGACAAAAGCCTAATCCTCACACATTTTGATCATCCAAAGTCTTCACAAGTCACCATATCAAGAGATCAAGGGACAACCAAAACAAGCTACACAAAAGGAGATAATAAAGTGGAATAGAGCTATCGTAAGCATGAATTTGAAGTTGCCAAATTGGAGCAAAAGAAATAACTTCAGTATGACGGAAACCATATTTGGATGTTGCATGAAGTCCCTGAAGATGCAGTGACCTATTCAATATTAAATTCAAACATATAGTAGATTATGTGTATGGAGTCCCAAACTTCAGATTCATCACAGATTTCCTAAGCAAGAACAATCCCCTCTTATTCTGATGATTCATTTGAGCATCTATCTGCGGATTCATCCACCTCATATGCATATGAAAAAGGGAGCATTCTTGTAAACAAAACAAAAACTACACAGACGACTTGAGAATTTACTGGGCAATCAAACACAAAATAATCATCAGATTAAGAGGTGATTACAATAATCATTAGGACAAGATAATCATCAGAATAAATGGGGAGGCAAGGGGATCTAGGCAGCTAGGAGCACTCATGGTTCTTGGCGAGTTTGAAGGAGTTCATAGCCTTATCGAAGAGGTCGGTGGTGTCCTCGTACTTGGCTCTCCAGAATGATTCGGCTGGAGATCTACAGAATCGTCGTGTCCGCGCCATCCATGGAAGGAGAATCCGCGTCGGTCCTAGATCTGCGCGCCCCAGCCTCCATGGAAGGGGAACGTCCGATGTCGCCCCGGATCTATGCGCCCCAGCCTCCATGGAAGGGGAGGGTCCGATGTCGCCCTGGATCTGTGCCCCCCAGCCTCCATGGAAGGGGAGCGTCTGACGCCGTAGATCTACGCGCCCTAGGCTCCATGGAAGGTGTCGCCGATGGTGGGGCGAGGCTGGCTGAAGCCGTGGGCCATGCTGGTCGCTCCGCCTGTTTTTCCAGGCTGCTGTGACGAGGCCCCCGGAGGTACATTGGCTCCGGTGAGGTCGTCGTTGCCACTCCGAGCGGCACCCCCATGCTGGATCTAAATCCCACAGGAGCAAGCAGGGCGGTGATTGAGGAGGATCACGTGGCGAGCGAGGCAGCGTGCAAGAGGCGGATGGGCATCGCGTGGGGGGTGGAGTTGTCTCGGTGGGCGATACCAGCAGCGGTGGCCATGCCGAAGCGCATCTGCGCGCAGACCACGACCGTCAGCGCAGCGACCTTGGCAACGCAGTAGTCGAGGTAGGAGAGGCTGAAGTAGGTGGAGAGCTGCTTGACGTCCTTCTCCGTTGTGAACTGGTCGTCGTCATACGCAGTCATGTTGGGCATGATGCAGTCGCCTCCGAGTGCCACCTGATGGCATTGACGGGGTGCGCGGGGGCGGGGATGTCGGCGAGGATGCAGGGGTCGCTGGTCTCCACCATGATGTCGAAGAGCTTCACCATGTCGCCGTCGCACGTCGCTAGCTATGGTGTTGCTAGATCAAAGAACCCCATCGTGCCAGCAGCGGCACGGATGGGGCGTGGCGCATGGATTGGGCGCCGGTGTGCACCGGACAGTGTCTGGTGCGCCAACCGGCCTAGAGCTGCAACGGTCGTCTGCGCCAGAAAAGGAAGGAGATCGGCACCGGACCGTCTACAGTGACTGTCCGGTGGCGCACCGGACTGTCCGGTGCGCCACTCGACAGAAGGCAAGGATAGCCTTCCTTGTTGATCTCCAACGGCTCCTAGCTGCCTTGGGGCTATAAAAGGGACCCCTAGGCGCATGGAGGAGCTACACAAGCTTACAAGAAACATCCTAAGACTCCAAGACTCCAACTTCACGCATTCGATTCTTTGAGATAGTGACTTGAGCTCCATTTGAGTTGTGAACTCCATGCGTTGTGTTTTGAGCTCGAGTTGTGACTTTTGTGCGTGATTGTGCTGTGGATTTGAGTCTTGTGTGTGTTGCTCTCCCCTCCCTTACTTCTGTGCTTCTTTTGTGATCATCATTGTAAGGGAGAGAGGCTCCAAGTTGTGGAGATTCCTCGCAAACGGGAGAAAGGCTAAGAAAGGAAAAACCGTGGTATTCAAGTTGATCATTGGATCACTTGAAAGGGGTTGAGTGCAACCCTCGTCCATTGGGACACCATAACGTGGAAGTAGGCAAGTGTTACTTGGCCGAACCATGGGATAAAATCGCGTGTCTCTTGTGTGCTTTCTTTTTGATTGTCTGTGTTCACAAGAGCTCGTTTCAAGCTACTTAGTCGTTCTAACTTTCATAACGAAGTTTTGTGGCTACTAGTGTTGAATTTTACATGATCACCAATTCACCCCCCCCCTCTAGGTGCTCTCAATTGGTATCGGAGCCGTTCTCTTCACACAAGGGACTAATCGCCCGAAGAGATGGATCCTAAGGGAAAGGGGATGGTGGTCAACGAAAAGGAGGAGTCCATCTTCAACGAGCCAAGAGATGACAAGCCCACTGACTCTGGCTCGAGTCACAAGAAGAAGGACGAGAAGAAGAGGCACATCAAGAAGATCGTCTACTACGACAGCGATGAATCTTCTTCTTCACCAAGAGACGACGACGACGATGACTTGTCTAAAAAAAACCGGTTAATCAAAACTATTCATTTGATTATTCTCGTATTCCATTCAATTCTAATGCTCATTTGCTATCAATTCCACTTGGTAAACCTCCACACTTTGATGGAGAAGACTACTCTTTTTGGAGTCACAAAATGCATAGTCACTTATTTTCTCTTCATCCTAGTATTTGGGAGATAGTTGAAAATGGAATGCATTTCGATAGTACGGATAACCCTATGTTTATTAATGAGCAAATTCACAAGAATGCACAAGCTACCACTGTTTTGCTAGCATCTTTGTGCAGGGATGAAGACAACAAGGTGAGCTGCTTGGACAACGCCAAGCAAATCTGGGACACCCTCAAGATATCTCATGAGAGAAACGACGTCACCATGATCACCAAAATGGAGTTGGGGGAAGGCGAGCTAGGGAGATTTGCGATGATCAGGGGAGAGGAGCCAACGCAAATCTACAACAGGCTCAAGACCCTGGTCAACAAGATTAGAAGCTATGGAAGCACAAGATGGACGGACCACGATGTCGTCCGACTTATGCTAAGGTCATTCACAGTAATTGACCCCCATCTTGTAAACCTCATTCGTGAAAATCCCAGGTACACCAAAATGACACCCGAGGAGATACTCGAAAAATTCGTGAGCGGGCGTATGATGGTAAAGGAAGCGCGATACGTGGATGATGCTCTTAATGGCCCTCTACCCGTCTACGAGCCTCAACCCATTGCTCTCAAAGCAATAAGCAGCAAGGAGGTGCTACCAATCAAGGTGGCACAAGTTGAGGTTGTCGGGCTAAACGAAGATGAGATGGCCCTAATCATCAAGCGCTTCAAGACCGCACTAAAAGGACGCAAGGAGTACCCCAACAAGAACAAAGCAAGGGGAAAGCGCTCCTGTTTTAAATGCCATAAGACTGGCCATTTTATAGCACAATGCCCCGATAATGATAATGACCAGGAACAAGAAAAGCATGGGAAGAGGGAGAAGAACAAGGCTTACAAGAAGGCAAAGGGCGAGGCGTACCTTGGCAAAGAATGGGATTCGGACTGCTCTTCATCTGACTCCGACGATGAAGGACTGGCAGCCTCGACCTTCAACAAGTCTTCGCTCTTCCCCAACGAACGCCACACTTGCCTCATGGCCAAGGAGAAGAAGGTGAGTGTTCGAGATTCCCCTAAGTACTCTACTTCCAGTGATGAGGATTCCTCCGATGATGAAGTAGATTACTCTAGTCTATTTAAAGGACTAGATAGAGCTAAAGTAGAAAAGATTAATGAACTAATTGATGCTTTAAATAAAAAGGATAGACTTTTAGAAAAACAAGAGGTTATTTTGTATGAAGAGCATGATAAATTTGTTAGCGTTCAAAAATCACTTGCTCTAGAAATTAAGAGAAATGAAATATTATCCTCTGAATTGTCTGTGTGTCATGAATCAATCTCTAGTTTAAAGATTTTGAATGATGATCTAAATGCTAAGCTAGAGGAAGCTAATACTACTAGATCTTGTATAGAACATGTAGTTATTTGCAATAGATGCAAGGATTTTGATATTGATGCTTGTGATGATCATATTGCGTCCGTTTCTAAATTAAATGATGAGGTGGCAAGTCTTAATGCTCAACTTACAACTTGCAAGATTGATTTTGATAAATTAAAGTTTGCTAGGGTTGCCTACACAATTGGTAGACACCCCTCAATTAAGGATGGGCTTGGTTTTCGAAAGGAAGCTGTTGGTACCCTAAATCAGGGGTACCCTCTTCTACAGCATGAAGACACCGCACCCATGCAACGTCCCCAGGCCACGCGGAGGACGGCGCCTGACCCCACCGCATGGGCAGGCCAAAGGGCGCACGTGGCAAGGAAAGACAACACATCCCAGTGTGTATCGTGGGATGCGGACCTCCACAGAAGGACATCGGACCCCTATACGCATAAGTTCGGGGCCTCCGAGTAAGGTCCGAACCTCAGCAAGGTCCCAGGATGAGGAGGGCCCTGGCGTGAGTAGGGGTCCGGTGCTGACACGTGTCCAGGCCTTGCCTTTTACTTCTCGCTCAGGCGGAGACCCACTGCTTGTGGCCCATGACATAAGCCATCGGGTCGAGCCTGACGTAAAACTGTGCAGCCCCTACATTTATCAAGAAGAGGACGCGCCGCCTGCCACTGCGCTGACGGGCGACATGCCCTCTCAGCATTTAATGTGTCCCGTCCCATCCGCTGGCAGGCGGTGTCAAGGTCATCCAGCAGGCGGCACGCCTGCTAGGTCTACTAGCGAATAGTGCGCCCGTGCCAGCAGCGCACTGTGTTATCCCTTCTACAAGAAGCTTCCCCTGCACGCCGAAGATACACAGATCTCGGACGACATGGCACAAGGGATTGCCCCGGCAGCAAATATTTATAGTCCCAAGTGTTATATTCTTTATGTCCCTGGGCCCACATGTTGAGGCTCAGTACCTTTGTGCATGCACCCCTTCAGCTATAAAAGGGGAGGCATGCGACGTTACAAGACAGATCCAAGCTCAGACTCACAATAAATTAAACAGTGGAGTAGGGTGTTACGCCCTGGCGCCCCGAACCACTCTAAACCCTCGTGTGCTCTCGTGTGTTCATCCACCAGTCTCGTAGCAAGCAAAACGCTTAGGCCCCTCCTCTCTTTAGGATTTAGGGCGGGTGCAATCCGCCATCCGGCCGGGGAGATTTCCACTCCGACATTTGGCGCGCCATGTAGGGGGCTAGGCTTCAAGTTTTTGCTTGATTTCTCGCTCAGCATGATGGTGCGGATCATCGAGCACCACGCCGAAGCTTCGGAGGATTTTGTGATGGAGCAAGAGGTTGCATCCTTCGCGCCACAAGTGCCCGACCGCCCCGACTCTGGGACTGCTGCCGTACACGCCGTGCAGCAGCACACACCAGCGCAGGCGTCCCGGACTCCATCGAGGGCAGCGCCGACGGCGCTGTCTGCGACCAGAGAGTTGCTACGCCACCCCCTAGCTCCACGGCATCACCGGGGGCCATGAAGCAGTGGCACGACGATGTCGACCGGCTGCTCAGCATGGCACATTCTGCTTCTACCAGGTCGAGGCCTCGGTCATCCCGGTGCCAACGCGAGGCGACGGCGTCTGTGCGCTCGCCCTCCGTAAGGGGCGCACAGACCGACGACCTCCGGGCGGAGCTCAACCGTAGGTGTATGGGAGAAGACGCCTAGGTCTCTTTGGAAAGGGCGCATGAGCGCCGTCAGAACATTGAGGGTCGCAATCTCGACCGAGATTTCGCCGCGGAGGCGCCGCAGACACCAGTGGGCACCCGATCCCAAACGGGTGTCCCCCTGGCCAGCGTGGGCTGCGCCGCTCTCACAGACCATCTTCGCGCGGCGTCATGGCCGCACAAGTTCCAGCCACACCTACCGGAAAATATGATGGGACATCAAACCCGTCAGAGTTCCTACAGGTGTACGTTACTGCCATCACAGCAGCAGGTGGGAACACCACTGTGATGGCGACATACTTTCATGTGGCCTTGTCTGGACCTGCCCGGACCTAGCTCATGAACCTTACCCCAGGATCAGTACTCCTGGGAAGAACTCTGTGCGCGGTTCGTGGTGAACTTCGCCAGTGCTTACCAACAGCACGGTGTGGAGGCCCACCTTCATGCAGTAAGGCAGGAGCCCGGGGAAACCCTCCGGAAGTTCATCTCCCGCTTCTCCAAGGTGCGAGGTACGATACCTCGTATTTCCGATGCCTCCATCATCACGGCCTTCCGATAGGGGGTGCGTGATAAGAAAATGTTGGAGAAATTGGCCACACATGATGTGGAGACTGTCCCTACGCTCTTCACCCTGGCAGACAAGTGTGCCAGAGCTGTTGAAGGCCGGGCATGGCACTCAGCCCCACAAACTGGGACCACCCAGACGGGTGGTTCGGGTGCCATTCCCCGGGACGACAGAAAGAAAAGGAAGGGTCGCGGCTACGAGAAGCCGCAGCCTTCCGCGTTGGTCATCGCAGCTGCGACCGGGGGCCGAGGCGACCGCAACAAACGCCCACGGCCACAAAGGGGTAACGGCAACTCGTGCCCTGTACATCCCAACGGTCGCCATAGCGCTGCGAGATCATTGATCTCGCAAAACGCGTCAGCGAACGCGTCAGCGAACGCGTCAGCGAACGCGCCAGCGAGCGACGTGAGCAGTCTTCCAGAGACGGCTCCCCCACCTCGCCGCCGTCCTGGCAAAGAAAAGGTCGACGACGGCGAGGTGGCTGTGGCTGAACAGGACCTCGGGTATCAGTCACCCGAAGGGGATCTGAAGGACGTCTTCGCAAAAGACTCCCACTCCGACGGCGACGACTAGGCGGACCACCCGTGGGACCCCTGTCCCCCGGCCTATGGAGCTAAAGCCTGCCTTCCTCCGGGAACCCATCTGGATTCCCCACGGGTCTAGCTTTCTAATAGTTTCATCCAAGAATGACCGCAGGCAAAGGCGGGGCCTCCTTCGTCGAATGCAGATGGGAACCCAGGGTCGGGACCTAATCCTACAAGAGTACCAGACCAAATTAGGGCTCCGTAACACTCCCCCAGCTGGGAAGGACCCTTCATGGTAATGGGAGTACCCCGACCCAAGGGCAACTGTCTAACTCCGACCGAAGGAATGCCTCCCCCGGTGTTGGAACATCTCTGTAAGTTCTATCTATAAAGCAGGTCTGAGGGGCCGAGTTGTTTCCCTCTTGTAACTAGGTAGCGCATACGTGTACGCCAACCCGGTGGGGTCTGTCCCCATAAACTCGACCTGTTGGTCCGCACACATGCATGATAAGTTATAAAGGAAAACTACCCTCTCAGATGCGCCTCTATGATAGTATTGTCCTACTGCTCCATGGTCTTACCTTGCAGTCTTCTAGATGTTATTTTACCTAACCCACCCAGGCAGTTCTCGTTCCATCAAATATAATGACATCCGAATTGGACAGCCAGGCTTGCAGGTTAGGACCTCTTTGTGAAAGCAGGAGGGCTCGACAGCCTGGGGACGGTTCTAAAGAATGGGAACCCGTTCCATGGGGTGATCCGGAGCCTGTGTGGCTGCTTAGCCTGGTCCCATACCCGAAAGCCTGTACACTCCACCGCTCCGTGACGGGTACCCTAGTACTTAGAACTATAAGTCCTGTGAGTACGACAACCTGGGGTCCGAAATTAGAGAAGAGACACTTGTCTCCTGGAGTGGCCCGGAGCCGTGTAGCCTCTCAGCCTGGTCCCGTACCGTGGGCCTACATGCTCTGCCACTCCGTGGCGGGTGTCCTAGTACCTAGAACCACCATCCAGGGAGTCCGGACGCACAACTTGGCTCCCCCAGACTAGACCCTGCAAGTCCCGAGCATGTATCAAAGGATGGCTAGTGTCAGATGATGGGCCCTACGGGTGTATTACTAACGCTCCTTGGCTAAAAGCTGTGTACAGATCTAGGTCTCGGAGAGGCTCCCTCCCGAGAATTGTTGACAACTCTTTCAGCACACGCTGGTATCCAACCTCGATACATCAAGCCTGCAACCCAGGCGGGGGGCCAGGTACCAGGGGGACTCAACACCACAACATCTCACACAGCAGGAACAGGCGACACACAGATAAGTGTTAAATACTGCTTAGTAGACAATATTTATTACTTTACAAAAAACAGGGGAAGGCCTGGGGGCCGGTTCTAAAGAACAGATGCCCGTTCCATAGGGTGGTCCGGAGCCTGTGTGGCCGGTTAGCCTGGTTCCGTACCCAAAATCCTGCACACTCCACCACTCCGTGACGGGTGTCCTAGTATTTAAAACTATAGTCCTGTGCGTCCAACAACCTCGAGGTCCGGCTTTGAAGAACGAGCACTTGTCTCCTGGGGGTCCGGAAACAGTGTAGCCGCTCAGCCTGGTCCCGTACTGTGAGCCTGCATACTCCACCGCCCTGCGGCAGGTGTCTTAGTACTTGAAGCCAGCATCCAGGGGGTCCGAACACACAACTTGGCTTCCCAGGCTAAAATCCTGCATAAATATGTTATTACATTTTGCTTCTGAGCAAGTATATGTTATGACATTCCCTTACAAGCGGGACCCCAGCTCCATTTCTGCAGGAATGGACTACGCTGCACCAGCAGGAGTCACGCTGGAAGCTAGCTCCGGACAGCCCCACCAACGGTGGCGACCACCTCTGCATCGACGGATCGCCGGCGACAGCGACCACCTCTGCACCAACAGCGACAACGACCTCCGCTCCGGGCGGCTAGACAGCAGCAGCGATCGCCTCAGGGCGAGCGCTACTGTAAAAAGGTCCTCGCCTCCGTCCTCCTACGGGGGGCGACAACGAGGCCATTAAAGCCAAAAAGTCAGGGACTCAGCGGCAGATGGCTCTGATGCCCTCGCCAGCGGAGGCAACCACCTCTGCAAGGGGTAGCCTCACCAGCGGTACCAACCTCCTCTGTACCAGTCGGTGGCGGCTGCCTCAGCACGCACGAAGGGGTCCTCGCTCCCGTCTAACCAACGGGAGTGAGGACAAGACCATCCAAGAACGCCGCTGCTACCACTGCGGTGTACGGCGTCTTGTACGGTCCCCCCAGTTTGGCCGACGGGTAGGAGAAGGGGTGGATGTGCCGGACCCGCATACGGCGCAACCGTCGCCCATGCGGTGGACGGACAGCCACGCCCCGGCTAGAGCGGCAGGAGGCAGCGTCGGAGGCGGTGCCGAAGCCATCTAGCCCAAAGAGTCGGGCACGCTGCAGCTGACAGCCCGTAGCCAGCCGGCCCCACATAGCCGAGGTCCGCCTCCTCTGCAAGACTAGCAAACACCCTTCTCCTCCGAATGCTGGAGGAAGAAGCGGGTCGCCAGCCCACGCGGAGGGCAGGGCCCCGACTTGGCTCGCCCCCCGCCCCAGCAAGGGTGATGAACATCCTTAAAGCTGAGGCTAGGGGGGAAGCCGCAGCCCGGCTTGCTTCTCCCCACCGCGAGGCTGGTGGTCATCCTTCTGGATGGCCACTGGCAGGGGACTGCAGCCGGGCTACATGATGAAAATCCTTGAAGCCGAGCAATGGTGGAATAGCACCAACCTCCTCGAGGTTGCGCTCCTCTAAACAACAGCAAGAAGAAGGCAAGACCGCCGGCACCGCCACCAGTGCAAGCTCTCCGACGATAGGACCACCGGAGGGGATGGCTTTGACGCGTCCCCCTCCAGTAAACATCGGCGCACCCCATCCAGAGGCCCGGAGGAGGAAGGGCGCGATGAAGGCGAGAGGAGCAAAGCATGGTTACTGCCCGGGAGATTGATCCCTTTTATAGGCAGATCTCCCCACTCGCGCCCTAAAGCGCCATGGGCAAAAATCTCCCCTGATGTACTCCAAAGTTCCTACCCTAGGACACGGGGGCCAGGCCCCACGTGTCAGACTGACTGACCCGAAGCACGGAGAAAGCGAACCACCGCGCAAGGAGCATGCAACTGCCCCACAGTTATGCACCCCTTCATTCTCGGGGCAGCCAGCGGTCAGGAAGGTGAACTGCTGCATAAAGGAGCATGCAACCGCCCCACGGTTAAACGCTCCCTCATCTTCGCCGAAACCAGCGGTCGAAAAGTCGAACCGCCACACAGAAAGCGTACAACCGCCCCGCGGTTATGCGCCCCCTCAACTTCACCGCAACCGGCGGTTCAACATGGGGGCCCGGGCCCACATGTCATGCAACCGGTGCGCTAGTCACTGGGTACGGAAAAGTCGCACCGCCACTCGCACCAATGCCACGACTCCTCGGGGCCATCGCGGAAAACTGAAGAGATAAGTTTTCAAAACCAGTGCGGCGACTCGAGGCACCCCGCGCATGGGCCAGCAATGCGCGCTAAGTACGAGAGTCACGGGCCGGTCAACTGTGAAAGCGGGCATGGCCGTCGGCGTGACCATAGGCGGGCCGGCAGCAACTGCATCAACAGGCGCGCAGGAGCGGTAGGCCAACCACCAATAAGACTCTGGCCCCGCCAGCAGGATCGTATCCCCTCCTGAGGCGGGCCTGGGGGCCACTGTCGGTACCCTAAATCAGGGGTACCCTCTTCTACAGCATGAAGACGCCGCACCCGTGCAACGTCCCCAGGCCACGCGGAGGACGGCGCCTGACCCCACCGCATGGGCAGGCCAAAGGGCGCATGTGGCAAGGAAAGACAACACATCCCAGTGTGTATCGTGGGATGCAGACCTCCATAGAAGGACACCAGACCCCTATACGCATAAGTCTGGGGCCTCCGAGTAAGGTCCAAACCTTAGCAAGGTCTCGGGACGAGGAGGACCCTGGCGTGAGTAGGGGTCCGGTGCTGACACATGTCCAGGCCTTGCCCTTTACTTCTCGCTCAAGCGGAGACCCGCTGCTTGTGGCCCATGACATAAGCCATCGGGCCAAGCCTGACGTAAAACCGTGCAGCCCCTACATTTATCGAGGAGAGGACACGCCGCCTGCCACTGCGCTGACGGGCAACGTGCCCTCTCAGCATTTAATGCATCCCATCCCATCCGCTGGCAGGCGGTGTCAAGGTCATCCAGCAGGCGGCACGCCTGCTGGGTCTACTGGTGAACAGTGCGCCCGTGCCAGGCAGCGCACTGTGTTATCCCTTCTACAAGAAGCTTCCCCTGCATGCCGAAGATACACAGATCTCGGATGACAGGGCACAAGGGATTGCCCCGGCAGCAAATATTTATAGTCACAAGTGTTATATTCTCTATGTCCCTGGGCCCACATGTCGGGGCTCAGTACCTTTGTGCATGCCCCCCTTCAGCTATAAAAGGGGAGGCATGCGACGTTACAAGATAGATCCAAGCTCAGACTCACAATACATTACACAGTGGAGTAGGGTGTTACGCCCCGGCAGCCCGAACCACTTTAAACCCTCATGTGCTCTCGTGTGTTCATCCACCTGTCTCGTAGCAAGCAAAACGCTTAGGCCCCTCCTCTCTTTAGGATTTAGGGCGGGTGCAATCCTCCACCCGACCGGGCAAATTTCCTCTCCGACAGAAGCCAAGAACTTAACAAGCCAAAAGGCTCCCATTCTCGCCAAGGAGAAAGGGAAGGCCCCTATGGCTAGTAGTATTCAAAAGAATCATGCTTTTATGTATAATAGGAAAATTGCTAGTCATTCCAATTATAATAAGAGTTATGATCATGATGCTTTTGATTCACATGCAATGTTTGCCTCGAGTTCTACTTTTGTCCACGGTAGAAGTAGGCCTAAGAGAAATCATGTTGTGCATCATGTGCCTAGGAAAGTGTGTAATGAATCTACTACTATTTACCATGCTTGCAATACTTCATTTGCACTTTTATGTAAGAATGCAAAAGTAGTGGCTAGGAAATTGGGATCCAAATGCAAGGGAGATAAGACTTGTATTTGGGTTCCAAAGGCTATTGTGACTAACCTTGTAGGACCCAACAAGAGTTGGGTACCTAAAACCCAAGTGTAAATTGCCTTGTAGGTTTATGCATCCGGGGGCTCAAGCTGGATTATCGACAGCGGATGCACAAACCACATGACGAGGGAGAAGAAGATGTTCACCTCCTACGTCAAGAACAAGGATTCCCAGGATACGATTATCTTTGGAGATGGGAACCAAGGCAAGGTTAAAGGTTTGGGAAAGATAGCCATCACAAGCGAGCACTCTATTTCAAATGTATTCTTAGTAGATTCATTAGGGTATAATCTCCTGTTTGTAAGTCAATTGTGCCACATGGGCTACAATTGTTTGTTTACAAATGTTGATGTTTCTGTCTTTAGAAGGAGTGATGGTTCATTAGCATTTAAGGGTGTATTAGACGACAAACTCTACTTAGTTGATTTTTCGAAAGAGGAGGCTGATCTAGATGCATGCTTAATAGCTAAGACTAGTATGGGCTGGCTGTGGCATCGCCGTCTAGCACATGTTGGGATGAAGAACCTTCATAAACTTCTAAAGGGAGAACATGTGTTAGGACTAACAAATGTTTGTTTCGAGAAAGATAGACCTTGTGCAGCTTGTCAGGCAGGAATACAAGTGGGGAGCACTCATCACAACAAGAATGTGATGACAACATCAAGACCACTGGAGCTACTACATATGGACCTCTTCAGACCTGTTGCCTACCTTAGCATCGGGAGAAGTAAGTATGGTCTTGTTATTGTTGATGATTTTTCCCGCTTCACTTGGGTGTTCTTTTTGCAGGATAAATCAGAAACCTAAGGGACCCTCAAGCGCTTTATAAGGCGGGCTCAAAATGAATTTGAGCTCAAGGTGAAAAAGATAAGAAGCGACAATGGGTCCGAGTTCAAGAATCTGCAAGTGAAGGAGTACCTTGAGGAAGAAGGCGTCAAGCACGAGTTCTCCGCTCCCTACACACCACAGCAAAATGGTGTGTTAGAGAGGAAGAACAGGACGCTTATCAACATGGCGAGAACGATGCTTGGAGAATTCAAGAGGCCCGAGCGGTTTTGGTCGGAAGCTATGAACACAGCTTGCCACGCCATAAACCGACTCTACCTACATCGCCTCCTCAAGAAGACCTCGTACGAACTTCTTACCGGTAACAAACCCAACGTCTCATACTTTCGTGTATTTGGGAGCAAATGTTACATTCTAGTGATGAAAGGTAGAAATTCTAAATTTGCTCCGAAGGCAGTAGAAGGGTTTTTACTAAGGTATGACTCAAATACAAGGGCGTATAGAGTCTTCAACAAATCATCAGGTTTGGTTGAAGTCTCTAGCGACGTTGTATTTGATGATACTAATGGCTCTCCAAGACATCAAGTTGATCTTGATGATGTAGATGAAGATGATGTTCCAACGGCCGCAATACGCACGATGGCGATAGGTGATGTGCGACCACAGGAACAACAAGAGCAAGATCAGCCATCTTCCTCCACAATGGTGAATTCCCCAACTCAAGACGGTGAACATGTACCTCAAGAAGAGGGACAGGATCAAGGGGGAGCACAAGAAGAACAAGTTTTGGAGGAAGAAGCACCACGAGCCCCTCCAACTCAAGTTCGAGCGACGATCCAACGACATCACCCCGTCGATCAGATACTGAGTGACATAAGCAAGGGAGTAACAACTCGCTCACGTCTAGCTAATTTTTGTGAGCATTACTCGTTTGTCTCTTCTATTGAGCCTTTCAGGGTAGAAGAGGTCTTGCAGGATCCGGACTGGATGTTGGCCATGCAGGAAGAGCTCAACAACTTCAAGAGGAATGAAGTTTGGAGCCTAGTGCCACGTCCAAAGCAAAACATTGTGGGAACCAAGTGGGTGTTCCACAATAAGCAAGACGAGCACGGGGTGGTGACAAGAAATAAGGCTCGACTTGTGGCAAAAGGTTATGCCCAAGTCGCGGGTTTAGATTTCGAGGAGACTTTTGTCCTGTGGCTAGGCTAGAGTCTATTCGCATTCTATTAGCCTATGCCGCTCACCATTCCTTCAGGTTGTTTCAAATGGACGTGAAGAGCGCTTTCCTCAACGGGCCAATCAAGGAGGAGGTATACGTGGAACAACCCTCTGGCTTTGAGGATGACAGGTATCCCGGCCACGTTTTTAAGCTCTCTAAGGCGCTCTATGGACTTAAGCAAGCCCCAAGAGCATGGTATGAATGCCTTAGAGATTTCTTAATTGATAATGCTTTCAAGGTTGGGAAAGCCGATCCCACTCTTTTCACTAAGACTTGTGACGGTGACCTTTTTGTGTGCCAAATTTATGTCGATGACATAATATTTGGTTCTACTAACCAAAAGTTTTGTGAGGAGTTTAGCAGGGTGATGACTCAAAAATTCGAGATGTCTATGATGGGAGAGTTGACCTATTTTCTTGGGTTCCAAGTGAAGCAACTCAAGGACGGCACCTTCATCTCCCAAACGAAGTACACACAAGATATTCTCAAGCGGTTTGGGATGAAGGACACCAAGCCCGCAAAGACACCTATGGGAACCGACGGGCACATTGACCTCAACAAAGGAGGTAAGTCCGTTGATCAAAAGGCATACCGGTCTATGATAGGTTCCTTGCTTTATTTATGTGCTAGTAGACCGGACATTATGCTAAGTGTATGCATGTGTGCTAGATATCAATCCGACCCCCAGGAATGTCACCTTGTGCCCGTTAAGAGAATTCTTAGATATTTAGTTGCTACCCCTTGCTTCGGGATCTAGTATCCAAAGGGGTCTACCTTTGACTTAATTGGATACGCAGACTCCGATTATGCCGGGTGCAAGGTTGATAGGAAGAGCACATCGGGGACATGCCAATTTCTAGGAAGGTCCCTGGTGTCGTGGAGCTCAAAGAAACAAACATCTGTTGCCCTATCCACCGCTGAGGCCGAGTATGTTGCCATAGGACAGTGTTGTGCGCAACTACTTTGGATGAGGCAAACTCAAGGACTTTGACTACAATCTGAGTAAAGTCCCACTCCTATGTGACAATGAGAGTGCAATCTGTATGGCAGATAATCCTGTTGAACACAGCCGCACTAAGCACATAGACATCCGGCATCACTTTCTGAGAGACCACCAGCAAAAGGGAGATATCGAAGTGTACCATATTAGCACCGAGAACCAGCTAGCCGATATCTTTACCAAGCTGTTGGATAAGAAAACCTTTTGCAGGTTGCGTAGTGAGCTAAATGTCTTAGATTCGCGTAACTTGGATTGATCTATAGCATACATGTGTTCTATGCCTTTGATCATGTTACTTCATGCATTTATATAAATTGTTGCTTATTGATGGTGCTCAAGTTGTGCAAGGGATCCCCAGACCTCACAAGTCCATGTGTGAATGATGCACATATTTAGGGGGAGATGTACTACAACTTGACCCTTTGAGACTAACATTTGTGTTTGAGTATACTTGATGTAGTCTCAAAGGTGCATTGAAAGGGAAAGGTGAACTTGGACCATGCAAAGACTTCCACTGCACTCTGGTATTAGTGTAATTAACTCCAAGTTCATACTTATGCTCTTATTGCCTTTTTGCTCTTAATTGACAATTTTGGTGAGGCAATGGGGTTAAAGGGCCAAGAATGATCCCGTTTTTGGGCTTAATGCCAAAGGGGGAGAAATTAAGGCCAAAGCAAATGGATCAGCTACCACTTGTGAATTTTGAAAACAATAGAGTTAGAACTTTTGATTTGTCCAAAATACTCTTATTGTAAAATTTGGTCTCTTGTGGGGGGGAATCTATGATTATGGGAAAAAGGGGGAGTTTTTGGCATTTGATCAATTTCACTCTTGGATTATCTCTCTTTGTGTCCAAACAAGTGAGTTTGACTTAGAGATAGGAAAATGAATTTGATTTGCAAAAACAAACCAAGTGGTGGCAAAGATTGATCCAAATATGTCAAAACTTTTGCAAAGACAATTTTTATTCTCAATCGCATTGATGTTGCACTTCTTTTGGTTGCTTTGGATGTGTTGGCATAAATCACTAAAAAGGGCGAGATTGAAAGGGAAATGTGCCCTTGGGCAATTTCTATTATGTTTTGGTGATTAAGTGCCCAACACATTTAATTAAGTGCTTATGTGCTAAATGAAGAAAGAAGTGCAAATCAAATTACAAGGTACGTTTCTAGACTTAGTACATTGTTTTGAGTACTAACATATTTTGTCTAAGTACTAGAAATAGAAAGAAAAGAAACCAAAAAGACTTGGCTCGGTGCAGCCAAAACTCAGCTCAGTCTGGCACACCGGACTGTCCGGTGGTGCACCGGACAGTGTCCGGTGCGCCAGGCTGGTCTCCGGTGAACAGGCCGCTCTCGGGAAAAGTTTGGCGGCGTACGGCTATAATTCACTGGACTGTCCGGTGGTGCACCGGACTGTCCGGTGAGCCAACGGTCGGCCGCGTAATCCGCGCGCGACGCGTGACCCGCTCCAATGGTCGGCGGGGGGCACCGGACTGTCCGGTGTGCACCGGACAGTGTCCGGTGTGCCAACCGGCCTGGAGCTGCAACGGTCGTCTGCGCCAGAAAAGGAAGGAGATCGGCACCGGACCGTCTACAGTGACTGTCCGGTGGCGCACCGGACTGTTCGGTGCGCCACTCGACAGAAGGCAAGGATAGCCTTCCTTGTTGATCTCCAACGGGTCCTAGCTGCCTTAGGGCTATAAAAGGGACCCCTAGGAACATGGAGGAGCTACACAAGCTTACAAGAAACATCCTAAGACTCCAACTTCACGCATTCGATTCTTTGAGATAGTGACTTGAGCTCTATTTGAGTTGTGAACTCCGTGCGTTGTGTTTTGAGCTCGAGTTGTGACTTGTGTGCGTGATTGTGCTGTGGATTTAAGTCTTGTGTGTGTTGCTCTCCCCTCCCTTACTTCTATGCTTCTTTTGTGATCATTATTGTAAGGGCGAGAGGCTCCAAGTTGTGGAGATTCCTCGCAAACGGGAGAAAGACTAAGAAAGGAAAAACTGTGGTATTCAAGTTGATCATCGGATCACTTGAAAGGGGTTGAGTGCAACCCTCGTCCATTGGGACGCCACAACGTGGAAGTAGGCAAGTGTTACTTGGCCGAACCACGGGATAAAAATCGTGTGTCTCTTGTGTGCTTTCTTTTTGATTGTCTGTGTTCAAAAGAGCTCGTTTCAAGCTACTTAGTCGTTCTAACTTTCATAACGAAGTTTTGTGGCTATTAGTGTTGAATTTTACAGGATCACCTATTCACCCCCTCTAGGTGCTCTCATGGACGCCCTCCTTATAGCATCGAGGGAGGGAGAGGTAGTCGTGCCCGTGGTACGGGCACTCCTCGGCCGCCGCGCGGAGGCAGTGGAAGTAGGGGAGACGCCCTCCTTATAGCGTCGAGGGAGGGAGAGGTAGTCGTGGCCGTGGTACGGGCACTCCTCCTCGGCCGCCGCGTGGAGGCAGGAGAAGTAGGGGAGGCGGCGCCCGTTGGATGAGGACTCCTCCGCCACCTCCCTATGTCATCCATAGCACACGAGGAAAGGAATGTGGGGCGCCGATGGAAGGGCGAGGATGGAGGCGCCTATGGAAGGGATCGTGGGGGCGAGGATTGCAGGGCATCCTAGAATGGCGCACGTCAGAGCTCGGTGAACGGGGCGAGGGCGAGAATCACGGGAGCAGGGACATGGCACACAACTGTGGACGCCCTCGTTACCGTCTTATAGAGTAGTAGTAGATTGAGTGATCATGTGTAGCATGCAGAGGCAGGGGAGTGCTTGTCATTCAGGTTGTGGCCGAAAGCTTTTGGAGGACCAGACACCTCATATTATGATTGTTGAAAAGAAAGATCTGCTAACCATTCACACCGATCTCTGTATAACGAGTACACTACATGACAACATTTGACCTTACAAAAGCCTCTGCTCCATTTTTTTGTATAGAGCCCCTCTGTCAATTCACAGCTTCAGATACACATCATCTTATTTCAGAACCCAGAGGTTTCATACAGAAGCATATATAGTACATGGCAAACTCAGTTCTCATCCAAGAGCGAACAAATATGGTTTCATCCACCGTGTTGTGTGGAATATCAACTTCAATGTTACAGGGCCAATTACCAACAAAAAAAACAGAGAGAGAATGACAAGCAGGCAAAAAATGTTAATGCGGGTCAAAGGATTTACAAAAGAGACGGTGTCAGCATCCTTGTTTTCCACGAACGACGACGCCTGTCAATTTTGATGCGGGCGATCCTGTCTCTTCGCTCTCTTCATCTTTGCTTTAAACCTCAGTTTCAGTACAAGTGTCTCCATAGTGTTGACAAAGTTGCCGACTGCCATAACCACCAGCAAGATCCCGCAGACTACGACCTGGTAAAAAAACAAAATTGAGGTGTAAATTTCAGTTCAGGACAAGTGCCCAAGTGGCATGTCAAGATTCTATTCAAGACAGTTTGACCTATCCCTCCAGAATACCACCACCTAGAATTTCAAACATTGGGAAAGGCAATAAATTCATTCAAGGGCAGCTAGAGAATTTTTTTAATCCTATCTGACATTCAACTGTCAATAGTGATAACTGTTGAATCATTCTTGCCTGCCATTCGGAAGCAAGCCCATGCAAAGCCGTCTGAAGAAGCAAAACTCCAACATATGCTTCGAAACCCTGAAAACATGGGAGCATCCGCACCAGGTGCATCAGTGCAACAAACAAATGGGCCCAATTAGACATGATTTATGCATGAAGGACCAGCAACTTATTATGGAGGGTTCAAGATGAGTGGCAACTCAGTTCGACAAAACACCCAGATCTGCCATGATTCGAATTGCACACGCAACATACCTGTAATATGAAAAGGACAGGATATAGCAGCAAGAGCTGCCCCTCCACACCAGCTGTTTCGCCAGCAACGACATCCATTCTTTTAGCCTTGTTAATTGGGAGAGAAGTTAGGTTAACCTTAAAAAGGTATTAGATAATGATGTGACACAATACTCTTCACAGGTTCACATTCTACCAATTAGATCTGCCCACAAGGACTTCTTTTAAGATAATTCATTGCCTGTTTCTTTTTTAATGTACTAAATCAGAGAAACATTGATTAACTTGAGTTGTTCTTTGTAAGCACCTAGTGATGTACTGGTCCTTTTGGACCTTATCACTTTCTTCTTAAATATATAATCGTGCAGTTCTCCTGCGCTTTCGAGAGAGAAAAAAATCCCCATGCATCCAATTTTGTCATATTCAAATTTCCACTATGACGCTAATGGAAATGGAAAACTTTCCTTGGTTCAAAAAATGTTTCATCATATGCAATGACCTTTTTGTAATTTCAGTTAGGATCATGTTTGGATTACTTACATGATATACACTTAATCTATGTATTGAAATTAAAAATTTCCAATGCTTAAATTCAAACAAGGCCTTACCTTTCCTAGAGCTATTCGAGTACGCAATCTTTGCCGCTGGTATCTATTCTGTAGATGCATTGCAATGCCTTGCATGATTGCCCAGCGCAAGAAAAGTTGCACCCCCCTCTGCAAACAGATTATTGTTTGAGTGCAACATTAGAAGATTTACCAAATGATGCCAGCATTAGTGCTTCTTCCCATAAAAAAAAGAACAAGTACCTGCTTGCTAGAACAATCAGGCTGTCCCTTTATCTCCCATGTAAGGCTAATAAGAGCCATCAGCATTGCTAGATAGTGATGATATATCCACCTAAAAATGTAGCAGTGAATCATGATAGAAAAGGCATGCATTGGAAAAGAGAATTAACCAGACAATAAAGTAAACACAGTCAATAAATTGTTTGACTTGACTAACATTTAATCAGCTACTATGTTTTTAAAATGGACATATGCAGCTAACCTTACACGCTGCAGTAAAATATTAAATATCTTAAGCAGTGAAAGTGTGAAACATTAGGGTGATGATCCCTTACCATGGACGAATGTCACTTCCATTCGCAATTAATACATTCTCACGCAAAGCAAAGCTTGTGTACAGGTATAGTAACCAAGCCTGAGAAGCAGCAAGACATTGTTTAGATAGTTCTTGTTGAACAATGCAGTGATCAGCACAGCTAAATATTCTAAGGATAAGGAGTATCAAAGTATCGACAAAACACCTGGTAAATTTGAACAGCCAATGCTGGAAGGCATCCATCCCATATCCACCATCTCAGTAGGAGGAGGATAGATGGAAATAACAGAAACTTATAGGCTGTCCTATCCTGCCAATAGAACAGGTTAAAACATCAACACCATTGGTGTGAAGCATCCTTATAGTTCACAAGATGAAATATCTGTTCAGCCCAAAGATCTAAGGATTACTTCGATTTAAAACCCAAAAAGTATAGATTTTACACAATATTACTATGCATTCACAAGCATAAAGCCCAGTATTATATGTTCCTGTACTAACTAGAGGTTAAAATATAATTGAATCACACAAAACAGGCTAGATGTTTTACTTGAAGAACTTGCTGAATTAGTCATGTTTTACCCTGATGATTTCATTTTCTCCTAAAATTTTGTACACAATGGCACATTAAAAGTGACACATATTGTACAAGTTTCATCATAATGCTTACAGAAATCAAGATTTATGCCAATGGAAGAAACATCAGAACCCTTAAGTTATCACTAAAAAAGGTGAAAAGTTTAAACTGACAATACTGTTATCTCGGTTCTTGATATCATATCTGAAAACCCCTGCCAAAAAAGATCTTCTGAACAACATTGAAGGAGTGTCTGAAGAATACCCTATAATTATTGTACTCATCCTTGATTTTGAGTTTATCTTCCTTCCTCGCCACCCGCACATTCACAGGGCCAAGAAATGTCTTAAGAAACTTGCCTGCATGTCCAGATGAAAGTACATCAAAATTAACAAATCACGATCCATTGATAACAATTAAACTTGAGCCCAGAGCAAAACGGGGTACAGTATATACAAGAAGAAAAACATATCTAACCATTCCGCTTGCTGGGAAGAAACGAAGCCACATCACTATCCGTGATTGCCACCCTGGCACGCTCCAATTCCTCCTCGACCTGCATCAAGTGCAAACATGAATTGTCACATTTAAAACAAGAACAGAGGCTGCCAGTATGTCATTTAAAACCTAGTGGTCTTGCAAGGATCTGCATGGTGCTAATCCATAAGAAGATGCTTAGAGTTTTACAAGAGGTTACGTTTCAGTAGCACAGATTAACATCCTTACCCAATGCATTCATACAATGCAGCTGTCTCTGCCACACTGCACTACACATAACAACTTGCATAATCCAAACCATGTAAACATCCAAATCAAAACGGAAGAATAACTGAAGCCATGTGCACAAAGCCTGTCAACCTTTGATTAATTAGTTTGAATTCGGACTTGAGACCGATATCTATAGAAGTGGTGTTATTGACACAACTCCTCCAAGCTTGTGACTTGTGAGACACAGACAGACGACAAGCTACCAGAATAGAATGAAATCTTATCCTGGAATATCCGAAACAGTAGTGGGGCGTAACCATTCCAGAGCGTGCATCAAGGCAACCTAGTTAATCATGCAGACAGGCATCTCCATGCCATGCACGAGATTTACACAGGGAGGGAATGGATGGGATCGCGGCGCAAGTTTTGATGAAATGCCCGCCGCAGGGGCATAAATCCGCGTCGTCAAGCTAATCGCGATCCGAGACGCGGGAGGTGCAACCGCGCTTTCATGAGCCAGAGCCTAGTAGGAGGAGATGTGAAGGAAGAGAAGGCGAGGAGGACCTTGTCGAGCGTGGAGGGGTCGAGGGCGTGGAGCGCGGCCTGGAGGCGGCGGACGTCGGCGTCGAGCGCCACGGCGCGGCGGCGCAGCGCGTCCTCCTCGGCGGCGCGGGTGGCGACGAGGGCCGCGGCCGCCTCGCGCAGCTCCCGCGCCGCCTCTGCCGCGGTGGCCGCCGCTGCCTCGAGGCCGCGCGCGTCGCCGTCGCCTGACATTGGGTGGCGCGGGCGGTGAAGCGGTGGGGATGATTGGAGCGAGCGACGGAGGGATTGAATTGGAATTTGGATTTCAGTTTTGGATGGAACCCTTCCTCATGCTACTTTTGTGCGTGTTCGTGCGGCTGCCTGTGCCTTACACGTCACCCTCACTTCGCTGGGTCCCTGTCGTGTGGACCCGACACAAAGCAAATGGGTCACTCTATTTTCTTCCATTTTATTTTTGTTAGTTACTATTATTGTTGTTATTATTATTATCAAACAAAAAGTATATGCACATGCCATTAAACATCATTATCTGTTGTCTAGAGAGCCGTGGTACAAAATCAATTCGCATCCGCTGCCTTGCTTACCAGAAGAAAAAATATTGACAAAATCGTTTTCAAAGAATAATGATAAATTAGACATCACTGTTGTCTTATCGTCACGATGTTACTGGTCATAACTTGCGGGGATTGTTTTAGTTACTATAGACGGTAGTGTTTGGTTGAGAATCCAAATAGAACAATGATAAATGAGTAATCCTATTAGCGAACAAAAGTAGGCATAGTTTGGGAGGGTTCGTAAACCGTAAACCGACTCCGCCCTTCTAAACGGTTTATTTTTCTAAACGGTCTAAAAAATAGTTCTCGATAAAAAGTACTGAGGAGTAGAAGATATTTTATAATGAGAAGTCGAAATTCAAGAAATTAGTTTCTAATGGTCAACTCCTACTTTTCGTCTTATCCTTCTCTCACGTCAAGAGAAGTTATTTTGCCAAACAATTTATTAAAAAACACTAGCTCCTATAGAAAAGCTGCTCTTTAAGTGAAGATAGAGTCGGAGTTATTTTTAGAGGAGCTAAAGCTATGCCTAACAAACCCTAAATTAAGCCCATATGATCGACAATACGATCGACAATACGACAGATTTACTACCTCTGACACAATCTGTGCACTAGTATTAACTTCATTCTAGTGCATTGCTTGCTCACATATATGGATAGTACTACATGACAACCTTGTGACGGAACCTCCTAAGGTACTAGGTCCACCTACAGTTGTCCTTTTCCTAAGGACCTTGGACAACCCTATAGGTGCACATAATCACTCGACAAGTTCGGTAACTATATCCTCATTATTTCGCCCAAGAGCGCTTCACTCGTCAACTCGTCACGCAGATATTACATCACATCGGAGGAAAGAATAATACATTCATCAAATATAGAGAAAGAATATTATTATTACAATACCAGGGTATTAAGAGTGCATAAAGTATTGTTAAACCCATCACAGTCATAATGGATCCACCATTAAGTTTTATTTTTAAAAACATCTCATTCCATCTGAAGCATCATCTTTTGTTTAAAACAAAACATTTTTGTTTTTCTAAAGCAAGTCTAAGCATCAGAAAACCCTTTAATAAAACCGGTAATCAATGAATGGTAGTCAACTTCAAGGAAGGAAATGCAGCAATCGTGTAGCACTCAACTCCTATCACCTAATAGAGCATTCAAGTGATAAAGAGTTTAAAATCACAAGGAAAGGTAAATGCACCGGGGCTTGCCTTGTGTTGTAGGGGATTCAAGATCTGTTCCGCAGATATCAAAATAAAAACAATTCTCGGTAGGTGGAGTCTCAGTTGGTGGTGCAGTCTCTTCTTCTTCGACACTCACTTCTTCGTTTTCTATACATAACCATATATAAACATGAATGCACATGTGATGCTATGAATATGCAGTTATAATAGAGATACATCAAGTTGTATCTTAAATACAACTTTCCTTCATGGTACACCTGTGTAACTAAGGTTTTCTAAGTTAACACCCTAGTAGGGTTAAGCAGTTTTATTCTAAGAAGCTAGGGTTTTAGGGTTTTAGGATCAAACAATATCCAAAGCATACCAAACTTTACCAAAAGACTCTAATTATCATATTAAGTTAACCCAAAAAGTTTTATGATTTTTGGAGCAATCAAATAATTTCTAAAATTCTGAAAGACTAGATTTATGCCTTCTTAAATGCTAAATAATTCATGGTTGGGGCTAAAAATCTTGGAACTATTTTTATTAAATACTAGGGGATTTTAGGAGTCCAGTAAAATTGGTATCATGATTTTATCATTTTTCTACAATTTCCTATAAATTCTCTAAGTCTGGTAGAAAAAGAAAAAGAAAAAGAATGAATAGTAATGGGCTCAAACCAGCCCGAGTCGGCCCACGGATGGGGAAACGCGCCCGCGCGTGCACCCGCGATGTCGTTTTTGCATAGAGGACCCCGGCTGTTTGAATAACTGGTTAAGAACCCTTTTCACTACTTACTTGTGTCTCTGACATTCGCAGTTAGGCCCTCGGAGTTCTATTTCTTCGCAAACTTGGGTCCCCGATGGTGATCGCCGGTGAGCACGCCTTCCAACGAACCTGTATCGGCCAAGGCACTCAACTACCAGAGCCCTAGTTTGGCCGACACCTAATTCCACCCTTGGCAACACAAATCCCCCCATTAATTGCACAAATTCGGCTTAGGTTTTGTCTGCTCACGACGGCGGTGAAAACTGGAGACAAACCAACGTGTTCTAGGCGATTCAAGGCGGTCTAGTTCAATCGAACAGGTCTATGAGCACAGGAGACATGAGGGAGGCTAGAACATCGCACAAAAGGGCATGAACTAACCCATAGATGACCGGCCACGGCGAGATGTCTCACGGCGGCGTTCTGGCCGATTTGGGGGAAATGGGAAATTGGGAGGCTTTGGTGAACGATCAGAGGCAAGGGCTGGTGCATTGGATGCGTAATTACCTAGTGGAACTCACTGGGGCATCAACTTATAGAGTCCTACGGCGGTGGCGTCTAATTTTGAGAAGTTGCGCTGGCGGTCGGAGAGAGGGGAGGTTCACTGGCGCGGGTTACTATGGAAATCACTAGCTGAGGAGCTACGACGGTCACTGGTGAGCTACTTCGGCTGGTAACGACGTGGTGAAAGGGTCACGACGTGGCACAATCGCGGTGAATGGTGTACACCTCGGCGACGGCCGCTCGGCCACGTCGACGGCAAGTGGGTACGGCGACTAGGTAGGAACAGTGCCCCGACTTCATCCCCTGCGCGAGATCTTTTACTCTACATAGTTATCTGCACGCCACCGGGCACGAATCGCAACGACGGCGACGATCACGGCGCGGGATCACCGGCGGCGGTGCACTGAACCTGGCGATCTTCGTCAGGTTACTTGGTTGGTGGTGTTCTATCACTTTGTGAAAGTCGCCTAGAGGGGGGGTGAATAGGGCGAAACTGAAATTCTCAAAAATAATCACAACTACAAGCCGGGTTAGCGTTAGAAATATAATAGAGTCCGCGAGAGAGGGTGCAAAACAAATCGCAAGCGAATAATGAAGTGAGACACTCGGATTTGTTTTACCGAGGTTCGGTTCTCTCAAACCTACTCCCCGTTGAGGAGGCCACAAAGGCCGGGTCTCTTTCAACCCTTACCCTCTCTCAAACGATCCCGCGGATCGAGTGAGCTTTCTCTTCTCAATCACTTGTAACACAAAGTTCCCACAAGGACCACCACAAGATCGGTGTCTCTTGCCTCAATTACAAGTGAGTTTGATCGCAAGAAAGAATCAAGAAAGAAGAAAGCAATCCAAGCGCAAGAGCTCGAAAGAACACAAGCAAATCTCTCTCGCTAGTCACTAAAGCTTTGAGTGGAATTTGGGAGAGGATTTGATCTCTTGAGTGTGTCTAGAATTGAATGCTAGAGCTCTTGTAAGTAGTTGGGAAGTGGAAAACTTGGATGCAATGAATGGTGGGTGGTTGGGGGTATTTATAGCCCCAACCACCAAACTAGCCGTTTGGTGAGGCTGTCTGTTCGATGGCGCACCGGACAGTCCGGTGCACACCGGACATGTCCGGTGCGACAGCCACGTCACCAAAGCCGTTGGGTTCCGACCGTTGGAGCTCTGTCTTCTAGGCCCGCCTGGATGTCTAGTGGCGCACCGGACATGTACTATTGAGTGTCCGGTGCGCCAGCATGGGCGTGCCTGACCTCTGCGCGCGCAGCGTGCGCATTTAATGCGTCGCAGGTAGCCGTTGGCGCCGAAATAGCCGTTGCCCCGCTGTTACACCGGACAGTCCGGTGTACACCGGACAGTCCGGTGAATTATAGCGGAGCAGCTGCAATGAATTCCCGAGGCTGGCGAGTTCCGGAGGCCGCTCTTCCTTGGAGCACCGGACATGTCCGGTGTACACCGGACAGTCCGGTGAATTATAGCGGAGTCGCCTCTGGAATTTCCCGAAGGTGACGAGTTTGAAGTCGGAGTCCTCTGGTGCACCGGACATGTCCGGTGCGCCAGACCAGAGGTGCCTTCGGTTGTCCCTTTGCTCTTTGGTTGAACCCAAAACTTTGTCTTTTTATTGGCTAAGTGTGAACCTTTAGCACCTGTATAACTTATACACTAGAGCAAACTAGTTAGTCCAAATATTTGTGTTGGGCAATTCAACCACCAAAATTAATTAGGGACTAGGTGTAAGCCTAATTCCCTTTCAATCTCCCCATTTTTGGTGATTGATGCCAACACAAACCAAAGCAAATATAAAAGTGCATAATTGAACTAGTTTGCATAATGTAAGTGCAAAGGTTGCTTGGAATTGAGCCAATAAATGTTACTTACTAGATGTGCATGGATTGTTTCTTTATTTTTAACATTTTGGACCACGCTTGCACCACATGTTTTGTTTTTGCAAATTCTTTTTGTAAATCCTTTTCAAAGTCCTTTTGCAACATAGTCAAAGGTAGATGAATAAGATTTTTGCAAAGCATTTTCAAGTTTAAAAATTTTCTCCCCTTGTTTCAAATGCTTTTCCTTTGACTAAACAAAACTCCCCCTAAATGAGATCCTCCTCTTAGTGTTCAAGAGGGTTTTGATATATCATTTTTGAAATACTACTTCCTCCCCCTTTAGAACAAAATAAGATACCAATTTGAAATTGACCAATTGAAAATCTCCAATTTTTTTTTAAAATTAGGTGGTGGTGCGGTCCTTTTGCTTTGGGCTCATATTTTCTCCCCCTTTGGCATGAATCGCCAAAAACGGAATCATTAGAGCCCAACGAAGTACTTTCTCCTCCTTTGGTCATAAAATAAATGAGTGAAGATTATACCAAAGTTGGAGAGATGCACGGAGTGACGGCGAAGGATAAGTTGTGGAGTGGAGTGGAAGCCTTTGTCTTCGCCGAAGACTCCAATTCCCTTTCAATATACCTATGACTTGGTTTGAAATAGACTTGAAAACACATTAGTCATAGCATATATAAAAGAGACATGATCAAAGGTATACTTGTGTGCTATGTGTGCAAATTAGCAAAAGAAATTCCTAGAATCAAGAATATTGAGCTCATGCCTAAGTCTGGTAAAAGATTGTTCATCAAGTGGCTTGGTAAAGATATCGGCTAATTGATCTTTAGTGTTAATGTATGAAATCTCGATATCCCCCTTTTGTTGGTGATCCCTAAGAAAATGATACCGAATGGCTATGTGTTTAGTGCGGCTATGCTCAACGGGATTATCCGCCATGCGGATTGCACTCTCATTATCACATAGAAGGGGAACTTTGGTTAATTTGTAACCATAGTCCCACAGGGTTTGCCTCATCCAAAGCAATTGCGCGCAATAGTGACCTACGGCAATATACTCGGCTTCGGCGGTGGAAAGAGCGACCAAATTTTGCTTCTTTGAAGCCCAAGACACCAAGGATCTTCCCAAGAACTGGCAAGTCCCCGATGTGCTCTTTCTATTAATCTTACACCCCGCCCAATCGGCATCCGAATAACCAATCAAATCAAATGTGGATCCCCGAGGGTACCAAAGCCCAAACTTAGGAGTATAAGCCAAATATCTCAAGATTCGTTTTACGGCCGTAAGGTGTGATTCCTTAGGGTCGGCTTGGAATCTTGCACACATGCATACAGAAAGCATAATGTCCGATCGAGATGCACATAAATAAAGCAATGAACCAATCATCGACCGGTATACCTTTTGATCCACGGACTTACCTCCCGTGTCGAGGTTGAGATGCCCATTGGTTCCCATAGGTGTCTTGATGGGCTTGGCATCCTTTATTCCAAACTTGCTTAAAATGTCTTGAGTATACTTTGTTTGGCTAATGAAGGTGCCCTCTTGGAGTTGCTTGACTTGGAATCCTAGAAAATACTTCAACTCCCCCATCATAGACATCTCGAATTTTTGTGTCATGATCCTACTAAATTCTTCACATGTAGATTCGTTAGTAGACCCAAATATGATATCATCAACATAAATTTGGCATACAAACAAATCATTGTCAAGAGTTTTAGTGAATAAAGTAGGATCGGCCTTGCCGACTTTGAAGCCATTAGCAATAAGGAAATCTCTAAGGCATTCATACCATGCTCTTGGGGCTTGCTTGAGCCCATAAAGCGCCTTAGAGAGCCTATAGACATGATTAGGGTACTCACTATCTTCAAAGCCGGGAGGTTGCTCAATATAGACCTCCTCCTTGATTGGTCCATTGAGGAAGGCACTCTTCACGTCCATTTGGTAAAGCTTGAAGCCATGGTAAGTAGCATAGGCTAATAATATGCGAATTGACTCAAGCCTAGCTACGAGTGCATAGGTTTCACCAAAATCCAAACCTTCGACTTGTGAATATCCCTTGGCCACGAGTCGAGCTTTGTTCCTTGTCACCACACCATGCTCGTCTTGTTTGTTGCGGAAGACCCACTTGGTTCCTACAACATTTTGGTTAGGACGTGGAACTAAATGCCATACCTCGTTCCTTGTGAAATTGTTGAGCTCCTCTTGCATCGCCATCACCCAATCCGAATCTTGGAGCGCTTCCTCTACCCTGTGTGGCTCAATAGAGGAAACAAAAGAGTAATGCTCACAAAAATGTGCAACACGAGATCGAGTGGTTACCCCCTTATGAATGTCGCTGAGGATGGTGTCGACGGGGTGATCTCGTTGTATTGCTTGGTGGACTCTTGGGTGTGGCGGCCTTGGTGGTTCATCCTCCTTGTCTTCATTATTTGCATCTCCCCCTTGATCATTGCCGTCATCTTGAGGTGGCTCATCATTTTGTTCTACCTCTTTATCAACTTGAGCCTCGTCCTCATTTTGGGTTGGTGGAGATGCTTGCGTGGAGGAGGATGGTTGATCTTGTGCATGTGGAGGCTCTTCGGATTCCTTAGGACACACATCCCCAATGGACATGTTCCTTAGCGCTATGCATGGAGCCTGTTCTTCACCTATCTCATCAAGATCAACTTGCTCTACTTGAGAGTCGTTAGTCTCATCAAACACAACGTCACAAGAAACTTCAACTAGTCCTGAGGACTTGTTAAAGACTCTATATGCCCTTGTGTTTGAATCATATCCTAGTAAAAAGCCTTCTACAGTTTTAGGAGCAAATTTAGATTTTCTACCTCTTTTGACAAGAATAAAACATTTGCTACCAAAAACTCTAAAATATGAAATATTTGGCTTTTTACCGGTTAGGAGTTCATAGGATGTCTTCTTGAGGATTCGATGTAGATATAACCGGTTGATGGCGTAGCAGGCGGTGTTGACCGCCTCGGCCCAAAACCGATCCGGTGTCTTGTACTCATCAAGCATGGTTCTTGCCATGTCCAATAGAGTTCGATTCTTCCTCTCCACTACACCATTTTGTTGTGGGGTGTAGGGAGAAGAGAACTCATGCTTGATGCCCTCCTCCTCAAGGAAGCCTTCAATTTGAGAGTTCTTGAACTCCATCCCGTTGTCGCTTCTAATTTTCTTGATCCTTAAGCCGAACTCATTTTGTGCCCGCCTCAAGAATCCCTTTAAGGTCTCTTGGGTATGGGATTTTTCCTGCAAAAAGAACACCCAAGTGAAGCGAGAATAATCATCCATAATAACTAGACAGTACTTACTCCCGCCGATGCTTATGTAAGCGATCGGGCCGAATAGGTCCATGTGTAGGAGCTCCAGTGGCCTGTCACTAGTCATGATGTTCTTGTGTGGGTGATGAGTGCCAACTTGCTTCCCGGCTTGGCATGCACTACAAATCCTGTCTTTCTCAAAATGAACATTTGTTAGTCCTAAAATGTGTTCTCCCTTTAGAAGCTTATGAAGATTCTTTATTCCAACATGGGCTAGTCGGCGGTGCCAGAGCCAACCCAAGTTAGTCTTAGCAATTAAGCAAGTGTCGAGTTCAGCTTTATCAAAATCTACCAAGTATAGCTGACCCTCTAACACTCCCTTAAATGCTATTGAATCATCACTTCTTCTAAAGACAGTGACACCTACATCAATAAATAGACAGTTGTAGCCCATTTGACATAATTGAGATACGGAAAGCAAATTGTAATCTAAAGAATCTACAAGAAAAACATTGGAAATAGTATGGTCAGGTGATATAGCAATTTTACCCAATCCTTTGACCAAACCTTGATTTCCATCCCTGAATGTGATAGCTCGTTGGGGATCTTGGTTTTTCTCATATGAGGAGAACATTTTCTTCTCCCCTGTCATGTGGTTTGTGCACCCGCTGTCGAGTATCCAACTTGAGCCCCCGAATGCATAAACCTACAAAACAATTTTAGTTCTTGACTTTAGGTACCCAAATGGTTTTGGGTCCTTTGGCATTAGAAACAAGAACTTTGGGTACCCAAACACAAGTCTTGGAGCCCTTGTGTTTGCCCCCAACAAACTTGGCAACTACTTTGCCGGATTTGTTAGTCAAAACATAAGATGCATCAAAAGTCTTAAATGAAATGTTATGATCATTTGATGCAATAGGAGTTTTCTTTCTAGGCAACTTAGCACGGGTTGGTTGCCTAGAGCTAGATGTCTCACTCTTATACATAAAAGTATGGTTAGGACCAGAGTGAGACTTCCTAGAATGAGTTCTCCTAATTTTGCTCTCGGGATAACCGGCAGGGTACAAAATGTAACCTTCATTATCCTGAGGCATGGGAGCCTTGCCCTTAACAAAGTTAGATAAATTCTTTGGAGGGGCATTAAGTTTGACATTGTCTCCCCTTTGGAAGCCAATGCCATCCTTGATGCCAGGGCGTCTCCCATTATAGAGCATACTTCTAGCAAATTTAAACTTTTCATTTTCTAAGTTATGCTCGGCAATTTTAGCATCTAATATTGCTATATGATCATTTTGTTGTTTAATTAAAGCCATGTGATCATGAATAGCATTGATATCAACATCTCTACATCTAGTACAAATAGAAGTGTGCTCAACGGTAGATGTAGAGGGTTTGCAAGATTTTAATTCTACAACCTTAGCATGCAACATATCATTCTTAGTTCTAAGGTTGGAAATAGTAGTATTGCAAACATCAAAATCTTTAACCTTAGCAATTAACTTTTCATTTTCAATCCTAAGGTTATCAAGAGAAATATTCAATTCATCAACCCTAGCAAGCAAATCAACATTATCATCTCTAGGATTGGAAATTGAATCAATACAAACATGGGAATCAACCTTAGCACTTAATTTAGCATTTTCATTTCTAAGGTTGTCAATGGTCTCATGGCAAGTGCTTAGCTCACTAGACAATTTTTCACATTTTTCAACTTGTAGAGCATAAGCATTTTTAACCTTAACATGTTTCTTGTTCTCCTTAATTAGGAAGTCCTCTTGGGAATCCAAAAGGTCATCCTTTTCATGAATAGCACTAATTAATTCATTCAATTTTTCCTTTTGTTCCATGTTAAGGTTGGCAAAAAGGATACGCAAATTATCTTCCTCACCACTAGCATTATCATCACTAGAAGATTCATATTTAGTGGAGGATTTAGATTTAACCTTCTTCCTTTTGCCGTCCTTAGCCATGAGGCACTTGTGGCCGACGTTGGGGAAGAGAAGTCCCTTGGTGACGGCGATGTTGGCGGCGTCCTCGTCGTCGGAGGAGGAGTCGGTGGAGCTCTCGTCGGAGTTCCACTCGCGGCACACGTGAGCATCGCCGCCCTTCTTCTTGTGGTACCTCTTCGTTTCTCTTCTCTTGCCCTTCTTGTCGTTATCCCTGTCACTGTCACTTGATAATGGACATTTAGCAATAAAGTGACCGGGCTTACCACACTTGTAGCAAACCTTCTTGGAACGGGATTTGTAATCCTTCCCCTTCCGTTGCTTGAGGATTTGGCGAAAGCTTTTGATGATTAAAGCCATCTCCTCATTGTCGAGCTTGGAGGCGTCAATTGGTTGTCTACTCGGTGTAGACTCCTCCTTCTTCTCCTCCGTCGCCTTAAATGCCACCGGTTGTGCTTCGGACGTGGAGGGCTCATCAAGCTCGTTGATCTTCTTTGATCCCTTGATCATACATTCAAAGCTCACAAAATTCCCGATTACTTCCTCGGGAGTCATTAGTGTATATCTTGGGTTACCACGAATTAATTGAACTTGAGTAGGGTTAAGGAAAATAAGTGATCTCAAAATAACCTTAACCACCTCGTGGTCATCCCATTTCTTGCTCCCGAGGTTGCGCACTTGGTTCACCAAGGTTTTGAGCCGGTTGTACATATCTTGTGGCTCCTCCCCTTGGCGAAGACGAAAACGACCGAGCTCCCCCTCGATCGTTTCCCGCTTGGTGATCTTGGTGAGTTCATCACCCTCGTGCGCGGTCTTGAGTAGGTCCCAAATCTCCTTTGCATTCTTCAACCCTTGCACCTTGTTGTATTCCTCCTTGCTTAGAGAGGCGAAGAGTATGGTTGTAGCTTGAGAGTTGAAGTGCTCGATTTGGGCCACTTCGTCCGTATCGTAGTCTTCATCCCCTACGGATGGTACCTGTGCTCCAAACTCAACAACATTCCATATACTTTTGTGGAGTGAGGTTAGATGAAATTTCATTAAATCACTCCACCTAGCATAATCTTCGCCATCAAAGGTTGGCGGTTTGCCTAATGGAATGGAAAGTAATGGAGTAGGTCTAGATGTACGAGGATAGTGTAAGGGGATCTTACTAAACTTCTTGCGCTCTTGGCGCTTAGAAGTTACGGACGGCGCATCGGAGTCGGAGGTCGAGGTTGATGAAGTGTCGGTCTCGTAGTAGACCACTTTCCTCATCCTCTTGTGCTTGTCGCCTTTCCGATGCGACTTGTGAGAAGAAGATTTCTCCTTCTTCTCTTTGTGGTGAGAGGAAGAAGATCTTTTCTCCTTCCGTTTGGAGGAGTTCTTCTTCTTCTCCTTCCTCTTGGTGCGGGACTCTTCCGATGAAGTGCTCCCTTGGCTCGTAGTGGGCTTGTCGCCGGTCTCCATCTCCCTCTTGGTGTGATCTCCCGACATCACTTCGAGCGGTTAGGCTCTAATGAAGCACCAGACTCCGATACCAATTGAAAGTCGCCTAGAGGGGGGTGAATAGGGCAAAACTTAAATTCTCAAAAATAATCACAACTACAAGCCGGGTTAGCGTTAGAAATATAATAGAGTCCGCGAGAGAGGGTGCAAAACAAATCGCAAGCGAATAATGAAGTGAGACACGCGGATTTGTTTTACCGAGGTTCGGTTCTCTCAAACCTACTCCCCATTGAGGAGGCCACAAAGGCCGGGTCTCTTTCAACCCTTACCCTCTCTCAAACGATCTCGCGGATCGAGTGAGCTTTCTCTTCTCAATCACTTGGAACACAAAGTTCCCACAAGGACCACCACAAGATCGGTGTCTCTTGCCTCAATTACAAGTGAGTTTGATCGCAAGAAAGAATCAAGAAAGAAGAAAGCAATCCAAGCGCAAGAGCTCGAAAGAACACAAGCAAATCTCTCTCGCTAGTCACTAAAGCTTTGAGTGGAATTTGGGAGAGGATTTGATCTCTTGAGTGTGTCTAGAATTGAATGCTAGAGCTCTTGTAAGTAGTTGGGAAGTGGAAAACTTGGATGCAATGAATGGTGGGTGGTTGGGGGTATTTATAGCCCCAACCACCAAACTAGCCGTTTGGTGAGGCTGTCTGTTCGATGGCGCACCGGACAGTCCGGTGCACACCGGACATGTCCGGTGCGATAGCCACGTCACCAAAGCCGTTGGGTTCTGACCGTTGGAGCTCTGTCTTCTGGGCCCGCCTGGATGTCCGGTGGCGCACCGGACATGTACTGTTGAGTGTCCGGTGCGCCAGCATGGGCGTGCCTGACCTCTGCGCGCGCAGCGCGCACATTTAATGCGTCGCAGGTAGCTGTTGGCGCCGAAATAGCCGTTGCCCCGCTGTTACACCGGACAGTCCGGTGTACACCGGATAGTCCGGTGAATTATAGCGGAGCAGCTGCAATGAATTCCCGAGGCTGGCGAGTTCCGGAGGCCGCTCTTCCTTGGAGCACCGGACATGTCCGGTGTACACCGGACAGTCCGGTGAATTATAGCGGAGTCGCCTCTGGAATTTCCCGAAGGTGACGATTTTGAAGTCGGAGTCCTCTGGTGCACCGGACATGTCCGGTGGCACACCGAACAGTCCGGTGCGCCAGACCAGAGGTGCCTTCGGTTGTCCCTTTGCTCTTTGGTTGAACCCAAAACTTTGTCTTTTTATTGGCTAAGTGTGAACCTTTAGCACCTGTATAACTTATACACTAGAGCAAACTAGTTAGTCCAAATATTTGTGTTGGGCAATTCAACCACCAAAATTAATTAGGGACTAGGTGTAAGCCTAATTCCCTTTCACTTTGATATTTGCACTTTGGTCCAAAAGTGCATAGAAATTGCATTTACCCCCCTAGGGTTCCAATTAGGGTTTTCTAGGGTTTGTTTTTAGGGTTTGAGCACATTAGGGTTTTTGTGCCACTAAAGTTCATCAAATGTGATACCTTGTGAACATTTCTCATGACTTTTGAGATTTTTACTCATTTTGGATGCACTTCCATCCATAGGCTCTAACTCCAGGGTCAAGTACTGAAAGGGAAATGTGCCCTTGGGCCATTTCTAAAGTATTTTGGTGATTAAGTGTCCAACACAATTGTCTTAAGTATTAATAAGTGCCAAATGGTGGATGAAGTGCAAATCAACACAAAGGTATGATTCTAGACTTAGTACATTGGTTTTTGTGCACTAACATATTTGTCTAAGTGCTAGAATCAGAGAAAATTCAAAAGGAAAAAGACTTGGCTAGAGCAGCCAAGACTCTGCGCAGTCTAGGTGCATCGGACTGTCCGGTGCGCTAGGCTAGCGTCTGTCAACTGGCCGCTCTCGGGAATTCGTCGGCGGCGTATGGCTAAAATTCACCGGACTGTCCGGTGGTGCACCGGACTGTCCGGTGAGCCAACGGTCGGCCGCGCCAACGGTCGGCCGTGCAATCCGCGCGTGACGCGTGGCCAAGCCAACGGTCTGATGGGGCACCTGACTGTTGAGAGCACCTAGAGGGGGGGGGTGAATAGGTGATCCTGTGAAACTTTAAAACTTAAGCCACAAAAACTTGTTAAGTGTTAGCACAATGATTGCCAAGTGGCTAAAGAGAAGTCTCAACAAAACACAATACCACAAGAGATCAAGCACAGAGGTGACAAAGTGGTTTATCCCGTGGTTCGGCCAAGACCAACGCTTGCCTACTCCACGTTGTGGCGTCCCAACGGACGAGGGTTGCAATCAACCCCTCTCAAGCGGTCCAAAGACCCACTTGAATACCACGATGTTTTGTTTTGCCTTTCACTATCCCGTTTGCAAGGAATCTCCACAAATTGGAGTCTCTTGCCCTTACAAGTATATGATCACAAAGAAGCACAGAGTAAGGGAGGGAAGCAACACACACAAATCCACAGCGAAACGCGCACACACACGGCCAAGAATCGAGCTCGAATGACTATCTCAAAGTTCTCACTAGAACGGAGCTCGAATCACTTAGAATCACAAACGAATGCGCAAAGACTGAGTGTGGATGATCAAGAATGCTCAAAGGTTGCTTGTATATCTCCTCCATGCGCCTAGGGGCCCCTTTTATAGCCCCAAGGCAGCTAGGAGCCATTGAGAGCAAATCTGGAAGACAATCTTTGTCTTCTGTCGTCGGGGGCACCGGACAGTCCGGTGCACACCGGACACTGTCCGGTGCCCGATTTGTTTCCTTAAACAGCGAAGCCGACCGTTGCAGACCGTTGGCAGATCTGGAGCCGTTGGTGCACCGGACATGTCCGGTGCACACCGGACAGTCCGGTGCCTTCTTCTAGCCGTTGGCTCGGCCACGTGTCCCGCGCAGATTGCGCGGCCGACCGTTGGCCCGGCCGACCGTTGGATCACCGGACAGTCCGGTGCACACCGGACAGTCCGGTGAATTTTAGCCGTACGCCGTCGGCGAATTCCCGAGAGCGGCCTGTTCGCGCCGAGTCAGCCTGGCGCACCGGACACTGTCCGGTGCACACCGGATAGTCCGGTGTGCCAGACCGAGCAGAGCCTTGGCTGTACACAGCCAAGTCATTTGCACCTTTCTTCTTTTCTGTTTCTAACACTTTGACAAGTATATTAGTATACAAAACCAATGTACTAAGGCTTAGAAACATACCTTTACTTCATGATTTGCACCTTGTTCATCCATTGACATAAATTCACAATTAAGCACATGTGTTGGCACTCAGTCACCAAAATACTTAGAAATGGCCCAAGGGCACATTTCCCTTTCAATCTCCCCCTTTTTGGTGATTTATGCCAACACAACATAAAGCAACTAGAACAAGTGCAAACTCACTTCAAATAAAACTTAAATTTATTTTGATTCAATTTTGGCATATATGGATCATCTTTTGCCACCACTTGGTTTGTTTTTGAAATCAAACTCAAATCTCTATCTCTAAGTCAAACACACATGTTGAAGCATAAAGAGAGTCATTCCAAAAGAGATTGATCAAAGATTTCAAAAACTCCCCCTTTTTCCATAATTACTATTTCTCCCCACAAGAAGCCAAAAGAGACAATAAAAGAGTTTTGACAAACCAAAAACTCTACTCTACTATTTTCAAATTTCTCAAGTGGTAGCTGATCCATTTATCGCTTTGGCCTTTATTTTCTCCCCCTTTGGCATGAAGCACCAAAACGGGATCAATCTTGGCCCCTTTAACCCCATTGCCTCACCAAAATCTTCAATTAAGAGCAAATGGCAATAAGAGTTCATGAGATGGACTTGGAATAAGTTACCCTCTCATCGGAGTGCAGTGGAAGTCTTTCATGGTCCAAGTCCACCTTTTCCCTTTCAATTTTCCTTCGAGACTAAATCAAGCAAACTCAAGCATATGGTTAGTCTCAAAGGGTCAAGTTGTAACACATCTCCCCCTAAATATGTGCATCACTTTGCAACGGACTTGTGAGGTCCAGGGAGTGTTCGTACAACTTGAGCACCATAATAAGCAACAAAATGTAGAATGAACATGATCAAGGGCATAAACACATGTATGCTACATTTCAATCCAAGTTCCGCGAATCTAAGATATTGAGCTCACTACGCAACCTGCAAAAGGTCTTCTCATCTAAAGGCTTGGTAAAGATATCGGCTAGCTGGTTCTCGGTGCTAACATAAAACACTTCGATATCTCCCTTTTGCTGGTGGTCTCTCAAAAAGTGATGCCGGATGTCTATGTGCTTTGTGCGGCTGTGCTCAACAGGATTTTCCGCTATTCAGATAGCACTCTCATTGTCACATAGGAGTGGGACTTTGCTCAGATTGTAGCCAAAGTCCCGGAGGGTTTGCCTCATCCAAAGTAGTTGCGCGCAACACTGTCCTGCGGCAACATACTCGGCCTCAGCGGTGGATAGGGCAACGGAGGTTTGTTTCTTAGAGTTCCATGACACCAGGGACCTTCCTAAGAATTGGCACGTCCCCGATGTACTCTTCCTATCGACCTTACATCCAGCATAGTCGGAATCTGAGTACCCAATCAAGTCAAAGTTAGACCCCTTTGGATACCAGATCCCGAAGCAAGGCGTAGCGACTAAATATCTAAGAATTCGCTTCACCGCCACCAAGTGACACTCCTTAGGATCGGATTGAAATCTAGCACACATGCATACGCTAAGCATAATATCCGGTCTACTAGCACATAAGTAAAGCAAAGAACCTATCATGGACCGGTATGCTTTTTGATCAACGGACTTACCTCCTTTGTTGAGGTCGGTGTGTCCGTCGGTTCCCATCGGCGTCTTTGCGGGCTTGGCGTCCTTCATCCCAAACCTCTTTAGCAGATCTTGCGTGTACTTTGTTTGGGAGATGAAGGTGCCGTCCTTGAGTTGCTTCACTTGGAACCCAAGGAAGTAGTTCAACTCGCCCATCATCGACATCTCGAATTTCTGCGTCATCACCCTGCTAAACTCTTCACAAGACTTTTGGTTAGTAGAACCAAATATTATGTCATCGACATAAATTTGGCACACAAACAAATCACCATCACAAGTCTTAGTGAAAAGAGTTGGATCGGCTTTCCCAACCTTGAAAGCATTAGCAATTAAGAAATCTCTAAGGCATTCATACCATGCTCTTGGGGCTTGTTTAAGTCCATAGAGCGCCTTAGAGAGCTTACACACGTGGTCGGGGTACCGCTCATCCTCGAAGCCAGGGGGTTGCTCTACGTACACCTCCTCCTTTATTGGTCCGTTGAGGAAAGCGCTCTTCACATCCATTTGGTACAACCTGAAAGAATGGTGAGCGGCATATGCTAGCAAGATACGAATTGATTCTAGCCTAGCCACAGGAGCAAAAGTCTCCTCAAAGTCCAAACCTGTGACTTGGGCATAACCTTTTGCCACAAGTCGAGCCTTGTTCCTCGTCACCACCCCGTGCTCGTCCCGTTTGTTGCGGAAAACCCACTTGGTTCCCACAACATTTTGCTTGGGACGAGGCACCAGCGTCCAAACTTCATTGCGCTTGAAGTTGTTAAGTTCCTCCTGCATGGCCAACACCCAATCCGGATCTAGCAAGGCCTCCTCTACCCTGAAAGGCTCAATAGAGGAGACAAAAGAGTAATGTTCACAAAAATTAACTAGTCGAGACCGAGTAGTTACTCCCTTGCTAATGTCACCCAGAATTTGGTCGACGGGATGATCCCTTTGAATCATCGCTCGAACTTGGGTTGGAGGTGCCGGTTGCGCTTCTTCCTCCATCACATGATCATCTTGTGCTCCCCCTTGATCACACGCCTCCTTTTGATGAACCTGTTCATCGTCTTGAGTTGGGGGATGCACCGTTGTTGAGGAAGAAGGTTGATCTCGTTCATCTTGTTCCTGTGGCCGAACGTCTCCAATCGCCATGGTTCGTATAGCGGCCGTTGGAACATCTTCTTCATCTACATCATCACAATCAACAACTTGCTCTCTTGGAGAGCCATTAGTCTCATCAAATACAACGTCGCTAGAGACTTCAACCAAACCCGATGATTTGTTGAAGACTCTATACGCCTTTGTATTTGAATCATAACCTAATAAAAACCCTTCTACAGCTTTGGGAGCAAACTTAGAATTTCTACCCTTCTTCACTAGAATGTAGCACTTGCTCCCAAATACACGAAAGTACGATACATTGGGTTTGTTACCGGTTAGTAGCTCATACGAAGTCTTCTTGAGGAGTCGATGAAGATAGACCCTGTTGATGGCGTGGCAAGCCGTGTTCACAGCTTCCGACCAAAAGCACTCGGGGGTCTTGAACTCTCCAAGCATCGTCCTCGCCATATCGATTAGCGTCCTGTTCTTCCTCTCTACCACACCATTTTGCTGTGGTGTGTAGGGAGCGGAGAACTCGTGCTTGATCCCTTCCTCCTCAAGAAACTCCTCTACTTGAAGGTTCTTGAACTCGGACCCGTTGTCGCTCCTAATCTTCTTCACCTTGAGCTCAAACTCATTTTGAGCTCTCCTGAGGAAGCGCTTGAGGGTCCCTTGGGTTTCAGTCTTATCCTGCAAAAAGAACACCCAAGTGAAGCGGGAAAAGTCATCAACAATAACTAGACCATACTTACTTCCTCCTATGCTTAGATAGGCGACGGGTCCGAAGAGGTCCATATGCAGCAGCTCTAGAGGTCTTGACGTGGTCATCACATTCTTGCTGTGATGTGCTCCTCCCACTTGTTTACCTGCCTGACAAGCTGCACAAGGTCTATCTTTTTCGAAATAAACATTTGTTAGACCTATCACGTGTTCTCCCTTTAGAAGCTTGTGGAGGTTCTTCATCCCCACATGTGCTAAGCGGCGATGCCACAGCCAGCCCATGCAAGTCTTAGCCATTAAGCATGCATCTAGACCGGCCTCTTCTTTTGCAAAATCAACTAAGTAAAGCTTGCCGTCTAGCACACCCTTAAAAGCTAGTGAACCATCACATCTTCTAAAGACAGACACATCTACATTTGTAAATAAACAATTATATCCCATATTGCACAGTTGACTAACAGATAGCAAATTGTAACCAAGAGACTCAACTAAAAACACATTTGAGATTGAGTGCTCATTAGAAATTGCAATTTTACCTAACCCTTTTACCTTGCCTTGATTCCCATCACCGAATATAATTGAATCTTGGGAATCCTTATTTTTGATGTAGGAGGTGAACATCTTCTTCTCCCCGTCATATGGTTTGTGCATCCGCTGTCGATAATCCAGCTTGAACCCCCGGATGCATAAACCTGCAAGGCAAATTTAGGCTTGGGTCTTAGGTACCCAACTCATGTTGGGTCCTGCAAGGTTAGCACAAATATCCTTAGGGACCCAAATGCAAGTTTTATCTCCCTTGCATCTTGCCCCTAACTTCCTAGCAATTACCTTCTTACCCTTTCTACAAATAGCAAAGGGAGCATGGCAAGCATAATAAATGGTAGATGGTTTGTTGACAACTTTTCTAGGAACATGAGCAAAATTTCTCCTAGGCATATGCACAACATTTCTCCTACACATATCTCTATCATGCTTATAGGAAGAACTAGAAGCAAACATGGCATGAGAATCATAAACATGTGAATCAAAATCATTATAATCATTTCTAACATGTCTCCTATCATTATACATAAAAGCATGGTTCTTTTTAGTGTTACTAGCCATAGGGGCCTTCCCTTTCTCCTTGACGAAGATGGGAGCCTTATGGCTTGTTAAGTTCTTGGCCTCTCTCTTGAAGCCAAGACCATCCTTAATTGAGGGGTGTCTACCAACCGTGTAGGCATCCCTTGCAAATTTTATTTTATCAACTTCACTCTTGCTAGTCTTAAGTTGAGCATTAAGACTAGCCAATTCATCATTAAGTTTTGAAATTGAAACTAGGTGTTCACTACAAGCATTAACATCAAAATCCTTACACCTAGTGCAAATTGTAACATTTTCAACACTTGCTACTTCTAGTTTAGCGGTTAAAACATTAATTTCACCTTTTAAAGCAGAAATGGTTTCATTACAAGTAGAAAGTTCACAAGAAAGAATTCCATTTCTTTTAACTTCTAGAGCAAGTGAATTTTGTGCACTAACAAATTTATCATGCTCTTCATATAAAAGATCTTCTTGTTTTTCTAAGATTCTATCCTTTTCATTCAAAGCATCAATTAATTCATTAATCTTAGCTATCTTAGTTCTATCCAATCCCTTGAATAAACTAGAATAATCTATTTCATCCTCACTAGACTCATCATCACTAGAAGAATCATAAGTATTAGCATTACCAGTGATTACCTTCTTCTCCCTTGCCATGAGGCAAGTGTGATGCTCGTGGGGGAAGAGAGCCGTTTTGTTGAAGGCAGTGGCGGCGAGTCCTTCGTCGTCGGAGTCGGACGAAGAGCAATCCGAGTCCCACTCCTTTCCAAGGTGTGCTTCACCTTTGGCCTTCTTGTAAACTTTCTTGTTCTCTCTCTTCCCGTTTTTCCCTTGCTCCTGGTCACTATCATTTTCGGGACAGTTAGCAATAAAATGACCAACCTTACCACATTTGAAGCATGAGCGCTTCCCCTTTGTCTTGGTCTTGCTTGTCTGCCCCTTGCGACCATTTAGCGCCGTCTTGAATCTCTTGATGATGAGAGCCATCTCTTCATCATTGAGCCCGGCCGCCTCAACTTGCGCCACCTTGCTAGGTAGCGACTCCTTGCTCCTTGTTGCCTTGAGAGCAATGGGTTGAGGCTCATGGATTGGACCGTTCAACGCTTCGTCGACGTATCTTGCCTCCTTGATCATCATCCGCCCGCTTACGAATTTTCCAAGTACTTCCTCGGGTGTCATCATCGTGTACCTGGGATTCTCACGAATATTGTTCACGAGATGAGGATCAAGAACGGTAAAGGACCTTAGCATTAGGCGGACGACGTCGTGGTCCGTCCATCGCGTGCTTCCGTAGCTCCTTATTTTGTTGATAAGGGTCTTGAGCCGGTTGTACGTTTGAGTTGGCTCCTCTCCCCTTATCATGGCGAATCGTCCAAGCTCGCCCTCCACCAACTCCATCTTGGTGAGCATGGTGATGTCGTTCCCCTCGTGAGAGATCTCGAGGGTGTCCCATATTTGCTTGGCATTGTCCAAGCCGCTCACCTTGTTGTACTCTTCCCTGCACAAGGATGCTAAGAGAACAGTAGTAGCTTGTGCATTTCTATGGATCTGTTCATTTATAAGCAAAGGGCTATCCGAGCTATCAAATTTCATTCCATTCTCTACAATCTCCCATATGCTTGGATGGAGAGAGAATAAGTGACTACGCATTTTGTGACTCCAAAATCCGTAGTCCTCCCCATCGAAGTGTGGAGGTTTGCCAAGAGGAATGGAAAGCAAATGCGAATTCGAACTATGTTGAATACGAGAATAATCAAACGAAAAGTTCGAATTGACCGTCTTTTTGTAGTCGTTGTCGTCGTCCTTTTGGGAAGAAGTAGATTCATCACTATCGTTGTAGTAGATGATCTCCTTGATGCGCCTCGTCTTCTTCTTCTTTCCTTCCTTCCGTCTATGGCCCGAGCCGGAGTCGGTAGGCTTGTCGTCCTTCGGCTCATTGGCGAAGGATTCCTTCTCTTTGTCGTTGATCACAATTCCCTTCCCCTTAGGATCCATCTCTTCGGGCGGTTAGTCCCTTTTGTGAAGAGAACGGCTCCGATACCAATTGAGAGCACCTAGAGGGGGGGGTGAATAGGTGATCCTGTGAAACTTTAAAACTTAAGCCACAAAAACTTGTTAAGTGTTAGCACAATGATTGCCAAGTGGCTAAAGAGAAGTCTCAACAAAACACAATACCACAAGAGATCAAGCACAGAGGTGACACAGTGGTTTATCCCGTGGTTCGGCCAAGACCAACGCTTGCCTACTCCACGTTGTGGCGTCCCAACGGACGAGGGTTGCAATCAACCCCTCTCAAGCGGTCCAAAGACCCACTTGAATACCACGGTGTTTTGTTTTGCCTTTCACTATCCCGTTTGCAAGGAATCTCCACAAATTGGAGTCTCTTGCCCTTACAAGTATATGATCACAAAGAAGCACAGAGTAAGGGAGGGAAGCAACACACACAAATCCACAGCGAAACGCGCACACACACGGCCAAGAATCGAGCTCGAATGACTATTTCAAAGTTCTCACTAGAACGGAGCTCGAATCACTTAGAATCACAAACGAATGCGCAAAGACTGAGTGTGGATGATCAAGAATGCTCAAAGGTTGCTTGTATATCTCCTCCATGCGCCTAGGGGCCCCTTTTATAGCCCCAAGGCAGCTAGGATCCGTTGAGAGCAAATCTGGAAGACAATCTTTGTCTTCTGTCGTCGGGGGCACCGGACAGTCCGGTGCACACCGGACACTGTCCGATGCCCGATTTGTTTCCTTAAACAGCGAAGCCGACCGTTGCAGACTGTTGGCAGATCTGGAGCCGTTGGTGCACCGGACATGTCCGGTGCACACCGGACAGTCCGGTGCCTTCTTCTAGCCGTTGGCTCGGCCACGTGTCCCGCGCAGATTGCGCGGCCGACCGTTGGCCCGGCCGACCGTTGGATCACCGGACAGTCCGGTGCACACCGGACAGTCCGGTGAATTTTAGCCGTACGCCGTCGGCGAATTCCCGAGAGCGGCCTGTTCGTGCCGAGTCAGCCTGGCGCACCGGACACTGTCCGGTGCACACCGGACAGTCCGGTGTGCCAGACCGAGCAGAGCCTTGGCTGTACACAGCCAAGTCATTTGCACCTTTCTTCTTTTCTGTTTCTAACACTTTGACAAGTATATTAGTATACAAAACCAATGTACTAAGGCTTAGAAACATACCTTTACTTCATGATTTGCACCTTGTTCATCCATTGACATAAATTCACAATTAAGCACATGTGTTGGCACTCAGTCACCAAAATACTTAGAAATGGCCCAAGGGCACATTTCCCTTTCAACTGTCCGGTGTGCACCGGACAGTGTCCGGTGCGCCAACGGCTCCAAGTCTGCAACGGTCAGCTGCGCCAATTTAGGAAGGAGATCCGCACCGGACTGTGAATAGTGGATGTCCGGTGGTGCACCGGACTGTCCGGTGCGCCACCCGATAGAAGGCAAGAATTGCCTTCCTAGAATGCCTCCAACGGCTCCTAGCTGCCTTGGGGCTATGAAAGGAACCCCTAGGCGCATGGAGGAGATACACAAGCATACTTTGAACATTCTAAGACTCTCACACTCCGTCTCGGCACACTCGATTGATTTTCTTAGTGATTTGAGCTCCGTTCTAGTGGTGAACTTGTTGCATTTCATTTGAGCTCAAGTCTTGGCCTGTGTGTGTGCGTATTGCTGCGGATTTGTGTGTATTGCTTCCCTCCCTTATTCTAGTGCTTTTAAATTGATATTTGTTGTAAGGGCGAGAGACTACAACTTGTGGAGATTCCTCGCAAAAGGGAAAAGTGATAAGAAAAGGAACACTGTGGTATTCAAGTTGATCATTGGATCACTTGAAAGGGGTTGAGTGCAACCCTCGTCCATTGGGACACCACAACGTGGAGGTAGACAAGTGTTGTACTTGTCGAACCACGGGATAACTCGCGTGTCTCTTGTGATTGCTTTTTGTGTGATTGTTGTGATTCGCAAGAGCTTGCCTTATAGTCACTTGGTATTATCTCTCTACACTTAACCAAGTTTTGTGGCTATAAGTTTTACGTTTTTATAGGATCACCTATTCACCCCCCTCTAGGTGCTCTCAATTGGTATCGGAGCCGTTCTCTTCACGAAAGGGACTAATCGCCCGAAGAGATGGATCCTAAGGGAAAGGGGATGGTGGTCAACGATAAGGAGAAGGAATCCGTCTTCAATGAGCCAAGAGATGATAAGCCCACTGACTCTGGCTCGAGTCACAAGAAGAAGGACGGGAAGAAGAAGAGACGCATCAAGAAGATAGTCTACTACGACAGCGACGAGTCTTCCTCCTCCCAAAAAGACGACGACGAGAAAAAGAAAGCAGTTAACTCAAACTTTTCTTTTGATTATTCTCGTATTCTGTCTAACTCCAATGCTCATTTACTTTCAATTCCACTTGGGAAACCTCCGCACTTTGATGGAGAGGACTACGGATTTTGGAGTCACAAAATGCGTAGCCATTTGTTCTCTCTTCATCCAAGTATATGAGAGATAGTAGAAAATGGAATGAATTTTGATAGTACGGATAATCCCATGTTTATCAATGAACAAATTCACAAAAATGCACAAGCTACCACTATTCTATTAGCATCCTTGTGCAGGGAAGAATACCATAAGGTGAGCGGCTTGGATAACGCCAAGCAGATTTGGGACACCCTCAAGATCTCGCATGAGGGGAACAACGCCACCATGATCACCAAGATGGAGTTGGTGGAGGGCGAACTGGGAAGGTTTGGAATGATCAGGGGGGAGGAGCCAACCCAAAAGTACAACAGGCTCAAGACCCTGGTCAAAAAAATCAGGAGCTATGGAAGCACGAGATGGACGGACCACGACGTCGTCCGGCTTATGCTAAGGTCCTTCACTGTCCTTGATCCTCATCTTGTAAACTCTATTCGTGAAAATCCTAGGTACACCAAGATGACGCCCGAGGAAATACTCGGAAAGTTTGTAAGCGGGCGAATGATGATCAAGGAGGCAAGATATGTTGATGAGGCATTGAATGGCCCAATGCCGATCCACGAGCCTCAAACCGTTGCTCTCAAAGCAACAAGTAGCAGGGAGGCGCTACCTAGCAAGGTGGCGCAAGTTGAGGTGGCTGGGCTTAACGAGGAAGAAATGGCCCTCATCATCAAGCGCTTCAAGATGGCGCTAAAGGGTCGCAAGGAGCATCCTAACAAGAGCAAGATGAAGGGAAAGCGCTCCTGCTTCAAGTGTGGTAAGACTGGTCACTTTATTGCTAACTGTCCCGATAATGATAATGACCAGGGACAAGAGAAAAGCGGGAAGAGGGAAAAGAAGAAGGCCTACAAGAAGGCGAAGGGCGAGGCGCACCTCGACAAAGAATGGGACTCGGATTGTTCGTCGTCCGACTCCGACGACGAAGGACTCGCCGCCTCGGCCTTCAACAAGTCGTCGCTCTTCCCCAACGAGTGCCATACTTGTCTAATGGCAAAAGAAAAGAAGGTAAACACTAGAGAAACTCCTAAGTACTCTACTTCTAGTGATGAGGACTCTAGTGATGATGAAATTGATTACACTAGCTTGTTCAAAGGATTAGATAGAGCAAAAGTAGAAAAGATTAATGAGCTAATTGATGCATTGAATGAAAAAGATAGACTGCTAGAGAGGCAAGAGGACATCTTGTATGAGGAACATGACAAATTTGTTAGTGTTCAAAAGTCTCTTGCCTTAGAAATTAAAAGGAATGAATTACTATCTTCTGAATTATCTATTTGCAATGAATCTATTTCTAGCTTGAAGATTTTGAATGATGATTTAAATGCTAAGCTAGAGTTAGTTAATAAATCCAGTCCTTGTATAGAGCATGTTGTAATTTGCAATAGATGCAAGGATTTTAATGTTGATGCTTGTGATGAACATTTAATTTCTATTTCTAAATTAAATGATGAAGTAGCAAGTTTTAGTGCTCAACTTAAGACTTGCAAAAGTGATTTTGATAAACTAAAATTTGCTAGGGATGCCTACACTATTGGTAGACACCCCTCAATTAAGGATGGGCTTGGCTTTAAGAGGGAAGCTAAGAACTTAACAAGCCAAAGGGCTTCCATTTTCAACAAGGAAAAAGGGAAGGCTCCTATGGCTAGTAGTAGTCAAAAGAATCATGCATTTATTTATGATAGAAAATTTTCTAGGAATGCTCATCATAATAGGAGTTTTAATGCTTATGATTCACATGCCATGATTGGTTCAAGTTCTTCCTTTGTGCATAGTAGAAATATGCCTAGGAACAATGTTGTTCATCATGTACCTAAGAAAATGCAAAATAAATCTGCTACTGTTTTTCATGCCTGCAACACTGACTTTGTACTTTCATGTAAAAATAAGAAAGTGGTTGCTAGGAAATTGGGGGCAAAATGCAAGGGAGATAAAACTTGCATTTGGGTCCCTAAGGCTATTGTTACTAACCTTGTAGGACCCAACAAGAGTTGGGTACCTAAAACCCAAGCCTAATTTGCCTTGCAGGTTTATGCATCCGGGGGCTCAAGCTGGATTATCGACAGCGGATGCACAAACCACATGACGGGGGAGAAGAAGATGTTCACCTCCTACGTCAAAAACAAAGATTCCCAATACTCAATCATATTCGGTGACGGGAATCAAGGCAAGGTTAAAGAACTAGGAAAGATAGCTATTTCATCCGAGCATTCCATTTCTAATGTGTTCTTAGTTGAATCGCTCGGGTATAACTTGTTGTCCGTTAGTCAACTGTGTAATATGGGTTACAATTGCTTATTTACCAATGTAGATGTGTCTGTCTTTAGAAGGAGTGATGGTTCATTAGCTTTTAAGGGTGTACTAGACGACAAACTATATTTAGTTGATTTTTCGAAGGAGGAGGTCGGTCTAGATGCATGCTTAATTGCTAAGACTAGCATGGGCTGGCTGTGGCATCGCCGTCTAGCACATGTTGGGATGAAGAACCTTCACAAACTTCTAAAGGAAGAACATGTGTTAGGTCTAACAAATGTGTTTTTTCGAAAAAAAATAGACCTCGTGCAGCTTGTCAAGCAGGTAAACAGGTGGGAAGCGCTCATCACAACAAGAATGTGATGACTACATCAAGACCTCTCGAACTACTGCATATGGACCTCTTCGGACCCGTCGCCTACCTAAGCATCGGGGAAGTAAGTATGGTCATGTTGTTGTTGATGATTTTTCTCGCTTCACTTGGGTATTCTTTTTGCAGGATAAATCAGAAACCTAAGGGACCCTCAAGCACTTTCTAAGGCGAGCTCAAAACGAATTTGAGCTCAAGGTGAAAAAGATTAGAAGCGACAACGAGTCCAAGTTCAAGAACCTTCAAGTGGAGGAGTTTCTTGAGGAGAAAGGAATCAAGCACGAGTTCTCCGCTCCCTACACACCATAGCAAAACGGTGTGGTAGAGAGGAAGAACAGGACACTTATAGACATGGCGAGGATGATGCTTGGAGAGTTCAAGACGCCCGAGCGGTTTTGGTCGGAAGCTGTGAACACAGCTTGCCATGCCATAAACCGGGTCTACCTTCATCGCCTCCTCAAGAAGACATCGTATGAACTTCTAACCGGTAACAAACCCAACGTTTCATATTTTCGAGTTTTTGGGAGTAAATGCTACATTCTAGTGAAGAAAGGTAGGAATTCAAAATTTGCTCCCAAAGTTGTAGAAGGGTTTTTGTTAGGTTATGACTCAAATACAAAGGCGTATAGAGTCTTCAACAAATCATCCGGTTTGGTTGAAGTCTCTAGCCACGTTGTATTTGATGAAACTAATGGCTCTCCAAGAGAGCAAGTTGATCTTGATGATGTAGATGAGGATGATGTTCCAACGGACGCAATTCGCACCATGGCAATTGGAGATGTGCGACCACAGGAACACAAGGAGCAAGATCAACCTTCTTCCTCAACGATGGTGCATTCCCCAACTCAAGATGACGAATAGGTCCCTCAAGGAGAGGCGTGTGATCAAGGGGGAGCACAGGATGTCCAAGATGAGGAGGAAGAAGTACCACAGGCCCCTCCAACTCAAGTTCGAGCGACGATTCAAAGGAATCACCCCGTCGACCAGATATTGGGAGATATTAGCAAGGGAGTAACCACTCGCTTTAGATTAGCTAATTTTTGTGAGCATTACTCTTTTGTCTCTTATATTGAGCCTTTCAAGGTAGAAGAGGCCTTGCTAGATCCGGACTGGGTGTTGGCCATGCAGGAAGAGCTCAACAACTTCAAGCGAAATGAAGTTTGGACACTAGTGCCACGTCCCAAGCAAAACGTTGTGGGAACCAAGTGGGTGTTCCACAACAAACAGGACAAGCACGGGGTGGTGACAAGGAACAAGGCTCGACTTGTGGCAAAAGGTTATGCCCAAGTCGCAGGTTTGGACTTTGAGGAGACTTTTGCTCCTGTGGCTAGGCTAGAGTCGATTTGTATTTTGTTAGCCTATGCTGCTCACCATTCTTTCAGGTTGTTCCAAATGGACATGAAGAGCGCCTTCCTTAACAGGCCAATCAAGGAGGAGGTGTACGTGGAGCAACCCCCTGGATTTGAGGATGAATGGTACCCCGACCACGTGTGTAAGCTCTCTAAGGCGCTCTATGGACTTAAGCAAGCCCCAAGAGCATGGTATGAATGCCTTAGAGATTTTCTAATTGCTAATGCTTTCAAGGTTGGGAAAGCCGATCCAACTCTTTTTACTAAGACTTGTGATGGTGATCTATTTGTGTGCCAAATTTATGTCGATGACATAATATTTGGTTCTACTAACCAAAAGTCTTGTGAAGAGTTTAGCAGGGTGATGACTTAGAAATTCGAGATGTCGATGATGGGCGAGTTGAACTACTTCCTAGGGTTCCAAGTGAAGCAACTCAAGGACGGCACCTTCATCTCTCAAACGAAGTACACGCAAGACTTGCTCAAGCGGTTTGGGATGAAGGATGCCAAGCCCGCAAAGACTCCAATGGGAACCGACGGACATGTCGACCTCAACAAAGGAGGTAAGTCTGTTGATCAAAAGGCATACCGGTCTATGATAGGGTCTTTACTTTATTTATGTGCTAGTAGACCGGATATTATGCTTAGTGTATGCATGTGTGCTAGATTTCAATCCGACCCAAGGGAGTGTCACCTTGTGGCCGTTACGCGAATCCTTAGATATTTAGTTGCTACGCCTTGCTTCGGGATCTGGTATCCAAAGGGGTCTACCTTTGACTTAATTGGATACTCAGACTCCGACTATGCTGGATGTAAGGTCGATAGGAAGAGTACATCAGGGACGTGCCAATTCCTAGGAAGGTCCCTGGTGTCGTGGAGTTCTAAGAAACAAACTTCCGTTGCCCTATCCACTTGCTGAGGCCGAGTATGTTGCCGCAAGACAGTGTTGCGCGCAACTACTTTGGATGAGGCAAACCCTCCGAGACTTTGGCTACAATCTGAGCAAAGTCCCACTCCTATGTGACTATGAGAGTGCAATCCGCATGGCGGACAATCCTGTTGAACACAGCCGCACAAAGCACATAGACATCCGACATCACTTTTTGAGAGACCACCACCAAAAGGGAGATATCGAAGTGTTTTATGTTAGCACCGAGAACCAGCTAGCCGATATCTTTACCAAGCCTTTAGATGAGAAGACCTTTTGCAGGCTGCGTAGTGAGCTAAATGTCTTAGATTCGCGTAACTTGGATTGATCTAGTGCATACATGTGTTTTATGCCTTTGATCATGTTCTTTTATGCATATTATTGTTTATCTATGGTGCTCAAGTTGTGCAAGGGATCCCTGGACCTCACAAGTCCATGTGTGAATGGTGCACATATTTAGGGGGAGAAATGCTACAACTTGACCCTTTGAGACTAACCGTGTGCTTGAGGTTTCTTAATTTAGTCTCAAAGGTGGATTGAAAGGGAAAAGGTGAACTTGGACCATGCAAGACTTCCACTGCACTCCGATGAGAGGGTAATTTACTCCAAGTTCATCTCCGTGCTCTTATTGCGTTTCTACTCTTAATTGAAGATTTTGGTGAGGCAATGGGGTTTAAGGGCCAATAATGATTCCGTTTTAGTGCTTAATTCCAAAGGGGGAGAAATTAAGGCCAAAGCAAATGGATCAGCTACCACTTGAGAATTTTGAAAATAGTAGAGTTAGAACTTTTGTTTTGGCAAAATACTCTTATGTGCAAAATTTGGCCTCTTGTGTGGAGAATATAGGATTATGGGAAAAAGGGGGAGTTTTTGGCTCTTGATTAAATTTTCTCATGAAGTACCTCTCTTTATGCCTAAACAAGTGTGTTTGACTTAGAGATAGGAAATTGAGTTTGATTTTGAAAACAAACCAAGTGGTGGTAAAGAATGATCCAAATATGCCAAATTTGAATAAAAAACAATTCTTGTTCTTAATTGCATTGATGTTGCACTTCTATTTGTTGCTTTTGGATGTGTTGGCATAAATCACCAAAAAGGGGGAGATTGAAAGGGAAATGTGCCCTTGGGCTATTTCTAAAATATTTTGGTGATTAAGTGTCCAACACAATTGTCTTAAGTATTAATAAGTGCCAAATGGTGGATGAAGTGCAAATCAACACAAAGGTATGATTCTAGACTTAGTACATTGGTTTTTGTGCACTAACATATTTGTCTAAGTGCTAGAATGAGAGAAAATTCAAAAGGAAAAAGACTTGGCTAGAGCAGCCAAGACTCTGTGCAGTCTGGGTGCACCGGACTGTCCGGTGGTGCACCGGACAGTGTCCGGTGCGCCAGGCTAGCGTCTGTCAACTGGCCGTCTCGGGAATTCGTCGACGGCGTACGGCTAAAATTCACCGGACTGCCCGGTGGTGCACCGGACTGTCCAGTGAGCCAACGATCGGCCGCGCCAACGGTCGGCCGCGCAATCCGCGCATGACGCGTGGCCAAGTCAACGGTCTGATGGGGCACCGGACTGTCCGGTGTGCACCGGACAGTGTCCGGTGTGCCAACGGCTCCAAGTCTGCAACGGTCGGCTGCGCCAATTTAGGAAGGAGATCCGCACCGGACTGTGAACAGTGGATGTCCGGTGGTGCACCAGACTGTCCGGTGCGCCACCCGACAGAAGGCAAGAATTGCCTTCCTAGAATGCCTCCAACGGCTCCTAGCTGCCTTGGGGCTATAAAACGGGACCCCTAGGCGCATGAAGGAGATACACAAGCATACTTTGAACATTCTAAGACTCTCACACTCCGTCTCGGCACACTCGATTGATTTTTTTAGTGATTTGAGCTCCGTTCTAGTGGTGAACTTGTTGCATTTCATTTGAGCTCAAGTCTTGGCCTGTGTGTGTGCGTATTGCTGCGGATTTGTGTGTGTTGCTTCCCTCCCTTACTCTAGTGCTTTTACATTGATATTTGTTGTAAGGGCGAGAGACTCCAATTTGTGGAGATTCCTCGCAAAAGGGAAAAGTGATAAGAAATGGAACATCGTGGTATTCAAGTTGATCATTGGATCACTTGAAAGGGGTTGAGTGCAACCCTCGTCCATTGGGACGCCACAACGTGGAGGTAGACAAGTGTTGTACTTGTCGAACCACGGGATAACTCGTGTGTCTCTTGTGATTGCTTTTTGTGTGATTGTTGTGATTCGCAAGAGCTCGCCTTATAGTCACTTGGTATTATCTCTCTAACACTTAACCAAGTTTTGTGGCTATAAGTTTTAAGTTTTTACAGGATCACCTATTCACCCCCCCTCTAGGTGCTCTCAAGTACCCTACCCTAAGGTTAAGCACTCTTCAAGTGATATCATCACAACTTGTTTGAAAATTTTACCTAGTGAATGCATTCTAGGTGTGACAAACAATATGAAATGTCAATGCACATGATGTTATGCTCAAATTTTAGTGCTAGTAACACCAGGGGTGTTACATCCTTCCCCCCATACAAGAACCTCGTCCCGAGATTTAAGGTCCTAGGGTAAGTAATAGAAAAGGAAACGTGACACATTTGTATTTCCTTATTTATCTTGCAGAGCAGGGTGGTATAGGGTTTATTCCACTTTACAATCAAATATACTTGTCTTATAGGTTACATGAAGCTAAAGTCAAAGTTCCATGTTGTATCATACCCAGGTTCATTTTTTCCATTTCTTGACATAGTGTGGTGTCAGGGGTCCTTACTGGAAGACAATGACACGAAGCCTTGCGACTCAGTGCATTTGCCACCATATTGGCTTTTCCTGGGTGATAGTGGATTTCCAAGTCATAATCTTTAATTAGCTCAAGTCATCTTCTTTGCCTCATGTTCAGTTCTGACTGGGTAAAGATATATTTCAGACTTTTATGATCTGTATATATATGACATATATTCCCCAGCAGATAATGACGCCATATCTTGAGGGCATGAACAACTGCAGCTAGTTCCAAGTCATGAGTTGGATAGTGCTCCTCATATCGGCGTAGTTGTCTTGAAGCATAAGCTATGACTCGGCCCTCTTGCATTAGGACACATCCGAGTCCACTACCTGATGCGTCACAACACACATCAAAAGATTTTTCAATGTCCGGTTGAGCCAATACCGGATCAGTGATTAATAACATCTTCAATTGCTTGAAGGCTTCATTGCATTTTGAGGACCAGTCAAACTTCGTATCATTCTTCAATAAACCCGTAATAGGTTTAACAATCTTGGAGAAATCTGGAATGAACCTTGCGGTAATATCCAGCCAGTCCAAGGAAGCTTCGAACTTGATGTATTGTAGTCGGCGGTTTCCATTCTAGAATATCCTTGACTTTGTTGGGATCGATCGCAATTCCTTTTGCAGATAATACATGTCCCAAAAACTGGATTCATTTGCTGAACTTAGCATACAGTTGATGCTCCCTTAAGCGCGTTAGCACGATCCGTAAGTGCTTAGGATGCTCCTCTTCATTTTTGGAATAGATCAGGATGTCATCAATGAAGACCACCACAAATTTATCCAACTCGGGCATGAATATCGAGTTCATTAAGTATGTGAAGTGGGCTAGAGCATTTGTCAATCTGAAAGACATGACCAAATATTCAAATAATCCATACCGCGTAGTGAACACGGTCTTGGGTATATCTTCGGGTCAAATACCGATCTGATGATAACCTGACCTGAGGTCAATCTTGGAGAATACCCGAGCTCCAGTAAGTTGATCAAACAAGATATCAATCCGAGGAAGAGGGTACATGTTCTTGATGGTGACCTCATTAAGGGGTCTATAGTCCACGCACATTCGAAGTGTCTGATCCTTCTTCTTAACGAAAATTGTGGGACATCCCCATGGTGATGAACTAGGCCTAATGAACCCCTTCTCCAGCAAGTCTTGTAATTGAATCTTGAGTTCTGCCAATTCATTAGGTGGCATTCGGTACGATCTTCTAGAAATAGGAGTCGTATCGGGCTTTAGTTCAATCACGAATTTTACATCCCGTTCTGGAGGCAACCCAGGCAAATCTTCAGGAAAGACATCCAGGAATTCACATAATACCGGAATATCATGGATTTCTGGTATGATAGCTTCATAAACCCGTCCAGATGTTTTGGCTGGGACAATTACAGGGATAGATAGTTGAATCTCTTCATGGTCATGGCTCAATTTAATGGTTCTTAAGTCGGTATTGATGATGGCCTTATGCTAGGCTAACCAATTCATACCCAGGATTACATCTATGTCTTGCCCCTTTAAAACAATCATGTTGGTAGGAAATTCTTGTCCGACCAACGTTACTGGTATGCGGAAGGCTACTTCCTTAGTAAATATCCGTCCCCTAGGCGAATGGATAATAAATCCTTCCCTTGATTCAGTGCAAGGAATGCAATGCCTTTCCACAAAATTCTTGCTTATGAAGGTATGTGATGCACCAGAATCGAAGAGAATAACTGCTAGGTAATTGGCAACAAGGAACGTACCCATCATTACCAGCTCGACTTCCGGTGTTGTAGCCACTTGAGTATAATAAATCCGTCCAGTTTTCTTGAAATTCTTGCCTATTGAAGTATTAGCTGTGTTCCCCTTTCCTTGGTTGGAGTTCCCAGAGTTCTGTTGGAAATTGGTTTTATTTTGCTTCAGGTATGGGCAGTCCTTGATGAAATGTCCGGACTTTCCATAATTGAAGCAACCAGTGGAAGAACTGGGGAGAGCAGGGAAACGAGTACCAGGGGCACTCGGTTGATTGGTAGGAGCGGGGGCAGCAGTGGGACGAATAAAAACAGGCTACTTGAACGGATATGAAGGTGGGCGAGATGAAGAACGATTTTGATTAAAAGGTCGGATGACCAACCTTGTTCTCTTTTCTGGTCCTTGACTTGACCTTTCACCTACAAACCCCTTTGATTTCCCATGTCCTGTATTTTTGGCTTGGACTGCCAGTGCAGTACTGATAGCCCTGGTGTAGGTAAGGTCCAAACATGTCGCCATTTTCCGCTGAAGCCTGTCATTAAGTCCCCACATAAAACAGTTCTTTTTCTTTAAGTCAGTATCCACCTGGTCAATGGCATACTGAGAGAGGTGGTTGAATTTGTTGAGATACTGCATCACAGTATCTCCTCCTTGCTTTAACTGAATAAACTCTTCTAGCTTCATCTGGAGTACTCCCTCTGGAACATAGTGCTCTCGGAATGCCACTTTGAACTCATCCCAGGTAATCTAATGTCCAACGAGCTGGATTGCTGAGAAATTTGCCCACCAAGTACTGGCCGACCCTCTCAGTTGTTGTGCGGCAAACAAAGGCTTTTGTGTCTCCGTGCATCGAATCAACCCAAACTTTTGTTCCATAACTCTCACCCATTCATCTGCTTCTAAAGGTTCTTCTGCTTTAACGAAAAGTGAGGGTCGAGTCTTAGAGAATTCCAAGTAAGTAGTATCTCGCTGTCCTTGAGGAGGAGCCCTTCCTCCATGTGGTTGGAATTGATTGGCCGCCATCTCACGCAAGAAGCGCGTATTATCAGCGGTGGCAGTGACCAGGGCAGCGATAGCTTTGGCCAAAGTTGGTGGTACTGGTGGCGGGTTGGGAGTATCTTCCCCACCACGGGAAGTTCTTGCACCATCATGTGCACGAGTCCGTGATGGCATCTGAGGCAAAGAAACATTTGGAAAAATATAACATGCCAGCATACACCATCATATTACATTACCAAAATGTAATAATTATATAGACTCCAATGTACAACTTGACTTCATTACTTATTTTACATAAGTATAATATCTAAACTATACTATGCTAGTCCTCTTCATCCTTTGTTGCTCCATTTCCTGCTGTAGGAGACCGTTCGTCAGCAAGGTTCATGGAAGGAGGGGGCCTAAAAAGGTCTAGCCCCCCATCAGGTCCTTCATTTGCGGTACCCGATGATCTGGCTTCCCTTACAGCAACGTTTGAAGGCACGTCCGAGTGCAGTCGAGCATATAATACATGCACTTCTTCATGTAAAGTATTATAGTACACTTACAGGTTTTCGAGGGCCGCGGTAAGCTCTACCACACGAGCTAGAGCTTTTGCTTCACGGTCCCAAGTGATCGAACGCGAGTTGATGGCCCAATCAATGGCCGAATCCCATTCTGAAACCTCATATTGCAAGCGGCGGACGTCAGCTGACAATTCAGCTATACGTTGGTTGTCCTGCTCCCATGCTCTATTTCTGTGGCGTAGCTCTAACCAAAGTTGTTCCACCCTGGCTTCTAGGTCTCCAATTGGGTCATTACTGCCACTACTACTTCCCTCATGCCTGGAGGCTAGTTGATGTCGTGGCATGCCAAAAGGTCCAGTAGATTTGTGCGCTGTTTTCCTAGTACGCGCCATATCTCCATAAGAGAGGAAGATTTATTAGTATATTCTTAACATGATGCATGCATATTCTAATAATTATGGAATCAACTTTCATTGATCCCCAACTTCTTATATATTGCACTCTGTTACCCAACTGTACAAGATGAGGGATTACCAGAAAATGATAAGGTAAGAATGAAAGAATGTTTCTAGGTGAGTGTTTAAAAATTCTTTTGAAGTACTACGTAATATCTGGAGAGATGGGCTTCGCTCCGATACCAGCTGTGACGGAACCTCCCAAGGTATTAGGCCCACCTACAGTTGTCCTTGTCCTAAGGACCTTAGACAACCCTGTAGGTGCATATAATCACTCGACAAGTTTGGTAACTGTATCCTCATTATTTTGCCCAAGAGCGCTTCACCCGTCACGCAGATATTACATCACATCGGATGAAAGAATAAGCGGAAGCAAATTACAATAACTTAATTTACATTCATCAAATATAGAGAAAGAGTATTATTATTATTACAATACCAGGCTATTAAGAGTGCATAAAGTATTGTTATTACAGACCAGGGAGGCAAAACACCCTCCCGCACACAAGTTTATTGTTTTTCAAGTGGGAGGCAAACATCCTCCCGCGACCAACTTCACTGCTAGGGCTCTTCCTTGGGTACCACCTTTGAGCAGAAATAGGAAAACTCTGTTGTTTCCTTACCTACAACAACATGGGTTCGAAAACCCTGAGTACGGAGTGTACTTTCGCAAGTCTTACACGTCCAAAAGAAAAAGACTCTCAAGGAAATGCTGGCTTGAGGGAGTCAAAGTAAGGCTATTCAAGAATCAAAGACTCTGTTTGCAGAAATGCTTACTAATAGTGGATCCTTAAAAGTCCACTTTTATTAGCAGGTTAAGTCATTACCTGAATCTAGAGTTCTTTCTACCCTAGTTCAAGCACTTGACCTATATTAGTCGTCTTTTATCACCCCTTCATTACACTAGATTGCTACGTGTAGGGCACTGACCAAGTCTTCATGTCCGAGAAGTAACGGCTATCCGAATCGATTAATACCCAGCTAGGGATCTCCAACCACATGACATATGTAGCACTTAACCCTTGCATATGTCAACTCGCCACCGTGTTTCTCAAGACCAGACCGGGTTCATGCCAACTGAGAGCACAGATACACCACAGTCCAGCCTCTTGCCACGGAGGGTACACACTACTCTCGCCATCTCTCCACTTCCATTGCATGTTGGCCTTTCTGGTATTGGTCTGCCCGAGGCAAAGCTTACCCATGATGAGGCATGTGGCCAGTTAAAAGGTCCTCAATCAGCGAGCCTACATCGGTAAGGTCCTTAATCGACTCAGACGGAGACACTACACCTAGACTTCCTTCTCGTGCAAGTCACCTGCCCGATCTCGTCTTTATCATTTTCAATCCTAAAATTTGGTACCTGACAGAGGTACATCTTGTCCGATGTTGAACCCATCACAGCCATGATGGATCCACCATCAAGTTTTATTTTTGAAAACATCCCATTCCATCTAAAGCATCATCTTTTGTTTAAAACAAAACATTTTTGTATTTCTAAAGCAAGTCTAAGCATTAGAAAACACTTTAATAAAATCGGTAATCGAGGAATGGTAGTCAACTTCAAGGAAAGAAATGCAGCAATTGTGTAGCACTCAACTCCTATCACCTAATGCATCATTCAAGTGATAAAGAGTTTAAAATCACAAGGAAAGGTAAATGCACCGGGGCTTGCCTTGTGTTGTAGGGGATTCGGGATCTGTTCCGCAGATATCAAAATAAAAACAATTCCTAGCAGGTGGAGTCTCAGTTGGTGGTGCAGTCTCTTCTTCTTCGACACTCACTTCTTCGTTTTCTATACATAACTATATATAAACATGAATGCTCATGTGATGCTATGAATATGCAATTATAATAGAGATACATCAAGTTGTATCTTGAATACAACTTTCCTTCATGGTACACCTAGGTAACTAAGGTTTTCTAAGTTAACACCCTAGTAGGGTTAAGCAGTTTTATTCTAAGAAGCTAGGGTTTTGGGGTTTTGGGATCAAACAATGTCCAAAGCATACCAAACTTTACCCAAAGACTCTAATTATCATATTAAGTTAACCCAAAAAGTTTTATGATTTTTGGAGCAATCAAGTAATTTCTAAAATTCTAAAAGACTAGATTTAGGCCTTCTTAAATGCTAAATAATTTGTTGGGGACTTGTTCTCAAATGCTAAGAGTTAAGAACAAGGCAACATAAAAAGTATTAAGTGTTAAAGTCCTTCGTCCTTCGAAGCATTATGCCCCTTCGGGAAATAATGAATTTCGGACGAAGGTCACAAGAGACATACCTTCGTAAATATAACAAGTAATGACGAAGGATTCATATAAAACATGAAATATAATATAGACATCATCATAGAATCATTTCTATTTTATTAACATGGAAAAATAGAAATGATTTCAAATTACAAATGTACCTTCGGTCCTGAGAGAAGGTAAAAAGTACAAGCGTGACGCAAAAGCAAATGCCAAGTCAGCGTGAACAGTACGGGAGTACTGTTTTATAGGCGTGAGACACAGCCCATACAAAATTACATTCATGTCCATTACATTTGCTAATAACTTATGGAAATCTGTCAAGGCCTAAGTAGTCTTTTCATCTTTAAGTCGGTTCCCCTCTCTGCTATCGTGACGAAGCTTCCCTGCGCACAGCTTCGGCTGTGCACCATCCTTCGTGGAGCTTGGTAATCAGCCCGTCCTCCATTTTAATCCCCCTTCGTCTGGTTCAGGCTTCGTCCTGACCATACTTCATGTTCATAATTCTGAGTCCGAAGATACCTGTTCACATAATCCACTTGGAAAACATTGTCAAATCATGTTTTTGAGGACCTTCGGAGGACGAAGGCCCCCAACAGTAGCCCCTCGCAATATTAATTCGTTAATGACAAATTCAGATTGCGATATGGACGAAGGCCTTGAGCCGAAGGTCCGAAAAAACACCTTCCCTTTGCTAGAATAGCAACATTCACTGACAAGCGGGGTTTTTCAATTTTCAACGCCCTGGGAGTATAAATAAGATCATACCGCAAGCTTATTTGGTACGCACACTTGCCATCTGCTTCGGCCCACTAAATTTTTAGCTCTTGTGCACTAAGATTTGCTGATCTTTTTGATTTTGAAGCTTCGGCCTTGAAAACAGTTTTTTAGTGTTTGCGAAGATGTCTGAAGGTAAGAAGATCCCTGCTGAGACGAAGCTAAGTCTCGACGAAGAGAAGAACTTGGGGTTCCTTATAGCGATGGCAGAAACCAATACGGAGAAAATCACCAAAGAGATTCTTGAAGGTTTGTCCGAAGATACTGGTGATAGCGACAGCTATGATGTAGAAAGTGGTGGGGAAGAGTCCGAAGATCGACCATGGCGGGCAAGTCACACGGTTTTCGGGAAAACCACTATTAAGCAGAATCATATTGATAATATGAGGGGGAGGTATTTTCGAGATATATCTATTGTGAGGGTTGATGCTGGAGAAAAGACTTCTCCCACCCCTGAAGAAGATGAAGTCGTAATCTTCCGAAGCTTTCTCAAGGCTGGGCTTCGATTCCCCCTAAGCAACTTTGTTGTTGAAGTTCTGAAGACATTTCAAGTCTACCTTCATCAAATTACTCCCGAAGCTATCATAAGAATGGGGATGTTTGTCTGGGCTGCGAGAAGCCAAGGTTTAGAACCAAATGCTAAAAGCTTTTGCAACATTCATGAGTTGTTATATGAGACGAAGCCCTGGGGGAAAGAACAATATCACAACAACTTTGGGTGTTACAGCTTCGGTGCCCGCTCCGGGTCAAGCCGCCCTGTGCCAACCTTTCGGAAGAGGTGGCCCGGAGCTTGGATGACAGAGTGGTTTTATGTAAAGAATAACTTAACAGCGCAAGAAGATGTCAAGAGTATCATTATGCGCCCCATCTGGCAACGCTTCGGACTTCGAAGGCCGAAGGTTGAAATGGACGAAGCAGCCGAGGAATGCCAAAGAGCCTTCGGCGTAATCTGCTCTTTCATTGGGACAAGGGACTTGGTCCAAGAGCATATTGCCTTCAGGGTGTGGCCACTTGCAGGAAAGTGGGAAATGCCAAAGGAGACCATCAAAGAGTCCGACGAAGGCGGACTAGTCAGACTAAAATACACATTCAAATACGGGGATAAGTTTGTTGAACCTGATGACGACTGGTTGAAAAACATTGAAACATTAAGTGACGAACTGCTTGGGTCATACTCGAAGGCCGAGAACACTGCGTTATCAGCAGCCTTCGGAGGCCGAAAGAAGAAAAGGCTCAACCGGGTATTTGACGCAGTCGGGTTTGTCTACCCTGACTATCACTATCCGGTATTGGGTCGCAAAAGAAAAAATGCTTCTTCTGCTACAGAATCTACCATGAGTGCCACTAGCGAGCCAGCGCCGCAAAGGAAAAAGTTGAAGGTGCTCACCCACCGAGCGCGTTTTATTGAGCCGGCCACAGTGCCAGAATTTATTGGTGAAGTCTCTTTGGCCTTTGAAGCTACAGAACCAGCTCCAGTGCCGAGGATAGAAGAGAAAACTGAAGCGCTTTCAGCAGAAAAAGCAGAAAAACCGAAGATTGAAGAGCCAAAAATATCGGAAATCTTAAGTCCTTCAGCAAATGTCGAAACAATAAAAAGTCAAAAGGGCCCATTGGCGACCCCAAAAAGAAAAAGAATGGTGAACGTACTAGATGTCTTGGAGACAATTAAGTCTTCAAGCACAACTCCAAAAAGGACTGTTGAACTCGCTGAAGCGTCTACTGAAGCTTCGAAGCAACAAGCTGAAGCTGAAGCTTCGAAGCAACAACCTGAAGCTGAAGCTGGGCCTTCAGAGCCCACCAAGGAACAATCTTTGGAAAGCGAAAAAATAAAAATATCAGATTCAGTTTTGGTTGAAGAAACTGACACTGCCGCCCCCGAAGCTCCTTCCAACATATGTGATTACATCGTGCGACATGCTTCGGGAAAGAAATTATCTGAAGAAGAAATTTATGAAGCCAATCACTATGCCAGAGAGTTAAAATATCCGAAGGGAGCAGTGGTGTTCAATGGGACAAACGAAGATGACTTCCTATACTGTCTCCCTGACAACAAAGAATTATCTGTCTGCCGGGAGATGGCTAGGAGTATGGGGTTTCCAAAGCTTGAAGCTGGACTATGTGCTATGACGAAGGAAGATCTCGCGGATAGTCTTGCTTATAATAGCCTGAAGGTATGGGAATTAGACGTTTGAAAAAATTTTACAATATGTAATTCATTCCTTTATTCTTATATGGATTCTTTTTTGTATAGGGTTTAATCCTAAGCAACGCATTAAGAGCACAAAAGAGTGCCGAAGATGAGAGCTACGAAATTGCGTTCAACAATTTACGATCAGAAGTTATTAAACTGAGAAACGAAGCTCTAGAAAAAGATAAAATTCTGCTTACATTAGTAGACAAGATAAAAAAGGACGAAGCTGCTGCAAAGATTCAGGCCGAAGCTCACAGACGCGAAATTAAAGATCTTCAGAAGCAATTGGCCCGGGCGAAAGAAGAACGCATACTTGAAGAAACAAGACGTGAATGTAGCGACCAATGGGCTGATCATTTGGAAGCAACCGTGGAAGAGCTTCGGTCTTCTAAGAAAAAATACTACGAAAAATCCATGGAATGCGTAAGGAAAATTAAAACCAGCTTCGCCAACGTGGGCGCATTTTCCAGTGAAGAGAATTTCTCAAGAGGCAATCCCGAAGGTCCACTGGAATGGATCAGTCACGAAGCAGAGGCCTTCGAGGAAATCCTGAGTAGCCGTGGTGACATCTGCGCTTTTTCGGGCGCCAGGGGAGTTGCTACTGTCTTGGAGAAGAAAGGTTGTGAACATGTAAAATCTTTAGCTCAGTCCGAAGCTGCCTTATCCTCCGAAGACATCAAAGACCCCTCGGCCGAAGCAAGCATGGTTAGTGGCAAATTCTTTACTGATGTCTAGGACAACGGCGGCCGAGAAATGGCACAAGAAATTATTCAAAGGAGTGAAAAAGGCATCCATGATGCTAGGAAAGTGACAGAAGTTGCCGAAGGGCAAATAGGTATTAATTAGTCGCTCTTATTGTGTTGTAATTTTTATTTCAAACTTTGCTCGCGGTTTGTAATAGTAATGCAAAAATATTCTCTTTCCTCAGAACCTGCTGGATCGTCTGTTGACCCTCACACAAAAGATGATGGCGAAATCAAACAAATGGCCGAAGCTATCATGGATAAAGTTGTTGAACAACTTCTAAATGAGGCTACCGAAGTAGTATTAAGAGAAGACTAGGTGTTATTAGAAAAACATTTGAAGTGTGATCTATGTAATATTTTGTACATTTGAATGTAATATACAAGTCTCTTTTCATTATTCAATTCTTTACGATGCATGAAATTCTACATACATACCATTTTTTAGCCTTCGGCGAAAAAACACCTTCCCTTCTTTTCATGCTTCGTGAAGAAGAAATTCTCCGTTAAAACTATTCTGATGAATCACGTCCATGCTTCGTGAAAACATTCTCCGAAGCTATACAATTTCGATATTGCTCTGATGAAGCTCGTCCATGCTTCGTAAAAACATTCTCCGAAGCTGTATTCCGAAGATTATCATTGTATTCCCTCGTGAGTTTACACAATTTTCGCTTTCTCAAAGCGTCCTTTCGAAGGTTGATACTGAGTCCCCTTCTTTTGCCATATGCAACATGATGTATGATGCTTATGCTATGCAAAATGATGTGATGATGTTATGTTATGCAAATGACGTTTGTTCCGAAGATACACACAAAATATATTTGTAAGCTCTGCATTCCCTTAGGAACGTCTTTGGAGCTTCTTCGCCTTTTACTTAGGCGGTATCAGCGTTGACTTTTCGCTGTAAGCTCTGCATTCCCTTAGGAACGTCTTTGGAGCTTCTTCGCCTTTTACTTAGGCGGTATCAGCGTTGACTTTTCGCTGTAAGCTCTGCATTCCCTTAGGAACGTCTTTGGAGCTTCTTCGCCTTTTACTTAGGCGGTATCAGCGTTGACTTTTCGCTGTATGCTCTGCATTCCCTTAGGAACGTCTTTGGAGCAAAAAACTTACACTGCGCTCCCTTTGGAACGGCTTTTTGTAGCTTCGGCAACTTACTCTGCGTTCCTTAGAACGACTTTTTGTTGCTTCGAAGGATTTTTAATAATTCGAAGGTCCTCCTTGCTACCGCAAATTTTTAAGCTTCAGCAACTTAAGCCTGTGGAGAAGATAGGTTTTCCTCATAACCAACCACAAAACTATTATATGAAAACTGAAATGTTCTTTATTACACAGAAAATAGAACTAAACGGAAAAGATTGCTATCAAAGTAGGATATTTGTCAATAAATGTGCTTCGACTCTGGCACAGTACTATTGACTGTGCGAGCTTCAGATTGCTCTCTGAGATCCCTTTGGTGCGGAACATATTGGCTCCCTTCTGGGTGTTGGCCTTGTTGCAGCGGAGGTGGGGGCGGGGGCTGTTGCCATGAAGCTTGAGGTTGACTCGCCGAAGCTACGGAAACTGCAGGGTGGTTGCCCACGTATTCCGGGATGTAAGGCTGATGGTACGAAGCAGTATGCATAACCTGCTTCGGCTGGCCCTGTTGCGCTGCAGCTTCTGCTAGCTCCTTTTGTTTCTGGATGGTAACATGGCACATCCTGGTGGTATGGCCCTTGTTTTCACCACAGAATAAGCAAAATACCCTCCTTGGTTGATCTCCAAATCTTCCGCCGAAGCCCCTGGCGCCTCTGCCTCTTGGAGCTGGTGGCCGGAAGAAAGTTTGCTGTTGCCCCGAAGCCTGTGAGGAGCTCTGCGGTCTGTTCTGCTGACTCCCCTTATCATCATTTTGAGTAGAGTTGTGGATGGACCTGACATGCCTCGGATAAAATCTTCCTCCGAAGCCCCTGGTCATTTCAGAAAATCTGAAAGCCTCCTCCCTTCTTTGGCGAAAGTCATTGTCGGCACGAATGTACTCGTCCATCTTTTGGAGCAGCTTCTCCAGAGTCTGAGGAGGCTTCCTAGCAAAGTATTGAGCTGCAGGTCCAGGACGAAGCCCCTTGATCATGGCTTCGATGACAATTTCATTGGGCACCGTTGGTGCCTGCGCCCTCAAACGCAAGAACCTTCTGACATACGCCTGAAGGTATTCTTCATGATCCTGAATACACTGGAACAAGGCTTGAGCAGTGACCGGCTTCGTCTGAAATCCTTGAAAGCTGGTTAACAACATATCCTTCAGCTTCTGCCATGAAGTGATCGTTCCTGGCCGAAGGGAGGAATACCAAGTCTGAGCAACATTCCTGACAGCCATAACGAAAGACTTTGCCATGACTGCAGTATTGCCACCATACGAAGACACTGTTGCTTCGTAGCTCATCAAGAACTGCTTCGGGTCTGAATGGCCGTCGAACATGGGAAGCTGGGGTGGCTTATAGGACGGAGGCCAAGGTGTAGCCTGCAGCTCAGCGGACAGAGGAGAGGCATCATCGAAAACAAAATTTTCATGATGGAAATTGTCATACCAGTCATCCTCGTTGAAGAAGCCCTCCTGATGAAGGTCTTTTTGTTGAGGCCTTCGGTTCTGCTCATCGTGGGTAAGATGACGAACTTCTTCAGAAGCTTCGTCTATCTGTCTTTGCAGCTCAGCTAGCCTGGCCATCTTTTCCTTTTTCCTCTGCACCTGTTGATGAAGCATCTCCATATCCCTGATCTCTTGGTCTAGTTCATCCTCCTGAAGCGTCGGGCTGACGGCCTTCCTCTTCTGGCTTCGTGCCTCCCGAAGAGAGACGGTTTCCTGGTTGGGGTCCAGTGGTTGCAGTGCTGCAGCCCCAGTCGCTGAAGCTTTCTTCGGCGCCATAGCGAGGGTCTATAGCTTCCGAAGGTGTTCAAAAAACTCGAAGTGGAAGTGAGTTCACCGGAGGTGGGCGCCAATGTTGGGGACTTGTTCTCAAATGCTAAGAGTTAAGAACAAGGCAACATAAAAAGTATTAAGTGTTAAAGTCCTTCGTCCTTCGAAGCATTATGCCCCTTCGGGAAATAATGAATTTCGGACGAAGGTCACAAGAGACATACCTTCGTAAATATAACAAGTAATGACGAAGGATTCATATAAAACATGAAATATAATATAGACATCATCATAGAATCATTTCTATTTTATTAACATGGAAAAATAGAAATGATTTCAAATTACAAATGTACCTTCGGTCCTGAGAGAAGGTAAAAAGTACAAGCGTGACGCAAAAGCAAATGCCAAGTCAGTGTGAACAGTACGGGAGTACTGTTCATCTATTTATAGGCGTGAGACACAGCCCATACAAAATTACATTCATGTCCATTACATTTGCTAATAACTTATGGAAATCTGTCAAGGCCTAAGTAGTCTTTTCATCTTTAAGTCGGTTCCCCTCTCTGCTATCGTGACGAAGCTTCCCTGCGCACAGCTTCGGCTGTGCACCATCCTTCGTGGAGCTTGGTAATCAGCCCGTCCTCCATTTTAATCCCCCTTCGTCTGGTTCAGGCTTCGTCCTGACCGTACTTCATGTTCATAATTCTGAGTCCGAAGATACCTGTTCACATAATCCACTTGGAAAACATTGTCAAATCATGTTTTTGAGGACCTTCGGAGGACGAAGGCCCCCAACATAATTCATGGTTGGGGCTAAAAATCTTGGAGCTATTTTTATTAAATACTAGGGGATTTTAGGAGTCCAGTAAAATTGGTCTCATGATTTTATCATTTTTCTATAATTTCCTATAAATTCCCTAAGTCTGGCAGAAAAAGAAAACAAAAAGGAATGAATAGTAATGGGCTCAAACTAGTCCGAGTCGGCCCACGGACGGAGAAACGTGCCCGCGCGCGCCCCTGCGATGTCGTTTTTGCACAGAGGACCTCGACTGTTTGAATAACTGGTTAAGAACCCTTTTCACTACTTGTGTCTCTGACATTCGCAGTTAGGCCCTCGGAGTTCTATTTCTTCGCAAACTTGGGTCCCCGATGGTGATCGCCGGTGAGCACGCCTTCCGGTGAACCTGTACCAGCCAACGCACTCAACGACCAGAGCCCTAGTTTGGTCGACACCTAATTCCACCCTCGGCAACACGAATCCCCCCATTAATTGCACAAATCCGGCTCAGGTTTTGTCTGCTCACGACAGCGGTGAAAACTAGAGACAAACCAACATGTTCTAGGCGATTCAAGGCGGTCTAGTTCAATCAAACGGGTCTGTGAGCAACAGGAGACATGAGAGAGGCTAGAACATCGCACAAAAGGGCATGAACTAACCCGTAGACGACCGGCCACGACGAGATGTCTCACGACGGCGTTCTGACCGATTTGGGGGAAATAGGAAATTGGGAGGCTTTGGTGAACGATCAGAGGCAAGGGCTGGTGCATTGGATGCGTAATTACCTAGCGAAACTCACTGGGGCATCAACTTATAGAGTCCTACGGCGGTGGCATCTAATTTTGAGAAGTTGTGCTGGCGGCCGGAGAGAGGGGAGGTTCACTAGCGTGGGTTACCGTGGTAATCACTGGCTGAGGAGCTACGTCGGTCACTGGTGAGCTACTTCGGCTGGTAACGACATGGTGAAAGGGTCACGGTGTGGCGCAATCGCGGTGAACGGTGTACACCTCGGCGACGGCCGCTCGGTCACGTCGCCGGCAAGTGGGTACGGTGACTGGGCAGGAACAGTGCCTCGACTTCATCCCCTGTGCGATATCTTTTACTCTACGTAGTTATCTGCACGCCACCGGGCACGAATCACAACTGCGGCGACGATCACGACGCGAGATCACCGACAGCGGTGCACTGAACCTAGCGATCTTCGTCAGTTACTGTACTATGCAAATTCCTTTCATTGCGCCTGACAGAGCAGATTGAGAAGCTCCATTCGCCATTTTTCATGTGGTGAGCTATTGATCCATCTGCACCAAAGTTGTAGCTCTATAAACCAGCTACAATTCAACTATAGAAGCCTTGAGCGAATTCTGGTTAAATCACACAGAATTTAGCCTCCAAAGTTGATCCGAGCTCACTGTCAGTCCAACCCTAACCCCTGATCCGACTGACAGCCTAACTTTGAGTCCATTTTACTCCAAATTTTGTATGTCACCAAGGCTTAGTCACTTAAGAAAAGTTATACCCCTATCATAGACCTACAAATTTGATGTGTTGACCTAGGACCAAATCTTTATGAATTTAGAGATATAGAGCTCCAAAGTTGACCCCATTCTACTGATTTTCAGACTTAGTCACCTAGTTCTCATGTGACCCTTTTGCAAATAAGTCCAAATCTCATCATTCAACTTGAAAATTCTCCAATATGAAAGTTACTTGGTTGGTGGTGTTCTATCACTTTGATATTTGCACTTTGGTCCAAAAGTGCATAGAAATTGCATTTACCCCCCTAGGGTTCCAATTAGGGTTTTCTAGGGTTTGAGCGCATTAGGGTTTTGTGCCACTAAAGTTCATCAAATGTGATACCTTGTGAACATTTCTCATGACTTTTGAGATTTTTACTCATTTTGGATGCACTTCCATCCATAGGTTCTAACTCCAGGGTCAAGTACCCTACCCTAAGGTTAAGCACTCTTCATGTCATATCATCACAACTTGTTTGAAAATTTTACCTAGTGAATGCATTCTAGGTGTGACAAACAACATGAAATGCACATGATGTTATGCTCAAATTTTAGTGCCAGTAACACCAGGGGTGTTACAAACCTCACATTATCTTGAGCCTGAAATGTGTACATCAGATCGCTCTTAATTGAGAAATGGTTTCTCTATTTTAATAATATACTTAGAGCGAACTTATAAATCACTATCGAAGATGTGATAAGCTGCAATAGCTAAAGAACACTAGTAGAAAAGAGCTTAAAGCTTGCGGTGGGGTTTAATTTTTACAGGCGGTTTCAGTTATCAAACACTAGTATTATTTTCTAGGGACGGTTTCTTAAGAAAATCGTCACTAGAAATCATATTTCTAGTGGTGGTTCCAAAACCGACATTAGAAGTCCATGATTTTTAGTGGCGGTTTTCTTAAGGAACCATGAATTTTTAGTGGCGGTTTTTTAAGGAACCATCACTAAAAATTGATTTCTAGTGGTGGTTTTTTTAAGAAACCGTTACTAGAAATTATTTTTATCCTGATTTTTTGAGTTTTTTAAATGACCTCGTATGAAAAAACCATCAACATAAAAGTTATAGATCTCTAAAAGTTATGAAATTTTGTAGTTGACATCTTTTTTATTTGAAATCATTTCGGCTCTCAAAAACTTCATCTAAATTTATCAAATTTAAAATATAAATTTTGCAAACGACCTTAGATGGGAAAAATGTCGTGACTTTGACGAAGACGGGTGGACGCTGGGGCCTCCCTCCTAATAAAAATATTTTTTGCTATTTTTAAACCCATTTTTATGTTTCTTGAAAAAATATTTTCACTGGCGGTTTTATTATCTCGGCCACCAGTTGAAATCGATTTCCACTGACGGATTTCTTAGCTCAATCAATAGTGGAAATCGATTTCCACATGCGATTCTCAGTTACCCGTTTGTAGAAAAAAAATATTTCTACTGACCCCTAGTACTGACGGTTATAAAAAACACTAGTGCAAATAGGTTTACAACCGTCAGTATAGAACTTTTGTGTACTAGTGGAAGCTAGCTAATAGCATAATTTGTGTTGGTCACCTATTAGGATTTTTGAGAAAAACTGAAAAACGGCAACACAATTAAATTAATATTATTCTCTCCCCCTTCTGATTTACTTATAACCAGAGAGTGACTAAGAGAGAAGAAGGTTAAATAGAATGAAGGTATATAACAAAACAAAACTCAAAGATATGAAAAGGCATTGATCATGTAATATAATCTTCATTCCTTGATTTCTCTTTTTCCAGTTTACAGATGACTACCTGAATACATTTATGCTCCGTTTGGATGTTGACATTGGAGAGTATGGAATTGAATTGGGTTGAATACCAAATCAGCCATGGTATTGAAATAAAATGTAGTTCTAATTGTATTATTTGGATGTCACTAAATTGGAGTTTGGATTTGTACGGTCTAATTACATGCAAAACCAAGGGGGTGGAGTTTTGTATTGAGAGATGGAGTTTCTAGTTATAGTCCAATTACAGGAATTGAGCCTCTGATTTTAAATTTGAATTCCATGTGCAACAAACAACAGAATTTAGAAAAGCTAATTCTAATTCCCAATTCTTTGTTCCAATATCTATATCCAGACAAGATATTAAAGGTGAATCAAGAGTGTTCAAATATTATTGTCGGCGTTTCGGACCCAGGGGGTCCCTGGACCGACGAGTGAAATCGCTGCATGCCCCTGCCCAGATGGGTTGGCGCGGGATAGAACACGAGAGGTGGGGGAAGCCTTGTATTATCCTGCACCAGGGGTGCCGCTCATAGGGGTTACAAGCGCGTCGCGTGAGGGAGAGTGAGGTAGAGAGTGGGAGCCCGTTCGTCCGCTCCTTTCCCCCACGCGAACCCCCCTCAAGGATGGGCCTGGTCCTCCCTTTTATAGACGTAAGGAGAGGGTCCAGACGTACAACGGGGGGTGTAGCTATGCGCTAATGTGTCCGGCAGAGAAGATGCCCTAGCCGTGTGTACATGCCATCGTGGCTGTCGGGGGAGAGCTTGAGCCCTGTACACGTGATAGCGTGGCCGTCGGAGGAGCGCCTGAGTCCTATAGGAGCACAGCTGGCAGTGCGGCAAGGATCCTGCTAACGTCTCCTTGCTGCCGTAAGGGGCTGAGAGCCACCGGCGTCATGGTGGCACGCGCGACACCATCATTACCCGTCGCCGAGGTAAGCCAGATGGGACGCCGGTCTTGTTCCTTGTAGCCTGAGCAGGCTAGGAATAGGGTAATGATGTATCCCCTGTTGGCGCGGTCGGTCCGAGCCTAAGGTCGGGCGAGGCGGAGACTTCTCTTGAGGCTGAGGCCGGGGTCGGGCGAGGACGCGATTCCTCTCGAGACCGAGGTCGAGGCTGAGTCCAGGGGTCGGGCGAGGCGGAGACCTCCTCCCGAGGCCGGGGTCTAAGGTCGAGGCCGAGTCCGGGGGTCGGGCGAGGCGGAGACCTCCTCTTGAGGCCAGAGCCTGAGGTCGGGCGAGGTGGAGCTTCCTGTTGTGCCTGAGGCCGAACTCGGTGGTTGATCGTGACTTGTTGTCAGTCTTCGCCTGGGTGGTTGGCACGACAGTCGGAGTGGGTCGAGCGGCGCTGTTTTCCTGTCATATCGGACAGTAAAAGAGAGGGGCGAGGTGACTGCAGTCACTTCGGCCTGGCCGACTGAGGCGCGTGTGTCAGGATACGGCGTCAGGCGTCCCCTGCATTGAATGCGCCTGCGAAGCGGTCGGTTGGTGAGGCGGTCTGGCCAAGGTTGCTTCACAACGAAGCCTGCCCGAGTCGGGCTTCGGGAGAGCCGAGGGGGCGCCCGCTGCCTGAGGAGGCCCTCGGGCGAGGCGTGAACTTGTCTGGGACTACTGCTCCAGCCCGAGGCTAGGCTCGGGTGAGGTCGCGTCCCTTGGGTAGACGAAGCCTTGACTTGGACCGCGCCCGTCAGTGGGTCTAAGGGTGTTTACCAGCCGTGATTAGGAGCATTGGGGGCATTGGGGGTACCCCTAATTATGGTACCCGACAGTAGCCCCTGAGCCTCGAAGGGAGTGTTGGTAATCGCTTGGAGGCTTTTGCCACATTTTCGATGAGGGGACCGGCCTTTCTCGGTTTTTGCTTTGTTCTTGTGGGTGCGCGCGAGCGCACCCGCCAGGTGTAGCCCCCGAGGCCTCGGAGGAGTGGTTTGACTCCTCTGAGGTCTGAATGCTTTTTGTGGTGCTTCGGCCGGTCTGATCGTTCCCTTGTGTGGTCTGGCGATAGCCCGGGTGCATGGTCAGGTTCCAAGTTATCAAGCTGGTTTGTTGACGCTGTCAACAGTTTGGCCGTAGCCGGGTGCGAGAGCAGCCCTCGAGCCTCTGCACGGAGCGAGAGGACGATCAAGGACTTTCCCGACTTTTATCATACGCCCCTGCGTTGCCTTTCCGCAAGAAGGAGGGGGGAAAGCGCCATGTTGCCCTCGGAGGGCGCCGAACATGGTGTTTCCAGTGAGCTGCTAACGGGTGATCCGAGTGGACGCCCGTGCCCCGTTTGTTAGGGGTCGGCTGGTGGCCCAGAGGCGCGCTCCAAAAGTACCTGCGGGTGATTCGCCGAACCCAGACCCCTTCAACAGGGTCCGAGGGCTCGATGCCTCCCTCCGGTGGGATTCCGTTGCAAATCGTTCCCGCCGGTCTCAGAAATGTCCTAGGGTACCTCGGGAGCGTAGCCCGAGCCTCGGCCATGTATCGGACGTACCCAGAGTCATCCCTCACTCTGCATGCTCTGGGGCGACTGTCGAACCCTTCCGAGGGGCCAGCCTACGAACCCCTAATCAGTAATGGGCATGGAGCCCGAGCGCTCTGGGGCGACTGTCGAACCCTTCCGAGGGGCCAGCCTTCGAACCCCTGATCAATACTGGGCTTGAAGTCCAAGTGCTCTGGGGCGACTGTCGAAACCCTTCCGAGGGGCCAGCCTTCGAATCCCTGATCAGTAGGAGGGCTCGGGGCCCGCTTCCTTCGCTGAGAAGGATCCTTTCCACAACATCCCCTCTCCCGGTCCCTGTAGCAAGAGAGAGAGAGTGGAGGAGGGCAAGGATATGAATTTAAATAAGGTGGCGCACCTTTTTTTGACACGATCATTATGGCGAAGGCGAAGCGATGCCCGCCTCGCCTGCCAGAGGTGTCGCCTGCTCCATCGGGGAGTTAATGCGGCGGGATGGGCGATTCGCGTGGTGCCCGTTGCGCGCGAGCCGTTCGAGGAACGGGACACGGGTGCGTCGTCTTCATGCCGTGGGAGAGGGCTCTCCCATCGCTTTAGGAGGGGACGCGAGCCTGCAGGTGACTTGACCGCTGCTTCCACTCATCCGCCGCTGCAGTTACTGCCAGCCCACTTTTGGCCATGCCAACCGTCGTGCCTTCCCCGCGGCTGACTGACCCGTGGCCGTCGCCTTTAATTGGCACTGTTGGGTCATGCGTAGGGCTGCCTCGAGTCGTGGTACTAGTTCCACAGTCGAGGAGGCGCGCAAGTGGCGGTGTGGCTCTTTGCACGTCGTAGCCGGCGTGCCGGTTACATGACATGCGGGCCCGCTTCCTTTGCGCTGGTCCACCGAATGTGGTCGAAGCCGAAAGGGCGCAGTTGCGGTGCAGTTGGATGCCGGTCGCGTGGCAGTCCACCCTTTTGACCACCGATTTCTGCGAAGATGGGAGAGCGCTTGTAACCGCGGGACGGTTACATGCCTCGCGTGCGGCGGTTCGCCTTCTTCGCGCTTCGGATCAGCTCGTATGACGTGTGGGTCCCTGCCCCCGTGTCGTAGGGGGAGAACCCTGGAGTATGTCAGTGGAGACTTCGCCCGTGACGCTAAGGGGTGCAAGTGAGGAGGTCTGCCTATAAAAGGAGGATCGATCCCCCGGGCAGTGGCCATGCCTTCGTTCTCCCCTCATGCATCGCGCCCTTCCACCTTTCAAGCCCCCGGATGGGGTGCACCACCGTCGCCTTGCTCTTGCTATCGTTGGAGGAGCGTGGCTTCGTGGAGATCGGCGCCCTTCAGCCATCGCTCGGCTTCAAGGATTTTCGTCGTGCAGCCCGGCTGCATTCCCTCACCAATGGGCAGTTTGGTGGGGAGAAGCAAGCCGGGCTATGGCCTTCGCCCCGCCCTCAGATTCAAGGATCTTCGTCATCCTTGCTATGGCGGAGGGTGAGCTGAGCCGGGGTTCTACCTCCCGCATGGGTCGGCAGGCCGTCTCCTCCTTCAACATTCAGGGGAGAAGGCGCTCACCGGCCCTGCGGAGGGGGCGAACTTCAGCAACGCGGGACCGGTCGGTCGCAAGCGTTGTCATCTCCAGCGTGCCTGGCTCGCTGGCTCAGCTGGCTCTGTCGCAGCCTCCGACGCTGCCTCCTGTCGCTTGATCCGGGCGTGGCCGTCCGTCCCTTGCGTGGGCGACCGTTGTGCTGTGCGCACCGGGGGATCGTCCAAGACGCCGTATGCCGCATAGGCGGCGTTCGTGTTCTTGGATTGTCTTGTCCTCACTCCGGCATGACGCCTCCGCGTGGAGGTTGGGGCCTGCCCGTCTGCGAGGACTTGAGTGGGGATCTGCCGGTGCAGGATGGAGCGTCCGTCGTTCGTCGGCGTGACGCTGGCGCGCAGGTGGCCGCTGTCGTCGGTGCTGAGGTGGTGGCAGTCGGAGAAGGTTTCTCCGCCGACGAGACCGTCGGTGTCATCTGCGGCCGGACCCCCGGCTCTTTGGCTTTGATGGCTTGTCCTCGCCCCTCGAGTGGAGTCGTGGACGAGGGCCTCGTCACAGCAGCGTCTGCCCTGAGGTCATCGCTACTGCTGTTTAGCCGCCCGAAGCGGGGGTCGTTGTCGCTGCTGGTGTAGTGGTCGCCGGCGAGCCACCTGGAATTTGTTATCCCGCGGGCCCCTTGGTGTGGAGGTTGTTCATACCCGTGGGAGCGGAACCGGAGTCCCGTTTGTAAGAGGATATACTAGGTTTTTGCCAGAGCAAAATGTAACCGCTTCAAGTACTTAGACATTTGTCATAGGTCAAGAGAACCGCCGAGGGTTCTGCCGACGTTTAAGTCTATGTAGCATAGTTACCCCAAGTATATGTGCTATTCTTTGTGGCTGTCGAGGCCTAAACATTTGGGTATTCGAGAATGAAGCTGTGTGTCTTCCTCATTCCGAGCACTGGGACTTGCCTGTTGGCTAGCCGAACCACTTAACCGAGCGTGAGTTGCCTTTCGCGGAAGGATGACGAGTGAGGTATCCGTATCCCGGAGGCGTAGGAGTCCCTCGACTCAGTCGGCCTTGCCGCTCTAGGCCTCTCTTGCTCAGTTTTTAGAACCCTCGGCTGCTCTGCGACGAGCCAGAGCCGGAGGCAGCGGTGTTAGCGCGGATAGAAGCGGAGTCGGCTCGGAAAGAGACTTCGTCGGCCCGGGAGCTGGCGGCTTCCCAGGCTGAGGAAGATGTGGCCGTAGCAGCTGGAGCTTGGTCAAGACATCCGCTGGCGTGGTGCTGGCGTCCTCCCTTGGGTGGAGGTCCCTTCGCCCGGGTCACCGTCCGAGGCCAGGCCAGGTTCCGCCGAGGGTGGAAACAACGCCGAGGGTGCTGCTGCCCCCCTGCTGATGCTTGAACCTGCAGGAACAGTTTGTCTGTAGCGTGCACATGCTTTTTCGCGGCCGCCGAGGCCTAAACACTTTATCGTCGTGTTAAAAAGCTGTGTTTTCTTTCCTCTCGTTTCGAGCATCACGACTTGTCTGTCAATAGCAGAATCGTTTATCCAAGCGAGAGTTTCTTTTCGCGGAAGGTGATGAGTGAGGTATCCGTATCCCGGAGGCGTAGGAGTTCCTCGGCTCGGTCGGCCTTGCCACTTACGTGCACTCTCATTTGGTCGTAGGATTCCGTTATTGATACAGTCGAGAAGGCACGAAAGTCGTTTTCTACTCGAGTGTTTGGACTTGTTCGGTAGCAGGATCGCTTATCCGAGCGTGAGTTACTTCTCGCAGAAGGTGATGAGTGAGGTATCCGTATCCCGGAGGCGTAGGAGTTCCTCGGCTCGGTTGGCCTTGCTGCTTACGTGTACTCTCGTCGTACTCAGGATCCCGCTATCGATACAGAAGTCAAAAGCACAAAGGTCGTTTTGGTAGAAAATTTTTCTGAGGAAAATTTTGACGCAGAGGGGGTTCCCCCCTTCTAGCCCCCGAGGGAGGGTCAGGCTTTGCTGAGGCAAGGCCGACCCTTCCTTGACGGTTAGACTTTGTGTATGTAAACGAGGTACATGAACGACTTAAAACATCTTAAGGGTAGAAGCGACGTAGCTATTGGATGTTCCAAGCGTTGATGTAGACCTCGCCTTGGTCGTTGGCCAGCTTGTATGTTCCGGGCTTCAAAATCTTGACGATGATGAAGGGCCCTTCCCAGGGTAGAGTGAGCTTGTGGCGCCCTCGGGCGTCCTGTCACAGACGAAGCACCAAGTCTCCCACTTGGAAGCCTCGGGGTCGAACGCTTCGGGCGTGGTAGCGTCGCAGCGACTGCTGGTATCGTGCCGAATGCAGTAAGGCAATGTCCCGAGCCTCTTCGAGCTGGTCCAGCGAGTCCTCTCGGCTGGTCTGGTTGCTTCGGTCATCGTACGCCCTAGTCCTCGGGGAGCCGTATTCTAAGTCCATGGGGAGGATGGCCTCGGCCCCATAGACTAGAAAAAACAGCGAGAAACCCGTGGCACGGCTCGGTGTCGTCCTCAGACTCTAGACTACCGAGGGTAGCTCTTTCATCCACCGCTTGCTGAACCTGTTGAGGTCGTTGTAGATCCTCGGTTTGAGTCCCTACAAAATTATATTGTTGGTGCGCTCCACCTGCCCATTTGTCATGGGGTGAGCTATGGCAGCCTAGTCCACACGGATGTGGTGGTCGTTGCAGAAGTCCAGGAACTTTTTTCCGGTGAACTGCGTGCCATTGTCGGTGATGATGGAGTTTGGGACCCCGAATCGATGGATGATGTTGGTGAAGAATGCCACCGCCTGCTCGGACCTGATGCTAGTCAAGGGTCGGACCTCGATCCACTTGGAGAATTTGTCGATGGTGACCAGCAGGTGCGAGAAGCCCCCGGGTGCTGTCTGCAAGGAACCGACGAGGTCTAGACCCCACACAGCAAACGATCAGGTGATGGGTATCGTCTGCAGGGCCTGAGCGGGCAGGCGTGTCTGCTTCACATAGAATTGACACCCCCGGCAGGAGCGAACAATCCTAGTGGCATCGGCCACCGTGGTTGGCCAGTAGAAACCTTGTCGGAAGGCATTCCCCACGAGGGCTCGAGGCGCTGTGTGGTGGCCGCAAGCCCCCGACTGTATTTCTTGCAACAGCCCTCGTCCTTGGGCGATGGATATGCATCGTTGGAGGATGCCCGAGGGGCTGTGGTGATAGAGCTCCTTTTCATCACCTAGCAAGACGAACGACTTGGCGCGCCGAGCCAGTCGTCGAGCTTTGGTCTTGTCGAGGGGAAGCTCTCCTTGGAGGAGATATTCCAGGTACGGGGTCTGCCAGTTCGGATCTAGTGTGACCCCATTCTGTTCCTCCTCGACGGGCAAGGCCTCTTCCTCGATGGCCGAGGGTACCTCGAGCTCGGCCGAGGGTACCTCAGGCTGGGCCGAGGGTTCCTCGGGCTCGGGCGCGTCGTTGATCTTGACGGATGGTTGATGTAGGTCTCTAGAGAAGACGTCCGGGGAACCGTCATCCGCCCCAAGGCTATCTTCGCCAGCTCATCGGTAGTCTCGTTGTACCGTCGGACGATGTGGTTGAGCTCCAGCCCGTAGAACTTGTCTTCCAGGCGCCGAACTTCGTCGCAGTAGGCTTCCATCCTCTGGTCGCGACAGTGGGAGTTCTTCATGACTTGGTCGATGACAAGCTGTGAGTCGCCACGAGCGTCGAGGCGCCGGACCCCTAGCTCAATGGCGATGCGCAACCCGTTAACCAGAGCCTCGTACTCAGCCACGTTGTTTGATGCCGGAAAATGGAGGCGTATGACGTAGCGCAGATGCTTTCCGAGGGGTGAAACGAAGAGCAAGCCAGCGCATGCCCCTGTCTTCATGAGTGACCCATCGAAGTATATGGTCCAAAGCTCGGGTTGGATTGAATTTGTCGACAACTGGGTGTCAGTCCACTCAGCCAAGAAGTCTGCCAAGACCTGGGATTTTATGGCCTTCCGAGGAGCGAATGATAGCGTTTCGCCCATGAGTTCCACCGCCCACTTCGCTATCCTACCCGAGGCCTCACGATACTGGATGATCTCCCCCAGGGGGAAGGATGACACCACAGTCACCGGATGAGACTCGAAGTAGTGTCGCAACTTTCGTCGTGTCAGAATCACTGCGTAGAGCAGCTTCTAGATCTGCGGGTAGCGGATCTTGGTCTCGGAAAGCACTTCGTTGATGAAGTAGACTGGCCTCTGGACGAGCAGTGCATGCCCTTCTTCTTGTCTCTCGACTACGATCACGGCGCTGACCACCTGAGTGGTCGCGGCTACGTAGATCAAGAGGGCTTCTCCTGCAGCGGGGGGCACCAGGATGGGTGTATTTGTAAGGAGCGCCTTAAGGTTTCCAAGGGCTTCCTCGGCCTCGGGGGTCCAAGTGAAGCGCTCGGCCTTCCTCAAGAGGCGGTACAGAGGCAATTCTTTTTCGCCAAGGCGTGAGATGAAGCGGCTCAGAGCCGCAAGGCATCCCATGACGCTTTGTACTCCTTTCAAATCTTTGATTGGTCCCATGTTGGTGATGGCCACGATTTTCTCTGGATTGGCCTCGATGCCTCGCTCGGAGACGATGAATCTGAGGAGCATGCCTCGGGGGACTCCGAAGACACACTTCTCGGGATTGAGTTTCACGCCTTTCGCTCTCAGACACTTGAATGTCGTTTCAAGGTTAGAGAGGAGGTCGGAGGCTTTCTTCATCTTGACAACGATGTCATCGATGTAAGCCTCGACCGTTCTGCCGATGTGTTCTCCGAACACATGGTTCATGCACCTCTGGTAGGTGGCGCCTGCATTCCTCAAACCAAATGGCATTGTGGTATAACAGTACATGCCAAAAGGTGTGATAAAAGAAGTCGTGAGCTGGTCGGACTCTTTCATCTTGATTTGGTGATAGCCTGAGTAGGCATCGAAGAATGACTGGGTTTCGCACCCAGCAGTGGAGTCCACAATTTGATCGATGCGAGGTAAAGGGTAGGGAACTTTTGGACATGCTTTGTTTAGACCAGTGTAGTCTACACACATCCTCCATTTCTCATCCTTCTTCCTTACAAGAACAGGGTTAGCTAACCATTCGGGATGGAATACCTCTTTGATGAACCCTGCCGCAAGTAGCTTGTGGATCTCCTCGCCTATGGCCCTGCGCTTTTCTTCGTCAAAACGGTGCAGGGTTTGCTTCACGGGTCGAGCTCCAGCTCTGATGTCCAGTGAGTGCTCGACGACATCCCTTGGTATGCCGGGCATGTCCGAGGGACTCCACGCAAAGACTTCGGCGTTTGTGCGGAGAAAGTCAACGAGCACTGCTTCCTATTTGGGGTCGAGCTCGGAGCCGATCCGGACTTTCTTACTGGCGTCGTTGCTGGGGTCGAGAGTGACAAACTTGACCGCCTCGACTGGTTCAAAGTTGCCGGCGCGCCGCTTCACATCGGGCGCCTCCTTGGAGAGGTGTTCCAGGTCGACGATGAGGGCCTCGGACTCGGCGAGGGCCTCAGCGTACTCCACGCACTCCACGTCGCATTCGTATGTGTGGCGGTACGTGGATCTGATGGTGATGATCTCGTTCGGGTCCGGCATCTTGAGCTTGAGGTAGGTGTAGTTGGGGACGGCCATGAACTTGGCGTAGCATGGTCTTCCCAACACCGCATGGTAGGTTCCTCGGAACCCGACGACCTCAAAGGTGAGAACTTCCTTTCGGAAGTTGGAGGGAGTCCCGAAGCAGACGGGTAAGTCGATCCATCCGAGGGGGAGGATACGCTTTCCAGGCGCGATCCCGTGGAAGGGTGCCGCACCATCCCGGACCTCGGACCTGTCGACCCCCAAGAGTTCCAGGGTCTTGGCATAGATGATGTTAAGGCTACTGCCTCCGTCCATGAGGACTTTGGAGAGCCTAACGTTGCCGATGATCGGATCGACGATGAGCGGATACCTCCCTGGGCTTGGCACAAAGTCGGGGTGGTCGCCTCGGTCGAAGGTGATAGGCTTGTCGGACCAGTCTAGGTAGATTGGTGCTGCCACCTTCACCAAGCATACCTCCCGGCGCTCCTGCTTGCGGTGTCGAGCCGAGGCGTTCGCCGCCTGCCCGCCGTAGATCATGAAGCAGTTGCGGACCTCCGGGAACTCCTCTTCCTTGCCGCCCTCCTTCTTGTCATTGTCATGGCCCTTGCCATCTTCCACCGGGGGCCCAGTCTTATGGAAGTAGCGCCGGAGCATGACACATTCTTCGAGGGTGTGCTTGATGGGCCCCTGGTGATAGGGGCACGGCTCCTTGAGCATCTTGTCGAACGCGCCGACCCCTCCAGGAGGTTTCCGAGGGTTCCTGTGCTCGGCCGCAACGAAGAGATTCGCGTCAGCGGCGTCGCGCTTCGCTTGCGACTTGTTCTTGGCCTTCTTCTTCGTGCGCTGCTGGGCGGACGCCTCGGGAGCATCTTTCTTCGGCTCTCCCTAAGGCTGCTTGTCCTTTCGAAAGATGGCTTCGATCGCCTCTTGACCCGAGGCAAACTTGGTGGCGACGTCCATCAGTTCGCTCGCATGGGTGGGAGTCTTGCGCCCCAGTTTGCTCACCAGGTCTCGACAAGTGGTGCCGGCAAGGAAAGCCCCGATGACATCCGAGTCGGTAACGTTGGGCAGCTCGGTGCGCTGCTTCGAAAACCACCGGATGTACTCTCGAAGGGACTCCCTGGCTGCTGGCGGCAGCTTCGGAGATCCCACGAGTTCCCAGGGCGCACGTATGTGCCTTGGAAGTTCCCCGCGAAAGCCTTGACCAGATCGTCCCAGTCGGAGATCTACGCAGGAGGCAGATGCTCCAACCATGCTCGGGCGGCGTCGGAGAGGAAAAGGGGTAGATTACGGATGATGAGTGTCGGGGACCATAATTAGGGGTACCCTCAAGGCTCCTAATTCTCAGCTGGTAACCCCCATCAGCACGAACCTGCAAAGGCCTGATGGGTGCGATTAAGTCAGGGATCAGTCCATTCGAGGGACACGATCACGCCTCACTCGAGCCTAGCCTCGGACAAGGACAGCTGACCCCCGGAGGATTTTCGTCTCGCCTGAGGCCCCCCTTCAGCGGTGAACATATTCCCGGCTCGCCCGAGGCCCTGCCTTCGCTAAGAAGCAACCCTGACCAAATCGCTGCACCGACCGACCAAGTCGCAGGAGCATTTAATGCAAAGGTGGCCTGACACCCTTATCCTGGCGCGCACCCCCCAGCCGGCAGAACCGAAGTGACCGCCGTCACTTCGCCGCTCCACTGACCGGCCTGACAGAAGGACAGTGCCGCCTACGCCACACCGACTGCAGCGCCACTGGACAGAGTAAGACTGACAGGCAGTCAGGCTCTACCGGAGGCACCATGGGAAGCTCCGCTCCGCCCGACCTAGGGCTCGGACTCGGGCTAAGTCCCGGAAGACGGCGAACTCCGCCCGACCCAGGGCTCGGACTCGGGCTAAGCCCCGGAAGACGGCGAACTCCGCCCGACCCAGGGCTCGGACTCGGGCTAAGTCCCGGAAGACGGCGAACTCCGCCCGACCCAGGGCTCGGACTTGGGCTCGGCCCCAGAAGACAACGATCTTCGCCTCGCCCGACCCAGGGCTCAGACTTGGGCTCGGCCCCAGAAGACGATGATCTCCGCCTCGCCCGACCCAGGGCTCGGACTTGGGCTCGGCCCCAGAAGACGACAATCTCCGCCTCGCCCAACCCGGGGGCTCGGACTCGACCTCGGCTTCGGAGGAGCTTCCACATTGCCTAACCTAGGGCATAGACCAGCCACGTCAACAGGAGGCGCCATCATCACCCTACCCTGAGCTGACTCAGGCCGCAGGGAACAAGACCGGCATCCCATCTGGCTCGCTCCGCCGGATAGGCAATGATGGCACCCCACATGCTCTGTGACGACGGCGGCTCTCCGCCCCCTTACGGAAGCAAGAGGACGTCAGCAAGGACTCAACCGCTCCGACAGCTGTCCCTCCGCCAAGCTCCATCGCTCCTTCGACGGCCACGACATCACACCAGCTGGGTGCCAAGATCTCTCCGGCTGCCACAACGGCATGTACCTAGGGCGCTAGCTCACCTCCGCTAGACACGTAGCACCCTGCTACACCCCCCATTGTACACCTGGATCCTCTCCTTACGCCTATAAAAGGGAGGACCAGGGCCCTCTTAGAGAAGGTTGGCCACGCGGGGACGAGGACGAGAACAGGCGCTCGCTCCCTCTCCCGCGTGGACGCTTGTAACCCCCTACTGCAAGCGCACCCGACCTGGGCGCGGGACGAACACGAGGGCCGCAGGATTCCCACCTCTCTCACGCCGGTCTCCGACCGCCTCGCTCTCCCCCCTTCGCGCTCGCCCTCGCGCTCGACCCATCTGGGCTGGGGCACGCGGCGACATTCACTCGTCGGCCTAGGGACCCCCCGGTCTCGGAACGCCGACAGTTGGCGCGCCAGGTAGGGGCCTGCTGCGTGTTGACGAACAGCTTCCCGTCAAGCTCCAGATGGGCAGTCTCCAGCAACCTCTCCAACCCGGGACGGTGCTCCGTTTCGGGAGTCTTGAGTTCATATCCCTCGACGGCAGCTACGACATGATACTCCTTCCACCGCCGTGCGACAACAACGGTGGCGGCCGACAACCCGCCTGCCGGCGGCGGAATCGGCGACGTCTTCCCCGCATAGTGGAAGAGCAACCTTCGAGCTCACCCTGTCCTCTCCCCCGCCGACGGAGGAGGAGGCGGGGCAACCAAGGCCAAGCAGGAGGCAGCGCCTCGTCGGCTGTCGAGCGAGTCGATGGTCCCTGCACCCCAACGGGGGGCGCACCGGGCGTCGACCTCGCGTTTGAGACGAAGGCGAGCGCCGTCTCCCCGCGACACGCCAATCCCGAGCAAGCGGACGACGCCAGCACGCTCGCGAAAAGCTTGCTGGACGTCACCATCGTACCTGAGACAACGGCGCAGTCAGTCCCCGACACGACCTTATCGCCGCCCGTCGACCAAAAGGTACCGATCGATTCCCATCCCGCGTCTTTCGGTTTCAGCCTCAACCCGTCTAGCGACTTCGCTTTGGCGGGCGCTCTCGTAGAGGCAAATCCAGACTCTCTGGGGTTTCGTGTGCGGTCACCTTGGGACCGGCTGACGGACGTCTCGACCTACGGGCCCTCTGGGTCCGAAGAAGACGACGAACCCAGCATCTGTTGGGATTTCTCTGGACTTGGTAACCCCAGTTCCATGCGGGACTTCATGACCGCATGCGACTACTGCCTTTCCGACTGTTCCGACGGTAGCCGTAGCCTCGGCGACGAGGACCGCGGCCCAAGTCGCGAATGCTTCCACGTCGATCTAGGGGGTCCCCCCGAAGGCAACCATCTCGGCATGCCAGAGGACGGTGACTTCCCTAGGCCGGTGCCTCGCGTTGACATCCCACGGGAGCTAGCTGTGGTCCCCGTTCAGGCGAGGGGTCATGACCCACAGCTCGAGCAAATCCGCGGGGTGCAGGCCAGGCTCGACGAGGGAGCAGGAGCGCTGGAGCCGATCCGTCGGGACGTCGGGCAGGCATGGGCGGGCCAACCTCCGGCCGAAGAAATACGTCATCTACCCCAGGGTTTCCAGCACCGCATCGCCAACGATGTCAGGCTCAGGCCACCACCCGCATCCAGTGGGGTCGGCCAGAACCTGGCGGCAGCAGCAATGCTTCTTCGCGCGATGCCAGAGCCATCAACCACCGAGGGGCGGCGAATCCAGGGAGAACTCAAGAATCTCCTGGAAGGCGCCACGGTCCGACGGGCCGAGAGCTCTGCCTCCCGAAGGCAGGGGTACCCCTCGGAACCTCATGCTGCGACTTCCTGATCCATGCGGGAAGCCTCGGTCTACACCGGGCGCACGCGCAACACCGCGCCTGCGGCCCCGGGTCGCCTCGGCAACGAGCACCACCACCGCGACCGACGGGCCCACCTCGACGAGAGGGTGCGCCGAGGCTACCACCCCAGGCGTGGGGGACGCTACGACAGCGGGGAGGATCGGAGTCCCTCGCCCGAACCACTCGGTCCGCAAGCCTTCAGCCGAGCCATCCGACAGGCGCCGTTCCCGACCCGGTTCCGACCCCCGGCTACTATTACAAAGTACTCGGGGGAGACGAGACCGGAACTGTGGCTCGCGGACTACCGTCTGGCCTGCCAGCTGGGTGGAACGGACGATGACAACCTCATCATCCGCAACCTCCCCCTGTTCCTCTCTGACTCCGCTCGCGCCTGGTTGGAGCACCTGCCTCCGGGGCAGATCTCCAACTGGGACGACCTAGTCCAAGCCTTCGCCGGCAATTTCCAGGGCACATATGTGCGCCCCGGGAATTCCTGGGACCTCCGAAGCTGCCGACAGCAGCCGGGAGAGTCTCTCCGAGACTACATCCGGCGATTCTCGAAGCAACGCACCGAGCTACCCAACATCACCGACTCGGATGTCATCGGCGCGTTCCTCGCTGGCACCACCTGCCGCGACCTGGTGAGCAAGCTGGGCCGCAAGACCCCAACCAGGGCGAGCGAGCTGATGGACATCGCCACCAAGTTCGCCTCCGGCCAGGAGGCGGTCGAGGCTATCTTCCGAAAGGACAAGCAGCCCTAGGGCCGCCCATCGGAAGGTACTCCCGAGGCGTCAACTCAGCGCGGCGCCAAGAAGAAGGGCAAGAAGAAGTCGCAAACGAAACGCGACGCCGCCGACGCGGACCTCGTCGCAGCCGCCGAGTACAAGAACCCTCGGAAGCCCCCCGGAGGTGCCAACCTCTTCGACAAGATGCTCAAGGAGCCGTGCCCCTATCACCAGGGACCGGTCAAGCACACCCTTAAGGAGTGCGTCATGCTTCGGCGCCACTTCCACAGGGCCGGGCCACCCACGGAGGGTGGCAAGGCCCGCGATGACGACAAGAAGGAAGATCACCAGGCAGGAGAGTTCCCCGAGGTCCGCGACTGCTTCATGATCTATGGTGGGCAAGCGGCGAACGCCTCGGCTCGGCACCGCAAGCAAGAGCGCCGGGAGGTCTGCTCGGTCAAGGTGGCGGCGCCAGTCTATCTAGACTGGTCCGACAAGCCCATCACCTTCGACCGAGACGATCACCCCGACCATGTGCCGAGCCCGGGGAAATACCCGCTCGTCGTCGACCCCGTCATCGGCGACGTCAGGCTCACCAAGGTCCTCATGGACGGAGGCAGCAGCCTCAACATCATCTACGCCGAGACCCTCGGGCTCCTGCGTGTTGATCTGTCCTCTGTCCGGGCAGGCGCTGCACCCTTCCATGGGATCATCCCCGGGAAGCGCGTCCAACCCCTCGGACAGCTCGACCTTCCCGTCTGCTTCAGAACACCCTCCAACTTCCGAAGGGAGACCCTGACGTTCGAGGTGGTCGAGTTCCGAGGAACCTACCACGCGGTACTGGGGAGGTCGTGCTACGCGAAGTTCATGGCCGTCCCCAACTACACCTACCTGAAGCTCAAGATGTCGGGCCCCAACGGGGTCATCACCGTCGGCCCTACGTACAAACACGCGTTCGAATGCGACATGGAGTGCGTGGAGTACGCCGAGGCCCTCGCCGAGTCCGAGGCCCTCATCGCCGACCTAGAGAGCCTCTCTAAGGAGGTGCCAGACGTGAAGCGTCACGCCGGCAAATTTGAGCCAGCGGAGACGGTTAAGTCCATCCCCCTCGACCCCAGCGGCGACACCTCCAAACAGATCCGGATCGGCTCCGGGTTCGACCCCAAAAAGGAAGCAGTGCTCGTCGACTTTCTCCGCGCGAATGCCGACGTCTTCGCGTGGAGCCCCTCGGACATGCCCGGCGTACCGAGGGATGTCGCCGAGCACTCGCTGGACATCCGAGCCGGAGCCCGACCCGTCAAGCAGCCGCTGCGCCGATTCGACGAGGAGAAGCGCAGAGCTATAGGCGAGGAGATTCACAAGCTAATGGCGGCAGGGTTCATCAAAGAGGTATTCCATCCCGAATGGCTTGCCAACCCTGTGCTTGTGAGAAAGAAAGGGGGGAAATGGCGGATGTGTGTAGACTACACTGGTCTCAACAAAGCATGTCTGAAGGTTCCCTACCCTTTGCCTCGCATCGACCAGATCGTGGATTCCACTGCTGGGTGCGAAACCCTGTCTTTCCTCGATGCCTACTCAGGGTATCATCAAATCAAGATGAAAGAGTCCGACCAGCTCGCTACTTCTTTCATCACACCCTTCGGCATGTACTGCTATGTCACCATGCCGTTCGGTTTGAGGAATGCGGGCGCGACGTACCAATGGTGCATGAACCATGTGTTCGGCGAACACATTGGCCGCACGGTCGAGGCCTACGTCGATGACATCGTAGTCAAGACGAGGAAAGCCTCCGACCTCCTTTCCGACCTTGAAACGACATTCCGATGTCTTAAGGCAAAAGGCGTCAAGCTCAATCCCGAAAAGTGTGTCTTCGGGGTGCCCCGAGGCATGCTCTTGGGGTTCATCGTCTCCGAGCGGGGCATCGAAGCCAACCCGGAAAAGATCGCAGCCATTACCAGCATGGGGCCCATCAAGGACTTGAAAGGCGTACAGAGGGTCATGGGATGCCTCGCGGCTCTGAGCCGTTTCATCTCACGTCTCGGCGAAAGAGGTCTACCTCTGTACCGCCTCTTAAGGAAGGCCGAGTGCTTCACTTGGACCCTTGAGGCCGAGGAAGCCCTCGGGAACCTGAAGGCGCTCCTCACAAAGGCGCCTATCTTGGTGCCCCCAGCTGCCGGAGAAGCCCTCCTGGTCTACGTCGCCGCGACCACCCAGGTGGTTAGCGCTGCGATTGTGGTCGAGAGGCAAGAAGAGGGGCATGCATTGCCCGTTCAGAGGCCAGTCTACTTCGTCAGCGAGGTACTGTCCGAAACCAAGGTCCGCTACCCACAAGTTCAGAAGCTGCTGTACGCGGTGATCCTAACGCGGCGGAAGCTGCGACACTACTTCGAGTCTCATCCGGTAACTGTGGTGTCATCCTTCCCCCTGGGAGAGATCATCCAGTGCCGAGAGGCCTCGGGTAGGATTGCAAAGTGGGCGGTGGAGATCATGGGCGAGACAATCTCGTTCGCTCCTCGGAAAGCCATTAAGTCCCAGGTCTTGGCGGACTTCGTGGCTGAATGGGTCGACACCCAGCTACCGACGGCTCCGATCCAACCGGAGCTCTGGACCATGTTCTTCGACGGGTCGCTGATGAAGACAGGGGCCGGCGCAGGCCTACTCTTCATCTCACCCCTCGGAAAGCATCTACGCTACGTGCTACGCCTCCACTTCCCGGCGTCCAACAATGTGGCCGAATATGAGGCTCTGGTCAACAGGTTGCGGATCGCCATCGAGCTAGGGGTCCGACGCCTCGACGCTCATGGTGACTCGCAGCTCGTCATCGACCAAGTCATGAAGAACTCCCATTGCCGTGACCCGAAGATGGAGGCCTACTGCGATGAAGTTCGGCGCCTGGAAGACAAGTTCTACGGGCTCGAGCTCAACCACATCGCTCGGCGCTACAACGAGACTGCGGACGAGCTGGCTAAAATAGCCTCGGGGCGAACGACGGTTCCCCCGGACGTCTTCTCCCGAGACCTGCATCGACCCTCCGTCAAGATCGACGACACGTCCGAGCCCGAGGTACCCTCGGCCCAGTCCGAGGCACCCACGGCTCAACCCGAGGCACCCTCGGCTCGACCCGAGGCGCCCTTGGTTCAGTCCGAGGTACCCTCGGCCCCCGAGGGTGAGGCACTACGCGTCGAGGAGGAGCGAAGCAGGGTCGCGCCTAATCAAAACTGGCAGACCCCGTACCTGCAATATCTCCACCGAGGAGAGCTACCCCTCGACCGAGTCGAGGCTCGGTGGGTAGCGCGGCGCGCCAAGTCGTTCGTCTTGCTGGGAGATGAGAAGGAGCTCTACCACCGCAGCCCCTCAGGCATCCTCCAGCGATGCATCTCCATCGCCGAAGGTCAGGAACTCCTGCGAGAGATACACTCGGGGGCTTGCGGCCATCATGCAGCGCCTCGAGCCCTTGTCGGGAACGCTTTCCGGCAAGGCTTCTACTGGCCGACGGCGGTGGCCGACGCTACCCGAATCGTCCGCACCTGCGAAGGGTGCCAATTCTACGCGAGGCAGACCCATCTGCCCGCTCAGGCTCTGCAGACGATACCCATCACCTGGCCTTTTGCGGTGTGGGGTCTGGACCTCGTCGGCCCCTTGCAGAAGGCACCCGGGGGCTACACGCACCTGCTGGTCGCCATCGACAAATTCTCCAAGTGGATCGAGGTCCGACCCCTGAACAGCATCAGGTCCGAGCAGGCGTTGGCGTTCTTCACCAACATCATCCATCGCTTCGGGGTCCCGAACTCCGTCATCACCGACAACGGCACCTAGTTCACCAGCAGAAAGTTCCTGGACTTCTACGAGGATCACCACATCCGGGTGGACTGGGCCGCCGTGGCTCATCCCATGACGAATGGGCAGGTGGAGCGTGCCAACGGCATGATTCTACAAGGGCTCAAGCCTCGGATCTACAACGACCTCAACAAGTTCGGCAAGCGATGGATGAAGGAACTCCCCTCGGTGGTTTGGAGTCTGAGGGCAACGCTGAGCCGAGCCACGGGCTTCACGTCGTTCTTTCTAGTCTATGGGGCCGAAGCCATCTTGCCCACAGACTTAGAATACGGCTCCCCGAGGACGAGGGCCTACACCGACCAAAGCAACCAAGTCAGCCGAGAAAACTCGCTGGACCAGCTGGAGGAGGCTCGGGACCAGGCCTTGCTACACTCGGCGCGGTACCAGCAGTCCCTGCGACGCTACCACGCCCGAGGGGTCCGGTCCCGAGACCTCCAGGTGGGCGACCTGGTGCTTCGACTGCGATAAGACGCCCGAGGGCGGCACAAGCTCACGCCTCCCTGGGAGGGGCCATTCGTCATCGCCAAGGTTCTGAAGCCCGGAACATACAAGCTGGCCAACAGCCAAGGCGAGGTCTACGACAACGCCTGGAACATCCAACAGCTACGTCGCTTCTACCCTTAAGATGTTTTCAAGTTGATCATATACCTCGCACCCACGCAAAGTTTAGTCATCAAGGAAGGGTCGGCCTCGCCTCGGCAAAGCCCGACCCTCCCTCGGGGGCTAAAAGGGGGGGAACCCCCTCTGCGTCGAAATTTTCCTCGAAAAAAAAGATCTTTTCTACCAGAATGTCTTTCGCGCTTTTTGGCTACTTCGAAAAGTGGATCCTGAAAACGACGGAGTACACGTAAGCAGCCAAGGCCGACCGAGCCGAGGGACTCCTACGCCTCCGGGATACGGATACCTCACTCATCACCTTCTGTGATAAGTAACTCACGTTCGGATAAGTGATTCTGCGGACCGAACAAGTCTTCACGCCCGAAAGCTCTTCTGCCGAAGCGATCCTTCGAGCCTTCTCGACTGCGTCGGTGACAGAGCCCCATGGACGGGTAAGAGTGCATGTAAGCGGCAAGGCCGACCGAGCCGAGGGACTCCTACGCCTCTGGGATACGGATACCTCACTCATCACCTTCCGCGAGAAGCAACTCTTGCTCGCACAAACATTTCTGTTACCAACAAAAAAGTCCAGATACTCGAAATAAAAGGAAAAGAGACGCAGCTTTACAACACGACGAGGGTGTGTTTAGGCCTCGGCGGCCGCAGGAAACACACGCTACAAGACAATCCGATCCTGCAGGCTCGGATCTTGACGGCTGAAGGGAGCAGCAGCACCCTTGGCATCGACGACACCTTCGGCGAGGGCCGACCTAGCCTCGGACGGCAACGTGGTCCGAGGATCTCCACTCTGGAGGACGACGTCATCACCACGCCCGGGCCATCGCCACTAGGGTCTTCTCCGGGAATCCGGCCTGAGCAGGCGGCTCGGCCGGTCACCCCGGGGCTTCGGCCAGTTACCTTCCAAGGACGTCAATCCAGCTCGAGCAGGCGGCTCGGTCGGTCACCCCGGGGCCTCGGCCAGCTGCCCTCCGAGGACGTCAGCCCGACCCGAGGCCTCGGCTGGTCAATTCCGGCGTCGGTCCCGCTAACAGACGACCCGGCCAGGCTCCGGCCAACCAGGTTTCCTTTTCGAGCCAACTCTGCCTCTGTCCATGTTGACGCCGCTACCCCTGGCCTCGGCTCATCGGAGAGCGGCCGAGGGGTTCCTTTAACTAAGTTAGAGAAGCCTCGGACAACAAGGCCGACCGAGCCGAGGGACTCCTACGCCTCCGGGATACGGATACCTCACTCGTCACCTGTACACGGGGCGACTCACGCTTGGTGAAGCGGTTCAGACAACCAACAGGCGAGTCTCAGTGCTCGAAAAGGAGGAAAATACACGGCTCCGTGCCGAAACAACATACATGTTCAGGCCTCGACAGCCACAATGAACAAAAACACCGGCACTCAAGGCGCCATTACAAACAGAACTCTGGTTCCGTCCCCGCGGGTATGGACAACCTCCACGACGGGGAAGCCCGTGGAGCGACAAGCTCTGGGCGAATCACCAGCAAACGTGGGTCACCCCAAGGCGCATCGGCAGGTCCTCACTCCTATCCTCGCCACGCAAGCGAGGAAGAGGACGGAATGTTGCATCCTAGCTGGACAGCAACAGCCCGCCTCCCCCAGCATGACTGGAGGACGTCTCCTCCGCAGAACTGGAGGATGGTCTCCACCACCAGAAGCTAGAAGAGGAGGCGGTCGGCCGACCCGCGCAGGGGGCAGAGCACCGGCTTGGCCCGGGCCCCGTCCCAGCGGGGATGATGAAGACCAGCTGGGGGCAGGGCAAAGACCACAGCCCAGCTTGCTCCTCCCCATCCAGGGGCTGGTGGTCACCGTCTTGGGTGACCCCCGGCGAGGGGAAGCGGCCGGGCTGGCTGATGAAAATCCTTGAAGCCGAACAATGGCTGAAAGGTACCAACTCCCGCGGAGTTGCGTTCCCCCAACGACGAGGCGGAAAGACAGCGGATCTCCCCCATCCGGGGGCCTGGAAGGCGGAAAGACACGATGCATAAGGGAGCGCAAAGACGTGGTCGCCCTCCAAGGGGGTCACCCACCTTTTAAGGGCGGTCCTCCCTACTCGCGTCCCTAGCCGTCACGGGCTGGGTCTTCTCCAACACACTCCAAGGTCCTCCCCTATGGCGCGGGGGCTGGGTCCCACACGTCATGCAAGCCAACTCAGGGCAGAAGAAGCCAAACCGCCGCGCGCGGTGCATACAACCGCCCAGCGGTTACAAGCAACCCTCCACTTTTGCCCAGACCAACGGGCGAAAGGGTGGGCAGCCATGCAGGCGGCATGCAACCGCGCCAAGTGGGCGCGCTCCTCCGACTCCCAACACGCCCGGCATGGAGGCCCAGGACCACGCGTCATGCAACCGGTGCGCCGGTTGCAACGTGTGAGTAACTGCATCGCCACCCGCGCCACCACCGCACCTCCTCGACTGCGAGACCAATACCGTGACTCGAGGCAACCCGCCGCGCGACCCAGCAGCACCAGCCTGGCGCGACGGTCAACACGGCCAAAAGTGGGCCGACAGTAATAGCGGTGGCAGGCGAGCAGGCGTAGCGGTCGCGTCATCAGCCAAGCTTACGTCCCATCCGGGGGCAGCAAGAGAACCCTCTCCCACGGCGTGAAGACGACGAGCCCGTGATCCGTTCCCCGAAAGTCTCGCGCACGCGCAACGGTCTCCCCCCCAACCACTCGCCCCGTCGCATTAACTCCGCGACGGGACACGCGGCGCCTCTGGCAGGAGAAGCGAGCGACGCTTCCCCTTCGCCAAAATGAACGCGTCCAAAAAGGTACGCCGCGTCGTTCGATTTCGTATCCTTTTCCGTTTTTCCTCTTTCTCTCTCTTGCAACAGGGACCGGGAAAGGGGGATACCTCGAAAAGGATCCTTCCCCGAGAAGGAACCAGGCTCCGAGCCCCCCTACTGATCAGAGGTTCGAAGGCTGGCCCCCCGGAAGGGTTCAACAGCCGCCTCAGATCGTGTGGGCCCTACACCCACTACTGGTCAGAGGTTCAAAGGCCGGCCCCTCGAAAGGGTTCAACGACCGCCTTAGGCTACTCGGGCTCCGCGCCCAATACTGATCAGGGGTTCGAAGGCTGGCCCCCGAAGGGTTCACAGCCGCCTTAGACGCCGAGCGAGGGATGACCATGGGTACGTTCGATACATAACCAAGGCTCGGGCTGCGCTCCCGAGGTACCCTAGGACATTTCCGAGACCGGCGGGAACGATCTTGTAACAGAATCCCACTAGAGGGAGGCATCGAGCCCTCGGACCCCGTCGCCAGGGGACCGGGTCTGGCAGATCACCCGCAGGTACTTTTGGGCGTGCCTCTGGGCCCCTAGCCGACCCCTAACGAACGGGGCACGGACGTCCACTCGGTTACCCGCTTGCAGCTCGTCGGAGACACCATGTTCGGCGCCATCGAGGGCAACATGGCGCTTTCCCCCCCTCCTCCTTGCGGAAAGGCGACGCAGGGGCGTATGTAAAAAAGCCGAGTCTACCCCTGACCGCCCTCTCGCTCTGTGCAGAGGCTAAGGGGGTGCTCTCGCAAACCCGGCTCCGGCCGAACCGTTGACAGCGTCAACATACCAGCCCGAGAACTTGGGACCCGACCGTACACCTGGGCTGCGGCCAGTTCGCATGAGGGAACGACCAGACCAGCCGAAGCACTACGTGAGGCAGTAAGACCTCGAAGGAGTGAAACCACTCCTCCGAGGCCTCGGGGGCTACACCTGGCGGGTGCGCTCGCGCGCACCCACCGGAACAAAACGCAACCGAGAAAGGCTGGTCCCCTTGCAAAAAAGTGCGACGAAAGCCTCCAAGCGAGTGCAAACACTCCCTTCGAGGCTCGGGGGCTACTGTCGGGGACCATAATTAGGGGTACCCTCAAGGCTCCTATATTCTCAGCTGGTAACCCCCATCAGCACGAAGCTGCAAAGGCCTGATGGGTGCGATTAAGTCAGGGATCAGTCCATTCGAGGGACACGATCATGCCTCACCCGAGCCTAGCCTCGGACAAGGACAGCCGACCCCCGGAGGATTTCCGTCTCGCCCGAGGCCCCCCTTCAGCGGCGAACATATTCCCGGCTCGCCCGAGGCCCTGCCTTCGCTAAGAAGCAACCCTGACCAAATCGCCGCACCGACCGACCAAGTCGCAGGAGCATTTAATGCAAAGGTGGCCTGACACCCTTATCCTGGCGCGCACCCCCCAGCCGGCAGAACCGAAGTGACCGCCGTCACTTCGCCGCTCCACTGACCGGCCTGACAGAAGGATAGCGCCGCCTACGCCACACCGACTGCAGCGCCACTGGACAGAGTAAGACTGACAGGCAGTCAGGCTCTGCCGGAGGCACCATGGGAAGCTCCGCTCCGCCCGACCCAGGGCTCGGACTCGGGCTAAGTCCCGGAAGACGGCGAACTCCGCCCGACCTAGGGCTCGGACTCGGGCTAAGCCCCGGAAGACGGCGAACTCCACCCGACCCAGGGCTCGGACTCGAGCTAAGTCCCGGAAGACAGCGAACTCCGCCCGACCCAGGGCTCGGACTTGGGCTCGGCCCTAGAAGACAACGATCTCCGCCTCGCCCGACCCAGGGCTCGGACTTGGGCTCGGCCCCAGAAGACGACGATCTCCACCTCGCCCGACCCAGGGCTCGGACTTGGGCTCGGCCCCAGAAGACGACAATCTCCGCCTCGCCCACCCCGGGGGCTCGGACTCGACCTCGGCTTCGGAGGAGCTTCCACATTGCCCAACCTAGGGCGTAGACCAGCCACGTCAACAGGAGGTGCCATCATCACCCTACCCCGAGCTGACTCAGGCTGCAGGGAACAAGACCGGCGTCCCATCTGGCTCGCTCCGCCGGATAGGCAATGATAGCGCCCCGCATGCTCTGTGACAACGGCGGCTCTCCGCCCCCTTACGGAAGCAAGAGGACGTCAGCAAGGACTCAACCGCTCCGACAACTGTCCCTCCGCCAAGCTCCATCGCTCCTTCGACAGCCACGACATCACACCAGCTGGGTGCCAAGATCTCTCCGGCTGCCACAACGGCATGTACCTAGGGTGCTAGCTCACCTCCGCTAGACACGTAGCACCCTACTACACCCCCCATTGTACACCTGGATCCTCTCCTTACGCCTATAAAAGGGAGGACCAGGGCCCTCTTAGAGAAGGTTGGCCACGCGGGGACGAGGACGAGAACAGGCGCTCGCTCGGAGCCGCTCGCTCCCTCTCCCGCGTGGACGCTTGTAACCCCCTACTGCAAGCGCACCCGACCTGGGCGCGGGACGAACACGAGGGCCGTGGGATTCCCACCTCTCTCACGCCGGTCTCTGGCCGCCTCGCTCTCCCCCCTTCGCGCTCGCCCTCGCGCTCGACCCATCTAGGCTGGGGCACGCGGCGACATTCACTCGTCGGCCTAGGGACCCCCCGGTCTCGGAACGCCGACAATGAGGTTGTCATCATCCGCCCCTCCCAACTGGCATGCCAGTCGGTAGTCCGCGAGCCACAACTCCGGCCTCGTCTCCCCCGAGTACTTGGTGATGGTAGTCGGGGCTCAAAAACGGGCAGGGAACAGTGCTCGTTGTATGGCCTGGCCAAAGACTCGCGAACCGGGTGGTTCGGGCGAGGGGCTGCGATCCTCCTCGCTGTTGCAGCGTCCCCCACGCCTGGGATGGTAGCCTCGGCGCACCTTCTCGTCGAGGCGGGCTCGATGGTCGAGATGGCGGTGCTCGTTGCCAAGGCGATCCCAGGCGTCAGGCGCCTCGTCCCGCGTGCGCTCGGGATGGACCGAGGCTTCCCAAACGCGTTGGGAGGACACCGCGTGATGCTCCGAGGGGTCAGCTCGCCTCCGGGAGGCGGAGCTCTCGGCTCGTGGAACTGCGGCGCCTTCAAGGTGATCCTTGAGTTCGCCCTGGATATGCCGTCCCTCGGTGGTGGATGGCTCCGGCATGGCTCGAAGTAGCATCGCTGCTGCAGCTAGGTCCTGGCCGGACCCGCTGACGGCCGAGGGCAGCGCTGCTCTGGCATTGTCGACGATGCGGCACCGGATGTCCTAGGCCCAATGACAGGCTTCTCCGGCGAGTGCTTGACCTGCCCACTCCTGTTCGATGTTCTGTCGGAGCTACACAAGCCGGCCTGCTTCCCCGTCGACCTGGGCCTGCATCTCACGGATTTGCTCGAGCTATATGTCCCGACCCCCCATAGGGACTGGGACCACAGCTAGCTCCTGCGGGATGTCAACGCGAGATGCGGGCCCAGGGGGATCATCAACCTCCAACATACCGAGGTGGTTGCCTTCATTGTGATCTCCCTGATCGACGTGGAAACATTCGCGACTTGGGCAGTAACCCTCGTTGTCAAGGCTGTGGCCATCGTCAGAACAGCCGGAGAGGCAGTGGTCACATGCGATCATGAAGTCCCTCATGGCACCGGGGTCATTGAGGCCTGAGAAATCCCAACCAAAGTTGGGTCGTCCTCTTCCTCGGAACCCGCCGGCCCGAAGGTTGAGACAGCTGTCAGTCGGTCCCAGGTCGACCACATATGGTACCCCGGAAGGTTTGGATACGCCTTTACGAAGGCGCTCACTGTAGCGGGGTCGCTAGGTGGATCGAAGTTGAATCGAAAAGGTACGAGATGGAAAACGGACGGTACCTCTCGGTCGATGGACGGTGGTGAAGTCGCATCAAGGGTGGAGCACACCGTCATCTCAGGTACGAGGGTAACGCCCAGTAGATCCTTTGCGAGGGTGCTGGCGCCATCAGTCCGCTTGGGGTTGACACGTTGCGGGGAAGTGACACCCGCCGTCGTCTCAGGTGCGAGGACAATGCCTGGCATGTCCCCCGGGGGTGCCGGCGTCATCGACTCGCTCTGGTGCGACAGCCGACAAGGTGCCGCCTCCTGCGTGGCTATGGTTGCCCCGTCTCCGCCTCCTCCAGCGAGGAGAGTGGCGGGGACGACCGGAGTGCTCCTCTTCTGCCACGGGGAGATGCTGTCGCCGAGCCCTCCGCCGCCGGGCGAGTCGAAGACCGTCGCTGTTGTCGCGCCGTGGGGGGAGGAGTACCATGTCGTAGCTGCCGTTGAGGGACATGAACTCGAGACTCCCGAAGCGGAGCACCGTCCCGGGCTGAAGAGGTTGCTGAAGACTCCCCATCTGGAACTCAACGGGAAGGTGTTCGTTAACACGCAGCAGGCCCCTACCTGGCGCGCCAACTGTCGGCGTTTCGGACCCGGGGGGGTCCCTGGACCGACGAGTGAAATCGCTGCGTGCCCCTGCCCAGATGGGTTGGCGCGGGATGGAATACAAGAGGTGGGGGAAGCCTTGTATTATCCTGCACCAGGGGTGCCGCTCGTAGTAGGGGTTACAAGCGCGTCGCGTGAGGGAGAGTGAGGTAGAGAGTGGGAGCCCGTTCGTCCGCTCCTTTCCCCCGCGCGAACCCCCCTCCAGGATGGGCCTGTGTCACACCCGTTTCTAAGGGCAGAAGCCGGGTGCATAGCATATGTGTGCCAGGATCTATTTCCACACATATGTTGACGTCACAAGTGTAATATATCAAAAGAACAATGCATAAAAGCGTAAATAACGATTTTATTAACATATTACACTTCAAACAGACATAATGTCTTAACCTTTATTCATCAAAGTACAGCGAACATGGACATCCATCCACAGGAAGATGACCGGGGATATCGCTAGACTAGCATCCATGGAGTTCAGCATCATATCTTCATCTGCAACTTCTGATCAAAATTAAGCAAGGGTGAGCTCACTTATGGTCGGGGCTCAGCAAGTGGGGGAAAAACTAATGCAAGGTAACAAGGTGAGGCTAAGGTTGAGCAGTAAGCATTTTAGTTGGTCAACATTTTATTAACAACACCTGTCTTACTAATAAGTGTGAATCCCAAGTAATCCCATTAAATAAAGGTATAAGAATATATCAACAACACTTAAGTGAAACCACTTAAGCAAACCATTGGCAGATCATCGGATCTCGATTTATTTCCATCTTCAAGTTCAATTATCATGTGAGGAGTCCAGGCTGCTCATAACCGTGAGCACGGCTGATATATCAGTTTTACACTCTGCAGAGGTGGCGCATCTTTACCCATGAGTCGCGATTCCCTTCTTGCCCGGGTTAGCTAGACCCGTATTCACTTCCGAGGTGAATGGCCAGGGTCTCACTACGAGGCTTCTCCCTAGAGTCCTCATTACGCAAATGCTGGAAATGGTCAAACTGCATAAGGCACACCTACCGTAACCAACTTATAGTCCAGACTACAGGGTAAAGCTTTGGGAACTATGCCCGTATCCAATCTGCCTGAACCGGAACTATAAGAGCTTGTCAGATGCCCCCGTTCCTGTCGACCACAACCAACACCCAACATAAGACTACCCTAGTTATTTAGCCAAGACCAGAGCCATGATAGTTCTCATGGTAGCACTGTTTTCCCGGGTGGTCACTCCATGTTCCAATTAATATGCAATAATCTTGTTTAACCATCGGGTTAACAACAATAAAGTAATCTTACCATTTGGAACATTAATATCATAAACAGGAGTGACAGCATAAATTTAAAGTTGTAGCAATAGCATAGCTACTTGATTAGATCATAATCCCAGGTTAAACAAGGAGTAAGGTTGGAAAGGTTATCTAAATAGGTAACTCGTCAAATTATGCATATATTTCCAAAAGAATAAACTTTATTAAATGTATTGCTTGGGATCAAACAGAGTATGCAGAGGGAGAAGTCCACTTGCCTTGCTTATTGAAAACTTGAGGTTCTTCCACGGAATAGCACTTGATTCTCAACTATTAGATCAATCACTGAATATCACACAAACAAACAAGAAGAACAAACACCACTCAATAACATACAACATTCACCATACGTAAAGCTAAAAGAAGCCTAACGAAAAGAGCGTTCGTTTTTTTAAAAACGTCGCAAATAATGGTTATAATAAGCGGGTATTCTTTTCAAAAATGTGTGATCTATACTTTATAAAACAAGACATGATCTTATAAAAATATCTTAATTAAAATATACAAATATTAGGTTCACCAATTTAATCTTTTATAAAACGTCATACGCGATACATCTAAGATTAAGGGTTTATAAGATGATAAAATATGTTATAACAATGTTAAATCTTTTTAACCTTTTAGAAAAGATATATGTTATATATCTAAGGTTAATGAGTTATGAAACACATTATTAAACATTAATTGATGAGAAGCTAATATATAAGCCTAAACATGTTTTATATGGAATGAAACAAATAATTATCTTTGCCCTTATTAAGAAAACACAAAGCTATATTCAAAGTCGATATATGTAGTAACATTTTAGTTGTTACTTTATTTTACCCTTTAGGAAAAACTAAATGATTTATATAACAGGGACTAAATGTGATAAAATAATTAATCAAGCTTATATAACTAGTTATAGATAAATTGACTATCGGTTTGATTAATAAATTGTGATAAAGGATAATTAATCTATTAATTATCTTTAATTCTATTGTAGGAACAAATGATCTAATTCATTAGAAAGGAAAGCATGTATAAACTATCATTTTAGTTTATAAAAGCAATGACCCTTGATATCTTTTAATTAAGAAAATAAATAATCTATCAATTGGACATATATATATCTTCTATTTTTAATAAGAAACATATGGTCTACATATTCTTTTAAGTGTTTATTTAACACGACTATTCTTAAATATCTATAACAAACCTTGTTAAATATGATATCTATTAAAAAGGTCATTTTTAAATTAAACACAAATTATCTATCTTATTAGTAAGAAACCTATGTTTAACAACATAACTATCAATTTCTTTATTAGAAAAGTATAAGCGCCTAGTTAAGTCATTATAAATTCTACTCTTTCGATTTCTCCTTTCTTTTCTAAATAGAATTTATACGTATAACTAAAAATTGTTTATAATTCTTCTAACAATAATATTCTAAGAATTAATTGTAAATTAATAAATGGACTTTTAATAGCATAATCATGGTTATTATGACATAGATAATTATCTTACTAATTCTAAGTAATTAAGTGTCATACTTATGAATACATTTATTATGAATAGTAAAATATATATTTTCATCTGACCGAAAATATGTGGCTTAATTCCTATTTCAATTTCTTATATCCATAAGTTTACACTTAAAATACTACTAACAATTATTGTTCCACACACACTAAAGCGAAATTCAATTTGTAAACGTTTTCTAGTATGAAATCACGGAAGTAGTGAATAGTGACCGTACTCATTTTTAAAATTATAAAATCATACGCATATTCAAAGTAGTGTCGCGGGGTTCAATTTTGGTTACACGTATACATCGAAATATCTAAAATCATACATGAATCGCCAGGTCGCACAATATTACAACGATAATTCACAAATTCATAAATTAATTCACACATGATTTAGACAATAAATTAACGGGTTCGGATTGTCTTCAACCTTGGGTTAATGGACGACGGCGAACGAGCTCGAGCGTGCGATGGCGAAGGCTTGGCACGGCGGGATCGGCGAGTCTTGGACAGGGTTCGGGCACGTCTCCGGTGAGGCCGATGCGCAGAACAGAAACCAGCAGGGCGCGTGGGCGACGAGCGGCAATGGCACAATGATGGCGCAACAAGAATCTCGGCAAGAAAACTCGGCGTCCGACGGCAAGCCGCACTGAGTAGAGCAAACTGCGCACCAGCGAGGGATACGACACGGAGTGGGGAAACAGAGAGGAGGTGAAGGGGGTCTCAGTGAGCTGTTTCGTCGGCGGCGAGGGCGCTAGAAATGGTACGACAGCGAGCAAACAGGGAACGGGCGCTGTGTACATGGCTAGCATGCAAGGAGAGCCGGGAGGAGGATTGGAGATGAGGGCGCAGCACTGTGATTTATAGGGCGTGCAAAAAGAAACGGACGCAGAAACCATGGGGAGAGATTATTGCCATTAACAGAGGACGAAACGACCGACTTCAATGGAGTGGTCATTCAATGCAGTAAAGGGGAAGAGGAGAGGAGTAGACGTGCGTGAGGAAACATGGTGCTACTGCAGGGGAGGTGAGCGGCCAGGAGAGGAGGTGCTCCAGCGCAGGTGAAGGCGGACCGGTGGTGCGTGCTTCCACGGAGCTGAGCGACGAATCCTGCGTGACAGAGACCGACGGGAAGCGGCCGACAGTAATGCTAGGCGCAGTTCGTAAGAAGCAATCGAGTAGGAAAGACTTCGAAGGAAAGCTGCCACTATGGCCCCATTTGCAAGAGAAAGAGAGGAATAAGTGAACGTGCTTGGCTAGGGAGCATCCAGTGAGCCACTTGGCCGAGAGAGCAGAGAGAGCGGTTAGTTTAGGTTTTTTTTTTTGAATTTCCTTCCTTTCTTCTTTAAAATACACTTTTAAATAATTCTAAAATTTATAGTAATGAAACCAAAAGTATTTATAAATAATATATTTATTTTTTGGACTGATTATATTATTTATTTACTAGGATTTTTATTTAAGAAGAAATGTTATTCAAAATTCAAAATTACTTATGCGCACTCAAAAATCATTCTGAATGAAATAAATAACAAACACTTCGATGGAAAATTTATTATCATTAATAACCAAATGTATTATTTTTATTTAATGATTTTTATAGTGTCACAGCCTGGTCCTCCCTTTTATAGACGTAAGGAGAGGGTCCAGACGTACAACGGGGGGTGTAGCTATGCGCTAACGTGTCCGGCAGAGAAGATGCCCTAGCCGTGTGTACATGCCATCGTGGCTGTCGGGGGAGAGCTTGAGCCCTGTACACGTGATAGCGTGGCCATCGGAGGAGCGCCTGAGTCCTGTAGGAGCACAGCTGGCAGTGCGGCAAGGATCCTGCTGACGTCTCCTTGCTACCGTAAGGGGCTGAGAGCCACCGGCGTCATGGTGGCACGCGCGACACCATCATTACCCGTCGCCGGGGTAAGCCAGATGGGACGTCGGTCTTGTTCCTTGTAGCCTGAGCAGGCTAGGAATAGGGTAATGATGTATCCCCTATTGGCGTGGTCGGTCCGAGCCCAAAGTCGGGCGAGGCGGAGACTTCTCTTGAGGCCGAGGCCGGGGTCGGGCGAGGACGTGATTCCTCCCGAGACCGAGGTCGAGGCCGAGTCCAGGGGTCGGGCGAGGCGGAGACCTCCTCCCGAGGCCGGAGTCTGAGGTCGAGGCCGAGTCCGGAGGTCAGGCGAGGCGGAGACCTCCTCCAGAGGCCGGAGCCTGAGGTCGGGCGAGGCGGAGCTACCTGTTGCGACCGAGGCCGAACTTGGTGGTTGATCGTGACTTGTTGTCAGTCTTCGCCTGGGTGGTTGGCACGGCAGTCGGAGCGGGGCGAGCGGCGCTGTTTTTCTGTCATATCGGACAGTAAAAGAGAGGGGCGAGGTGACTGCGGTCACTTCGGCCTGGCTGACTGAGGCGCGTGTGTCAGGATACGGCGTCAGGCGTCCCCTGCATTGAATGCGCCTGTGAAGCGGTCGGTTGGTGAGGCGGTCTGGCCAAGGTTACTTCACAACGAAGCCTGCCCGAGCCGGGCTTCGGGAGAGCCGAGGGGGCGCCCGCTGCCTGAGGAGGCCCTCGGGCGAGGCGTGAACTCGTCTGGGACTACTGCTCCAGCCCGAGGCTAGGCTCGGGTGAGGTCGCGTCCCTTGGGTAGACGAAGCCTTGACTTAGACCGCGTCCGTCAGTGGGTCTGGGGGTGTTTACCAACCGTGATTAGGAGCATTAGGGGTACCCCTAATTATGGTACCCGACAAATATAGCTTCGGATGCTAAGCAATCTATGATGCCTGCGTATCTGAACAAAGTGTCCCTTATACATGGATAATGTGTCCCTAACTCGCTATTTACAGTGATGATACAACGTACAATTTCATATAAAATTACATCTGTACCCTCGAGTCATGTACATATGATTTTTTGAACTTATCAAGGGTATTGTGGACCTTTCATGTCACGCTGCGCACACCGCTTAAACCCATCTTCGTCTCACGGGCACGCGCTTCCAGCGTCCTAGGACACTTGCGCCCACGCTGAAGCTATGGATGGTTGAATAGTTTAAAATAATAAGCTAGGCTATTTCGATCGGCTATAGATTTTTTAGCAATTAACAATTTATTTTGGTTGATAAAACAGGCCGTACTGCAAATACACATAGGATTAACGAATTTTGTACTCATACGTGCGACTATATATATTTAATCGAAAGAAGGGATGGCTCGACACCCAACAAACAACAAACATATGGCCAGATTCCAATTTGTGCAGAATACGATCCTTGAGTCAATATTCCAGTCAACTGAGCTGAGTGCGCGGGCGGCATCAGATGTGTAACAAAAGATTAACAACTGCAGGATGTTACTATATGTACAAACACTTTTATTCTCTCCACTTCAACACAAGCGACTGTACTGTACATCAAGCTCTGTTTCGTTTACCTACACGTACCACAGGTTCAGACGTTCAGTCGTTCAGGTAACCGAACAAGCATCACCGGGCAGGTCCAGTTACGAAAGCAGTCAGGACTTCTAAGGTCCTCCAAACAACAGTAGATCCAGTCTGCAAGCAGATTCAGTTAAGCAGCGTCAAAGATCCTGCAAACAACAGTTAATCAGCAAGCTTAGCATTTCGCATGAGTCGAGCATGCCATATTAGGACCACACTGAATATTAGATTGACATTTATGTCTTGAACTGCATTCAATTTTTCTGATTTAAAAAGAAGGCATGAGTAGGGATGAAAATGGACTCTAAATTTTACACTATAAAATTTAATGGTCGAATCAGGTTAAGATCAAGCTCTATTTCTATTTATTTTTTAACTAAAATTAATTTAGAGCCCTGACGAAATATAGAACATTTGAATCGTGATCCATTACCACCCCTATGCATTAGACAGGATAATGTCAACTGTGAAACATTCAGGATGCTGAACGATCATCGACTAAGACTTAAGTTTTTTTATTTGTCATGTATTACTTGGAAACATAAGGATACGGGGAAAACATAAATCATACTTTCTGCAGGCCCATCCTTGCTGTGTCATTCGTACAGCGCACCGTTCGGCAATGGATTAGATGTTCTTGTTTCTTCAACCAGGGGACTGCGCTGTGTGCAAAACACATATAATCCTCATCCTGTTTTCTGTTGTTCAACCAAGAAATTAGGAGAAACATGCAAGGTAATACAGAACAAATACAGAATTGAGTTAGATCAAAGTAACTGATGAAGGCGTTCATAAAACGGTGGTATGAAAACCAATAATTAGTTAGCCACAATATCTCATAGTTGACATGTAAACAAAGAAAGACAGGATAAGTTTTCACACTTACCAGGAACCTAAAACCTGACTAGCATACTATCAATAGTCTTCAGTTGCTCCATCTCTTCTGAACTAGCAATTCCAGGATCCACATAACACAACTGATAACATGACATGTAGACCAGATAATGTATTGTATAAATGTACAAATTCATGTGTGCCTTCTTCATTTCATGTACTTTGGGCCATTTGATGTACCTGATACTGTGGCTTCCTGAGCGTGTGGACACCTCTCTTCACCAGACGCTGCCATCCATTTTTGCTTCTTAGAGACCTTTCTAGATCTGCAGTTCTCTGTGGCATATCACGGGAAAACATTTGAATAGCATACTGATAGAGAAACAACAATTCAAAGTCTATTCTAGAAGATCAAAATAGACTATGCATACTTAAAAAGGAACCGAAGCAAAGAAAATATAATGCACAATACACTGCAACACATCAAAACAACGACTTGTTACACCGAATGTGGGCAGGTGCTTTTGAAATCTAAGTTTCTGTTTCTCAATCAATACCACAAGACAAAAGTCCATTCACATGAGAAGCAAGTGGGCCTCAAGATTTTCTACAGGGTTAAACATACATGCATGCCGAGGTAGACACCAGATGTTCAGTTTATGTTGGTGATACTCAAAGTGATTGTTCAGCAAAAAGTGTGAAGAATGAAAATACCAAACAGTATTGGAGTCACTAGTGAAACAAACCAACTTACACCATGAGCTGAGCTTCAAATAGAATGTGAAACTAAATCACAACTAAGTGACAATAAAGGGGAAATAGTTCAGACCAATAAAATGAATGGTAACTGTAACTTACATGACCAGGATCTAAAATCAAAAGGGTGTATTGTTCTTGAGATCCACGGTGAACCATTTCCTTTTGAATCCCAACAATTGTCCTTGAATGACCTTGATGTTGAAAATAGAGTGGTCTGTGACCAGCACCACTTTAGTTAGTATATAACGAAGTTATTTCTAGATACTGTAAGTATATCATATTATGGAATAGAACATTTCTCAAAAGGGAGACATAGAAGATCTTACGTTTTATTGCTGACAGTGGCACGCTGTGTGGTTAATCTATCAGAGCGCTCACTTGCAAAATAGTTCCAAACCCAGTCAACAAGGGCGTGTTGGCCTCTCATACTTTCAGCATCCTCTTGACAAAATTCAGACGATGATTTAGGGGAGTTACTCTTTATTAAGAACTTATCCATAAGTCCTCGTACTTGACTTGCTGCATGGCTACTGTTCTTACTTTGGAGGTCGGATGATTCTGTGCTATCAAAATCTACAATCTTTGCACGGAGGCCAAAAGAGCGGAAGAGGGTAGCACATTCTGTAGTCCCTATCCACTTCTTGGCACCATAAACTTTGTTGTGAAAGTGGCTGGAGCCAATCGTATCAAATTTTTTATCCCAAGCAATCTCAAGCCACCTCTCGAGTGAAGGGATGTCAGGAACAAATCCAGAACCACCAAATAATACTTCTCTAGCTTCTTGTCTTTGCTTCAATAGATGAGAGCTCAGCATCTGAATATTTCTCCATCCACAGCCCCATCCCTTATCTTCTGATGAAAGACTCTGATGATGGTCAATATAGCTTGATATCATACTTTTTGAGGAACCAGCTTCTGACTCCAAGCAGCTCCTCAACAAGCTCATAATACCGCCTTCCACTTCTTGAACTTTGCTTCGAATTTGTGCTCTGACCATACAAGAGATTTGTTCATCCAATAGCTCACTGTAATGGTGTGAGTATCCACTATGACTCGATGAGGCCCCTATAGTATTAGAGTCACTAGTGAATGATCCACTATAATGTTTTGGGTCATTCTGCAAAAAAAAAGGATCAGCTGATTTATAACCCTGCCAAAACAAGGAATGCAAAACATCAAGTACCAAGGCGTTTCTGGACTAGTGGATCACAAACCAGGGCAATTAGAACAGCATTTCACTCTCTGCTCAAGTCTAAGCATATCTCTGTTGAAGGTTTTAACAGCAACAGCACCGGGAGGCAAGTATGTGCATGTTTTCGAACAATACATGTACACTGTAAGGCGTCCCTACCCCCCATAAAGAAATTGCACTACAGAAATGGATAATGATCCACGCCTACATTATTCTTATGAAAGAGAGAAAATTGTTAGACCGTGTGTAGAAGTTCACTCATATGGTCACCCAAAACATTGTTTTGCATTGTAGACTGTATTGTTCACAGAGTGGAGTTTGAATATGGGTATAGAAATGGTTAAGCTGCTGGCGATAGCCTTAGCAGAAAATTTCCATGGTATCTTTACCAGATTCAGCTAAATGCTATGCAGAGAGAACCTTTCAATTATTGAAATGACCCCTGGTCTACAGCTACTATTATTAAAACAATGTGAAGGAAAAAGTCAAAGCAAGAGTATTACCATGGTATCTGTACTTGATTCAGCAATTGCCATCTGATGTGCTAATTCGATGTCCCCTTGGAGTTGATCGTCATCAAAGTGGCTATTGGCATGCCTACAAATGATGATGACAAATGTTCGTATGTTTTGCACAATGCCACCGGGAGAAAAAAAAGGAAAAGAGGACAGGCTCAGTTGCAGAAGTATGGAAAGGAAATTGCCATTACCATTCCAGCTCAACCGTAAGAACTTGCATATTGCAGATGGGACAGGATGATATCATCTCCATAGGAATACTCCTACAGTTTAAAAACAATGGGGGAAAAGCATCAGGCACAGAAGTAGGGAACCAAATATTAACATCACACATAGTGTTACTTACTGTAACCCTTTAGCCAGTAGGGGTATAGTATTAATCTCTCTTTGAAAAGTCAAATAAATAGAGGCAAAATTGTGAGAGGTATCTGGACCGATCTCCTACACAGACATGAAAAAAGATATATCAGTGATGCCATGAGCATGAAAAGGGGAAGGAAACTGTCAAGCTGTACTACTATATTATACATAATGTGCAGATGTGATGGAAACAAAGAACCGAAGCTGAAAAACATCTCGGGTACGTGCATTGCGCAGAGCTTAACTGAGGATTTCAGGTACAATGGATACACCTTGCCATTCTAGTTAGTTGTCACTGCTGAAGATCTCATAACTCATAAAGTGTGATTGGATGCCTGCACGAGTGCAGGTAGGCTCGCGCAATCATGTCCCGCGGGATACGGCCGATTCCTGTGTATCTGTGGATGCAGCGAAATAATCCTAGGCTGCACAAGTGCATGCGCGCCCAGCTTCCTAGCCGCAGCAAACCAAACACGCGCTCAACCATAGTCAATGCATGTGAGGAGTCTGGCTCTCCTGATGCAGCCAACCAAACGCATGGATAATGAACAATCAGTGTCATCTAGATTTAGATAGCGCCAAATACACAATCAAGTTTTATCATGCATGAAGCCAGAATTAGAACAGTTAAATGAAGCAAGAACTAGATTTAATATGCTATTATTAGTAGCAGGTATGCCTAGTAGGTCTCCGTTTGAAGCATGATAAAGTAGCATAGCAAAATCCGTTAAATGATGAACAACGACTACGTTTTCGTCCATCGCAAGCAGCAGGCATGAAGTTGGAAAAGCAGAAGACTCTGTAGCGCGCGGATAGATAGGTCGATTGACTGAGAAAAAGAGACGCATACCAATTCCTAGTAGAGGGGAACGGAGAGGTCCAACGCGGGTGAGTCCACTCCGGATCGAGGCGGCTCCAACGGCTGAGCCGGCAGCGGCGTGATTGGTGGCAGCGGTGGGCGAGGAGGAGGGGAGAAAACGTGCGCAAGCGAGCGAGCGAGCCCGCGCGGCCTCAGACAGCGATGGCGATGCCCGCGCCGCAAGTCAAGGCCGCCTGCCCGCGGCCCTCCCCCCCCTCCTTGTTTGCGCACTAGGCCAAGGCCGCCGCCGACATCCGCGCACTCTCGCTGGAACCTGGAACTGGTCCGCATCACGCGCAACCACACGCACTCCTGCTCGAGCCGTCCTCCTCGAGCCCGTTTTTTTTAACTAAAAAACGGCTCCCTCATGCTTGAGCCCGTTTTATTTACTGGAAAAAAAGGCTCAAAACGACTTTTTTTTACTAAAATGTTTATAGTAGGGCTGCTCACCTCTTTTATTAAGGGCCTTGTTTATTTCAGCGGTAGTTTTTAGGTTTTGTTTGTTTGAGCTAAAAAAATAAAAGCTCAAATAAACATCTATCGTTTTGGTTTGGTTTCAGAAAAAGTTAAAACTCAAAAAGGATGAGTTCATATGAAAAGCTTAAAAGCATGGTTTTATAGTGTTTTTTTAGCTTCTTCAATTTAATGAGCTAATAGCATGATTAAAAGCTATTATTGGTTTGTCTTGATCAAAAGGTCAGCAAGAACTTAGAAAAAAGCTCCAAAATGGTAGCTCAAACAAACGAGCCATCAGAGCTTCTCTGGAAAGTATTGTTAAGATTTTGGTCTCTTTTAGATTATATTATTATCAGTTTCCTAAACTCTAGGAACTAAAAAACCACAAACCCATACTTATTATATGAACTCAACTTTTGTGAGCATTTGATTGTCCAGAAGCTAAACATAAAAGCTAGTCGTTTTATTTAAATTTTTGGCTAAGAAGTTGCTCAAAAGAAATCGTTTAGTATAGATCCTCTTCAGGAGCCGCACACGTAGAGAAGTTTTGCTGAATAGGATGATAGGATCTATTCGTGGGTCTACGAATAAACAACGATGAGGTGGGTAAGGCTCAAGTCTACCCTACCGCTCTCTCAAGTCTATCTCTACTATTTCTTAAGAGGGTAAGGAGGGCGTCCACACCCCCTCACCACGGCTCCGCCCTCCCCCCCCCCCCCCCCCCCGTCGCCCGCCGCTAATCTCGCCGCGCACGCCCCCTCCCTCGCGTCCCCAGCTAGGGTGCCTCCGCCTCCCCGTGCGTGCCCTCGCCTCCGCTGAATCCGCCCCCTCCCCGCACTCGCGCATGGAACCACCCAGCCTCCGTCCCCGTCCACCTCGGCTCCGGCACCGTAGGCGGATCTGCGCCTCTCCTCGCCTGCGTCCACCCCCATCGCCTCCTCCTACACCTTCTCCGCCATCGACATCATCGTCTCCATCAGCACCTCCGTCCTCGGCCCTCCCTGCACACTGCAACCGTCTCCTGACGATGCTCGCGTGGGATGGTGACGGCGACACGGCGCTCCGTGGCTTGTGCCCCCTCCGCCACTGTTGTGCCCAAGCATCGCAGTCCGCTTTCGCCACCGCCGACATCGAGGAGCAATTTGATGAGGAAGAGGGCTCCGAGCCGGAGGAGGAAGCCAAGGCGTCGCGCCCATACTCGTCACCACGAAGCCGCCCGCCACCCAGCGACGACCCTTGTCGGCTCTTTGTCGGCAACGTGAGGTCATCGGGGGAGGCTGTGAGGTCCTCAACGACGACCGGCTCCGTGGGAGCAGTTGCGGCCTTCGAATTGCGATCTGAATTTTATAGAGATAGGGAAGCAGTTGCGATCTGAATCTGATAGAGATAGGGACGTCCCGGGTGCGAGACTGACCAGCCAGCCCGCGTGGGAAAAGGGTAGCCTCGAGCAAGCTAGAGAGAGGGGAGATGAGAAGATGCAGCCTGCCGCCAGGTGCAAGCGACGAGTCAAGTGGCAGTAGTGGAGATGGAGACTCTACGGAGCGTTGGGCACGGGGGTTCATTTGACCCGTTATTCCCTCGGTCCGCGACAGCATCAGTGCACGTCCAGGAAGCCACTCCGGCTCGGTCGGCGGTGATGGCATGGGAGCGATTGTAGGACTAGGAGGAGGCAGTCCAGTACCAGTTCTACGACGACGTCTAGGCACGGCTGGAGGTAGACACCGTCGAGATGGCCTTTCCGGTGAGTCCCTCATGCTCCAGTGCTCATACATGTCGTGTGGTACCATGTGTGCCAGCCACCTGTTTGTTGTATTGCCTCACCGAATGATCCTGTTTCTATCGATTGTAAGAGTGAATGTCAGATGATCATGTCTACAGGCATATGCTCCAAAGACAACTACACAAAACTGGTTTTTTCTCCTACACATGGCAACTCTGCCGGACATTTGATTATCTCTTGAAGGGGAAGTCTAAAATATAAATTGAATGTCCTGGACCATTTTGTATGCTAATTTTGACAAATTTGTTTGCTGTAAAGGAGGCTCTTCAGACAGAGAAGGCACCGACAGCACTAGGCCCTAATTCTCAGGCCATCAAAGCAAACACTGTCTAGTTAACTGATCATATCATTTTTTTCTTTAGTTGATCTGTTGTACTTTACTGATCACACGTGCTCTTATATTTTTTTGCTTGAGTAATGATGCTTACTTACTTAGTACTCTTTCAGTTCCAAATTATATTTTACATGCATGTCGCTAGCCGGAATGCTACTTCAGTGAGACATTGAAGCCCATACTAGAAGAGGTGCACAATCTCAATGTTGTACTATCTAGATTTCATTTCAAGGAGCACCAGTGCAGTAGTTCCAAAATGTAAATTCTGTATGAATCTGATGGTTTGTTTGAATTGCAATTTGGACCGAGGCGAAATCTACTATCTCATGCCAAGGTGATATTGGTGTTTGAGGTTCAGTAACTTAAGTTGCTAAAGGTCATGTGATTCTTATTGTCCCAAATTACTAATTGCAAATAGTATACCATATCTACGTGATAGGTATTAGATTTACAAAGAAGGATAGGAAAATTTCTAGATGTTAATTTGTTTACTTGTACTAATTTGTATATACGTATTTCAGAAGACACTCTACATACGTAGAATTTGTAGACTGATTAAAATTACAGGTTACTAGACCATCAAATAAAAACCTATAGAATCTTTAGTCAAATATATATGAAAAAACTTTAGTACAAATATATAAGAAACAAATGGGATGGAGAAACTGATAATTCGAAGGGATATTCCATTTGGAAAGGTGAGTTTTCATTCTCCTTTGATATTATATTCTAACAGCAGCATTTGGGTAATGCTGGCACACTATGTATCTGATTTTTATGCTTTTGCCACACTGCAGGTGTTTTTGGAACATGTAGATGTCGAGGGCTCGACCAAAGCAAAGACGGAGTTGCATGGGCAGAAATTTGGTGGGAACCAGGTGGTGGTCGTTCGACGCTCGCACATGCAAGCCCTACGCCTGCGGCCGCCAATGCCAACCTGCTCATTCACGTCTGTGCCGCCGCTTGTCGAGCTACTTCACTCTCCACTCTCGACGACCGCCCACACATCGACCTCACCATCGATTGTGCATACGAGGTCTGTTATTGTCTTTTATGTTACCCGTTCATAGTGAGAAACATTACTTTAGCCTTTTTTGTCATTCTGTTCATAATGAGAAATGTGGCATTGGAATTTGGCCCTTTTGTCATAGTGAGAAACGTGCGTAGGACTACTATAAAGTTCTAGAGGTAGCTTAATTTTGATTAATAGCATAACACATATTACTTTCCCTTTCCATTTTAAGGATAAAGAACTGCTGTGAATAATTGTACTGACATAGGTTTTAAAATCATTCATTGTGATTTGGTTGTAACACTGATTTATCTCTTGTTGATTATTTGGGCCTAAAACTGCTGGACCTATAGTCGTAGCCATCTCCACCATCAGACCTTCAACACGTCGACAGAGGTGTTGTCTTCTACTCCCTGCACCAACAATGCCCCACATCTTGATGTTCTCACATTTCTCTCTATATACTTTGTAATTGTCCTATGTTCTATTTGGTTAATATAGGTAGGCAAAACTATTGGTCTTTTGGCTAATCACATATCCATTTGTTATTGGTAGGATCAACAATTTACAGTGATGGTCATTAAAGTTGTGTATTGTAGAATATAGTTACTTGTCTTTGTCCCATCTTCAATTAGTATGTGGTGCATTAGGTACAACAAAGATCTATATCAAACGTGCTCTAATACTACCATTTATAATTTTGTATTAATTTCATAAAATGTAGTGTCAAGTAATCGTGGCATGTTGCCTTCTTTCTGAGTGTTCTGAATTAGTGTTGTCCACGCAAACTTAAATGAGTGTTGAAAAGGTCAACATTTATTTAATACTGCCATTTATAATTTTGTAATGGACCTTTTGCATATGAAATTTTTTTATATTCCTTTTTTACTAGGGAGCTTTACAACAACAACATAAGTGGGACAATACCTTCTAAACTGGGGAACCTAACTAACCTGGTTAGTTGTATATTCCCCTCTTTTTTTATTAGTGAATAAAGATATCCAAAAAATCTAAAATGCACTACCTCTACTTTATTATTTGGTTTTTATGATGAAAACTTACCTTTTCTTTTCTGGTTTTATTGTGACTATAGTATAAGACAACATGAGCTCTCTCAAACATTGTCTCTGCGGAGGACACCATTGTCAGTTGTAAATATTGACTTCATATTAGGAAACAAATTATCCCTGTCGGAGGGGAAAATCTCTCCGGCCGGGTGACGGATTGCACCCGCCCTAAATCCTAAAAAGAGGAGGGGCCTAAGCGTTTTGCCTGTTATGCGAGATGGATAGATGAACACAAGAACACGCAAGGGTTTAGAGTGGTTCGGGCCGCCGGAGCGTAATACCCTACTCCACTGTGTGATGTATTGCTTTGGGAGCTTGTATGAACTTGTGAGTGTCTGCCTAAGATTGGGTGTGTGTGAACTGAAAGGGAAATAGGGTCAAACTTTTTCCATATGAATTTTGGTGGTTGAAATTGCCCAACACAAATTATTGGACTAACTAGTTTGCTCTAGAAAATATGTTCTACAGGTGCAAAAGGTTCACAACAAACCAATACAAAGATAAAAGAAAGGGTTCAAAACTAAGGAGCAAATTATACCGAAGGCAGCCTTGGTCTGGCGCACCGGACTGTCCGGTGTGCCACCGGACAGTGTCCGGTGCACCAGGGAGAATTATATCAAACTCGCCAGTCTCGGGAATTCTAGGAGCCACTCCGCTATAATTCACCGGACTGTCCGGTGTAGCACCGGACTGTCCGGTGAGCCAGCGGAGCAACGGCTACTTCGCGCCAACGGTCGTCTGCGAAGGCATTAAATACGCTACAGTGCACGCCTGCGCGCGTAGAAGTCAGAGCAGGCGCCAGAAGGCGCACCGGACAGTCTATAGGACCTGTCTGGTGCACCACCGGACTGTCCAGTGGCACCACAAGTCAGAGCTCCAACAATCGAACCCTAACGGCCGGGTGACATGGCTGGCGCACCGGACAGTGTCCGGTGGCGCACCGGACTGTCCGGTGCGACATGCGACAGCAGCCTCCACCAACGGCTACTTTGGTGGTTGGGGCTATAAATAACCCCAACCACCCAGCATTCATTGCATCCAAGTTTTCAGCCTTCACACCTCATACAAGAGCTATAACATTCAATACAAGACACAAACAAAGAGATCAAATCCTCTCCCAAGTCCGGAATCACTCCAATCAAATAAGTGACTAGAGAGAGAGAGACATTTGTGTTCATTTGAGCTCTTGCGCTTGGATTGCTTTTTCTTCTTCCTTCTTTCTTATGCTCAACTCACTTGTAATCAAAACAAGAGACACCAAGTTGTGGTGGTCCTTGTAGTGGACTTAGTGTCCCATTTGATTGAGAAGAAAAGGCTCACTCGGTCTAAGTGACCGTTTGAGGGAGGAAAGGGTTGAAAGAGACCCGGTCTTTGTGACCACCTCAACGGGGAGTAGGTTTGCAAGAACCGAACCTCAGTAAAACAAATCACCGCGTCATCCATTCTTAGTTGCTTGTGATTTGTTTTCGCCCTCTCTTTTGGACTCGTTTATATTTCTAAACGCTAACCCTGGCTTGTACTTGTGCTTAAGTTTATAATTTTCAGATTCCGCCTATTCACCCCCTCTAGGCGACTTTCAATTGGTATCAAAGCCCGGTGCTTCATTAGAGCCTAACCGCTCGAAGTGATGTAGGGAGATCACGCCAAGAAGGAGATGGTGACCGGCGACAAGCCCGTTACAAGCCACAGGAAGGCTCCATCGGGAGAGTCCCACAACAAGGGGAAGGAGAAGGAATCCCCTTCACACAAGTTGCATTGGAGTGGCGAAAAGAAGAAAAAGATGAGGAAGGTGGTCTACTACGAGACCGATTCTTCATCGCCATCCACCTCCAGCTCTGACGCACCGTCCGTAACTTCTAAGCGCCATGAGCGCAAGAAGTTTAGTAAGATTCCCCTACACTACCCTCGCATTTTAAATGTACTCCATTACTTTCCGTTCCATTAGGCAAACCATCGGTTTTTTACGGTGAAGATTATAACATGTGGAGTGACAAAATGAGGCATCACCTAACCTCACTCCACACTAGTATTTGGAACGTTGTTGAGTTTGGTGTACAGGTACCATCCGTAGGGGACGAGGACTATGATTCAGACGAAGTTGCCCAAATCCAGCACTTCAACTCACAAGCCACCACAATACTCCTCGCCTCTCTAAGTTGAGAGGAGTATAACAAGGTGCAAGGATTGAAGAGCGCCAAAGAGATTTGGGACGTACTCAAAACGGCGCACGAAGGAGATGAGGTGACCAAGATCACCAAAAGGGAGACGATCGAGGGGGAGCTCGGTCGATTCATGCTTCACCAAGGGGAGGAGCCACAAGTAATGTACAACCGGCTCAAGACCTTGGTGAACCAAGTGCGCAACCTCGGGAGCACCAAATGGGATGAGTATGAGATGGTCAAGGTTATTCTAAGATCACTAGTTTTTCTTAATCCTACTCAAGTACAACTAATTCGTGGTGATCCTAGATATAAACTAATGTCTCCCGAGGAAGTAATAGGTAAATTTGTGAGCATTGAACTAATGATCAAAGGTTCCAAAAAGATCATCGAGCAAGGCGCATCCTCCTCCGTACCCGAAGCACAACCCATTGCATTCAAAGCAACGGAGGAGAAGAAAGAAGATTCTACTCCAAGTAGAATTCCCATCGACGCCTCCAAGCTCGACAATGAGGAGATGGCGCTCATCATCAAGAGCTTCCGTCAAATCCTCAAACAAAGGAAGGGTAAAGATTACAAGCCCCGTTCCAAGAAGGTTTGCTACAAGTGTGGTAAGCTCGGTCATTTTATTGCAAAATGTCCATTATCTAGTGATAGTGACAGGGGCGACGACAAGAAGGGAAAGAGGAGAGAAAAGAAGAGGTACTATAAGAAGCAGGGCGGCGATGCCCATGTTTGTCAGGAGTGGGACTCCGATGAGAGCTCCACCGATTCCTCCTCCGACGAGGACGCCGCCAACATCGCCGTCAACAAAGGGCTCCTCTTCCCCAACGTCGGCCACAAGTGCCTCATGGCAAAGGACGACAAAAGGAGAAGGTAAAATCAAAATCCTCAACTAAATATGCAACATCTAGCGATGAGGCTAATTCTAGCGATAATGAGGACGACTTGTTTACTCTTTTTGCCAACTTAAACATGCAACAAAAAGAAAAATTAAATGAATTGATTAGTGCTATTCATGATAAGGATGAACTCTTGGATAGCCAAGAGGACTTCCTAATTAAAGAAAACAAAAAGCATGTTAAGGTGAAAAATGCTTATGCTCTAGAAGTAGAAAAATGTGAAAATTTAACTAGTGAGCTAAGCACTTGCCATGATATTATTTCAAACCTTAGAAATGAGAATACCAATTTAATTGCTAAGGTTGGGAAGCTTGATGATTGTGATGATTCAATTGTTAGTCTTAGAAATGATAATGCCAACTTAATTGCTAAGATTGACAAATTGAATGCTTCTCTTTCTAGCCTTAAAATTGAAAATGAAAAGTTAATGGCTAAGGTTAAGGATTTAGATGTTTGCAATGATTCTATTTCCAATCTTAGAGATGAGAATGGTATATTGCATGCTAAGATTGTTGAATTAAATACTTGCAAACCCTCTACATCTTCCATTGAGCATGTTACTATTTGCACTAGATGTAGAGATATTAATGTTGATGATATTCATGATCACCTAGCCTTAATTAAACAACAAAATGATCACATAGCTCAACTTAGTGCCAAAATTAATGAGCATGACTTAGAAAATGAGAAATTTAAATTTGCTAGAAGCATGCTCTATAGTGGGAGATGCCCTGGTATTAAGGATGGCATTGGCTTCCAACAGGGAGACAATGTCAAGCTTAATGCCCCGCCTAAAAGATTAAGTAATTTTGTTAAGGGCAAGGCTCCTATGGTTCAGGATAATGAGGGTTACATTTTATACCCTGCCGGTTATCCCGAACACAAAATTAGGAGAATTCACTCTAGGAAGTCTCACTCTGGCCCTAATCATGCTTTTATGTATAAGAGTGAGGCATCTAGTTCTAGGCAATCAACCCATGCTAAATTGCCTAAGAAGAAAACTCCTAAAGCATCAAATGATCATAATGTTTTATTCAAAACTTTTGATGCTTCTTATGTGCTTACTAACAAATCCGGCAAGGTAGTTGCCAAGTATGTTGGGGGCAAACACAAGGGATCAAAGACTTGTGTTTGGGTACCCAAAGTTCTTGTATCTAATGTCAAAGGACCCAAAACTGTTTGGGTACCTAAAATCAAGAACTAAATTTGTTTTGTAGGTTTATGCATCCGGGGGCTCAAGTTGGATCATCGACAGCGGGTGCACAAACCATATGACTGGAGAGAAAAAGATGTTCTCCTCCTACGAGAAAAACCAAGATCCCCAACGAGCTATCACATTCGGGGATGGAAATCAAGGATTGGTCAAAGGATTGGGTAAAATTGTTATATCACCTGACCATTCCATTTCCAATGTTTTTCTTGTAGATTCATTAGATTACAACTTGCTTTTCGTTTCTCAATTATGTAAAATGGGCTACAACTGTCTTTTTACGGATACAGGTGTTACTGTCTTTAGAAGAAGTGATGGTTTAGTAGCTTTTAAGGGAGTATTAGAGGGTCAGCTATACTTAGTTGATTTCAATAAAACTGAACTCGATACTTGCTTGATCGCTAAGACTAACATGGGTTGGCTCTAGCATCGCCGACTAGCCCACGTTGGAGTGAAGAATCTTCACAAGCTTCTAAAGGGAGAGCACATTTTAGGACTAACAAATGTGCATTTTGAGAAAGACAGGATTTGTAGCGCATGCCAAGCAGGGAAGCAGGTTGGTGTTCATCATCCACATAAGAACATCATGACGACTGACAGGCCACTAAAACTACTCCACATGGATTTATTCGGCCCGATAGCTTACATAAGCATCAGCGGAAGTAAGTACTGTCTTGTTATTGTGGATGATTATTCTCGCTTCACTTGGGTATTCTTTTTACAGGATAAATTTCAAACCCAAGAAACTTTGAAAGGATTCTTGAGACGGGCTCAAAATGAGTTCGGCTTGAGGATTAAGAATATAAGAAGCGACAATGGGACGAAGTTCAAGAACTCTCAAATAGAAGGCTTTCTTGAGGAGGAGGGCATCAAGCATGAGTTCTCTTCTCCCTACACACCACAACAAAATGGTGTAGTGGAGAGGAAGAATAGAGCTCTATTGGACATGGCAAGGACCATGCTTGATGAGTACAAGACTTCGGATCGGTTTTGGGCAGAGGCGGTCAACACCGCTTGCTACGCCATCAACCGGTTATGTCTACACCGAATCCTCAAGAAGACATCATACGAACTCTTCACCGGTAAAAAGCCAAATGTTTCATATTTTAGAGTCTTTGGTAGCAAATGCTTTATTCTTGTTAAGAGAGGTAGAAAATCCAAATTTGCTCCTAAGGCTGTAGAAGGCTTTTTACTAGGGTATGATTCAAACACAAGAGCATATAGAGTCTTTAACAAGTCCACTGGACTAGTTGAAGTTTCTTGTGACATTGTGTTTGATGAGACTAACGGCTCCCAAGTGGAGTAAGTTTATCTTGATGAATTAGATGATGAAGAGGCTCCGTGCGTCGCGCTAAGGAACATGTCCATTGGGGATGTGTGTCCTAAGGAATCCGAAGAGCCCATTCAAGCACAAGATCAACCATCTTCCTCCATGCAAGCATCTCCACCAACTCAAGATGAGGATGTGGCTCAAGATGATGAAGAAGAAGATCAAGAAGATGAGCCACCTCAAGAGGAGGGCAATGATCAAGGGGGAGATGCTAATGATCAAGACAAGGAAGATGAGCAAGTTCCAAGGCCGCCACACCCAAGAGTCCACCAAGCAATTCAACGAGATCACCCCGTGAACACCATTTTAGAAGATATTCATAAGGGGGTAACTACTCGATCTCGTGTTGCTCATTTTTGTGAACACTACTCGTTTGTTTCCTCTATTGAGCCACACAGGGTAGAGGAAGCACTTCAAGATTCGGATTGGGTGTTGGCGATGCAAGAGGAGCTCAACAATTTCAATAGGAATGAGGTATGGCATTTAGTTCCACGTCCTAACCAAAATGTTGTAGGAACCAAGTGGGTCTTCCGCAACAAACAAGATGAGCATGGTGTGGTGACAAGGAACAAGGCACGACTTGTGGCCAAAGGGTATTCACAAGTCGAAGGTTTGGATTTCGGTGAAACCTATGCACCCGTAGCTAGGCTTGAGTCAATTCGAATATTACTTGCCTATGCTACTCACCATGACTTTAAGCTCTACCAAATGGACGTGAAGAGTGCCTTCCTCAACGGACCTATCAAGGAAGAGATCTATGTTGAGCAACCTCTCGGCTTTGAAGATAGTGAGTATCCTAACCATGTTTACAAACTCTCTAAGGCGCTTTATGGGCTCAAGCAAGCCCCAAGAGCATGGTATGAATGCCTAAGAGATTATCTTATTACTAATGGCTTCAAAGTCGGAAAGGCCGATCCTACGTTATTCACTAAAACCATTGAGAATGATTTGTTTGTATGCCAAATTTATGTTGATGATATCATATTTGGGTCTACTAACAAATCTATTTGTGAAGAGTTTAGTAGGATCATGATTCAAAAATTCGAGATGTCTATGATGGGGGAGTTGAAGTATTTCTTAGGATTTTAGGTCAAGCAACTCCAAGAGGGCACCTTCATTAGCCAAACGAAGTACATTCAAGATACTCTCACTAAGTTTGGGATGAAGGATGCCAAGCCCATCAAGACACCCATGGGAACCAATGGGCATCTCGACCTCGACACGGGAGGTAAATCCGTAGATCAAAAGGTATACCGGTCGATGATAGGTTCTTTACTCTATTTATGTGCATCTCGACCGGACATTATGCTTTCTGTATGCATGTGTGCAAGGTTCCAAGCAGACCCTAAGGAAGTTCACCTTAGGGCCACGAAGCGAATCTTAAGATATTTAGTTCACACACCTAAGTTTGGTCTTTGGTACCCTAAGGGATCCTCATTTGATTTATTAGGATATTCTGATGCCGATTGGGCAGGGTGTAAGATTAATAGGAAGAGCACATCAGGGACTTGTCAGTTTCTGGGAAGATCACTGGTGTCTTGGGCTTCAAAGAAACAAAACTCAGTAGCTCTTTCTACCGCCGAAGCCGAGTACATTGCCGCAGGCCACTGTTGCGCGCAATTGCTTTGGATGAGGCAAACCCTTAGGGACTATGCCTACAAGTTTAGCAAAGTCCCTCTCCTATGTGACAATGAGAGTGCAATCCGCATGGCGGATAATCCCGTTGAACACAGCCGCACTAAGCACATAGCCATTCACTGTCGGGGACCATAATTAGGGGTACCCTCAAGACGCCTAATTCTCAGCTGGTAACCCCCATCAGCATAAAGCTGCAGAGGCCTGATGGGTTTGATTAAGTCAGGGATCAGTCCATACGAGCGACTCGATCGCGCCTCGCCCGAGCCTAGCCTCGGGCAAGGGCAGCCGACCCTGAGGTGTTCCCGTCTCGCCCGAGGCCCCCTTTTTTATGGCAGACGCATCTCCGGCTCGCCCGAGGCCTTGCCTTCGTTAAGAAGCAACCCTGACTAAATCACCGCGCCGACCGACCGAGTCGTAGGGGCATTTAACGCAAAGAGTGAGGCTGACAGGCAGCCAAGCCTTGCCAAAGGCCCCGGAAGACGGCGAACTCCGCTCTGCCCGACCCAGGGCTCGGACTCGGGCTAAGGCCCCGGAAGACGGCGAACTCCGCTCCGCCCGACCCAGGGCTCGGACTCGGGCTAAGGCCCCGGAAGACGGCGAACTCTGCTCCGCCCGACCCAGGGCTCGGACTCGGGCTAAGGCCCCGGAAGACGGCGAACTCCGCTCCGCCCGACCCAGGGCTCGGACTCGGGCTAAGGCCCCAGAAGACGGCGAACTCCGCTCCGCCCGACCCAGGGCTCGGACTCGGGCTAAGGCCCCAGAAGACGGCGAATTCCGCTCCGCCCGACCCAGGGCTCGGACTTGGGCTAAGGCCCCAGAAGACGACGAACCCCGCTTCACCCGACCCAGGGCTCGGACTCCGCCCTGGTCTCTGCCGAACGACCTCCGCCTCGCCCGACCCAGGAGCTCGGGCTCGGCCTCGGCCATGGAAGACAGACTCGACCTCGGCCTCGGAGGAACCTCCACGTCGCCCGACCTAGGGCACAGGTCCGCCACGTCAACAGGAGGCGCCATCATCATCCTACCCCGAGCCGACTCGGGCCGCAGAGAACAAGACCGACGTCCCATCTGGCTAGCTCCGCCAGATAAGCAATGATGGCGCCCCGCTAGACCCATGACGACGGCGGCTCTCAGCTCCCTTACGGAAGCAGGGGGACGTCAGCAAGAGCCCAACTATTCCGACAGCTGTCCCTCCACCAGGCTCCGTTACTCCTCCGACAGCCACGACACCACACCGGCTGGGTGCCAAGTTCTCTCCGGCTGCCACATTGGCATGTACCCAGGGCGCTATCTCTCCCCCGCTAGACACGTAGCACTCTGCTGCATCCCCATTGTACACCTGGATCCTCTCCTTACGCCTATAAAAGGAAGGACCAGGGCCTTCTTAGAGAAGGTTGGCCCCGCGGGAACGAGGGCAGGGGCAGGCGCTCTCTTGGGGCCGCTCGCTCCCCTCACCCGCGTGGACGCTTGTAACCCCCTACTGCAAGCGCACCCGACCTGGGCGCGGGACGAACACGAAGGCCGCGGGATCTCCGCCTCCCTCACGACCCGGCTCCGGCCACCTCGCTCTCCCCCCTTCGCGCTCGCCCACTCGCTCGACCCATCTGGGCTGGGGCACGCGGCACACTCACTCGTCGGCTTAGGGACCCCCCCCCGTCTCGAAACGCCGACAGTTGGCGCGCCAGGTAGGGGCCTGCTGCGTGTTGACGAGCAGTTTCCCGTCAAGCTCCAGATGGGCAGTCTCCAACGACCTCTCCAACCCGGGACGGTGCTCCGTTTCGGGAACCTCGAGTTCATGTCTCTCGACAGCGGCTACGACATGGTACTCCTTCCACCGCCGCGCGGCGGCGGCAATGGCGGTCGACAGCCCGCCCGCCGGCGGCGGAATCGACGACGTCCTTCCCGCGTGGGGGAAGAACAACATTCGAGCTCGCCCCATCCTCTCCCTCGCCATCGGAGGAGGAGGCGGGGCAACCAGGGCCGAGCGGGAGGCTGCGCTCCGACGGCTGTCGAGCAAATCGACATCCCCAGCGCCCCGACGGAGGACACGCCAGGCGTCACCCTCGTGTTTGAGGCGAAGGCGAGCGCCATCCCCCAGCAACACGCCAACCCCGAGTAGGTGGACGACGCCAGCACGCTCACGGAGGGCCTGCGGGACGTCGCCCTCGCACCCAGGACGACGGCGCGATCAGCCCCCGGTGTAACCTCATCGCTCCTCGTCGACAAAAAGGTACCGACTGATCCCCATCCTTCGTCATTTCGACTCGACCTCAACCCGCCTAGCGACCTCGCTCTGGCAAGCACTCACGTTGAGGCGAGTGCAACCCCTCTGGTGTTTCGTGTGCGGTCGCCTTGGGACCGACTGACGGGCGTCTCGACCTACGGGCCCTCTGGGTCCAAGGAAGATGACGACCCCAGCATCCTCTGGGATTTCTCTGGATCTGGCAACCCCAGTGCCATGCGGGACTTCATGACCGCATGCAACTACTGCCTCTCCGACTGTTCCGACGGCAGCCGCAGCCTTGACGACAAGGACTGCGGCCCGAGCCGCGAATGTTTCCACGTCGAGCTAGGGGATCCCTCCGGAGGTAGCCGTCTCGGCATGCCGGAGGATGGTGATCTCCCTAGGCCAGTGCCTCGCGCCGACATCCCGCGGGAGCTAGCTGTGGTCCCCGTTCTGGCGGGGGGGTCACGACCCACAGCTCGAGCAAGTCCGCGGGGCGCAGGCCGGGCTCGACGAGGGGGCAGGAGTGCTCGAGTCGATCTGCCGGGACGTCGGGCAGGTATGGGCGAGCCAGCCCCCGGCCGGAGAAATACGTCACCTGCCCTAGGGTCTCCAGCACCGCATCGCCAACGATGCCAGGGACAGGCCGCCACCCGCGTCCGGCGGAACCGGTCAGGACCTGGCAGCCGCGGCGATGCTCCTCCGCGCGATGCCGGAGTCATCAACCACCGAGGGTCGGCGAATCCAGGGAGAGCTCAAGCATCTCCTGGAAGGCGCTGCGGCCCGGCGGGCCGAGAGCTCTGCCTCCCGAAGGCAGGGGTACCCCTCGGAACCTCGTGCCGCGACTTCCCGACTCATGCGGGAAGCCTCGGTCTACACCGGGCGCACGCGCAACACTGCGCCTGCGGCCCCGGCTCACCTCGGCGATGAGCACCCTCATCGCGACCGTCGGGCCCGTCTCGACGAAAGGGTGCGCCGAGGCTATCACCCCAGGCGTGGGGGACGCTACGACAGCGGGGAAGATCGGAGTCCCTCGCCCGAACCACCCGGTCCGTAGGTCTTCAGCCGGGCCATTCGGCGGGCGCCGTTCCCGACCCGATTCCGACCCCCGACTACTATCACAAAGTACTCGGGGGAAACGAGACCGGAATTGTGGCTCGCGGACTACCGCCTGGCCTGTCAACTGGGTGGAACGGACGACGACAACCTCATCATCCGCAACCTCCCCCTGTTCCTCTCCGACACTGCTCGCGCTTGGTTGGAGCACCTGCCTCCGGGGCAGATTTCCAACTGGGAGGATTTGGTCCAAGCTTTTGCCGGCAACTTCTAGGGCACGTACGTGTGCCCCGGGATTTCCTGGGACCTCCGAAGCTGCCGGCAACAGCCGGGAGAGTCTCTTCGGGACTATATCCGGCGGTTCTCGAAGCAGCGCACCGAACTACCCAACATCACCGACTCCGATGTCATCGGCGCGTTCCTTGCCGGCACCACCTGCCGTGACCTGGTGAGCAAGTTGGGTCGCAAGACCCCCACCAGAGCGAGCGAGCTGATGGACATCGCCACCAAATTCGCCTCCGGTCAGGAGGCGGTCGAGGCCATCTTCCGAAAGGACAAGCAGCCCCAGGGCCGCCCGTCGGAGGATGCTCCCGAGGCGTCTACTCCGCACGGCGCCAAGAAGAAAGGCAGGAGGAAGTCGCAAGCGAAACGCGACGCTGCCGACGCAGACCTTGTCGCCGCCGCCGAGTACAAGAACCCTCGGAAGCCCCCCGGAGGTGCCAACCTCTTCGACAAGATGCTCAAGGAGGCGTGCCCTTACCATCAGGGGCCCGTCAAGCACACCCTCAAGGAGTGTGTCATGCTTCGGCGCCACTTCCACAAGGCCGGGCCACCCGCAGAGGGTGGCAGGGCCCGCGATGACGACAAAAAGGAAGATCACCAAGCAGGAGAGTTCCCCGAGGTCCGCGACTGCTTCATGATCTGCGGAGGGCATGCGGCGAATGCCTCGGCTCAGCATCGCAAGCGAGAGCGTCGGGAGGTCTGCTCGGTGAAGGTGGCGGCGCCAGTCTACCTAGACTGGTCCGACAAGCCCATCACCTTCGACCAAGATGACCACCCCGACCACGTGCCGAGCCCGGGGAAGTACCCGCTCGTCGTTGATCCCATCATCGGCGACGTCAGGCTCACCAAGGTCCTGATGGATGGGGGCAGCTGCCTCAATATCATCTACGCCGAGACCCTCAGGCTCCTGCGCGTCGATCTGTCCTCCGTCCGAGCAGGCGCTGCGCCCTTCCACGGGATCATTCCCGGGAAGCGCGTCCAGCCCCTCGGACAGCTCGACCTTCCCGTCTGCTTCGGAACACCCTCCAACTTCTGAAGGGAGACTTTGACATTCGCGGTGGTCGGGTTCCGAGGAACCTACCACGCAGTGTTGGGAAGGCCATGCTACGCGAAGTTCATGGCCATCCCCAACTACACCTACCTGAAGCTCAAGATGCCGGGCCCCAACGGGGTCATCACCGTCGGCCCCACGTACAAACACGCGTTCGAATGCGATGTGGAGTGCGTGGAGTACGCTGAGGCCCTCGCCGAGTCCGAGGCCCTCATCGCCGACCTGGAAAACCTCTCCCGAGAGGTGCCGGACGTGAAGCGACACGCCGGCAACTTCGAGCCAGCGGAGACGGTTAAGGCCGTCCCTCTCGCCCCCAGTGGTGACACCTCCAAGCAGATCCGGATCGGTTCCGGGCTCGACCCCAAATAGGAAGCAGTGCTCGTCGACTTTCTTCGCGCAAACGCCGACGTCTTTGCGTGGAGTCCCTCGGACATGCCCGGCATACCGAGGGATGTCGCCGAGCACTTGCTGGATATTCGGGCCGGAGCCCGACCGGTCAGACAGCCTCTGCGCCGATTCGACGAGGAAAGGCGCAGGGTGATAGGCGAGGAGATCCACAAGCTGATGGCAGCGGGGTTCATCAAAGAGGTATTCCATCCCGAATGGCTTGCCAACCCTGTGCTTGTGAGGAAGAAAGGGGGGAAATGGCGGATGTGCGTGGACTACACTGGTCTCAACAAAGCATGTCCGAAGGTTCCCTACCCTCTACCTCGCATCGATCAAATCGTGGATTCCACTGCTGGGTGCGAAACCCTGTCATTCCTCGATGCCTACTCAGGGTATCATCAAATCAAGATGAAAGAGTCTGACCAGCTCGCGACTTCTTTCATCACGCCCTTCGGCATGTACTGTTATGTCACCATGCCGTTCGGTTTGAGGAACGCGGGTGCAACGTACCAGCGGTGCATGAACCATGTGTTCGGCGAACACATTGGTCGCACGGTCGAGGCCTACGTCGATGACATCGTAGTCAAGACAAGGAAAGCCTCCGACCTTCTCTCCGACCTTGAAGTGACATTCCGGTGTCTCAAGGCGAAGGGCGTCAAGCTCAATCCCGAGAAGTGCGTCTTCGGGGTGCCCCGAGGCATGCTCCTGGGATTCATCGTCTCCAAGCGGGGCATCGAAGCCAACCCGGAGAAGATTGCGGCCATCACCAGCATGGGGCCCATCAAGGACTTAAAAGGCGTACAGAGGGTCATGGGATGTCTCGCGGCTTTGAGCCGTTTCATCTCGCGCCTCGGCGAAAGAGGCCTGCCTCTGTACCGTCTCTTAAGGAAGGCCGAGTGCTTCACTTGGACTCCCGAGGCCGAGGAAGCTCTCGGGAACCTGAAGGCGCTCCTCACCCAGGCGCCCGTCTTGGTACCCCCAGCTGATGGAGAAGCCCTCTTGGTCTACGTCGCCGCTACCACTCAAGTGGTTAGCGCCGCGATCGTGGTCGAAAGGCAAGAAGAGGGGCATGCATTGCCCATTCAGAGGCCAGTTTACTTCATCAGCGAGGTGCTGTCCGAAACCAAGATCCGCTACCCACAAGTTCAGAAGCTGCTGTATGCAGTGATCCTGACGAGGCGAAAGTTGCGGCATTACTTCGAGTCTCATCCGGTAACTGTGGTGTCATCCTTCCCCCTGGGGGAGATCATCCAATGCCGAGAGGCCTCGGGACGGATCGCGAAGTGGGCGGTGGAAATCATGGGCGAGACAATCTCGTTCGCCCCTCGGAAGGCCATCAAGTCCCAGGTACTGGCGGACTTCGTAGCCGAATGGGTCGACACACAGTTGCCGACGGCTCCGATCCAACCGGAGCTCTGGACCATGTTTTTCGACGGGTCGCTAATGAAGACGGGAGCCGGCGCGGGCCTGCTCTTCGTCTCGCCCCTCGGGAAACACCTGCACTACGTGCTACGCCTCCATTTCCCGGCGTCCAACAATGTGGCTGAGTACGAAGCTTTGATCAACGGATTGCGGATCGCCATCGAGCTAGGGGTCCGACGCCTCGACGCTCGCGGCGACTCGCAGCTCGTCATCGACCAAGTCATGAAGAACTCCCACTGCCGCGACCCGAAGATGGAGGCCTATTGTGATGAGGTTCGACGCCTAGAAGACAAGTTCTACGGGCTCGAGCTTAACCACATCGCCCGGCGCTACAACGAGACTGCGGACGAGCTGGCAAAGATAGCCTCGGGGCGAACGACGGTTCCCCCGGACGTCTTCTCCCGGGATCTGCACCAACCCTCCGTCAAGATCAGCGACACGCCCGAGCCCGAGGCGCCCTCGGCCCCGTCCGAGGAGACCTCGGCCCAGCCCGAGCCATCCTCGGTTCAACCCGAGGAACCCTCGGCCCCCGAGGACGAGGCGCTGCGCATCGAAGAAGAGCGGAGCGGGGTCGCGCCTGATCAAGATTGGCAGGCCCCGTACCTGCAATATCTCCGCCGGGGAGAGCTACCCCTCGACCAGGCCGAGGCACGGCGGGTAGCGCGACGCGCCAAGTCGTTCGTCTTGCTGGGCGATGAGAAGGAGCTTTACCACCGCAGCCCCTCGGGCATCCTCCAGCGGTGCATCTCCATCGCCGAAGGTCAGGAGCTCCTGCAAGAGATACACTCGGGGGCTTGCGGCCATCACGCAGCGCCTCGAGCCCTTGTCGGGAACGCTTTCCGGCAAGGCTTCTACTGGCCGACGGCGGTGGCTGACGCCACTAGAATTGTCCGCACCTGCGAAGGGTGCCAATTCTATGCGAAGCAGACCCACCTGCCCGCTCAGGCTCTGCAGACGATACCCATCACCTGGCCCTTCGCTGTTTGGGGTCTGGACCTCGTCGGCCCTCTGCAGAAGGCGCCCGGGGGCTACACGCACCTGCTGGTCGCCGTCGACAAATTCTCCAAGTGGATCGAGGTCCGACCCCTGAACAGCATCAGGTCCGAGCAGGCGGTGGCGTTCTTCACCAACATCATCCATCGCTTCGGGGTCCCGAACTCCATCATCACCGACAACGGCACCCAGTTCACCGGCAAAAAATTCTTGGATTTTTGAGGACCACAGCATCCGGGTGGACTGGGCTGCCGTAGCTCATCCCATGTCGAATGGGCAAGTAGAGCGTGCCAACGGCATGATTCTACAAGGGCTCAAGCCTCGGATTTATAATGACCTCAACAGGTTCGGCAAGCGATGGATGAAGGAACTCCCCTCGGTGGTCTGGAGCCTGAGGACGACGCCGAGCCGAGCCACGAGTTTCACGCCGTTCTTCCTGGTCTACGAAGCCGAGGCCGTCTTGCCCACGGACCTGGAATACGGCTCCCCGAGGACGAGAGCCTACGACGATCAAAGCAACCAAGCTAGCCGAGAGGACTCGCTGGACCAGCTGGAAGAGGCTCGGGACAGGGCCTTACTACACTCGGCGCGGTGTCAGCAGTCCCTGCGACGCTACCACGCCCGAGGGGTCCGACCCCGAGACCTCCAGGTGGGCGACCTGGTGCTTCGGCTGCGGCAAGACGCCCGAGGGAGGCACAAGCTCACGCCCCCCTGGGAGGGGCCATTCGTCATCGCCAAAGTTCTGAAGCCCGGAACGTACAAGCTGGCTAACAGTCAAGGCGAGGTCTACGGCAACGCTTGGAACATCCAACAGCTACGTCGCTTCTACCCTTAAGATGTTTCCAAGTTGTTCATATACCTCGCACCCCCGCAAAATTTAGTCAACAAGGAAGGGTCGGCCTCGCCTCGGCAAAGCCCGACCCTCCCTCGGGGGCTAAAAGGGGGGAAACCCCCTCTGCGTCAAAATCTTCCTTGAAAAAAAATCTCTTTTACCAGAATATCTTTCGTGCTTTTTGACTACTTCGAGAAGTGGGTCCTGGAAACGACGGGGTACACGTAAGCAGTCAAGGCCGACCGAGCCGAGGGATTCCTACGCCTCCGGGATACGGATACCTCACTCATCACCTTCTGCGATAAGTAACTCGCGTTCGGATAAGGCGACTCCGCGAATCGAACAAGTCTCTAAGTTCGGAAGCCCTTCTGTCGAAGCGATTCTTCGAGTCTTCTCGACCGAGTCAGGGATAGGGCCTCATGGACAAGTGAAAGTGCGCGTAAGCGGCAAGGCCGACCGAGCCGAGGGCCTCCCACGCCTCCGGGATACGGATACCTCACTCCTCACCTTCCGCGAGAAGCAACTTTCGATCGCACAAACATCCCTGTTACCGATAAAAAGTCCAGATACTCGAAACAAGAGGAAGAGAGACGCAGCTTTAACACGCAACAAAGGCTCGGGTCTTGACGCTGGAAGGGGGCAGCAACGCCCTCGGCATCGACGGCACCTTCGGCGAGGCCCGACCCAGCCTCGGACGGCGACGCGGTCCGAGGGTCTCTGCTCCGAAGACGATGTCATCACCACGCCCGGGCAATCACTGCCAGGGACTTCTCCGAGAACCCGGCCCGAGCAGGCGGCTCAGCCGGTCACCCCTGGGGCCTCGGCCCACCATCTTCCGAGGGCGCCAGCCCGGTCCGAAGCCTCGGCTGATCAACTCCGACGTCGATCCAGCCAACGGACAACCTGGCTAGGTTCCGGCCAACCAGGTTTTATTCTCGAGCCAACTCCGCCTCCGCTCATGCTGGTATCGCTACCCCTGGCCTCGGCTCGACGAAGGGCGGCCGAGGGGCCTCTTTAACTAAGCCGGAGGAGCCTCGGACAGCAGGGCCGACCGAGCCGAGGGACTCCCACGCCTCCGGGATACGGATACCTCACTCGTCACCTTGACATGGGGCGACTCATGCTTGGTAAAGCGGTTCAGACAAACAACAGGCGAGTCTTAGTGCTCAAAAATGAGGAAAAAACACGGCTCCGTGCCAAAATTACATACATGTTCAGGCCCCGAAAGCCAAAATGAACAAAAACCCGGCACTCGAAGTGCCATTACAAACGGAACTCCGGTTCCCCCTCCGCAGGTACGAACAACCCCACTCGATAGGGGCGGGCCTGCGGAGCAACAGAAGACCGACGAACGGCATGTCATCGCCCGCCCCGACAGCGGCGACGATGAAGACTCCTGCCCCGGGGGGCCGAACAGCAGCAGTGATGACCTCAGGGCGGATGCTGCTGCTAGGAGGCCCCCGCCCTTGCCCAAACTCGAGAGGCAAGGACGGGCAGAAGGCCGTAGAGTTGGAGGTCGGTCCATGGCCACCGGCGGAAGAACCTCTTCCAGATGCCGTGGTGGGAGGCGGCACCGGGAGCGGCTCCGAAACCGCTCGGCTCAGAGAGCCGGGCACGGTGCAGCTGTCAGCGCCACGAACGACTCCCACCCTTCCCCCCGATCACCGAGGGAAGGAGCGGGCCGCCGCCCACGCAGGGACCAACCCCAACTCGGCACACTCCCCTCCCCAGCACTAGTGATGAAAATCCTTGAGGCTGAGGGAGGGGCAGAGGCTGCAGCCCGGCTCGCTTTCCCCCACCATCAAACTGGAGGTCACCATCTTGGGTGACCGCCGGTGGAGGGGTGCAGCCGGGCTGCATGATGAAAATCCTTGAAGCCGAACGATGGCTGAAAGGTACCAACTCCCACGGAGTTGCGTTCCTCCAACGATGGGGCGAAAAAACGGCGGTTTCCCCCCATCCGGGGGCTTGAAAGGTGGAAAGACACGATGCATAAGGGAGGAAGAAGGCATGGTCGCCTTACGGAAGGGGTCGCCCTCCTTTTAAAGGCGACTCTCCCTGCTTGCGCCCCCAACCGTCGCGGGCCGAGTCTTCTCCAGCACGCCTCCAAAGCCCTCCCCTGTGGCGCGGGGGCTGGGTCCCGCATGTCATACAAGATCGGCTCCGAGCAGAAGAAGCCAAACCGCCGCGCACGGCGCACGCAACCACCCAGCGGTTACAAGCGACCCTCCGCTTTTGCCCAGGCAAACGGGCGAAAGGGGCAGGCAGCCATGCAGACGGCATGCAACCACGCCAAGTGGCCGCGCCTCTCCAACTTCTAACCTGCCAGCGCGGAGGCCTAAGCCCACGCGTCGCGCGACCGGCGCGCCAGATGCTGCATGCAAGCAACCGTACCACTTGCGCCACCACCGCACCTCCTCGATTGCGGAACCGATACCGCAACCCGAGGTGACCCAGCGCGCGACCCAGCGGCGCCAGCCTGACACAGCGGTCGAACACGGTCAAAAGTGGGCCGGCAGTAATGACGGTGGCAGGCGCGCGGGAGCAGCGGTCACGCCGTCAGCCAAGCTCACGTCCCATCCAGAGGCAGCAAGAGGACCCCCTCTCACGGTGTGAAGACGACGCGCCCGTGATTCGTCCCTCGAACGGCTCGCGCACACGCAACAGCAGCCTCGCCAACTACTCACCCCGGCGCATTAACTCCACGGCTGGACAGGCGGCGCTTCTGGCAGGAGCAGCTGGCGACGCTTCGCCTTCGCCAAAATAACCGCGCCGAAAAAGGTACGCCGCGTCGTTCAAATTCGTATCCTTTTTTCCTTTTTCCTCTTTCTCTATCTCTTGCAACAGGGACCGGGAAAGGGGACACCCCCAAAAGGGATCCTTCCCCGTGAAGGAACTAGGCTCCGAGCCTCCATACTGATCAGGGGTTCGAAGGCTGGCCCCCCGAAGGGTTCAACAGCCGCCTCAGATCGCATGGGCCCGACACCCACTACTGGTCAGAGGTTCGAAGGTCGGCCTCCCGAAAGGTTCCACGGCCGCCTCAGGCTACTCGGGCTCCGCGCCCATTACTGATCAGGGGTTCGAAGGCTGGCCCCCCGAAGGGTTCACAGTCGCCTCAGACACCGAGCGAGGGATGACCAGGGGTACGTTCGATACATAACCAAGGCTCGGGCTGCGCTCCCGAGGTACCCTAGGACATTTCTGAGACCAGCGGGAACGATCCTGTAACGGAATCCCATCGGAGGGAGGCAACGAGCCCTCGGACCCCGTCGCCAGGGGACCGGGTCCGGCAGATCACCCGCAGGTACTTTTGGGCGTGCCTCCGGGCCCCTAGCCGACCCCCAACGAACGGGGCACGGACGTCCACTCGGATTACCCGCTTGCAGCTCACCGGAGACACCATGTTCGGTGCCCATCGAGGGTAACATGGCGCTCTCCCCCCCTCCTCCTTGCGGAAAGGCGACGTAAGGGCGTATGTAAAAAAGCCGAGTCTGTCCCTGATCGCCCTCTCGCCCTGTGCGGAGGCTCGGGGGCTGCTCTCGCAAACCCGGCTCCGGCCAAACCGTTGACAGCGTCAACATACCAGCCCGAGAACTTGGGCCCCGACAGTGCACCCGGGCTACGGCCTGTTCGCATGAGGGAACCACCAGACCAGCCGAAGCATTATGCAAGGCATTAAGACCTCGAAGGAGTGAAACCACTCCTCCGAGGCCTCGGGGGCTACACCCGGCGGGTGCGCTCGCGCGCACCCACCGGAACAAAATGCAACCGAGGAAGGCTGGTCCCCTTGCAAAAAAGTGCAACGAAAGCCTCCAAGCGAGTGCTAACACTCCCTTCGAGGCTCGGGGGCTACTGTCGGGGACCATAATTAGGGGTACCCTCAAGACGCCTAATTCTCAGCTGGTAACCCCCATCAGCATAAAGCTGCAGAGGCCTGATGGGTTTGATTAAGTCAGGGATCAGTCCATACGAGCGACTCGATCGCGCCTCGCCCGAGCCTAGCCTCGGGCAAGGGCAGCCGACCCTGAGGTGTTCCCGTCTCGCCCGAGGCCCCCTTTTTTACGGCAGACGCATCTCTGGCTCACCCGAGGCCTTGCCTTCGTTAAGAAGCAACCCTGACTAAATCACCGCGCCGACCGACCGAGTCGCAGGGGCATTTAACGCAAAGAGTGAGGCTGACAGGCAGCCAAGCCTTGCCAAAGGCCCCGGAAGACGGCGAACTCCGCTCCGCCCGACCCAGGGCTCGAACTCGGGCTAAGGCCCCGGAAGACTGCGAACTCCGCTCCGCCCGACCCAGGGCTCGGACTCGGGCTAAGGCCCCGGAAGACGGCGAACTCCGCTCCGCCCGACCCAGGGCTCGGACTCGGGCTAAGGCCCCGGAAGACGGCGAACTCCGCTCCGCCCGACCCAGGGCTCGGACTCGGGCTAAGGCCCCGGAAGACGGCGAACTCCGCTCCGCCCGACCCAGGGCTCGGACGCGGGCTAAGGCCCCGGAAGATGGCGAATTCCGCTCCGCCCGACCCAGGGCTCGGACTTGGGCTAAGGCCCCAGAAGACGACGAACCCCGCTTCACCCGACCCAGGGCTCGGACTCCGCCCTGGTCTCTGCCGAACGACCTCCGCCTCGCCCGACCTAGGAGCTCGGGCTCGGCCTCGGCCATGGAAGACAGACTCGACCTCGGCCTCGGAGGAACCTCCACGTCGCCCGACCTAGGGCACAGGTCCGCCACGTCAACAGGAGGCGCCATCATCATCCTACCCCGAGCCGACTCGGGCCGCAGAGAACAAGACCGACGTCCCATCTGGCTAGCTCCGCCAGATAAGCAATGATGGCGCCCCGCTAGACCCATGACGACGGCGGCTCTCAGCTCCCTTACGGAAGCAGGGGGACGTCAGCAAGAGCCCAACTATTCCGACAGCTGTCCCTCCACCAGGCTCCGTTACTCCTCCGACAGCCACGACACCACACCGGCTGGGTGCCAAGTTCTCTCCGGCTGCCACATTGGCATGTACCCAGGGCGCTAGCTCTCCCCCGCTAGACACGTAGCACTCTGCTGCATCCCCATTGTACACCTGGATCCTCTCCTTACGCCTATAAAAGGAAGGACCAGGGCCTTCTTAGAGAAGGTTGGCCCCGCGGGAACGAGGGCAGGGGCAGGCGCTCTCTTGGGGCCGCTCGCTCCCCTCACCCGCGTGGACGCTTGTAACCCCCTACTGCAAGCGCACCCGACCTGGGCGCGGGACGAACACGAAGGCCGTGGGATCTCCGCCTCCCTCACGACCCGGCTCCGGCCACCTCGCTCTCCCCCCTTCGCGCTCGCCCACGCGCTCGACCCATCTGGGCTGGGGCACGCGGCACACTCACTCGTCGGCTTAGGGACCCCCCCCCCGTCTCGAAACGCCGACAGGTATCACTTTCTGAGAGATCACCAACAAAAGGGGGATATCGAGATAGCCTATATAAACACCAAAGATCAATTGGCCGATATCTTTACCAAGCCTTTAGATGAGCAATCCTTTACCAAACTTTGGAATGAGCTTAATATTCTTAATTCTAGGAATTTTTGATTGATTCTTTGCACACATAGCTCATTTTTATACCTTTGATCATATCTCTTTTATGTCTATGACTAATGTGTTTTCAAGTGTCATCTTATGCTTAGTCACAGATATTGAAAGGGAAATGGAGTATTCGGCAAAGAAGGCGCTTCCACTCAACTCCAATTGTATTTGCCGGTACTCCGCTTCGTTCTCCACTTTAGTATAATCTTCACTCATATTTTTGTTTGCCAAAGGGAGAGAAAATTTGAGAAGGGCTTATATCTCACTCACAAGTATTCGTTTTTGGCGATTCATGCCAAAGGGGAAGAAAGTATGAGCCCAAAGCAAAAGGACCACACCACCACCAAATTTAATAAAAATGAAGTTTTTCAAATTGATATCTTATTGTGTTCAAAAGGGGGAGAAAGTAGTATCTTCAAAACTTACAAAACCCTCTTGAACACTAAGAGGGGAATTTTATTTAGGAGGAGTTTTGTTTTAGTCAAAGGAAAAGCATTTAAAACACGGGGAGAAAATTTCAAAATCTTGAAAATGCTTCTTTCAATCTTATTCATGTACCTTTGACTATTTGCAAAATGTTTTGAAAAGAATTTTATAAAGGATTTGCAAAAATAAAACCCGTGGTGCAAATGTGGTCCAAAATTTTAAATAAGAAGAAAACCATCCATGCACATCTATTGAACTAAGTTTATTGGTTTCAATTCCAAGCAACCTTTGCACTTACATTATGCAAACTAGTTCAACTCTGCACTTCTATTTGCTTTGGTTTGTGTTGGCATCAATCACCAAAAAGGGGGAGATTGAAAGGGAAATAGGGTCAAACCTTTTCCATATGAATTTTGGTGGTTGAAATTGCCCAACACAAATTATTGGACTAACTAGTTTGCTCTAGAAAATATGTTCTACAGGTGCCAAAGGTTCACAGCAAACCAACACAAAAATAAAAGAAAGGGTTCAAAACTAAGGAGCAAATTATACCGAAGGCAGCCCTGGTCTGGCGCACCGGACTGTCCGGTGTGCCACCGGACAGTGTCCGGTGCACCAGGGAGAATTATATCAAACTCGCCAGTCTCGAGAATTCTGGGAGCCGCTCCGCTATAATTCACCGGACTGTCCGGTGAGCCAGCGGAGCAACGGTTACTTCGCGCCAACGGTCGTCTGCGAAGGCATTAAATGCGCTACAGTGCACGCCTACGCGCGCAGAAGTCTGAGCAGGCACCAGAAGGTGCACCGGACAGTCTACAGGACCTGTTCGCTGCACCACCGGACTGTCCAGTGGCCCCACAAGTTAGAGCTCCAACGGTTGAACCCTAACGGCCGGGTGACGTGGCTGGCGCACCGGACTGTCCGGTGCGACATGCGACAGCAGCCTCCACCAACGGCTACTTTGGTGGTTGGGGCTATAAATAACCCCAACCACCCACCATTCATTGCATCCAAGTTTTTAGCCTTCACACCTCATACAAGAGCTATAGCATTCAATATAAGACACAAACAAAGAGATCAAATCCTCTCCCAAGTCCAGAATCACTCCAATCAAATAAGTGACTAGAGAGAGAGACATTTGTGTTCATTTGAGCTCTTGCGCTTGGATTGCTTTTTCTTCTTCCTTCTTTCTTGTGCTCAACTCACTTGTAATCAAAACAAGAGACACCAAGTTGTGGTGGTCCTTGTAGTGGACTTAGTGTCCCATTTGATTGAGAAGAAAAGGCTCTGTCGGGTACCGTAATTAGGGGTACCCCCAACACTCCTAAACACGGCTGGAAAACGTCTCCAGAACAAACCATAAAGACTGATAAGAACGGTTCAAGTCAAGGCCTCGTCTGCCAAGGGACGCGATCTCGCCTCGCCCGAGCCCGGCCTCGGGCAGGAACAGTAGTCCCGGGCGGATTCACGCCTCGCCCGAGGGCCTCCACAGGCAGTGGGTGCACCCTCGGCTCGCCCGAAGCCAAGCTCGGGCAAACTTTGTCGTGCAGCGACCTCAACCAAATCACCTTACCAACCGACCGTATTGCATGCGCATTTAATGCGGGGATCGCCTGACACCTTATCCTGACACGCGCGCCTCAGTCGGCAAGGTCGAAGTGACCGCGGTCACTTCACCCTTTCACTGACCGTTCAGACAGGAAAACAGCACTGTTCACCCCGCTCCGGCTACTGTGCCAACCACCAGGGTAAGACTAACAACAGTAAGTCACGGCCTCTCCCAAGTTCAGCCTCGGGCGCAACAGGGAGCTCCGCCTCACCCGACCCCAGGTCTCGACCTCAGCCTCGGCCTCGGGAGGAGGTCTCCGCCTTGCCCGACCCTAAGTCTCGACCGACGCCTCGGCCTCGGGAAGAGTTCTCCGCCTTGCTCGACCTCAGCCTCGGGAGGAGTCGCCGCCTCGCCCGACCTCGGCCTCGGACCGACTACGCTACAGGGGATACATCATTACCCTACGTCTAGCTAGCCGCCTCAGGCTACAAAGGAACAAGACCGGAGTCACATCTAGATTACTCTGGCAACAGGTAATGATGGTTCCCCGCATGCGTCCATGAGGTCAATAGTCCACAAGCTCTCTACGAAGGCAAAGAAACATCAGCAGGACCCAGGGCCGCACCGCCAGCTACACTTCATACAGGGCTCAAGCACCTCTTCGCCGGACACGTTAGCACATTGCTACACCCCCATATCTACAGCTGGACCATCCCCTTGTGTCTATAAAAGGGGATGCCCAGAGCCTTCGGAAGGGGAGAGGGGAAGAAGGAGAAAGGGAAAAAACACGGGCAGCAAGAGCAACGGAGACGGACTCACCCAAACATCGAGCTCCACTCCGCAACATTAGACCCCCCCTAGGAGGCCTAGGGCTCGTTCCCTCTCTCGCAAAGCTTGTAACCCCTACTGCAAGCACCCCCGGTGCAAGATAATATAAGCCTCATCCCTCCTCTTGTGTTCCATCTTGCATCAACCCGTCTGGACAGGGGCACGCGGCACAAAATTCACTAGTCGGTCCGGTTGAGGGTCCCTCGGGTCCGAAACGCCGACCGAGCACTCACTGGACATCCGAGCCGGAACCCGACCCGTAAAACAGCACCTGCGCCGTTTTGATGAAGAAAAGCGCAGAGCCATAGGCGAGGAGGTCCACAAGCTAATGGCTGCAGGGTTCATCAAAGAGGTATTCCATCCAGAATGGTTAGCTAACCCTGTACTTGTAAAGAAAAAAGGTGGGAGGTGGAGGATGTGTGTAGACTACACTGGGCTAAATAAAGCATGCCCCAAGGTTCCCTACCCTCTGCCTTGCATCGATCAAATTGTGGACTCCACCGCTGGGTGCAAAACCCTGTCTTTCCTCGATGCCTACTCAGGCTATCACCAAATCAAGATGAAAGAATCCGACCAGCTCACGACTTCTTTTATCACACCTTTTGGCATGCATTGCTACACTACTATGCCATTTGGTTTGAGGAATGCGGGCGCAACATACCAGAGGTGCATGAACTATGTGTTCGGAGAGCACATCGGCAGAACGGTCGAGGCTTACGTCGATGACATCGTTGTCAAAACAAGGAAAGCCTCCGACCTCCTCTCTGACCTTGAGGTAACATTCAGGTGCCTAAAAGCGAAGAGCGTAAAACTCAATCCTGAGAAGTGTGTCTTCGAAGTCCCCCGAGGCATGCTCCTAGGGTTCATCGTCTCCGAACGAGGCATCGAGGCCAACCCGGAGAAAATCGCGGCCATCACCAACATGGGACCCATCAAAGATTTGAAAGGAGTACAAAGGGTCATGGGATGCCTTGCGGCTCTGAGCCGCTTCATCTCATGCCTTGGCGAGAAAGGATTGCCCTTGTACCGCCTCTTAAGGAAGGTCGAGCGCTTCACTTGGACTCCCGAGGCCGAAGAAGCCCTCGGAAACTTAAAGGCACTCCTTACCAATGTGCCCATCTTGGTGCCCCCCGCTGCAGAAGAAGCCCTCTTGGTTTACGTCGCCGCAACCACTCAGGTGGTCAGCGCTGCGGTCGTAGTCGAGAGACGAGAAGAAGGGCATGCACTGCTCATCCAGAGGCCAGTCTACTTCATCAACGAAGTGCTATCCGAGACCAAAATCCGCTACCCGCAAATCCAGAAGCTGCTGTATGCAGTGATTCTGACACGGCAGAAGCTGCGACACTACTTTGAGTCTCATCCGGTTACTATGGTGTCATCTTTCCCCCTGGGAGAGATCATCCAGTGCCGAGAGGCCTCGGGTAGGGTAGCAAAATGGGCAGTGGAACTCATGGGCAAAACACTTTCATTTGCACCTCGGAAGGCCATAAAATCCCAAGTCTTGGCTGACTTCCTGGCTGAATGGATAGACACCCAGTTGCCAACGGCCCCAATCCAGGCCGAACTTTGGACCATGTACTTCGACGGGTCGTTGATGAAAACCAGAGCAGGCGCGGGCTTGCTCTTCATCTCACCCCTTGGAGAACATGTGCGTTACGTAATATGCCTCCATTTTTCGGCGTCAAACAACATGGTCGAGTACGAGGCATTGGTTAATGGACTGCGCATCGCCGTCGAGCTAGGGGTTCGGCACCTCGACGCTCGTGGTGACTCGCAGCTCGTTATTGACCAAGTCATGAAGAACTCTCACTGCCGCGATCGGAAAATGGAGGCCTACTGCGACGAAGTTTGGCGCTTGGAAGATAAGTTCTATGGGCTGGAGCTCAACCATGTTGCTCGACGGTACAACGAGACCATGGATGAGCTGGTGAAGATAGCCTCGGGGCGAACGACGGTTCCCCCGAATGTCTTCTCTAGGGACATATATCAGCCATCCGCCAAACTCAACGACGTGCCCGAACCTGAGGAGACCGCGGCCCGTCCCGAGGTACCCTCGACCGCCGAAGATGAGGCCTTGCGTGCCGAGGTGGAGCGGAATGGGGTCACACCAGTCCCAAACTGGCAGACCCCGTACCTGGAATATCTCCTCCGGGGAGAGCTGCCCCTCGACAAGGCCGAAGCTCGGCGACTAGCTCGGCGCGCCAAGTCGTTCGTTTTGTTGGGTGATGAAAAGGAGTTGTACCACCGCAGCCCCTCAGGCATTCTCCAACGATGCATATCCGTCGCCCAAGGATAGGAGCTGTTGCAAGAAATACACTCGGGGGCTTGCGGTCACCATGCCGCGCCTCGGACCCTCGTAGGAAACGCTTCCCGACAAGGTTTCTACTGGCCGACCGCAGTAGCCGACGCCACTAGGATTGTACGCTCCTGCCGATGGTGTCAATTCTACGCGAGACAAACACACCTGCCTGCTCAGGCTCTACAAACAATACCTATCACTTGGCCGTTTGCTGTGTGGGGTCTAGACCTCGTCGGTCCCTTGCAGAAGGCACCCGGGGGCTTCACGCACCTGCTGGTCGCCATCGACAAATTCTCCAAGTGGATCGAAGTCCGACCCTTGACCAACATCAGGTCCGAGCAGGCGGTGGCGTTCTTTACAAATATCATCCACCGCTTTGGGATCCCAAACTCTATCATCACCGACAACGGCACATAGCTCACTGGGAAAAGTTCCTAGACTTCTGCGGAGACCACCACATCCGTGTGGACTGGGCCGCCGTAGCTCACCCAATGACAAATGGGCAAGTGGAGCGCGCCAATGGCATGATCTTGCAGGGGCTAAAACCAAGGATCTACAACGACATGAACAAGTTTGGCAAGCGGTGGATAAAAGAGCTACCCTCGGTGGTTTGGAGTCTGAGGACGACGCCGAGCCAGGCCACGGGTTTCTCGCCGTTTTTCCTAGTCTATGGGGCCGAGGCCATCCTACCCACGGACTTTAGAATACGGCTCCCCGAGGACAAAGGCATACGACGACCAAAACAACCAAACCAGCCGAGAAGATTCATTGGACCAGCTAGAAGAGGCTCAGGACGTAGCCTTGCTACACTCAGCACGGTATCAGCAGTTCCTGCGACGCTACCACGCCCGAAGGATTCGGCCCCAAGGTTTCCAGGTGGGAGATCTGGTGCTTCGGCTACGACAAGACGCCCGAGGGCGCCACAAGCTTACTCCTCCCTAGGAAGGGTCGTTCATCATCGCTAAAATTTTGAAGCCTGGGACATACAAGCTGGCCAACGATCAAGGCGAGGCCTACAGCAACACTTGGAACATCGAAAAACTACGTCGCTTTTACCCTTAAAATGTTTCAAGTCGTTTATGTACCTCGGTCCCTTTACATGTACAAATAAAAAGTCTAGCTATCAAGGGAGGATCGGCCTTGCCTCAGCAAAAACCGACCCTCCCTCGGGGGCTAGAAGGGGGGAACCCCCTCTGCGTCAAAATTTTCCCTAGAAAAGTTTTCTACCGAAACGTCTTTCGTGCCTTTCGACTATGTCGATAGCGGAATCCCAAAAATGAGCGAGTGAGACCTTGAACGGCAAGGCCGACCGAGCCGAGGGACTCCTACACCTCCGGGATACGGATACCTCACTCATCACCTTCCGCGAAAGACAGCTCACGCTCGGATAAGTGATTCTGCTACCGAACAAGTCCTAACGCTCGGGTAGAAAACGACTTTCGTACCATTTCAACTATATCGATAACAGAATCCTAAAAATGACCGAGAGAGACCTTGAACGGCAAGGCCGACCGAGCCGAGGGACTCCTACGCCTCCAGGATACGGATACCTCACTCGTCACCTTCCACGAAGGGTAGCTCACGCTCGGATAAGTGACTCTGCTACCGAACAAGTCCTAATGCTCAAAACAAGAGGAAAGGAAACACAACTTTAAACTCCAACATTGAAAATGTTTAGGCCTCAGCGGCCGCAAGAAACATACGCATACTTAAAACAAACTGTTCCTACAGGCTCAGGTATCGGCAGGGGGAGGAGCAGCACCCTCGGCGTTGTTTCCACCCTCGGCAGAATCTGGCCCGGCCTCAGACGGCGACACGGGCGGAAGGACCTCCACCTCGAAGGAGGAAGCCAGCACCGCGCTTGGGCCCTCGACAGCCGCGTCAAGCCTCTGGACCTCGGCTAAGGCAGCCTCCTCTTCGTCGGGTAAGCAGTACCCCTCGCTGACCCGCTCCAGATCCACGTCGTTGTGGGAGGCAAGGACGGCGAAGGCCCGCCTAATGCCGTGGTGCAGCGCCCCGTGGAGTTTGCTGCGCACATGGCCGCCTAAGGCCCGCAGGTGACTCTGGGGGGCGCTACCCGAGGGGGCGTCGTCGAGGCCAAAGGCCTGGCAAAAGGCCGAGATAGCCTCGAACATGGCCACACGGTCGGTCTCCTTCTGCTCAGCCGCCTAGGCAAGCGCCTTGCAGTTCTTAACGGACTCGTTAAGAGCCGTCTCGAACCCTCCAGACAACCGGACAATGTTCTTCAAACATGAGGAGAAGGACGAAGCTAAACCAAAGTCGCAAAGCAGGCGAAACATACCTTCGACCCGGACACGCTGCTGTGAGGCCTTAGCTTGGGCGGACCAAGTAGACCCAACGCCCAGGGCCAGGCCCTCCGCAACGGTCCCGGCCCGAGCGGTCGCCTTGGGGTCTAGAAAGGGGGAACCCCCTCTGCGCCAAAACTTTCCTCGGAAAAGTTTTTCTACCAAAACGACTTTCGTGCCTTTCGACTGCATCGATGGCAGAATCCTAAAAATGACAAGAGAGACCTTGAACGGCAAGGCCGACCGAGCCAAGGGACTCCTACGCCTCCGGGATAAGGATACCTTACTCGTCACCTTCTGTGAAAGGTAACTCACGCTCGGATAAGTGATTCTATTACCGACGAACAAGTCTTAATGCTCGAAATAAGAGGAAAGAAACACGGCTTTACACACAAATACCCAAATGTTCAGGCCTCGGCAGCCGCAGAAAACAAACACACGTACTTGGGATAACTATGCTACGTAAATGTCGGTAGCACCCTCGGCGGCTTTCCCGACCTGCAACAGATATCTCGATACTCGGAGTAATTACATTTTGCTCTTACATTCCCTTACAAACGGGACCCAGCTCCATTCCCGTAGGAATGAACTACCTCCACACTGGAGGGGCTACAAGATAACGAGCTCCAAGCGGCTCGCCGGCGACCACTGCACCAGCAGCGACAACGACCTCCACCTCGGGCGGCTAGACAGCAGCAGCGATTGCCCTAGGGCAAACGCTACTGTGAAAAGGCCCTCGCCCCCGTCCGGGGGGCGAGGACAAGCCATTAAAGCCAAAAGGCCGAAGGTCCGGGTCTAGGTGGCACTGATGGTCTCGTCGGCAGAGGCAACCACCTCGGCGGAGGGAAGCCTCACCTATGGCAGCCACCACCTCAGCACCGACGACAGCGGCCACCTGCGCCCCAACGCTGCACCGGCGAATGGCGGTTGCCCCAGCGCGCACAAGGAGGTCCTCGCTCCTGTCGTCGCCACGGGAGTGAGGACAGGACCGTCCAGGGACGCGGACACCGCCCTCGCGGCGTACGATGTCTTGTACGCCCCCCGGTGTGGCCGGCGGCGCAGGACGAGCCGTGGACATGGGGGACCTGCGCATGGCGCGACCGTCGCCCGTGCGGTGGACGGACTGCCACACCCTGACCTGGCAGCAGGTGGCAGTTCGCCTCCTCCGCCAGGCTGGTGAACACCCTTCTCCCTGAATGCTGAAGGAGGAAGCGGGTCGCCATCCCGTGCGGAAGGCAGGGCCCTAGCTCGGCTTGCCCTTGCCCCCAACACGGATGATGAACATCCTTGAAGCTGAGGGCGGCAGGGAGGCCACAGCCCGGCTCGCCCTTCCCCACCATGAGACTGGTGGTCATCCTTCTGGCAGGGCAAGCGACACCTCTAGCAGGCGAAGCGGGCGCCGTTTCACCTCCGTCATGATGACCGCGCCAAAAAAGGTGTGCCGCATTATTTAAATTCATATCCTTTTCCTTTTCCTCTCTCTCTCTTGTCACAGGGATCGGGAAAGGGGATATTTTGAAAAAGGATCCTTCTCAGTGAAGGAAACGGGCCCCGAGCCCTCCTACTGATCAGGGGTTCGAAGGTTGCGCCCTGCGGGGTTCGGCAACCGCCCCAGAGCACTCGGGCTCCGAGCCCTTTACTGATCAGGGTTTCGAAGGCTGGCCCCTTGGAAGGGTTCGACAGCCGCCCCAGAGCACGCATAGTCAGGGATGACCCTGGGTACGTCCGTTACATGGCCGAGGCTCGGGCTACGCTCCTGAGGAACCCTAGGACATTTCCGAGAACCAGCGGGAATGATTTGTAATGGAATCCCACCGGAGGGAGGCACCGAGCCCTCGGACCCTATCAAATGGGTCCGAGTCTAGCAAATCACCTGCAGGTACTTTTGGAGCGTGCCTCTGAGCCACTAGCCGACCCTTATTGAACAGGGCTCAGGCGTCCACTCGGATCACCCGATAGCAACTCACTGGAAACACCGTGTTCGGTGCCCTCCGAGGGTAACATGGCGCTTCCCCCCCTTCATCCTTGCGGAAAGGCGACGAAGGGGCGTACAATAAAAGTTGAGACGGTCCTTGATCATCCTCTCGCTCCGTGCAGAGGCTCGGGGCTGCTCTTGCACCAGGCTACGGCCAAATTGTCGACCACGTCGACAAAACAGCTTGAAAACTCAGAGCCTGACCATGCACCCGGGCTACGGCTAGGCCACATGAGGAAACAATAAGGCTGACCGAGGCATCACAAAAAGAATTAAGACCTCAGAGGAGTCAAACCACTCCTCCGAGGCCTCAAGGGCTACACCCGACGGGTGCGCTCGCGCGCACCCATCAGAACAAAATATAACCAAGAAAGGTTGGTCCCCTTGCAAAAAATCCGGCAGAACCTCCAAGCGAGTACCTACACTCCCTTTGAGGCTCGGGGGCTACTGTCGGGTACCGTAATTAGGGGTACCCCCAACACTCCTAAACATGGCTGGAAAACATCTCTAGAACAAACCATAAAGACTGATAAGCACGGTTCAAGTCAAGGCCTCGTCTGCAAGGGACACGATTTCGCCTCGCCCGAGCCCGGCCTCGGGCGGGAACAGTAGTCCTGGGCGGATTCACGCCTCGCCCGAGGGCCTCCACAGGCAGTGGGCGCACCCTCGGCTCGCCCGAAGCCAAGCTCGGGCAAACTTTGTCGTGCAGCGACTTTGGCCAAATCGCCTTACCAACCGACCGTATCGCATGCGCATTTAATACGGGGATCGCCTGACACCTTATCCTGACACGCGCGCCTCAGTCGGCAAGGTCGAAGTGACCGCGGTCACTTCACCCTTTCACTGACCGTTCTGACAGGAAAACAACACTGTTCGCCCCGCTCCGGCTACTGTGCCAACCACCAGGGTAAGACTAACAACAGTAAGTCACGACCTCTCCCGAGTTCAGCCTCGGGCGCAACAGGGAGCTCCGCCTCGCCCGACCCCAGGTCTCGACCTCAGCCTTGGCCTCGGGAGGAGGTCTCCGCCTCGCCCGACCCCAAGTCTCGACCTACGCCTCGGCCTTAGGAAGAGTTCTCCGCCTCGCCCGACCTCGGCCTCAGGAGGAGTCGCCGCCTCGCCCGACCTCGGCCTCGGACCGACTACGCTACAGGGGATACATCATTACCCTACCTCTAGCTAGCCGCCTCAGGCTACGAAGGAACAAGACCGGAGTCACATCTAGATTCCTCGCATGCGTCCATGACGTCAATAGTCCACAAGCTCTCTACGAAGGCAAAGAAACGTCAGCAGGACCCAGGGCCGCACCGCTAGCTACGCTTCATACAGGGCTCAAGCACCTCTTCGCCGGACACGTTAGCACATTGCTACACCCCCATATCTACAGCTGGACCATCCCCTTGTGTCTGTAAAAGGGGATGCCCAGGGCCTTTGGAAGGGGAGAGGGGAAGAAGGAGAAAGGGAAAAAACACGGGCAGCAAGAGCAACGGAGACGGACTCACCCAAACATCGAGCTCCACTCCGCAACATTAGACCCCCCTAGGAGGCCTAGGGCCCGTTCCCTCTCTCGCGAAGCTTGTAACCCCTACTGCAAGCACCTCCGGTGCAAGATAATATAAGCATCATCCCTTCTCTTGTGTTCCATCTTGCATCAACCCATCTGGACAGGGGCACACGACACAAAATTCACTAGTCGGTCCGGTTGAGGGTCCCCCGGGTCCGAAACACCGACAGGCTCACTCGGTCTAAGTGACCGTTTGAGAGAGGGAAAGGGTTGAAAGTGTAACACCCGGAGTTTAGGGGTCCAAAACCCGGGGTTAACATAAACACCAGGTATGCTGGGACCAAGTCTCATACATATGATGTATAGTGGCACAGGATCGAATGTCACAACTTTATATATAGCAGGAGTTCTATACAAAATAAATAATTACATTATGAGGAGACAACGGTCCAGCAACCCAAAGTTGACTGGGAGACAACGACCTAGAGCTCTCACGAACACATCTCAGCATCCTCCAAGAGCATCATCCTGCAGTACCTGGTCCTGACCTGTGGTGTATGTGAGACAGCAAGAGTGAGCTCACATACGTTCATCGCTCAACAAGTTGTGGGGAATAATGTGCATGAACTCGCCAAAGGTGGGAGCCCACGTGAAGTGTAAGGCTTACCAAAGAAGATGGTTAGAGCTGAGCATTGCTTTTAAAGTTGGTCAAAATTTTATTAGCAGTTACTAAGTATAAGTAAATACCAACCCAATTAAATAGTAGAACAGAAGTAACCACATCACCTGCAATGCAATGCATATGACAAATTGAATTTAGTTCCATAAGTTAATCATGTGAGTGTCCGAGCTGCTCATGACCGTGAGCACGGCTAGTATACTAGTTTTACACTCTGCAGAGGTTGCGCATCTTTACCCACAAGTCGTGTATCCCATGTCGCCAGGGTTTGCAAAGCCCTTAGACACTTCCGAGGTGAATGGCTAGGGATCCACTACGAGGCCTTTACAAAGTTCCACTAGCTTCCGAAAACCCGCTACAGTTTATAGGAAGATCCAGTGCAGGAATCCCTTGCAGGACCGCCATCGCAGCAAAATCCTCCCGAGGGCCTCCCTACACTGACCTCTCCCCTACTGCCCTTGCCCCTTTCGGGTAAGGTAGTCTTCCACTAGTTTTCCTAATTAATCAGCCAAGGGCGTCCCATTCCACCCTCGTGGTAGCACTGTTTTCCCGGGTGGTTCTCCATGTTCCAGTTAACATAATGATCTTAACATGAACCATAAATAACAACTGATAACAAAAGTATAATCATGAATGATGTATCTCCATACCCAAAACCACATATAGCACTAGCAAGTACTACCCAGAAAGATCAGTGGTAAACAAGGTATAAAGATAGACAAACTAGGGTAACCTATTGGGTCCCATCAAAATTAACCTATGCAGATCATTATAATTAATCAGAACATGGCTGGGTAAAAAGAAGTGATCAAGGGCACAACTTGCCTGGGCCTTGAGAATCCAGGTACCAGGATGATCTTCAGGTGACTCGTGACCTCACTGCTAGTCGTAGCAATTCATACAAACATGGTATAGGCAAAATTAACATTACACCAACCATAAGAACAAAATACACATTAATAATCTTCATGCTAAAATAAGACCACAGGAACAAGAATTATTAATTTTGGAGTTATAGGTTTTAAGTTATGAATTTTCAAAGGTTTAATGTGATTAAAATATGATTAAATGATAAATAAATTTTCTGACAGAGTTCATGTCAAAACAGTGATTCTAAATGATAGAGAATATTATTACAAAATTTTAGGAATTGGAATGACTCAATTTGGAGCTAAAATGAATTAGTTATGAATTATCTAAGTTCTAGCAATTATTTTCATATTAAAAATCTATTTTCTATTTTATTTATTCAATTAAACGTTCACTGGACTGGGCCTCAAATACCAGAAAACACAGGGGGCTTGGCGCAAGATTCCCGAGACTCAGTGAATAGGATGCTCTGGATGGCGGGTTAATTTTCTAATAAGCGAAGGGCTCTTTAGCAAAACGGCCAATGAAGCGGTATGGGCGAGTCTCGGCCGTTGGATTAGACTTGGGCGCGCCAGATTAAACCTACATCTAAGCGAACCGGTACGCCATCCGGCCCATTGGATCCGGAATCGATGGTAGCGATTTAAAATAGCGAAACCCGATACGGACCATGGATTCGACGATCAACGGCACAGATCTTTTTAGGCGAAGGGGTATATCTTGTTTTAATCCTGGCCGTCCGACAGCCGATCGATGGCCAGCCCAGCCTCTTCCCTTCAGACAGCCGAGCACGGCGGCGCCGCCCGCCAACCACGGTGGAGCTTCGCCGGAGTATGGCCAATAGGCGTCCCGAGGGCCTATTTTCTACCCCCCGCTGATGCTAGATGACGAGTGTGATGTGGCGATCCGAATGGGCAGTGAGTTACCAAGGTTTAAGCGCGGTGAGGTCCTCGACCACACGTGCGGCGTTGAGGCGACGTAGATCCACCTCCGACGAGAAATCCCCGATGCTCCACTTCACTGCCGCGCCCGTTGTCGCTGTGTCGGTCCCCTGTGACCTATGCAAGGTCCAGCGCGTTGGCGGGGGTGTCCGGCTAGTAGGAGATACCTAAGACCCACGGCGGCGGCGATTCTCTCCCTTCGGCCGCGCCAACTGATCATGAGCTCAGAGCTTATCCAAGATGCGGCTATGGCCTGGGTTCCAGGGGGCTGTGGGGTCGGTTTTATACCCAGGCGGCGCCCGGAGTCCGAGCCGGTGCGAGCAGCGGGATCCGCGGGGGTTTGGTGAAGCGCCCGTGCCGCGGAGTTTGGTTGGGGAGGATAGAGATGAACCTGACGTCTCGGGCCCACACACCAGGGAGCACGGGGAGGCTGGCCGAAGGGCCCCGCATGTCAGGTGCAGGCCCAACGGTGGAAGGCGCGCGGTGGAGAGATTGATCCCGCGCGCGCGGCCGAGGAGGGACCGACATATGGGCCCCGCACGCAAGCGACTCAGTATGAGAAGAGGGGAGGGAAAGAGAAATGGGCCGCGCGGATGAAATGCCCATTTGGGCCGATTTGTTGGCCTGCGGCCCATCAGGTATAGTATCCCTTCTCTTTTTCTTTTATATTTTCTTCTTTCTCCTTTTAGTTTCCAAATTCCATTTTCAATTCAGATTTTAAATTCAACATTTTGTGTCAGTTTATCCTCAGTTTATATTTTGTGAAATAAAATATAAATTTTGGAAATATATAAATTTCCTTTATATTATGTATATATATCTTCTCTCTTTCACTTCCACATAATATTTCCTAAACCCCAAAGTGCAACTTTGGGTTAACTTCAAATTCTCAATTCCATTATTATATTTTATTATTATTTTAAATGCACATACAATTAAAACTCCATCATGAGGGCCAAATATGGTTTTATTTATTATTTTATTCACTTAAGCAAATGCTTTTAAATAGGGAGATGAGTCTTCAAATGTTATGAGAGTTCTAAAGAGAGAGAAAAAGAAAAATTCTAATGCAAGATCTTTGAAAAATTTTTACTATATTCTCAAAATGATATTTAGGGTGTTACAAATCCTACCCCCCTTAAAAATAATCTCGTCCTCGAGATTTGTAAGAAAAAGGACTATACCAAGATTGGTTTGTAATTGAGGTGGTAGTTTCTAATTGATTCAAAAATTAAGGGTCTCTCTTTTTATTATTAGTAAGTGATAGGAGAGCATGGGTATTATATGTATGTCCACTTTATTATGTAGGATAGAAGATGTCTTTAGGGCATATATAGGTTTGGGTAAGAAAGAGTAGGATAAGAAAAACTCCATCCAAGATTGTGGATCTTGATTAACCTTGGTGATCTCACTTGATCCTTGAAGACTTGAGTTGGTGCTCATCCTTTCTCAATGAAGTTGATCATCTTCTTTGGTCTTGTCTCATTGATTAGGAGTTAGTGTATGTTATTGGGTGGGGAATATAGGTATGGATGAGATAGACTACATGATGTAGGTTACAAGTTTGTTTTAGGTAGGGGTTGATAGACTATGCAATCCATCATTACTCTATTGGTTGGGTTGTTATGTAACTTGTTATATAGGTCAAGTTGTTGGGTATGGCCAAGTTGATATAAGTCTCCAAATTAGGTTTAAGTAATTTAGGAGTATGGCCTTATCTTGTGTACCAGCATTAAGTAACTTTACTCTAGATTAGATCATAATAGATTAGATAAAATCTAGATTAGGTTGGATATGACTAGGTTAGACTAGTTTAGGTTAGATAGATCTACTAGGGTAGGATACATGTTAGAATCTTTTGGGATAGGATGGATTATATGATGTAAGTAGGTTAGAATCTTCTTGCTAGGTTAAAATTGAGGGGTTATGCAACTATTGGATGGTTAAGGTAGTTGCATATGGCCAAGTTGGTCTTGTCGTTCTTAATTTAGTGCAGGGTGAACTAAGTTAAGACATGTTTTATAGGAGTGGAGTCTAATCTATTTCATCAGTATTATCTAACATGTTTGATAAGTCACTTTAGATTAGATCATATTAGGTTAGATGAGATCTAAATTAGATTGGTATGACCAGTTTAATCTAGATAAGATCTAAAATATAGTTATATGACTGGTTTAGTCTAGATAAGATCCAATTAATTGGGTTTAAATCATGGTTGTTATTCTATAGTGGGGTCAATATGCTAATTAGGGCAAGATGAATCCATAAGGATAAGGTAGAGTCTTTTAGGGTCAGTTAGTTCTATCAAGATGGGATAAGTAAAGTGGTTAGGATAAGATGAATCCTTCAAGGTAAGATAAATCCATTAAGAGAGAACCTCTTAAGATAAGATGGATCTAGATACATTAGGAGAAGTTAAGACCTTTTGAGATAAGATAGATCTATGAGTGTAGGATAGAATTTCTTTAAGATGAGATGAATCTATTAAGATAGATGAGATGAATCTATTAAGATAGGGGAGCATCTTTTAAGATAAGATGAATTGGTTAGAATGAGATCTTTCTAGGATAAGATAAATCTCTTAAGCTAGATATATTCCAATGGGAATAATCTAAGTTGTCTAGTTATTTTATAAATATATTTTTATACCTATGTGTATATGCAGATGCAATTGTGGACATTACTCCACAACTCATCACACTCAAACAAAGATCCAAATCAGACAAGTATCATAAGAACAAACATTCAAGTACATAGATACTTATAAAAATAGTTTTGTTTTGTTCCTAAGATTAGGTCTCCTATTCCTAAAGGTCACTCTAGGCACAGGATTTCAAAGTGTGAAATCCACATTTGTCTTTTAGAAAGAAAAAGGTAAGAATAATCAGAGTAAAGCGGAAATAGATGAGAAAAGATTAAGAAAAGTTTAGAAAGAAACCAGAGTAAGATAAGTAGGTAATGGTTGTCCAGTTCTATCTAGGTTTCGTCCTACAGTCAACATGCCTCTGATACCACTTCTGTAACACCCGGATTTTAGGGGTCCAAAACCCGGGGTTAACATAAACACCAGGTATGCTGGGACCAAGTCTCATACATATGATGTATAGTGGCACAGGATCGAATGTCACAACTTTATATATAGCAGGAGTTCTATACAAAATAAATAATTACATTATGAGGAGACAACGGTCCAGCAACCCAAAGTTGACTGGGAGACGACGACCTAGAGCTCTCACGAACACATCTCAGCATCCTCCAAGAGCATCATCCTGCAGTACCTGGTCCTGACCTGTGGTGTATGTGAGACAGCAAGAGTGAGCTCACATACGTTCATCGCTCAACAAGTTGTGGGGAATAATGTGCATGAACTCGCCAAAGGTGGGAGCCCACGTGAAGTGTAAGGCTTACCAAAGAAGATGGTTAGAGCTGAGCATTGCTTTTAAAGTTGGTCAAAATTTTATTAGCAGTTACTAAGTATAAGTAAATACCAACCCAATTAAATAGTAGAACAGAAGTAACCACATCACCTGCAATGCAATGCATATGACAAATTGAATTTAGTTCCATAAGTTAATCATGTGAGTGTCCGAGCTGCTCATGACCGTGAGCACGGCTAGTATACTAGTTTTACACTCTGCAGAGGTTGCGCATCTTTACCCACAAGTCGTGTATCCCATGTCGCCAGGGTTTGCAAAGCCCTTAGACACTTCCGAGGTGAATGGCTAGGGATCCACTACGAGGCCTTTACAAAGTTCCACTAGCTTCCGAAAACCCGCTACAGTTTATAGGAAGATCCAGTGCAGGAATCCCTTGCAGGACCGCCATCGCAGCAAAATCCTCCCGAGGGCCTCCCTACACTGACCTCTCCCCTACTGCCCTTGCCCCTTTCGGGTAAGGTAGTCTTCCACTAGTTTTCCTAATTAATCAGCCAAGGGCGTCCCATTCCACCCTCGTGGTAGCACTGTTTTCCCGGGTGGTTCTCCATGTTCCAGTTAACATAATGATCTTAACATGAACCATAAATAACAACTGATAACAAAAGTATAATCATGAATGATGTATCTCCATACCCAAAACCACATATAGCACTAGCAAGTACTACCCAGAAAGATCAGTGGTAAACAAGGTATAAAGATAGACAAACTAGGGTAACCTATTGGGTCCCATCAAAATTAACCTATGCAGATCATTATAATTAATCAGAACATGGCTGGGTAAAAAGAAGTGATCAAGGGCACAACTTGCCTGGGCCTTGAGAATCCAGGTACCAGGATGATCTTCAGGTGACTCGTGACCTCACTGCTAGTCGTAGCAATTCATACAAACATGGTATAGGCAAAATTAACATTACACCAACCATAAGAACAAAATACACATTAATAATCTTCATGCTAAAATAAGACCACAGGAACAAGAATTATTAATTTTGGAGTTATAGGTTTTAAGTTATGAATTTTCAAAGGTTTAATGTGATTAAAATATGATTAAATGATAAATAAATTTTCTGACAGAGTTCATGTCAAAACAGTGATTCTAAATGATAGAGAATATTATTACAAAATTTTAGGAATTGGAATGACTCAATTTGGAGCTAAAATGAATTAGTTATGAATTATCTAAGTTCTAGCAATTATTTTCATATTAAAAATCTATTTTCTATTTTATTTATTCAATTAAACGTTCACTGGACTGGGCCTCAAATACCAGAAAACACAGGGGGCTTGGCGCAAGATTCCCGAGACTCAGTGAATAGGATGCTCTGGATGGCGGGTTAATTTTCTAATAAGCGAAGGGCTCTTTAGCAAAACGGCCAATGAAGCGGTATGGGCGAGTCTCGGCCGTTGGATTAGACTTGGGCGCGCCAGATTAAACCTACATCTAAGCGAACCGGTACGCCATCCGGCCCATTGGATCCGGAATCGATGGTAGCGATTTAAAATAGCGAAACCCGATACGGACCATGGATTCGACGATCAACGGCACAGATCTTTTTAGGCGAAGGGGTATATCTTGTTTTAATCCTGGCCGTCCGACAGCCGATCGATGGCCAGCCCAGCCTCTTCCCTTCAGACAGCCGAGCACGGCGGCGCCGCCCGCCAACCACGGTGGAGCTTCGCCGGAGTATGGCCAATAGGCGTCCCGAGGGCCTATTTTCTACCCCCCGCTGATGCTAGATGACGAGTGTGATGTGGCGATCCGAATGGGCAGTGAGTTACCAAGGTTTAAGCGCGGTGAGGTCCTCGACCACACGTGCGGCGTTGAGGCGACGTAGATCCACCTCCGACGAGAAATCCCCGATGCTCCACTTCACTGCCGCGCCCGTTGTCGCTGTGTGTCGGTCCCCTGTGACCTATGCAAGGTCCAGCGCGTTGGCGGGGGTGTCCGGCTAGTAGGAGATACCTAAGACCCACGGCGGCGGCGATTCTCTCCCTTCGGCCGCGCCAACTGATCATGAGCTCAGAGCTTATCCAAGATGCGGCTATGGCCTGGGTTCCAGGGGGCTGTGGGGTCGGTTTTATACCCAGGCGGCGCCCGGAGTCCGAGCCGGTGCGAGCAGCGGGATCCGCGGGGGTTTGGTGAAGCGCCCGTGCCGCGGAGTTTGGTTGGGGAGGATAGAGATGAACCTGACGTCTCGGGCCCACACACCAGGGAGCACGGGGAGGCTGGCCGAAGGGCCCCGCATGTCAGGTGCAGGCCCAACGGTGGAAGGCGCGCGGTGGAGAGATTGATCCCGCGCGCGCGGCCGAGGAGGGACCGACATATGGGCCCCGCACGCAAGCGACTCAGTATGAGAAGAGGGGAGGGAAAGAGAAATGGGCCGCGCGGATGAAATGCCCATTTGGGCCGATTTGTTGGCCTGCGGCCCATCAGGTATAGTATCCCTTCTCTTTTTCTTTTATATTTTCTTCTTTCTCCTTTTAGTTTCCAAATTCCATTTTCAATTCAGATTTTAAATTCAACATTTTGTGTCAGTTTATCCTCAGTTTATATTTTGTGAAATAAAATATAAATTTTGGAAATATATAAATTTCCTTTATATTATGTATATATATCTTCTCTCTTTCACTTCCACATAATATTTCCTAAACCCCAAAGTGCAACTTTGGGTTAACTTCAAATTCTCAATTCCATTATTATATTTTATTATTATTTTAAATGCACATACAATTAAAACTCCATCATGAGGGCCAAATATGGTTTTATTTATTATTTTATTCACTTAAGCAAATGCTTTTAAATAGGGAGATGAGTCTTCAAATGTTATGAGAGTTCTAAAGAGAGAGAAAAAGAAAAATTCTAATGCAAGATCTTTGAAAAATTTTTACTATATTCTCAAAATGATATTTAGGGTGTTACAGAAAGAGACCCGGTCTTTGTGACCACCTCAACGGGGAGTAGGTTTGCAAGAACCGAACCTCGGTAAAACAAATCACCGCGTCATCCATTCTTAGTTGCTTGTGATTTGTTTTTGCCCTCTCTTTCGGACTCGTTTATATTTCTAAACGCTAACCCCGGCTTGTAGTTGTGCTTAAGTTTATAATTTTCAGATTCCGCCTATTCACCCCCCTCTAGGCGACTTTCATGAACCTATCTTGTAATGCCGCATACCTCCCCTTTTATAGCCGAAGGGGGGCATGCACAAAGGTACTGAGCCCCGACATGTGGGCCTAAGGGCTTAACGAATATTGTACTTGGAGCCACGAACGTGTGCTGCTGAGGCGATCTTCTAGCGCTCTGACACATGAGATCTGCGTATCCTTGGCGTGCAGGGGAAGCTCCTTGTAGAAGGGATGATGAGTACGGTGCACCGCTCGGCACGGGCGCACTGTTTGCCAGCTGACCGGTCAGACGCGCTGTCTGCTGGATGACCCTGACGCTGCCTGCCATTGGATTGGACATGACATATTAAATGCTGGGAGGGCGTGTCGCCCGTTGGCGTGGTGGCAGGCGGCGCGTCCTTTCAACAATAAATGCAGAGGCCGCTTGGCTGGGTGGGCTTTATGCCAGGCTTGACCCGCTGGTTTAAGTGTCGGGCCACAAGCCACGAGACAGCAGTGGGCAATGCAGGACAAGGTCTGGACACGTGCCAGCACCGGACCCCTACCTGGGGTCCTTACCGTCCTGGGACCCTGCCAATGCTGAAGCCTTCCAGGGGATCCGACATACCTTCTTGGGGTCCCGGACTAGTATGTATAGGGGTCCGGTCCTAGCGACGAACACCGGGATGTACTCCCTTTCCTTGCCACGCGGCGCTCCTGGACCTGCCCATTGGGCGCCATTCTCCACGTGGTTCTGAGGCGTTGCACGGGCGCGGCGCCTTTATGCAGTAGCAGAAGGTACCCCTGATTGAGGGTACTGATAATCCCTATTTGAGTTGCGCACACATTTCATGTTATTAGTGTGAATTTGTAAGATATTGAGGTTGATGATATATATGTTGTTCATTTTCATGTGATCGTTATGCACTAACAGTTATCGAATAATTTATACGCCGTCGCAACGCACGGGCACATACCTAGTAAAGTCCCTAAGGACTTGTTTGGGAGCAAGTAGAATAAGGGTTTGTTCGGTTCTACCTCAATCCATATGGATTGAGAGGGATTGAGGGGGTTTCAATCCCTAGTAAGTCAAAATCTCGTTCAATCCGTATCAATCCCCTTCAATCTATATGGATTGAAAATAACCGAACAAGCCCTAAAGGGGATTGAGGGGGCTAGAATCCCTCGCTATTTAAAATTAAATAGTGGGGGATTCTAACCCCTTCAATCCTCCCCATTACATATACTTCCAAACAAGTCCTAAAGTCTCTCCTTGCATTCTATATTTTCATTATGTATTTTATTATTTTTATTATGTTTTAATATAAGACTATTTTAAACTATTATATTTGTTTATCGTCGTATCGATTTTTAGTGTAGCCCCTCCTGGGTACTTCAACCCACTTGCATCCTGGTTACATCCATCTCAAGATTAGCTAGAAAGAAATAATGGTAGCTAGCTAGAATGCATATGCCGTGGGCGCTACTAGACCGGTGGTCCCTGTTGCTCATGCATGGGTCTCTTTCTTGTGTTGTACCACCTGTACGAACGGTGTATATGGATCAGCTCTATCGATTCGCTTTGTTGGTTTCTTCACTGTGACTGTGAGTGGCTAGCTTGCGTGTTCTCAGCATCATCGTCTAGACTATCACCAGCTAGCTAATAAAGGAACAACCTCATCACCAGTCAGTCCAACACGCACCAAGGTCAGTAGTACAGTAGCCTGGCGGCCATGGCGACGGCGCCTCAGGGGCAGGCCGAGCACGGCCAAGTCCACGTCCACGACCATCAGCTTGGCCACCGGCCCGAGCCCAACAGCAGCCACCCCGACCCCGGCGCGGCCGCCACGAGCAGCATCGCCACCAACCGGTGGGGGCCCTACTCCGGCGCCGGCGATTTTGCCAGCAACATGGCCGTCATCCTGGCCGCCCTGCTGACCGCGCTGGCGCTCGCCCTGGCGCTCAACGCCGCCGTGCGCTACCTCCTCAGTCGCAGCCGCCGAGCTCGGCGCGGTCGCGCCGGCTCCAGCTCCGGGGAGAGGGACAGGGACAGCGTCAGCGACGCCAACATCTCCGACCCGGAGAAGCTGGCCGTGGAGGCGCCCCTGCCCCCGCCAGCCCTGGTTTACTCCGCGGCCGGGACCAAGCTGGCGGGCGCCGCGGCGGAGTGTGCCATCTGCCTGGCCGAGTTCGCAGACGGGGACACCGTGCGCGTCATGCCGGTCTGCGGCCACGGCTTCCACGCGCGATGCATCGAGCTCTGGCTCGCGGGAGGACGCCGCTCCTCCTGCCCGACGTGCCGCGCGCCGGCCGGAGCTGCCGCGGCCACGCCATCGTCGTCGTCGTGAATAATGGCTCGGTTTGGCCATGGCCAGTTGCGACGATGCTCACTGTTCTTGGCACAGCATGTGTCGGTGTTCCTTCATTTTCAGTTTGCGTGTTGTAGTGGATCATTCTATATATTCTAAAATAATGTGTCAATATATCTATATACTCTTGTTTAATCTGTTCAGGGTTGCCATTAATTAGTCTCGCTCGTTGCTAGTTTCTCTTTGCTGCATATGGTTAGTGTTAGCCTTCGATCTTGGCCAGTTCCATCGAAGTAGATGTTGCACACATACAAGTTCTAGTTACTTCATCTTGAAACTGTCTATGACCACAAGAAAAAAGCTAACTAAGGTTCACCAATTGAATCAAACCTTGATTCTTTAGCTAGCTACGGCTAATATGATAGTTGTTAATGTCTAGAAAAAAAATCATATCCTCGACCACTGTCAAAATGCATTCAAATATCCTAGTACATAAAGCTATTGTGGAGCCTACTATGCTAGGACCACTGTGACACCGATTCACTGTCTGTTAGACATCTTGATCCTTTCACTTATCTAATCATATAATTGTTACATATAAGAGTTACTGTGTTGCTAATGGTGTTAGACCTAGAAAATTTGATTTGGACATGAATGTTAGATAGAATTCTACATATATGATACTTAAGCATTTGTTTTCTCATAAATCACATCCAGTACTTTCATCCATGCTTAATATCCTAGGGGTGATGGTGATTAGTTGCTTTTAAGTGATGACCATTGGGATATGACAGAAAAACTACTATCATTACTTGAATTATTTTATCATTTTATAGTTGTATTATCGGGTGTGTATTATTCTACGTATCCACTTATGATTCATTGTCTACCTAAGATTGTTGTACACCTAAAGCATTATGTTAATAATACTCACAACATGCATGTCATTTAACCTATGATAAATAAATATAATAAGTGCTAGAGGAACATATTTTTGCTTTATTCTTTTCCATTCATCTCTGACCCTAGATCTAAAATAAAAGGTTTTAGTAGAGTGCTTATATAGGAGGTTAGTTAACCTTAATAATACAAATTATGACTCTTACTTAGTGGGCACTAGCGCTTGTCTCATTGATGTCTACAATAAATATGAGAAATATGGAGCTGCTAGATTGGGGAGAACTATCTACCCTAATGTCTACAATAAAAGATCTAGTTGGGATGAAATAATAGCGGTGGAGGTTCTTCTCGTGATATCCATCCTCTAGCCGCTACTCTCAGGGGCGAAGCCATGATTTAAGTTTGGGGAGAACAAATTAGATTGAAGGGGCTGCTACGCGGTATTTTGCATTATTTACATGGTAATTAGCTAAGGAAATTAGTGATTTCTATAGAATTAGGGGAGCATTAGGAAGGACATTGCCCCTATGCCCCTCCTTGTCTTCACCCCGACTACTCTAGGTATGTCTAGAGGAACCTCTATAACAACATTACTATGGACTATAAGTTCTTAACTTCTAATGCTTATGGACTTGTATCCTACTTGGACTGTCATAATGTCTGCTAGTTAGATGGTGACTTCAACATCTTAAACTGGTGACATCATCACAAACTTACATATCCAACACTATCAATCATGGCTAAAGATATTTTAATTGTTCTTGTATCTAAGTCACAGGGAGGCACTCTTTACCTGCTTTACCGATCTACTTGTTTCTCGGAACGAGAGGAAAGTCAGTTCACTCAATCCGCTTAGCTTACCAAAGTGCTAAATCGAGAAGATCTAAAGATCCAGTGATGCTCATGATTGTTTATGTACCTGCAGACGATTTGACCGACCCTGCTCCTGCCACAACATTTGCACATTTGGACGCTACTACCGTACTTTCCAGTTTGACCCCGACACACTTTCCTTCACCGCACACTTTCTCTTTATTATATTATTCATATATATTCTTCTTTTTCTTCTTTTCTATGTATTAGATTATTCTTCCGAGCCATATCAAATTGAAAATATCTGAAACCAAATTCAATATAGAATTTGGAATAGATTCTATTAAAAAATCCATTTGCGAATTAGAGAAATAAAAAGAAAGTTCAATAAATTCTATAATCCTATTTAAGAATATCATTTAGTTAAGCATGTCAAGCTAACTTTATCTTTATGAAATTGTAGTATTTTTCTATCTAAGTGGAACTTTCAATTTAGAACTAGTTAATAACTAAGATTAATAATTAAGATCTGACATTTTACAGATTCCCTATATATATTTTTATTTGTTACACTATTTCTGTTATGTAAGCCCACTTAGCTGGTTATTGTTCTAAGCATTTCCGGATTCCTAGGTGGATGAGTCTCACGCTTATGTGGGCGAACAGGCCGATAGCTAACTTAGGAGCATAAATAAGAAAGAACCTATCCGCAATCATCTCCCGGGGATAAAGGACAATATCCAACCTCTACCACACTACCAACAACTACATTCGCTTCATCCAAACCCACTGCTTGACTCGAACAAAAGCCCAGCTAATTCATCTAACAATGGAATGGATATTCAGGAAGTCGCATACACTCGGGATAATCGATATCTTGCTATCCTGATTGGAGTGGAGAAACCTCTAGTTTGAGCACAGGCCTTCCTTCCTAAATATGGTCAATTATCCCACTTTTGGAAGCTTAATCCGATGTTCCCACTCTTTCTTCATGCAGTAAAGTGGTTAGGCCCTTCCCTGCCGTCCTAGGGGCAGATCCACACTCGAGACTTACTGTGAAAGAAGCCTTCTCTTCTCATATAATTTTTTAGGAAGAACAACCAATGGTGTCCACCTCCAACACATGATATCCGGATTGGCATAACGAGTTCTACGTGAAGTCAGTCGTTCGTCATCATTATATGGGGGACTGGGCCGATTGATTGAGGAAAAGACGATTGAGATTAGTGAATGGCATCGATCTGAAGTTCATAGAATCTCTAGCGTCTCTATTACAAATGTGAAAAAGGTAAATATCTCTCTGTCTGTGTTCTTAAATCATTCATTGGATGATGTGTGTTTCATCAAATATGAACTTCTTTCTTTTTTCTATGCAATTTAAGTACCGGATCGACATCCATTTATTTCAGTGCCCTCATCCGCTCCGCGTGTATGTCTGTGTTAGATAGGCTCTGGAAGGCCTTACTTTACTAATACTAACAGGTAGGGCGCGTTACTTTTTTCTTTTTTTTGCGCATGTTTAGCTTATTTACTTGCCCTTTCACTTTTTCTTCGGCTTTCACCAACTTTGTTCAATGCTAGTCCCTAACCCATGAATAAGGGTGGCCTAACAAGTTGTGGGAGTCAACAACCATTTTGGAGATCTTATTCCAACCTTGTTCTATTGCTCTTTCTCAATGGTATTTCAGAGTGCTAGACCTCATTCTCTTTGATACGCTTATTCAATTGTTTCTTATGAAACCTTACGTTACTTTAATTTGATCCACGTGTAGCGCCTCCTTCAAGTGCATCTATAGAGCATCCTTTCTGCATCCTGCATCTGCTTCAGGAATGGATCAAACTAGGTTGCCGGCGGAAGTAGTGGTAGTGGCAAGGTATCCATGGTTTTCGGAGGAAGTAGAGTATCCACTTAATCGTCTCATGTATCATTCCTTTAGCTTGCGGAGGCCAGGTGAAAGGGAAATAGGGTCAAACCTTTTCCTAAATAATTTTGGTGGTTGAATTGCCCAACACAAACATTTGGACTAACTAGTTTGCTCTAGATTATGAGCTCTACAGGTGCCAAAGGTTCAAAACAAACCAATACAAAGTCAAAAGAAAGGGTTCAAAACAAAGGAGCAAAGAAAACCGAAGGCTGCCTTGGTCTGGCGCACCGAACTATCCGGTGTGCCACCGGACAGTGTCCGGTGCACTAGGGTGGATCAACTCAAACTCCTCAGCTTCGGGTTTCTAGAAATTGCTCCCCGCTATAATTCACCGAACTGTCTGATGTAGCATCGGACTGTCCGGTGTGCTAGCGGGGGCAACGGCTAGCGCGCCAACGGTCGACTGCAAAAGTGAACAGTGAACAGTGAACAGTGCGAACTAAGCGCGCAGAGTCAGAGCAGGCGCCAGAAGGCGCATCGGACAGTGAACAGGACCTGTCCGGTGCACCACTGGACTGTCCGGTGGCCTAGTTGTCAGAAGCTCCAACGGTCAAATCCTAACGGTTGGGTGACGTGGCTGGCACACCGGACAGTGTCCGGTGGCGCACCAGATTGTCCGGTGCGCCCGTCGATAGCAGCCATCCCCAACGGCCATTTTGGTGGGTGGGGCTATAAATACCCCCCAACCACCACACTTCAAGGCATCCAAGTTTTCAGCCATTGTATTCAATACAAGAGCTCTAGACTTCACTCCAAGACACAAACAAGAAATCAAATCCTCTCCCAAGTCCAAAGATCATTCCAATCAAATAGTGACTAGTGAGAGAGAGATATTTGTGTTCATTTGAGTTCTTGCGCTTGGATCGCTTTTCTTCTTCCTTCTTTCTTGTTCCCAAGTCATTTGTAATCAAGGCAAGAGACACGAATTGTGTGGTGGTCCTTGTGGGGACTAAGTGTACCGATTGATTGAGAAGAGAAGCTTTCACCGTGTCATACTCTTCATTTGCTTGTGATTTGTTTTCGCCCTCTCTTTCGGACTCGATTTTATTTCTAACGCTAACCCCGGCTTATAGTGTGTGCTTAAGTTTATAATTTTCAGATTCTGCCTATTCACCCCCCTCTATGCAACTTTCAATTGGTATCAGAGCCCGATACTTCATTAGAGCCCAACCGCTCGAAGTGATGTTGGGAGATCACGCTAAGAAGGAGGTCATGACCGGCGAGAAGCCCGCTACAAGCCACGGGAAGGCTCCATCAAGGGAGTCCGGCTCCAAAGGAAAGGGAGAATCACCCTCCCACAACAAGTCGCATCGAAGTGGCGACAAGAAAAAGAAGATGAAGAAGGTGGTCTACTACGAGACCGATTCTTCGTCGCCATCTACCTCCGGCTCCAACGCGTCGTCCGTCACTTCTAAGCGCCATGAGCGCAAGAAGTTTAGTAAGATCCCCCTACGCTATCCTCGCATTTCAAAATGTACTCCTTTACTTTCCGTCCCACTAGGCAAACCACCCATTTTTAAGGGTGAAGATTATAACATGTGGAGTGATAAAATGAGGCATCACCCAACCTCACTCCGTGCTAGTATTTGGGATGTTGTTGAGTTTGGAGTGCAGGTACCATCACCGGGGGATGAAGATTATGATTCAGACGAGGTTGCCCAAATCCGGCACTTCAACTCCCAAGCCACTACTATACTCCTCACCTCTCTAAGTCGAGAGGAGTATAATAAGGTGCAAGGGTTGAAAAGCGCCAAGGAGATTTGGGATGTGCTCAAGACCGCGCACGAGGGAGATGAGGTGACCAAGATCACCAAGAGGGAGACGACCGAGGGGGAGCTCGGTCGTTTTATGCTCAAGCAAGGAGAGGAGCCACAAGCCTATTACAACCGACTCAAGACCTTGGTAAATCAAGTGCGCAACCTCGGGAGCACAAAATGGGATGACCATGAAATGGTCAAGGTTATTCTAAGATCACTCGTTTTTCTTAATCCTACACAAGTTCAATTAATTCGTGGTGATCCTAGATACAAGCTAATGTCTCCCGAGGAGGTTATAGGAAAATTTGTGAGCTTTGAATTGATGATCAAAGGCTCCAAGAAAATCATCGAGCAAGGCGTCTCCTCCGTACCCGAGGTACAACCTGTCGCATTCAAGGCAACGGAGGAGAAGAAAGAAGAGTCTACATCAAGTAGACTACCCATCGACGCCTCCAAGCTCGACAACGAGGAGATGGCGCTCATCATCAAGAGCTTCCGCCAAATCCTCAAGCAAAGGAGGGGGAAGGATTACAAGCCCCACTCCAAGAAAGTTTGCTACAAGTGTGGTAAGACCAGTCATTTCATAGCAAAATGTCCTATTTCTAGTGACAGTGATAGGGGCGACGACAAGAGGGGGAAGAAGAAGGAGAAGAAGAGATGCTACAAGAAGAAGGGCGGCGATGCCCATGTTTGCCGGGAGTGGGACTCCGACGAGAGCTCCATCGACTCCTCCTCCGACGAGGACGCTGTAAACATCGCCGTCAACAAGGGTCTTCTCTTCCCCAACGTCGGCCACAAGTGCCTCATGGCAAAGGACGACAAGAAGAAGAAGGTAAAATCTAGATCCTCCACTAAGTATGCAACTTCTAGTGATGAGGATAATTCTAGTGATGATGAGGATAACTTGCTCACCCTTTTTGCCAACCTAAACATGCAACAAAAAGAAAAATTGAATGAATTGATTAGTGCTATTCATGAGAAGGATGAACTCTTGGATAGCCAAGAGGACTTCCTAATTAAAGAAAATAAGAAGCATGTTAAAATTAAAAATGCTTATGCTCAGGAAGTAGAAAATGTGAAAAATTAACTAGTGAGCTTAGCATTTGCCATGACACTATTTCTAACCTTAGAAATGAAAATGCTAAATTAATTGCTAAGGTTGAGAAATCAAATATATGTGATGATTCAATTGCCAATCTTAGAAATGATAATGCTAGTTTGATTGCTAAGATTGATAAATTGAACGCCTCTCTTGCTAGTCTTAAGATTGAGAATGAAAAATTAATTGCTAAGGCTAAAGATTTAAATGTTTACAATGATGCTATCTCCAATCTTAGAAATAAAAATGCCATGTTACATGCTAATATTTATGAATTAAATGTTTGCAAACCCTCTACATCTACTGTTAGTCATGTCTCTATTTGCACTAGATGTAGAGATGTTAATGTTGATGCTATCCATGATCACATTGCTATGATTAAACAACAAAATGATCATATAGCAAAATTAGATGCTAAAAGTGCCAAGCATGAATTAGAGAATGAAAATTTTAAATTTGCTCGTAGCATGCTCTATAGTGGGAGACGCCCTAGCATTAAGGATGGCATTGGCTTCCAACAGGGAGGCAATGTCAAAATTAATGCCCCTAAAAGATTGTCTAATTTTGTTAAGGGCAAGGCTTCCATGCCTCAGGATAACAAGGGCTATATTTTATATCATGCTGGTTATCCTGAGGATAAGATTAGGAGAATTCATGCAAAGAAGACTCATTCTGTTTCTCACCATGCTTTTATTTATAATAATGAGGCTTCTAGCTCTAGGCATTCTACATATGTTAAAATGCCCAAAAAGAAATCTTCTATTGCATCAAATGACCATAACATTTCATTTAAGACTTTTGATGCATCATATGTGCTCACTAACAAATCAGGCAAAGTAGTTGCCAAATATGTTGGGGGCAAACACAAGGGGTCAAAGATTTGTGTTTGGGTACCCAAGGTGCTTGTTTCTAATGTCAAAGGACCCAAGACCGTTTGGGTACCTAAGAACAAGGCCTAAATTTGTTTTGTAGGTTTATGCATCCGGGGGCTCAAGTTGGATCATTGATAGCGGGTGCACAAACCACATGACTAGGGAGAAAAGGTTGTTCTCATCCTATGAGAAAAACCAAGATCCCCAAAGAGCTATCACATTCGGGGATGGAAATCAAGGTTTGGTCAAAGGTCTTGGAAAAATTGCTATATCACCTGACCATTCTATTTCCAATGTTTTTCTTGTAGATTCTTTAGATTATAACTTGCTTTCAGTTTCTCAATTATGCAAAATGGGTTACAACTGTCTTTTTACGGATATAGGTATTACTGTCTTTAGAAGAAGTGATGATTCAGTAGCATTCAAGGGAGTGTTAGAGGGTCAGCTATACTTAGTTGACTTTAATAGAGCTGAACTCGACACTTGCTTAATTGCTAAGACTAATATGGGCTGGCTCTGGCATCGCCGACTAGCTCACGTTGGGATGAAGAATCTTCATAAGCTTCTAAAGGGAGAGCACATTTTAGGACTAACAAATGTTCATTTTGAGAAAGATAGGGTTTATAGCGCATGTCAAGCAGGGAAGCAAGTTGGTGTTCATCATCCACACAAGAACATCATGACGACCGACAGGCCGCTTGAGCTACTCCACATGGATTTATTTGGCCCGATAGCTTACATAAGCATCAGCGGGAGTAAGTATTGTCTTGTAATTGTGGATGACTATTCTCGCTTCACTTGAGTGTTCTTTTTGCAGGATAAATCTCAAACCCAAGATACCTTAAAGGGATTCTTGAGACGGGCTCAAAATGAGTTCGGCTTAAGGATCAAAAAGATTAGAAGCGATAATGGAACGGAGTTCAAGAACTCTCAAATTGAAGGCTTTCTTGAGGAGGAGGGCATCAAGCATGAGTTCTCTTCTCCCTACACACCACAACAAAATGGTGTAGTGGAGATGAAGAATAGAACTCTACTTGACATGGCGAGGACCATGCTTGATGAGTACAAGACACCGGATCGGTTTTGGGCCGAGGCGATTAACACCGCCTGCTACTCCATCAACCGGTTATATCTACACTAAATCCTCAAGAAGACATCATATGAACTCCTCACCGGTAAAAAGCCTAATGTTTAATATTTTAGAGTCTTTGGTAGCAAATTTTTTATTCTTGTTAAAAGAGGTAGAAAATCTAAATTTGCTCCTAAGGCTGTAGAAGGCTTTTTACTTGGTTATGATTCAAACACAAGGGCATATAGAGCCTTTAACAAGTCCACTGGACTAGTTGAAGTTTCTTGTGACATTGTGTTTGATGAGACTAATGGCTCTCAAGTAGAGCAAGTTGATCTTGATGAATTAGATGATGAAGAGGCTCTATGCGTCGCACTAAGGAACATGTCTATTGGGGATGTGTGTCCTAAGGAATCCGAAGAGCCTCCACAAGTACAAGATCAACCATCTTCCTCCATACAAGCATCTCCACCAACCCAAGATGAGGATCAAGCTCAAGGTGATGAAAATGAAGATCAAGAAGATGAGTCATCTCAATAGGAGGACAATGATCAAGGGGGAGATGCCAATGATCAAGACAAGGAAGATGAACAAGATCCACGATCGCCACACCCAAAAATCCACCAGGCGAATCAAAGAGATCACCCCGTGAACACCATCCTCGGCGATATTCATAAGGGGGTAACCACTCGATCTCGAGTCACTCATTTTTGTGAACATTACTCTTTTGTTTCCTCTATTGAGCCACATAGGGTAGAGGATGCACTTAAAGATTCAGATTGGGTGCTGGCGATGCAAGAGGAGAGCAACAACTTCACAAGGAATGAGGTATGGCATTTGGTTCCACGCCCTAATCAAAATGTTGTAAGTACCAAGTGGGTATTCCGCAACAAGCAAGACGAGCATGGTGTGGTGACAAGGAACAAAGCACGACTTATGGCCAAGGGTTATTCACAAGTCTAAGGTTTGGATTTTGGTGAAACCTATGCACTCATAGCTAGGCTTGAGTCAATTCGTATATTACTTGCCTATGCTACTTACCATGGCTTTAAGCTCTATCAAATGGACGTGAAGAGTGCCTTCCTCAAGGGACCAATCAAGTAAGAGGTCTATATTGAGCAACCTCCCGGCTTTGAAGATAGTGAGTACCCTAACCATGTTTATAAACTCTCTAAGGCGCTTTATGGGCTCAAGCAAGCTCCAAGAGCATGGTATGAATGCCTAAGAGATTTTCTTATCACTAATGGCTTCAAAGTCGGCAAGGCCGATCCTACTCTCTTTACTAAAACTATTGCAAAAGATTTGTTTGTATGCCAAATTTACGTTGATGATATCATATTTGGGTCTACTAACAAATCTACTTGTGAAGAGTTTAGTAGGATCATGGTACAGAAATTCGAGATGTCTATGATGGGGGAGTTGAAGTATTTTCTAGGATTTCAAGTCAAACAACTCCAAGAGGGCACCTTCATCAGCCAAACGAAGTACACTCAAGATATACTCACCAAGTTTGGAATGAAGGATGCCAAGCCCATCAAGACACCCATGGGAACCAATGGGCATCTCGACCTCGACACGGGAGGTAAATCCGTAGATCAAAAGGTATACCGGTCGATGATAGGATCTTTACTTTACTTATGTGCTTCTCAACCGGATATTATGCTTTTCGTATGCATGTGTGCAAGGTTCCAAGCCGATCCTAAGGAAGTTCACCTTAGGGCCATGAAGAGAATCTTGAGATATTTAGTTCATACACCTAAGTTTGGTCTTTGGTACCCCAAGGGATCCTATTTTGATTTATTAGGATATTCCGATGCCGATTGGGCAGGGTGTAAAATTGATAGGAAGAGCACATCAGGGACTTGTCAGTTTCTGTGGAGATCCCTGGTGTCTTGGACTTCAAAGAAACAAAACTCAGTAGCTCTTTCTACCGCCGAAGCCGAGTATATTGCCACAGGCCATTGTTGCGCACAATTGCTTTGGATGAGGCAAACCCTCAGGGACTATGGCTACAAATTTAGCAAAGTCCATCTCCTATGTGATAATGAGAGTGCAATCCGCATGGCGGATAATCCCGTTGAACACAGCCGCACTAAGCACATAGTCATTCGGTATCACTTTTTGAGAGATCACCAACAAAGGGGGGATATCAAGATAGCCTATATTAACACCAAAGATCAATTAGCCAATATCTTTACCAAGCCACTAGATGAGAAAACCTTTACCAAACTTAGGAATGAGCTAAATATTCTTGATTCTAGGAATTTTGATTGATTCTTTGCACACATAGCTCATTTATATACCTTTGATCATATCTCTTTTATGTCTATGACTAATGTGTTTTCAAGTGTATTCTTATGCTTAGTCATAGAATTGAAAGGGAAATGGAGTATTCGGCAAAGACGACGCTTCCACTCCACTCCATTGGTATTATCTACTCCTTGCCGGTATTACGCCATCTCTCCATTGGTATAATTTTCACTCATATTTATTTGTCTGCCATTGGGGAGAAAGTAAAAGGGCTTATATTTCACTCACAAGTATTCGTTTTTGGCGATTCATGCCAAAGGGGGAGAAAGTATTAGCTCAAAGCAAAAGGAACGCACCACCAACGAATTTTAAAAATGAAGTTTTCAAATTGGTATCTTAATGTATTTTCAAAAAGGGGAAGAAAGTTCTAGTATCTTCAAAAATTTGTAAAACCCTCTTGAACACTAAGAGGAGAATTTCATTGAGGGGGAGTTTTGTTTTAGTCAAAGGAAAAGAATTTGAAACAGGGGAGAAAATTTCAAATCTTGAAAATACTTCTTTCAATCGTATTCTTATACCTTTGACTATTTGCAAAAGGATTTTGAAAAGAATTTGCAAAAACAAAACATGTGGTGCAAATGTGGTCCAAAATTTTAAGAAAACAATCCATGCATATCTATTGAAATAATTATATTAGTTTAATTCCAAGCAACCTTTGCACTTACCTTATGCAAACTAGTTCAATTCTGCACTTATACATTTGCTTTGGTTTGTGTTGGCATCAATCACCAAAAAGGGGGAGATTGAAAGGGAAATAGGGTCAAACCTTTTTCTAAATAATTTTGGTGGTTGAATTGCCCAAAACAAACATTTGGACTAACTAGTTTGCTCTAGATTATGAGTTCTACAGGTGCCAAAGGTTCAAAACAAACCAATACAAAGTCAAAAGAAAGGGTTCAAAACAAAGGAGCAAAGAAAACCGGAGGTTGCCCTGGTCTGGCGCACCGGACTGTCCGGTGTGCCACTGGATAGTGTCCGGTACACCACCGGACAGTGTCCGGTGCACCAGGGTGGATCAACTCAAACTCCTCAGCTTCGGGTTTCTGGAAATTGCTCCCCGCTATAATTCACCGGACTGTCCTGTGTAGCACCGGACTGTTCGGTGTGCCAGCGGGGGCAACGACTAGCGCGCCAACGGTCGACTGCAAAAGTGAACAGTGAACAGTGCGGACTGCGCGCGCAGAGTTAGAGCAGGCGCCAGAAGGTGCACCGGACAGTGAACAGGACCTGTCCGGTGGCCCAGTTGTTAGAAGCTCCAACGGTCGAACCCTAACGGTTGGGTGATGTGGTTGGCACACCGAACAGTGTCCGGTGGCGCACCGGACTGTCCGGTGCGCCCGTCGACAGCAGCCATCCCCAACGGCCATTTTGGTGGGTGGGGCTATAAATACCCCCCAATCACCACACTTCAAGGCATCCAAGTTTTCAGCCATTGCATTCAATACAAGCGCTCTAGACTTCACTCCAAGACACAAACAAGAAATCAAATCCTCTCCCAAGTCCAAAGATCATTCCAATCAAATAGTGACTAGTGAGAGAGAGATGTTTGTGTTCATTTGAGTTCTTGCGCTTGAATCGCTTTTCTTCTTCCTTCTTTCTTGTTCCCAAGTCATTTGTAATCAAGGCAACAGACACCAATTGTGTGGTGGTCCTTGTCGGGACTAAGTGTCCCGATTGATTGAGAAGAGAAGCTCACTCGGTCTAGGTGACCGTTTGAGAGAGGGAAAGGGTTGAAAGAGACCCGGTCTTTGTGACCACCTCAACGGGGAGTAGGTTTGCAAGAACCGAACCTTGGTAAAACAAATCACTGTGTCATACTCTTCATTTGCTTGTGATTTGTTTTCGCCCTCTCTTTCGGACTCGATTTTATTTCTAACGCTAACCCCGGCTTGTAGTGTGTGCTTAAGTTTATAATTTTTAGATTCCGCCTATTCACCCCCCTCTAGGCAACTTTCACCAGGTTGTAAAAACCAATTAATTGCTTTAGCAAAGAGTTTGGCTCGACTTCTTACCTTGAAATCTGGAAACTTCCATCTAGATCGTCGTGGCAACTCCACTTCCCCACTCTTTCCGCTTTGAAGCGTTTCTCTAGAATTAAATATGCAGTATTTATAGAAAAGAGTCTTCATTTATTGGGAAAGAATCAATATACTTTTAATGTCGAATCGGGATTCACTAAGACAGAAATAAATCATTGGGTCAAACTCTTCTTTGGTGTTAAGGTAGTAGCTGTGAATAGCCATCGACTACCTGGAAAGGGTAGAAGAATGGGACCTATTCTGGGACATACAATGCATTATAGACGTATGATCATTACCCTTCAACCGGGTTATTCTATTCCACTTCTAGATAGAGAAACGAACTAAAGGAGAATACTTAATAATACGGCGAAACATTTATACAGAACACCTATCCCGAGCACACGTAAGGGAATCGTAGACAGGCAAGTAAAATCCAATCCACGAAATAAATTGATCCATGGACGACACTGTTGTGGTAAAGGTCGTAATGCCAGAGGAATCATTACCGCAAGGCATAGAGGGGGAGGTCATAAGCGCCTATACCGTAAAATCGATTTTCGACGGAATCAAAAAGACATATCTGGTAGAATCGTAACCATAGAATACGACCCTAATCGAAATGCATACATTTGTCTCATACACTATGGGGATGGTGAGAAGAGATACAATTTAACATCCCAGAGGGGCTATAATTGGAGATATTATTGTTTCTGGTACCTTTGAGTGCCGTTTGAACTATTGATTTACGTAATTGGAAGTAACCAATTAGGTTTACGACAAAACCTAGAAATCGATCACTGGTCCAATTTGACTACCTCTATGGGATAGACCTCAACAGAAAACTGTTGAGTAATGGCAGCAAGTGATTGAGTTCAGTAGTTCCTCATAGAAAATTATTGACTCTAGAGATATGGTAATATGGAGAAGACAAAATTGTTTGAAGCACGCACAGAACCGGAAGCGCCCCTTGTTTCAAAGAGAGGAGAACGGGTTATTCACATTTAGTTTGATGGTCAGAGGCGAAATGAAAGTTAAGAAGTGGTAATTAAGACCCCCGGGTGAAAATAGGGATGTCTCTTATGTTACCCATAATATGTGGAAGTATCGATAAGAATTCGAGTTCTTATTGTTCTTATGTTATGGTATGGTATGAATATACCATACCAATTCATTATGTATGGATGATGGATGAGATTCCATGGATAGAGAGCCAATTCCAATAGACTGTTCCCGTTCACGTGCATCTAGCGGGAATTGAACTTGCAAATTTACCAATTATGAGTTGGGCGCTTTAACTATTCAGCCATGGATGCTTAACAGGGATCATCGTACATCGTAAATAACCAATTTTCATATAGAAAGACATATCATAGAAAAATGAAATCGAAAATATTCGGAGATGACTATGAAAACACCTCTCTGGATCCTCGAATTGAAAGAGAGATTGAGAGGGATCAAGAATCCTAATTCTCGTTATTTGGAAATGGATCCAATTCTATTGAGTCTGACCCATAGTGATCATTTCTCTTTAGCAAAGAATGACCTTGGTTATCAAAGGATTGAACAACCGATATCCATTTACTTATGATACCTAGTTGACATTGCTAACAAGGATCTAATGAATTATGAGTTTAATAGATTCTCTTTAGCAGAAAGATGTATATTCCTTGCTCATTTATAGACAATCACTTATTCCCAAACCTCGTGTGGGGCTAATCGTTTTCATTTACCATCTCATGGAAAACCCTTTCCGTTCCGCTTAGCCCTATCGGGTATTTTAGTGATAGGTTCTATAGGAACTGGGCAATCCTATTTGGTCAAATACCTAACGAAAATTTCCCATTTTCCTTTCATTAAGGTATGATGGCTTCTTATTCCACAAGAACGAAAGCACCTTTTCATTCTTTCATATACTAGGGGTTTTTACTTGGAAAAGACAAAGTTCCATACTAAAGGATTCAGGTCCATAACCACGAGTTCCAATGGACGTAGGGCGGAGCCCGATTAGCTGCTTCCTGCATAACAGGAAGAGCGGGAGGCGTAGCTTGTTCCCCCTGAAGCGGTTGATTGACCGACGAGGTGGTACTTCTACTACGACCGGGACTGGCCGAATCCTCTACCAAATCGGAATCAGAAGTATAAGTAAATAAGGTCGAATTGGAGGATTCGGCTGCTCCGTGCATCATGTAATTTGCCATGGATAGCAGCCCCCTCCGGTAGCTTTTCCTTTCTGCAGCGACCAGGAGATTGGAAGCGCTTTAACTAGTTCTACTCTCCCAACCAGCTATCCTTTTTCAAACTAGAGAGAGCTATCCATATTCCTATTCCTGGACCTATCCTTATATCTCGAGTACTACTTCTATCACCAATTTCTTACTTCTCTCCCAACTTTGCCTAACAACCCAAATCTCTTTCCTGTAGCTAGTCGTTGATAGTCAGTCTATCTCCTTACTCCCTTTGGGGCTAAAAATACTTGTCTATCCTCATGAAACAGGAAATACTATGCTATTTCCTCTTCTTATATTACTACTTTTTACTTTGTTCATTGGATCCATAGGAATTGGAAGGGAAATGTGCCCTTGGGCCATTTCTAAAGTGTTTTGGTGATTAAGTGCCCAACACATTATCTCTAAGTGCTAATTTGTGCCAAAGATTGAAGAAGTGCAAATCATACAACAAGGTACGTTTCTAGACTTAGTATATTGATTTGGGTACTAATGTATTGTGTCTAAGTGCTAGAAACAGGGAAAAAGCGATCGGAAAAGAGTTGGCTGTGCTCGGTCTGGGTGCACCGGACTGTCCGGTGGCGCACCGGGCAGTGTCCGGTGCGCCAGACCAGTCTCGGTGAACAGGCCACTCTCGGGACTCGATGGCGGCGTACGGCTATAATTCACCGGACTGTCCAGTGGTGCACCAGACTGTCCGGTGAGTCGTCCGCGGCGAAGTCGTCGCTCTCGGGAAATGTTCAACGGTGTATGGCTATAATTCACCAGACTGTCCGGTGAGCCAACGGTCAACTGCACCAACGGTCGGCCGCGCAATCTTCGCGCGACGCGTGGGCGCGCCAACGGTCGGCAGGGGGCACCGGACTGTTCGGTGTGCACCGGACAGTGTCCGGTGTGCCAACTGCCATGAATCTGCAACGGTCGGATGCGCCAGAAAAGGAAGGACATCGTGCACCGGACAGCTACAGTGACTGTCCGGTGGCGCACCGGACTGTCCGGTGCGCCACCCGACAGAAGGCAAGATTAGCCTTCCAAGAATGCCTCCAACGGCTCCTAACTACCTTGGGGCTATAAAAGGGACCCCTAGGCGCATGGAGGAGTTACCCAAGCATACTTTGAGCATTCTAAGTCTTACACACTCCGTCTCCGCGCACTTGATCGACCGTGTTAGTGATTTGAGCTCCGTTCTTGTAGTAAACTCGTTGTGCTTCATTTTGAGCTCAAGTATTGGCTTGTGTGCGTGTGTATTGCTGCGGATTTGTGTGTGTTGCTTCCCTCCCTTACTCTAGTGCTTTCACTGTGATCTTTGTTGTAAGGGCGAGAGACTCCAAATTGTGGAGATTCCTCGCAAACGAGAAAAAGAGAAAAGCGAAGAAAAGTCATGGTATTCAAGTCGATCATAGGATCACTTGAAAGGGGTTGAGTGCAACCCTTGTCCATTGGGACGCCACAACGTGGAGGTAGGCAAGTGTTATACTTGGCCGAACCACGGGATAAACCACTATGTCTCTTGTGTTGTCTTTCTCTGTGGTTATTGTGTTTTGCAAGAACTCTCCTCTAGCCACTTGGTTCTATTGCACTAACACTTAACCAAGTTTTGTGGCTATTAGTGTTGAAATTTTACAGGATCACCTATTCACCCCCCCCTCTAGGTGCTCTCAATTGGTATTAGAGTCGTTCTCTTCACGAAAGGGACTAATCGCCCGAAGAGATGGATCCTAAGGGAAAGGGGATGGTGGTCAATGATAAGGAGAAGGAGTCCATCTTCAACGAGCCAAGGGATGACAAGCCCATTGACTCTGGCTTGAGTCATAAGAAGGACGGGAAGAAAAAGAGGCGCATTAAGAAGATCGTCTACTACGACAGCGACGAGTCTTCTTCTTCCCCAAGAGACGACGACTACGACGAGAAAAAGAAACCGGTTAACTCAAATTTTTCATTTGATTATTCTCGTATTCCGTATAATTCCAATGCCCATTTGCTTTCTATTCTTCTTGGTAAACCTCCACACTTTGATGGAGAGGACTACGCTTTTTGGAGTCACAAAATACGTAGTCACCTTTTCTCTCTCCATCCTAGTATTTGGGAGATAGTTGAGAATAGAATGCAATTTGATAGTACGGATAACCCTGTATTCATTAACGAACAAATTCATAAAAATACACAACCTACCACTGTTTTGTTAGCATCGTTGTGCAGGGATGAATATAACAAGGTGAGCGGCTTGGACAACGCCAAGCAAATATGGGACACCCTCAAGATTTCGCATGAGGGGAACAACGCCACCATGATCACCAAAATGGAGTTGGTGGAAGGCGAGCTAGGAAGGTTTGCCATGATCAGGGGAGAGGAGCCAACGCAAACATACAACAGGCTCAAGACCCTGGTCAACAAGATCAGGAGCTATGGAAGCACGAGATGGATGGACCACGACATCGTCCGACTTATGCTCAGGTCTTTCACTGTCATTGACCCTCATCTTGTGAACCTCATTCGTGAGAATCCCAGGTACACAAAGATGACACCCGAGGAGATACTCGGAAAATTTGTGAGCGGGCGAATGATGGTCAAGGAAGCAAGATATGTTGATGATGCATTGAACGGCCCAATGCCAATCTATGAGCCTCAGCCCGTTGCACTCAAGGCAACAAGCAGCAACAGGGAGGCGCTACCTAGCAAGGTGGCACAAGTTGAGGCTGCCGGGCTAAACGAAGACGAGATGACCCTCATCATCAAGCGCTTCAAGACCGCGCTAAAAGGACGCAAGGAGCATCCCAACAAGAGCAAAGTGAAGGGAAAGCGCTCCTCTTTTAAGTACGGTAGGACTGGTCATTTTATAGCAAATTGTCCCGATAATGCTAATGACCAGGAACAAGAAAAGAGCGGGAAGAAGGAGAAGAAGAAGGCCTACAAGAAGGCGAAGGACAAGGCACACCTTGGCAAAGAATGGGATTCGGATTGCTCTTCTTCCGACTCTGACGACGAAGGACTCGCCGCCTCAGCCTTCAACAAGTCGTCTCTCTTCCCCAACGAGCGCCATACTTGCCTAATGACAAAGGAGAAAAAGGTAAGCGCTCGAGATACCCCTAAGTATACTACTTCAAGTGATGATGACTCTAGTGATGATGAAGTAGATTATACAAGCTTATTCAAAGGTTTAGATAGAACTAAAATAGATAAAATCAATGAATTGATTGATGCTTTAAATGAAAAGAATAGATTGTTAGAGAAGCAAGAAGATATTTTATATGAAGAGCATGACAAGTTTATTAGTGTGCAAAAATCTCTTTCTTTAGAGGTTAAAAGGAATGAAATGCTTTCTTCTAAATTATCCGCTTGTCATGAAACTGTGTCTAGCTTAAAGAGTATTAATGATGATTTAAATGCTAAGCTAGAAGTAGTTAATAAATCTAGTTCTTGTGTAGAGCATGTTGTCATTTGTAATAGGTGCAAGGATTTTGATGTTGATGCATGTGTTGAGCACCTTACTTCTATTACAAAATTAAATGGTGAAGTGGCAAGTCTTAATGCCCAACTTAAGACTTGCAAAAATGACTTTGATAAGTTAAAATTTGCTAGGGATGCCTACACCGTTGGTAGACATCCCTCAATTAAGGATGGACTTGGCTTTCGAAAGGAAGCCAAGAACTTAATAAGCCAAAGGGCTCCCATTCCCAACAAGGAGAAAGGGAAGGCCCCTATGGCTAGTAGTAATCAAAAGAATCATGCTTTCATGTACAATGATAGAAAATTTTCTAGAATTTCTCATTATAATAGGAGTTATAATGCTTTTGACTCACATGCTATGATTGCTTCAAGTTCTAATTTTAATGGTAGGCCTAGGAGAAATTTTGTGTCTCATGCTCCTAGGAAAGTGTGTAATAAACCTACCACTGTCTTTCATGCTTGCAACACTACGTTTGTACTTTCATGTAAAAATAAAAAAGTTGTTGCTAGAAAGATGGGGTCCAAATGCAAGGGAGACAAGACTTGCATTTGGGTCCCAAAGGCTATTGTAACTAACCTTCTAGGACCCAACAAGAGTGGGGTACCTAAAACCCAAGCCTAATTTGCCTTGCAGGTTTATGCATCCGGGGGCTCAAGCTGGATTATCGATAGCGGATGCACAAACCACATGACGGGGGAGAAGAAGATGTTCACCTCCTACGTCAAGAACAAAGGATCCCAAGATTCGATCATCTTTGGAGATGGGAACCAAGGCAAGGTTAAAGGACTAGGAAAAATAGCCATTTCATCCGAGCATTCTATCTCAAATATGTTCTTAGTTGAATCACTCGGGTACAATTTATTGTCTGTAAGTCAATTATGTAACATGGGTTATAATTGTCTATTTACCAATGTAGATGTGTCTATCTTTAGAAGGAGTGATGGTTCAGTAGCTTTTAAGGGTGTACTAGACTGCAAACTCTACTTAGTTGATTTTTCAAAAGAGGAGGCCGATCTAGATGTATGCTTAATTGCTAAGACTAGCATGGGCTGGTTGTGGCATCGCTGTCTAGCACATGTTGGGATGAAGAACCTTCATAAACTTCTAAAGGGAGAACATGTGTTAGGTCTAACCAATGTATTTTTCGAAAAAGATAGACCTTGTGCAGCTTGTCAAGCAGGTAAACAGGTGGGAAGCACTCATCACAGCAAGAATGTGATGACCACTTCAAGACCTCTAGAGTTACTTCATATGGACCTCTTTGGACCCGTCGCCTACCTCAGCATCAGGGGAAGTAAGTATGGTCTTGTTATTGTTGATGATTTTTCCCGCTTCACTTGGGTATTCTTTTTGCAGGATAAATCAGAAACCCAAGAGACCCTAAAGCGCTTTCTAAGGAGAGCTCAAAACGAATTTGAGCTCAAGGTGAAAAAGATAAGAAGCGACAACGGGTCCGAGTTCAAGAACTTACAAGTGGAGGAGTACCTTGAGGAGGAAGGAATCAAGCACGAGTTCTCCGCTCCCTACACACCACAGCAAAATGGTGTGGTAGAGAGGAAGAACAGAACGCTTATCGACATGGCGAGGACGATGCTTGAAGAATTCAAGACGCCCGGGCGGTTTTGGTCGGAAGCTGTGAACACAGCTTGCCACGCCATAAACCGGGTCTACCTTCATCGCCTCCTCAAGAAGACCTCATATGAACTTCTAACCGGTAATAAACCCAACGTTTCATACTTTCGTGTATTTGGGAGTAAATGTTACATTCTAGTAAATAAAGGTAGAAGTTCCAAATTTGCTCCCAAAGCTATAGAAGGGTTTTTGCTAGGTTATGACTCAAATATAAAGGCGTATAGAGTCTTCAACAAATCATCAGGTTTGGTTGAAGTCTCTAGTGACGTTGTATTTGATGAAACTAATGGCTCTCTAAGAGAGCAAGTTGATCTTGATGATGTAGATGAAGATGATGTTCCAACGGACGCAATTCGCACCATGGCGATTGGAGATGTGCGACCACAGGAACACCAAGAGCAAGATCAACCTTCTTCCTCAACAATGGTCCACCCCCCAACTCAAGATGATGAATAGGTTCCTCAAGAGGAGGCATGTGATCAAGGGGGAGCACAAGAAGACCAAGTTATGGAGGAAGAAGCACCACGGGCCCCTCCACCTCAAGTCCGAGCGACGGTTCAAAGGAATCATCCCGTCGACCAGATTCTGGGTGATATAAGCAAGGGAGTAACTACTCGCTCAAGATTAGCTAACTTCTGTGAGCATTACTCGTTTGTCTCTTCTATTGAGCCTTTCAGGGTAGAAGAGGCCTTGCTAGATCCGGACTGGGTGTTGGCCATGCAGAAAGAGCTCAACAACTTCAAGCGAAATAAAGTTTAGACCCTGGTGCCACGTCCCAAGCAAAACGTTGTGGGAACCAAGTGGGTGTTCCGCAACAAGCAAGACGAGCACGGGGTGGTGACACGAAACAAGGCTCGACTTGTGGCAAAAGGTTATGCCCAAGTCGCAGGTTTGGACTTTGAGGAGACTTTTGCTCCTATGGCTAGGCTAGAGTCTATTCGCATTCTATTAGCCTATGCCGCTCACCACTCTTTCAGGTTGTTCCAAATGGATGTGAAGAGTGCTTTCCTCAACGGGCCAATCAAGGAGGAGGTGTACGTGGAGCAACCCCTGGCTTTGAGGATGAACGGTACCCCGACCATGTGTGTAAGCTCTCTAAGGCGCTCTATGGACTTAAGCAAGCCCCAAGAGCATGGTATGAATGCCTTAGAGATTTCCTAATTGCTAATGCTTTCAAGGTTGGGAAAGTCGATCCAACTCTTTTCACTAAGACTTGTGATGGTGACCTATTTGTGTGCCAAATTTATGTCGATGACATAATATTTGGTTCTACTAACCAAAAGTCTTGTGAGGAGTTTAGCAGGGTGATGACACAGAAATTTGAGATGTCGATGATGGGCGAGTTGAACTACTTCCTTGGGTTCCAAGTAAAGCAACTCAAGGACGACACCTTTATCTCCCAAACGAAATACACGCAAGACTTGCTCAAGCGGTTCGAGATGAAGGACGCCAAGCCCGCAAAGACACCAATGGGAACCGACGGACATGTCGACCTCAACAAAGGAGGTAAGTCCGTTGATCAAAAGGCATACCGGTCTATGATAGGTTCTTTGCTTTATTTATGTGCTAGTAGACTGGATATTATGCTTAGCGTATGCATGTGTGCTAGATATCAATCCGACCCAAGGGAATGTCACCTTGTGGCCGTTAAGCGGATTCTTAGATATTTAGTTGCTACGCCTTGCTTCGGGATCTGGTATCCAAAGGGGTCTACCTTTGACTTGATTGGATATTCAGACTCCGATTATGCCGGGTGCAAGGTTGATAGGAAGAGTACATCAGGGACGTGCCAATTCCTAGGAAGGTCCCTGATGTCTTGGAGTTCAAAAAAACAAACTTCCGTTGCCCTATCCCACCGCTGAGGCCGAGTATGTTGTCGCAGGATAGTGTTGCGCGCAACTACTTTGGATGAGGCAAACCCTTCGGGACTTTGGCTACAATCTGAGCAAAGTCCCACTCCTATGTGACAATAAGAGTGCAATCCGCATGGCGGATAATCCTGTTGAACACAGTCGCACTAAGCACATAGACATCCAACATCACTTCCTAAGAGACCACCAGCAAAAGGGGGATATCGAGGTGTACCATATTAACACCGAGAACCAGCTAGCTGATATCTTCACCATGCCTTTAGATGAGAAAAAGTTTTGCAGGTTGCGTAGTGAGCTAAATGTCTTAGATTCGCGTAACTTGGATTGATCTATAGCATACATGTGTTTTATGCCTTTGATGATGTAAATTTATGCATTTCAATCTATGTTTGTTCATTTGTGGTGCTCAAGTTGTACACATGATCCCCGGACCTCACAAGTCCATTTGCAAGTGATGCACTTATTTAGGGGGAGGCATGCTACTACTTGACCCTTTGAGACTAACCTTGTGTTTGAGTTTACTCATTTTAGTCTCAAAAGTGAATTGAAAGGGAAAGGTGAACTTGGACCATGCAAAGACTTCCACTGCACTCCGGTAATAACTCCAAGTTCATATCTATGCTCTTATTGCCTTTTTGCTCTTAATTGACAATTTTGGTGAGGCAATGGGGTTAAAGGGCCAAGAATGATCCTGTTTTGGTGCTTAATGCCAAAGGGGGAGAAATTAAGGCCAAAGCAAATGGATCAACTATCACTTGTGAAATTTTGAAAAGAGTAGAGTTAGAACTTTTTGATTTGTCAAAATACTCTTATTGTCTCTTATTGTCAAAAGTTGGTCCCTTGTGGGGAGAATGTTTGATTATGGGAAAAAGGGGGAGTTTTTGGATCTTTGATCAATTTCTCTTGGAATACCTCTCTTTATGACTAAACAAGTGTGTTTGACTTAGAGATAGGAAATTGAATTTGATTTGCAAAAACAAACCAAGTGGTGGCAAAGAATGATCCAAATATGCCAAATTTGAATAAAAACAATTCTTGTTCTCTTTTGCATTGATATTGCACTTCTTTTAGTTGCTTTTGGATGTGTTGGCATGAATCACCAAAAATGGGGAGATTGAAAGGGAAATGTGCCCTTGGGCCATTTCTAAAGTGTTTTTGTGATTAAGTGCCCAACACATTTTCTCTAAGTGCTAATTTTGCCAAAGATTGAAGAAGTGCAAATCATACAACAAGGTACATTTCTAGACTTAGTACATTGATTTGGGTACTAATGTATTGTGTCTAAGTGCTGGAAACAGGGAAAAAGCGATCAGAAAAGAGTTGGTTGTGCTCGGTCTGGGTGCACCGGACTGTCTGGTGGCACACCGGACAGTGTCCGGTGCACCAGACTAGTCTCGGTGAACAGGCCACTCTCGGGACTCGACGGCGGCGTACAACTATAATTCACCGGACTATCCGGTGGTGCACCGGACTGTCCGGTGAGTCGTCCGCGGCAAAGTCGTCGCTCTCAGGAAATGTTCAACGGCGTACGGCTATAATTCACCGGACTGTCCGGTGGGTCACCGGACTGTACGGTGAGCCAACGGTCGACTGCGCCAACGGTCGGCCATGCAATCTTCGCGCGACGCGTGGGCGCGCCAACGGTCGGCAGGGGGCACTGGACTGTCCAGTGTGCACCAGACAGTGTCCGGTGTGCCAACTGCCACAAATTTGCAACGGTCGGATGCGCCAGAAAAGGAAGGAGATCGCGCACCGGACAGCTACAGTGATTGTCCGGTGGCGCACCGGACTGTCCGGTGCGCCACCCGACAGAAGGCAAGATTATCCTTCCAAGAATGCCTCCAACGGCTCCTAGCTGCCTTGGGGCTATAAAAGGGACCCCTAGGCGCATGAAGGAGTTACCCAAGCATACTTTGAGCATTCTAAGTCTTCCACACTCCATCTCCGCGCACTTGATCGACCGTGTTAGTGATTTGAGCTCCGTTCTTGTAGTAAACTCGTTGTGCTTCATTTTGAGCTCAAGTCTTGGCTTGTGTGTGTGTGTATTGCTGCGGATTTGTGTGTATTGCTTCCCTCCCTTACTCTAGTGCTTTCACTGTGATCTTTGTTGTAAGGGCGAGAGACTCCAAATTGTGGAGATTCCTCGCAAACGGGAAAAAGAGAAAAGCGAAGAAAAGCCGTGGTATTCAAGTCGATCATAGGATCACTTGAAAGGGGTTGAGTGCAACCCTTGTCCATTGGGACACCACAACGTGGAGGTAGGCAAGTGTTATACTTGGCCGAACCATGGGATAAACCACTGTGTCTCTTGTGTTGTCTTTCTCTGTGGTTATTGTGTTTCACAAGAACTCTTCTCTAGCCACTTGGTTCTATTGCACTAACACTTAACCAAGTTTTGTGGCTATTAATGTTGAAATTTTACAGGATCACCTATTCACGCCCCCTCTAGGTGCTCTCAGGAATTCATTTTGATACTTTTAGTGTGACTTGTAGGATCATCAAGGAGTGGTGGAGGAAGCTAAAACCTAAAATGGTGGATATGCTGACTTGCATCAAGGACTATGAGGCTACAAATGTAAGGCTTCAACAATATCTGGAGGATAAGGAACTTGAAGAATGCTATGAACAACTTTATCTAGATTAATTATCATGTCTACAATGGGTATGTAATATTTTAGATAATGGAACTTTGATGTAAGGGCAATGAACTATGGAGATTGGTTGTACTCTTTTTTCTATTTCAAGGATTTCTCACAAATGTAGCTTTTATCTAGACATGTTTTTAATGAGACAACCATTGTACTAAAGCTCCCAAGAATACATTTTATGATATGTGCACGTGAATTATGTGGTCTTTCAGCTATTGTAATTTGTGATATGTGAATTTCATCTGTTGTAACTTGTAAATGTGATATGTGAATCCAATGTGGAAGAATCAAGATGCACAAGAGAGGTGATGGTGAATTGGGCTTCTCTAAATTGCATAAATTAAAACCTATTAGCAAGTCTAACTTTACCCCTTGTGCATATTTGTGTAAACAAAAATTTTATACACTGTTGGGGGCCTTCGTCCTCCGAAGGTCCTCAAAAACATGATTTGACAATGTTTTCCAAGTGGATTATGTGAACAGGTATCTTCAGACTCAGAATTATGAACATGAAGTACGGTCAGGACGAAGCCTGAAACAGACGAAGGACGAGCTGATTACCAAGCTCCACGAAGGATGGCGCACAGCCGAAGCTGTGCGCAGGGAAGCTTCGTCGCGATAGCAGAGAGGGGAACCGACTTAAAGATGAAAAGACTATGTGGGCCTTGACAGATTCCCATAAGTCATTGACAAATGTGATGGACATGGATGTAATTTTACGTGGGCTGCGTCCCGTGTCTATAAATAGGTGAACAGTACTCCCGTACTGTTCACGCTGACCTGGCATATGCTTTTGCGTCACGCTTGTACTTTTTACCTTCTCTCAGGACCAAAGGTACATTTGTAATTTGAAATTATCTCTATTTCTCCATGTTAATAAAATAGAAATGATTCCATGATGATGTCTATATTATATTTCATGCTTTATATGAATCCTTCGTCATTACTTGTTATATTTACGAAGGTATGTTTCTTATGACCTTCGTCCGAAACTCATTATTTCCCGAAGGGACGTAATGTTTTGGAGGACGAAGGACTTTAACACTCAACACTTTTTATGTTGCCTTGTTCTTAACTCGAAGCATTTGAGAACAAGTCCCCAACATTGGCGCCCACCGTGCCTTCGTCCATATCGCAATCTGAATTTATCATTAACAAATTAATATTGCGAGGGGCTACTGTTGGGGGCCTTCGTCCTCCGAAGGTCCTCAAAAACATGATTTGACAATGTTTTCCAAGTGGATTATGTGAACAGGTATCTTCGGACTCAGAATTATGAACATGAAGTACGGTCAGGACGAAGCCTGAAACAGACGAAGGACGAGCTGATTACCAAGCTCCACGAAGGATGGCGCACAGCCGAAGCTGTGCGCAGGGAAGCTTCGTCGCGATAGCAGAGAGGGGAACCGACTTAAAGATGAAAAGACTACGTGGGCCTTGACAGATTCCCATAAGTCATTGACAAATGTGATGGACATGGATGTAATTTTACGTGGGCTGCGTCCCGCGTCTATAAATAGGTGAACAGTACTCCCGTACTGTTCACGCTGACCTGGCATATGCTTTTGCGTCACGCTTGTACTTTTTACCTTCTCTCAGGACCGAAGGTACATTTGTAATTTGAAATTATCTCTATTTCTCCATGTTAATAAAATAGAAATGATTCCATGATGATGTCTATATTATATTTCATGCTTTATATGAATCCTTCGTCATTACTTGTTATATTTACGAAGGTATGTTTCTTATGACCTTCGTCCGAAACTCATTATTTCCCGAAGGGACGTAATGTTTCGGAGGACGAAGGACTTTAACACTCAACACTTTTTATGTTGCCTTGTTCTTAACTCGAAGCATTTGAGAACAAGTCCCCAACATTGGCGCCCACCTCCGGTGAACTCACTTCCACTTCGAGTTTTTTGAACACTTTCGGAAGCTATAGACCTTCGCTATGGCGCCGAAGAAAGCTTCAGCGACTGGGGCTGCAGCGCTGCAACCGCTGGACCCCAACCAGGACACTGTCTCTCTTCGGGAGGCCCGAAGCCAGAAGAGGAAGGCCGTCAGCCCGACGCTTCAGGAGGATGAACTAGACCAAGAGATCAGGGATATGGAGATGCTTCATCAATAGGTGCAGAGGAAAAAGGAAAAGATGGCCAGGCTAGCTGAGCTGCAAAGGCAGATAGACGAAGCTTCTGAAAAAGTTCGTCATCTTACCCATGATGAGCAGAACCGAAGGCCTCAACAAAAAGACCTTCATCAGGAGGGCTTCTTCAACGAAGATGACTGGTATGACAATTTCCATCATGGAAATTTTGTTTTTGATGATGCCTCTCCTCTGTCCGCTGAGCTGCAGGCTACACCCTGGCCTCCATCCTATAAGCCACCCCAGCTTCCCATGTTCGACGGCCACTCAGACCCGAAGCAGTTCTTGATGAGCTACGAAGCAACAGTGTCTTCGTATGGGGGCAATGCTGCAGTCATGGCAAAGTCTTTCGTTATGGCCGTCAGGAGTGTCGCTCAGACCTGGTATTCCTCCCTTCGACCAGGAACGATCACCTCATGGCAGAAGCTGAAGGATATGTTGTTAACCAGCTTTCAAGGATTTCAGACGAAGCCGGTCACTGCTCAAGCCTTGTTCCAGTGCACTCAGGATCATGAAGAATACCTTCAGGCGTATGTCAGAAGGTTCTTGCGTTTGAGGGCGCAGGCACCAACGGTGCCCAATGAAATTGTCATCGAAGCCATGATCAAGGGGCTTCGTCCTGGACCTGCAGCCCAATACTTTGCTAGGAAGCCTCCTCAGACTCTGGAGAAGCTACTCTAAAAGATGGACGAGTACATTCGTGCCGATAATGACTTTCGCCAAAGAAGGGAGGAGGCCTTCAGATTTTCTGAGATGACCAGGGGCTTCGGAGGAAGATTCTATCCGAGGCATGTCAGGTCCATCCACAACTCCACGCAAAATGATGATAAGGGGAGTCAGCAGAATAGGCCGCAGTGCTCCTCACAGGCTTCAGGGCAACAGCAAACTTTCTTCCGGCCACCAGCTCTAAGAGGCAGAGGCGCCAGGGGCTTCGGCGGGAGATTTGGAGATCAACCAAGAAGGATATTTTGCTTATTCTGTGGTGAAAACAAGGGCCATACCACCAGGATGTGCCATGTCACCATCCAGAAACAAAAGGAGCTAGCAGAAGCTGCAGCGCAACAGGGCCAGCCGAAGCAGGTCATGCATACTGCTTCGTACCATCAGCCTTACATCCCGGAGTACGTGGGCAACCACCCTGCAGTTTCCGTAGCTTCGGCGAGTCAACCTCAAGCTTCATGGCAACAACCCCCGCCTCCACCTCCGCTGCAACAAGGCCAACAGCCAGAAGGGAGCCAATATGTTCCGCACCAAAGGGATCTCAGAGAGCAATCTGAAGCTCGCACAGTCAATAGTACTGTGCCAGAGTCGAAGCACATTTATTGACAGATATCCTACTTTGATAGCAGTCTTTTCCGTTTAAGTTCTATTTTCTGTGTAATAAAGAACATTTCAGTTTTCATATAATAGTTTCGTGGTTGGTTATGAGGAAAACCTATCTTCTCCATAGGCTTAAGTTGCTGAAGCTTAAAAATTTGCGGTAACAAGGAGGACCTTTGAATTATTAAAAATCCTTCGAAGCAACAAAAAGTCGTTCTAAGGAACGCAGAGTAAGTTGCCGAAGTTACAAAAAGCCGTTCCAAAGGGAGCGCAGTGTAAGTTTTTTGCTCCAAAGACGTTCCTAAGGGAATGCAGAGCATACAGCGAAAAGTCAACGCTGATACCGCCTAAGTAAAAGGCGAAGAAGCTCCAAAGACGTTCCTAAGGGAATGCAGAGCTTATACCGCCTAAGTAAAAGGCGAAGAAGCTCCAAAGACGTTCCTAAGGGAATGCAGAGCTTGTACCGTCTAAGTAAAAGGCGAAGAAGCTCCAAAGACGTTCCTAAGGGAATGCAGAGCTTACAAATATATTTTGTGTGTATCTTCGGAACAAATGTCATTTGTATAACATAACATCATCACATCATTTTGCATAGCATAAGCATCATACATCATGTTGCATTTGGCAAAAGAAGGGGACACAGTATCAACCTTCGAAAGGACGCTTTGAGAAAGTGAAAATTGTGTAAAGTCACGAGGGAATACAATGATAATCTTCGGAATACAGCTTCGGAGAATGTTTTTACGAAGCATGGACGAGCTTCATCAGAGCAATATCAAAATTGTATAGCTTCAGAGAATGTTTTCACGAAGCGTGGACGTGATTCATCAGAATAGTTTTAACGGAGAATGTCTTCTTCACGAAGCATGAAAAGAAGGGAAGGTGTTTTTTCGCCGAAGGCTCAAAAATGGTATGTATGTAGAATTTCATGCATCGTAAAGAATTGAATAATGAAAAGAGACTTGTATATTACATTCAAATGTATAAAATATTACATAGATCACACTTCAAATGTTTTTTCTAATAACACCTAGTATTCTCTTAATACTACTTCGGCAGCCTCATTTAGAAGTTTTTCAACAACTTTATCCATGATAGCTTCGGCCATTTGTTTGATTTCGTCATCCTTTTTTGTGTGAGGGTCAACAGACGATCCAGCAGGTTCTGAGGGAAGAGAATATTTTTGCATTACTATTACAAACCGCGAGCAAAGTTTGAAATAAAAATTATAACACAATAAGAGCGACTAATTAATACCTATTTGCCCTTCGGTAACTTCTGTTACTTTCCTAGCATCATGGATGCCTTTTTCACTCCTTTGAATAATTTCCTGCGCCATTTCTCGGCCGCCGTTGTCCCAGACATCAGTAAAGAATTTGCCACCAACCATGCTTGCTTCGGCCGAGGGGTCTTTGATGTCTTCGGAGGATAAGGTACCTTCGGACTGAGCTAAAGATTTTACATGTTCACAACCTTTCTTCTCCAAGACAGTAGCAACTCCCCTGGCGCCTGAAAAAGCACAGATGTCACCGCGGCTACTCAGGATTTCCTCAAAGGCCTCTGCTTCGTGACTGATCCATTCTATTGGACCTTCGGGATTGCCTCTTGAGAAATTCTCTTCACTGGAAAGTGCGCCCACGCTGGCGAAGCTGGTTTTAATTTTCTTTACGCATTCCATGGATTTTTCGTAGCATTTTTTCTTAGAAGACCGAAGCTCTTCCACGGTTGCTTCCAGATGATCAGCCCATTGGTCGCTGCATTCCCGTCTTGTTTCTTCAAGTATGCGTTCTTCTTTCGCCCGGGCCAGTTGCTTCTGAAGATCTTTAATTTCACGTTTTTGAGCTTCGGCCTGAATCTTTGCAGCAGCTTCGTCCTTTTTTATCTTGTCTACTAATGTAACCAGAATTTTATCTTTTTCTAGAGCTTCGTTTCTCAGTTTAATAACTTCTGATCGTAAATTGTTGAACGCAATTTCATAGCTCTCATCTTCGGCACTCTTTTGTGCTCTTAATGCGTTGCTTAGGATTAAACCCTATACAAAAAAGAATCCATATAAGAATAAAGGAATGAATTACGTATTGTAAAATTTTTTCAAAAGTCTAATTCCCATACCTTCAGGCTATTATACGCAAGACTGTCCGCGAGATCTTCCTTCGTCATAGCACATAATCCAGCTTCGAGCTTCGGGAAACCCATACTTCTAGCCATTTCTCGGCAGACAGATAATTCTTTGTTATCAGGGAGGCAGTATAGGAAGTCATCTTCATTTGTCCCATTGAACACTACTGCCCCCTTCGGATACTTTAACTCTCTGGCATAGTGATTTGCTTCATAAGTCTCTTCTTCAGATAATTTCTTCCCCGAAGCATGTCGCACGATGTAATCGCATGTGCTGGAAGGAGCTTCGGGGGCGACAGTGTCAATTTCTTCAACCAAAACTGGTTCTGATATTTTCTCGAATTGTTCCTTGGTGGGCTCTGAAGGCCCAGCTTCAGTTTCAGCTTGTTGTTTCGAAGTTTCGGTAGACGCTTCAGCAAGTTCAACAGTCTTTTGTGGAGTTGTGCTTGAAGACTTAATTGTTTCCAAGACATCTAGTACGTTCACCATTCTTTTTCTTTTTGGGGTCACGAATGGGCCCTTTTGGTTTTTTATTGTTTCGACATTTGCTGAAGGACCTAAGATTTCCGATGCTTTTGGCCCTTCAATCTTCAGTTTTTCTACTTTTTCTGCCGAAGGCGCTTCAGTTTTCTCTTCTATCTTCGGCACTGGAGCTGGTTCTGTAGCTTCAGGGGCCAAAGAGACTTCACCAATAAATTCTGGCACTGTGGCCGGCTCAATAAAACGCGCTCGGTGGGTGAGCACCTTTATCTTTTTCCTTTGCGGCGCTGGCTCGCTAGTGGCACTCGTGGTAGCTTCTGTCGCAAGAGAAGTATTTTTTCTTTTGCGACCCAATACCGGATAGTGATAGTCGGGGTAGACAAACCCGACTGCGTCAAATACCCAGTTGAGCCTTTTCTTCTTTCGGCCTCCGAAGGCTGCTGATAACGCAGTATTCTCGGCCTTCGAATATGCCCCAAGCAGTTCGTCACTTAGTGTTTCAATGCTTTTCAACCAGTCATCATCAGGTTCAACAAACTTATCTGCATATTTGAATGTGTATTTCAGTCTGACCAGTCCGCCTTCGTCGGACTCTTTGATGGTCTCCTTCGGCATTTCCCACTTTCCTGCAAGTGGCCACACCCTGAAGGCAATATGCTCTTGGACCAAGTCCCTTGTCCCAATGAAAGAGCAGATTACGCCGAAGGCTCTTTGGCATTCCTCGGCTGCTTCATCCATTTCAACCTTCGGCCTTCGTAGTCCGAAGCGTTGCTAGATGGGGCGCATAATGATATTCTTGACATCTTCTTGCGCTGCTAAGTCATTCTTTACATAGAACCACTCTGTCATCCAGGCTCCGGGCCACCTTTTCCGAAAGGTTGGCACAGGGCGGCTTGACCCAGAGCGGGCACCGAAGCTGTAACACCCAAAGTTGTTGTGATATTGTTCTTTCCCCCAGGGCTTCGTCTCGTATAACAACTCATGAATGTTGCAAAAGCTTTTAGCATTTGGTTCTAAACCTTGGCTTCTTGCAGCCCAGACAAACATCCCCATTCTTATGATAGCTTCGGGAGTAATTTGATGAAGGTAGACTTGAAATGTTTTCAGTACTTCAACAACAAAGTTGCTTAGGGGGAATCGAAGCCCAGCCTTGAGAAAGCTTCGGAAGATTACGACTTCATCTTCTTCGGGGGTGAGAGAAGTCTTTTCTCCAGCATCAGCCCTCACAATAGATATATCTCGAAAATACCTCCCCCTCATATTATCAATATGATTCTGCTTAATAGTGGTTTTCCCGAAAACCGTGTGGCTTGGCCGCCATGGTCGATCTTCGGACTCTTCCCCACCACTTTCTACATCATAACTATCGCTGTCACCAGTATCTTCGGACAAACCTTCAAGAATCTCCTTGGTGATTTTCTCCGTATTAGTCTCCGCCATCGCTATAAGGAACCCCAAGTTCTTCTCTTCGTCGAGGCTCAGCTTCGTCTCGGCAGGGATCTTCTTACCTTCAGACATCTTCGGAAACGCTAAAAAACTGTTTTCAAGGCCGAAGCTTCGAAATCAAAAAGATCAGCAAATCTTAGTGCACAAGAGCTAAAAATTTAGTGGGCCGAAGCAGATGGCAAGTGTGCGTACCAAATAAGTTTGCGGTATGATCTTATTTATACCCACAGGGCGTTGAAAATTGAAAGACCCCACTTGTCAGTGAATGTTGCTATTCTAGCAAAGGGAAGGTGTTTTTTCGGACCTTCGGCTCAAGGCCTTCGTCCATATCGCAATCTGAATTTATCATTAACAAATTAATATTGCGAGGGGCTACTGTTGGGGGCCTTCGTCCTCCGAAGGTCCTCAAAAACATGATTTGACAATTTTTTCCAAGTGGATTATGTGAACAGGTATCTTCGGACTCAGAATTATGAACATGAAGTACGGTCAGGACGAAGCCTGAAACAGACGAAGGACGAGCTGATTACCAAGCTCCATGAAGGATGGCGCACAGCCGAAGCTGTGCGCAGGGAAGCTTCGTCGCGATAGCAGAGAGGGGAACCGACTTAAAGATGAAAAGACTACGTGGGCCTTGACAGATTCCCATAAGTCATTGACAAATGTGATGGACATGGATGTAATTTTACGTGGGCTGCGTCCCGCGTCTATAAATAGGTGAACAGTACTCCCGTACTGTTCACGCTGACCTGGCATATGCTTTTGCGTCACGCTTGTACTTTTTACCTTCTCTCAGGACCGAAGGTACATTTGTAATTTGAAATTATCTCTATTTCTCCATGTTAATAAAATAGAAATGATTCCATGATGATGTCTATATTATATTTCATGCTTTATATGAATCCTTCGTCATTACTTGTTATATTTACGAAGGTATGTTTCTTATGACCTTCGTCCGAAACTCATTATTTCCCGAAGGGACGTAATGTTTCGGAGGACGAAGGACTTTAACACTCAACACTTTTTATGTTGCCTTGTTCTTAACTCGAAGCATTTGAGAACAAGTCCCCAACATTAAAAAAGTGTTTAACTTCCCCAAACTCAGAATCAAATGGCCAGAGTGCTTGATGCCCTGGGCTTCGAGTACCCTGACTATGAACGGCTGAACAAGGGTGCTGAGGGCCAAAAAAGGAAAAGAGTGGCCGAAGCTTTGAACAAGGATGAAGAAAAACCAACAAAAGAGAAGAAAATTCCCAAGAAGAGAAAAATATCAACTCCAAAGCGAAAATTATCCGATGAAGAGGGGTCTCCTGCACCACCTTCTACCGACGACGTGGAGGAAATTTTAAAGGTAATGACTGAACCCATGCCCACGAAGCTAAGTCCATTAGGGCCTCAACTGACGAAGCTTTTTCGAAAGGTGGAGGAGCCGGAAAAAACGAAGGTAACCAAAGCAAAAAGGCAAAGAATTATTGCAGTAACCGAAGTTATTGACAAGACGCCACCGAGGGCGTCAATTCAGAAAACGCCAGCTGTTGAGGGCACAACAAACGTCGAAGTCGCACCTTCGGAAGTCGCGGCTACCGAAGCCGCTACAGCCGAAGATGTGAACTTAGAAACTACCATTGAAGACATCAACAAAATTTTGACAGACATGGCTGCAGAAGAAGCTGCCACCGCTGCTGAAGAAACCATGGCCACAGTGCCTGGGAAGGGGAAAGAAATAGCCGAAGACACTTCGGACGACGAAGCCTATACATTTCAAAATTTAGTTGGGCAAAAACTGTCGAAGGCCGAAATAGAAGAGCTTAAAGACTATGCCAAATCTTGCGGATACAAGCCAGGAGCTCTTCTATTTGGAGGCATCGACGATGAAAAATTAGGCTGCATCCGAGACCAAACTGGAGCTAAGGTCATCGGTACTCTATCAAAGAGTATCGGTTTTCCGAAGCTAGAAACAGATATCAGCCGCTACCGACGACAACATATCGTCGGCAGCTTATTTTATTCGAATTTCAAGGTAAACATCTTTCTCTCTGACTTCTATTGTTTTTTAATAATGGAAATATCCCTAACGAAGGTTGTTTATTTGCAGAGCATGCTACTAAGCAAAGCTTTGAAGATGCAGCAAGATTTGGAGGATAAAAAACACGAAGCTATAATTGAAAATTTAGAGAGCAAGATAAAAGAACAATCAGCTATTATTGAAAAGAAAGACTTCGAACTTCAATCAAACGAAGGCTCGTAGCTTTCATCTTCGGCGCTCTTTTGTGCTCTTAATGCGTTGCTTAGGATTAAACCCTATACGAAAAAGAATCTATATAAGAATAAAAGAATGAATTACGTAATAAAAAAAAATTCAAGCGTCTAATTCCCATACCTTTAAGCTATTGTACGCAAGACTGTCCGCGAGATCTTCCTTCGTCATAGCGCATAATCCAGCTTCGAGCTTCGGGAAACCCATACTTCTAGCCATTTCCCGGCAGACAGATAATTCTTTGTTATCAGGGAGGCAGTATAGGAAGTCATCTTCATTTGTCCCATTGAACACTACTGCCCCCTTCGGATACTTTAACTCTCTGGCATAGTGATTTGCTTCATAAGTCTCTTCTTCAGATAATTTCTTTCCCGAAGCATGTCGCACGATGTAATCGCATGTGCTGGAAGGAGCTTCGGGGGCGACAGTGTCAATTTCTTCAACCAAAACTGGTTCTGATATTTTCTCGGATTGTTCTTTGGTGGGCTCTGAAGGCCCAGCTTCAGTTTCAGCTTGTTGTTTCGAAGTTTCGGTAGACGCTTCAGCAAGTTCAACAGTCTTTTTTGGAGTTGTGCTTGAAGACTTAATTGTTTCCAAGACATCTAGTACGTTCACCATTCTTTTTCTTTTTGGGGTCACCAATGGGCCCTTTTGGTTTTTTATTGTTTCGACATTTGCTGAAGGACGTAAGATTTCCGATGCTTTTGGCCCTTCAATCTTCGGTTTTTCTACTTTTTCTGCCGAAGGCGCTTCAGTTTTCTCTTCTATCTTCGGCACTGGAGCTGGTTCTGTAGCTTCAGAGGCCAAAGAGACTTCACCAATAAACTCTGGCACTGTGGCCGGCTCAATAAAACGCGCTCGGTGGGTGAGCACCTTCATCTTTTTCCTTTGTGGTGCTGGCTCACTAGTAGCACTCGTGGTAGCTTCTGTCGCAGGAGAAGTATTTTTTCTTTTGCGACCCAATACCGGATAGTGATAGTCAGGGTAGACAAACCCGACTGCGTCAAATACCCGGTTGAGCCTTTTCTTCTTTCGGCCTCCGAAGGCTGCTGATAACGCAGTATTCTCGGCCTTCGAATATGCCCCAAGCAGTTCGTCACTTAGTGTTTCAATGCTTTTCAACCAGTCATCATCAGGTTCAACAAACTTATCCGCATATTTGAATGTGTATTTCAGTCTGACCAGTCCGCCTTCGTCGGACTCTTTGATGGTCTCCTTCGGCATTTCCCACTTTCCTGCAAGTGGCCACACCCTGAAGGCAATATGCTCTTGGACCAAGTCCCTTGTCCCAATAAAAGAGCAGATTACGCCGAAGGCTCTTTGGTATTCCTCGGCTGCTTCATCCATTTCAACCTTCGGTCTTCGTAGTCCGAAGCGTTGCCAGATGGGGCGCATAATGATATTCTTGACATCTTCTTGCGCTGTTAAGTCATTCTTTACATAGAACCACTCTGTCATCTAGGCTCCGGGCCACCTCTTCCGAAAGGTTGGCACAGGGCGGCTTGACCCGGAGCGGGCACCGAAGCTGTAACACCCAAAGTTGTTGTGATATTGTTCTTTTCCCCAGGGCTTCGTCTCGTATAACAACTCATGAATGTTGCAAAAGCTTTTGGCATTTGGCTCTAAACCTTGGCTTCTTGCAGCCCAGACAAACATCCCCATTCTTATGATAGCTTCGGGAGTAATTTGATGAAGGTAGACTTGAAATGTTTTCAGTACTTCAACAACAAAGTTGCTTAGGGGGAATCGAAGCCCAGCCTTGAGAAAGCTTCGGAAGATTACGACTTCATCTTCTTCAGGGGTGGGAGAAGTCTTTTCTCCAGCATCAGCCCTCACAATAGATATATCTCGAAAATACCGCCCCCTCATATTATCAATATGACTCTGCTTAATAGTGGTTTTCCCGAAAACCGTGTGACTTGGCCGCCATGGTCGATCTTCGGACTCTTCACCACCACTTTCTACATCGAAGCTGTCGCTGTCACCAGTATCTTCGGACAAACCTTCAAGAATCTCCTTGGTGATTTTCTCCGTATTGGTCTCCGCCATCGCTATAAGGAACCCCAAGTTCTTCTCTTCGTCGAGGCTCAGCTTCGTTTCGGCAGGGATCTTCTTACCTTCAGACATCTTCGGAAGCGCTAAAAAACTGTTTTCAAGGCCGAAGCTTCAAAATCAAAAAGATCAGCAAATCTTAGTGCACAAGAGCTAAAAATTTAGTGGGCCGAAGCAGATGGCAAGTGTGCGTACCAAATAAGTTTGCGGTATGATCTTATTTATACCCCCAGGGCGTTGAAAATTGAAAGACCCCACTTGTCAGTGAATGTTGCTATTCTAGCAAAGGGAAGGTGTTTTTTCGGACCTTCGGCTCAAGGCCTTCGTCCATATCGCAATCTGAATTTATCATTAACAAATTAATATTGCGAGGGGCTACTGTTGGGGACCTTCGTCCTCCGAAGGTCCTCAAAAACATGATTTGACAATGTTTTCCAAGTGGATTATGTGAACAGGTGTTGGGGGCCTTCGTCCTCCGAAGGTCCTCAAAAACATGATTTGACAATGTTTTCCAAGTGGATTATGTGAACAGGTATCTTCGGACTCAGAATTATGAACATGAAGTACGGTCAGGACGAAGCCTGAACCAGACGAAGGACGAGCTGATTACCAAGCTCCACGAAGGATGGCGCACAGCCGAAGCTATGCGTAGGGAAGCTTTGTCGCGATAGCAGAGAGGGGAACCGACTTAAAGATGAAAAGACTACGTGGGCCTTGACAGATTCCCATAAGTCATTGACAAATGTGATGGACATGGATGTAATTTTACGTGGGCTGCGTCCCGCGTCTATAAATAGATGAACAGTACTCCCGTACTGTTCACGCTGACTTGGCATATGCTTTTGCGTCACGCTTGTACTTTTTACCTTCTCTCAGGACCGAAGGTACATTTGTAATTTGAAATCATTTCTATTTCTCCATGTTAATAAAATAGAAATGATTCCATGATGATGTCTATACTATATTTCATGCTTTATATGAATCCTTCGTCATTACTTGTTATATTTACGAAGGTATGTCTCTTATGACCTTCGTCCGAAACTCATTATTTCCCGAAGGGACATAATGTTTCGAAGGACGAAGGACTTTAACACTTAACACTTTTTATGTTGCCTTGTTCTTAACTCTTAGCATTTGAGAACAAGTCCCCAACATTGGCGCCCACCTCCGGTGAACTCACTTCCACTTCGAGTTTTTTGAACACCTTCGGAAGCTATAGACCTTCGCTATGGCGCCGAAGAAAGCTTCAGCGACTGGAGCTGCAGCACTGCAACCGCTGGACCCCAACCAGGAGACTGTCTCTCTTCGGGAGGCCCGAAGCCAGAAGAGGAAGGCCGTCAGCCCGACGCTTCAGGAGGATGAACTAGACCAAGAAATCAGGGATATGGAGATGCTTCATCAACAGGTGCAGAGGAAAAAGGAAAAGATGGCCAGGCTAGCTGAGCTGCAAAGGCAGATAGACGAAGCTTCTAAAGAAGTTCGTCATCTTACCCATGATAAGCAGAACCGAAGGCCTCAACAAAAAGACCTTCATCAGGAGGGCTTCTTCAACGAAGATGACTGGTATGACAATTTCCATCATGGAAATTTTGTTTTCGATGATGCCTCTCCTCTGTCCGCTGAGCTGCAGGCTACACCCTGGCCTCCATCCTATAAGCCACCCCAGCTTCCCATGTTCGACGGCCACTCAGACCCGAAGCAGTTCTTGATGAGCTACGAAGCAACAGTGTCTTCGTATGGGGGCAATGCTGCAGTCATGGCAAAGTCTTTCGTTATGGCCGTCAGGAGTGTTGCTCAGACCTGGTATTCCTCCCTTCGACCAGGAACGATCACCTCATGGCAGAAGCTGAAGGATATGTTGTTAACCAGCTTTCAAGGATTTCAGACGAAGCCGGTCACTGCTCAAGCCTTGTTCCAGTGCACTCAGGATCATGAAGAATACCTTCAGGCGTATGTCAGAAGGTTCTTGCGTTTGAGGGCGCAGGCACCAACGGTGCCCAATGAAATTGTCATCGAAGCCATGATCAAGGGGCTTCGTCCTGGACCTGCAGCCCAATACTTTGCTAGGAAGCCTCCTCAGACTCTGGAGAAGCTGCTCCAAAAGATGGACGAGTACATTCGTGCCGATAATGACTTTCGCCAAAGAAGGGAGGAGGCCTTCAGATTTTCTGAGATGACCAGGGGCTTCGGAGGAAGATTCTATCCGAGGCATGTCAGGTCCATCCACAACTCCACTCAAAATGATGATAAGGGGAGTCAGCAGAACAGGCCGCAGTGCTCCTCACAGGCTTCGGGGCAACAGCAAACTTTCTTTCGGCCACCAGCTCCAAGAGGCAGAGGCGCCAGGGGCTTCGGCGGGAGATTTGGAGATCAACCAAGGAGGATATTTTGCTTATTCTGTGGTGAAAACAAGGGCCATACCACCAGGATGTGCCCTGTCACCATCCAGAAACAAAAGGAGCTAGCAGAAGCTGCAGCGCAACAGGGCCAGCCGAAGCAGGTCATGCATACTGCTTCGTACCATCAGCCTTACATCCCGGAATACGTGGGCAACCACCCTGCACTTTCCGTAGCTTCGGCGAGTCAACCTCAAGCTTCATGGCAACAGCCCCCACCTCCACCTCCGCTGCAACAAGGCCAACAGCCAGAAGGGAGCCAATATGTTCCACACCAAAGGGATCTCAGAGAGCAATCTGAAGCTCGCACAGTCAATAGTACTGTGCCAGAGTCGAAGCACATTTATTGACAGATATCCTACTTTGATAACAGTCTTTTCCGTTTAAGTTCTATTTTCTGTGTAATAAAGAACATTTCAGTTTTCATATAATAGTTTCGTGGTTGGTTATGAGGAAAATCTATCTTCTCCACAGGCTTAAGTTGCTGAAGCTTAAAAATTTGCGGTAACAAGGAGGACCTTCGAATTATTAAAAATCCTTCGAAGCAACAAAAAGTCGTTCTAAGGAACGCAGAGTAAGTTGCCGAAGTTACAAAAAACCGTTCCAAAGGGAGCGCAGTGTAAGTTTTTTGCTCCAAAGACGTTCCTAAGGGAATGCAGAGCATACAGCGAAAAGTCAACGCTGATACCGCTCAAGTAAAAGGCGAAGAAGCTCCAAAGACGTTCCTAAGGGAATGCAGAGCTTATACCGCCTAAGTAAAAGGCGAAGAAGCTCCAAAGACGTTCCTAAGGGAATGCAGAGCTTATACCGTCTAAGTAAAAGGCGAAGAAGCTCCAAAGACGTTCCTAAGGGAATACAGAGCTTACAAATATATTTTGTGTGTATCTTCGGAACAAATGTCATTTGCATAACATAACATCATCACATCATTTTGCATAGCATAAGCATCATACATCATGTTGCATTTGGCAAAAGAAGGGGACACAGTATCAACCTTCGAAAGGACGCTTTGAGAAAGTGAAAATTGTGTAAAGTCACGAGGGAATACAATGATAATCTTCGGAATACAGCTTCGGAGAATGTTTTTACGAAGCATGGACGAGCTTCATCAGAGCAATATCGAAATTGTATAGCTTCGGAGAATATTTTCACGAAGCGTGGACGTGATTCATCAGAATAGTTTTAACGGAGAATGTCTTCTTCACGAAGCATGAAAAGAAGGGAAGGTGTTTTTTCGCCGAAGGCTCAAAAATGGTATGTATGTAGAATTTCATGCATCGTAAAGAATTGAATAATGAAAAGAGACTTGAATATTACATTCAAATGTATAAAATATTACATAGATCACACTTCAAATGTTTTTTCTAATAACACCTAGTCTTCTCTTAATACTACTTCGGCAGCCTCATTTAGAAGTTGTTCAACAACTTTATCCATGATAGCTTCGGCCATTTGTTTGATTTCGTCATCCTCTTTTGGGTGAGGGTCAATTGACGATCCAGCAGGTTCTGAGGAAGCAGAATATTTTTGCATTACTATTACAAACCACGAGCAAAGTTTGAAATAAAAATTACAACACAACAAGAGCGACTAATTAATACCTATTTGCCCTTCGGCAGCTTCTGTCACTTTCCTAGCATCATGGATGCCTTTTTCACTCCTTTGAATGATTTCTTGCGCCATTTCTCGGCCGCCATTGTCCCAGACATCAGTAAAGAATTTGCCACCGACCATGCTTGCTTCGGTCGAGGGGTCTTTGATGTCTTCGAGGGATAAGGCAGCTTCGGATTGAGCTAAAGATTTTACATGCCCGCAACCTTTCTTCTCCAAGACAGTAGCAACTCCCCTGGCGCCCGAAAAAGCGCAGATGTCGCCACGGCTACTCAGGATTTCCTCGAAGGCCTCTGCTTCGTGACTGATCCATTCCAGTGGACCTTCGGGATTGCCTCTTGAGAAATTCTCTTCACTGGAAAATGCGCCCACGCTGGCGAAGCTGGTTTTAATTTTCTTTACGCATTCCATGGATTTTTCGTAGCATTTTTTCTTAGAAGACCGAAGCTCTTCCACGGTTGCTTCCAGATGATCAGCCCATTGGTCGCTGCATTCCCGTCTTGTTTCTTCAAGTATGCGTTCTTCTTTCGCCCGGGCCAGTTGCTTCTGAAGATCTTTAATTTCACGTTTCTGAGCTTCGGCCTGAATCTTTGCAGCAGCTTCGTCCTTTTTTATCTTGTCTACTAATGTAACCAGAATTTTATCTTTTTCTAGAGCTTCGTTTCTCAGTTTAATAACTTCTGATCGTAAATTGTTGAACGCAATTTCATAGCTCTCATCTTCGGCACTCTTTTGTGCTCTTAATGCGTTGCTTAGGATTAAACCCTATACAAAAAAGAATCCATATAAGAATAAAGGAATGAATTACGTATTGTAAAATTTTTTCAAAAGTCTAATTCCCATACCTTCAGGCTATTATACGCAAGACTGTCCGCGAGATCTTCCTTCGTCATAGCACATAATCCAGCTTCGAGCTTCGGGAAACCCATACTTCTAGCCATTTCTCGGCAGACAGATAATTCTTTGTTATCAGGGAGGCAGTATAGGAAGTCATCTTCATTTGTCCCATTGAACACTACTGCCCCCTTCGGATACTTTAACTCTCTGGCATAGTGATTTTCTTCATAAGTCTCTTCTTCAGATAATTTCTTCCCCGAAGCATGTCGCACGATGTAATCGCATGTGCTGGAAGGAGCTTCGGGGGCGACAGTGTCAATTTCTTCAACCAAAACTGGTTCTGATATTTTCTCAAATTGTTCCTTGGTGGGCTCTGAAGGCCCAGCTTCAGTTTCAGCTTGTTGTTTCGAAGTTTCGGTAGACGCTTCAGCAAGTTCAACAGTCTTTTGTGGAGTTGTGCTTGAAGACTTAATTGTTTCCAAGACATCTAGTACGTTCACCATTCTTTTTCTTTTTGGGGTCACGAATGGGCCCTTTTGGTTTTTTATTGTTTCGACATTTGCTGAAGGACCTAAGATTTCCGATGCTTTTGGCCCTTCAATCTTCGGTTTTTCTACTTTTTCTGCCGAAGGCGCTTCAGTTTTCTCTTCTATCTTCGGCACTGGAGCTGGTTCTGTAGCTTCAGGGGCCAAAGAGACTTCACCAATAAATTCTGGTACTGTGGCCGGCTCAATAAAACGCGCTCGGTGGGTGAGCACCTTTATCTTTTTCCTTTGCGGCGCTGGCTCGCTAGTGGCACTCGTGGTAGCTTCTGTCGCAAGAGAAGTATTTTTTCTTTTGCGACCCAATACCGGATAGTGATAGTCGGGGTAGACAAACCCGACTGCGTCAAATACCCGGTTGAGCCTTTTCTTCTTTCGGCCTCCGAAGGCTGCTGATAACGCAGTATTCTCGGCCTTCGAATATGCCCCAAGCAGTTCGTCACTTAGTGTTTCAATGCTTTTCAACCAGTCATCATCAGGTTCAACAAACTTATCCGCATATTTGAATGTGTATTTCAGTCTGACCAGTCCGCCTTCGTCGGACTCTTTGATGGTCTCCTTCGGCATTTCCCACTTTCCTGCAAGTGGCCACACCCTGAAGGCAATATGCTCTTGGACCAAGTCCCTTGTCCCAATGAAAGAGCAGATTACGCCGAAGGCTCTTTGGCATTCCTCGGCTGCTTCATCCATTTCAACCTTCGGCCTTCGTAGTCCGAAGCGTTGCCAGATGGGGCGCATAATGATATTCTTGACATCTTCTTGCGCTGCTAAGTCATTCTTTACATAGAACCACTCTGTCATCCAGGCTCCGGGCCACCTTTTCCGAAAGGTTGGCACAGGGCGGCTTGACCCAGAGCGGGCACCGAAGCTGTAACACCCAAAGTTGTTGTGATATTGTTCTTTCCCCCAGGGCTTCGTCTCGTATAACAACTCATGAATGTTGCAAAAGCTTTTAGCATTTGGTTCTAAACCTTGGCTTCTTGCAGCCCAGACAAACATCCCCATTCTTATGATAGCTTCGGGAGTAATTTGATGAAGGTAGACTTGAAATGTTTTCAGTACTTCAACAACAAAGTTGCTTAGGGGGAATCGAAGCCCAGCCTTGAGAAAGCTTCGGAAGATTACGACTTCATCTTCTTCGGGGGTGGGAGAAGTCTTTTCTCCAGCATCAGCCCTCACAATAGATATATCTCGAAAATACCTCCCCCTCATATTATCAATATGATTCTGCTTAATAGTGGTTTTCCTGAAAACCGTGTGGTTTGGCCGCCATGGTCGATCTTCGGACTCTTCCCCACCACTTTCTACATCGTAACTGTCGCTGTCACCAGTATCTTCGGACAAACCTTCAAGAATCTCCTTGGTGATTTTCTCCGTATTAGTCTCCGCCATCGCTATAAGGAACCCCAAGTTCTTCTCTTCGTCGAGGCTCAGCTTCGTCTCGGCAGGGATCTTCTTACCTTCAGACATCTTCGGAAACGCTAAAAAACTGTTTTCAAGGCCGAAGCTTCAAAATCAAAAAGATCAGCAAATCTTAGTGCACAAGAGCTAAAAATTTAGTGGGCCGAAGCAGATGGCAAGTGTGCGTACCAAATAAGTTTGCGGTATGATCTTATTTATACCCATAGGACGTTGAAAATTGAAAGACCCCACTTGTCAGTGAATGTTGCTATTCTAGCAAAGGGAAGGTGTTTTTTCGGACCTTCGGCTCAAGGCCTTCGTCCATATCGCAATCTGAATTTATCATTAACAAATTAATATTGCGAGGGGCTACTGTTGGGGGCCTTCGTCCTCCGAAGGTCCTCAAAAACATGATTTGACAATTTTTTCCAAGTGGATTATGTGAACAGGTATCTTCGGACTCAGAATTATGAACATGAAGTACGGTCAGGACGAAGCCTGAAACAGACGAAGGACGAGCTGATTACCAAGCTCCACGAAGGATGGCGCACAGCCGAAGCTGTGCGCAGGGAAGCTTCGTCGCGATAGCAGAGAGGGGAACCGACTTAAAGATGAAAAGACTACGTGGGCCTTGACAGATTCCCATAAGTCATTGACAAATGTGATGGACATGGATGTAATTTTACGTGGGCTGCGTCCCGCGTCTATAAATAGGTGAACAGTACTCCCGTACTGTTCACGCTGACCTGGCATATGCTTTTGCGTCACGCTTGTACTTTTTACCTTCTCTCAGGACCGAAGGTACATTTGTAATTTGAAATTATCTCTATTTCTCCATGTTAATAAAATAGAAATGATTCCATGATGATGTCTATATTATATTTCATGCTTTATATGAATCCTTCGTCATTACTTGTTATATTTACGAAGGTATGTTTCTTATGACCTTCGTCCGAAACTCATTATTTCCCGAAGGGACGTAATGTTTCGGAGGACGAAGGACTTTAACACTCAACACTTTTTATGTTGCCTTGTTCTTAACTCGAAGCATTTGAGAACAAGTCCCCAACATACACTAAGTTCCAATCCTATAATAGCATGGCAATTCCAGTAATATAAACCTTTAAAAGGAATTTTTCAAAAGTAAATGCTCAAAGTAAAGTAAGGATTAATAGTGTCTTGATATTTTGTTGTGGTATCCAAGAGTCGCCACTCTCGGCACTCTCCACTAGTCCTTGTTAGAGCAACCATCTAAGGGTGTCTTCTTCTTGGTCCATATAAGAACCAAGTGTTCTCTACCAACTAGCTGATATTATTCCTCTCGAGCCATTGGTTTTGATGAGACACAATGGTCACAATACACTTAGGGATTGTTTGGTTCCTATGACTAAAGTTTAGGGGGTGTTTGAATGCACTAGAACTAATAGTTAGTTGGCTAAAAATTATTAGTAGAATTAGTTAGCTAACAAATAACTACCCAACTATTAACAAATTTACCAAAAATAGCTAACAGCTGAACTATTAGCTAGGGTGTTTGGATGTCTCGACTAATTTTAGCCACTAACTATTATCTCTAGTGCATTCAAACACCCTCTTAGTCTGTCACATCGTCTATTTGAATGACAATTATAAATATTAAATATAGTCTAATTATGAAACTAATTATATAGTTGAAGACTAAACGACAAGATAAATTTATTAAGTCTAATTAATCCATGATTAGAAAATATTTAATGTAGCATCACATAAGCGAATCATGGACTGATGAGTAAAGTCGTCTTACCGTTTAATGCTTATCTGTATAATTAGTTCTGTAATTTAATTATATTTAATATTTGTAACTAGTATTGAAACTAAGAATTAATCCATGAGATCCAAAAGGGCCCTTGCTATCAATGAAGTGAAAACCAATCCTCTACGGCCATTATCGATGTGTTGGTCCAAATTTTGATGGGGCTCACATGTCAATGACCAACTGATAGATCTTCTCTCAAATATATTCGACATATTAACTTGCATAGTAATAGTATCAAATTATGAATATCAGCTAGAAGCCTGAATTCGATCGATGCTTATCTGCGGTCCCTCCATACGGTGCTCCTAGTCTCTTTCCTGCGTTGTATTGTACCGCCACCCCTTTGGATTATTGTTCGATAGCTTACATTCTCAGCATCATCACGGCCTGCCTGTCTGCTGCGGACGTACGGCATCTTTGAGTCGTACTTCTAAAACACACAAAAAAAAAACGGAAGGATTGAATGACATACACGAGTGCCTACATTACTCGAAATTTGGTTGACCACATTTGAAAATTTGTAACTCAGTTTTAGCTAGTTTGTACTAAATCAAACCTATATTAAGTTTCTACCAGATCTGAAGGGAAATTTGTCCAGGGGTCTGTTTTTTTTTTCCTCTTCTTCCTTAGCATAGGGATGAACAATATAGCTAGAAAGATATCAGAAAGCACGGGGAGCAATCTCTTGGAAGGCAGTATCCCATCATCAGTTGGCAATCTCAAGAAGCCCGAATATACCAGAAACTCATAGCAATTTAATCCCAGAAACTCTTAGCAATTTAACAGTGCTTTCTAGACTTGTTCTGGATGCCAATGGCCTCAGTGGAGATATACCTTGGAGTCTAAGCAACTGTCCTCTTCAAAACTTGAACCTTTCACGCAATAGACTCACTGGTCCAATACTCAAAGAGCTTTTTTTTAAAATCTCTACATTATCTGGTTTCCTGCTCTTGGGCTGAAGCAAAAACTTGGCAGCAATCCGGGAGACAGGCAGGACCTGAAGCAAGAACTTGGCGTCCATGTCATGTATGTCGACGGCTCAAACTCAACAAGAAAGGCCATGTATTATTGTACATCACTGGATTGATCATCCAGGCTGAGCAAATTCATCCAAAACCTCTTCTTCTCTGGCCTGCAGGCTCCTGTCAGCACGTCCTTCAGCCTCCCCATGGAGGCAAAATGCAACTTCTCTTCCAGCTTTCCTTTCACAGCTGGGACTTGCTGCATCCAACAAAACATGCAGCAATTTCCCTGTTAACACAAAACCCCTGGGAGGGGAAGAATCTATGCTAGCAAATGTGCAATGATAAGCAAGAAGCTGGGTAAAACCAGCTGCTGATTGCCTTTGTTATCCACAGAATGTAGAGCGCCGAAAGCTCTGCTTGGACACGCGACTCCTCAAACTCATCCACAGGATCATGCAGGCACTCTGACAGCAGTTGTATCTCCTGGATGACAAACATATCCATCTGGGATGTCGTTGCGGGCCAGTTTCCTTCAACAGTGAGCAAGTGTTGTATCCACAAGTGTGAAAGGAACCGACGGTGGTTCCATAACGACTGCAGCAATACATCACCACAGCTAGTATAAACAAAACACACACCCGCCAACAAGAACTACAAGTGGAAGAACAACAACAGGCTAATTTTCAAACCTCTCTCCCCTGGTAGCGTCTGATCAGCATCTCATCCCACCTAAGCTCCTCCTGTCAGGTCATATGCAATCAACTTTGCAGCACCGAGATGGATTGGTATCAATTAACCATTGTCGAAAGAAAAGCAATGTTGTAAAACACAATGATATGGACATGGATCCTTTGTTATCTGAATTGCATCACATTCATAATGATATGATGCCTGAAGTGAGTACAAATAAGTAAATAACTGTAGCAAAAAAGTAATTAGCTTTTAAACAAACACACAATACCTTCCATAGCAAGCAAATATCTGACTCCCAACTAAGGGAATCCTCTTCATTCCCAAGGAAGTTGTCTAGTAGCGCAAGCAGCAAGGACTGCAAGGATGCAACAGGGCAAGTAAGTACATGTGCTATCAATCAGATTGGTTAGCAAATAGGATACATGTGCTATACTGTCTTTACTCTTTAGGAATTTCAACAAATCGAAGTCCAAAATTAACATAAAGTCTACAGCAGGATGTGAATTCAAAAGCTCTGCAAATTGGTTTGCAAACATATTATGCAGCTCTTAAAAGATGCTACTGATCAATATGAAAATTGTCAAATAATAAATAATTCTTTGCTTCAAATATTATACAGTACTAATTACTACTATAGGGAATCTACTAACTCTTCGATAGTGGAAGCAGCAGTTGTCAGCAACATGTAGCTCACTCCATCTTGTTGACTCATTCAGTTCATCCAGCACCTTCAGAAAACAGAAATTGATAACTGACAAACAGATATTTTGTAACAAGGAAGTCCAGTTACAGGATTAACAATCGCAGAGAAAGAATTTTCAAAGAGTTTGAATCGTTCATCCTCACTTGTTTCCTTGTCATGTAAGGAATGAGCCAACATCGATGCCTCCATGCACGATAGTTCATTTTCGATTTCTGTAAAAGGCATAAAATTATCTCTGTGCATACTGTCTGTACCTGTACTTGATATAAGTTCAATTACCAGTTACACATAAGAGACAACAAGGAACATGGTAACTTATAGTATGGTGAGCTCAGTCAAATTGACACCATTAGCAGCTTGAATAAACAAGTATTCATGAGTTATAACCTCTGCTATCTCTTTGACCAGTATGGATTCATTCCCTATAAGCTCCAACATATCTTGATGTTGCTCAGCAACTTGTTTTATCACCCATCTCCTGTGGCAGACAGATATTTCAAACTCCGTGCAGTTTAGTTTTATTATATCAAAATCATCTCTAGAGTCCAAATAGATGGGAATTGTCTGAAAGAAAGAGGTCAACAAGCAAGATGGCTTCACAAGAGCAAGATGGGGTGTAGTGGTGTACCTATGGCTCCATGTGCTCTCGTTCTTTGGAGAGTAGGAAAGGATCAAAGCACACAATTGCAGTTCATCCTTGAGCTTTGTGAAATCATACAACGCTGCTAGCACCATTTTCCTACAGGACAGCAAGAAAAAACATGTGGAATCTAAATTCCTTCCCTCTGGTGCATGGAGCTTGCAGTACTCAATTGAACGAAAGGTGAAAAACGCAAACCAGGCACACATTGCGTGATGGCTGACAGCATCGCGTACCTGGAGTTCCATGCAGTGAGTAGGTCAGGACAAAGTATGAGCAGTGCCTTGGTGTGCCTCATGAGATTAGTGCGCGATAGTGGGGCATCCCTTGCGTTGTAGTAGGCATCCCGAGCAGCATGGTAAAGCTCAGGGAGGATCTCAGCGGAGATGGCAAGCTTGTGGTCTCTGCACCAGAAGTATCTTGCGCAATGGAACTCTGTAGATTGTGAAGCGGAGTCACCATCTTGGGCGCAATCTAGTGAGCAGAATTGTGTTGGGTGCAAGAACCCCACCTCATCGCTGAGAATGGAATGCATTTTTATGGGAAGAAATTAACAAACTCTGGTTCGGAACTTGAATTGAAATAGAAAATGGATGAGAGAAAAAAGAGGGATACATGAGTGGGTCATCGTGGAGGATTTGCTCAAAGTAGAGGAGGAGATTTTCGGGGAGATTTTCCTCTCCCCCTTGCTGTTGTTCCAGTGCTGATTCTTGCTGTTGTAATTTCATTGGCATCTGATTTTCCTTCCAACAGTGGACGAGTCGGTGTATCAGTACGAGTAGGAGCAACAACAATGTAAGAAAACTAGGTTTCAAAGCTAAACTAATAGCATCGGATCATATACCAACAAACAACAACTGTGCTTAATAGTTGTATAACAAACTAACTAGGTAAAACATGAAGCAACAAGCGACACAAAAGAATGTTTGAACCTACTGTGTTTGTATCATTGCCTTTTATTTGGCATAGACCCATGAAAAATATAAGGTATGCTCGTTACTTCTTTGGGCAGCCGGCGAGGCATTCCTATTGTTTGAATCCATTTGATTAATTGGTACGCTTCTGCCCGTTCCAAGTGTTTCTGGCTCCGGTATTGTCCCTCGTTGTACAGGAGGTTGACTGGATTGGAGTACTACAGGCGTATGATCATGAGAATAATAATTAGGGGGTGTTTGAATGCACTATAGAAGTCGTGTTGACACAACTCCTCCCAGTCCCAGCTTATGAGACACAGACAGAGGACAAGCTACAAGAATTGGCACACTGAGAGTGATAAAATAGCAATTTTTTCCAAGAATTAGACGGGCTCTTATCCTGGAACATCCGAAACAGTAGTGGGGCGTATCCATTCCACAACCAGCATCATCAAAAAATGTGGACGAAACAAGGCAACCCAGTTAATCGTGTAGGCAGGCATCTCCATTGCATTGCATGCACGAGATTGGCACGGAGAGCAACGGATGGGAATCCTCGCCGTAGGGGCATAATGTCACGACCCTACCAGGCATGCATAAGAGGCAGACAATGTAACAAGAGGGCAAGAGTAGTACAGCTGTAAGCTGTTGGCATTTAGTTGTAATAACTGATTAGAGTTGTCATCAAGCTGTAATCCAGCTGTAATAACTGATTAGCAGTTAGAGCCACTTGGGCTGCTATAAATCTGGGCAGTTGTAATGGAGAAGCTATGAAATGAAATAGAAGAGAAACTACACTGCCACATACCTGTGTTCAGGTGCTTGGTCAGATCCGGCCAAGGGGAGCTTTCCTCACGTCGGTAGAACCCTAGGGTTCTTCACAAAGAGAGGAACAAACCTGGAGCAGGCAAACCCTAACCCTAGAATCCCCACAACACATACCTGGCAGATCTGAGCGAAACCCTAACTCTAGGGTTCCTCACAATTGGTATCAAAGCTGTCGAATCCTTGGAGGAGAGATTGGCGGGAAGACAGTTTGACACAAGTTTGAAAGAAGGGAGGTGCTCAGAAAATTGTGGTTCATCACGGCACCTTCAATTAAGCCGTCGGCCCAGTCCCGGTTGGTGATCGAGGCTGTCACCATGGAAGCGAAGCAGGCTGAAGCACGCTGGGAGAAGATGATGCTGGCCATCGAGAAGCTGACAGGAAAGGTTGAGGCCATGGAGGAAGAGAGGACGCTGTTTCGCAAGCAAATGGAGGAGACTGGGAAGGCTGTTTCTCTTCTTCGGCTAGAAGCCATGGCAAGGGATATGGACCGTTATGGGAATGAAGAAGCAGGAGAAAGAGACAGAAGAAATTCTCAGAACAGAGGTAGAGAGGAGAGTTCTGGGCAACTGGACAGAGATGGGGAACAGTTGCAACAGCATATACCAAGGATGCCATTCCCAAAGTTTGGGGGAACAGATCCAGCTATTTGGATCATACAAAGTGAAGATTACTTCAACCTCTACCGGGTCCCTGATTTCTTGAAGTCCACTGTGGCGTCTCTCAACTTTGAAGGTAATGCAGCACGATGGTTGCAGGTAGTCAGGTTGAAGCAAGGGTTGGGTGATTGGAGAAATTTGTCTAGGCTGGTATTAGACGAATTTGGAGCTGAGGAATACCCAAGAGCGATGAGGAGATTGTTGAATATGAGGCAAAAGGGGGGAGTGGAAGAATATGTGAAGGAGTTTCAGGAAGCAAGATATGCTACTGCTGTTCATAATCCTATGATGGATGAAACATTTTATGTCAGTCAGTTTGTCAAAGGACTGAAGACTGAAATTCAGTATCCAGTTATGTCCCAGCTCCCTGCTACTGTTCACAAGGCACAACTATTGGCTCAAGTTCAGCAGGATATTATTGACAAGGGAGGAATGAAGTTTACCAAGCAGGCTGTTCCTGGTAGATTGGGAGGAGGGAATAGAGCAGATGGTAAAGGTGTTGAAGTGGGAGGATGGAGTAAGGAGAGACAACTAAAGGAGTATAGAAGAGTGAATGGTCTATGCTTCACTTGTGGAGAGAAATTTGAACCTGGTCATCAAGCAAGGTGCCAAAAAGGGAATGCAGTCCAGTTACATGTTCTAGCTCCTGAGGACATGGAGAAGGTTTTAACTCCTGAAGTATTGGAGCAAATAGCGCAAGAGGAGAAACAGGAAGAAGAGGAACTGAAGCTGTCTCTGAATGCTATTAATGGGGCTGATGATTCTCAATGTATCCGACTTAGAGCATTGATTCAGCATCAGATGCTATTAATGTTGGTAGATTCTGGAAGTTCTACCAGTTTCATTAGCAAGCAGATGGTGGAGAAGTTAAAGCTGGAGGTGGAAGAATGTGACCCAGTGAAGGTCAAGGTGGCTAGTGGGGATATTATGGTCAGCACTCAGAAAGTTAGGGAAGTCAAATGGTGGACTGGAGGGCACACTTTTGTTTTCCCTATGAGAGTGTTGGACATTGGAGTATATGATTCCATTTTGGGATTTGACTGGTTGAGGGCTCATAGTCCTATGAACTGTGACTGGGATAACAAGACCTTGGAGTTTTACCATCAGGGACAGAAAGTGCGAATACAAGGAGACTGTGCTAAGGTTACAGAAGTGTCTCAAGTGCATGCTGTTCAGGTGCAGAAATGGTTAAAAGGGAATGAGGTCTGGGCTTTTGTGTTGCTGGAACAGGTGGTACCGAAGGAAGAAGAGGTGCAGGGGCAGTTAGCAGCACTACTCACAGAATTTCAGGATCTATTCGCTCAGCCTGCAGCCTTACCTCCCAAACGGGTGTTTGACCATTATATACCCTTGCTGCCAGGGTCGGTTCCAGTGAATGCCAGACCATATAGATACTCTCCACTGCACAAAGATGAGATAGAGAGACAAGTGGCAGAATTGCTCAAAGCAGGCTTGATTGTCCCTAGTGTAAGCTCTTTTGCTTCTCCAGTCTTACTGGTACAAAAGAAAGATGGAACATGGAGGTTTTGTATTGATTACAGAAAGCTCAATGATATGACAGTGAAGAATAGATTTCCAATGCCTTTGGTGGATGAAATTTTAGATGAGTTGGCAGGCACCCAATATTTTTCCAGTTTGGATATGACAGCTGGGTACCATCAGATTCGAATGGGCGAAGAAGATGAGCACAAGACTGCTTTTAAAACTCATCATGGGCATTATCAATTCAGAGTAATGCCATTTGGGTTGACAAATGCTCCTGCCACTTTTCAGTGTGCTATGAATAGTATTTTGGAACCCTTTCTCAGGAAGTTTGTGCTTGTTTTTATTGATGATATCCTCATTTACAGCCCAACATTGCAAGATCATGTTCAACATTTGAAGCAAGTTTTCACTGTGTTAAGGCATCACCAGTTTTATCTCAAAAGGAAGAAATGTGTGTTTGCTCAGGCGGAATTGCAGTATTTGGGCCATATTATTTCTAAAGAAGGGGTTGCTACTGATCCATCCAAGACTGAGGCCATGGTCAGGTGGCCAGTGCCTACTTCTGTCACTGAGTTAAGAGGTTTTCTCGGTTTGACTGGGTATTACAGGAAGTTTGTCCGGCATTATGGTACGCTGGCAAAGCCTTTGACAATATTACTTCAAGGCAAAAAGTCATGGGTGTGGACAATTGAAGCTCAGAAGGCTTTTGAACATCTTAAGAAGGCCATGACTCAAACACCTGTTCTGGCTTTACCAAGATTTGAGATACCTTTTGTGGTTGAGACTGATGCTTGTGATGAAGGCATAGGAGCTGTTCTTATGCAGGAGCACAAACCATTGGCTTTCTTGAGTAAGGCCCTGGGTATGAAGAACAAGCAATTATCCATTTATGAGAAGGAATTTCTAGCTTTAATCATGGCAGTTGACAGGTGGAGACCTTATTTGCAAAGGTCCTCGTTCACTATTATGACAGACCATCAGTCTCTGTCTTTCTTGGGAGAACAGCAGCTTCAGTCTGACTTGCAAAGAAGAGCTATGGCTAAGCTTATGGGTCTCCAGTTCAAGATAGTGTACAAGAAGGGAAAAGAGAATGTGGTGGCAGATGCTTTGTCTAGGGTGGGGGCAGCCATGACTTTAGCACTGGTTTCGGAGGTCCAACCGGTTTGGCTTCAGGAAATTTTGAACTCTTATGCCACAGATTTGCAGGCCCAGCAACGCCTACAGAAATTGGTAATCCAGAGTCCTGATGAAGATGGCTATTTTCTTCAGCAGGGGGTGATCAGAAAGGATCAGCAAATTTGGGTAGGGGAAAATTCTGCCCTCAGAACCAAAATTATTGCAGCTTTACATGATTCATCATTGGGTGGTCATTCTGGAATCGCTGCTACTTACCACAGAGTTAAAAAGTTGTTCTGTTGGTCAGGCCTGAAAACTGATGTGGAATTATTTGTGAAACAATGTGCGGTTTGTCAGCAGGCCAAAAGTCCCAAGCAGTATCCTTCTGGGTTACTTCACCCATTGCCTGTGCCAGCTGGAGCTTGGCAAGACTTAACTATGGATTTCATTGAGAAGTTACCCCGGTCAGAAGGATATGATACGATTTTGGTGGTGGTAGATCGATTCACCAAGTATGCTCACTTCTTTCCCTTAAAGCACCCTTTCACTGCTCAGGGAGTGGCCCAAATCATGGTAGATTCAGTAATCAAACTGCATGGGGTGCCCAAAACAGTGGTGTCTGATAGGGACAAGATTTTTACAAGTGCTTTTTGGAAACATTTGTTCAAGCTCTTGGATATTAAGCTTGCTTTAAGCACAGCCTATCACCCTCAGACAGATGGGCAGAGTGAGAGAGTTAATCAGTGTTTGGAGATGTATCTCAGATGTGCTGTCCACTCCAACCCTCAGAAATGGAAGTCTTGGCTATCTTTAGCCGAATTATGGTATAATACCACTTTCCACTCATCATTGGGCTGTTCACCTTTCCAGGCCCTTTATGGCTATGAAGCATCTGTTCTTGGAATTCCTTCAGTCACAGGGCAGGAGGATGAGGGAGCTGTCCAGTTTATTCAGCACAGAGCTGAGCATAGTGAGATGTTGAAGGCCAATTTGGCTAGAGCTCAACAGAGATATAAACATTTTGCAGATAAGAAGCGGGTTCCCAGGGAGTTTCAGGTCGGGGAACAGGTTTTGCTCAAGCTCCAGCCTTATGCTCAAACTTCTGTGGTCAATAGACCTTGTCCCAAATTTGCATTCAAGTATTTTGGGCCTTACACAGTGACTGAGAAAATTGGGGCAGCTGCTTATCGTTTGGCTCTTCCACCAGAAGCTCAGATCCATCCTGTCTTCCATGTTTCCCAACTCAAACCATTTGTTCCAAATTATACTCCGGTCTTTGATACTCTTCCTCAACCAATGGATTTGGACAGGGGATCTCTGGCTCCGGTGGAGATTCTGGATCGCAGAATGGTCAAGAAAGGCAATGCGGCTGTGGTCCAAGTGCTCCTCAGGTGGTCTGGGTTGCCATCATCCTGTGCTACTTGGGAGGATTTTACTGTGGCCAAGACCAGATTTCCAAAGGCTCTTGCTTGGGGTCAAGCAAGCTCTCAAGGGGGGGCGGATTGTCACGACCCTACCAGGCATGCATAAGAGGCAGACAATGTAACAAGAGGGCAAGAGTAGTACAGCTGTAAGCTGTTGGCATTTAGTTGTAATAACTGATTAGAGTTGTCATCAAGCTGTAATCCAGCTGTAATAACTGATTAGCAGTTAGAGCCACTTGGGCTGCTATAAATCTGGGCAGTTGTAATGGAGAAGCTATGAAATGAAATAGAAGAGAAACTACACTGCCACATACCTGTGTTCAGGTGCTTGGTCAGATCCGGCCAAGGGGAGCTTTCCTCACGTCGGTAGAACCCTAGGGTTCTTCACAAAGAGAGGAACAAACCTGGAGCAGGCAAACCCTAACCCTAGAATCCCCACAACACATACCTGGCAGATCTGAGCGAAACCCTAACTCTAGGGTTCCTCACACATAACTCCGCGTCGTCAAGCTAATCGCGATCTGAGACGCGGGAGGAGCAACCGCGCTTTCATGAGCCAGAGCCTAGCAGGAGAAGAGGTGAAGGAAGAGAACGGCAGAAAGCGAGGCGAGGAGGACCTTGTCGAGCGTGGAGGGGTCGAGGTGGAGCGAGCCCTGGAGGCGGCGGACGTCGGTGTCCAGCGCCACGACGCTGCGGCGCAGCGCGTCCTCCTCGGCGGCGCGGGTTGCGACGAGGGCCGAGGCCGCCTCCTGCAGCTCCCGCGCCGCCTCTGCCGCGGCGGCAGCCGTCGTCTCGAGGCCGCGCACATCGCCGTCGCCGTCGCCGTCGCCTGACATTGGCTGGCGCGAGCGGTGAAGCGGTGGGGATGATTTGGAGCGAGTGACGGAGAGAAGAGCAGAGTAGAGAGACGGGGTTGAATTGGAATTTGGATTCCTCTCGCTGCTATTGTGCGTGTAGAGAAACACCAGATGATCTCCACTAGTTAAAACCCTAAAATTACTTTAGGATGTTGGCAAGAAATTATGCTCCAAAAGTTCATTAAACAAGATTTCCAAATATATCAACTTTCTAAATATTTTTAGGCCTTATTCAATTATTCCTAGTCCATATAAATTAGATGAGATTAAAAAAATAAAAAAATGACTGATTAAGATTTAAACCCACTCAGTATTTTATATCGAATTACTAGTACACCGTGGATGGCCACACTAACCGTCTTGTGTCCTCTGCAATGGACCTTTAGACTCCATCTGTGCCTAACCTGCTCCTTCGTACAAAAAGTCTGGAGCACAATTCTTACTTGGAAGAACAATTTTCTACAACATCATATTGATCTGTATAGTATCTCTAGCATTATAGAGTGATGGGAGAAGACGAAAACTCTCTTCCCGCAAGATCGCATAAGGGTGTTCAATGGTGTGGTTATCTACACTATATATGTAGAAACCTTTGAAGTAGCACAATCGAAAAATCTTTGAACATTGCTCGTTGTCACCACTCCAGATCACAGAGAGAGAGTAAGGGGGTGTGTTTTGCTCTATAAAAGCGTGTCTAGTCGCCTAGGCTTGAACTAGGGCTGAACTAGAGCTGTCTGTCTTGTTCCTTCTTATGTGCCCGATCTTTTGGCCTAAGTGTCGTCGGCCCTATGTACTCTAACTCTTTTCCCTCACATAATTAAAAGGTAAAGCTCCTGCCACTTCGTTCAAAAAAGTAATTTATATTGAATTAAAATAGTATCTAAGAAAAAATAAAATAGAACCAATTTTAAAGTTGTAAGTAATAACTAGAAAAACTGAGTTAGTATTATTTAAAAATATTTAATAAGAATTGAAAAACAATGGAGGCTAGAGTTTTTAATATATACTTGCTCCTTTCTTTCTTTTTTACTTATCGTTGGTTAGTATAAAATTAAACCAAGTGACGTTAAATAAATAAAAATGAAGGTATTATTTAGCAACTTGTTGTATCTGAGTTTAGTGAGTATTTTTTTAAGAACTAATGGAGATGCTCTTAGCTTAGGAGGAGGAGGCGAGGGAAGAAATTGACAGGTTAATTTACTTGATATTTTACCTCTTTAATAGTTTTGTTTCTTGATGGGCGCTGCGTGAAATCTAGGTGTCCTAGACTCCCTTTATTTCTTGATGGGCGCTGCGTGGTGGCTAGGGGTGAAAATAAAAACGGTAATTTTCGCATACTGAGAATCGTTTTTGAAGTTTTATCGAAATTTAGATCTGAACGGAAACGGTTACCGAAAATACAAAAACGAAATCAATAGAAAAACTCTGAATCGGAAATGGTTTGGGTCTCTTCCGACCGTTTGCGAAAATTACCGTTTTTATTCGGTATTTTTCAGAAAAATATTAAATCTAAAGTGATCTTTATAAATTCATAATAAATTTATCTTATATAGAAAAATATAAAACTAATTTTATTATTTTTCTAAAATCAAGATCTATCCAATGGTATATAGTTTAGAATCGTTTGAAACTTTTATAAATCTTATTTATATTTTCTTATATATTATTACTCTAGATACATATATTCATAATTTGCACCAGAATTTAAGAATTAATTATATTGACTATGCTAAGTAGTAGGAGTACAAATAGAATGTAAGTGATATATCATTATATACATATTGATTCTACTTTATTTAAATACATAATAATGATTTAATTATTGTATGACTTCTTACTTTATATATTTATTGTGATCTCCTACCTTATATATTATTACTATTTTTATATGAATGTATGACTTTCATGAATTTTTGAAGTCAATTGAGGGTACATGTTACAGTTTTTACCGATCAAATTTTAGATTCCGATCGTAACCAGTGTAATTTTCGTACTGAACTTTCGTTTCCAATGTTTCCGAATTAATGATGTCGTTATCGTTTCCGGAGTTACTATTTTCGATCTCATTTTCGAGGAAAAATATAATAACAAAAATGATTTTAGTGTTTACCGATCGTTTTTGATAGTTTTCACCCCTAGTGGTTGCTGGCGAAGCAACGACAGAAGCAAGAACGTGGGTTGGACTGTCACTGAGATGGGCCTACTAGCGAGGCCCATTGTTTGGGCCTGCAGACTGTTGGTGACACCAACCCAGTTGTAGATGCCCATTCATCTGCAACTTCCCTTATATTAGAGTATACCAGTCAAGTGCTCGTGCGTTGACACAGCAAACAAAATATTAGATAAAATATTAGTGCACAACGATTACATAAAAACAAATACCACATATTATCAATCTCAATCTTATAAATTCTCTAGCAACAACCAATACAAAATTTCGGAGGGGGGGGGAGGTCGCAGGGAGGGCGCGAGAGGCGGCTTGTGGAGGGAGGTTGGGGACGAAGATAATGTGGGCTCGAAGGGAGGCGGGACAAATAAGTTTGTAGAACATCGGGTTGATTCGTAGAATTTCAAGGGGTATTTGTAAAAGTAATCCATATTATTGGCAGCTTTGATTATATCAACAACTATCCAAATTATTGTTTTCGTTTATCTGAACATTTTAGTAATCTAAAATGATGAATACATTCATAGCAAATACATGTTAGCAATATGAAATATTTTGTAGTTGTCACATCCCAAAATCCTAACTTTGAAAATTCATAAAAGTTTGTCCAAAATATTTGAGTTAAAGTTTGGAAATTGGATTCAACTTGAAACCAGAAAAACAAATGAATGAAGATTTTATTAGCTCAGTGAATATTTCTTGAAAATAAGTAAATGGCAATATTAGATATTTTTTATTTTATCAAAGATAGATTTGAGTCTCAAAACTAAAAGTCAAAGTTGAAAATCTTTTAATAAACGTAAAGATTTCTAATCTAGGATGAGTGAAATATTATTCTCTCTCTCATAAATTAGGCATCGATATTATTCAAATAATAAAATAAATAATATCATCACATCATGCTGAGATTATTTTGTTTGTTAAACTCAAGATTGAATTTGTTTGAATATTGGAATTGAAACTTGAAATAAAATGAAATAGGGAAAGAAATAAGAAAACAGGAAAAACAAAAAAAAAGAAAAAAAAGAAAACCACTCATCCTGGGCTGATTTCACCTGTCTTGGCCCACTTACGCCCACACATCGTGTCACTGTCCTACGGGGCCCGCTCCATCGTTCGATCGCCCGCACATTAGACGGCCGCGCCTGGTGAGCACACACGATGACATCTAGGTCCCACTAGCCATGGCCTTCATCCACCTTTGGATGGATCTCGCGTCGGACTCCTTGCGGCACGCAACAGACACCGGTGAATACGGGGCGGCTTGGTTGGTTGATCCTCACCCTGGGATATAAAACCTAGCTCCTTGAGACTCTCTTGGCCGCCCTCCATCGTTGACCAGCGCGCAGTTTTTGTGGAATCCGAGCAGGCAGTGAGGATCGAGAGGGAGAGAGAAAAGCGTCGTTGTTGAACCTATGCGTGCAGCGGTGGTCAGGAAGCCAGAACTTGGAGCTCGCAGCCACGCTGCTCGCACCAGGGGCAGTAGCGGAAGCAAGGAGAAAGGGTGAGCACGAGAAACTGAGTGGAAGGTACGGGGGGATGGCCACGGCGTCTTCCTGTTCAAAGTACGGAGACGAGGATGCAGAACCTCACCGGCGGTGATGAAGGAGCACCGTCACGTCGGTCGGTCGGCCTATGCCTCAATCACTGGTAAGAGCATGTTCCTATAGTTCGCTTCGCTAAGCGCAGTTTCTACTCACGTCGGCGGTAGCTGGGGTGAACAACAAAGCTGGGGCGATGGCCCACCAGCATCGCCGGGTGGATGAGGCTCCGCTGGGGCAGACACCGTGAGAGATGGGAGAGAGAAAGAGAGGCAAGGGCGTCTGGAGGAAGAAGAAGAAGGTGCGATCGTCGATCTGGAATTGGACGACTCTGATAAGGGCTGGCGTACCGTTTCGGCTAGGTCAGATCGTGGTCGTCGATCGTGGATTGGATGGTTGGGAGCTTAGTTAGATCAAATCGACTATGGACCGTTGGATTGGGATCTGATGATCCCGGTTGCGTACTGGTTCATTACGTGAGCCGATTTAATCGCGGGCGTAGAATCCGAATCGGACGTCCCATATTCAACGATACCTCTTCACTGATTTATTTTGCGATTAAGCCCCTCAGCTTTCACAGAATCAAGCCGTCGTTCGTGTCCTGTGTAAAGTATTTACATCCGTGTCCTAGAAATTCATAAAACAGCCCCTCAACTCTGTGATATTAGTGGTCGCAGTCCAGGAATTAAAGAAAATAGGAAAAGAGATTTAGAAATCAATTTTGGGTATAAAAATAATCCCAGAACTTATATAATTCATAGAAAATTCATCGTAGCTCGTTTTTAATCCATTCCAGTTGCAAAAATTTTATATTAATATTGTTTATCATCTAGTAACCCTGTTTTGTCATGAAACCTAGATAAAAATTATCCACTTGATTTATTCTATACTAAGTATTTGATGACTTTGGAAAATCATAACTCGAGAACTGTGACTCCGATTTGATCCATTCAAATTACGTTAGCTTCATAAAATTATTATCTACACGGTGGCAACATTAATTGTACCATAGAATATATTTTTTAATTAGATATTTGTTTAGCATATGTTCAGTAGATTATACCTTTTAACCAAAGTTAAACTAGACCATAATAGTGATTTGACTATAATATGATTTCTAAACAAGTTATAATTGAAAGGGAAATGTGCCCTTGGGCCATTTCTAAGTATTTTGGTGATTTAGTGCCCAACACAGGTGCCTAATTGTAAAATGGTGGACAAAGTACAAATCAAGAATAAAGGTACGTTTCTCAGACTTAGTACATTGTTTTATGGACTAATGTATTGTGTTTAAGTGCTGGAAACAGAAAAAATTGAGTTGGAGAAGAGATGGCTCGAACAGCCAAAGTCTGCCCAGTCTGGGTGCACCGGACTGTCCGGTGCGCCAGGCTGGCTTGGGCAAAGTGGCTGCTCTCGGGACTTCGACGGCGGTGTACGGCTAAAATTCACCGGACTGTCTGGTGTACACCGGACTGTCCGGTGGGCCGCGCACAGGCGAACTCGTCGCTCTCGGGAAACCATCAACGGCGTACGGCTAAAAATCACCGGACTGTCCGGTGTGCACCGGACTGTCCGGTGAGCCAACGGTCGGCCGGGCCAACGGTCGGCCGCGCAATCTGCGCGGGACACGTGGCCGAGCCAACGGCTAGAAGATGGCACCGGACTGTCCGGTGTGCACCGGACATGTCAAGTGCACCAACGGCTACCAGGCTGCCAACGGTCGACTGCGCTGTTTATGGAAAGAAATCGGGCACCGGACATGTCCGGTGTGCACCGGACTGTCCGGTGCGCCAGACGACAGAAGGCAAGAATTGCCTTCCCAGATTGCTCTCAACGGCTCCTAGCTGCCTTGGGGCTATAAAAGGGACCCCTAGGCGCATGGAGGAAAATACCAAGCATCCTTTGAGCATCATTGATCACTCACACTTCATTCTCGCGCACTTGTTTGACATTTTAGTGATTTGAGCTCCGTTCTAGTGTGCTAGTCTCTTGAGCTCAAGTCTGGGTTTTGCGTGTGCGTATTCGCTGTGATCTTTGTGTCGTGTGTGAGTTGCTAATCCCTCCCTTGCTCTGTGATTCTTCGTGAACATCTTGTGTAAGGGCGAGAGGCTCCAAGCTGTGGAGATTCCTCGCAAACGGGATTAAGAGAAGCAAAGCAACACCGTGGTATTCAAGTTGGTCTTTGGACCGCTTGAGAGGGGTTGATTGCAACCCTCGTCCGTTGGGACGCCACAACGTGGAGTAGGCAAGCGTTGGTCTTGGCCGAACCACGGGATAACCACTGTGCCATCTCTATGATTGATATCTCTTGGTTATTGTGTTGTGTTGAGATCCTTCTCTAGCCACTTGGCATATTACTGTGCTAACAAGTAACCAAGTTTTGTGGCTTAAGTTTTTGAAGTGTTACAGGATCACCTATTCACCCCCCCCCCCTCTAGGTGCTCTCAATTGGTATCGGAGCCGTTCTCTTCAAGAAAGGGACTAACCGCCTGAAGAGATGGATCCTAAAGGCAAGGGGATGGTGATCAACGACAAGGAGAAGGAGTCCTTCGTCAACGAGCCCAATGATGACAGGCCCACCGACTCAGGCTCGGGCCACAAAAGAAAAGACGGGAGGAAGAAGAAGACAAGGCGCATCAAGGAAATTGTCTACTACGACAGCGACGAATCTTCCTCCTCCCAAAAGGACGACGACGACTACGATAGACGAAAGACGGTTAACTCAAACTTTTCTTTCGATTATTCGCGCATCCCGCATAGTTCAAATGCTCAATTGCTCCCCATTCCACTTGGCAAGCCCCCTCACTTTGATGGAGAGGATTACGGATTTTGGAGCCACAAAATGCGTACTCACCTGTTTTCTCTCCATCCAAGCATTTGGGAGATTGTGGAAAGTGGAATGAAATTTGATAGCTCGGATAGCCCTGTGTTTATTAATGAACAGATTCATAAAAATGCACAAGCTACTACTGTGTTGCTAGCCTCTTTGTGCAGGGACGAGTATCACAAGGTGAGCGGCTTGGACAATGCCAAGCAGATCTGGGACACCCTCAAGATCTCTCATGAGGGAAACGACGTCACCTTGCTCACCAAAATGGAGTTGGTGGAGGGCGAGCTTGGACGGTTCGCGATGATAAGGGGCGAGGAGCCGACACAAACATACAACCGGCTCAAGACCCTTATCAACAAAATAAGGAGCTACGGGAGCACGCGATGGACGGACCACGACGTCGTCCGCCTAATGCTAAGGTCATTTACCGTTCTTGATCCTCATTTGGTGAACAATATACGTGAAAATCCCAGGTACACCAAGATGTCGCCCGAAGAAGTTCTTGGGAAGTTCGTAAGCGGGCGAATGATGATCAAGGAGGCAAGATACGTGGACAACGCGTTGAACGGTCCTAGTCATGAGCCTCAACCCATTGCTCTCAAGGCAACAAGGAGCAAGGAGGCGCTACCAAGCAAGGTGGCACAAGTTGAGGCGGCCGGACTCAATAATGAGGAGATGGCCCTCATCATTAAGCACTTCAAGACGGCGCTTAAAGGTCGCAAGGGGCAGCCAAGCAAGACCAAAGCCAAGGGGAAGCGCTCATGCTTCAAATGCGGTAAGTTTGGTCATTTTATTGCTAACTGTCCCGACAATGATAGTGATCAGGACCAAGGGAACAAGAGGGAGAAAAAGAAGCATTACAAGAAGGCCAAGGGCGAGGCACATATCGGAAAGGAGTGGGATTCGGATTGTACCTCCTCCGACTCTGACAATGAAGGACTCGCCGCCACCGCCTTCAACAAGTCATCCCTCTTCCCCAACGAGCGTCACACTTGCCTCATGGCAAGAGAGAAGAAAGTAAGCACTCATACTAGTACTTATGCTTCTTCGAGTGAAGATGAGTCTAGTGATGATGATGAGATAGATTACTCATGCTTATTCAAGGGATTAGATAGAACCAAGGTAGACAAAATTAATGAATTAATTGATGCCTTGAATGACAAGAATATGCTTTTAGAAAAACAAGAGGATTTGTTGTATGAAGAACATGACAAATTTGTAGAAGCACAGAAATCTCTTGCTCTAGAAATTAAGAGGAATGAAATGCTCTCTAGTGAATTATCTTCTTGTCATGAAACTATTGCTAAGTTAAAAAGTTTTAATGATGATTTAAATGCTAAACTAGAAGTAGCTAGTAAATCTAATTCTTGTGTAGAAATTGTTGAAACTTGTAATAGGTGTAAAGATTTTGACATTGATGCTTGTAGTGATCATTTAGTTTCAATTTCCAAATTAAATGATGAATTAGCTAGTCTTAATGCCCAACTTAAGACTAGCAAGAATGAATTTGACAAGCTAAAATTTGCAAGGGATGCCTACACAATTGGTAGACACCCCTCAATTAAGGATGGACTTGGCTACAAGAGGGAAGCCAAGAACTTGACAAGCCATAAAGCTCCCATCTCCGCCAAGGAGAAAGGGAAGGCCCCTATGGCTAGTAGTGTGCAAAAGAACCATGCCTTTATGTACTATGATAGAAGACAACCTAGAAATGCTTATAGGAGTTGTAATGTATATAATGCCTTTGATTCTCATGCCATGGTTGCTTCTAGTTCTTCTTATGTGCATGATAGAAATATTGGTAGGAGAAATGTTATTCATAATATGCCTAGGAGAAATGTCGTTAATGTTCCTAGGAAAGTTAATGAACCTTCTACAATATATCATGCTTTAAATGCTTCTTTTGCTATTTGTAGAAAGGATAGGAAGATAGTTGCTAGAAAATTAGGGGCAAGATGCAAGGGAGACAAAACTTGCATTTGGGTCCCTAAGGATATTTGTGCTAACCTTGCAGGACCCAACATGAGTTGGGTACCTAAGACCCAAGCCTAAATTTGTCTTGCAGGTTTATGCATCCGGGGGTTCAAGCTGGATTATTGACAGCGGATGCACAAACCATATGACGGGGGAGAAGAAGATGTTCACCTCCTACGTCAAGAATAAAGATTCCCAAGATTCAATAATTTTCGGTGATGGGAATCAAGGCAAGGTAAAAGGGTTAGGTAAAATTGCAATCTCAAATGAGCACTCTATCTCTAATGTGTTTTTAGTAGAGTCTCTTGGATATAATTTGCTATCTGTCAGTCAATTATGCAATATGGGATATAACTGTTTGTTTACAAATGTAGATGTGTCTGTCTTTAGAAGATGTGATGGTTCACTAGCTTTTAAGGGTGTACTAGACGACAAGCTTTACTTAGTTGATTTTGCAAAAGAAGAGGCCGGTCTAGATGCATGCTTAATGGCTAAGACTTGCATGGGCTGGCTGTGGCATCGCCGCTTAGCACATGTGGGGATGAAGAACCTCCACAAGCTTCTAAAGGGAGAACACGTGATAGGTCTAACCAATGTTCATTTCGAAAAAGATAGACCTTGTGCAGCTTGTCAAGCAGGGAAACAGGTGGGAGGCTCTCATCACACCAAAAATGTGATGACAACATCAAGACCCCTGGAGCTGCTACATATGGACCTCTTCGGACCCGTCGCCTATCTGAGCATAGGAGGAAGTAAGTATGGTCTAGTTATCGTTGATGACTTTTCCCGCTTCACTTGGGTGTTCTTTTTGCAGGATAAGTCTGAAACCCAAGGGACCCTCAAGCGCTTCCTAAGGAGAGCTCAAAATGAGTTTGAGCTCAAGGTGAAGAAGATAAGGAGCGACAACGGGTCCGAATTCAAGAACCTTCAAGTGGAGGAGTTTCTTGAGGAGGAGGGGATCAAGCATGAGTTCTCCGCTCCCTACACACCTCAGCAAAATGGTGTGGTAGAGAGGAAGAACAGGACGCTCATAGATATGGCAAGGACTATGCTTGGAGAATTCAAGACCCCCGAGTGCTTTTGGTCGGAAGCCGTGAACACGGCTTGCCACACCATCAACAGGGTCTACCTTCACCGCCTCCTCAAGAAGACGTCGTATGAGCTGCTAACCGGTAACAAACCTAATGTATCGTATTTTCGTGTTTTTGGGAGTAAATGCTACATTCTAGTGAAGAAGGGTAGGAATTCCAAATTTGCTCCCAAAGCCGTAGAAGGATTTTTATTAGGTTATGATTCAAATACAAAAGCGTATAGGGTCTTCAACAAATCATCGGGTTTGGTTGAAGTCTCTAGCGACGTTGTATTTGATGAGACTAATGGCTCTCCAAGAGAGCAAGTTGTTGATCTTGATGATGTAGATGAAGAAGACGTTCCAACGGCCGCAATACGCACCATGGCGATTGGAGATGTACGGCCTCAGGAACATTTGGAGCAAGATCAACCGTCTTCCTCAACTATGGTGCATCCCCCAACCCAAGATGACGAACATGTATCTCAAGTGGAGGCACATGATCAAGGGGGAGCACAGGATGTTCAAGAGGAAGAAGCACCTCAGGCACCTCCAACCCAAGTTCGAGCGACAATTCAAAGGGATCATCCCGTCGACCAGATATTGGGTGATATTAGCAAGGGAGTAACTACTCGCTCAAGATTAGTTAATTTTTGTGAGCATTACTCTTTTGTCTCTTCTATTGAGCCTTTCAGGGTAGAAGAGGCCTTGCTAGATCCGGACTGGGTGTTGGCCATGCAGGAGGAACTCAACAACTTCAAGCGCAACGAAGTTTGGACACTGGTGCCTCGTCCCAAGCAAAATGTTGTAGGAACCAAGTGGGTGTTCCGTAACAAACAGGACGAGCACGGGGTGGTGACGATGAACAAGGCTCGACTTGTGGCAAAAGGTTATGCCCAAGTCGCAGGTTTGGACTTTGAGGAGACTTTTGCTCCTGTGGCTAGGCTAGAATCAATTCGTATCTTGCTAGCATATGCCGCTCACCATTCTTTCAGGTTGTACCAAATGGATGTGAAGAGCGTTTTCCTCAACGGGCCGATCAAGGAGGAGGTGTACGTGGAGCAGCCCCCTGGCTTCGAGGATGAACGGTACCCCGACCACGTGTGTAAGCTCTCTAAGGCGCTCTATGGACTTAAGCAAGCCCCAAGAGCATGGTATGAATGCCTTAGAGACTTTTTAATTGCTAATGCTTTCAAGGTTGGGAAAGCCGATCCAACTCTTTTTACTAAGACTTACAATGGTGATCTTTTTGTGTGCCAAATTTATGTCGATGACATAATATTTGGTTCTACTAATCAAAAGTCTTGTGAAGAGTTTAGCAGGGTGATGACGCAGAAATTCGAGATGTCAATGATGGGCGAGTTGAACTACTTCCTTGGGTTCCAAGTGAAGCAACTCAAGGACGGCACTTTCATCTCCCAAACGAAGTACACGCAAGACTTGCTAAAGCGGTTTTGGATGAAGGACGCCAAGCCCGCAAAGACGCCAATGGGAACTGACGGACACACCGACCTCAACAAAGGTGGTAAGTCCGTTGATCAAAAAGCATACCGGTCCATGATAGGTTCTCTGCTTTATCTATGTGCTAGAAGACCGGATATTATGCTTAGCGTATGCATGTGTGCTAGATTTCAATCCGATCCTAAGGAGTGTCACTTAGTGGCTGTGAAGCGAATTCTTTGATATTTAGTCGCTACGCCTTGCTTCGGGATCTGGTATCCAAAGGGGTCTAACTTTGACTTGATTGGGTACTCAGATTCTGACTATGCTGGATGTAAGGTCGATAGGAAGAGTACATCGGGGACGTGCCAATTCTTAGGAAGGTCCCTGGTGTCATGGAACTCCAAGAAACAAACCTCCGTTGCCCTATCCACCGCTGAGGCCGAGTACGTTGCTGCGGGACAGTGTTGTGCGCAACTACTTTGGATGAGGCAAACCCTCCGGGACTTTGGCTACAATCTGAGCAAAGTCCCACTCCTATGTGATAATGAGAGTGCTATTCGAATAGCGGAAAATCCTGTTGAGCACAGCCGCACAAAGCACATTGACATCCGGCATCACTTTTTGAGAGACCACCAGCAAAAGGGGGATATCGAAGTGTTTCATGTTAGCACCGAGAACCAGCTAGCCGATATCTTTACCAAGCCTCTAGATGAGAAGACCTTTTGCAGGCTGCGTAGTGAGCTCAATATCTTAGATTCGCGGAACTTGGATTGAAATGTAGCATACATGTGTTTATGCCTTTGATTATGTTCATTCTACATATTGTTGCTTATTGTGGTGCTCAAGTTGTACAAACACTCCCTGGACCTCACAAGTCCTGTTTGCAAGTGATGCACATATTTAGGGGGAGCTGTGCTACAACTTGACCCTTTGAGACTAACCATGTACTTGAGTTTCGTTGTTTTAGTCTCCAAGGAAAATTGAAAGGGAAAAGGTGGACTTGGACCATGCAAGACTTCCACTGCACTCCGATGAAAAGAGTAACTTTTCCAAGTTCATCTTCATACTCTTATTGCCTTTGTGTTCTTATTTGAAGATTTTGGTGAGGCAATGGGGTTAAAGGGCCAAGATTGATCTCGTTTTGGTGCTTGATGCCAAAGGGGGAGAAAATAAAGGCTAAAGCAATAAATGGATCAGCTACCACTTGAGAAATTTTGAAATTTTGAAATAGTAGATTAGAGCTTTTGGTTTGTCAAAACTCTTTTATTGTCTCTTATGTCAAAAGTTGGCCTCTTGTGGGGAGAAGTGTTGATTATGGGAAAAAGGGGGAGTTTTTGAAATCTTTGATCAAATTTCTTTGGAAAACCTCTCTTTATGTCTCTACAAGTGGTCTTGACTTAGAGATAGGAATTTGAGTTTGATTTGCAAAAACAAACCAAGTGGTGGCATAGAGTGATCCATATATGTCAAATTTGAATCAAAACAACTTTGAGTTCTTATTTGAATTGATTTTGTACTTGTTCTACTTGCTTTATGTTGTGTTGGCATAAATCACCAAAAAGGGGGAGATTGAAAGGGAAATGTGCCCTTGGGCCATTTCTAAGTATTTTGGTGATTTAGTGCCCAACACAGGTGCCTAATTGTAAAATGGTGGACAAAGTACAAATCAAGAATAAAGGTACGTTTCTCAGACTTAGTACATTGTTTTATGGACTAATGTATTGTGTTTAAGTGCTGGAAACAGAAAAAATCGAGTTGGAGAAGAGATGGCTCGAACAGCCAAAGTCTGCCCAGTCTGGGTGCACCGGACTGTCCGGTGGTGCACCGGACAGTGTCCGGTGCGCCAGGCTGGCTTGGGCAAAGTGGCTGCTCTCGGGACTTCGACGGCGGTGTACGGCTAAAATTCACCGGACTGTCTGGTGTGCACCGGACTGTCCGGTGGGCCGCGCACAGGCGAACTCGTCGCTCTCGGGAAACCATCAACGGCGTACGGCTAAAAATCACCGGACTGTCCGGTGTGCACCGGACTGTCCGGTGAGCCAACGGTCGACCGGGCCAACGGTCGGCCGCGCAATCTGCGCGGGACACGTGGCCGAGCCAACGGCTAGAAAATGGGTGACCTGAATATTGCTAGCTCTATTTCTCAGTCTTCAGACAAGGGGAAGGAGATTGTGAGTTGCGATTGAGTGCTAAGGTGATAAACTAAGAACATAAACTGCACATAGTTTCCTTTTTGTCATACTTTCGCACTGCCACTGTTTCATTGATCAAGCATTTTATTTTCAGAAAAGGGTATGTGTGGAGAGAAGATAGCAGAGCTGCGTCCGGTGTCCGGCGTCCCTGTCACCTGTGTCACTGTGTGGCAGTGGCTGTGTGAACTTTAAATTCAGAAAAGTGTATGTGTATCAGTCGTTGTATGCGTGAACTTATGTGTCCATGTCACCTGTCTGATTGTCTGAAAACCTGTGTGTGATACTTTCTGATGTTGTAGTATATAATTCTTATGTTTTCCCTTAAGCATGTTTATCCATAATCGAGACAACTGATTTCCAGTTTTGCACACAGTATAAAGGGCTACAAGAGCCTATGTTATTTCGGTCTATTTGGGAGACCGAATAGACCGACCCGAAAATTTCGGTCTATTAGGGTTCGGTTCTTATACTTTTGACTATAATTTCGGTTCTTATTTTTTAGGACCCGAAATTTTTAGAACCCGAATAGACCGAACCGTATAGACCAAGTAGACCGAATGCCCAGCCCTAGCAACAGCTAGTGAAGATGGCAGCAAGCCTGGTATCACTGCTTGGAGGTTTGATCCAGAAATGATAAGGGAGGCTTTTACTGAAATGGTGATTTCAGATGAGCTTCCTTTTGCATTTTCAGAGAGACCAGGTTTTAGGAAGTTCATGTCCAAGGCTTGTCCACGATTTTTTGTTCCATCTAGAAGAACAACAACAAGAGATGTTGTTGCTGCTTACAACAATGAAAAAGAGAAGCTCAAGAAATTTTTAAAGAAATCTTGTGAAAGATTATGCTTGACAACAGACACATGGACATCTAGTCAACAACAAAGCTACATGTGTGTGACAGCTCACTTTATTGATGAGTCATGGCAGCTGCATAAGAGGATCATTGGTTTTTTCTTGGTAAAGGGTCATAAGGCAGATGACATAGGAAAAGACTTGGAGAGATGCTTGGTGGCTTGGGGATTAGACAAGGTGTTTACCATCACAGTTGACAATGCTTCAGCTAATGATGGTGCAGTCTCCTACATAGGAAGGGTCAGTAATAAATCAAAGACTAGCATCTTGCAAGCTAGGTTGCTTCATATGAGGTGTGCTGCACATATCGTGAACCTGATAGTTCAAGATGGATTGAAGGAGCTGGATACATCTGTCAAGCGTGTTCGTGCAACTGTTAGATACATCAAGAGCTCCCCTGCTAGGATTGGTAAATTTAAGAAATGTGCTGAGCTCGAGAAAGTCAATACCAAGGCATTCTTGTGTCTTGATGTTGTCACACGCTGGAACTCAACATATAACATGTTGAATGCAGCAGTAGCATATGAGAAGGTTTTTGAGAGATATGCAGAAGATGATCCATACTACACAATTGATTTAAATGCTAACAAACAACCTGGAGTGCCTGATTCTGATGATTGGGAAAACGCAACAAAGATGGCTGAGTTCCTGCAGCATTTCCACAAGCTGACTCTTCGTGTTTCTGTCACCCTCCACCCTACTGCTCACATCTTCTTTCATGAGGTTGCTGAACTTATCATCTTGCTGCGGTCCTGGTGTGAAAGTAGTGACCCTTTACGCAAGGAAATGGCTAAAAGAATGTTAGTAAAGTACAACAAGTATTGGGGCGATCATACTAGCTTCAATATTCTCATATTTGTGGCTGTTGCACTTGATCCAAGGTATAAACTTTCAAACTACACAAAGATTGCTACCTTAGAGATGTTTGGTGAGGTCAAAGGAGAGGAGGTTTGGAAACAAATGACTCAAACACTTACCGAGCTATTTGAAGAGTATGAGAAAAAA